>CM062817.1:161044190-163444190 GCA_031772625.1 Pinus tabuliformis | reverse complement strand
CATGTTTTAGGAGTCTGAAAAGGGCTTAAAAGAGAACTCCAAGGTTTCACTTTTTCGTAAGTTTTAACGAGTTCGAAAAAATGATAAAAATGTACTCATGGTTTTCACTTTTTCATAAGTTTTAATGAGTTTGAAAAAATGATAAAAATGTACTCATATGGCCAACTTTCAATTTAATTTACGAGCAGGAAAAGACGGAAAGAACTCGGCATTTTCATTTGTTTTACGAGAATGAAAGATAGCAAAATAATCTCGAGATTTTCATGAGTTTAACGAGTCTTGAAAATAACTGAAATTGACTCGTGATAGGTTTCATTTTTACAAAAGCTTGAAACAGAGGAAAACTATGCTTCAAAGTAGTTTCATTTTTTAAACAAGCTTGAAACAAAGAGAAAACTGTGCTTGATGCCCCCTAACCATAATTGCTAGAGTGCATGCCCCCCAGCTTCATTTCATTCAACCAGTTGGATGAAATGAAGGTTCAGTCACGAGATCATTTGAAAGACTCGACCTAAAACTGTAAGAAAATTACGCAAAAAACTGAAATAACTAACCTAAATATACAACTTAACATTTACGAGATCTAGTCAAACTCTCGACTCGATTAGAGGAGGATTTGTTTCATTTTTTAACGAGCTTGACACAGGAAAAGAACTATGCTCGGATCCGGTTTCATGTTTACACAAGCTTGAAACAAAAAACTATGCTTGTTATAAGTTCACATGCCCCTAGCATAATGACGCAAAACGAGGTACATGCCCCCCAAGCTTCACTGCATTCAATGAGGTGGATGGAATGAAGCTTTACTTTCAAGATCTTGGAAAGACTTGTGGGAGTTGTTTCATTTTTTAGTGAGGTTGACACAGGAAAAGAACTATCCTCAAAACCCTTGTTTCATTTTTTAAACGAGCTTGACACAAGATAAGGAACTATGCTCAAAACTACTCTCTACAATCTACCTAACAAAAAACTCTACTCTAAAAACCTTGATTCATTTTTTAACCAGCTTGACACAAGACAAGGAACTATGCTCTTAAAATCCTTGATTCATTTTTTAACGAGCTTGACACAAAACAAGGAACTATGCTCGTGACTACTCTCTAAAATCTACCTACCTAACCTATCCTTGTTTCATTTTTTAACGAGCTTGACACAAGATAAGGAACTATGCTCAAGAAGTTCGCATGCCCCCAGCATAATGATGCAAATCAAGGTACATGCCCCCCAAGCTTCATTTCATTCAACCAGTTGGATGGAATGAGGCTTTATTTTCAAGATCTTATAAAGATTCGACTTGAAAAGGGAGTTGTTTCATTTTTTAACGAGGTTGACACAAGAAAAGAACTGTCCTCTTACTCACTGATTCATTTTTTAACGAGGTCGACACAGTAAAAGGAACTTTCCTCGTACACACTGATTCATTTTTTAACGAGGTTGACACAGTGAAAGGAACTTTCCTCACACACACTGATTCATTTTTTAACGAGGTTGACACAGTAAAAGGAACTTTCCTCCCAACCCTACTTTCTAAAATCTACCTACATATCATAAAATCTACCTGATTCATTTTTTAATGAGGTTGACTCAGTAAAAGAACTATCCTCATGCTAGCCTGTTTTATTTTTTAATGAGGTTGATATAGGAAAAAACTATCCTCGTAACATCCAATTTCATTTTTTAACGAGGTTGAGAGAGGAACAAACTATCCTCGTAACATCCAATTTCATTTTTTAACGAGGTTGAGAGAGGAACAAACTATCCTCATAACATTCAATTTCATTTTTTAACGAGGTTGAGAGAGGAACAAACTATCCTCGTAACATCCAATTTCATTTTTTAACAAGGTTGAGAGAGGAACAAACTATCCTCGTAACATCCAATTTCATTTTTTAACGAGGTTGAGAGAGGAACAAACTATCCTCGTAACATCCAATTTCATTTTTTAACGAGGTTGAGAGAGGAACAAATTATCCTCGTTGCTCACTGATCATGTCTTCCAACTGGAAGAAAGACATGTCAATGGACAGACCTTGATCATGGCTTCCAAGAGGTCTTCATCAGAAGGAAGAATAGTTCTTTGGAAGGGACACATGTCAAGGGACTCAAAAGGGATAAGAACATCGTGTTCAAATAATCACATAGAGTTCTCCATGTCAATTACCGGATTTAAATCAAAGGAAGATGAGCAAACAGTGAGAGGCTCACTTACATCGGTAACTGAAAACATGGGACCAGTTGCCACATAATTAACCCGTGGCAGGGTAGATACCACTTTAGAATCAGGAAAATTTAGGGGTGTCATATTATTGGTAGTTGAAACAAGACTAGGGAACGAAAGCTGATCTATAGTCACAATACTGCCATTGTGAGGGAAAGACATCACGCGAAAGAGTGTCGATACGACAACTTTCATTGCATAAACATAGTCTCGCCCAAGGAGTAAATTGAAATCCAAGGGACCTCGAACTACCATAAGATCAATACAAATAGTTTTACCTTCCAAGGTAATAGAAAACTTAGGAAGGATCCCTAAAGGTTCACTAATGGTTCTGTTAAAAGCTTTCAGATTCTGTGTGATAGGGGCAAGCTGAGGGGAACCCAAAGCTTTCCAAACAGTTGAGGATAAAATACTAACAGAAGCACCTTCATCTACCTGAGTACGATGTATGTCCCTACCACTAGCCTTGACAATGATTTGGAAAGGGATGGAGGAAGGAAGATGAGGTTCTGTCAGTCTATTCCAATCAAAGGAAAAGACCTCAGTACTTGGAGGGGGTTCTGTAGAAACAGGCGAAATGCCCCCCAGCATAGAAGAATCCGATGTAACAAGAAGAACATCGGCGGTATGAAATTTACCCTCGAAAGGGAGAGTGTGATCGACTGAATATGAAATTGAATCGACCACTTGATCAACTAATGGATCATCAACCTGAGTGACATGAGTTTCACTCTCCAATGGAAGAGTGTGATTGACTGTACTTGAAATTAGATCAATCACTCCGTCAGTTGACGGTAGGTTGGGAGAAAGTTTATGGTAACCAGTTGGAAATTCTTGCTGTGAAACAGTAAGGTTTTCCAACAATTTTGAGGCTTCATCCATGTGAGGGCAAATGTGAGTTTGATGACTCCCTTTGCATAACTTACAAGGAAACCTAACTTTACCCTTTTTCCCAGGAACCTCACTATCACTGGTTGATGGATCAATAGAAAGTTGATGTGATTTTTCTGACCATACTTCCAAGACCTTTGGAATACCAGGACAATTGACAAGGAAGTGGTCACCATTACAAAGCCTGCAAGGGTATTTGGGTTTACGATGCATGTCGGAGTTTTCTTCAACACAACTAACACTTACAGCCATGGTTGGTTAGTTGACTTCTTTCTTATCTTGCTTCTTCTTCTTCTTCTTCTTCTTCCCTTTCTTCTTCTTCTTAGACACCTGGTTACTAGCGTCAATGCTTTTACCAAGCGAAGAGGAAGAAATGGAGGAAGAAAAATTAGGCGAAGAAGGTAAAGGGTCAACAGAAGGTTGGTGATGTTGAGATGGTGAACTCTGTTGAGGTGAAGCATCCGGTTGAGGTGGAACAATTGGAGTATTTGGGGCCAACGAAGTTGAAAATAACCATATTGGTAAACCTATTGTAAATCCAGGTAATGACAAAGTAGCCATGTAAGGAGGACCAACATTTCCAAAGTAAGGAAAGGTACTAGGATTCTCATTAGGAGGGGTTCCTAGGTTGATAAATTTCGGAACATTTGCCATTATATTCAACTTCTGTGAATTTTATTAACAAATTAAAACTAAAATTAACAATTCACAATTCACACCTAACAATTAAAATTCACAATTCACACCTATGGTCTCTAAAAGTAAACAAACAAATTAACATGCGCTATCAAATCTAGGAGTCAAACCTCACACAAACAGTAACCTTCCAGACCGAAAACACTAGTTGGTGATGAAGCCCAACATTGCCGAATTCAATACAGAAGTGGTGGGTGGAACAGTTACCCCGGCAACCTGCTTAATGAATAGACTGGACCAAGTTCCTCCACTTTAACCGTCTCGAGTGAAGTGAACCCCCCAGAAAATCCAAGTGAGTCTAGTCGACGTCTGCTCCAAGTACAGTGGGATCTTCCCTCCACCGTCACCTTGGGTAGAACCCTAAAGATAATGGTCACTAAGGTTACCAACAGCAACAAATATACCTGGGGGAACAGTCTACGACCCGATAGCACGCAAGGGCAGAGTAACAAGCTCAATCCCCTTGCCGGCTCCTTGACAATAATCCAAGGTTTACCGACAAGTGACCCCAGGCTCCTCGATAATAATCTGAGGTTTACCGTTTGTAGTACGTGCGTATCTGGCGTCTTTCCCAATGAAGGAGGATTGATCCCCTCACTGGTTTGGACACGGTCTCGTGCTTCTCCTTTAAGAGGAGCTTTCCCAGAGCATAAATGTAACAGTTGGATTTATCCTACCACAAGATGAGCTACTTGTTTGTTTTACTATCTTGGATTGTTAACTAGATCCTAATCCAAGACACTAGCCTAAGCTAGTTGGTGTATTAGAGCCCTAGAAATGTAAAAATTACTAGATGAATTTTAATTAAGCGCTGTGTTATTTAGGCTGTTATTACTCAAAAGGGTAAATGGATACGAAACCAATGGTGTTATGACCTGACTCAACTGAATTCAATTGAATATGATAATGTAATCTTTTCAATTCGATGAATCCTAACTAAAGTAAGGAGAGAGTTTCCATTCACTTCCAACAATGCAAAAAATTGATCACTAAGAGAAAATATAACAAATTCTCTAATGCACTAATTTTATCAAGAAAAACTAATGCAAATCAATTCCAAACCATTTTTTTTTAATTTTATTTTTGTGTAAATTCAAATCAAAGAAAACGGATCTAAATCTACGATTGATTTTTCAGAATGTAAACTATGCAATTGTAATCTATGCACAATTCACTTGAAAAGTATGCAAATGTAATCTATGCACATTTTTCATTAATATTCTGAAAATGAGAATTCTAATTATGCAAATGTGATCTATGCAAGAGAATTCTCAAAACACAAGATGATTCTAATGTAATCTAAGAACCAATCAAGTGCAAGTCAAGAAAATTGGGTGAGAGTTCCAAAGATCAAAAAATAAAAACACTCAAAGGCGATTAACACTCATACACAATTTAGCCCCCCCTCGGCGAATGAGGGGGAAATTTTTTTGCAAAAACAAAAGCAAAAAGATGCAAAATTGTGAAAAGACTGAGATAAACCTCCAAGTAATGACCAAAGGAAAACAAATCAAGAATTTCTCAGAAAAGAGACTCAAAACACCCAATTGATGAAAGCTTAGAGCAGGAATGCCAATGAAACAAGCTTAGATGAAGATCTCTGACAGGTAACCAGTGGATCTGGGCAGTAAAAACAAATTAAAAACAAAATCTAAGAGGCAAAAAGGAAAAAATTGAAATTTTCTCAAATTTGACAGGGGTACGCAGGTGACCTGTTTGCACAGGTGCGGGTACGCTCTGTGCACAAAGCTGCAGTGCGTACAGGTACGCACTGTGCCTAACTCAGAGGCTGCGTACTGCTGGCAAAACTAAGAAAAATAAAAATCTAACTTAACCCTAAGCTATTCCACCCAAATACACAGTCAGACAGCCAAAAACCAGAAAGCAATCGACTTTTCTCAGATCAAAATATCAAATCAAAAAGAACTCAAACACATTCATGGATTCCCCAGCGGAGTTGCCATTTTTTCACACGGAAAGATTCGATAGTGCGGACACAACCAACCTCCCTAGAAGCCTAAGACTTTCTAGTGACAAACAAGACAAATAGGAGCAATCCTTCTCTAAATATTCATTTATACTATGAGAAATCAAGTGTTTTAGATCTTACCTGTAACCCAACGCTGTTGTAGTAGTCCAGCTTCGTTGATCCGGATGAGCTCCTCCTTCTCTTCGAAACCTGCATTCACTAACAATCAAACGATTAAATAGCACCTGAATATCACATAAAATAAAACACATTTAACATATAGACCAAGGAGTATATGAAACAACTCATAAATAACAAATTGTTGAGAAGAATGGACTTATTTGTATTAAAAGGTAACAAAAGAAACCATTACAACCTGAGCCTTGGTGTTGTGCAAGTTCCTCCCAGGGTCCATAAGAGTCCTCCTTTACTCTGATCAGCTCACCCACTTCCAAATACAACAAGTAAAGATGGTAATCTCTCCTCACAAGCTTATACAAGGAAGTCCTAATTCCAGCAGCATCTACCCTTAGGAATGTTTAGCTTTCAACCTCTCCTCCCTCTGGCCCAATGCCTGTATTTATAGTGCTTTGGAGGAAGTTAATGAGTTCCACCATGAATGGGATAAGCCCCTCTTTCAATGAGATAGATCCCCTCTTCATGGGATAAGTTCCTCTTTCTTTGGGTGCATGAACCATCTGGAGGCGCTCAATACACGTCAAACCATCTTCTAGAATGCTCTAGATTTGACCACAAGTAACTTTTTTAAGATGAAACTCGTGCCTTTTGACCTTTACAGGGGTACGCACCCACCCCTTTACATACAGAGCGTGGAAGTACGCAGGTATTGTGAACTTGGGTTGCGTACACGCAGGTAAGGCTAAGAGAAACTGCGTACCAGAGATAATTGACTTTAAATGACTTTTCTCTCTTTCTTGGAGTTTGACATGAAGAGCAGAGGCATGAGACTTGGCAAGGAGGATAGTATGATAGTGGATGGAGCCATACTAACTGCAAATAGTCATGGTGACATTTTTTAGTGTAACAGCTCTATTTATACAATCCATGGTTTGCGGACCATGGGTAGATCTTCTACAGCCAACATTACATTATCAATATAAGGGAAGACAACCCTATGAATCTTTAACATCTACGCACTCCGCACCCACAAAATGCGGATTCTTTACATTTGCATTACAAAATTGGACCAAAATATGGGCTCTTAGCCCCAAAAATGCCCTTGGAGAATCCCGTGCCCAAAACACCACTTCCTTGATCTCTGCTAAGAAAGGAAATAGGATCATCTCCTAGACTAGGAAATCTATTTTCTTTCTGCTTCGCTCTCAAAGTAAGAGGAATATCATCGCCACATTCATGGCCCCTCGAAAGGGTTCCTCCATGCAGTAGAAGCAGGTGGATGTGGTCATGAAAGAAGACATGGACATCTTCTCCTCACCCACAGGGGTACCTTTGCACTGTCAGGTCAAGCATTCATATGGTTTGCCACCTAGAGCACCTCTACCCAATGGGCCAATCTATCACCACTCCATTGTGGAAACTTCCAAGTACAAGAAACAACATGATCAGCATTAGGTGCCACACAAGTTTCAATTGGGAAACAAAGTTTGGTTGCATCTATAGTAAGAATGCCTTACAAGAGCCCTTTGGAAGCCTAGACCACTCCGATATGGTCCTTACACCATTACCAAGGTTGTGGGAAACAACGTGTTGGAGCATAGCATTCCCCCATTCCTTGGCTTGCACCGAGTGTTCAATGTGGACTGTCCTTGACCATGCTTCCCACCATTACCTAACACATCAGAGATTGTAGAATATCTCACTAGGAATTAAATTTAGCAGAAGTTCCCCATCTCATGTAGGCACTCAAAGTAATGGGGACTATTGCTTCTTAAGGGTGGAGGAATGATCGAAGTGGATGTTGGTGGCCACCTACCTATCCCACCTAGACCCCCACAACTGTCTCTTTCCATTTTTCAATTTCCTTAATTGTAGCACAATTTACTATTTTTAGTAGTTTTTTGGGTCCTAAACTTCTGGAGCCATTTCGAGGCCCTAAATGACGTTTTTTTGGCAATCTTGTACCACCAATTTTCCATGTAAAGTCATATTTTCCATTGTAGTCCTCGGAGAGATATTTCCAATGGGGTATCATGCACATCAAATGGAGATAATATGACCAAGTTTCATCCCTAGGAAGTTGGCTGTCCAACTAACCCCAATGGGGCCCATAAACTCTTGGTGTTACATCTCATCAGGCTAGGGTTTTGGTTGTTTACGGTTTGCTCTTATTTTTCAATAATTAAAAGGCCCTTGAACCTCATTGTAAGGTAGTTCAGAGGCATGTAGCCACCACCTCTCTTCTTAGAGATAAGCTACCATCACCCTAGCTGGTTTATTTCCATTTCTATTGGTAAGCATATTTCAGTATTTTACATTAATGAAATGAAGTATTATTTCTACTGCATCTTTGTATTTATAGTTATCTTTGTAATTTGTTGCATTCCTGTTTAAGTCTGGATCAGTGGTATCAGAGCAGTCTTCTTTTTTTGTTTTCCTTCGCATGTCCCCAACAAGGTCGAGATATAAGGAGTTAGGGAATGAACTGGTCAAACCTTTGCAAGGCCAACCTTGCAAATCATGACGGCTGCCCATGGCAGTTGAAAACAAAGATGAGGGGGCAGGATATCCTATCAAAATCTTGCTCGAAGAAGCCCTTGAGCAACAAAGGAACATGATGATTGACAACTTTTCCCAGATACTTCAACGGCTACCCAAGGGCGACGCATCTACTACCAATAGCTACTCTGGAAATGCCACACCCTTTAACATATAAGTTAACTTTGAAATCCCCATATTCAAGGGTCCAATAGATGCAGATGTTGTAGATAAATGGTTAAATATACTAGAAGGGTATTTTTATATTTAATATTTTTCTAGCCCGGAAAAGATTACTTTCGCACTTCTCAAAGCTATCCCCGATGTCAAGGACATGTGGGAAACCTACTGCGAGCAGAAGGATGAAAGTAAAACCTCATTATTTTCAGCCACACCCACTTGGAATTCATTCCAGGATGCCATTAAGGAACAATACTAACATGTCAGAAGCTATGAGGATAAATACATAAAGTGGAGCATGCTACAGTAGGGAAGGGACCAAGACATGCTAGAGTTTACCAATATTTTCATACCCTTCGCACAAAGTTGGGTATCGGGTATTCTGAGTCGCATTTGGTACTCAAATACTGTGGCTACCTACATAGGTGCATCCAGGATGAGATGGAGTTCATGGACATCTCCTCGCTCGACATGGCATATCGATACGTTTTCAAGATGGAGGAGAAGTTTAAACAGAAGAAGCGAGACTTTGGATCTGTGAATTTGAAGAACAAAGGAAAAAACCAAGGCGGGTTGACCCAACACAACCCACCAAAGTTACAAGAAAAGAACAACACCACAAAGTCAAATAAGGACACAAGAAAGTGGTGTGAGTTCCATAAGAGCCCCACTCATAACAGAAGTGAGTGTCGAACCAAGCAGTCACTAGTGGCTGAGATGAAGGCTTCAGAATCAGATGCATGTTTCGACCCTGAGTCAAAACCCGAAAGCAGGAATGAAAAATGGAAGTAGATCATTGATGCAGAGCCTAGCGCCACTATTGCCACCACAAACATCTAGAAGAATGAGCCCTAAGACCCAGAGGAGGGGGAGCATTTTTTCCACTCACAAATGTGGGTGAAGGGTTCACCACTATAATTCATTGTCGATAGTGGCAACCGAAAGAACCTCATTTCAATAGAGGTCGTGAAGTGGCTAGCCCTACCAACAACACCACACCCACAGCCGTACAACATTGGGTGGCTTCACCAAGGACGAGATCTTTAAGTCTATTAGCAGTGTCGCCTTCCCTACACAATCAAGCCCTTCATAGATGAGGTATTGTGTGATGTTGCTCCTCTTGACGTTTGTGATATATTATTAGGACAACCATACTTATTGAAGCGACATGTTGTGTATGAGTCAAGGCCTCGTGTTGTTATTATTTCTTTGTGTAATACATTATACAGGATACCGGAACTAGCCCCACCTACCACCACTTCTTTGATCTCTACTAAGAAAGTCAATAAGATCATCTCCCAGACTAGGAAATTTATTTTCTTTCTGGTTCGCTCTCAAAGTAAGGGGAAGGTCGTAGCCACATCTATGTCCCCCACAAAAGGTTTCCTCCATGCAATAGAAGCAGGTGGATATGGTCATGATGTTGGAAATAATACAAATAGGCGGGGTGAATCAATATTATCAGATCAATAATTTTTCATTTCCCAGATAAATTTATATACACTACTTTTGTGAAGTGAACTAGCGTGTACATGCTACTGTGATTAGAGAAACCAGTGTATACCCAGAGAAATTATGATTTAGTTATTTTATCATGTGATGATCTTTAATAAGTGTATCAGTAACTTATTAAACAATGCAGTAAAAACAAAATAAACAATCACACATAAGAAACAAACATGAACACCAAGAGGTGGAAACCTAATGTGAGTGAAAACCACCTACTACTGTTGTCTATGTCTTCTTTTAATAATAAGAAAATATGTTTACAATATTGTACTAGTTCAGACTCATACCAGTATGTAGGAACCCACCTGCAGAAGGCTACAACCTTCTCTCTTTTTCCATCTTCTACTGGAAGGGAGCTGCAACCCCTTAGCTCTTGTACTAGCCAATGTGTTTAGTAGTATGTAGGCACCGACCTATAGAAGGCTACAAACTTCTCTCTTCATCCAGGGACAACGTTTCATAAATTTTCAGACTGGATGCTTTTGGCACACAACAATATGCATGAAGGACTCGTTTCATAAAATTTTCATACTGGACCCATTAAAAATTTTGAAACTCAAACTACATCAACCAATAATTAGTTAATCTGAACAATCAAATCATTGTCACCAAAACTCTCTACTTAATGTAGAAACCTACATCATCATTCAGAACCAGCTTCAACCTAAAAAATCGTGCATCATAATGTATACGCTACTTTACTGAACCAAACCTCCGTGTATATGCTACTTCCTTTAAACAAACCTGCGTATACCTTCAAAATTACTGAAACATAAAAATTTTGATTCCAGTTTGTACCAACCAGCAATATACTGAACATCTACTGTCAATTTATAGATCTTTACACATGAAGTAGCAAAGATCACCCTTCTCACTTATACAATCAATCAGATATCAAAATCAGTATGCATTCAGTTCTACATTCAGATCTAAGAAGACTTGATTGACAAATAGTAGTAAAACAAGAGAACTGATCAGATAGATTAGTCAAATATGAATAATAGGCTTTTCCTCTATATATGCTACTTGGAAGAGTAGAAGCTGTGTGTACACACTCTTTTACCGAGACGAACTAGCGTATAGATCTACAAATATTAACTCATAACTTTGTTGTTATTCCAGACTTCAGAAAAACCTAGATCATGACATTTGAAGAATAAAATAGGTGTACACAATCATATCTTTCCCAACCAATATCAGTTCATTTAATGATAAGTCATTTTAGGTCTCATGATCCTAATCCAACATTGAATTCAAGGCATACAAAATATTTCAGATCAAATCATCAACATAGCCACTGCAACATAAAATATACTTTAGATAGAAGTATTCCTTAGAAACCCATTTCACTTGCACACGTTGGCCTTATGATCTCCTCCTCCTTGTATAGTTTTAGGATTTTCTCAATACCTTGGACCAAAACCATTTAGAACTCATGGTATTCCTGGATGGGATCAAATATTCATTACTCTAATTAATATTGTGGGCTAATACCATGGTATTGACCCTTGGTATTGTATCCTCTTGAATTTCCTTGATTTTCCAACATGTATGTGCTTTTCTTATTGTGAAAGTGTGTGTATATGTATACGTGCCTTTTGTTCTATGAACTAGCGTGTATATCATTTTTTGACTATGTGGACCTGCGTATACATCGTAATCTACTTTTCACCATTCTTTACCTTCAACTCCTTCATTCTGATTAGTAGACTTTAGTTCCATATTCATGTTCTTCTGTACCAATGCCCTATTACATCTGAATGGACCAATTACACTATGGGTTACTTTTCATCAAAACTGAACTGACCAATGAGTGAGTTACCATTAAGGACAACACTTTTATCATAATGTCAATAATCTCCCACTTTGGACTTGATGGAAACCATGATGGTGCTGTAGAAAGTGTTAGAGATAACAAGCAACACCAAAATACTCTCCCCCCTTGACATCAAGGCAAAGGGGCATTCCAAGCTATTCTCCCCCTTTGATATACATTATGTTGTCCATGCTCCCCCTGAGTACATGCTAAGTCTAGAGAGATATGATTCAAAAGAATAACATGACTTTATAACTCAACTAAGTGAGTATCACCTCCCTATGACCAATCACTCATACATACATCAATCACCCAACCAAGTGGGGATACACCATATTTGACTCATCCACCCAACCAAGTGGGGATATACCAATTGTTTATACATGACAAAAATACATCAATTATTACATCATCCATCCCATGCAAAGTGGGGATACAAACTACATCATGTGTCCAACAGGACTCATTCAAGTATATACCATGACAGGAGAATTCATATCACACCCTAGATCTTTACATGACTTATGCAACAATTGATATAAGTATCTTAAGCCATAGCTAAACTCAGCAACCATGATGCCAAAAATGCAGAATGTGCGTGAAGGCTAATTTTCCCCTTGAACATATGCTACATGTGCATTGTCAACAAGTCATTCATCAAGGCATCTTTTTCAGTTAAATAAAAATCAATGAACAAATAATATCGTCATATTGTAATCATGAATATCAAATAGAGCACCCATATCAGAGTCTAACCCATTATTTTTCTGTCAGAAAAATATATATGCTCCTTAAACTACAAAAACCCATGTGTATACGCGACTATACTTCATGAAACATGTGTATAATAATCTTCCTCTGAAAACTGGATTTAACAGCAAGATGATGCAACTACTACTCCTAGCTTTTGTCTGAGATATTGAAACATTTATCTAGGAAGCAGTTTAATGAATATATCAGCAACATGTTCTTTGGAGGGAACATGCTCCAATTTAACCTTTTGTTCAAGCACTTGTTATCATAGAAAATGGTACTTAATGGGTATGTTCTTGGTCTTAGAGTGCATGACTGTATTTTTCGAAACTGATGGTACTTGTATTATGAAATAGAATGGAGATGGGTGGAGTACATGTGATCTGAATGTCTTGCAATGTTTGCATCATCCAAAGTAGTTTTGTGCAGTAAGATGAAACATCCACATATTCTTCTTCAGTTGTAGATAAGGCAAACAAACTTTGTTTCTGGCTGAATCAAGACACCAACCATGAACCCATATAGAATGCTCCTCCACTAGTACTCTTTCAATCATCCACATTTCCTACCCAATCAACATCTGTATAAGCATGAAATGTAAGATTTGTATCTTTAGGATACCATAGACCAAAGTCTTGAGTTCCTTGAAGATCTTTGAAATTTGTTTTGACTGCTTCGAGATGTGATTCCTTTGGATTTGCTTGGAACCTTCCAACAATTTCTACTACATGCATGATATCAGGTCTGGTACCTGTTAGATAAAGCAAACTCCTAGTCATAGATCTGTAAGTTGGTTGGTTTACTATTGGCGATTCATCATGAGAACTGAGACTGCATCTTGTTACCATTGGAGTACATACTAGTTTAGAATCTTCGATTTCGTATTTCTTCAAGATCTGATTGAGATATTTGGTTTGTGAAAGAAAGATACCATCTTTTGTTTGTTGTAATTGTAGACCAAGAAAATAAGTAACTTCACCAAGTAACGACATTTCAAATTATTTCTACATTAATCAAGCAAAATTCTGACTCATGGATTCTTCATTGCTACCAAAGATGATATCATAAGCATAAACAATAATAATTAACAGTTTATCATTTTCAATCTTTGTGTATAAATTTATATCTGCGGAACCTTTTGTGAAACCTTGCTATTGTAGATATTTGTCAAGGTGGTAATACCAATCCCTTGGAGCCTCTTTTAGACCATATAGAGGCTTTTTTAGATTGCATATGATTTTTGCATCATTTCCAATAATGAATCCTTCTGACTATTCAATATAAACTTCTTCTTCTAAATCTCCATTAAGAAAGGTTGAATTTACATCCATTTGATATACTTTGAATTTTCGAAAACTAGAGAGAGCAAGAAACATCCTTATAGATTCAAGTCTAGCAACAGGTGCAAAAGCTTCTTCAAAATCTATACCTTCTTGTTGAGCATACCCTTTACAAACAAGTCTTGCCTTGTTTATAATAACTTCTCCATTTTCAATCAGCTTATTCTTAAATATCCATTTTGTTCCTATAACATCTTTATCATGAGGTCTAGGAACTAATTCCCAAGTATCATTCTTTTCAATTTGGTCCAATTTTTCATCCATGGCCTTGACCCAACATTCATATTTGCAGGCTTCAGTTACATTTTGAGGTTTGGTGGAGGATAGAGTGATAGATAACTTGAGGACCCTGTAAGAGTTCTTCTTGTTTCTACACCGACCCTTTTTTCTCCTAGAATTTGAGATTCTCGATGATTCTTTTGAACATACCTAGATGGAATCTTTCCCTATCTATTGTATCTTCTTCTAGTGCTTCCAGCTCCTTTTTCTCCTAGAATTTGAGATTCTGGATGATTCTTCTAAACGTACCTAGATGGAATCTTTTCCATATATGTTGTATCTTCTTCTGGTTCTTCATTGGTTTCTTCTTCTATATCATTTTGATTTGATGTGGGAAATCATTCCCCATCTTCCTCATTGTCATATTCCTCTGTTGATTTCATTTGTTCTGGATTTCTGCATGCTTCATCAATTACAACATCAATGCTTTAAACAATTTTCTGAAGTCTTTTGTTATAACATTCATATCCTTTTGCTTTTGGATGAATAACTAAGAAGAATTCCTTCATCTACTCTGGGTTCGAACTTACCAAGTTTTTCATCAGTACTTTTGATGAAACATTTGCTTCCAAACACTCTAAAGTGTTTTGCAGTAGGAGGCCTACCATACCAGACTTCAGATGGAGTTTGATTTCTATATACCCTAACATTTTCTTTGTTGAGAATAGTCACAACAACAAATGCACCTTCACCCCAGAAGGTTGCAGGAGTTTGAGATTCATCAAGCATTGCTCGAGCCATTTGTTGAATTATTCTGTTCATTCTTTCCACCATGCCATTTTGCTAAGGAATTCTTGCAATGTAGAGTTGCCTCTTTATTCCATGTTGTTCAAAAAAGTCAAAGAATTCATCTGATATGAATTCTCCCCCTCGATTAGATCTGAGACATTTGATTTTTTGATCTGATTCATTTTCAAGTAAAGCTTTAAAGGCTTTAAAATTTTCAAATGCTTCATCTTTATGCTTTAGTAGAACTATCCAACAAATCTTGGAAAAATCATCAATAAATAAAATAAAGTATTCTTATGCACGAGGTGAATTTTTCCTTGTTGGTCCACATAAATCAGTACGGATGAGTTCAAGAGGCTTACTTGTTGATCCTTCTTTTTCATTGAAGCGAACTCTAGTTTTCTTACTGACTTGACATGGTTTGCATATGGTCTTTTCTGCGATGCAGATATCTGGAAGATCACGAACTGCCTTGAGCCTGCATGCTTTTCTTATTTGAGAAAAGCTTAGATGTCTCAATTTTCTATGCCATAGCTAGTTTTCATTTGGTTTGCTTAGATAACATTGTTGTTGTCCTCCTTTGAGTATGTATAGGTTGTTTGGAGTTCTTGTTCCTTTGATCATGGTCTTTCCTATATCAAGCTCATGAACAACACATCTGTTTGATCGAAACACAACTTCATTTTCTTGATCGCACTTTTGACTGACACTCAACATGTTATGCTTTAAACCATCTACATACATGACATTTCTAGACCTTTTATTTCAAGAAGACAGAACCTTTACCTTTAATTACCGTTGGATTGTCATTTCCAAATGAGACATTATTTTCCTTTTCTAAAGCATTATATAAATGAAGTTTCTCTTTATCACCTGTCATGTGTTTGGAGCATCAATTGTCGATTTACCACTAATTTTCTTGTCCTTCTACAGACATAGCTATGCCACATCTTTCTGATTAAGATTCCTTATTTCTCCATATCTTGGGATTTAATGATGTTTTCTCCTTTTGAATTGATAGTTGAAATTTGCTCGTACATTCAGATTCTTCATGACCAAATTTGTTACAAATCGAACATTCTACTTCATTTTCAAGAGGAGAAAAGTTATTATAGGAACTTTTCTTGATTCCTGTTACACTCCTTTGATTTCATGCTTCTCTATTCATGATTGTTTTGTAAGAAACACCTTGAGCAACCTTATGCCTAAATTTATGACATGAAAAACATTGCCCATTAAAGAAGTTTTTGCGATCATAAAATATTTTGGCATTGTTTACATGTTGGTTGAAGATTCTACTGATATTCATACTTGGAGAAAATTGGTTATGATTTACATGATGAGTAATTTTAGGCCTTTGTTGACGATTGGCATACTGTTCACTGGTCTTTGTTTCATCAAGATAGATTCTGGTGGAGGCTAACAGCTTCTGTGATTAAGATGATTCTTCAGTATACCCAAGACCTGTCTTTATCAGAGGATAACACTGAACTTTGATGATTTCATTTAAAGTTTCAGATCCTTTAGCAAATCTAAGATTAAGATATTTTGTCTTCTCAAGTTCTTTTCTTAGACCCACAATTTCACATTCTAGATTTTCATTGCGTTTTTCTCTTTCAGTGAGTTGGTGTGTCAACGTATCGACGATCATATTCTTTTCTTCTAAACAGAATTTGAGTTTAGTGATTTCTTCAAGAATGTCTTCCTCTTCTAAGGCATCTAAAAAATCATCATTGTAATAAGCCATGAGTAGTCTATAATCTTGGTAAGTTTCATCTTCATCACTATTGGATAAGCCATCACCATCTTCATGTGTATAGTAACTCTTATTCACAACTTGTTTTCTATTTCCTTTTGCATATTCTTTTCCCCTTTCATATTTATCTTTATGAGGACATTTGGAAGCATAATGGCTAACTCTACCACAAGAAAAGCATTTGAAAGTTAGCTTACCTTTGAATCTTCCAAAATCCTGTTGAAGCTTCTTGACAAAATTTACTTCATATTCTTCTTCTGAAATGTGTTCTAATTCATTGTGCTCTTCCTTTTATTTTCCCTTTGCTGACGCTTTAAAAGTGGCTTCTCTCATATCTGATGAACCTCCTTTTCTCATTTCAAAGGCAATTAGGATTCCATGGAGTTGAGTCATAGTAATAGTTTGAAGATCCTATTTTTCTTCTATGGCAGACACTTTTGACCCAAATTTAGAAGACAAAGATCTCAAAATTTTCTCAACTAAGGTAGCTTCCTTTATCTCCTCACCCAAATTCTTCATACAATTAACAATCTCATCTATACGTAAAAATTAACTAACAACACTCTCATCAATATGCATCTTAAGAGTTTCATACTAAATTTTGAGAGTTTGAAGCTTAGCACATTTTACTTGAGAGTCTCCTTTGTAGCTCTGAATGATTTTGTACCATATATCTTTGGTTGTCTTGAGCTACATGAATTTGAAAAATTTTGATTCCGACAAACTTCCCAATAACGTATTGACAACTTTGGCATTGGTTTCATATAACTTATTGCCTACAAAGTTTGTAGGAATTTTTGTTGGAAATTGATATCCTCCTTCCAAAATTTTCCAAACATTAGCTCCAAGTGATTGTAGATAGGATCTGGTTCTTATTTTCCAATATAATATGTTTCTCCCATTGAATATTAGTGGTCTGATGGATCCCATGCCTTCGCGATTATTCATATTGAAGTATATTCCTTCAAGCAATTAAGTTTCTTATGAAGGACCTGCTCCGATACCAATTGTTGGAAATAATACTGAGGGGGGGGGGTGAATCAGTATTATCAGATCAATAATTTTTCATTTCCAAAATAGTTTTATATACGCTACATCTATGAAGTGAACTAACGTCTACACGCTACTGTGATTAGAGAAACCAGTGTATACCCAGAGAATTTGTGATTTAGTTGATTTATCATGTGTTTATCTTTAATCAGTGCACCAATAACTTAGTAAACAATGCAGTAAAAACAAAATAAACCATCAAACATAAGAAACACACACGAACACCAAGATTTAAGGTGGAAACCCAATGTGGGTGAAAACCACCCGCTGCTATCATCTTTGTCTTCTTTTAATAATGAGAAAATATGTTTACTATCTTGTACTAGTGTAGACTCATACCAGTATGCAGGAACCCACCTGCAAAAGGCTACAACCTTCTCTCATTTTCCAGCTTCTCCTGGAAGGGAGATGCAACCCACTAGCTCTTGTACTAGCCAATGTGTTTACTAGTACATAGGCACCAACCTACAAAAGGCTATGACCTTCTCTCTTCTTCCAGGGACCACATTTCATAAATTATCAAACTGGATGCTCCTAGCACACAAAAATATACATGAAGGCCTCATTTCATCAAAGTTTCATATTGGACCCATCAGAAAATTTGAAACTCAAACTGCATCAACCAACAATCAAATCACTGTCACCAGAGAATTGTGCTGAACCCATAAACTTGCATCATCATTCAGAACTAGCTGCAATCTCAAAAATCATGCATTAGAATGTATACGCTACTTTACTAAACCAAACCTGCATGTATATTCTACTTCCTTTAATCAAACCTGTGCATACCTTCAAAACTATTGAAACATAAAACTTCTGAATCAAGTCTGTACCAACCAAAAATATATTGAACATCTACTGTCAATTTACAAAGCTTTACATAGGAAGTAGCAGAGATCACCCTTCTCACTTATACAATCAATCAATCGGATATCAAAATCCTTATGCATTCAGTTTTACATTCAGATCTAAGAAGACTTCATTGACAAATAGTAGTAAAACAACAGATTTGATTAGATATATCAGTCAGATCTGAAGAATAGGATTTCCCTCTATATACGCTACTTGGAAGAGTAGAACCTGCATGTCCACGTGATTTTATTGAGATGAACCAGTGTATAGATCTGAAAATATTAACTCATAACTTCACTATTATTCTAGACTTTAGACAAACCCAAATCATGACATTTGAAGAATAAAACAGGTGTACACAAGCAGATCTGGCCCAACCAATATCAGATCATTCAATGATAAGTCATTTTAGGTCTCATGATCTTGATCCAACATTGAACTCAAGTTGCACACAATATTTCAGTTCAAATCATCAAAATATCCCCTGCAACATAAAATACACTCAGATAGAAGTATTCCTTAGAAACCCTTTTCACTTGCACACGCTGGCCTTATGATCTTCTCCTCCTTATATAGTTTTAGGCTTTTCTCAATACCCTGGACCAAAACCACTTAGGACCTACGATATTCTTGGACGGAATCAAATAGTTGGTAGTCCACTCAATATTGTGGGCTAATACCATGGTATTGACCCCTGGTATTATCTCCTCTTGAATTTCCTTTATTTTCCAACATGTAGGCGGTTTTCTTCTTGTGAATGTGCGTGTATACGTATACGCACCTTTTGTTCTGTGAACCAAGGTGTATACGTTGATTTTACTAAGTGGACCTGCGTATACATCTTAAATTGTATTTCAACATTCTTTACCTTCAACTCCTTCAATATGATTAGTAGACTTTAGTTCCATCTTCCTGTTCTTTTGTACCAATGTCTTGTTACGTTTGAATGGACTAGTTACACTGTGGGTTGCTTTTCATCAAAACTGAACTAACCTGTGAGTGAGTTGCCATCAAGGAAAACACTTGTATCATAATGCCAACACATGAAAGAAGACATGGACGTCTTCTCCTCACCCACAGGGGTAGCGTTGCACTGTCAGATCAAGCATTCATCCTATCTAACTCTCAGAGCACCTCTACCCAACGGGCTGATCTGTCACCACTCCATTGTGGAAAATTCCAAGTACAAGTAGTGACATGATCAGCATTGTATGCCATACAAGTTTCAGGTGGGAAACAAAGATTGTTTACATCTACATAAATAATGCCTTAGAATAGCCCATCGGAAACCCAGGCCACTCTGATATGGTCCTTACACCATTCCAAGGTTGTGGGAAACAACGCTTTGGACCACAACATTCCCCCATTCCTTGGCTTGCACCAAGTGTTCAATGTGGACTACCCTCAACCATGCTTCCCACCATTACTGGGCACATCAGAGATTGCAGAACAACTCACCAGGGACCAGTTTTTGTAGAAGTTTCCCCATCTCAAGGAGGTGCTCAACGCAATGGGGACCATTGCTTCCTAATGGGGGAGGAATGATCCAAGTGGATTTTGGTGGCCACCCGCCTATCCCACTTGGACCCCCACAACTGTCTCTTTGAGTTTTTTAGTTTCATAGGTTGTAACACAATTTACTATTTTTAGCAGTTTTCAGGTTAAACTTCCAAAGCCGTTTTGAGGCCCTAAACGACATTTTTTTTGAAAATCTTGTAGTAGATATTTTCTAACTAAAATCGTATTTTCCATCGTATTTCACGAAGAGATATTTCCAATGGGGTATCATGTGCATCAAACAGAGATAATATGACCAAGTCATGACCCCGAGAACTTGGTTGTCCAACTAACCCCAACGGGGCCCATAAACTCTTGGTGTTACATCTCCTTGGGTTAGGGTTTTGGTTGTTTAGGGGTTCTCTTATTTTTCAATAATGAAGATGCCCTTGAGCCTCATTGTAAGTTAGCTCAGAGGCATGAAACCACCACATCTCTTCTCAGAGATAAGCTACCATTGCCCTATCTAGTTTATTTCCATTTCTATTTGTAAGCATATTTCAGTATATTACATTAAAGAAATGAAGTATTATTTCTGTTGCATCTCTGTATTTATGGTTATCTTTGTAATTTTTCATGTTCCTGTTTAAATCTGGATCAACCTAAGTGCCCTCAGATCCCTCATAGACTATAAGTCTACTTCCGCCATGAATTTGGAGTGAATCTAGGTAAGGAAAATATTGAAAAATAATTTCTATAGGTATGCTACAAAACTACTACATGAGTGAATATTTCTATAGGAGTAATGCGATTGAGGCATGCAAAGTAGCAGCTCAAGGTGGAGTGGCTGGAAAGGAAATTGGAAGAGTTGAAAACTGACAAAGAGTAGATGCTTCATTTAGCATAGGAAGTGATGGAATGTCGCCCTCATGCTTCCAGTTATTCTTTATCTTTGCATGAATGTTTTCTTTTATTTTTTTTGGAAAGCATCCAGAAATAAATTAGTAACGAGATTGAGGATAGTGTATAGTTCCTCTGGATATTGAGAGCCCATGATGTGCCAACTCAGCATTTGATGTGTGAGCTTTACATGCATGAGTATCTCTTGTGTGTTAAGAGAGAATTTAATCCAGTTCCATATGTGGGGGACATTCACTTAAGGGCCCTCACCTCTTACACTGTCAACTAGTTAAATTGGTAGAAGGCTTCTGACACGTTCAAGTCAAATCAAGCCACAAAGGCTTTTGTGGTAAGAGGAGAACCCGAGAAATCAGTGACTATGTACAATAAGCACACTACATTTTTAGAAATTATGGGAAATAAGGAATGGATGCTCAGGACACAAAAGTGGTGCATCAATCTTTGTGTCAAACAATTGGTCATGTTTCAAGCTCAGGCCCTGGATAGTTATCAGAAAAGGTGGATGATGTCACCCACATCTTCCTGGAATAGAGAACTGTTTGGAGCACCAAATTTTGCACGAGCACTCAGCAAGGTGCCAAGATATGTGTCATGCATCCAAACATGTGGGGTTTGGTGGATGGGAATTCGATTTCAGTACCCTATCCTTTGGTTGCCAACAGAGCACTACACCCCAACATATAATGTACGAAATGATTGGTGGAAGGAAGTTCTTCTCTCAGAAGGGTTTAAGGTTCTAGGAACAAAAATGGTCGAGGAATATGATCTCACCCAGCTTCATGAAGCACACAGCCTATCCAACCCAGACCTGCGAAGACGACGATTTGCATGAGGGCGTGCAGAAGGCTAGTTAGGGGGAGATGTTGGGCACCAAATTGACCTATCTTTTCCCTGCATTTCTACTCCTCTTTTCATCCCTTTTGTATTCATTCACATGCTTCTACTATGTAAAACTATGAGGTAATTCCCCTTTATCATCTCTTGGGATATTTAATTAATGAAGTAGAGTCATGAGGGTTTTACCTATGCGAACCACTAAAACATGTTATGACCATAGATTATGGAGCGCAAGTGTTGACCACACGGCATATCGCAGCCATTCCGCAATTCATAGAAGCTCATCGGCGATGATGAAATAGCATAACTGATTTGCAGTTGTTCTCAACCCATTTTGGATCATTCTTGTTCTTGCTCTCTCAATGCTAGTGCTGTGATTGAACTGATGTATATCTTTGGGCATATAGTTGCCAAGTTTTGGGGAGAGATGTTATTCCCCTTTGTACTGTATAAAAGACGAGTCATTCCTGTATCAAGAGTTAGTCAGACCCTGCATTGTATTGTAACAACATTGTTCAGATTAATAAAATACAAACCTTTTTGTTGATCTATCTTTCGCTATGGATAATGTAGTCCGGATCAGAGAGCTGGGCCCCCTCTTCTGATCAGGTGTTGCATATTTCCTTGTTATGTGTGCATTGTTTATTGTTGTGTTTATTTCTTGATTGTTGTTGCAGATTCTCTAGATCACTGCAAATAAATTTTAAATTTCTGCAGTTGAGTTTCTATTTATTTTTAAGAAATTCTTTGATTTGCTAATCATGAACCCTTATTCGATGACAGATTGTAACCTTGACCCTGCATATACCTTGTGTGTTGCCTTGAAAAGAATATGCACCCAGATTGATACATTAATGTAGGAAAAGGGGTGAATAAATTGTTCATACCAGGACACCAACACATATTACTATGTATCTTTCGTTGTTTTAATGTATGATTGGGTTTAAGTTGCAAGTGTACTATTTATTTGTTGTGCAAACTCTTATGAATGTGTTGTATATATAAATATAACGTAGGACATCCATTTGCGCAAAGATAATTGACTAGGTGTAGGAAGATAAGTAAGATCTCAGGTGCGACTTAGGGGAATAGCACAGAGCGTTGCTCCAGTAGCGCGAAATATCCTCAGCCCCTGTTTAGAGTTGCACGAAGGCAAGTATATCAGGGCGTGAAGGCCTGTGAAGTGCACAAAGAAACCTGTGTGAAGGGACTAACTGTTGGACCAGTTCAACCTCTCAGACATCTCAAGGGTGCAGAAACCTGGTTCCAAGACCCCCATACTACTTCAGGTGAGACCTCAATCTGTGCTCCATGGACTGTTGCCAAAAGAGCCAATAGTACAGGGATTTGTTTGGCTAATTAACTGTGAACCTGGGTTAGGCCCCAACAAGCCAACAAATGGTTCTGTTGCTGGGACCAAGATCTGCATAGAGATGCTTGATGTCGTATCACTGGAATTCGACAAAGAAAGGAATTGAAGATTGGTTGGACATAAGGATTCACGAGTTCCTAGCACAAGAAAATAGGAATCTGCAACTATCAAAGGAAGAGTGGTTATATTGCTACTTATATACAGAGATCCATGAAATTTTCTTCGCATCTTTCCCCACTGAGTTGTACGAGTGGATCATGAAGCTAGCAGATAGCCAAGGAAGGTGTAAACTCAGCAGACCTATTATGTGGACTCTGAAATTGGTGCACAAATTGGAAGCATCGGAGGATAAGATCGTGTGCACTATTGATCACTAGGTTGATTGAATTATAGGAGGATTCATCACTGATTTCGCAGTAGATACTCCAGTTAGCTATAGCAAGGCAGAATGATGCTTCCTCAAAGGGTCGTAAGGTAAGTATGTTAAATCTTTGAACACTTGGATTAAAATGCTGCAGTGAAAAAACGGGTTACGCAAATAAATTGATGTTTGGGGCTACACGAAGTGGGAGAATTTATAGAAACGAAGGTAGTATAGAACTAGAAACTAGCCCCTTGATTTCACCTCCACGAGGGGGCGCATAAGAGCTCATGAAGGTCTCACCAAGAAACTAGCCCCTTGATTTCACCATCGCTAGTTTCACCATCTTCACCCCCATCTTCACCCAGACCACCTCCACCACCACCGTGAAGTAATATGGCAAGCACGATAAAGTTTCCAGTGTTCAAAGGAGTAGGGAATGAAGATCCAGACCAGTTTGGTTCATGGTAAATGATGTATGGGAAGTGTAGGGAGTCACAGACGACAATATAAAGAAGGCAACATTGGTCAGCGCTCTGTAGGATCGTGCATTGACCTAGTACATTAAGCATTCCAATGAAAACCCAAATGCAAGGGTTGCGGATATCCAAGCTACACTAAACAAAAAATTTAGCAGGCCAAAGTCAGAGGCATAGTCGATCATTGGGTTCAAGGAAATCATAATGCTACTATGTGAGAACCCATGGGAGTTGGATCAGAGACTGAAGTGCACAATTCGCGAAGCTAACATGACATTGACAGATGGACAACACTGTGAATGGTTTGTAGTATTGTTAACACTACATCTAAGGAATGCATTGTCACAATAGAGGCTAACAACTTAGGCCAAGACCTTGGAGGTCACAATGAGATTGCACAAGACCCCCATACAAGATCCCAACCTGGGAGTTCAGCAAATTCACTCGCAGTTGAAAAAATTATGCTTTGAGATGCAGAGTTTGAAACAAGACAGGACAGCTTGCCCAGAAGTGCACGATGAGGTATGGTGCATAAAGCGCAAGGGCCAGGAACATGACAAGGACCACTACCTAGTGTTCACGAATTACCTCGTGGGAGGAAGGCCAATGCCATTAATACCAGAGGCACAAGCAGGACCGAGCGTGATGCCTGCACTATGGTGTGTGATTTGTCAGATAGGAGGAAAGCATGCTATAGATAACTGCTATTTATTGCCGATGTACACGCAAAATTCATAGCAGTTGTTCTATAATTTTTGTAGATCAGTGGGATATGATGAGCGCACTTGTAGGAGTTATGAGTTGATGATGGATCGAACTCCTACCTATATATTTCAGGCCAAAATGCGGCCCGTTGACCAGAATGTACGAATGGCACAAATCAAATTTTAGGGGCATGGATGAGACCAAGGTGGGGGAGGATTAGAAAGATGTCGCGCACAACTGATATGTTACAATTGTGGAGTTCTAGGACATTATGCCCGTGATTGTACACATCCAACGTAGTCATCATGTTTGTATTGTACATTGTTTGATCATGAGGTGAAGGATTGTCCCACACTGATGGCGAGGTTGCACGATAAAGGAACACTCCAACCTCCCCTGACTTAGAACCTACAAATGATGAGGCCTGAGCCGCGTGAGGAAGATCCTAATGTAAATATTGTGCTCCAAAGTGGAATTACGACAAGGGATTCCAAAGGCAAGCAGCCTAAAGAATGTACTTGGGTTTGTAAGGCTCTAAGAAAGGAACCAGAGTTTGATTTGGAGTGCACTAGGGGAACCTTCATGGAAGCCAAGAGGAGCTTTGTTGATGCCTCCACTTCAGAAAGTAAAGAAAAAATGGAGTCGAAAATGGACCCATTGATGCTCACCACATTCCTGGAAACATGTATGAAGTTGTTGTGCAACAACAAGGTTGTAAAGGGGTTGCGGGAAATCATAAATAGATGTGTTAGGATCACGCAAGGAGAACCGCGCGTAGTCTGGAAGCTCGGAAAGCACACAATGCGAACAGGAAGGTAGATGAGATTGACCACACAGATTGGAGAATATGAGATGGACCAAGTGATTCTGGATCTAGGATCGGACGCAAACGTCCTGCTGAAGGAAACATGGGAGCACATGGGAAGGCCTACAGTACAATGGTCTCCTATCCAACTACGAGCGACAAACTAGAAAAAGATCCTACCTATGGGGAGATTGCAGGGGATCACAGTAGATATTGAAGGAGCAAGTGCGCTAGTAGATTTCAAAGTGATAGAGATTATTGATGACAGTAATCCCTACCCCACACTATTAAGAATCAATTGTGCCACTGACATGAATGGGGTGATAAACTGAAGAAGTGCAATATGATTTTTGAAAAGAAGTCTTTGTGCATGGTTGTAGCTTTAAACCCTTCAGAAGGATCGCGCTACACAGAGCCGGTGCGTGACTGCAACAACGATGATGACTTTGACTGCATCTACAAGATAACCATGTGAGAACAAGACATGGTGAATCCGACCGTGGATGGACGAATCTCATGGGAGCACGAAAGCTCATGCACATCAAATTTGGATGAGGAAATAGAATGATGGCAAAATCGGTTACACAAGGTAACCACACTAAATTGTAACATGATGACAAGATCGTTGCACTGTGTATTGACGGAGGTGAGGGATCTATCTACGTATGATGGGTTAAGTGAGGTGGATGACTTCCTAAGTAGACTTGAAAGAGAAGTGTCGGAACAACATCGTTTGGAAGCTTTGAAATGGGTACTCTATGCTACACCTGCAAGGTGGTGGGGTACGCACCAAAGAAGTGTTGAGGACTGACTCAAATTCAGAAGGATGATGCAAATGTGTTTTGGGAAGCCTCAAATGCGATTGACAGACAGGTTTTTTAGATAAAATGCTCCGTGCACCCAACTATCCAGATGGATGTAGGCATATGGTGTGAAACCTATGCAGATGCACACAGTCTTCGTGTTAGGATACATGGTCAGTAAGCAGGTGCGGGCAAGGAAATGGCATGAACAACCCCTCCGATTGGAACCACAGAGTATGGAAAGACCAAGTGCACAGAAGGTTATCCACGAAAAATCCTTTAACAAAGTGTGTGAAGAGTTGAACAGGGTCCACAATGTGAAGTGGACTGACTGGGACCTGCACATACCAGTGATTCTATGGGCTTATAGGACCATGTACAGGAACCCGATGGTGCAAGCACTATCGATGGTGGAGTATGAAGCGAACATTATAAGTCCCATAGAGCATGAAATTCCTAGTTTGCGCATGGCAGCACCGATAGATATGATGGTTCATGGAAGCTTGGAAGAAGAACTCTCACAGGGAAATTTTAGGCTCTAAGAACTTGAGAAAGAAACGGTGCGATTAAGGAAGAAAAGCACTTTGGTAGAAGCGGAAGTCAAAAAGTTGGAGGATGTGATAAAGGAATATTTTCTCGATAAGAAGACCCGGGTGATAACACAGGATGCGAACAATGACACTGACAAGTTTGAGGACTATCGCCGCGAATTGATGAGTCTGATGCCTTGGCTTGGACCGCACATTACTAAGCGAATCAACCAGGGTGGCACGCTGTAGATGATAAAGTGCGTCGCATCGCTAGTAACAATAAAAGGTGGGTATTTCCAGGAAAAATGATGGATGATCGAATGACACCCTATACAGGTGGCGCGACCATCTGACTAGCTGGGGAAGTACAGTCTTAGCACTCCTGGCAGTTGAAAGGAGGCACAGGACTATAAAATACTCTATAAGGGGGGTTGCGCTGCTGCACGAATTGGCCAGAAAGTGACAGCTGAAGTCACTATTCACAATGTGATGCTCGACTTGAGACCAAATGGATGGGGCGGTAGGCATTTAAGATGTGATTTATGGGTAAGATTTGGGAAAATTTGCGGCCAAGGGAGCATTAATGAACTGGATTTAGGGGGAACAGTCGAATTCATATTCAAAAGATGTTATAAATTGCAAAGGTTTGCCCAACAAAAAACATTAGGCCATTTATGAATTGAGCAGTTGTATACCCCGCGTAGCTTGAGCAGAGCCATGTTTGACCTATGCAGGGCGTTCATTGAGCCCCTAAATACGCAAGCGATAGATTTTTGGTCAAACACGATGGCAGCATCTAAGGAAGTTATGGATATCACAGAGATGACCACCAAAGAGGTCATGAAAGCCTTAACTATAGGGGATGCCCCTGAAGGCACCGAGATTGTGGCAGAAATCCCTAAATCACCATGTATGCCAAGACCAAAGAATGACAAACAGGTGATGGTTCCTGTATGTGTGTCCCCACAAAAGATGTTGCGCACCAGGCTGATGATGGAGGAGAAGGGGAAAGTCGTTAACATAGAAATTGAGGAGGAGGAGGAAGACCTAGAGGACCTTATCATCAAAGAAGACAGGGATGAAGGCATGGAGGAGGAAAATGAGCCTACGCACCCTCTAACAAAGCTGCCTGCCTATATCCCCCCTCAGAAAGGGAAGGATAAAGTGCCCAAGGATCTTGACGAGAGCAAGAGCTCTCTCCAGACCCCACTCCTCCTAGACAACATCATTTTTGAGGGCACGCACCTAGGATGGGTGCCTAGCTTAAAATTTCAAGATTGGGACCTCGCTGACCATGTGAAGTTCCCTCACCTAGAGACTGCACAACTCATGAAGCCTAAGCATAACATAGTGGTGGGGGTTACCGAATTAGAGCCGCAAAAATGGTTGCATGGACTAGAAAAGGAGCCCATCCCCATCATGGAACACTTGATTCATCGCAACACCTGAGTACCATGCAAAGGAGTGGATCCTGCAGACATATCAAAGGGGAAAAGCAGTGAGTTGGCCATCACAGAGGCCATGAAGAAGAAATATAAATTGGAGAAGAAGAAAAGGGGCTATGCCATATCCAAAATCAATGAAAAAGTAGTAAGAGTGGCAACCCAAATACTGGCAGGTAAGGTTATGTGCAAGTGTTGCGTGGATGAGGTACCTGGGCCAATGGTAGCACTTGTTGAGCAGTGCATGGAGGGGGTCCAGTTTAACTGGTCTGAGTTCCTTTGCAAGGAATTCTTAGAGAATTGTTGCGAAGCTCAGGAACAAGGCAAGATGTTCCACTATGCATGGCTTTTGCTGTCCATAGTTCTCATGGAAGGGGAATTGCCAGAGGACAGTCAGTTCTCCATAATTGACAAGGATCTTTCAGAGGCCATGAAGTACACTTCCCTCTGGGCCATGAAGGATGCCAACCAAATCCGCAACAACAAGATATTCTAGGTGTTCATGGAAATGAACCTCAGAATGGGGGTTAATCGCAAGCCATGGTTATCACCCACTGTCTACCACAGCCTGCAAAGTTTTATAGAGTTTAAAGCAGACCTTCATAGCATATACATTAGAGTGCACAAGGACCCAACCAAGTAATGGAGAGAGCTAACCTTTGTATCCACAGATGATGTAATCTTTAATGTACTAGAGACATGGCTGTCGGAGTGGTGCACTCCAGACATTGCAGGAATGGAAAGGACTGTGGCAAAGAGGAAGAAAGAGGAGGCCAAACTGCGCATGGTACAGTTGGCAGAAAATAGAAGGAAGGAGGGAGTGGTAGCAGAAGCACAGGAGACGCGGGACACTCCACAGATAGCAGCTGAATGGAAAAAGGCTAAAGTAGCAGCAGTAGTGCAGGAGGTAGCCATGAAGGCATTTGAGGGCCAAAAGTTGCCTTCCCATGGGTAGGAACCAGAGGAAGAGGATGGAGGTGTGGACCCACAACCCGCGTCAACACAGCTGAAGCGCCAACACCCGATTGAGTGAACAGGGCCACGTAAGAAGGTCAAGGCATCGAAGTTGTCTATTGACCCTTTCACCCTTACCGAGGGTGATCTGCATGACATCAGTGAGACAGCGAGCGATGTCACCTCCGAGGCCCTCCAAAATTTTATGCAAGAGAACTAGATTATGTTGGGGGCCCTCAGAGCATAGCTGCAGGAGTTGCAAGTGTGCACTCCTCAGGCTAGTACCCTTTTGACCAGCATCACAGTAAAGACAATGACAACAGAGTAGATTTTGCGTGCTCGGGTGACAAATACCAAAGTGCTGCCAGAAGGGGCACTAGTGACAACAAATGAGGCCAACAGGCCTACGATTAGTGCACTTAAGGGTATCGGCATCAACATGGTTGCACTCATAGGAGATATTATACGTTATGCAGGATGGGATTACTGTAGAACTATGGGCTAGGGAGAGTTACGCACTGCAAGTACTAAGCGAGAAGAAAACCAACATGGAACAGTTGAACTTGCAGTAAGACGAAGTGGTGTCGTAGAATCGATAGCTAGTACAGGTACTGGATGAAGCTTGTCAAAGCATCCCTGAGCTGGCCATCCTAGTAGACACACCAGCAGAGGCACACATCCATAGGCTAGTAGCAAGGCTACACGAGGCACAGAAGGAAATGACAAAGGTTTAGCTGGAGCTAAACCTTCAGATTACAGAGCTGAGGTTAAAGGCATAGTCATCCACCCCTCCGGAAGTAAGAGAATAGCGTGTCAATGGTATTACAACAGGACTAGATGAGATCGGCAGTGTAGTAAGAGACTACACCAGAATGTTGGAGGAGTGATTTGAGGTCCTCACGAATCTGTAGGAGGACCCAAACATCCAGAGCTTAGAGACAGAGGCAAGGGAACTCCAATAGTAGTATGACAACGTGAAAGGAACTGCGAAGATGATGGCCCTCACTCAGAGGCTCGCGCAGATGTAATAGGCCAAAGCATTGAAACAACAGGTGGATGCGACTCATCACAAAGAAGCGGTCGTGAAGGTGTGCGTTCAGCCTTGGATCGATGAGGCCTTCACCATCACAACAATAATTGAAGGAAAACTCGCAGATGCAGGGAACATAGGTACAGATGCAAGGAAGTAGTTCTGACACCGTGGTCTCGGAACAACGCATACAAGAGATCTAGCAGGCAACCACTCAGTGCACTGCTGACCTTGCAACGGTTCAAATAGAGTTGGAGGGACTCCGCACCAAAATAGTGACTCGAGGGTGAGTTTAAAGCCCAAGTTTTGACCAATTCTTTTGTAAAAGCTCCATGAATTATGGGTGTGGAGCGCGAAGTTATAATAAAGTCACAGGGTTGTCTACCCTCATTTTTGTAATGTAATGTCTGCTTAATAGACCTACCCATGGTCTGTGGACCATGGGATTGTATAAATAGAGTGAGACTCTAAGTAGAGAAGATAGCTAATAGAATAAAAGCATGATGAGTCTAAGAGATTGAGTCTATGTGTAAAGTGTGTCTTTGGGTTGTAGAGTAGGAGAAGGCTCTACAGCTAAGTGCACAGAGCTCCAGTAGTCCGCAGCTAAGTGGGTAGACCTCTGCAGCTGATTGCATAGGGCAGGTCAAGTCTATAATCATTGGAAGAATTAATAAAGAGAAGTTTTCCATATTACTATGTATCTTTCCTTGTTTTAATGTATGATTGGGTTTAAATTGCAAGTGTACTATTTATTTATTGCGCGAACTATTATGAATGTGTTGTATAAATAAATATAACATAAGACATCCATTTACGTGAAGATAATTGACTAAGCATAGGAGGATAAGTAATATCTCAGGTGCGACTTAGGGGAATAGCACAGAGCACTGCTCCAGCAACACATAAGCTCCTCAGCCCCTGGTTAGGGCTACACGAAGGCATGGAAAATTTTAGGGGCTAATGTTCGCCCAATGGGCTAATTTTGCATGATTTTCCACAAAAAATATTCGCCAATTTCCAATTTTTATAAAAGATTATTCGCCCAAATTTTATAATATAAAACCATTTTACCTTAAAAATCGCCAACATTATATAGAGACTATATATAAATCATTATAAATTTGAATAATTTTACAAATATATCAATAAACATTTTATAGTTTGCATACTAGGGATTAGTGAGATTCGCCAATGTTTTTAAAATTCAAGAAAATTTTCCATCCTTAAAATTTTCCTTGCACGAAGGCAAGTATATCAAGGCATGAAGGCCTGGGAAGTGCATGAAGCAACTTGTGCGAAGGGACTAACTTTTGGACCAGTTCAACCTCTCAAACATCTCAAGGGTGCAGAAACCTCGTTCCAACACCCATCCATACTACTTCGGGTGAGACCTCAGTCCGCACTCTCCGGACTGTTGCCAAAAGGGCCAGTAGTATAGAGATTTGTTTGGCTAGTTAACTATGAACCTGGGTAGAGCCCCAACAAGCCACTAGCTATGATGTTATTTTCAATAAAGGGAACACCTTTATGAGACACATATCTACTAGTAAAGTGAATCAGATCGGGGTTTGACTGAAGGACCTATACAAATTTGAGGTGGGAGATTGAACTGCATTAAGTAGTAAGGCTGAAAAAGTGCCCAGTCATGATGTTGGAGAACTCTAGCACATGATATTAGGTCATCTACACCATTTTTCCTAAAATATTATTCAACAAATAACCATTGGTCTCCATAAAGGCTCCCTTGACTAGCAGAATGTCTATAAGGGTTGCACATTTGGGAAATATGTCAAATCCAATTTCCATGATTGAGAAAGAAAAGTAGTTGCAATTATATGAAATTTCTGCATCTTTCATATTTTTGTATGTCTAAGATGGTTTTAGCTCACTAACCCTTATTGAGGCATACTTATTCTTATTATTTAGTTGTTTCATTCTTGTACACCATTCTCTACGCTATCAATCTAGGGTTGATATCATCCCCATTCTCTGGCCATTTTATTCTTTTCCTCGCTCTAACATCTCCTCATTTGACAACATGGAGTGAAACAACATGATGGTTGTCGAGCCTCTGTGCTATATGGGGCTCCTGTCCCAAATGGTGTGAGACCTAATTGGGATTTCACACCGGGGAGACCCCCTAGTTGTTGTTCATACATTACGACTTGTCAACATGAAACAAAATATATTTAAAGGTTAAGAATATTAATGAGGTTGTGATGAGTCTCCTATATTAAAGTCATTGCTACATGTTTTTCTTAGATTATATATGTGTATTTCATATATTAAGTATTACTATTATTTAAAATAAAGTTATAATTTAGTTAATTTTTATGATTTTTATTTTCAATTATGGTAATGTGAGATATATCACGAAATACATGTTTTGATGTCTATCGGTATTTACCAACCATTTAATAATAATAATAATAATAATAATAATAAATTTAAATAAATTCATAATTTAGTTAATTTTTATGATGTTTTTAAATTTTGATAATATGAGATATATTATGAAATAAGTATTTTAATATTCATTGACATTTATCAATTATTTAAAAATATGCTACTCTAATATATAGAAGTATTCAACGTCATTAACAATATGTAATGATAAAATACAACTAGCATAGATCCATTCTAATTCTGAATCTACCAAGCGCGAAGAAATCTCTTGAGGTCCGAACCTCTATTAGATTGAAAAGAGATTTGATCCCTCTATGCTCTTGTAGACCTAGAGTGAGAATGGATCTAGGTTGGTTAATTTAATTTTCATTAATATATTTTATATTTTTTAATAAGTTTAAATAATCGATTTGTAATTAGAGAAACTATGTAAAACCTCTACCCAATATGTTTCCACTTCTTCAAAATAAGGTAAAAGCAATAGAAAAATAAAACAACATATAAATATTTCCATTTCTCTCCCATAAGGAAAAATATGTTATTTTTATTTTCTTCAAATGTTGGCTAAACCTATATAAGAACATGAAAAATACTATATTTATTTAAAATTTTGCAAACACTTTAAAAGTAAACAATTAAATTCCCTAATCGGGGTGTGTGAAGGAAGATAGGTTCCGTTGAGATCTGGGTCATTGAGCCAGATTTAAACAGGAATGCAACAAATTATAGATATAACCATAAATACAGAGATGCAACAGAAATAATACTTCATTCCATTAATGTAAAATACTAAAATATGCTTACAAACAAAAAATGGAAATGAACTAGCTCAGGTGATGGTAGCTTATCTCTAAGAAGAGATGCAGCATCTACATGCCTCTGAACGGTCTTACAATGAGGTTTTAAGACCTATTTATTGTTGAGAAACAATGGAAAACCCTAAACATTCAAAAACCTAACCCTAGGAGATGAAGTGTGTTTTGAAACCAGCTCACAAAAAGATAGAAAAGATAGATCAACACCTTAGAATTCAGCCTCTTCGAGGGGGCAACCTCCTTTACATTACATAAATGAACAATTCTTGGATGATTCAAATGATAAAACCTCCTTTCTATATATAGGAGTCTAAGAAGTCACAATATAACCCAGCCGACCAGCCAATAATAATATAAAGGCACAAAAATAACAATACAGGGATTCTATGGGGCACAGCAATAACAATATCGGGACAATAGGGGCACAACAATATTAATAAGGGATACAACTACAATAGTAATGGGGTAATCACTAGTATTATAGGGACCTAACATGCCCCTCTCCTTCAACAAAGTGTTGTCCTCAACGCTTGAGTAGTTCTGGATGCTTCTGTATAAAATTCTCATCCTCCCATGTGGAATATTCAGCAGATAAGTTCTTCCACTTGATGAGATACTCCGAAATTGATCAATTTTGTAGCTATCAATTTCATGTTTCTGTGACTGCTTCCAGTTCCAATATAAATTTTCCTTCCTCGTCAAGTTCTGGCAATATTGTTTGAACTAGGAGCTTGTGCCTATAACCTTCTTTAAACATGAAACATGGAAAAGTGGGTGCACTCGAGAAGCTGCAAGAAGCTCCAATTTGTATGCCATAGTACCAATCTTTTGCAACACCTTGTATGGACCATAATACTTTGGTGATAATTTATTATCCTTCTTAGCTTGCTTGAAGGACATTTGTTTATATGGTTGTAGCCGTAGGAATACCCAATCACCTACATCAAAACTTCTTTCGTTGCAATGTTGATCTTCCTGCTGTTTCATTCTATTCTGCACCAACACGAGGTTATCCTTTAAGAGTTGGAGGACTTGTTGTTGATACTCAATGTGATGTTCCACTGCTTGAACCTTAGAATTTTCTTTTAAATATGATGTGATGTATGGTGGTTGATATCCATAATGTGCCATAAATGGGGTCATTTTTATTGCTGTATGGAAGGATGTGTTATACCACCATTCAACCAGAGGCAACCATTTGACCCATTGTCTCTATTTATCATATACAAAGCAATGAAGATATCCTTCCAAACATTTGTTTACTATCTCAGTTTTCCCATCAGATTGAGGATGATAAGATGAGCTATGAGCTAATTGAGTACCAAGACAAGAAAATAATTTTGTCCAAAAGTTTCCAATGAAAATTGGATCTCTGTCACTTACAATAAAATTAGTTCCAATGAAATTAGTCAGTTACGACTACCTCTCATGGAAATGGTCATACGTTTGAATGACTTACTTAACGCAGTTGAATCCCAAAAATGATATCTAATATAATGCACTGCGTAAATCCCCCATACTTAAATTCAAAAAGAGTCAAGGGATCTCTACTTGAATGGTTCATGAGGCACAATACTTGCTAAGGTTTTGCAAATGGGGTAGCAAGCTAAGTGGGCTTGATTATGGGGAAAAACTCCACAGTTAAGCGCGCTTGAGCCAGAGGAGTTCTGGGATGGGTGACCTCCTGGGAAGTCCTGGTTACCGGGTGCAAGCCTCGGAAGTGATGATTGATGCTATGTGATTCGTTCTCCACATTTCACTAGTTTCAATCCCACTTCTTCACCCCTGTGAGCATCACCCGATGCAATGAGTGCTAAGTGAACTATTCAAAAATCATGAGAAATTAGTCAGTTACGACTACCTCTCATGGAAATGGTCATACGTTTGAATGACTTACTTAACGCAGTTGAATCCCAAAAATGATATCTAATATAATGCACTGCGTAAATCCCCCATACTTAAATTCAAAAAGAGTCAAGGGATCTCTACTTGAATGGTTCATGAGGCAGAATACTTGCTAAGGTTTTGCAAATGGGGTAGCAAGCTAAGTGGGCTTGATTGTGGGGAAAAACTCCACAGTTAAGCGCGCTTGAGCCAGAGGAGTTCTGGGATGGGTGACCTCCTGGGAAGTCCTGGTTACCGGGTGCAAGCCCCGGAAGTGATGATTGATGCTATGTGATTCGTTCTCCACATTTCACTAGTTTCAATCCCACTTCTTCACCCCTGTGAGCATCACCCGATGCAATGAGTGCTAAGTGAACTATTCAAAAATCATGAGAAATTAGTCAGTTACGACTACCTCTCATGGAAATGGTCATACGTTTGAATGACTTACTTAACGCAGTTGAATCCCAAAAATGATATCTAAAATAATCTTTGGGTTTCCATGTAGCTTTTGAATTGTCTCCATAAATGCAGTATAAACTATACTGGCTTTAAATGGATGTGATAATGCACAAAAGTGTGCATACTTGGTAAGTCTGTCAACTACCACCATGATGACACTCTTTCCCTCAGACTTGGGTAAACCTATGATAAAATCCATTGAAACCTCCTCCCAACATTGGCTTGAAATGGATAAAGGTTGTAATAGACCTGGGGTTTTAATTGTTTCAATTTTATTTTGTTGGCAAACCAAACATTCTACCACAAACTTTTGAATATCTGACTTAAGGCCATCCCAAAAAAATTCCTTCTTAACCCTCTGGTAAGTTTTTAAAAATCCTAAGTGCCCTCCTAAGGGAGAAGTGTGCAATTCCATAAGAATCTTTTGCTTGAGTTGGGAATTCTTATAGAGGTATAAGCGATCTTTGTACCATAACGAATCATTTTTCCAGCTAAATGTATCAGATCTGCTGGAATCTTGTTGTAACTTTCGAATAAGCGCCCACACTTCTTCATCATTCTTCCATTCCTCCTTTGCTTCATTTATCCAATCTGGTTGGATAATAGAAATGGCACACAATAATGCTTCCACATCCTCATCCTTTCTTGAGAGTGCATCTACCACCACATTTTGCTTCCCTTCTTTTGTAGATGATTTCAAAGTCATAACCCAACATCTTTGTGAGCCACTTCTGTTGCTCTTCAGAGGATAATATTTGTTCTAAAAAGTATTTAAGGCTATCATAATCCGTTTTTACCTTGCAGTGTCTTCCCATTAGGTAGGGTCACCATTTCTTAAGTGCATGTAGTATTGCCAACATTTCCTTCTCATAAATAGCTTTGTGTAAAAACTTTCCCTTGATTGGACGACTTCCAAAAGCAATGGGTCTTTCATCTTGCATTAAAACAGCACCCATTTCATTTCCTGAAGCATCACATTCCACATTAAAGGTTTTTTTCAAGTCCGGTGTAGCTAAGACCGGTGCTTGGCACATTGCCTCTTTAAGATGTTCGAAGGCCTTTGTTGCTTCTGGAGTCCATGAAAATGCATCCTTCTTCAATAATGTTGTTAGAGGTGCTTCTATTCTCCCATAATTCTTAACAAACTTGCGATAATACCCTGTCAACCCAATAAATCCTCGTAGATTCTTTATGGATGTCGGGATTTTCCATTCCTTAATGGCTTAATTTTGCTAGGGTCTACCTTAACTCCTTCATGAGATACAATATGACCCAAATATTCCACCTCTTGTACTCCAAAGAAACATTTGGATCTTTTTGCATATAATTTTTTCTGCTCCAATAGTTGTAGCACCCTGTCAACATGTTCAACATGATCCTTCCAAGACTTGCTGTAGATTAGTATATCATCAAAAAATACTAACACAAATTTTCTAAGGAAGGGTTTGAAAATGGAATTCATCAAACCATGAAATGTAAAAGGTGCATTGGTAAGTTCAAAAGGCATGACGAAAAATTCATAATGACCCTCATGAGTTTTAAATACTGTTTTCAGAATGTCTTCAGTCTTCATTCTGATTTGATGATATCCTAAATGAAGATCCAACTTGGTGAAGTAAATTGATCCATGCAATTCATCCAGACATTCATCAATGATAGGAATGGGAAACTTATCTTTAATAGTGAGCTTGTTAAGCTCCCTATAATCCAGACACATGTGCCATGATCCATCATTCTTGTACATCAATACTACTGGAGCAGAGAAAGAACTTTGACTAGGTTGAATTATACCAGCCTCTAGCATTTTTGCAACCATACGTTCAATTTCACTCTTTTGGGCATAGGGATATTTGTATGACTTGATGTTTGGAGGAACACTTCCTGGAATCAGATGAATAGCATGATCATGATCACAAATAGGTGGGGGACCTTTGGGAGTCTCAAATACCTTAGAATGATTGTCCAAGACTTTTTGGAGATCTGGAGAAATAGATGAATTTGATGTGGAAACATCTAGCGAACATAATTGTGCAATTACACCTCTTTGTTCCTTTTTTAGAAGCTTTGTCATACCGTTAGAACTGATTATCTTTCCTGGTTTCCCTGCAATACCCCTTAATTCAACTTCCTTTCCTTCCATAGAAAATTTCATTAAAAGTTCTTGAAAATTAAAAGCTATTGTACCCAAGGATTGTAGCCATTGGACTCCTAGTACAACATCAACACCTCCCATTGGAATGGAAAGCATTGGGCTAGTCAATACATATTCTCCCATGGATAGTTTGATATTATGGCACTTTCCAGAGAAATTTATTATTCCTCCATCTACAACCATCACTTGACACTCTGGTGTTGGATATAGGAAGCAATTCAATTCTTTTGTTGCCTTACAATGAATAAAATTGCGTGTACTTCCTGAATCAATCAACACTATTACCTTTTTCTTCTTGATTTTTCCTTCTATCTTGATGGTTTGAGTGGTAATTCTAGCCAATGCATTATAATATATGGTTGGATTCATTTCTTCTTTATCTAGGCTTTGTTCCTAGAGGATATCCTCTTCTTTTGACCTTTCTTGCTCCTTTTCTTCTTCCTCTTCACAATCTATGTAGAATAATTTCTTCTCAGCACACTTATGACCTTTAGTGTATTTTCTATCACAACTGTAACAAATCTCTTTTTCTCTTTCTTCTTCCAATTGTTGTGGTGTCAACCTTATAGGTTGTGGAAGACTAGGGGCAACAACACTTCCATCTTTATAGTTGTGAGTCGTATGCTTCCGGGTTGCCATAATTTTGCTTTCCATTTTTCTTGCTAACCTGAATGCCTTCTCTAATGAATCAGGTTCCCAAAGGTGAGCATCATGTTGGATATTATCCTTTATAGTCCCTATGAACACATCAATCCTATGCTCCTCTGGAATATTTTTTACCCTTATGTTCAATTTTTTGAACTCCTCAATGTGCTCCATTATTGAACCCTTTTGTTTGAGACTTATCAATTGGCTAAAAAAAGTGTTGATTTTTGTATCCTCATAATGTCCTGTCAATTCTTTCGTAAAAATTGCCCAAGTGATAATTTTTTTATGAGAGAAAATCCATTGATACCATACAAACTGATTTGGTTCCAAATATAAAGTTGCAATACGTAATTGTTGTGTGTTTTGTACATTATTGAGATCAAAAAATTGCTCCATCTGTAATATCCATGTTGCGGGATCCTTGCCATCAAACTTCCTCATATCGATTTTTGGAATATGGTGGGTCTTCAATCCAACATTAGATTCTATGAAATCATGATTAACATTTCTTTTCTTCGCATCATGAGTTTCCTTTACTGCCCTTTCACCATTAGTAAGTATTTCTTGTAGAAAATTTGTCAAATCTGTCTTCAAATATGCCATGCCTGTCTTCAAATTTGTGTTCAAATCTATCTTCAAATTGTCCATCTTAGCTTCCATGCCATTCATCTTAGCTTCCATGCCATTTATCTTAGCTTCTGTTAGCTTTTGTGAGAGTGACATTTTTTGCACTTGGTCTTGTAATTTTGATATATCATGTAGCATTTATTCCTCTTCTTCATGAGTCATGCTAGAGATTTCAAGTTGCTTACTAGGTATTTGTATTTTCTTTCCTCGGGGCACCAGTTACTGATAATAATGCTCTACTATGCCCTTTGAATTCCTTCAAAGTAATTTTTCAAACCAAGCTTAAGCAAGAATTTAAAAAAATCTAGACACGTTTTTTCACTTTGTAGGAGCTTGATATTACCTCTGATGTATCTCTGTAATTTCGGATCATCTAGTTTTGAAATTGCAATTTGCAGTAGCCCCCTCTGTCCTCTTTCCAATGCCACCAGTCTAATCAAAATTGGATTCTCCAAGGAATAGTTATGCCAAATCTCCCACAGTGACTTGATTATAGACTAGTTCAGTAGAGCGAACTTGTACGACGTGCCATGTGTCCTTGTTTCGACCTTTGGCTCTGAAAAATATACACAAGAAACTACAGCCTATCCTCTTCCTGTAAATTCTTACAAAATTTCAATCCGATGCTCAGAGAGAAAGTTATGATGATTATCCCCAGGTCACCTGTTTGGAATGTAATTCAGGAGTCTACAAAAAGACCAACTTCCCCAGATCATATCTCCGCAAATGTAGCGCGGAAAACTATGAAATTTGGATCTGAGATTCATATGATTTCATCTCAAATGGGTTTTTTTTTACTTTTGAAACATCACAAAAAAAAAATTATAGCAAAAATACCACGATGACCTATTTGGAGCAGCAAAACCGTAGAATCCAAAGTTCTGATTCCAAATGTTATGAAACTAGTTCACAAAACGATAGAAAAGATAGATCAACGCCTTAGAATTCAGCCTCTTCGAGGGGGCAACCTCCTTTACATTACATAAATGAAAAATTATTGGATGATTCAAATGACAAAACCCCCTTTCTATATATAGGAGTCTAAGGAGTCACAATATAACCCAGCCGACCTAACAATAATAATATAAAGGCACAAAAATAACAATAGAGGGATTCTATGGGGCATAGTAATAATAATATGGGGACAAAAGGGGCACAACAATATTAATAAGGGATACAACTACAATAGTAATGGGGTAATCACTAGTATTATAGGGACCTAACAAAGCGCCAAACTATGGGCCCTGTTTTGGGGAAATCAGTACATCAACTTCCTGGGGTCATAACTTTGGAACACGAACTGCATTTGATGTGCATAATACCTTGTTAGAAAGATCTATCCGAGGACTACAACTTTTGAGTGAGAAACATCAGTCCATGGACCCATTTTTCTCCCAGGTTTCCCAAAAAATGTCATTTAGGGCCTCAAAATGGCTCTGGAAGTTCAGGACCCGAAAAACTGCTAAAAATAGTAAACTGTGTTATAATTAAGGAAAATGAAAAACTGAAAGAGACGGTTGTGGGCGTCGAAGTGGGATAGGTAGGTGGCCACCAACATCCACCTTCATCATTCCTGCCCCCTTAGGAATCAATGGTCCACATTGCGTTGAGTTCCTCCATAACATGAGGAAACTTCTATTGAACTTGGTCATTGGTGAGCTGTTCTACAACCTCTGATGTGTCGAGTAATGGTGGGAAGCATGGTTGAGGGTTGTCCATATTGAACACCCAGTGCAAGTGAAGGAATGGGGGAATTTTGTGCTCCAAAGCATTGTTTTCCATAGCCTTGGGAATGGTGTAAGGACCATATTAGAGTGGTCTAAGCTTCTTATGGGCTCTTGTAAGGTGTTCTTTCTATAGTTGCAACCAGACTTTGTTGCCCACTTGAAACTTGTGTGGCACCCGATTTTGATCATGTCACTGCTTGTACTTGGCATTTTCCACAATGGAGTGGCGATAGATCGACCCATTGGGTAGAGGTGCTCCAAAATTCAGATCGGACAAATGCTTGACCTGACAGTCGAAGGGTACCGCTATGGGTGAGGAGAAGATTTCCCTATCTTCTTTCATGATTATATCCAACGGCTTATGTTGCATGGAGGAACCCTTCTTGGGGGCCATGGATGTGGCTACGATCTTCCCCTTACTTTAAAGGAAAACTAGACAAAAAACAAATTTCCTAGTCTGGGAGATGATCTTACTGCCTTTCTTAGTAGAGATCAATGAAGTGGTAGTAGGTGGGGCTACCTTCAGTATCCTGTATAATGTATTACAAAAAGAAATAATAACAGCGTGAGGCCTTGACTCATACATAGCATGTCGCCTCCAAAAGTATGGTTGGCCTAATAATACATTGCAAACGTCAAGCGGTGCAACATCACACAATACCTCATCTGTGAAGGGCTTGATGCTATAGGGAAGGCAACACTGGTGGGGGACTCAGAGATCTCGTCCTTGGTGGAGCCACCCGATGTTGTACGGTTGTGGGTGTGGTATGGTTGGTAGTCCCAATCGCTTCATGACCTTCGTTTAAATGAGGTTCTTTTGGATGCCATTGTCAGATGGATTGTAGCGAAGAACCCTTCACCCACATTTATGAGTGGAAAAGATGCTCCCCCTCCTCTGGATATTTGGGCTCAATCTTTAGGACCTTGGTGGTGGAAATAGTGGCACTAGGCTCTGCATCAATGATTTGCTTCCCTTTGTCATTCCCCTTAATGGGTTTTGACTCAGGGTCTGAACATGCATCTAATTCTGAAGCCTTCAACTCAACCACTAGCAACTGCTTGGTCCAAAACTCACTTGTGTTATGAGTGGGGCTCTTATGGAACTCACACAACTTTCTTGTGTCCTTCTTTGACTTCATGGTGTTTTTATTTTCTTGCAGCTTCGACGACTTTTCTTGTGTCACCCCGTGTTGGGTCCCTATAATACTAGTGATTACCCCATTACTATTGTATTTATACCCCTTACTTATATTGTTGTGCCCCTATTACCCCCATGTTGTTATTTCTGTGCCCCATAGAATCCCTCTATTGTTATTTTTGTGGCTTTATATTATTATTGTTAGGTCATCTGGATTATATTGTGACTCAGACTCCTATATATAGAAAGGAGGTTTTGTCATTTGTATCATCCAAGAATTGTTCATTTATGTAATGTAAAGGAGGTTGCCCCCTCGAAGAGGTTGAATTCTAAGGCGTGGATCTCTCTTTTCTATCTTTTTGTGAGCTGGTTTCATAACATTTGGTATCAGAGCTTTGGATTCTAGGGTTTCGCTGCTCCAAACAGGTAATCGTGGCATTTTCGCTATAACATTTTTTTCTGTAATGTTTCAGAAGTTGCAAAAAAAACCCATTTGAGAAGAAATCACGCTGAACCTGGGGTCCAAATGTCAGAGCTTTTCGCGCGATATTTGCGGAGATATGATCTGAGGAAGTTGGTCTTTTTGCAGACTCCTGAATTACATTCAAAAAAGGTGACCTGGGGAAAATCGTCATAACGTTCTCTATGGGGATCGGATTGAAATTTCGTAAGAAGGTACAGAAAGAGGACGGATTGTAGTTTCTTGTATGTGTGTTTTAGATTACAAGGTTGAAACAGTGACTCTTGGCATGTCGTACAATTTCGCTCTACTGAACTCTCCTAAAAGCAAGTCACTGTGGGAGATTTCACATAACTCTTCCTTGGAGAATCCAATTTGGGTCAGACTTGTGGAATTGGAAAGAGGACACAGAAGGCTACTACAGGTTGAAATTTCAGAACTGGATGATCCAAAATTACAGAGATACATCAGATTCAATATCAGGCTTCTATAAAGTGAAAAAAAGGTGTGTAGTTTTTTTCTAAATTTTTGTGTAAGTTTGGTTTAATGGAATTCAAAGGGCATAGTAAAGCATTATTATCGGTAACTGATGCCCTGAGGAAAGAAAATGAAAACACCTAGTAAGGAACCTGAAAGCTCTAGCATGGCTCATGAAGAAGAGGAAGAAATGCTACATGATATATCAAAATTACAAGAACAAGTGCAACAAATGCCACACTCACAAAAGCTAACAGAAGCTAAGATAAGTGGCGTGGAATCTAAGATAAATGGGGTGGAATCTAAGATAAATGGTATGGAAGCTAAGATGGACGATTTGAAGATAGATTTGAAGAAAGATTTGAAGAAAGACATGGAAAATTTGAAGACAGATTTGAAGACAGATTTGACAAATTTTCTACAAGAGATACTTACTAATGGTGAAAAGGTTGTAAAGGAAACTCATGATGTGAACAAAAGTAATGTTAATCATGATTCCATAGATTCTAATGTTGGATCGAAGACCCACCATATTCCAAAAATCGATATGAGGAAGTTTGATGGCAAGGATCCCGCCACATGGATATTACAGATGGAGCATTTCTTCGATCTCAATAATGTGCAAAACACACAAAAGGTACATATGGAAACTGTATATTTGGAACCAAATCAGTTTGTATGGTATCAATGGCTTTGCTCTCATAAAAAATTTATCACTTGGGCAATTTTTATGAAAGAATTGATAGCACATTAACCTCCATCCATCACATCATATTTAAGAGAAAATTCTAAGGTTCAGGCAATGGAACATCACATCGAACATCAACAACAAGTCCTCCAACTCTTAAAGGATAACCTCGTGTTGGCACAAAATAGAATGAAACAATAGGAAGATCAACATCGCAGTGAAAGAAGTTTTGATGTACGTGATTGGGTATTCCTACAGCTACAACCATATAAGCAAATGTCCCTAAAGCAAGCTAAGAAGGATAATAAATTATCACCAAAGTATTATGGTCCGTACAAGGTGTTGCAAAAGATTGGTACAATGGCATACAAATTGGAGCTTCCTGCAGCTTCTCAATTGCACCCATTTTTCCATGTTTCATGTTTAAAGAAAGTTATAGGCGACAAGCTCCCAGTTCAAACAATATTGCCAGAACTTGACGAGGAAGGAAAAATTATATTGGAACCAGAAGCAGTCACAGAAACAAGAATTCGACAGCTACGAAATCGATCAATTTCAGAGTATCTTATCAAGTGGAAGAACTTATCCACTGAAGATTCCACATGGGAGGATGAGAATTTTATGCAGAAGTATCCAAAACTACTCAAGCATTGAGGACAACACTTTTTTGAAGGAGAGGGGCATGTTAGGTCCCTATAATACTAGTGATTACCCCATTACTATTGTAGTTATACCCCTTATTTATATTGTTGTGCCCCTATTACCCCCATGTTGTTATTTCTGTGCCCCATATAATCCCTCTATTGTTATTTTTGTGGCTTTATATTATTATTGTTAGGTCGGCTGGATTATATTGTGACTCCTTAAACTCCTATATATAGAAAGGAGGTTTTGTCATTTGTATCATCCAAGAATTGTTCATTTATGTAATGTAAAGGAGGTTGCCCCCTCAAAGAGGCTGAATTCTAAGGCGTGGATCTCTCTTTTCTATCTTTTTGTGAGTTGGTTTCATAACACCCCGCCTTGGCTTTGTCCTTTGTTCTTCGGATTCGTAGATCCGAAATCTCACTTCTTTTATTTAAACTACTGCTCAATCTTGACAACATATTAGTATGTTGTGTCGAGTGAGGAGATGTTCAGGAACTCCATCTCGTCCTTGATGCAACTATGTAAGCAGCCATGGTATTTGAGTACCAAATGTAGCTCAGAATCCTACCCAACTATGTGCAAAGGGTATGAAAAATATTTGTGAACTCTAGCTCATCTTGGTTGCTTCCCTGCCACAGCATGGTCCACATTATGTATTTATCCTCATAGCTTTTGACAGGGTAGTACTACTCCTTGATGTCATCTTGGAATGAATTTGAAGTGGGTGTGGCTAAAAATAGTTAGTCTGTACTTTCATCCTTCTGCTCGCAGTAGGTTTCCCACTAGTCCTTGATGTGGGGGGCTGCTTTGAGAAGTGCAAAATTGATCTTTTCCCCGCTGGAAAAATCATGAACAGAAAAATAACCATCTAGCATATTTAACCATTTATCTATGACATCTACATTTATCTGGCCCCTGCATATGGCGATTTCAAAGTTAACTTGTACCTTAAAGGGTGTGGCATTTCTAGTGTAGTTGTTGGAAGTAGATATCTCACCCTTGGGTAGTCGCTGAAGGATCTGGGCAAATTTTTCCATCATCGTGTTCCTTTGTCTCTCAAGGGCTTCTTCGAGCAAGATTTGGATAGGATCTCCTACTCCCTTGTCTTTCTTTTCATCCACCATGGGAGGCCGTTGGGATTTGCGAGGTGGGTCTTGTAAGGGTTCGACCAGTTCAAGCCCTAACTCCTTATATCCCGACCTCATTGGGGACATGCAAAGAAAAACAGAGAAAGACAAGACTGCTCTCATACCATTGATCCAAATTTAAATGGTAATGCAACAAATTACAGATATAATCATAAATACAGAGATGCAATAGAAATAATACTTCATTTCATTAATGTAAAATACTGAAATATGCTTATAAACAAAAAATGGAAATTAACTAGCTCGGGCGATGGTAGCTTATCTTTGAGAAGATACGTGGTGGCTACATGCCTCTGAACTATGTTACAATGAGGCTCGAAGGCCTATTTATTGTCGAGAAATAATGGAAAACCCTAAACATCCAAAACCCTAACTCTAGGAGATGAAGCGCTATGGGCCTCGTTTTGGGTAAATTGGTACATCAACTTCCTGAGGTTGTAACTTTGACACATGATCTTTGTTTGATGCACAAAATACCTCGTTAGAATGATCTATCCAAGGAATATAACTTTTGAGTGAGAAACATCAGTCCATGGACCCATGTTGCTCCAATTTCCCCAAAAATTTCATTTAGGGCCTCAAAACGTCTCTAGAAGTTCAAGACCCGAAAAACTACTAAAAATAGTAAGTTGTGCTACAATTAAGGAAACTAAAAAATTGAAAGAGACAGTTGTGGGGGTCCAAGTGGGATAGGCAAGTGGCCACCAAAATCCACCTGGATCAGTCATGTGTAATATTAAAGATGTAAAGGACGGAGGGCAGCTTAACCATAACCCTGGTACATTCGGTAAGGCAGACATGGTGGCCTCACGCGTGCATACAATTAATGTCAATGAGACTGGAAAAAGGGACACCTTATTGAGGAAGTAGGGGTTGGCCTCTCCTCATTTTAAGTGTCTATTTTCTGATTCTAGCCTTTGATTTTGGTATAGTGTTCTTGGGTTGCTCGTGATTGTTTGAGGGGGAGGCTTTGCTAGTTGATTAGCTTGGTGTTGTTGGTTCCCTTAGTGTCATGTCAAAAGAAACTAGGTATGTTATTTCTCTTTTCCATTTTCATCGCTTTCTCTTTGCAACCTATACTCCTATGTCAATTTGATGGGGATTTTTTCATAATATGGAATCTTCAAGAAATTGTAATCTCCGTCGAGAATTACAAAAAGATTCGACTGGGTTTTATTATGAGTTGTCTACTTTATATATAACTATCTTTGTCCTCTTTTGAATTTTACTATCTTGCATGGGAACGAACTATATTTATTTGGCAAGGATTTTTTTATGTCACATGCCTGGTTTCCTATGCTCATTTTGTACTCCATTCAATGTCTTTGAAAGTGTGGAATATTCAGTGTCTCCTACATTTGGTTCCTCCTATTTTAGCTGTGTGTTTGGTCTTAAGCGAGCTCGAGGAGCCTGGGTATGTTGTTCCATGCCTTGGGTGGTACACCCATCTCATTTTCAAGTCAATTGCTGGGTTCGGGCCTAACGCTCAGTGTTCAATTCCTTTATTTTGTGATAACTTACTAGGTATACATTTTCAGTGTAATTGTCACGACCTCAAGATGTTTGGTTGCTTCAAGCTCAAGGTCTAGGTTGTTTGTTAAAGGATTTTTTTATTCCATCACAATTGTGTTGAGAGGCATCATGGTTCATCCCTCCTCTAATTCTGGCTCTTCATTGAGAGGTGGTCTAGGTTGAGGAAGGAATGCATGGTGACAATAGTTAAGCTCAGCACCGCTAGTCAAGGGGTAGGGGCCACAATTTATCCTCACGAAAAATCCATGATGCAGCCCAATCCTACCATACAGGTACCCCATCTTAGTTCCAAAAGCTTATCTCAAATTGGGAGAGAAAACTTAACTAATAGGAACTTGAAGCAAAGATTCAATTGGAATATTGGAGAGACCTAGTACCTGACCCTTCGCACTCCAGAGGTCGTACTTATTAATAAAATCAAATTGTTCACCTCTACTAGTTAATGAAGAACATTGTGTCCAAGGCCATAATGAACCCTTGAGCTGGCTCCTTTAGGTATGATCCTAGTCTTAAGAAAATCCATAAGGAATTTCAACTTATTCAGTTCCAAGTTTAGCAACAGAATGTTCATCTCAACCACATTGAGGAACACATTTTGTGTCTTCCCTAGTCTGAATTATCGGGTTCAAGTGCGAATAATCCGGTTGCAATGGATTCCTCTAATGAATAGCACTAAGCTTGGCTTTGTTTGGTTTCAATTTTTTTAACTCTATATGGTAAACCTGTTGGCTAGGTTATTATGTTTCATTTATTTAGATCATAGAAGGTTTCAAGAAATTTAGTCATATAAGGCATTGTTAGACAAACTCAAACTTTTATGTTTTGGGATGGCTTACAATGTTGTTCGGTGGCCAACAGACTTGGTTTCCCTCTGGGTAGGTTGAGGCCACTAAATTCCTTGAATTATGGTTGTAACTTGCTTTTTGAAAAATATGATTGAAAAGGTCCTACCAAGCTTACAAATAAAAAGGTAAACAATTAAATATAACATAAAATTATCGCCATTTCTTCAAAATTTGGGGTCAATTTTTTTAGTTTATCTAAACATAAAACATTCCTTGTCTTCGTGAATTCTTTTGAGGGTTTGTCACCATGATTCTAAAATGGATATGCATCATTTTCAATGGAAGAGGAATGCAATTTCATGGTTTTGAACCTTGAATGAAACGTTGATACCTCTCAACATGAACAAATAGAAAGGAAAAAAGGTTTCATAATTACGGTACTTGGAGAAACATGAACATATTGAAAATGTTATTTGTTTCTTCTTAGTCCTTCTAGGAAGTATATTTCCATAAGGATAAGGACAATCATATACAATGAAAAAAGCCATGGGTGAAGAATACCATGGGAAAAATGATGGGTTGTAAAAATTGAGAGTCCGATAATTTTTAATTTTTAATTTAATTTTTTCAATTTAATTTAATTTTCCCTTAATGGAGTTATGAATGTAGATGAAACAAGCGCCCTGGAATAAATGACCACCACCCCCTAATATGCTCTCAAAATTTAAGGAGGAGGGACATGGCATACCCTTGCATGCATGTGTATGCAATGTTACAATTGGTGGTGGTTTTATAAAATTGTTTTGATGGGTGTTGATCCATTCTGTGGTAAGTGGAGAGGAGTCAAGTGAAGGTTCTCAACATCTTGGTGCAACTTATCTATTCAAGTTGAGTGCGTAATCATATTTATGTTGTGGGCTGAATTTAGTTTTGGAGGTTGGAGTGGTGGTTGTGCAAGCTAGAAAATGATGCTTAAATGTTTTGATTTACCTGGTTGTTTTCTCTCGTGCATGGCCACTAGGAGATTGCTTTCCAAAAGGATTATCAAGGGAATATAGTTTCATGTGCAGTGAGAATTCTCGGGTTATTTATATGTTATTCTTGATCTCCTTATTTCGACATTTCATCGTGTCTAGGTTTGTGATACTAAGGATTAAATCTTTGTGAAGGAATTTCTAATTTTGGTATGTCGCTTCCATTTGGAGTGGTTTGTTAAATTTTGATCGGGTATTGTTTGAGGGCCAGTGTTTAAGGCTTAAGTTGGGGTATGTTATTTCAATCTGAAATCAACTATAGGGGTTTTGTAGTGTTAGGTATTTTCCCTGGCTAGATAAGCATTGGTAGATCGAGTATAGTTTTTGGTTGCACACTTCTAGGTTTTGACGTATTCTACTCTTTACGTTGTTACTCTCTTATTCAATGTTGAATGGCAAAGGGGTCTTGGTAGAGGAAATTGTATCCTCTATCTCAATTGGTTGGCCATTTGTAATCTCTAGGGCATGCATATGGAGTTTTTGTGGTGATATTGTTTGTTGTTATCTTGGTCTTGTAGGAGGTGCTTGTTGTCTATTCTCTTGTATTTCTGTAGGAAGTGGTATTCATAGAAGTTGCAGTAAGTGTGTCCCCTGAGTCTCATCTACATTGTTGAGACAAAGAATGAGGTGTAGGTGAGGGGTCGCAGAGCCCAACAACAGAAACAAGGCATATGATCCAGGTGGATATTGGTGGTCACCCGCCAATTCCACTTAGACCCCCACTATTGTTTCTTTCAGTTTTTAAGTTTCCTTAATTGTAGCATAGTTTACTATTTCTAGCAGTTTTTTGAGTCCTAAACTTTTGGAGCCATTTTGAGGCCCTAAATGATGTTTTTTGCAAACATTGGGAGCAATTTCGAACCATGGACCAATATTTTTCATCCAAAAATTGTAGTCCTCATATATATCTTTCTAATGAGGTATTTTTCCCATCAAACGGAGATTGTATGCCAAAATTACGACCCCGGGAAGTTGATGTACCAATTTGCCCAAACAGGGCCCATAGTTTGGCGCTCCATCTCCTAGGGTTAGGTTTTTGGTGTGAGCTCGATAAGAGCTCCACTCACAACATAAGTGAGTGTCAAGCCAAGCAGTCATTGGTGGCTAAGCTAAAAGTCTTCGGAATCAGATGCATGTTCTGACTCTGAGTCAGAACCCAATAAAGGGAATGACGAAGGGAAGAATATTATCGATGCGGAGCCCAATGCCACCATTGCCACAACAAAGATCGAGAAGGAGGAACCCAAAGATCTAGAGGAGGAGGAGCACCTCTTCCACTCCCAGATGTGGGTAAAGGGCTCCCCACTTTAGTTCATTTTCAACAGCGGGAGTCAAAAGAACCTCATTTTAGCAGAGGTCATGAAGTGCCTCGGCTTACTGACCACAACACATCCACAATCGTACACCATTGGGTGCCCTCACTAAGGATGGGATCTTCGCGTGAGCTGGAAATGTCGCCTTCCATACAACATCAAGCCCTTCACGGATGAGGTCTTGTGTGACGTTGCTCCCCTTGATGTTTCTGATGGATTATTAGGCCAACCATAGTTGTGGAAGCGACACGCTGTGTATGATTCAAGGCCTTGTGATGTGATTATGACTTTGGGAAATAAGTAGTACAGGATACTAGAGGTAGCACTGCCTACCACCATCTCTTTGGTTACTGCAAAACAATGCAGTAAACTCTTTTCCAAAATTAGGAAATTTGTTTCCTTGATGATACGCCCTCAAGGAAAGAAGAAAACAGTGGCCACGACCTTCAAACAGGGCCCCTCCGCATGACAACTATAGATGGACAAGGTCATGGAGGAGTACGAGGACATCTTCACCTCCCCTGCAGGGGTTCCTCTGCACTGTCAGGTCAAGAACTCCATCGATCTGACCCCAAGTGCGTGTTGGGTTGTGTTATTATTTCCATGACTAACCCACATAGTTAACCGAGGGGTTAGAGGGGGCGTGGAGCACCCTCTTCGTCGCGCCGATTGTGTAGCAAGGGGGTCACAAGGGATTTGAGGGGTGCAGGTAACCACCTTCTATGGGGTCTGGGGCAGCGCCCTAGAAAATTTTGTTTTTTGGACCCTATATTAGGTTGGGCGGACCTACCTATGGTTTTGTGCATGATTTTCACACATGGTTTTGGACACGATGGTTTTCGGTCCATGGTTTTGGATGCAATGGTTTTCAATCCATTGTATTGGATGCTTCGGCATGTATAGATATGTATTGCAACATTGAAAGGAAAATAATGAAAAACCAAGCTAGTAGTCCCAGTTTTGGGATCTAGGGGAAAATCTCTATGTATATGTGTTTTATGTGTTATGCTCTCACATTGTTTATTTTTTGTGTTTTAGAATTCATATGCAGGTAATTTTTGTATGGGGTTAAAAACCTACAGTGTGTCACTACCCAATGGACCAATCTATCGATGCTCCATTCTGGAGAATGATGAAATCAAGAGGTAGATTCAAGAGCTGCTATAGAAAGGTCACATCCGACTGAGTTCATCACCCTCTGGGAACCCGATTGTGTTGGTACAGAAGAAGGATGGGGCTTGGAGACTCCGTATTGACTATCGAGCACTGAACAAGATCACTGTCCAGAGTAGGTACCCGATCCCATAGATTGATGATTTTCTGGACCAACTGAAGGGGGAAACATATTTTGCCAAGATCGATTTGAAGTCAGCATATCAATAGGTACCAATCAAACCCTCCAATGTGTGGAAGACTTCCTTCAAATCCAAGGAGGGCCTTTTCGAATGGTTGGTTATGCCTTTCGGGTTGACGAATGCTCCTGCAGCCTTCATGAGGCTAAGGGATGACATCTTGCAGCCAATGACTAACTCATTTGTAGTGGTATACTTGGATAACATCCTGATCTTCAGCGAGAGTTGGGAAGAGCACCTCCACCACATCTGATAGGTTCTCCAAACACTATGGCAATAGAAGTTATGTGCCAATTTGGAGAAATGAACTTTTGGCACCACCCAAGTTCAGTATCTGGGATACATTATTGATGAACGGGGGGTGCATGTGGATCTAGCCAAGATCCAAGTCATTCAGTATTGGCCATCTCCAACCACTCTGACAAAGCTCCATAGCCTTCTGGGTCTTGCCAACTTCTACTAGAGGTTCGTGTTGGGATTTTCTCATATCACTTGGCCCTTGAGTCAAGTCACCAAGGGAGGAGCAAAAGAAAAATTCTTTTGGCCTGAATCTCAAAAGAAGCCATTCTTAGAGTTGAAACATCGCCTCTACTCAGCACATTACCAGACTTGCAACACCCATTTGAGATTGAGGTAGATGCCTCTAACTATGCTATTGGGGTAGTCCTTACTCAACACGAGCATCCAATGGCATATCACAGTGAGACACTTTCAGAAATAGTCCGGAAGTATCCCACTTATGAAAAAGTGGTGTATTCCATTTTACAAGCCTCTCGACAATGGAAACATTACATTTTGGGAGGGGAAATGGTCATCCACATAGACCACCAGCCCCTGCAGTTCATACATACCCAAGGGAAGTTGCAAAATGATCGCAATGAGAAGTGGTCCACATACCTACAACAGTTCCATTTGAATATCAAGTATAAGAAGGGAAGCACCAATAATGTTGCAAATTTCCTCAGTCAACCACCGATCATGGCGTTAACCACCGTGCTCAACTCTTGCGAGCACGAGACTTCTGATTGGCCACTTCTCTACAAAAGCGACCCAACATTTAGCCACACATACCAGACACTCTTAGAGGGTCAGCATGTTCCAGTTTTTCACCTCCAACATGCCCTATTATGCCACCTGGTTCACCTTTGTGTTCCTTCAAGCGAGCGTGCCAAGATGATTTAGGAAGCACACTATAATTGGGTTGTTGGGCATTTCAGGGTAGAGAAAACAATGGCATTACTACACAAGTATTTCTATTGGCTGAATATTCAACAAGATCTCGGGAGGTACATCAAGTCGTGCACTACCTATGCCATTGCCAAACAGACCATTAAGAAGCAAGGCCTCTATACTCCACTGCCTACTCCTAGTCGACCTTTGGAATCCATCTCCATGGATTACATGTCGGGCCTTCCTTCTACTAAGAATGGAAACGACTGTTTTTTTGTGGTCATTGACAACTTCTCGAAGATGGCCATTATGGCGGCCTATAAGAAGAATATCACAGTAGAATCCACTGCTAAACTCTTCTTTGAACGAGTATGAGTACACTTTGGGATCCCACAGTATATCATCTCAAAACGGGACAACAGGTTCCTCTTCTAGTCTATGTTGGACACCAAACTCACTAAGTCCACAGCCTTCCATCCCCAAACTGATGGCTAGACAAAGGTTGTGAACAGGATGATTGTACACATTCTGCACATGTACAACTCAAAACAGCCACACACATGGGATGAGAGCCTCCCTTATGTTCATCACAACTATAATCGAGCTCTCCATAGCTTGACTAGTCACAACCCTTTCCAAGTGGGCTTGGGATTCCAGCCACTGTGTCCCATTGATGCGGTCATGCCATTTGTAGCTACTAAGGCAGATTCAGCTTATGTCAAGTCTGAAACAGATAAGGCAAACAACTTCATTGATCACATCCAACTTATCCGTCAGTAGGTCCATGACATTATGGAGAAATCAAATGCTAAGTACAAGTAGCGACATGATCAACATCGGGTGCCACACAAGTTTCAGGTGGGCGACAAAGTTTGGTTTCATTTGCAAAAGGAATGCCTTACCAGAGCCTATCAAAAAATCATACCACTCTGATATGGTCCTTACACCATTACCAAGGATGCGGGAGATAATGCATTTGAGCTTAGCATTCCCCCATTCTTTGGCTTGCATCCAGTGTTCAATGTGGACCGCCTTCGGCCATACTTTCCACCATTACTAGACACATCTGACATTGCAGAACAACTCACACCAACAGAGTTAAATCCATATTGCATGGAACAAGTTGCAACTGATCAGATCATGGACACACAGATCAAGCACACTCGCCAGTAGAAGATCCAACTGTATTGATTTGTCAAAGCAGGCCAACTCCTTCACCAGGGACCAAGTTCAGCAGACGTTTCCTCATCTCATGGAGGAACTCAATGCAATGGGGACCATTGCTTCTTAAGGGGGGAGGAATGATCTAGGTGGATATTGGTGGCCACCCGCCAATTCCACTTGGACACCCACCATTGTTTCTTTCAGTTTTTCAGTTTCCTTAATTATAGCATAATTTACTATTTCTAGCAGTTTTTCAGGTCCTGAACTTTCAGAGCCGTTTTGAAGCCCTAAACAACGTTTTTTTGGGAAAACTGGGAACAACATAGGTTCATGGTCCAACGTTTCTCATCCAAAAGTTGTAGTCATCGGATAGATATTTCTAATGAGGTATTGTGCATGTCAAATGAAGATCATATGTCAAAGTTATGACCCTTGGAAGTTGATATACCAATTTACCAACGGGGCCCATAGTTTGGCACTTCATCTCCTAGGGTTAGGTTTTTGGATGTTTAGGGTTTTCCATTATTTCTCAACAATGAATAGGCCTTTGAGCCTTATTGTAAGATAGTTCAAAGGCATGCAGCCACCACATCTCTCCTCAAAGATAAGCTATCATCGCCCGAGCTAGTTTATTTCCATTTCTGTTTGTAAACATATTTCAGTATTTTACATTAATGAAATGAAGTATTATTTCTTCTAAATCTCTATATTTATGCTTATCTCTGTAATTTGTTGCGTTCCTGTTTAAATTCATATCAGCATAACACTCTTTTCTCATGACTCGACTACCACCTATTTCAATGTTGTTTCGTTGGACACTTGGATGGAAATCCATAAGCTTGAGACCCAACAAGGGCGAAAAGACAATCTCTTTCATATTTTGAGTTCTTAGTAGACGAAAATTCTTGGGTTCATGACCTTGGGCATACCAAGGGTAGGAAGAAGTAGTACCTAAACTTTGTTGCTCTTCATTGGCAAACGAAGACACTGTTGGGCCTAGTCTTGAACGATAGGTAGGTGGAGAAGTATAATGTTTTTCCATCCTTAGAGGACATGAAGAGGATGCTTAAAAATCAATGGTTTTTCTTTGACACGATTGCCTCCCATTTGGTGCATGTGGAAAGCCATATTTCCAATGAATCATATGGTGGGGACTTGATGGATCCTCCTCATTCTAATGCGAGGACTCCAACAAATATTTCTTCCTCAGATAATGATCAGTGAGCATAATGGGTTTGTGGTGTAGTATGTTGGTCTCTGTGGTGGTTCTTGGCCTGTTATGCACGACAATTGTTATTTCTTTTTGTCTCCTTATCGTTTTGGCAATGGCTAGTCGCAATGCTTCAGTTTCAATATGATTGTTTGTGTACTAGCTAATTGTGGTAATTTTGTAAGGTTTTTATGATTGAATTTTAGTTACATCTTTGTTGCTCGCAATTCATTGCCAACATTTATATTAGGGTAATCTCGTTGTTAACTTTGTATGGGACTGTTGGGTAACGAGTTTGGCCCGCTCTGGCCTTGGTCTTAATGTAATTTGATTATGAGATTCTTTAGTTTTTGGGTGAGCAAGGAGTCTATGTTGTTGAGGTTGTTAGTTTCAACAAGTTGAGTAGAGGATGTATCCTCCATAACCACTATAAAAATCCATATAAATTTGAGTTTTATTAATATAAAACTTTAATTCGCAATTTTTTATTTTTATTTTTTTAATTTAATTTAACTAAGTCAAAATATTTAATAAAACATAACAAATTATAACATCTTTTCCATACTAGAAAAACTTCCAAAAAATATGAAAAACTTCCCAAAAAACAAAACAAAACAGAAAGCAAAACATTCTATACCCAAATGTATAATTATAAGGACTGACACCACGAGCATAAATAAATGACACAGTGAGCACGTTTACTACCGAAGACGTAGGACATAGTTCGTTCTTCCCCTAGTTTATAGTTAGAGGATCAATGATCGTAGGATTATTATGGTCCCATGTGTTATATATATTCTAAGACAAATATATAAGATATAACATGATATTAGTTTGGTTTTATGTTTTAATAGTTGACAATATCCTTAAAAAGAAATTATTTACTTATTTATCATCTATTCTGGAGCAGATATTTTAACATTTATGTAACATGAGCAATTTATATCGATGATATAAATTTTGAAAATTAAAAAATATATTATGATAGAAATAATTTAAATGTTGAAAGGTATATTTTTTAAATTTTAATATTAATAAATTTATTTTTATAATTATATTTTCAAAATGTGAAAAAATTATTTTTAAATATTACAGTTTTCACTTTAAAATAATAATAATTAAATATTTATAAAACTGCAGCTCTTCAATAATGTTAATTTTCGTTATTACTATAAAAATTAGAAAATAATAATTTTATATTTAATTATCATAATAATGTAAATTTATAAGTTCTACCCAACCTTTTTAAAGAATAACAAAAATCATTAACTTGAAATAAGAGAAGGATGATGCTATCAATTATAATTTTACAAATTTTTAAAGCCTATCAATTATAATTTTAGAAATTTTGAAAGAAATTTTATTCTTTAATTTTTTTATTATTATTTTAAATATATTATTTAATTTTTTAGTAGAGGAGGAATGATCTGTTATAGAGTTTTATGAACCCAATGTTTTGGACTACTAAGTGAGTCCATCATCATGGGATGCGTCAATAGATATTTTCAGATCTTAATGATGTATCCAAAAGCTAGAATTTAGGTTATATATAGGATATTAAAGAAAATATGTAAGAAAATAGGTCAGCTATTATTTTACTGGTTTCTACTTTATTTATTTAATTAATTAATTTAATTATTATTATCATTATTAATTATTATTATTATTATTATTATTATTATTATTATTATTAGGATAAATTAATTGATTACTAGGTTAAAGCGATAATTTAATTAATTTTATTATTTATATAATTCCTAATTATGTTTATTAATTTGCTTTAATGTTTTAATTATTATTTATTTATTTATTTATTTTAATTGATTTATTGCTTATTATAAATTAATTAGTTTAATTAATTAATTAAAAGAATATTGATAAATTAATTAATTTTTACTAATTATTCTTTATTGATATGTTTATTAATTTATTTTAATAATTTGTTTATTTGATTAATTATTTGATTTTATTGTTAGTTTTTTTTAAAATGTGAAATTAGTTATAGTTACTTTTATTAATATTTTTAACTAATTATCTAATTTGTTTTATTAAATTAATTTGTTTTATTAAATTAAATTTATTAATTTATTATTTATTATTTGTTAATATGTCTATAATTAATTTTAATTTTATTTTTGTTTCTATTTTATGTTTAATTATTTATTAATTTTAATTAATTGATTAATTTATTCAATTTTGATTAATTAATAAATCCTTATAGATTTGTTATAATGTTATCTATCAATCCTAGAAATAATTTAATTTGTTTAATGTTATCAACTGATTGTGTGAAGTAAACACTTACTAATTTATGATTATGATGTTGAATGTTTAAGGAGGATGTTATATGAATGATGTTTTTGTTAATTATTATAATGATGCTTTTAAGAGAGAAGGGAATAGGTTAATTTAAGGGATAAGGGCTAATTATTGATTTTTAAGAGTTTCAAGTAAAGGTTTCCATGTGTTGCTTAGTTTTAATCCATCATCCCGGTTCAAATTGTTCTTCCTTTTTTCTATTTCTATGGCTTCTTTAATTTTCCTTTTGAGACAGTGGTCTTCTTTTCTAATCAGTTTGACATCTTCCATGCAGATGTAATGAGAGGAAGAGTGAACATGTTCTGCTAAGGCCGATTTAGAGGTCCTATCTCTTCTTAAGTCAGCAGTGTGTTCTTTAATTCTAGTATTAAGAGACCTACCTGTTTCACCTATATATTCCTTACCGTATGAGCAAGGAATCACATAAACACCTTTTTGAAGTTTAGGGTTTATGGGATCTTTGACTGAGTTGAATAATTGTCTGATGGTGTTAGGAGGGGCGAATGCTACATTGTTGTTATGTTTATTTAGAATTTTAGTAATTTTATCAGTGGTGCCTTTTATGTATGGAAGGGAGACCTTAAGGGTTGATAAATTTTGATTTTTCATGTCCTTCTTATTCTTGTTTAGAGATAGGTGCATGACTTTCTTAATGGTATTTCTATTGTAGCCATTTAGTTCAAACATTTTGTGTAGATGGTTGAGCTCATCATTTAAAAGGTCATGATCACATATTCTGGTCGCCTTGGTAGTTAGGGTTCTAATGATGCCAATCTTCTATTTAGGGTGGTGATGGGAATTTGCATGAAGATATCTTTCTGTATGGGTTTTCTTTCTATAGACTTGGAAACCAAGAGACCCATCTCTTTTAGTTAGAAGGATATCAAGAAAGGGAAGTTGGTTGTTATTTTCAATTTCAATAGTGAATTTTATATGGTCATATAGGCTATTTAGATGATCGAGGAATAGGTCAAGTTTTTTTTTTCCATGACTCCACTTGGCAAATATGTCATCTACAAACCTTTTCCATTCAGCAGGGGTGTATGGAAATGACGTGAGGGCCTTTTGATCGAAGTTCTCCATAAAGATGTTGGCAATTATAGGGGATAGAGGAGAGCCCATAGCCACACCATGAGTTTGTTCATAAATTTTTCCTTTGAAACTGAAGTAAGAGGATCTCAAGCACAACTCCAAAAGATCAACAGTTTCTTTATCAGTGATGTTTCTCATGATGTTTCTTTATTTAATTGTTTTTATTTTTGTTTATTAAGTTGTTTTTTATTTTTTAAGATTGATTTGTGGTTTGAGAAACTGTGATCTAGGGTTATTTATTCTATCATGCCATCCTCGGTATGGGTCACACCAACCACTCCATTTTTAACATGTCTCCTTGCCCTAGCACATGCACAACCACCACATGAGGTTTGATCTTGGGGTAGTAAACCATCCCCTAAGGTATGATCTTGGGGTGCGTTGCTAACGAGGGTCATTCTCAAAGAGTTGTGTTAGTAAGAATTGACTATAGTTTTTTAATATTAAGTAATATATATATATATATATATATATATATATATATATATATATATATATATATATATATATTTATATATATTTATATTTATATATATTTTATAAATATATTAAAATTTTATTTTAATATTTTTTATTTATAATATCTCTTAAAATAATTTTATTTTAACATCATTTAATAATTTCCTTTCATTTCTTTTCATCATTTTTTTTTAACATAATTTTATAATTTTCTTCTATTTTTTTCATTATTCGAATACAAATCTTAAATTTTCCCAAATAAGACATTGAATTAAGTGAAACACAAGCATTTTGCAAACCACTTGAAACTGAGATATCAGCATTTTATCAACAATCCTAAGTAGAATTTTCATAAATTGTTCTAAGTATTCTTTCTTATTATAATGTTCTTATATATATATATATATATATATATCCCCAAATGTGTCAATAGCAAAGACATTTTAAGGATCAAGACTGAATAATTCAACTAATGAGGGAGGTTATTTAATCATATATATTATTCCTATTTATTTTAGTTAAATTTTCTATTTTCAATGATGACTTAGAAAATATTAGTCTTTAGTTAAATTATTAAAAAATAAAAGATATCATTTTTCAAAGTAAAGATAATATTAAAAATGTTATTACCTCAAATTATATGGAGAAATTATAGTCATAAAAAAATATAGGAAAAAACTACCATATTACAAGGAGGTGAGGATTAAATAATGAGATTATTTTGTATAATAAGAATCATATGAGCTCAAAATTTAAGTAGAAAAATTTGGGTTGATAAAGAATTAGAAGGGAAAAAGAAACCAAGATATTCCAAGGAGATGGACAAGTTCCATATAAAAAATGAAAAATGTCTATCTTGACTAATGTTAAGAAATAAATAAACATGTTAAAATAAGGACAAATTTTCACTAATTTCATAGTAAAATTGAAAGTTAATCAATTCCTCAAACAATACCAAAATTGAAAATAAAAATTACTTGCTCCTACATTGTCTCCATTAGACTTATATGTAATCTAATTTTAAAATAATTATCATATTACCGATTTTAACTTTTTAAATTTGCAAAGCTATAATGATATCAAAATGTTTAAAAATTAAAAAATTCCAATTAATCTTATTAAGTTTAGTAAATTGTAATAACCATAATCATCACTAAATATTTTATTTTTATTTTATTGAAAATATTCTTTAAATTTAATTTTCTAATAAATAAAATTTTATATATTATTGACAAAATATAATAAAAATTATTTAATAAAAATAATTAACATCGTTCTCTATATATAATTATAATATGTTAGTTAAACATAATTAATTTATGAACCTAATTAATTTGTGCACCCCTGCTTTAAGTTCAGAGTCTACCCCATGCCAGTGCTTGATCAAAATCATTCATAGGTAGATGTCAGTTGTAATTTACATTTCAACCCTTTAACAAGATAATAATATCATTCTATTAGGAAATATCTGAACCAATCCAAGTTTGGAATTCTGATTTGTCTATTTTTTTATTTCAAACTCTAATTATTAATTCAACTCAGGTAAAGATGGGTAAAAATATATATATATATATATTTAAAGGTGTTATAAGTATTATTAATAATATTTTTTTTTCTCAATCAATCTACTCCTATTATTTATACAAAAAGTGTTACAGCAAGGCAGCTGCCTTGAAAATTCTTGCCATGAAGTTGGCATTTTACAAAAAAAATCTTGACCTCAGTCCGCGGATGACCTTCAATAGTGCTTTTAACTTCCATAAAACTCCAAAATTGACACACAGCTATCCATCGCTAAACATAAACAAAACATTAACTGACAGAGACCTAAAACATACATGAACACCGGGACTCAAGAGGGAGGCGAACTCCTTCTTCAGATGCAACACAAAAACGGAGGCACGGGATGGTTCATTCGTCATCTGAGGTATACGGCTGTTCCTCAATGACCCAAAACCCAAGTTGAGCTGAGTCATCTGAGTCGGACGGATGGACCTCTAAGCCTGTAGGCTCTCCTCTTGCTGGCGCGCTCGGACCTGTGTTGGCTTCAGAATTCACCACAAAAAGGCCTCATGTGACTTGGCGCTGATTAACATTTGGATTAGCCATCCTCTGATATGCAGGAACCCCAAAATGAACCGCTCCCGAACCCCTGGCATTCTCACACTGTTCAATCGTAACCAAGACTATGAAGGAGGAGTTTGCCAGGGAACACGGAATGCGGAAACGGGCAGTGGGATGTGCATTATGCTCATAGTCATCAATCCTAACTCGCCCTCTTCCCCTGCCTCTGCCACTTCTGGTGGCTAGATAATTGAAGTGAATGAACTCCAACGCATCCAAGGATGGGTCTGAGGTGGGGGTGGATAGCTGATGGGTGGTGCGACTGCAGGAACTGCCTCGCCTACTCCCCATTTTGGGCCTTTCTTGCGGCATTTTGATATATCGAGGCTTGACAGAGGGGCGAATGCACAGAGGGGGATGACAGAGAAACGAGTGCTCAGAGAGAAACAGAGACGGAGCACAGACAAATCCATGAGCCCCTGGAGCCAAAGCCGAGCGAAAGACGAAGATGGAGAAAGCTCTTGAGCCAAGCGAAAGACTGACTAACAAAAACGAACTAATAGAGTGGCTCAGGGAGATGCTCAGAGCAGCGACCTTTATGGAGTCGAAGGCCTGCAACGGAACCGCGGGAGTGACGAACAGCCTGAGAGCCATTGCGCAATTAACCAGGAGACTGAAGGACAGCATTAATGCTGCCATTAATAGAGGTGTGCGAGACCAGCTCGCCATCCCATAACCATTACCCGTGGCGCAATTGGGCTGACACCTACCCACTCGACGCGCCTCCAACGTACCCTTTAGCCTGTCAATCACCCGCATCCGGGAGCGAGTAGTCCTGTTGCACTAGAGAAGTGCATTCATGTTTGAGTTGTTCATCATCTGAGTCACTGAGAGGTCCTGAGAAATATGGGATCTGCTGGTTTACCCCTTGATTGGCCAGTCTATCTCCTACTTTGTTGGCAGTGCGTCTTACATGCTTGAAGGTGATGCTTTGGGGATTCTGAAGCCTTTCCTTCAAAATTTCCAGTCTGCTGAGCAGCCTCCAGCTAGAAGCTATCTTGGCTACCGAGGTACCTGCTTGAATCCTGGTGGCTGTTGTTATTAGGATAAGGGAGTCTCCCTCGACCTCTAATGGGAAGAAGCTTTTTTGATCTGCAATGCAAATCCCTTTCCACAGTCCTTCCAATTCAGCAGCGTTGTTGGTGTCTTTGCCAATGGTTCCATAGTAGATATGTAGTACTATGCCCACATTGTTCCTGAAGACCCCCCCAAATCCCGTCGGCCCAGGATTTCCCTTGGCTGCCCCATCAAAATTCAATTTGTATGAGTTGATTGCAGGAGGAGACCAAGTGAGAGGAGAGGCAGAACTAGTTGGAGGACGAGCTTTGACATGGGCCAAAAAGGACAGGTCCAGATTCCAGGCGTTCATGATGAGACGTTCCTGAGGTGATTCTGGCAGATCCGTGTCTTGCCAGTGTCTGATAGCTAGAGTTTCTTGGAGATTTTGTTTCAGAAGAAGCCATAGAGTGTCAATTGGCCTGCTGATATTGTTAAAAATTTTGTTGTTCCTTTCCTTCCAGAGTATCCAATAGAGAAAGCCTGGGATTAGATTCCACAGAGAGTTTAGAAGAGGGCTTTGAAAAGGGTGCTTTGGCCATTTTCTGATGGTTTCTGTTATATCTCCCATCTGTTCTCTTGATCTTCTATTGCATTGTTCAATTTTCTCCCATAACTGAGTAGCTAGAGGACACGTCTCCATGAGATGCATAACGGATTCAGAGTTGAGATTGCAATTGGGACATCTCGATGGGCCAATGAATCCTCTCTTTTGCAGATTGTCCCAAGTGAGGATACGCCTCTTGCTTAAGAGCCATAAAAATGTGGAGACCTTAGGCCATATTCTTGGTTGCCATACCCGTTCCCATATCTGATCCCCGTCTGTCTGAGTGGCTGAGTAGCGAAGCTATTAAGCTTCCTTGGTGGTAAACATTCCCCTTGGAATATGTCCCCAACACAGTTTGTCCTGCTGGTTTGAATATTTGATTCTTCTGTCATTTAACTCCTGATCGATCTCGGTATAGGTTTCCCCTTGCCAATTGGCCTGCTAGGTGCTAGCGGGTTTCCATAGTTGAAAATCTTGGAGCGTTTGCTGCTGCCAGAATTGATGAACATGGGTGAGATTTGCTTGCTACCTAGAAACCTACCAGATTGGCTTGTGGAACAAAGCGGCTAGTTTTGGGAGCTGTTGCCAAGAGTCCTCCCAGAACCTACCTGTGGTACCTGAATGAATTTCCCAGAAGCTATGCTCTTGAATGAAGGCGCTATGAAGCTTGGCAGCATTCCAAATCAAAGAGCCTGGGGTTGTAGTGCTAATTCTTATGAGGTCGCTCCATTGACTTCCTGGGGCATATTTTTCTTGCCATAGCCGCGCCCAGGGTATTTGTGCTTTGGAGATCCAATTCCACCATATACGAGCTCCCATTGTGTTGTTGCTTTGGAGAGGATCCCTTAATCCTAGCCCACCCTCTGATTTTGGCTGGCAAACCTCCTTCCAATTGACAAGAGCCCATTTCCTATTGAGACCATAAGATCCCCACAGAAAGTTTCTCTGAAGATTGCGGATTGCTTTGAGGACCCATTTTGGCGCTGGGAGAATAGAAAAAAGATACAGCGGCATGGCCTGGAGAACAGATTTGATCAAGATGAGTCTGTCGGCCATATTGAGAGAGCAGAAAGTCCAGGACGAGAGCCTTGAGTCCAATTTGTCGACAAGAGTCCTCTAGGAGGAGTGCTTTATGGCAGAGTCTAACAAGGGAGCCCCCAGGTATTTTGATGGAAGCACTGCTGTAGAGAATTCCAGAATACGAGCGATGTTCCTTTGAGTGGTAGCAGGGGTGTTAAAAAAGAAGAGTTGGGATTTGGAGGCATTGATAGAGGTACCAGAGGCTTCAGAGAAGAGAGAGAGCAGATTTTTGAAGGCTTTAGCCTCTTGAGAGGAGGGGTGGCCAAATAGCATAGTATCATCTACAAAATGTTGGTGGGATAAGGGATGAAGACCATGGAGAGAAATGCCTTTTAGAGCTTGAGAGGAAATGACAGAGTGAAGCAAATGATTGAGCCCTTCTGCTATGAGGACAAAATAGAAGGGGGATAGGGGATCCCCTTGATGAATACCACGTGAGGGGCGGAAGGGCGATGAGGGGGAGCCATTGAGCAGGACCGAGAAAAAGGGAGAGGAGATGAGATTCATGATCCATCTTGTCCAAGTGGTATTGAAGCCAAATGCCAATAACATCTAATGAATATAGTTCTAGCTAAGTTTGTCGAAAGCTTTAGAGAGATCAAGCTTTAGAATCATACCTGGCTTTTTCAGAAGCTTGAGTGGATTACTTCATTTGAAAGAATGATGTCGTCCATTATCTGACGCCCTTCTACGTATCCAGTCTGCTCCAGCAAGATGAGAAGAGGGAGGAGAGGTTTGAGCTTGTTCGCCAATACTTTGGAGATGAGCTTGTAGATGACATTGCATAATGCAATCGGCCTGTATTTGTCGAGCGTATTTGGTTCATCCCCTTTAGGTACTAGTGCTAAGAAAGTGGCATTTAGGGAGGGGAGAATCCAGTGCATAGATCTTGATTCCTCCACTAATTCCCATACCTCTGTCTTGATGAGTTCCAAAACCTCGTGAAAGAAATTGGTGGTGAAACCATCAGGACCAGGTGCCTTGCCATCCTTTAGTTGGGCCATCGCAGCTTCTACTTCCTATAGTGAAATAGATTGGAGCAGTTTATTGTTATGGTCCTCCGTTATGATTTTAGGAATGTGCTGCGTGATGGTTCTAATGGCTTGATCTCTGCCTCCTGGAGGCTCCCTGAGAATTTCTTGAAAGTAATCTTTAAATTCCTTTTCCATGTCTTCGTGCACTTCTAATCTTTCCCCTTGTTTATTGTTAATGAATGCAATATTGTTGTGCATTCTTCTTTGGATGGTGGATCTATGGAAGAATTTTGTATTCTTCTCCCCTTCCTTGAGCCACTGGATTCTGGACTTTTGTTGCCATAGGATTTCTTCTTTCTGCCTGCAAGCCTCAATTTTTGTCCAAAGGGTCTGCTACTGATGTGCCTGCTCTTCTGTCCTACCCTCCAAGATGATAGTCTGTTGAAGTGAGCTGATCCGGATTTAAATGGGAACGCAATAGATTACAGAGATAACCATAAATACAGAGATGCGATAACCATAAATACAGAGATGCAGCGGAAATATTACTTCATTTCATTAATGGAAAATACTGAAATATGCTTACAACCAGAAATGGCAATAAACCAGCTAGGGCGATGGTAGCTTATCTCTGAGGAGAGATGTGGCGGCTACATGCCTCTGAACTGTTCCGAACTGAGTTACAATGAGGCTCGAAGGCCTATTTATTGTTGAGAAACAATGGAAAACCCTTCACATTCCAAAACCTAACCCTAGAAGATGAAACGCCAAATTGTGGGCCCCGTTTGGGTAAATTGGTACATCAATTTCCCGGGGTCGTAACTTTGGCATACGATCTCCGTTTGATGCGCACGATAGCTCGTTAGAAAGATCTATCCGAGTACTACCACTTTGGGAGGCAACATCGGTCCATGGACCAATGTTTCCCCAGAATCCCAAAAAAACGTCGTTTAGGGCCTCAAAATGGCTCCGGAAGTTCAGGACCCGAAAAACTGCTAAAAATAGTAAACTGTGCTACAATTTAGGAAACTAAAAAGACTGAAAGAGACAGTTGTGAGGGTCCAAATGGGTTGGTGGGTGGCCACCAACATCCACCTAGATCATTCCTCCCCCCTTAGGAAGCAATGGTCCCCATTGCGTTGAGTTCCTCCATCTGTTGAACTTGTCCTGCAATCTCTGATGTGTCCAGTGATGGTGGGAAGCATGGTCGCCGATGGTCCACATTGAACATTTGGCGCAGGCGAAGGAATGGAGGAATGATGTGCTCCAAAGCATTGTTCCCCATAGCCTTGGTACTGCTGTAAGGACCATGTCGGAGTGGTCTGAGCTTCTGATGGGTTCTGGTAAGGCGTTCTTTCTGTCGATGCAACCAGACTTTGTTGCCCACCTGAAACTTGTGTGGTACCCATGTGGGTGAGGAGAAGTTTTTCCTGTGTTTTGTCATGACCGTATCCCTTTGCTGCTGCAGCTGCGTGGAGGGACCCTTTGCAGGGGTCATGGATGTAGCAACGATCTTCCCCTTACTTTGGGAGTGAACCAGACATATGAATTTCCTGGTCTGTGATATGAGCTTGCTGCCTTTCTTGGTAGTGATCAAAGATGTGGCAGTAGGTGGGGCTACCTCCGGTATCCTGTATAATGAATTATTCAAAGAAATAATGACAGCACGAGGCCTGGACTCATACACAGCATGTCGCCTCCACAAGTATGGTTGGCCTAATAATACATCACAAACATCCAGAGGTGTAACATCACATAATACCTCGTCTGTGAAGGGCTTGATGCTGTACGGAAGGCGGCACTGCTGGCGAACTTTGAGATCTCGTCCTTCATGAAGCCACCCGATACTGTACGGCTGCGGGTGTGGTGTAGTCGGTAGGCCCAACCGCTTCACGACCTTTGCTGAAACCAGGTTCTTTTGGCTGCCACTGTCGACAATGAATTGTAGCGGCGAACCCTTCACCCACATCTGTGAGTGGAAAAGACGCTCCCCTTCCTCTGGATTTTCAGGCTCATCTTTCTGGATCTTGGCGGTGGCAACAGTGGCGCTCGGATCCGCATCAATGATCTGCTTCCCTTTGCCATTACCCTTGTCGGGTTCTGGCTCAGGGTCAGAACATGCATCTGATTCAGAAGCCTTCAACTCGGCCACCAGCGACTACTTGGTCCGACACTCACTTGTGTTATGAGTGGGACTCTTGTGGAACTCACACCACTTTCCTGTGTCCTTCTTCAGCTTTGCGGTGTTGTTATTTTCTTGTGGCTTCGACGGGTTGTCTTGGGTCACCTCGCCTTGGCTTTGTCCTTTGGGCTTCGGATTTGCAGATCCAAAGTCTCGCTTCTTCTGTTTGAACTTTTGCTCGATTTTGACAGCGTATCGGTATGCTGTGCCGAGTGAGGAGATGTTCAAGAACACCATCTCTTCCTGGATGTATTTGTGCAGGCAGCCACGGTATTTGAGTACCAGATGCAGCTCTGAATCTTTGATACCCAACTGTGTGCGAAGGGTATGAAAAATGTTTGTGAACTCCGGCACATCTTGGTCTCGTCCCTGCCGCAATGTGGTCCATTTGATGTATTTGTCCTCATAGCTTCTGACAGGGTAGTACTACTCCTTGATGGCATCCCGGAAGTCATTCCAAGTGGGTGCGGCTGAAAATAGTGAGCCTGTACTTTCATCCTTCTGCTCACAGTAGGTTTCCCACCAGTCCTTGACGTGGGGGGTTGCTTTGAGAAGAGCGAAAACAATCTTTTCCCGACTTGAAAATTCGTGAACAGAAAAATACCCATCTAGCAGATTTAACCATTTATCTATGGCATCTGCGTCTATTTGACCCTCGAAGATGGGGATTTCAAAATTAACTTGTACCTTAAACGGTGTGGCATTTCCAGAGTCACTGTTGGAAGCCGATGCGTCGCCTCTGGGTAGCCGTTGAAGGATCTGCGCAAAGCTATCCATCATTGCGTTCCTTTGCCGCTCGAGGGCTTCTTCGAGCAAGATTCTGATAGGATCTCCTGCCCCCTCATCTTTCTTCTCATCCGCCATGGGAGGCCGTCGGGATTTGCGCAGCTGGTCTTGCAAAGGTTCGACCAGTTCAAGCCCTAACTCCTTATATCCCGACCTCGTTGGGGACATGCAAGGAAAAACAGAGAAAAAGCAGACCGCTCTGATACCACTGATCCGGATTTAAATGGGAACGCAATAGATTACAGAGATAACCATAAATACAGAGATGCGATAACCATAAATACAGAGATGCAGCGGAAATAATACTTCATTTCATTAATGGAAAATACTGAAATATGCTTACAACCAGAAATGGCAATAAACCAGCTAGGGCGATGGTAGCTTATCTCTGAGGAGAGATGTGGTGGCTACATGCCTCTGAACTGTTCCGAACTGAGTTACAATGAGGCTCGAAGGCCTATTTATTGTTGAGAAACAATGGAAAACCCTTCACATTCCAAAACCTAACCCTAGAAGATGAAACGCCAAATTGTGGGCCTCGTTTGGGTAAATTGGTACATCAATTTCCCGGGGTCGTAACTTTGGCATACGATCTCCGTTTGATGCACACGATAGCTCGTTAGAAAGATCTATCCGAGTACTACCACTTTGGGAGGCAACCATGGACACATGTTGCCCCAGAATCCCAAAAAAACGTCGTTTAGGGCCTCAAAACGGCTCCGGAAGTTTAGGACCCGAAAAACTGCTAAAAATAGTAAACTGTGCTACAATTTAGGAAACTGAAAAGACTGAAAGAGACAGTTGTGAGGGTCCAAATGGGTTGGTGGGTGGCCACCAACATTCACCTGGATCATGAGCTCATTTGTTGTTCGACTTTTTCCAATTCTCAAAAATGTTGCCAAACTGAGTGCAGTTCCAAACTTTGAGAACTTGTTTCAGGTTTTTTAGTTTCTGTTGGAATTGGAACATTTTGGCTCCTTTAGGTGGGATAAAGGATTACCAGGCCTCACTAACCACTGCTTTGAAGTTAGGATTTGAGAACCAGAAGGCTTCAAATCGAAAAGGTGTGTTGCATCTTGTACCTGGCCGTGACCATTGTAACATAATGGGCCAGTGATCTGATCCTCCTTGGGGCAATATGGAAGCATGAAATTCCCCTCCCAGGTGTATGGAATTTTCTGAGATGAGGAACCGATCTAGCCTGGAAGGGATATGCTGAGTACCCCTCCGCTTATTGGTCCAGGTATATACTCCATTGGAAGTCTGAATATCCATTAATTGATTACTTTGAATAAATTCTTTGAAGCCGCTACTATCACCTTCTAACCTTGATCTACTGTCGTGTTTCTCCTCCAGCATTGTTATGATGTTGAAATCGCCACCACCAATCCAGAGGGGGAACTACCTATTAGAATTGAGAATGGTGAGAGTATCCAATAGTTCCAGTTTTTGCTGTAAATTTTGCAGAAAATATACATTTGAGAGATGCCCGTGAATGTTTGTTCCGATGAGATGGAAGGACGCTTGGATGAGGAAATGGATAGCATGAAAGTCTTGAAGAGTGAGAACCTACGGGTTCCACATAATTGCCAGTCCTCCGGAAGCCCCAGAGGCACCTACTGAAACTGAGCAGCTGCCTGAGCAGACCTTATTGAGGATTCTTTCTATAGCAGTGTTATTACTTTTCGTTTCTTGAAGAAAAAATAATGATGGTTTTTCTTACTGGATCAAGTTTTTTAATATTCTATGTTTTGAGGGGCTATTGAGCCCTCTCACATTCCAAGAGATGAGCTTCATGAGGAACAGTGGGGTTTGGGTTTGTAGAACTTTGTCAACTTAGGGAATCGCCCGGATTCCATAAGTATTTCTCCTACGATAATGGTCCTTTGCAAATCTGTTTTGCGCCCTCTTTTCTTCGTTTCTTTTAGAATTTTTTTTCCATCCCAGGGGCTTCCTGCTTGTATACCTAGACATTTATTGTGCTGAAATTTGGTGAGAACTCCTTCCAGCCTGTCGATTTGCCATGGGGGTATTGCATTGTATTCTTTCTGCTTGCATGTTGTTTCCAATTTGAGGATATCCAGACCATCCAAACTAACATTCTCTGAATTCTCATCCATTATTGTGGGAGTATTATGATCTTCCATGGATGCGTTGTCATGCAGACTAAGGGCTAGAGCAGCATCTAGCTCCATTGCAGAAGACTGCTGGCCTGACTCTGGAACAGTTTTCTCCGAGGTAGAGGGATTTAGTCCAATATCTGGAACAGGTTTCTCCGAGTGAGAGGATATTAGTAGGCTGGATGGATCGGAGGCAGAGGATGGCCAAGAAGCTTTGATAATTTGGGAGGATGAGGGAGGGGAGGGGATCGCCTGAGGATCAGAGCTTTGATTCTCTGAGGGATCTTGAGAGGAGAGTAAAATGAATCTGTTCTGGGAATCAGGCTTTTTGGGGCTTTCTGGGGCTGCAGGATTTTTCTTTGCATGCCTCCGACGATTAGGTACTTTAATGAATCCTTCAGAGTCTTTGATAGCTTCATTAGCAGAGGTTTTGGGTTGGGAATTTAGAGGACAATCCCGGAAGAGATGGCCATGTTCATGGCATTTCCGACAATGAAAAGGGATATGCTCGTAGTCTAATGGTTGGATCCATTCAAAATCATCATGAAAGAGACTTACCGAGTCTGCAAGAGCTTTTGTCAAGTGCATCTGGACACAGATCCTAGCGTATGAGGTGTATCTACGGGTTTTGGTTTCCTCAGCAACTTTGATGAAAACCCCCAATCTGTTGCCGATGTTCGCTAGCGTTTCCTCTTTCCAGTATTCCACAGGAAGGGAGTACATACGTATCCATACTGGAGCCCAACTGAAATCTTCCTTATCTGGGTTAAACCTATCTTTCCAGTCACGAAGGTATAGACCTAAGGATTTAAAGAAGTACGGGCTGCCTTCAAATATGCGAGATTTGTCCTCCACCTAGTGGAAAATGGCTGTGAAGAAGCCTTTGGGGCCAAGCTGTAGAGTGACTTGTCCTTTGGGCTTCCATTTTGAAGCGATCCAGCCCTGCAGAGCCTTTTTAGTTGGCCAAAATCCTAGGAATTTGCCTATGAGCACGTGGTCCTACATAAATTGGATTTCGCTGTTGATTCGATGACTGGGGAGGTCGACTTTGATTCGTTCTGCAGCTTTTGGGATGCATGTTGCCGAGGTCGCCTTTGGCTGTGACGTTGGAGAATTTTGGTTCACACCTTTGTCTTTGTCATCTGCTTCACGTGCTGCTGAGGGGCCAGCTTCATTATTGACTGGTTTGGATCCCTGATCTGTTTCTGGGAAACCGCCAGGAGGGGACAGAGGTATTGCAGGCTTGGAAATGTCAGAGGCGGAAGCTTTGAAAGGGGGGGGGAGGATCCCACCCCTCCCGAAGGCGCATCCATGGGAAAGAGGTCAGTAGGTGCGCTATGGCATGAGCTTTGAAAACCAAGAGTATGCAGGGATTAGGGTTATCTCGTACCGAGCAGAGCGAGGCATTCGCAGGACTCGATGGCGCAATCGAAATTATTCTCCTTATTAATAATATTAATAAGGTTAGTATCAATATTTTAGTTTTAAATATTAATTTTAATTATGTTGAAATGTTAAATTAGAAATATGTTGGTATGAGATAATACATTTGATTTTTAAGATTATTGATTGTTAGTGAAAGGTGTTGGTTTTTTAAAGTAGATAGTTTATTATTAATTTGAATGTTGTTTTTCTAGTTAAATTAATTTATGATTCTAAAGCTTATTGATCTTTTGAGATTTTTTTTTTTTTTTTTTTATTTTTTTAACAAATTCGGCTGCTAGTTGTATTTCAAAAAAGGATAGGGAGGCTAAGCTCCAACATTACATAAGTAGAGCTCATTGGATGAGTTTGCAACTGTATTACATTGTAGCATTCAACTGAATTGCTTTCATTTTCATTTTCAACTTGAAAGGCACTAGCACAGGTGTAGATTCGAACAAACTGAAACATAATTAAACAGACTTAACAAAACATCTAATCTATACTTATGTGACTAATCTGTCGAGCAATGGAATCCTCCGGGCAGCTGTCAGCTTCTGCTACCTTTATGTTAGAGGAATTGGTGCTTGGGGCGTTGATCTTTTCCATCATAAATTTGAGAAAGTCTATAGATTCCTGTGAGATGAAGAGAAGGCTGGATATGTGAGCGCTGGATATGAGAGCACAAGCCAACTGTAGTCCAAGAAAACGAAAGCAGAGGGGTGAACGTGGAAGGATAGGGGAGCTTGTGGATAAGGATGGAGCATCCCGGGATAAGTAGCCGGTGGGCTGAAAGGCTTGAAGGACTGGCTGGAAGAGAGCATCACAAAAGCTGTATGAATTTGAAAAGACAAAGGGAACAACAATGAGATAAGCAAAGATTTTCGGTGGTGTATGACAGAGAACCTCGGGGTTATTGAAAATTTGATCAGGATACGTCGTGAGAAAAGCGTAGGTCATTTGATATGAGATATTTGAGCAAGTCATGGTAATCAAGGAAGGAATTGGTTCGAGTCCTCATTGTTACAGAGGATACTTCCTTTTGTCTGATTGCAAGCATGGTTGTCACGCTTATCATCTTCTTGGTTGATGGAACGAAGGATATGGTAGAGTTGAAATTCCTATGCTTGATTGACCAAGACTTGACATCTACAGATGGTTTGCTGCAAGAATATATTGGAGGCTTTCTTCTTGCTAGTCATTAAATTAATAATGATAATAGAGTCATCGAAGATCATAGCTTTCTGAATTCCCTGAGCCTGTAACTGAAGGATACCTTGGTAGAGAGCCAGAGCCTCAACTTTGTTGTTTGAGAGGGTCCCTAATCCCCATTCAAAGGTGACTAAGGGCTCCCCATTGGGATTGTAGATGACACCCCCTGCTCCCGCTGCTCCTGAGTTTGATTTGGAGGCACCGTCAAAGAATAAGGAGTGGGTATTACTTGAGCGGAGCCAGTTGTTGAAATCCTCCTGCTTTAATCAAATTTTCCATCTGTGTCTGTGAGTATTGCCCAGGCTACTGTAGGTTTTTACTACTAAAGGGATGCTAGCCTTGTCTATTAAGCTCCTTATGAAATCTTTTTCCTCAGTCCAAAGCCTTGTCATATCAATCTCTTTTGTGATCTTAGAGGCGATGGTTTCAACTGCCAGGCTTTTAGCCTTTTTACATAGATGCCTCATTGTTGTCTCTTTGTCTTTAAATATCTTGTTGTTCCGAACAATCCATATTCTCCATAAAAGGGCTAGAGGGAGGGCATCCCACACTCTCTTGGCATCCCCCAGCAATGCAAGGGGAGGTGAGGAAGACGAACCGAAACAGGAACCGCATTTGGAATGTCAAGCTCCAGGTCGAAGTCTGGAGTCCATTTGTTAAAATACAGACCTCTGGAATCCATGAAGTAAGGCCCATTGCGGAAGATTAAATCCTTGTCTTCCTTTGTCTCAAAAAGAAAGGTGACGTACCCCTTTCCACAAAATTTGATAGAAATTTTCCCTTGGATTTTGTTTCTCCAGTTCCTTTCTACCCACCTTTGGACGGTTTTTGGGGAGGGACAAAGTCCTATAAATTGCCCTATAAGTCCTTTTTCTGCCAGAGCGAGAGCAGCCTTTCTCGGCAAAGAAGGAGGAAGAGCGAATTGTTTTTACAAACTTGGAAGTTGAAGGCCGAGCTCTCTGAGGAGGCAAAGAGTTGACCATCGCAGAGAAAGCATGTTGAAGCAATGCCTCCTATGGTGGAACCTCCGGAGGGGCCATCCGAGCGGCCGAGGAGAATCAAACCAAGTTGCAGACGGCGGTGGAAGTAGAGGAGGGCACACGGTGTTCAGAAATTAATATGAGATTTTTTTTTTAATTAATTAGTTTTTCGTGGTGTAAAAAAGTGTTTTTAAAATAACTCTTTTATATTAAAATTAGATTTATTATTATATATATATATGTATGTGTGTGTGTGTCATTATTTGATTAATAAAATTATATATATATATATATATATATATATATATATATATATATATATATATATATATATATGTATGTGTGTGTGTGTCATTATTTGATTAATAAAATTTTAAACACAATTATATATAAATAATATTTATTATTTCATGTTTTTTAAGTTTGGTAGGATTACATCTTCATCATGTCTAATATATCATCCTAATAAGTCAAAAAATTACACCTATATTTTCACATCAAAAAATGCTTATCATCATCTATCCAAAACCCATAAGCATATATTATATCATTTTATTTTAAAAGTAATAAATAATAAAATTATTTAAAATAAACTAATAATCAGAAACATAACTTTTTAAAAATGGTAAAACTTGTACTTCTCATATTCATGACTGAAATATTCAACTTCATTCTAATAAAGATAAAAGAAAATAATAAATGGTTTGAAACTGCTTTGCGTAAAACCCTTATGACGAAACTTATTTACCAAATCATTCCAAGTTTTATGTTACAAGTTCAAATGCATATAATTTCAAAAAATTTGAAGTTAAATGTTATTGTTGGCAACTTGCATATATGTTACAGCTTGAATAGGAAGGAAATTCTTGATAAAATTCCTGGTACGGAAGGTCGGCCAGTTCCTCCAAATTCTGCTGCTAAAGCCAGAACCACAAATAGAACTGCACCATACGTAGGTCTTTATAGTTAAAGATTCTCCATTAAAGTTAAAGTTAGTACTTCTCTGATACGCTTGGTATAACACAGCTAATTTGTGGGCTGATAAAGCACTGTATAGACAACGACTCTTTCTGCATGAATTGTAAACTTGTCTACACAATAATTAGTTTATGTCTGTGTGTATGGGTGACAGATTGGCTTTCTCTTATCATGGACTGCTGCATCTAACTGTCTTCTTGCCCTGCCTCTGGTTTTAGTGATTGATGGATCCATTCAACCCTCCATTTGAAATAGCTTTTCAGGTGGCAGACAGCATGCACTGATGGAGGTGGTGATTGATTAGTATAACAGGACAGACTCTGCATGATACAGGCCGTCCAGGCCACCAATATGTTTGAGCCCATGTAACTGAGCTATTCTATCATGGGCATTATCAATCATTGAATCCAATAGATGCAGATTCAAGATACAGTGAACCAGTCATATGAGATTCGCAAGAAAACAAAATGCAGATTCAAGATACAGTGAACCAGTCATATGAGATTAGCAAGAAAACAAAATGCGATGCCATATCGCAACGGGCCGATCTTGTACGACTTTGTTTTTCTTCAAATGTTTTTTGGTCGATCTTGTACTCCTGGTCTCTCCTGTACAGCTTTTCTCCTCAAAGTTGTGACTCGTATAGCTGTATTTTTGGAACCTTACATCTCGCTGGATATGGAGATTCCAAAAAAAACTAAATGTTATATATGTAATCTTATTACATTTTTTAATCGGTAGGTTACAAAGACTCGTCAAAATCTGATTCATTTCTCTCATAAGATGTCGCCATCCTAACAGCGTTATCTCTTATTAGAATAGTGTAGTGTCAACCAACCAAGGCGTTCCTTGACATAGATTCTTTTGAAAGAGGTGGTTTTACCCTCAGCCCATCTCTTGGGTAGGTAGTTTCTTTTTCCAGAGGTGGGTTTACCCTCCGCCCGTCTCTCTTTCTATATGTGGTTTTATCTTTCTATAGGTGGTTTTATCACAACCCATCTTTTTATAGCTAGTTTAGTTTATCTATAGGTGGTTTTACCCTTACTCCATTTCTATTTTTAGAAGTGGTTTTACTTTCGAAACATTTCCATAAGATTTGACCTAAAATCGAATGAAAATAAATCCATGAACGCTAATTATTCTAACTCATTTAATTTACATTCCATAAATATAGTTTTTATTCTACATCATGGTGGTTTTACCCTTACTCCATTTCTATTTTTAGAGGCGGTTTTACTTTCAAAACATTTCCATAAGATTTGGCCTGAAACGAATGAAAATAAATCCACAAACACTAATTATTCTAACTCATTTACATCAAGGTGGTTTTACCCTTACTCCATTTCTATTTTTAGAGGTGGTTTTACTTTCAAAACATTTCCATAAGATTTGGCCTAAAACGAATGAAAATAAATCTACAAACACTAATTATTCTAACTCATTTAATTTTGCATTCCAGAAATATAGTTTTTATTCTACATCAATTCATCTCCATCTTATAAATATGTTAAATTGACTATTAAAAAAAAATATTAGTGCATTTTGATATATTAATTTGGGAAATCCAACTTAGAATAATTTATAAAGATATAAATATGATTATCATCTTTTAAATTCAACCATATGGGTGAGATTGATAAAATAAATTAGATAAAATAGTCTTAAAAATATTATCACTATATTTAAATATAATAAAAATGAAAAAGTCCATAACATTATAGTGTATAGTTTAAGTTACAAAGTTCTAAAAATCATTTTAGTTATACAATTTCAAATGTAAGTCTTATATTGGATAAAGTGAGCAAGAAGGAAAGGAAATGATATTTATAAGTAAATTCATTTTATTAGGGTCTAACCCTAACCCCTTTATTTATGTAATAGTATCGAGTCATAGTTATAGTTAAGCAAAGAGTCAATAAAGCCCATATTAATAATTGTAAGTGGTTGACCCACATTTAAGGAAAGGACCACAGTTAGTTGCAAATGGGCCATGGTATTAGATAGATGGTATAAATAAGAACCGTGGTATTGACCCATAGTATTGCATGTATGAATCCTATATAAAGGATATAGACTCCCCTCGAGGAGCATCGTGTCTTATTTTGTAATTGAGCCCAGCTCTATTGGAGGTTGCCCCCTCCAAGAGGCAAGTGAACATTGCTTTCCTTTTCGAATAATAAAATACTCGTTGTTATTTCGTATTGTTCTGTGTTCTGAGTATATTTCTCTAGATATTTCATATTTTGGTATCTTCTTGTAGGTCAAGAGCATAACAAGAGGTATTAGAGCACTTTCTAGGGCCGATGGGATCTCCACTTTTAGGAAAAAAAAAATTGGCTAGAGATGTGTTCCAGCGTCTTTAAACCACGGGATCTGTCGTTGAGTGCATAAACCTACGGATTTGGGGAGGGAGGCATGCATGCAAGAAATACAAGAGGTGGTCACGCTTATTGGACTCCCTTGTAACCCCTGTGGGTACCCCTTCGAGTAGTAGCGCATTAGACAGAACCGTGCATAGACTATCTTCCAAGTACCCTCTAGGTATATCGGAAGCCCCCTAGGCTCTCTTGAAACCTTGCCATAGATAAACCATCGGTTGTCTTGCTACTACAGTACACCGAGAATAACACTCAGGGAGATTACTCGTGCGTACGATAGGGTAGTTGGGTTGTACAGCTAAGGGTATGGTTAATCCTCCTTGGTTAGTGCCCTGAAAGATTGGGCCGAGTACCACTGTCAGACCCTTATGTATATTGCGATATGTAGCACTTGACACTCCTTGAGACCATATTTCCCGGGTCTCTCTCTAGATCATGCATCATCTTTGCTAGATTAGATTTAGCATGTGGGGTTCTGTCGGATCCGCAACAATCAGTTCTACCATTCAGATCTATCAGATCTGCTAATTAGATTTATCAGATCTGCCATTCAGATCTAGCCATGGGTTTGGTAGCAGTCGCCATAATCAGATCCACCATTCAGATCTAGCAGCAAGGGTTCTATCATTGCCACATTCCTACTCATACTCTGCAGTTGAGGGAGCCGACAGATCAGACTATTTGTGTGGGCCCCTATACCTAAGTGCAATTCTTGCAGGACATTGGGCAGAATTGACTTTTCTGGGATTCGGCTACTGCAGTATTCCTAAGCGACGAGTAAAACTCATTTCCGAGTTAAAAAAAAAAAAAGTCTGAGACCCTCCCGAGATGCTTATAGGAGACTTAGCCCATAAGAAACAGGTCGACGAGCTAAGTAAGGTGGTACCATTCACTTGTTAGCGTCAAAAATTTCAGGCAGTCCCAAGTTTTAAAGAGCACCAGATCGGTGCATGGTACAAACTAGAGCTCAAGCTATGGTCAATGAGAAGATTGAAACCCTTGAAATAAAGATGGACGGAGTACTATCGTTGCTCAAGACCTTAGCTGACACACTCGCAAAGGGCAAGTCGGAGGAACACTCAGAGGCATATGCTTTCAATGAAAACATTGAGGGTGAGTCTAGCCATTCTCTTCATCTCTTTGGAAACCACCAACAATCCCAGACGCGACCACCCAAGCTGGACATGTATAAATTTGATGGCTCTCATCCGGCCACATGGCTAGCACAAATGGAGCAATATTTCACACTGAATCACATCAGAGATGATGCGACTCAGCTTAGTGTGGGTAGCATGTACTTGGACAATGAAAGATGGCAATGGTGGCAGTGGCATCAACGTTGCTATGGAAGGCTTGTGACTTGGCAGACATTCACAAAAGCTCTTACGGATCACTTTGACCATGAATCTAACTTTTTGGGTCGTCTCACTAAGCTCTGACAGACAGGAATAGTGAACAAATATATTACAGCCTTTGAAGCCTTAGCCTTCTGCACAGGAGGTCTACATGATCAGTTCTACTTGGAATGTTTTGTTAGTGGTCTCAAAGAAGCCATACAAGCCCACGTCCGACTGCAACACCCAACCTCATGGCTGGATGCTTGCAAGATAGCTCGTGAAGTAGAACTTGCATTAGCGGCCCAGTCCCATCGCCCAAATTTCATAGCCAAGGGTCACCCCACCCAAGCTCAAAGCACTACCTAAACACTCAAGGTTCAAAAGGTGTCGCTAGTGGAAATGGCGGAAAGAAGAAAGCAAGGATTGTGTTACTATTGTGATGAGAAATAGTCCCCCGAACATAAATGCAAGGAGCCCAAATTCTTTCAAATTGATGCTACTGATCACAATTCATTTGAGGAAGCCCCACCACTTGAGAAACCAGAGGAGGAAGATGAGGACAACTAGGTGGACAATGTACCTAAAGAACCAGTTATCTCGCTTCATGCTTTGGCAGGGATTTCATCTCCCTAAACTCTCAAAATCAGAGGTTTTATTAAGCATCACCCTGTAGTAGTCTTGATTGATAGTGGCAGTACGCATAACTTTATCCATCAAAGTGTTGCGGAATTAGTGCATTGTTTTGTCAGAGCAGTCTCTAACTTCTAGGTCCAAATTGCTGGTGGGGGGACAATGAAATGTGAAGGCCGCTGCGAAAATGTCAAACTTCAAATGAGGGATTATCAGTTAAAGACCCACATGTTTTACATACACATGGGAGGGTTTAACATTGTCTTGGGTGCTGAATGACTCTTCACACTCGGCCTAATCACGATGGATTTCCAGGAGTTATATATGAGATTTAAGCAGAACAACCACACACTTACCCTCTGTGGACTCCGGGCGGGTGATCCCTCTATCATCAGCTCACATAGGATGGAAAAATTGCTAAAAAAGGGCCACCATGGAGTTATAGTCCAATTTAATGCCATATAGGCCTTCGAACCCACTTCTCTTCATATTCATCCTGAGATGCAACAGATCTTAAACAACCATCTGCCAGTCTTTGACAAGCCTCATGAGCTTCCGCCGTCGAGAGGGGAACATGATCATAGCATTGCTTTGGTCCCAGGGGCCCAACCACCAAATGTACGCCCATACAAATATCCGTTTGCCCAAAAGAATGAAATTGAAAAAATCATCAAGGAACTCTTGGAAGAAAGCATCATTCGTCCTAGCATTAGTCCTTATTCATCGCCTATGGCCATGGTGCTCAAGAAAGATGGGGAATGGCATATGTCTCCACACTTCAGGGCCCTCAACAAGTTTACAGTCAAAGATAAATTTCCCATACCGGTTGTCGATGATTCGCTGGATGAACTAAATGGGGCTCAATTCTTTACTAAGCTCGACCTTCGCTCAAGCTATCACCAAATTCACATGAAAGAAGTAGACATTACAGAGACTGCTTTCCAAACTCATGAAGGCCATTATGAGTTCCTGGTCATGCCATTTGGTCTTTGTAATGCCCCATCCACTTTTCAGAGCCTCATGAACCACCTGCTCAAGCCATATCTCAAAAAATTTGTCCTTGTTTTATTTGATGACATCCTCATCTACAGCTGCAGCTCAGCTACACATCTTCAACATGTAAATCTGCTCTTCCAACTACTCCAGAAGCATAAATTATTTGTCAAGATGTCCAAGTGCTCTTTTGGCATGGAAGAAGTTGAGTATTTGGGCCACATCGTGGGGCGTGAAGGTGTCAGTGTGGACCCCAAAAAGATCCAGGCAATGCAAGATTGGCCTCAACCAAAGACCTTCAAGAGCTTGAGAGGATTTTTGGGTCTCACGGGCTACTATTGCAAATTTGTTGGAAATTATGGTTGCATTGCTAGACCCCTCACTCACCTCCTCAAAAAAAATTCATTTGTCTGGAATGATGAAGCACAACAGGCATTTATAGCTCTCAAACAAGACATGTGTTCCACTCCCATATTAGCACTACCTGACTTCACCAAATCTTTTATGATTGAATGTGATGCTTCAAGTACGGGTATTGGGGCGGTTTTAATGCAGGAAGGTCGACCCTTGGCCTTCACTAGTCAACAACTAAGTGGGACAAATCTGGGACAATCTACCTATGAGAAGGATATGATGGCCATCTTACATGCAGTAGATACCTGGTGACCATACTTATTGGGGCGACGTTTCCAAATCTGCATAGACCATCAAAGCCTTAAATAGTTTTTGGAGCAACACCTATCCTCGCCACAACAAAATAAATGGCTCACCAAAATGCTAGGATATGATTATGAGATAATTTACAAGAAAGGGCGTGAAAATGTCATAGCAGATGTGTTATCACACCAATTTAAGGAAGATAACACCCTGCTCGCAATCTCCCTTCCCATTCCAAAATGGATTGAAGAGGCTCGCAAGGAATGGTTTTCACATCCTTTGCTCTCCCAACTCATTAATAAATTGTAGGCGGATCCAAATTCCACAGCGAGCTACTCTTGGTAGGATAAAATTCTTCGCTACAAGGGCAGAGTCATGATATCACCAACATCCACTCTCAAAAGTCTCATTTTAGTAGAGTTACACTCATCTCCCACTTCAAGACATTTAGGCTTTCAGAAGACTTATGCTCGCACTCAACGTTCATTCTTTTGGATAGGCATGAAAAAGGACATTCTTACTTTTGTAGCTGAGTGTGATGTTTGTCAGTGCCAGAAAGGAGAAAAAGTCAAATCCCTAGGCACATTACAGCCATTTCCCATCCCGGTCTCAATCTAGATGGAGGTTTCTATGGACTTCATTATGGGTCTTCCGAAGTTAGGCAACAAGTCAGTCATCATGGTGGTTGTGGACAGACTTTGTAAGTATGCTCATTTTTGCGCCCTACCCCACCCTTTTACACCGACTTTGGTAGCTCAATATTTCATGGACCAGATCTTCAAATTGCATGGCATGCCCACTTCCATTGTGTCTGACCGTGACCCGATCTTCACCAGTAACTTTTGGTAGGAACTCTTCAGGCTAGAAGGTACCCAACTACAACTCAGTACTTCATATCATCCCCAAACTGATGGTCACATTGAAGCAGTCAACAAATGTCTAGAGACCTACCTTAGGTGTTTCACTTCAAAAAAGCAACATCTATGGGTATAGTGGTTACCTCTAGCCGAATGGTGGTATAACACCAACTATCATACCACCACCAAAATGATTCCATATGAAGCAGTTTATGGTCAACTCCCTCCTTCACCTACTTCTTATATCAAGGGATGCTCGAAGGTACCAGCAGTGGATCAACTCCTATAGAATCACACAACCATGCTGGCCCACCTCAAAGAGAATCTCCATCAAGCACAAAACCACATGAAGCAATAGGCAAATCAACATCGTTCAGAGCGCCAATTTCAAGAAGGGGATCAGTTATTTTTGAGGCTGCAACCATATAAGAAAACATCACTCAAAGACAAGGGTTGTTAGAAATTATCTCCAAAATTCTACAAATCGTATCAAGTACATCATGGCATTGGAGAAGTCGCCTACAAGCTAGCTTTGCCACCCACTACAAAAATCCATCCAGTCTTCCATGTCTCATGCCTCAAGAAAGTGATTTGGAACCATTTTTGAATTCAAACCAATCTACCTGAATTGGATGAAGAAGGGTCAATATGGCTCCAACCTGAACAGGTTCTTGACACACAAGAATGGCACCTGCACGGCCGCACAATCAAGGAAGTCCTTGTCAAGTGGAAAGGCACCTCTCCGGAAGATGCGACCTGGGAACCAACCACTATCCTTCAGTAGTTTCCGCAGCTTCAACCTTGAGGACACGACTATTCTTATGGGGGAGGGCATGTTAGGGTCCAAACCTAACCCCCTTATTTATGTAATAGGATTGAGTCATAGTTATATTTAAGTAAAGAGTCAATAGAGCCCATATTAATAATTGTGAGTGGTTGACCCGCATTTAAAGAAGGGACCATAGTTAGTTGCAAATGGGCCATGGTATTAGATAGATGGTATAAATAAGAACCATGGTATTGACCCATGGTATTGCATGTACGAATCCTATATAAAGGATAGAGACTCCCCTCGAGGAGCATCTTGTCTATTTTGTAGTTGAGCCTAGCTCTATTGGAGGTTTCCCCCTCGAAGAGGCAAGTGAACATTGCTTTCCTTTCTGAATAATAAAATAGTTGGTGTTATTTCTTATTGTTCTGTGTTCTGAGTATATTTCTTTGCATATTTGGTATTCTGGTATCTTCTTACAGGTCAACAGAATAACACATTTGTATTATCAATTTTGTTGGTGTATTTATTTTGACATGTTCCTAAAGTGTTTTTGGGTTAGTATACTTATTAGGTTCTCAAGGTGCTTTTGGGTTAATTCTCTTATTAGTTTGATTCTAGAGTTCATAAAAAGTAGTCTTAATTTTAACAATATATTCATTTTGTTTTTATGTTCATAATATTAAAAATATATTTTAATCAGCTTTATAAAACCTTTGTACTATTTCAACATTTTTTCTAATTCAAAATTCATCACCATCTTATTTACCATGTGATTTGGTATGTTTTGTAATGGAAATTAAAGCCACGGACTTTATTGTTGTCGTTAAAATATCATCCAAAATTTTGGTGTGTATCCAAATTTGCGAGCCTACTTTGACTTTGCGTACTATTGTCACAAGTACTAAGGGTCATTACATGGGTTTTCTGTAGATGCTCTTGTCCCATCTAGAAGAAAATGAAAGTGTCGTATCTTAGCATGACAAGTGTTGCACATAGCACAAATATAGCTTTCATTTGTTTAAAGGGACCATATTTGTGTTAATGAGTCATTCTTATTATGTAAACATGTGTCACACTCATTTCCAAAGTTTCAAGCACTGTCACAAAAGTGTCGTCACAGTCATCACAAAGTGTACCTTTAGTGTCACACTTGGAGAAAGTTGTCACAATGTCATTGCATTAAGGAAAACATGTTGTTTATGTGTTTTGCGTGATCTATGTTGTGTCGTCAAGTGTTCTAAGCATGTGATCATACTCAAGTCTTGTCCTTGTTCATTTTCACCTCATTGATACCACACTTAGCCAAATCTAAAAAAAATCTCGACTGAGCAACTCGACATCACTCATCCTTCCTAGATTGTGCATTGCATAGTCTCAACCCTCAAGCTTCAACCTTGCCCCTTGGTACTACACAATGTGTAGTCCTTGCCTTCTAGAACAATCACCGTGCAATATTAGTGCTCAGTCCCGACCCTTGAGCCCCAGAAGTGTGTAGTCACTGCCTTTAGTCAGTCTCTTTTGGGCGGTGAATAGTCTCAAGCAACAAACCTCATCCTTAAGCCCTTGAACTACTCATCTGGGAGAACACTTGCCATGTTGGTGTTATACAGAACTGTCAACATTTTGGAACTAGAGGGAGGGCAGCCACATTTTTATGGCTAAAAGCTCACCATATCCAAACTATAGACAAAATTTCCCACAAGGTAGTAACATTCTTTTCACTCCCGCTGGTACTTAGGAAAACAAAGAAACTATCTAGACTAGTTCGAGACAAGCCTTTGAAGTTACCTATGACCATATTCGGGCTATTCAAACTATTACTTATTGGTTTGCGATAACTCTTGGTTTACTCCCTATTGTTGCAATTATGCCTCATAAGACTTTAAAGAAAGAAGTCACACTTAGTGGCATATTTGTTTCATCGGTGGAAGATTAAGTTATCAAAACCCTTGAGGATATGGTTGAACCTATAAAAAATGAAGGGGAACTTTCACATGTTGAGGAGAATCTAGACCATGAAGGGGAAGACTTCAGTTTTCTAATGAGGAGCACCTTGATCATAATGCAGATTTGAACGGCAAAGGAGAAGCTTCTTCAAATTCAGAAGAAGAGACGAAGTACAAAGACATAGACAGGGCTAATGAAGATTTGGATTGAATGGCCTAAGAGTCACTCGCACTTCTAGACAATATTCATAATATGCCCAAACATCCAGAAAATATGCTATCAAAGTTCGATCCAGATAAGAAGACGAAATTCGAAGACCATATAAACGAGTTCTACATGCATTTGTGGATGTTAGAGGTACAATTCAATGTTTTTTCTTGCAAACTCTTTTTGTATACTTTAGAAGGTAGAGCATTAGTATGGTATCACAGTCTTCCAGCTAGTCCAATTCGAAACTAGAGGGATTTTAAGAAGTTTTTTCTTGAAATGTTTGTTGACGATAAAAATCCCACCATGTTGTTGAAAGAACTTGGGAATTTAAAAGTGGGGGATAAATAAATAATCAAATATTTTAATCAGATATTTATGCATTTGTTGGAAAAGTTTCCCACTGATGTGCAACCTCATGGCGATATCACTAAAGACTACTACACATTGGCCTTGCCAACTAACATTTCTATTTTCGTAAAGAGAGTTGTGAAAGAAACATTGGCCTTAAACTTTGCAGAAGCTCTTGTTGTAGAGAAATATTTGCAATCTTTTAGAGTCATTGTAGATGATGAGTATCCCAAGGACTCCAAAAAGGTTGGTAAGAAAAACCAAGCCTCTTCCAACATAACCAAAGACAAATATTTGATTAATGTGGAAGGATTAAGTAAGTATCTGATGTTACTCATGAACGAAGTATCATAATTGAAAATATGTTCAAGTAAGCATCTACTGCCAGTAGTAAGTCTTCTAGGCCACCATTTTTCAAAAGAAATAATAACTCTGAAATGGCTAATTTTGCTTAGATCTAACATGGTGTTCAATATCAAATCTTGGGCATGGATAAGTTATAAACCTTTCATTAAGAAAAATATTCGGAAAAGATATGCCTGTAGTGGAACCAAAACATGAACACCATGATGGCGAATCTCATTGATACCTTCTTAACAAAAGAGAAACTTGAGTAGAATGAAGAGATAAGCAAAACTTTCATGAATAAAGAAATTATGGTTGTTGGAAATTTAGTGAGTACATTTAGTATCATATATAATGTTGACAAACAAAGTTTTGATCAGCTGACAATGAGTGAATCTCCTCCCAAGTAGTCATATGACTATTACAATCTAAGTAGAAAGGGACTTGTTTCTGAGAAAGAGATTAAGAAGTAGTTTCTCGCAGAATTTTTTTTCCTTCCAACCCAGCTCAGAACTCAAAGAATAAGGATAGAGGTGCTCCTTCCTCAGAGAACAATTCCATCATCAACAAAAATAATTTCATCACTCCTACTATATCGGATAAAGTTACACCATTAGACTCATCAGCACATCCCATTACAACAGTAAGAATTGATTACAGCATTGTCGAAGATATGAAGACAACTCACACTAACATCTTCTTGTTCGAGCTCGCAAGGACAATGGGCCAACATGAACTAGTTCTCCAGGCACTCTCACGCACACTCCGGTAGGTAACAAACTTTTTACTACTTAGGTAATGTCGGGTAATTCTCGTGATATCCTAGAATCCATTGTAAATGCTATGATTTTAAGTTTTAACACTCTCTACCCACCATTTCCGTTCACATTTGAAATTTTTAATTGTAATGTTCACAATTGTTTGGTTGATTCTGGTGCTTCTGAAAATATGATTCCATTGTTGGTTATCAAGAAAATAAATGCATAATGTGATAAAACTGATGCATGGATCATATATCTACACATATCACTTGTCCAGGCCATCGCTAAACTGTGAAATGTTCTTATCATATTATCATCTAGTCACAAAGTTTACCATTGTATTAATATCATAATTGTCGGCTTTCCCAAAGTATATGATTTACTGCTAAGCAGAGATTTTTCCAACAAACTCCAAGGATACTTTGTGCTGAACTTATCTCACTTATGGCTTCCATACAAGGGCATAAATAATCAAATTAAAGTTTATAGTGAGCCTTACATGATGAATATCATGACACAACTTGAGGAAAATAATGAACCAATGGGCTTCTCAAAAGTGATCTTTGGAAATTTTTTCCTTAAGTGGATAGCAAATGTTACCTAGCTCCACCTTCACTAGTCCCACCAAACACATAGTTGGAACTCCTTCCTAGAAATCCAGCTGGTGATAATGACATTTTTATAGTAGATGTGGGTAGTACTACTGTAGGACACAACTCTAGCTTTTCTAATACTTGGATTTTATATTTTGATGGTTCAAAAATGTAGGATGGCTCTGGAGCTAGTTGCGTTTTGTTATACCTACAAAAGTGAAAACATTTGATCTCCTGTCACTTGGAATTCGAGTGCACCAACAATATCGTAGAATATGAAACACTAATCTTTGTTTTAAAAGAATCCATCAACCTTAAATTTGAGGTACTCAAATAAATTCGTGACTCTGAAATCATCATATGATAGGTATGAAATACTATACATAATCACCTAATCTCAAAAGTTATCAACAAGAGATATTTCATTTAATTTCACAATTCTAGACTTTCAATATTGTTTATGTTCGTAGGATTCTTAACATTGTTGCTAATACATTAGCAAGTTCTATTGCTAGGTTGTCACTTCTTAGAGATGGATTTTCTATTGAAATTATTTATAGGTTATTTATGCTTGATAATATCACTAACTTTCATGTTTTTAATGATGACCATAAAATGCTAGATTTTATGGTGAACGCTAATATGTTCAAGGATGAAGCCATTGACAAAGATGAACATGATAAAGCATCAGGATGCAATGTAAGTGAGCAAAGGGAACACCATGCCCAAGGGTGTTGTGTCATTTTAAAAGTTGTATGACTTGTAAAATATCTTCAAAGGACCAGTAAATGTGAAGACTCATAGCTTGACCCTATCGCGCGAGCAAATAAATCTTAGTACAAAACAAGATCTAAGGTTTTTTAATCTCGGTACTTGTTGCATGCCTCAAGAGTGACAAGCTTTCATCCACCTTTTTGAGAAGTGTTGGAATTATGACTCAGGTTTGGCTCGATGACATAAGTGTTGTCCTTGATGGCAACTCGCTCAAAATTGCAGATCACAAGTTCAGGTTCTCAAAATAGAAGAAAATGAGATAACCGCAGGTTCCTGTTTACGAATTTGCGGATGTACGCAGGCACGTCGAACAAAAGATGTGGACATATTCGTAGGTGTACCGAACAAAAAGTGTTGTCATAAAGTACATGCACTTTCATGCAGAGAAAAACGCGCTCACGTGGGAAGTCTTATGGTTCGTCCATGGTATTTAGTCCGACATCTTTGATCCTATGGTTTTGGTCCATGGTTTTGCTTCTAAAGTATTGAACCCAAGTTTTGGGTCCCTAGTATTGGATCTCTATGGTTTTGGACCATGGTTTGAGTAAGGCCTAGTCTATAAAAAGGAAAGGAGATCATTTGGTTGTGCACTCATGTGTTGAATATCTTAAGAATAGCAAGATCTGAAGTACTGGTGATCGGTTGGTGAGCTATAGTTGGACCTGAATCAAGGAGAAACTTGAGAATTAGAAGACAGATCTACTGATGGGTCGAGATCTCTGTAGCACATGATCAGATCTGTAAATCTGATAGTCTGGGGTATACTTGAAGTTTGATAAAGTATCTATACTCATAGGACCACAGGTGCGGACACCCGCATAGCAGAAACGGTCCAGGAGCGAAGAACCGCAGGCCAGACAGGACGCGGGTGCAGAGAACCATAGAACAGACAAGGTGCAGGTGTGGAGAACCACAGGCTAGACACGGCGCAGGAGCAGAGATCCGCAGGCTTGGCACGGCGCAGGTGTGAAGATCCGCAGTTTTCACACAGAGAGGCTGTGGATATCCGTAGGTTTCTATTGGTGAAGTTGCGGACTTTTCTTGAAATATGTTTTAGATGTTTCTATCTATTACTGTTGTGTTCAGGGTTCTTAATTAGTGTCTGGTTGTTGTGTGTTGAGAAGTTACCGATTCAGTATTTGTACAAGGAAGTTGGTTGATTGTAGATCTATTTGATGTTTGATTGATGTTCATGGATCCATTCTGAAAATTTATGAAACGTGGTCCCTGGAAGAAAAGAGAAGGTTGTAGCCTTCTACAGGTTGAAGCCCGCGTGCTATTATAAGACTGCACCAGTATAGAATCAGTGTAAAAAGAAGTTTCTAATTGAAAGAAGATAGAGACATATTGCAACAGGTGGTTTTCACCCACATTGGGTTTCCACCTTATATCTTGTGTTCTTTGGTGTGACTATCTATTTTTCTTGTTATTGTTTACTATTATATGGTTATGACTCACAGGTTAATGATCAACATCTGAAGAATATATTAAATTATAAGTCTGGAAGGTATACGCAAGTTTCACTAGTCAGATTTGCAAATATTTGTATAAATTGAAAAGAATTTGATAATACTGATTCACCCCCCCTCTCAATATTATTTCCAACAATTGGTATCGGAGCAGGTCCTTCAGGAAATGCTTGATCGCTTGAAGGAAGATCTATCATCATGAGCAACTACGAAAAGGAGGCATCTATCAGGCCACTGATTTTTTATGGGAGCAACTTCGTCTATTGGAAGGTAAGAATCACTGCCTATCTTCAATCTCTTGGTACAGAATTTTGGGATATTGTGGAAATAGGATATACATTTCCATCAGCAACTCCTACAAATGCAGCTGGTAAGAAGCAGTATGAAACAAATGCAAAAGCTGTCAATACTCTATTAGGAAGTCTATCTCAATCAGAATTCGTCAAGGTTATGCAGCTCAAATACGCAAAAGAAATATGGGACAAGATCGTTCTGAGCTATGAAGGAGATGAACAGGTAAAACGACAGAAATTACAAACCCTTAGAATTCAATATGAAAGTCTCATAATGCATAATGATGAAAGTGTGGCTAGCTATTTCCTACGTATAGATGAGATCGTAAATTGTATGAAAAACTTAGGTGAAGAAATTAAAGAAGTTGTTTTGGTTGAAAAGGTTCTAAGATCTTTGTCTCCTATGTTTGATTCAAAAGTTTCTGCCATAGAAGAAAAGCATAATCTACAGAGCCTTACCATGTCATAGCTGCACGAAATTCTAATTGCTTACGAAATGAGAAAAGGAGAACCATCAGACAGGAAAGAAGCTGCATTCAAGGCTTAAGGAAAAGGAGATTACTATGAGTCAGGACATATGACAGAAGATGAGGAAGAATCAAATTTTGTCAAGAACCTTCAACGGGGATCTGGAAGATTCAGAGGTAAGCTGCCTTTCAAATTCTTTGCTTGTGGAAGAGTCGGTCATTATGCTACAAAATGTCCTCATAAAGATAAAATGGACAAAGGTAAGGAACCTGTTAGATGGAACAGAAAATAGAATGTAAATAAGAAGAGCTATTACATGCATGAAGACAGTGATGGATTGTCGAATAATGATGAAGATGAACAAGGTAATGATGATAGACTTTTGATGGCTTTTGAAGATGATGATTTCTTGGATGCTACAAATGAAGAAGTTCTTTATGAAGAAATTTCTAAACTTAAAGTTTGTTTAGAAGAAAAGAATATGATTATAGATACTCTAACATTCCAACTTGCCGAAAAGGATAAACACAATGAAAAGTTAGAATGTGAAATTGTGGGACTTAGAAAAGAAATTGAGAAAACAAAAGCCCTTAATCTCAGATTTGCTAAAGGATCTGAAACTCTAGATGAGATTATCAATGTGTAGCATTCTCCTCTAATCAAGACAGGTCTCGGGTATTCCGAAAAAGCATCTCAAGCTCAGAAGCAAGCGCAGAAGCCATCCACCTCCAAAAGTTATCTTGATGCAGCAAGGAGAAGTGAACAAGCTGACAATCGACAGCAAAAGCATAATGCAGATCATCAGGTAAATCAGGGACAATTTGCTCAGGGGCAATCTACTTCAAGGATGAACAAAAGCTTCAAACAACCACAGGTAACTCATTCTCAATTTGGATCAAGGATGGATGGAAACTACAATCATATGGTTGGTAGATTTGATAATCGCAGGAATTTCTTCAATGGCAAATGTTTTTCTTGTCATAACTTTGGTCATAAAGCTTCTCATTGTGTTGCCTACAAGACCATCATGACTAGGGAAGCTCAAAAACAAAGGAGTATGACAGGAATCATGAAAAGAACCTACAATAACTTCTCAGTTCTTGAAAATGAAATAGAATGTTCTATCTATAACAACTTTGGTCATGAAGATTTTGAATGCAGAAGCAGGTTTCGGCAAACAACTCAGAAAGGGCAGGCTTCATTGAGCTCCAAAATATGGAAAAAGAAAGAAACGCAACCAAAAAGATGTGGGATAGCCTTATATGCGGAAGGACAGGAAAATCAATGGTACATTGACAGTGGATGCTCGAAACATATGACAGGAAATAAAGAAAAAATTCAGTCATATAGTGCCTTAGAAAAGGAAAATAAGGTCTCATTTGGAAATGACACCCCTACATTCATAAAAGGTAAAGGTTCTGTTCGTTTGAAAGAAAAGGTCAAGGCTGGAAATGTTATGTATGTTGATGGCTTAAAGCATAATCTATTGAGTGTCAGTCAGATGTGTGATCAAGGAACTGAGGTAATATTTCGATCAAATGGTTGTATTGTTCGTGAGCTTGATACAGGAAAGACAGTGATCAGAGGCATAAGAACTCCTAATAACTTATATGTACTCAAGGGAGAACAACAACAATGCTATTTAAGCAAGAATGATGAACACTGGCTATGGCACAGAAGACTGGGGCATCTTAGCTTCTCTCAGATAAGGAAAGCATGCAAATATCAAGCAGTTCGTGATCTTCCTGACATCAGAATTCCAGACAATACAATATGCAAATCATGTCAATTTGGTAAGAAAACCAGAACTAATTTCCCTGAGAAGGAAGGATCAGCCAGCAGGCCACTTGAACTTGTCCACACCGATATATGTGGTCCAACTAGGAAGAGGTCACCTCGAGGAGAAGAGTATTTCATATTTTTCATTGACGACTTTTCAAGGATGTGTTGGATAGGACTCATGAAGTATAAAGATGAAGCTTTCGAAAAGTTCAAGTCATTCAAAGCTTTGGTTGAAAACCAATCAGATCGCAGAATCAAATGCCTCAGATCTGATCAAGGAGGCGAATTTACCTCAGATGAATTTTTCGATTTTTGTCAAGGACATGGAATAAGAAGGGAATTTTCTGCTGCAAGGACTCCTCGGCAAAATGGAGTTGTAGAAAGGATGAACAGAATGGTTCAACAAATGGCTCATGCTATGCTTGATGAGTCTAGAACTACCACAACTTTCTGGGGTGAAGCCGCCTTTGCCGCTGTTACTATTCTCAACAAGACAAATGTCTGGGTAAACAGCACTCAGACTCCTCATGAACTTTGGTACGGTAAGACTCCCACGGTAAAATACTTCAAAAATTTTGGAAGCAAATGCTACATTAAAAGGACTGACGAAAATATTGGCAAGTTTGAACCTAGAGCAGATGAAGGAATTTTACTTGGCTACTCTCCCCACAACAAAGCTTACAAATGTTACAATAAAAGACTTGGTAAAATTGTTGAAAGTATTGATGTAGTGGTTGATGAAGAAGGAAACACTCCTAGGCAGGTAAAATCTGAAGATTTCGAAGATGGCAAAGACTATCCGTCAACATCACATTAGGTTCATAACGAAGAAGAAACCCATGAGGCTCCAGAAGAATAGATAAGGATAGAAGAAAAGAATCCATCTAGATACGTTCAGAAGAATCATCTAGAATCTCAAATTTTGGGGCAGAAAGAGGCAGGTGTTCAAACAAGAAGAACCATTTCAGAAGCTTCAAGCTATCTAGCATTGCTCTCCTCCACTGAACCGCAGAACATAAGAGAGGCTTGCAAAGATGAATGTTGGGTCAAGGCCATGGAAGAAGAGCTCGAGCAGATTGAAAAGAATAACACTTGGGAGTTGGTTCCTAGACCAAAGATAAGAATGTCATAGGGACAAAATGGATTTTCAAAAATAAGCTAAATGAAAATGGGGATGTGGTTAGAAATAAGGCAAGACTTGTTTGTAAAGGATATGCACAGCAAGAAGGAATAGACTTTGAAGAAAAATTTGCACCAGTTGCCAGACTTGAGGCTATAAGGATGTTCCTTGCTCTGTCTAGCTTTCAGAAGTTCAAAGTATTTCAAATGGACGTGAAGTCTGCTTTCCTGAATGGAGACTTGGATGAAGAAGTATATATTGAACAACCAGATGGGTTTATTCTTGGAAATGATCTAGAACTTGTATGAAAACTCAAAAAGGCTCTCTATGGCCTTAAACAGGCTCCTAGGGCATGGTATTATCGGTTGGATAACTACCTCCATCAACAAGGCTTTATAAAAGGATCAACTGATAGCAATGTATATATAAAGGTTGACAATGAAAAGTTGCTAATACTTTTTGTGTATGTTGATGATATCATCTTTAGCAACAATGAAGAAGACATGAGTCAAAATTTTGCCTTGGTGATGCAAAAGGAGTTTGAAATGTCCATGCTTGGTGAGATCACATATTTTCTTGGTTTACAAGTCGAACAAAACAAAGACAGTGTTTTTCTATCACAAACCAAGTATCTCAAGCAGATCTTGAAGAAATATGGGATGGAGGATTTGAAACCAGTGTGTACCCGTATGGTGACAGGATGCAGCCTCAATGCAAATGATGAATAGGCAGTAGTACATCAACCAAGCTATAGATCCATGATTGGCAGTCTGCTCTATCTAATAGGTACTCGACTAGACATTATGCATGCAGTGGGAATAGTTGGAAGGTTTCAAGCAAATCCAAAAGAAACTCATCTTCAGGCAGTTAAGAGAATTTTCAAATATCTTCAAGGAACTCAAAACTATGGCTTATGGTATCCTAGAGGTACAGATCTCACACTTCATGCATACACAAATGCGGATTGGGTAGGAAGCGTGGATGATAGGAAAAGCACTAGTGGTGGTGCATTCTTCATGGGTCCTAGATTAGTATCTTGGTTCAGCAAGAAACAAAGCTCTATCGCATTATCTATAGCTGAAGCAGAATATGTAGCTTCCGCATCTTGCTGCACATAACTCCTTTGGATGATGCAAACATTGCAAGATCTTCAAATCACCTGCACTCCACCTATCTCTATTTTCTGTGACAATACAAGTGCAATCAGTATTTCGAAGAATCCTGTCATGCATTCAAATACTATGCACATACCGATCAATTATCATTTTCTCTGAGAACAAGTGTTTGAACAAAAGGTCAAATTGGAGTATTTTCCCTCTAAGGAACAAGTTGCTAATATTCTCACCAAACCACTACCCAGGGAGACCTTTGAATACCTCAGACAAAAGCTGGGGGTAGATGATGCATCATCTTGTTGTTGAATCTTGTCTGTTTCAGAGATTTTTTGTTGTCCGCGAGTTTCATATGGGGTACACGCATACATATGCGGGTTTATGTGGGTATAGTTGACTTGAAGAAGAGCAAGGATGAAGAGTCCAATATGGGTGGTGAGCCCCAGTATTGTAGCAATAATGCTACAACTCCTGGAACTCCCTTCTTTAATTTTATCAACCCGGTAGTTCGTAACAAACTTGGAAGCGACGGTGCTGTATGCACAAGTACTAGCTCTTGCCGCAATTGTCACTTGGTTAGCTGGCACAAGTCCACTAGGGGCTTAAGTCAACCTCTATGAGCTCTTAGAAGAAGCTTTTTAACTGATGGATGAAAGCTAACTCAAAGGAAGCTAATCTACTTGCGGAAAGAAGCTAAAAGCCAAAAAGAAATGCAAACCCTAGCAAACCCTAATTCTACCAGCTAGTCCTACTGACGCAAAGGAGAGCATGCAAACTACTGAAGGAGATGCCATTACTTCTATGAAGGTAAAATACATGTGTCTAGACTACCTCTATCTGAAGAAAACATCTTTTTGTATTTTTGTTCAAGTTGTTGGAATTATCATGCATGTGCTTCTAACTTGCTTTTTATTGTGCAGGGGTAGATCAAGGGGAGAAATGCTTGGGAAAGGTTGGGAAGGTTCAGAGAGGGTCTAAGGGGTCCCTAACACCCTTCCAGAGAGTTTCACAAAGTTTTGCTGCCAAGAAACGCGTTTATGAGCTTCTATAGGAAGTCTGCAGGAGTTCTACAGGATGTTATGGGATTTCTACAGGATGTTCTGTAATTTTTCTATAGGATGTTTAGTAATGGAATTTTGGAGCATGGATGGAGGGAAAAAAGTGGAGGAATGAGTATGGAGGTGAAATAGGGGTGTAGGGGAGTTCAAGACTTGGAGGATGGGGTTGAGGAGAGGGTGTAGATGGCTGGACTTGTTCCAATAAGGCTGGAATAATGCTGCACAAAAGGTAGGGTTATGAGGGCAATGTGGCAACGTGAGGCAAGAAAACAATTTAGGAGATGGAGAAGATGGGTTTGAGGGAGTCTGGGCAGATAGAGAAGTGGTATAGGTGCTCTGCAATTTGTGTTTCCAACTGAACCAACAAAGACATGCAAGAAAACAAAGATCTAGCTATGCTACCCTAATATGATCTGGCTAACAGTAACAAGAATGGACAGCAGCTTTATTTGCAAGGAAACCATGTACATTAACTATGAAATGAAGCATTCAAAGATCTGAACATGTAACCAACCTCTGCAAATGAAAACAACACACTAAGGATTGCATGGTAAAGCAAACTAGTGTTTTTGTTTGGGACAGCACGGTTATTCCAACTTCAGCCCCTGATCTAATAAGGAAGAGGTGAAACCAAAAGTGTTTGCTGACCCTTTTTTGGAGCCTTTTTCTTGTTACTATCCTACCATTCTATTCTAAGTATGAGAAGCTACTTTAACCATCAAAAGAAATCTAAATAACAAAGCAAGATTTAAATATAAATAACAGATGTTATTCTAAGAATGCAGCAAAAACACATAAAGATAAAGAAAGGAGGTACTGGGCACTTGAGATGGGCCCAACCCCAAGAGCTACAGCCTCCTAAGAGAGATTTAGAGCTGGTGCAAAGCTGGATTCATCTTTATTGAGCAAGAAAAGAAGAGTTACATCAAAACTGTCCACAAGGGAAACTTGAAAATGTGCTGAAAGCAAAGCTAATCTACTGCCTAAAAATCGAACTACAGACTAGCTAACTTCTGCCTACAAAATGACTAACCATTGGCTAACCCAAATGAGGCCCTAAGCCTTCTTATTTATACAAATTGAGGACCCCAACAGTCCTCCTAAACTTTAGGGACTCGGCTGCCCAAAACTTGTAGTTAACAGCAGTCCTACTTGACTTGCTTGGCTGCCCTTGTGCTAATTGATTTGTTGGCCCTTAAACTCCGAGCTGACGGTGGAGAATTCAAGGTAAGGGCCCATAAATGAAGGGGACACCTTCCTACAAATCCTCTCCCTTGTTCTCCCACGAAATTGGCTGCCAAGTGCTCATTAAAACCTTCAATTTTGTCTCCAAATTGACCAAAAAGGCTACACAAAGCACACATTAGACTTGTTGGCATAATGACTAACCCAATTCACTCTATTAGCATAAATATAATAAAAAACATGCAATAAACTAATGATAATGGTGGATTAAGTCGAATTAGGAGGTTGAATGAGCCCAAATAATTATCCATTTTTGGGGCTCATCATCACCCCCCTACTGAAAGTGTTGCTCATCCTCTGAGCAACCAATCTATCTCCTCATCTTTGATGGCCTTGGTGGCCTCCATGTCATGCCAAGCTTCTGAAGTGATGTCCTCTTCTCTGTCATGAAACCATGCTTCTCTCTTTGCTTCTTCCCACTGCCTATGCTTCTTTCCCTAGAGAATTCTCAACTTCCTGTAGAACTGTCTCAGCATCCTGTAGAACTATCTTTGAGTCCATTATCTGAATTCTCTCTCTTCCAGTGAAGGTTTTTGGCTTCCTCATTCATAGGTGATGGACATCCTTGAAGGAGGCCCCTCCTTTTGTTTAGCTTGTGTGTCCTCAATGACAATTTGCTTCCTTGACTGTGGTTTGGGGTCTGCCAATTCTTATCTGCATGCCCTTTCTTGCCTTAAAATATAGTGGAAGCTCCCTCTTTCACTTCTCCTTCGGCTTGGGAGAGGTACTTAGGGTGGCCAACACAGCTGCTGCCTCCCTAGCTAGGATTTCGACCGAGTTCTCCTTCTGCTTCCCTTTTTTAGGACTTCCTGTAGAAAGTCCTGTAGCTGATTTTTGGCTTCCTGTAGAAATTGTTTCAACTATTTTGGTCTGCTTGGCTGGGGGTTCCTTCTCCTTGACCTATGCTATGGTTGCCTTGGGTGCGTCCCTACTTGTTTGTACCTTTTCAGTCCTCTCTGCCCTGATTTGCAACCGTTTCTCCCTTGGCATTTGTGCCTTTATTCCGCCCACAGCTTTGGCCTTGGTAGCTTGGCCTTCGTTTGTTTCTCTTCTTGCTTTTCCTGTGGTCGCCTGTCCTGGGTCTTCTTACCCTTAATTTCCTTACCCTTAGTTAGCTTCTCTGCCTCAATATGCTCATTTTTCTCACTACTGGATGAAATGTAAGTTCATATGACAACCATGGATAATGCTGAATCATGAATCCCCCTGGCATGGTAAGAGTGCTCCCTTTTTCTTATTCTTTTTTCAGAAACAGAAATGTTGTTTATAGTTTCCCCCTTGACTCAAGGAAGAATTCCTCAGCTGTTTGATATCAATGAACAACAATTCCCTTGTTTCAAGACTTTTGCTGCCCAAATACTCGACTATCAAAAGGGAATTAGGCTCCCACAGTCAAAGTGTAGAGATTAATTTTCATCCCCAGCATGCATACAACCACACAAATTTCACATTCTTCATGCACATGTTAGTCCTCATAGTGCTTTAACTTTTGTACAGGAGAAATTTGTTAATAGGACCCGTGGAGGGGAATGTGATGTAGAACCAACTGAAAAATTTCGTGTATCACACAGGAAAACTACCATTCTTGACCCACAGGCAAATTTGTTTCATACTTTCTTATTCAAAAATAGTTTTAATTCACCACCTTTCAGATGTATCATGCATGGAAGAGTGTTTTTTTTCAAGCCTGCCACTTTCGGGACTCCCAATTTGTTGAAGAAAAATCCAGGCTTTTCTGCTCTGGAAGGCTTTGCTGTACTTTCCTGTAGAACGTCTTCCTGTAGAAACACTTGTAGAGTGCCCCTGCACCTCTAAGCGAGCCAGATACACGGGATAATTTCGAAAACAGGTAGAAACTAGTGGAGGACGACTAGTTCATCATTTTGTGGAAGCGGAGGATGCATACTTCAGTCAAGTGCAAATGGACAGCAGCCGGTGTGAGTTTCAGCCGAGCATTTTACATTGTGGCGTGATTCTTGGTGAGGGAGTGTTGTAGGGAAAAGTATCCGATTCGGATGACCCTATCCCACTCTAAGGGTGATAGTACCTCAGCAACAACTGTAAAGAAAACTACTTAAGGTTTACTTCTTTATGAAAGCAAGAGAGAATGAAGAAATGCACTAACCGTTGCCTTGCGCTTAATGTCGAATCCAAACTCTTCTCTTTGCTTGCTTGCTCTCAGCTCCTTGCTCTTTTACTGGCCCAGCTACAATGAGATCATGTAAAATAACAAAGAAGGAAACTACAAGAAGCATGCAATCATAACTGATTCAAGGATTAGCATAAATCAAATATACAATTATCACAACACATCATTGAAACAAATGTATATAGAAGAACCTCAATAGCTTTTATTAATAGAAGAAGTAAAGTTCTAAGAGTGTTACAACCATTGAAGGCCCCAATCCAGCAACACCTCCCAGCAGAAAGAATTTCTCCTCTTCACCTCCTTCAAGCAATCACCCAATAGTTCTATAGTGAAACCAACAGCATATCATTACTTTGCACAAACTTCCAGCCTCCTGAGCTCATAGGAGAGAGCTCAATATATAGATGAATTGAGAAAGGATGAGTCAGCTTGCAACTGATGTGTAGCTGCCTTGTGTCCTCTCTCTCTTCAGTTGATCTTCAGTTCTTGAGTCCACTTGGAGAACCTTGCTTCCACTTGGAGAAACAGAGCCTCTGACTCATCACAAGGCGAAATCCCTGATCCAAGTGTCATTTTTGGAAGATTCCAGAGCAATGACTCAGTGTGCCACTTGTCCCATCTCGCTCAGCGCAGGTGGCCTTTGTTCCACTTGCTTTGCAACGCAGGTACAACATGGAGGAGTTGAGTTTCAGCGCAGAAGCCTAGTGGAGCACCTGCTTTGATTTCAGGATTGCTTGTTTTTGAGTGTTTTCAGGTGGAGAACTGATCTGAGAGCTGTTGGTTTGCTGACCTTGTTCCTCTAGGGGTAGGAACATCATGTTTAGGGACTTTGGATCCCTTGGATTATTGACAATTCATGCAAGGCACAAAATTGTCTATAACAGATGCCCCCTAAAGTATGAGGTCGTTTATCGGGTGAAATGCTTTATTAGGAGGATCCAAAGTTCATTCGATCTGCTGAGAAGTGTCCTGTAATAAGATACAATACAATACATTATTTTTCATACTTTTTCATGATCTAGCTGAGGCGGGCATTCCCATGCTCAGCTTTATAAATTCATTTTGGTACATAGAACAGACGATCGTCTGATGGTAGACTGATAATTCTCTGCTGAAATTATCATCCTTTGAGAAGGATGATCATCTGCTGTAATGATGTACACATCAAATGTCTTTATATCCTGAATATATATCGCAGCCCGGATGGATGGAACTAGATCCGGGGTCTTCAATCTCTTCCGATCTTCACTCGATGTACAAGTCGATCCATGTGAGAATTTCTTGAAGTCGAACATGGAAAGACATCGCTTGATTACCGGTCAATGATGTAAACCGTTAACAAACGCGAGAGGAATCACAGATAAGGATGATGACCCTCAAGGTACAGCAGTACAATTCACATGGTGGGAATAAAGGACTTGGCGTCGACCACCATGCAAAATCTTCTGGTCGAAGGTCATTGATGTATACCTGTCGCCAGAAGTGAGAAACTTTCCATTGAGGCATGCAAGCTTCAAAGTACTGAAGGGGTTGTTCCTAGATCAACTCCTTGGATAATGAGCTGATGTCGACAAGGAGCGATCCGTCAAAGGAGGGCCTTAATGAATCCCACATCAGTGACACGGAACGGAGCTAGTGATTGTGATGAGGTGAAAACAAACTGTGATGTATGATTCAGGGTGGCGGCCATGAAATGGATGAAGGACAATGTATGGTGGTGGATGGGACACGGTTGACTCTTTGCAGAACAACTTCTCTTGAACATATAACGACACTGATGTGATGGATCGGTAGCGTTACCCCAAATGTGGATGGTGTGGCGAGGACCATGGTGATGAGACCGGTGAATGAAACAACCCAACCCGATGTGATACAGAGGACAAAGTGTCATGTTCAAGAGCGACTTGCTACCATTAAAGCTGTGAGGTTCTCCCAATTTTTCCCCAGTCATTGCTGACCAGTACCTCTTTATTTTTGTCAAGCTTGAGGAGGATAACATATGCTTGTTCTATAACCTGCCCTTCGGGCAAGCCCATCGCTATGTTTTAACGAGTCTAGCGATAGGGAAACTCGTTCTCGTCTAAAGACAAGTTTGTCGCTATTTAATGAATTTAACGAGTCTAACGACAAGGATAACTCGGTCCTTTTCATTTTTAGAGAGTCTGAAAAGGTACGTAAAGTCAACTCCAAAATTCCTTTTTCGTCATCTGATCCCTTAGGTCCGAAAAAGTATAAAATAATACAGAAGGGATGAATTTTCGATTGCTTTAACGAGCCAAACAAAACAAGCGCTCAATCTTTTTGTGCAATAATCCCTCAGGTCCAAAAAAGATTAAAATCTAGAGGAGGGATAGCTCTTCCGGTCGCTTTAACGAGCTGGAAGGCCAAAACTGGGCAAACTTTTCATATTTTACGAGTCAGTGAAAAGAGCTTAAAGATGACTCGTCTTTCGAGGAACGAGTGATGAACAGGGCAGCAGCAGATTCCAGGTACAGGTTGGAATATTCCAATCACGGCAGTGTCACAAGGATGGCTTAGTGAAATCACTCTTCGCAGCTGTTCCTCAAAGTGGGTAAACAAACATATGGAGATGAACGATTGGCCAAATGAATGGATGGAGGTGATGGCATATAAACACGACCAATGGCTTTTAATATGGCAGTCAAAGGTTACATTTCTCAAGGTTATTTACCGGTTCATTTTTTCTGGGTGAGCTTGAACTCTAGGGGAAGATTGCTCACAACTTATGTTTATTTTTTAACGAGCATGAACTATGTATTAAAACTGCTCGGATCTTGTGTTTATTTTTTAACGAGCATGAACTGTGTGCTAAAACTGCTCGATTATATGGTTTACTTTTGATTTTTTACCATAACTAGCTTCTCTTTTTCACTGATAGCACTGCATTTTCAAATTGCTGCAACAAACTAGTTAGAAATGAGTAATATTTACTTGAACATGAGATTAACACATTAATATTTACCTTGAACTTCGTAAAAAAGCAAATAAAAAGGGTTTTTACCTCTTACTTTACCATTTCATTTGCATTTTGCTTGTTGGAGCTTTGGAGGAGCCTCTTTCCCCTTGATTTTCACCAGCTGATTCCGGGAGATTCTGCGGACGATTTTTTGGCGCCGTTTGGACCAGGTAGGAGCTAAACCTTAGCTCTTCATTTTCATGGTTTCATTTTCCTGTTTTATGCTTGTTTTGCTGTTCTATTGAGCCTCTGGGGTTTTGCCAGGGCGCCCTCTGATCAGCGCAGGTTCCCCATTCGAAAACTGCGTTGGGATTCAAGCTGTTTGAAGGCATCTTGTCCCCCAACGTAGGTAGTACACTGGGCACCTGCGTTGGGGCATAAAAACAACAATTTTTCACAGATTTTGATGAAATTTTCGCCAGTTTTTCATCAATTTCAGGAGCTGACTCATTCTCTTGTTTGTTTTGCAAGGATTCTTGATCAAGATGGCCCTCACATGGCGAGAACGAGAACATGAAGAAGAAGATATGATTGCCCTTCACGATCCTGTTACGGTGGGCGCGCTACGAGACTGTGGTATGCTGAAGTTTTTCCGTATCTCAAGCATGAGAGCACAGATTTCACTACTGCAGTATATGCTTGATGCTTGGGATCCTGTTAACCAAGTATTCCAGATCAGGAACAAACCTATTCCATTGACCGTGACAGATATTTACTTCTTGACTGGCTTGTCAAGGCGGGGTGCCCCCATTTCTTTATCTGGTACAGTTCGGGGAATGATTCCGTGAGAGACTATGTCCGCCAGTATTGCAGGGAGGGGTCCCAGCCGAGCAGAGACGGCAAGGTAGTCATCCGTGATGTTACTAGCAGGCCTCTCAGGTCTATTCTGTATACTCTTGGTAGGATGGCCGGTAGCGCATCTTTACATGTTGCCAACAGGTCTCATATGCAGCACACCTTGGAGTGTCTCCAACCGAAGATCTTCAACTGGAGTGATGCAGTGCTTACTCAGATGAAAAGTCAACTGAACAAGGTGAAGGACGGGAAGCTGAAGAACTTTGGTTTTGGTTCGATTCTGACTGCCTTCGCCTTGGAGAAGATCCCTTTGATGCAACCTCAGTATATTGATCTCGGAGTGCCTTCTCCTACTGAGCCACGTATGCAGCGATGGGTCGATCACATGTCCAGACATGCAGGTCAATCCCAGATTTCTTTCAATGCTGCTTTCTTCAGGTGGTTCGATCGCCAGGAGATGGTTTTTTCCGAGTACCCATATGTTGATATGGATTTCCGGGGTGATCCGGATATGGTACTGCCAGACGGTGCTCAGTGGGATGCTACTGGTAAGAACTTCAACCATATTACTTTTCATTGTTTTCATTTATAATGTTCTTGTGCTTTATTCTATCAAGACTTTAATTGAACTCATGTGTGCTTGCAGATGTCGGTCCTGTTCGTCCGGCAGTTCGTCTGAGACCACCTGTTGCTGCTCCGGCAGAGGAACCTGCTCGGAGAGTTATTATCCGTGATATTAGCGATACTGAGACCCTTACAGCTGTGCAGGGGCAGGTTGAGAACCTTACCCGTGGTCTTCCGGATGTTCAGATTGACGAGTTACCTTTACCGATGCAGCAACATACTATCGGTGTACCTAGACGATGGACCCGTCTTCTGCGTATGATAGCACAGACTGTGGCTTACTATCAGGAGCATCACTAGGCTAGGGTGCCCCCTAGCACTTTTGAGTTTTTAGGTCACACGACCAATTTTGTCTTGGTTACAGAACGTTATGTCTGAACTTTATGAACAGCTTATATATATTTTGATTTTCGATTTTCATTCTGGTTGATTTGGATGATTCATATGTACACTTTTTATGATGTGTCCCTTTCATAAATGTTGCAGATGTCTATCTAACACATAGTTTGCTAATGAGTCAGTTAATGTATTTAAAATTCTTGAAATATGTTGATATTGAATTGAATCAAATCGTCTTTCCAAGATCTTTACTCTTAGGAACATGCGATAAATAGCTGGATTGCGAACAGAATATATACCATTGAGTTGTCGTATTACGAGCTGTGAGTCTAGCCTGACGATTAGTCGGCATATGCCACGTGTGATGGCATCAAAGAGTAGTTCTATCAACGCGCTATACTCAGCGATGTTATTCGTTGATTGCCCAATACATACACCTTTGAAACTTACTAACTCGCCGCTTGGATCAAAAATGGCCCAGGCTGCGGAGGATAGGTTCCGCGAACTACGACTCGCTCCGTCGGCGTATCCAACACATGTCTCCATAAGGTTTGACATCTACAACGAATGAAAAATGGGAATCACTCAACCAGAACAAGAACTTTGGCGAAAACAAAATACAACAAAAGCATGCGGGTTACTATTTAAGCATAGTAACGCTTGAGGTACAACCCGTTCCGGGGTTGTGCCAGTGGAATTCCGTCGTAATCTATTAACTCGTAGGCTCCTTTTGCTAACACTCTTTTAACAATATAGGGGCCCATCCATAAGGAATTGAATTTACCTGCTCCTAATTTATCGGATTCTTGGTCATAAAGCAAGACCAAATCACCTTCTGAGAAGACACGGGGTTTGACATTTTTGTCGAACTGAGCCTTGACTCGTTTCTTATGGGCTTCGTTAGCCAAAGCGGCATCCCGACGGGTTTCATCCAATTGGATTAATTCCAAGAAATGAGCCTCTTCTTCCGAAGTTCCGGGGAGGAGATGGAGGAGATCAATTGCGAGTTTAAGCGACGAAATTTCACACTGGATCGGTAAGACTGCTTCTAGACCGTACACCAACTGGAAAGGTGTGAATCCGGTTGCGTTTCTTACCGAAGTTCGGTAGGCCCACAAGGCTGCATACAGGATTAGGTGCCATCTTCTTTTATGAACTTCGATCATCCTTTGCAACATACGCTTCAGGACCTTGTTGATTGCTTCAACTTGTCCGTTGGCTTGTGGATAATACGGAGTAGAGCTGTCGTGAGATAGCCCTAGTTTGGCAGCTAATTCGACCATCATGTGATTGCGGAAATGCGATCCATGATCTGTAACTATAGCCTGGGGTACGCCGAACCTGGCGACTACATGATTGAAAAAGAATAGGGCAGCTGTTTCACCAGTATTGTCCAATGTAGGCATCGCCTTGGCCCATTTGGTAAAATAGTCAACTGCGACTATAATATACCCATGCCCCCCGGTCGAGGTGGGGTTACATTGCATGAAATCGATGCCCCATTTGGTGAAAGGCCCAACTGCAACTATTGGTTGCAGTGGTGCGGGTGGTCTTCTGGTTTTGCTATCAAAGATTTGGCAGGAATGACAACTTCGGACTGCGATTATGCAATCTTTAAACATGGTTGGCCAAAAATATCCTGCTCTTAATATCCTTTGGGCTGTAGCAAAACCGGATTGATGCCCTCCACACGCGCCTGAATGACACTCATTCAGGGCTTTTTCGGCTTCTTCATGGGTGAGACACCTCCTCAGAACTGTATCGATACCACGACGGTAAAGGGTATCACCGACGATCACGTAGTCTTTTGCCTGGTATCGTATACGTTTCCGTTCGGAGTGTGAGGTGTCTGGCCGAAATTTTTGGGTTTGGAGATAGATAATTATATCTCCATACCATTCATCGCTCGCAGATATCAAAAATAAAGTCTCGTCCATGATTGATTCCTTGGAAGTTTCATTGTTGGACGACGATGGGAGATCGCATAATAATTCTGCGAATACCAGAGCTTTCTTTGACTTGGATTTCACAAATTCCAGATCAAACTCTTGAAGGATCGCTATCCATTTGGAATACTTGCCCCCCAGTAACTGTCGTGACAGTATATAAGTCATGGGGTTGCAATCTGACAGAATGGTAGTTTTCCTAAAGAGGATATAATGTCGAAATCTCTGTACCGCTTGAACAGCAGCAAGTGCTAGCTTTTCAACGTAAGAATATTTACTTTCTGTATCATTTAAGTTTTTACTTAAATAATATACAGGATGTTCAACTCCATCGATTTCTTGAACTAAAACCATCGCAATGGTTGTATCCGCTGCAGCTAGATACAGGTTAAAATCCCTAAGATAATCTGGGGCGTACATTAATGATGCTTTTACTAGAGATTCTTTCAAAGCGTCAAAGGAAGCTTGCGCAACCTGGTCCCAATCAAAGGGTACGTCCTTTTTCAAAAGACGTGTATAACCTTTAGCAAGTTCTGTGTAATTAGGAATGAACCTCCTCAGAAAGTTTGCTTTCCCTTGGAGTTTCTGAATCTGAAGCAAATTAGAAGGTGGAGGCAAGTTGATGATTGCCTGAACCTTACAGGGGTCGAGACGAATCCCATCTTTGGAGACTACAAAGCCAAGTAAACGACCAGAACCGACGCAAAATACACATTTGTGTGGATTGAGTCTTATTTTGTAGTGTCGGCAACGTAGAAATATCGCTCTTAGATGCTGCGGATGATCAGTCCGCTTTCGCGAATGAGCCGGAAGATCGTCGAGATATGGTTGAACAATGCTCTTGATGTCATGGAAGGCATAATTCATAGCCCTCTGAAATGTCGCCCCTGCATTCTTTAAACCAAAGGGTAATTTTCGATAGGCGAATGTGCCCCACGGACATATAAAAGCAGTCTTTGACTGGTCCTGTGGGCGGATATTAATTTGATTGTACCCGGAGAATCCATCCATAAAGGAAAAGATTTCACATCTGGCGCATTCATCAATTATCTGGTCGATGAAGGGCGTAGGGTAGTTGTCCTTTGGACAAGCTTGATTTACATCCCTATAATCGATGCACACTCGTATTGTTCCTTGTTTTTTCATAACAGGTACAATATTCGATACCCAATCAGTTAGCGGAACTGGGTAGATGAATCCAGCATGGAGAAGTTTCTCAACTTCTGTCTTAATGGCAGTGGCTTTCTTAGGGTGAACCTGTCGAAGCCGTTGCCTTACTGGTTTGACATCAGGATACATTTTAATTTCATGTTCAACGATACTCGAGTCGATGCCTGGCATTTCATCATATGACCAAGCAAAGACATCTCTAAATTCGTGAAAAAGAGCGTTATATATTTCCAGTTCTGAAGGGGAACAACCTTTGCCAACATGAATATTCTCTACAACACCTGTTTTGGTCGAGATATTTATGGCTATTGTCTCTTCAATATTAGATAAGTTTCGCTCGGAATCCACCGTGTTTACAGTATTTGTTTTGAATTCAAAGACTGAAGGGTGGTAAAGATCTTTTTGAGTATCTTCTTCATATTCCAGAAGAAGGGAACGATGGTGGTGGTCATTCCATGGTGCCCCCTCAATCATCATTGATTGTAAGATTCCTTCATCAGTCCCATGTACTTTTGACCAAGGATCTAATGGGGTACCATATTCTCTAGATCTATCTACCCAAACGCTCGATGAGCACTGATTGGGGTTCGCCTCCCAGGCCTGAAACATTGATTGCTACAATATTTCAATGGGGCTTGGTGGCAAAACCATTGCATGATCCATAGCGACTTTGCCTTCTGTGTCCTTCAAGGTGGATACCATATTGCATGTTGCTACAAATGGTACATTTCCTATGCAACTAGGAGGTGGTAGCGCGAAAGTTCCCATCATAGTGGGATCTTTCAACAGACCTACTCCAATATCTTGAATTGACCAGTCACTGCCATGGATCATGGGAACGCTTCCTGTAACTTGTGAACCATTAGGGAGGAAGTTTTGTTGATCGACGACCGTAATCCCTCCTTCAAAGGGGAATGCGATCTTCCTAAAATAAGTCGACACAACAGCTTGCATGGCATAAATCCATGGCCTTCCTAGTAGGATGTTATAGTCAAGATTGCCATCAATGACTTCAACATCTATTTCTATTGTTTTGCCCCCTAGTTCAACTTTCAGGTTACTAAGGATACCGTAAGGGGTATATATCCTTCCGTCAAATGCTTTTAATGTTGTCGATGATCGTGACAAGGTTGGAGATCCTAAAGTTTTCCAGCAACTCATCGACATAATACATGTTGATGCCCCCTCATCAATAATCGTTCTATGAACTGTTTTGTTGAGGGATTTCACTTGGACGAGGAAAGCTAATTGAGCTGGTAACTGAGGATCATACCCTTTGTGATCAAAGGACACTAGATTGGAATCTTTAGGATCCACCCCACCAATTGCTGATAACAATGCCTGCCTTTGGGATGGGCAATGTTGTAGTACCTCAAGAGTCGACATAGCAGATGGCGATTGCGCCAAATCTTCCACTATGTTATAATGCTGTGCCGCTCTGGCACGAGGATTAAAGGTCGACTTGTGCACTACTCCCTTTGGCGGTTTTATTGTTAATTCATGCGTGATGGGGGGTACAACTTCTGCCGAAGTTGTTGTCGAACTGCTAGGTTGATCTTTACCTTTATCGTTCGACACCTGTGGATTCCCGTAATCTTTGTTCCTTGTCGAAATCAAAGCATCATTTTGCTGTTTTGAAACCGACAACATAAGCACTTGAGATGGGGAAGCGTTTCCTCTATCAACCAGATTTTGACCTGGGTTAGGAAATTGATCACTTGACACAGTCGAGGTATGAGGACTTTTAAAGAACCTCTTTAGCTCAGCTTTGAATGGGCAATCCTTAGTGTTGTGATCTTTGTCATCGCATATTTGACATGGATACCGTTTCCTATTCCCAGGAGGGTTTGAAGAATTTTTCTTAGGAGATGACTCACCTTGTTTATTCTTCTTCCCTTTGTTTTGTTTCTTCTTGCTTCCTGGTTGATTGGTTTCTTTGCCCTTATCTGTCGATACGGCATTTACTTCCGAAGCAAGAACTTCTTCATGTGCATTTTGATTCGAATCCTTACGGGCCTTCTTTTGATTGGTCCTTTTCGGATTCGTGTTTGCCGTGCCAATCACGCCATCGCCGGCATGAGAGTCACTATTTGATTTAGGAGGAGGAGGGATTGAAAACTCTGGTCTAGGGGCGTCTGGTATTTTGTCATAGAGCGTGCCGGACTGAGTATATACTAAGTCCAAATATTGCGCACGAGCGATAACCTGCTCTTCCGTTACGACTCCCCCCTTTGCCACATCTTCCGTTATGGCCGGAAGTAACGACTTTATAAACCACTCAGCTAAAAGCTGATCAGGAACGTATGCTTTAACCATTCTTCGTCGATGTCGCCACTCATGTATATGATCTGATATATGAGTTGCGGTTGTCTGTTTGAAGTTAGTCAATATTTCTGTTCCCGTTTCATACCTTATTGGTAATTGAAAGTGGGTTAAGAATGTCGTGGCAAGGGAGCTAAAATTGTCGAACGAAGCTCTTGGAAATTCTATATACCATTTTGCCGCTGGACCTGTCAATGTCCTCTGAAAGAGGCAAAGCCTTATCGAATCATCATTTAGAGTGTTCGACGAACACCACAGATGAAAAGTCATCACATGATTCGACGGGTCTTCACCTGGATTTCCATTGAATTTAGGAATGTCGGATGGAAGCTTGTGTGGGATCACTGGCCACCATGGGGAGTAAGCAATTGGATCATTGGTTAACCGATGTAAATCAGGCAACTCTAAAGTCGCCACGAATGGTAACTGTTGATTCAAGTTAGGTGAAGCGTAACCAGGGTACGATGGAATCGCCTGAACAGTTGGTCTTTGCATACCAGAATAATGGAGTTGATGTTGGTATGACTGATACCGTTGATGGACTTGACCACTATAAAGTGGTTGATTTTGACCATTTTGGATATATGGTTGTCTAGTATTCGCAAAGATTTGCTGTTCAGAACCTTGGTACACTTGCTGGAATTGTGGCTGTTGGTATTGCACTATCCACGGTTGCGATACCATGGGTTGTTGTGCTACACTAACCATTGGACCAAGATGTGGGGTACTTGTACCCGATTGTACTTGTGTTGCCCCACCAGTAGGCGATTGTGGTTGGGTCGCAGGGTCAAGGGGCTATTGCATGAGAACCTGAGAAATCTGAGGTTGACATACAACAGGCATCGTTTGAACTTGCGACACGGTTACGATAGCCGGTGTAGTTGGGATGTTCGTCACAGGTACACACTGTTGCATAGAATATACAACTCTTGGTGGCTGGGATAGCATAGGTACCCAACTACTCGTTGCAATTCCACCATAACTTGAGTAAGGTTGAGAACTCCCGTATGGGTACCCTCCCGGAGGGGGTAATGAAAAGGCATACTGCCCCCCATACGGTGGTAATCCAGAACTCAAGGTAGTTGATTGTCCTGGAGGATTGGATGGCCTAAATTGATTCCCAAAAGGGTCAATTTGATGAGTCTCACCATAAGAGTTACTAGACATTACTCCGGAACAGACAGGAACAGACCATACTGTCGAGATAGTCTCTTGGTGGACTCCTTCTAGCGATTGAGAGCTAGTTGGGACAGATGGTATGCCGGCGAACATTGTTGGATTCGCAGCACGTAATTCTGCTGTCGCCGTGTCATTTGACACAGTCCTAGATGTCGACGGTTGTTCAGACATTTTGAGTCTATCCAATTGATTGCCTAGTGATTCTACAGGAACTTCCACTGGTGATGGACAAACTTCTGTTGTAGCAGGAAATAGAGTGACCCCTACTCCAAAATGAGTTGGAGTGGATACTTGCGGTTCCTCTATAATTTCCTCTATCGCAATCAGACCAAGTGGAAGAGGAAGACCGTCAGGTCCGTAAAAGATTTCCGGTGCCAAAGAAGGGGTTGTATCAACAGCGACAGATGTTTGAGGAACAAAACTCTCTGGACCAGTTACAGATGGAACTTGTTCAGTTATACAAGTATTTGCCCCCAGACTAGGATCAGTATTACTGTCCTTCTATGGCGGTTGAACTTCTTCTATAGAGGCAGGGCTTCCGGAAATGTTTGGAGTAACCAGAATCTCAGATGTTGTCGGAACACTTGTTCTAACTTTTAAAGGAGATTTTGAACTGGTTCGACGAGCTCGCTTTGTCCGGATTGTTTTCGATTCCGGAGACAAAGATTGTTGACTCGCAAGCCTCCGAGAACGACGGATATTCAATTGACTTTCTTCCACGATTGCGGATTACTCGATCAACTAAAATATAAAGGGGGAAATTTGTGTTTCCGATTTGAATGAATTTTATTAGACGCTTTTTAAACATAACTTTGCTTTTTCATGTTTTAAGATTCGAGAAAAAGCTAAAGATGACTCTAGTCTCCTTCGATGTATTAACGAGCCCGAAGTGACAAATGCTCGGTTGGACCTTTTCAGTTATAGAGTTTGAAAAAGGCAAAAAGAAACTGCTCTGGAGATCTAGGCAGAGGGTGTGCCAAACCTTTCGCGAAACCACAGAATACGTTTTACGGTACGGGTGGTCGATCTTCGTGAATGCTATGTTCACTGCATCACAATCAGTAGGGCGGCCGACACGGCTTCCTAAGGATAAAGGATAAATGCCTATAGGGGTCTCCCAATATATACGCGACGGTACGTGGGAGCACAAGTCCGTATTAGTGCCACCGACTCTCAGGAGGAATCACCCACCTTCGTAGAGATCGACAGTCACTATGTTTAACGACGCCGGAACACGTCTCTACCTAGACCTCTATGTGTTTGCGTTATGTTTCAAATGCGTTGTTAGGTTCATTCAGTACATTTTAAGTTGATCTTTTTAAAGTTTGCCTTTCAAGGTTCACCACGAGATGTATATGGACAATTCCTAAATGCAGCCTAAGATGAGAAGCAAGCTTTTTCAAATCTTTTTGACTGATGAAAATCTTAACTACTGAGGGAGAAGAAAGGAAAATCTTTTCACACAGTTCATACAGCACAAACTAATGCACTTTCTCCTAAATCATCATGCAAACTTTTTCAAATGCAAAATGCACAATGCATGTATTTTCTTTTCCCTTTCTTAATGTTGATGTATTACAAAAAGAAAGTTGTTATATAACTTTGATTTTGATTTAAAGCGAAAACAAACAAGCTTGTCCAAAATCAAAAGACACCTTAAGATTTACTTGTTTAATCACTGGAAATACATGAAATCAAACCATAATGACGAAAGTAAAAAGACTAATCAATTATGGACAGCAAACAAGCTAACTCTTTAGACCAGGAAAATGCCTAACACAGGTTCAGATCTAAGAGGCCAAAGCAAGACTAGTTCACTTTTGTTATGGGAAATTGTAAATGATGTAAGAAATACAAAAGAACAAGTACAATTTCGTTATATAACAGAGGCGGAATGATGGCAAGTAAGGTTGGTTTCAGAACAGGTACAAGACTGGTAACTGGCTGCAAAATCTATAGTGAAAACAGGCAAGAAAAAGGGAGGAAACCCCAAATGCACAAGGCAAAATTGGGCCAACGCAGGTGCTGCACAGCCAGTCTGGCTCTCAGCGTAGGTAGCCCCTTCGGGACCTGCGTTGCAAAGCAGGTAGCCTGTGTACTACCTGCTTTGGAAAACGAAAGTTGCGTTTTCTCAGTTTCCGGGTCACAATTTTCTCAAAAATTCACAGTTTTTGCTCAAATCAGGAGCTATCAGTCAAGTACACACTAAGGGATGACAAGGAAAATGAAAAGCTATCACTAAGAGCTTACAAGGATCCTTGTAGATCAGCTCTTCAAATCATGAACATGCTCAGAAATGAGCTAGAGTAGCTGCCCTCTACTTCACTTTTGATATAGTCAAAAGCTTTTCGATTTGGTACTCTTTTGTTCAGGAAATGAATAGCAAAATACTACAAACAATCAAACAGATACGATCCCCAGCGGAGTCGCCAGTTTGTTGTAGGGAAAAGTATCAGATTCGGATGACCCTATCCCACTCTAAGGGTGATAGTACCTCAGCAACAACTGTAAAGAAAACTACTTAAGGTTTACTTCTTTATGAAAGCAAGAGAGAATGAAGAAATGCACTAACCGTTGCCTTGCGCTTAATGTCGAATCCAAACTCTTCTCTTTGCTTGCTTGCTCTCAGCTCCTTGCTCTTTTACTGGCCCAGCTACAATGAGATCCTGTAAAATAACAAAGAAGGAAACTACAAGAAGCATGCAATCATAACTGATTCAAGGATTAGCATAAATCAAATATACAATTATCACAACACATCATTGAAACAAATGTATATAGAAGAACCTCAATAGCTTTTATTAATAGAAGAAGTAAAGTTCTAAGAGTGTTACAACCATTGAAGGCCCCAATCCAGCAACACCTCCCAGCAGAAAGAATTTCTCCTCTTCACCTCCTTCAAGCAATCACCCAATAGTTCTATAGTGAAACCAACAGCATATCATTACTTTGCACAAAATTCTAGCCTCCTGAGCTTATAGGAGAGAGCTCAATATATAGATGAATTGAGAAAGGATGAGTCAGCTTGCAACTGATGTGTAGCTGCCTTGTGTCCTCTCTCTCTTCAGTTGATCTTCAGTTCTTGAGTCCACTTGGAGAACCTTGCTTCCACTTGGAGAAACAGAGCCTCTGACTCATCACAAGGCGAAATCCCTGATCCAAGTGTCATTTTTGGAAGATTCCAGAGCAATGACTCAGTGTGCCACTTGTCCCATCTCGCTCAGAGCAGGTGGCCTTTGTTCCACTTGCTTTGCAACGCAGGTACACCATGGAGGAGTTGAGTTTCAGCGCAGAAGCCTAGTGGAGCACCTGCTTTGATTTCAGGATTGCTTGTTTTTGAGTGTTTTCAGGTGGAGAACTGATCTGAGAGCTGTTGGTTTGCTGACCTTGTTCCTCTAGGGGTAGGAACATCATGTTTAGGGACTTTGGATCCCTTGGATTATTGACAATTCATGCAAGGCACAAAATTGTCTATAACAGGGAGTGAAGTGGCCAGGTGTACGTGGCCACATGCAGACTGCAGTTCTATCTATTAACTGTATGTTTTCTTCTTGATCAGTTGCACTAGAGTTCAAATGGCTAACACTCCCTGTTTTTTCTTTTCTTTTTTTAATTTCACGTGAGTTGTCTAACACATACGTTGCATGATTCCTGGCTGATTGACAGAGAATTGGACAAGGAACTATCGGCTTAATCTTGCTATATTGGTGGCTCAATTCCACCATTCCATTCATTCATGCAGTTTTTAAATTAGATTTGTGCAATAGAAGAACAAGTTTTAGTCACGTACTTGAAGTCAAATGGCTGTTGGGAGGTGCTGTGGCTAGTCATTGCTGCATGCACTGGTTTCTTTGGTTGCATGAGGGCTTGGCTGATGATTTTTTTTTGTTTTCCTTGTGCAAGTGTCCTCTAGCCGGATGCATGCTGCAGGAGTTCATTTCCATGCTCAGATTTGCACCCTCAAGCTCCTGCCACTGAATTTTCATAGGACCGAAATTTGTTTTCGCCATTGCTCCCAAACGATAGATCGGATGGATCTGAAAATTGCTGAGCATGTTCCTATCATCATGATGCACCTCCCATAGCAAATTGTGATCAATGGATGCACAGATTTCAAGAAAAATGGAAAATGGCTGAATATTTCAGAGATCAATTTCTCGGAAACCGTGCATCGGAATTGGCTGAAACTGCTTGGGTAGGTTACTATCACCCATATGCATCTCCCCATGAAACAAGTTTTGAAACGGATGCACGAATATGGAGAAAATGCAAAAATGGCTGATGGTGATGGAGGCTAATTTCTTGGAAACCGTGCATCAGAATTGGCTGAAACTACTCAGGCATGTTGCCATCGCCCCTGTATGATTCCCCGTAAAACGGTTTTTCAAATGGATTCATGGTTTTCAAGTTAGGGCAAAAACAAATTCTGTTCTAGGTATTTTTGCTTCAAGGCATTCTGCAGTTTCTGTTGCATGGTAAGAAAAATGAACTTGGGATGTGATGCAGGTATGGAGATGATGGAGGAGGAGTTTGAAGATTGCAGGAGGACTTCTAAACCCTTGAGGAAGCTACCATGTTAACCAAACCGCCTCTTTGAAATCCATTTCTAGCTTCCTACAATTTCTATAGGAACTTCCTGTAGAAGCACAATGTAGAAGCACAATGAGGTGGAAAAATGATGGAGAAAGGTGAGGAATGGACACAGAGGTGCTTGCAGGCCTAACCAATAGATTCCCACCATCTGATTCCCTTTTAAAATTGAATTTGGTTCGTCCAAAGGTTCTACGGGATGTTTCCTGTAGAAATACAGAACTTCCTGTAGAAGGCACAAAAATTCCTTTGTCTTTGCTTTGAGTGATCCTCCTGACCTGCAATGTCCTTCTTGCAACCTGCAATTATCCAATGAAAATTAGGTTTATTTTTATTTTTCTTTTTCTCTTTTTTTTGAAAAACAACTAGGGCGCCTCATGGAGGTTTTCACCCTAATTGCCTGCCCTGAGCGCCTCTAAGGGAGGTTTTCACCCAGGGATCTTATTCCCTTTTTATTTTCTCTTCTTTCCAACCCATTGACCACCTCATGGAGGTTTTCAATCAATGAGCCAATCTAAGGCACCTCCGAGGAGCTTTTCACCTTATATTTTTATTTTCATCTTATTTTCATTTTTTTCTTTTTCTTTTTTCTTCTTTTTTTTCTACCCTACCCTACTTGAAAAACAAAATCCTTTTCAAGTATAAGAATACTTCCAATGGAGCCATGTGCACATCGAGATTAGAGACAAAATGATGTGGCAGCTTGAGATGCATGCTTTGACAGCTATCCAGATTTCAGAGACCCAATGATTTGACTTTGAAGGGACCAAACATAGCTGAGGAAGAGAGTACTGCTGCAACTTAGTGACCGTCTGAAACCATATCTCAATATAGCTCTGATATCCTTGGTCCTTTTGCTGATCTGGATCATGTTTCGTGTCACCTTCTATCATGAACCTCACATCTTCCTCTTTTTGCTGATTTTTCTCTTGACTACATGGAGGGCTTGATGGTAACCATGAGGGAGCTTTCTCGATCTCTAATTCTGATCTCTTCTCTTCATCAAGAGCAGCCCATGGTTCTTTGATCTCCTCTTTTGAATCTTCTTTTGCCTTTGGTCCTTCAATGTTGTCAATGTAATCCCTGCTTTGCAACACTCTTCCTAAGCTATGGTGAAGATCATTGAGCTCAAGAGGAGTCATTTGGACATGTTGTGTCTCAGCATTGCAATTTTGTTGAGCTACTCCAATGGACAAGTTTGGAAATGGTGGTATGGGTAGTTGAGTGGGGGTGTAGATTTGAGATGGATGTGGATGGGGTTGTGGTTGGGTAGGCATTTGGGGTTGCCTTGGTGGAGAAGGAGGCGATGGTTGTGGATGAGCAAGTGGTGGAGGAAAAGAAGCGGGAGGAGTGTTGTATTGGGGCCTCCACCCCTAATGAGGTGCATTCCACTGAGGTTGTGGCTGAGCATAAGAGTGAAACGAATGAGCAGCTGGTTGGGCATAATATGGATCTGTGAAGGAACAAGGAGAAGGTGTGAACCAGGAAGGGTGAGCAGGGGGACCCCAAGAAGGCATGAAAGTGGCTTGATAGGGGTCATAATAGGTCTGGGATGTCCCTTGCATTCCCTGCTAGTAAGGTATGTGTCCATGTGGCCTCGTTTGGTTCAGATAATAGAGTGGTTCAGTGGCTCCTTTTTGCCCTCTGATATGCAGCTTTGATTCCAGGCAAGGAAGGGCACTGATTCGTAGGATGGTATTCTTCACAAACAAAACACACTTCTAGAGAGTGCATTGGACATTCGTTCCTAGGATGCTTTCTAGTGCACCTAGGACAAAAAATGGCCAAAGCCCTCTTGGCTTCTTCTTGCTTCTTTTGGGTCCGCAAGGTATCCAGTTGCATGGCAAGAAACTGGCTTACCTCGCTCTTGAAATCTTCCATCTGACTTGCAAATTCATTTTTGGATAAGGTACTGCTCCCAACATTTCTGCTTGTAGCCATTCGCTCCAGAGGAATGTTTTCTTCTTCTTCTCCCCTAGAGGTTCTTTAAATATGCCTTGATGTCCACCCAGGGGTTCTTCTTAGTCACAACCATCGAAGAAGAGAGAAGGTTGGCTGTGTGAAGCAAAGGGGGGTGTTATGAAAATATTTTTCTAACTTATCTCTACTCCTACAAGGCATGAAAGGAAATCTTTTTGGTTGATTTTTATTTTTTCTGCTTGTACCTGCAAAAACTAAAATAGATTGAACTGCAACTAACTATCTTGCTGAAAGGAAAATGTGGAATTGAAATGAAAGCAGGAAAGGACTAATCTATTTTGTTCAAATGAAATTGCAGGAATGAAATGCTAGGCTACACTTGCAGAATTGAAATGCTAATCTACGCTTGCAAAAATGAAATTGCGGAATTGAAATGCTAATCTATGAAAGCAGGAAACGTCTAATCTACTTTTGCAGAAATGAAATTGCATAATGGAAATGAAATAAACTACTTAGCAGAAGGTTGTAGTAGAAAATAGAAGAATAGCAGCAATCACCAATACTCTGACGCTTCCAAGGCAATGGCGCCAAAAAGAGTAGTGAGCCCCAGTATTGTAGCAATAATGCTACAACTCCTGGAACTCCCTTCTTTAATTTTATCAACCCGGTAGTTCATAACAAACTTGGAAGCGACGGTGCTGTATGCACAAGTACTAGCTCTTGCTGCAGCTGTCACTTAGTTAGCTGGCACAAGTCCGCTAGGGGCTTAAGCCAACCTCTATGAGCTCCTAGAAGAAGCTTTTTAACTGATGGATGAAAGCTAACTCAAAGGAAGCTAATCTACTTGCGGAAAGAAACTGAAAGCCAAAAAGAAATGCAAACCCTAGCAAACCCTAATTCTACCAGCTACTCCTATTGACGCAAAGGAGAGCATGCAAACTACTGAAAGAGATGACATTACTTCTATGAAGGTAAAATACATGTGTCTAGACTACCTCTATCTGAAGAAAACATCTTTTTGTATTTTTGTTCAAGTTGTTGGAATTATCATGCATGTGCTTCTAACTGGCTTTTTACTATGCAGGGGTAGATCAAGGGGAGAAAGGCTTGGGAAAGGTTGGAAAGGTTTAGGGAGGGTCTAAGGGGTCCCTAACACCCTTCCAGAGAGTTTCACAAAGTTTGGCTGTCAAGAAACCACGTTTATGAGCTTCTACAGGAAGTCTGCAGGGGTTCTACAGGATGTTCTGGGATTTCTACAGGATGTTCTGTAATTTTTCTACAGGGTGTTTAGTAATGGAATTTTGGAGCATGGATGGAGGGAAAAAGGTGGAGGAATGAGTATGGAGGTGAAATAGGGGTGTAGGGGAGTTCAAGACTTGGAGTCGTATGTATGAGTCTTTGGTGATAGGAAGGTCAGTTATGATGTATAAAGTCATATTTCGTTTGTAGATCATCTTCTTGCAGATCTTGCCTATATGTCAGGGGGAGCTTGGACAACATAGCCGAGTAGAGATTTCAGCATGTACTCAGAGGGAGCATAGCCCTTTGCCCTTGATGTCAAAGGGGGAGAAAAGACTTTGAGTGACTTTGGGTTGCCATCAAGTCCAAAGGGGGAGATTGTTGGCATTATGACACAGGTTTGGCTCGATGGCATAAGTGTTGTCCTTGATGGAAACTCGCTCAAAATTGTAGATCACAAGTTCAGGCTCTCAAAATAGAAGAAAATGAGATACCCGCAGGTTCCTGTTTACGAATCCGCGGATGTACGCAGGCGCGTCGAACAAAAGATGCGGACATATCCGCAGGTGTACCGAACAAAAAGTGTGGTCGTAAAGTACACGCACTTTCATGTAGAGAAAAACGCGCGCACGTGGGAAATCTTATGGTTGGTCCATGGTATTTAGTCCGACATTTTTGATCCTATGGTTTTGGTTCGTGGTTTTTCTTCTAATGTATTGAGCCCAGGTTTTGGGTCCCTAGTATTGGATCTCTATGGTTTTGGACCATGGTTTGAGTAAGGCCTAGTCTATAAAAAGAAAAGGAGATCATTTGGCTGTGCACTCATGTGTTGAATATCTTAAGAAGAGTAAGATCTGAAGTATTGGTGATCGGTTGGTGAGTTATAGTTGGACTTGAATCAAGGAGAAACCTGAGCATTAGAAGACAGATCTACTGATGGGTCGAGATCTCTGTAGCGCATGATCAAATCTGTAAATTTGATAGTCTGGGGTATACTTGAAATCTGATAAAGTATCTATACTCACAGGACTACAGGTGCGACACAGTGTAGGTGCGGAGACCGGCATAGCATAAATAGTGCAGGAGCAAAGAACCACAGGCCAGAAAGGACGGAGGTGTAGAGAACTACAGGACAAACAAGGTGCAGGTGTGGAGAACCGCAGGCCAGACACGGCGCAGGAGAAGAGATCCGCAGGCTTGGCATGGCGCAGGTGCAAATATCCACAGGTTTCACACAGAGAGGGTGTGGATATCCGCAGGTTTCTATTGGTGAAGTTGCAGACTTTTCTTGAAATATGTTTTAGCTGTTTCTATCTATTACTGTTGTGTTCAGGGTTCTGAATTGGTGTCTGGTTGTTGTGTGTTGAGAAGTTATTGATTCAGTATTTGTACAAGGAAGTTGGTTGATTGCAGATCTATTTGATGTTTGATTGATATTCATGGATCCAGTCTGAAAATTTATGAAACGTGGTCCCTGGAAGAAAAGAGAAGGTTGTAGCCTTCTGCAGGTTGAAGCCTGCGTGCTGGTATAAGACTGCACCAGTACAGAATCATTGTAAAAAGAAGTTTCTAATTGAAAGAAGATAGAGACATATTGCAGCAGGTGGTTTTCACCCACATTGGGTTTCCACCTTATATCTTGTGTTCTTTGGTGTGAATATTTATTTTTCTTGTTCCTGTTTACTATTATATGGTTCTAACTCACAAATTAATGATCAACATCTGAAGAATATATTAAATTATAAGTCTGGAAGGTATACGCAAGTTTTACTATTCAGATATGAAAATATTTGTATAAATTGAAAATAATTTGATAATACTGATTCACCCCCCCCCCCCCCCCCCCCCCCCTAAGTATAAGTGAGCAAAGGGAACACCACGCCCAAGGGTGTTGTGTCATTTTAAAAGTTGTATGACTTGTAAAATATATTCAAAGGACCAGTAAATGTGAAGACTCATAGCTTGACCCTGTCGCACGAGCAAATAAATATTAGTACAAAAAAAGATCTGAGGTTTTTTAATCTCGGTACTTGTTGCATGCCTCAAGAGTGACAAGCTTTCATCCACCTTTTTGAGAAGTACCAAGATGTTTTCATGTGGACATACGATGATCTCAAAAATTATGACATAAGAATAATCCAACATGTAATTCCAATCAAGGAAGGGGCTAAGCCTTTTCAAAAAACGTTGTGTAAAGTTAATCTAATGCTCGTGCCCCTAATTTAGAAATATTTGTGGAGGTTATTGGATGCTCATATCATCTTTAGATTGTGACATTCAATGTGGGTCTCAAATTTAGTCCTGATGAGGAAAAATTCCAAGGAAATCTACTTGTGCATAGAATTCTGCAATCTTAATCACACCTCGGCAAAGGATAATTGTCTAGTGATTTTGATGGAATAGATCTTATAGACAATATTTATTCCTGAGATGTTTTCCTTGCTGAGACGTTCTGGCTATAATGAGGTTCTAGTGTTGGAACGTGATGGACACAAAATTACCTTTCGAACCAAGTGGGGCATGTTTTCTTTTAAGAGAATTCCATTTGGAATGATCAACGTAGGTGTCACTTTGCAACGTGTGATGGAGATCACATTTCAAATTTTGATTGGAGAGAGTGTAGTGATATATCTTGATGATGTAATAGTGTTTTTAAAAAGAATGTTTGACAACTTACGCCACCTAAAGAAAATCTTCGAGCGATGTCGCAAATACGGGATATCCCTTAATCCCAAGAAGATAATATTTGCAATGTCCAAGGGAAATATCTTGGGCCATATCATCACAAAGAGTGGGATTAAGGTGGACCCTAAAAGGGTAAAAAATATTACACAAATTCCTTTGCTAGTGGACAAGAAAGTCATGCAATCCTTCTTGGGGAAAATCAATTTCCTCCACAAATTCATCTATAATTACACTCATATAGTGAAGCCACTACAAGATACGATAAAGAAGGATGTGATATACAAGTGGGATAAAAGGAAAATGGATGATCAGAATAAAAACCTGCCCATGTCGTTCATGAGTTTCATCTTGCAGGGAATAGAACTTAATCACCCCACCATCGATAAACCAATGTACATAGTCTACATGGCAGTAAAACACTTTCAGCCTAATCTTCTAATGAATATTTGTATTATCTTTGTGCTACACCCATATGTTAGATCATTGTTTGTTAAGCAAGAGATGGGTGAAAGAAGAGTGAATTGGATGACCAACTTACAAGAGTACGATCTTGAGTTCAAAACAATTCACACCATCAAAGGTCATGGTCTATGCCAGCTAGTAGTAGAAGCGACAAATGCACCAAGATATGACTCTTCTAGATGGGAGAAGGAGATTGAAAGGTACAATATTGAACCAGCTACACCCACGGATACACAAACCTCTTAGTACATAGATGTTTGACAGTATCTTGAGCATGGTTCCCTGCCCTCTCACTTATCAGTAAGAAAAAAGAGGGAAACCAAATTGAAATCTTTATCTTATTAGTTGGTACATGGAGTGTTTTTCAGAAACCACCATAACGAAGTCCTGCTCAGATGCTTGGAAGCGCCAAATTCAAAAAGGGCTCTGTGTGACCTCCATGATGGAACGGTTGGAGGACATTTCACGGGTGACACAACGATGTACAAAGTTATGTGGGCTGGCGTTTATTGGCCCGCACTTTTCAAAGATGCTCACACTTATGCTCGCATGTTCCTGGTTTTTCAAAAATGCATTGGTTAAGAAAATAAGTTAATAGCCCCATTGTAGCCCATCACTGCGGAAGAACCATTTCAATAATGGGCCCTAGATATTATCAGTAATATCCTTCCACTCATCGAAGCAACACCCCTATATCCTCACTGCTACAAATTACTTCACGAGGTGGACATAAGCAATTCCCCTCAAGAAAGTGAGTGATGAGGAATTCATCAACTTCTTCAGGAAGAATATCATTACTAGGTTTGGTGTTCCAACTCCACTATTTTTTGACAATGCAATGCATTTCTCATCCCTAAAACTTTATGATTTTGAAATTGAAAATGGAATCATATTGAGACACGCATCTAACTAGTACTCATAGGGAAACTATCTTATTGACTCAATCAATAAGAATATTATTTGTATCATCAAAAACATTGTCTTCTATGAAAAAAGGAACTGACACTCTTCTTTGGTGAATACTCTATGGTTCAACCATGTCATGCATAATCCTTCTTTGAATACCTCTCCTTACTTCTATTAGAAAATCAGAAAGGAAGTAAATATTTTCTTGATCTTGATAATTACTTATGATGTTTCTTATTATTATGATTCTTTATATCTTCATTCTTTAGTTCATAAAGTAATTACCAAAAGCAGAAACACATAAAACAATAGACACCAGATGTAGGTGCATGCCAATGCAAAACCCCCCTCGAGGGGAAAGCCCATTCAAGATAATTCTTCCTTTCAATAATATTCTTTGAGACTCTTCACCCTAGACCAAGATGAGAACTTTCCTCCACACCAGGTCGCCTATAGGGAACGGGTCCATTGGGGTCAATTTGGGGTTAAAAGCCCAAGTTTTGGGGCTAGAGGCCCACGTTTTATGTAAAGAATGTAAAGTCTCTGCGTTTTGTGGTCGTTGAGCATGAATATGTAAACAGTCAAAAAGGGTTTCTGCCCTTATTTTAGATAGTTTGTGTCGGCTTAATGAGATCTTCCATTGTTCTATGGGCCATGAGAATGTATAAAAAGGAGAGTCTTAGAGAGTCTAAGGTAGTTCATGAGCTTTTGGTAGAGTTCTAAGTAAGTTTATGGGTCTGTGAGAGCTAAGAGTGAAGAGTCTTAGCATAGGGAAACGCCTTGCAGCTGAGTGCATAAAGGCTTAGGGTAGACGTCCGCAGCTAAGTGCATGGACCCATACAACTATGTGCACTGGGAAGTTAGAGTCCATATTGAAGATATGAACCATCAATAAAGAGAATTATTTTGGAGATATATGTGTATGAGTTATCTTACTTATATTATGAATACTACGATTATGTTATGTTGAATACTGGGTTCATAATTTTATATTGATGCGCGAATATATGTAATTTACTTTGTCATGTGAACACAAGTAAGAATCAGGACAATATTAGGAAAAATAATAGTAAGAAAGGAGAAAAGAGTGAGAGACAATAAAAGAGAAAAACATGTTGAACTTAACCAATACTTAAGGTAATTAGGGTAGACATAGAAGTAAGAGTAATTACAGAGGCACGTAAGCGTCTAAATTGGCTATTTAGGGTCTATGAAGGACAATCAGAGACTTTCACGGAGGCTTCAAGGATGAATAAGAGAGGTACATTCATAAGCCCTATAGGGCTTATCGATCTGTGCGAAGACAAAGTGAAGGTCTAAAATCGACATCACAACCATCTCAGGGTGCAGAAACATGGTTCCTACATCCCCCCATACTGCTTCGGGTTAGACTTCAGTCTGCGGTGTTGGGTAGTGGAGGCCCCGCGTAATGGGTTTGGGGCTTAAAGCCTGCAACTTTGGGTAAAAGTGTGGTAAAAGCTCTGCGAAGTCCGTGGAGCGCGAATTGTAATGAGTCAAGTCAAAGGGTTGTCTACCCAAAAATAATGTAAGAAAATAGAAAGTGAGTTGGCTTGATATAAATATAGCAAGGCTCTAAGTGTAGAGGGTAGATTTAGTTTGGGTCTTGAATGTTATGGGTTCATGAATGCAATATCTGATTCTGTAAGTTCAAGTCGTGGGTGATAGTAGTACAGTAGGCTCTGCAGCTATGTGCACAAAGGCCTGGTAGAGTCCGCAGCTGTGTGCGCGGGCCCCTGTAGCTGAGTGCGCAGGGCGGATCTAGTTGTAACGAACAGGAGATAAATAAAGATAAGTGTTTCTGAATCATTGTGTGTTTTATCATAGATCTATATGTTTATGCTTATGCTATGAGTTTATGAAAATCTGTAAGATTTATGGGTGCACGCACTGGTTATAACTATTAAATGCTTGCTTAAAGACCTTAAGAATTAGATCTGATCTATAATAACCATGATAATACTAAGAATCTAAGAAGTGCCTCATCACCGAGCTACGCGAAGACTTGACAGCTGAGCACAGTAGAGTGAGTGCGCAAGTCAGTTCGCGACCCTTCCAGTCCTCATTAAGACATCCCTAGGGTGCGGAAACCTGGTTCCAACACCCTCCCATACTACCTCAGGTGAGACTTCAGTCTGCACTCCACGGATTTTTGCCGAAAGGGTTGGTAGTACAGGATTTGTTTGGCTAAAAACACTTCCAAACCTGGGTTAGGCCCCATCAAGCCAACAAATGGTTCCATTGTCGGGACTAGGATCTGCCTAAGGGATGTCTGATGTTGGAACAATGGAACCCTATGAAGAAAGAGATTGAAGATTGGTTGGATCAGAAACTCCACGAGTTTGTAGTAAAGGTAAACAAAACTCCACAGATATCTGAAGAGAGCTGGTTGGATCGCTACTTATACACGGAATTCCACAAGATCTTCTTCGCATCCTTCTCGATAGAATTGTATGAGTGGATCGCGAGACTAGCTAACAGTCAGGGGAGGTGCAAGCTTGATTAGCCAATAGCGTGGACTCCGGAGTTGGTATGCAGGCTAGAAGCATCTAAAGATAAGATCGCGTGGGTAGTAGATCATTTTCTGGACCGGGTAATAGGAGGGTTTATTACTGACTTCGCGATAGATACAACTGTGAGCTACAGCGAAGCAGAAAGACGTTTTCTCAAGGGACCACGGGGTAAGTATATCAAATTGTTAAATACCTGGATCAAAATGTTGTTATGTGAAAAACGAGTTATGAGAATCGATTGATGTTTGAGGCAACGCGGAGTGGTAGAGGCTACTAAGGGATCGAAGGGTTAGAGAACAGTCCCCTGATTTCACTTTCACGAGAAACCGAGGAGAAGCACACAGGGTTCTCTCCGAGAAGCGTGGTCCGGTTGATAAAGCAGCGCATTCCACTATTACCATCACCCACTTCGCCTACATCAACCCCATCTTCACCTACCCCACCTGCGCCACCACCGAGGGTTGTAATGGCGAGTGCGATAAGGTTTCCCATATTTAGAGGCGTAGGAAGTGAGGAACCAAATCAATTTTGGTTTGTTGTAAAGGTAGTATGGGAAGCCCAAGGCATTATGGATGATAACATCAAAAAATCTACTTTGGTAAGTGTGCTGCAGGATTGCGCGTTGATGTGGTATATAAAGCACTCTAGCGATCATCCAAATGCGGGAATAATAGAGATCCAGGATGCATTGAACAAAGAATTTAGCTGGCCAAAATCAGAGATGTAGTCGATCATCGGGTTCAAGGAGATTGTGATGCTGCCAGGTGAAACCCCTTGGGATCTGGATCAGAGACTGAAGAGTACGATCCGTGAGGCTAACATGACGCTAACAGATGCATAGCACCGCGCGTGGTTTGTGGCATCTTTGACACCACATCTTAGGATGACGTTATCACAACAAAAGACCTCAACCTAGGCTGAAGCTTTAGAGATAGCGATGAGGTTGCATGAAACTCTGATACAGGATCCTAGGTTGGGAGTTCAGCAAATCCATGCACAACTACAAAACCTATGCTTAGAGATGCAAAGTTTGAAACAAGATAAGGCACCCCAGCCAGAAGCGCAAGAAGAGGTGTGGTGCATAAAATGTAAAGGCCAGGGCCATGATAAGGATCATTGTCCAATATTCGTGAACTATTTGGCAGGGGGGACCAATGACATTGATACCAAAGGCATAGGTAGGGCCAAGCATGATGCGCGATCTCTTAGGTGGGAGGAAAGCACACAACAGACAACTGTCATCTATTGCAGAAGTTTACACAACCCCCCTAGTAGCTATTTTATAATTTTTGTAGATTGGTGGGCCATGACGAACGAAATTTCCAAAGTTATGAGTTGCTGATGGATCAGAAACCTGTTTACCAGATGTAGACTGAGGCACAAGGTCAGGAGCCAGCTACGGCAATAGCGCACGGTGGATTCCCGGGATGAGGAGGAATGGGACCCAAACAAGGTTGTGGACAGTTAATCTGCTACAATTGTGGAGGACCTGGGCACTATGCATGTGACTGTATGAACCCAATGAGAACGTGTTTCCCGTACTGTTACCAGCTTGATCATGAAGTAGTAGATTGCCCCACACTAATTGCACAGATGCATGAAAAAGGGGTGCTTCAGTGTACTCCCACATAGAACATCCAAATGATGAAAGTTGAGCCATGCAAAGATGACCCTAATGTGAACATGGTGCTCAAAAGCGATGCAACCACAGGAGAGGATAAGGGGAAGCAACCTGAGGAGGATACATGGGTTTGCAAGGCCCCTACAAAGAAACCTGAGTTTGATTTGGAATGCATGAAGGAGACATTTATGGAAGCTAAGAAGAGCTTCGCGGAGGCCTCTGCTTCAGGTAGTAAGGATCAAACTGAGCCAAAAAGGGATCCCTCTATGTTGACTACCATTTTAGAGACATGCATGAAGCTACTACAAGACAATAAAGCAGTTAAGGGATTGCAAGAGCTGATAACTCGGTGCGCAGGGCCGGCTAAACCACGGATGATCCAGAAACTACGAAAGCATGTGTTGCGCACTGGGCAGGAAATGCGATTGACTGCACAAATTGGTGACTATGAGATGGATCAAGTTGTTCTGGACTTGGGGTCAGATGCGAATGTGCTACCTAAACAGACCTAGGAATGCATGGGCAGGCCCACACTACAACGGTCTCCTATTCAATTATGGATGTCGAACCAACAGAAGATCTTGCCCATGGGGAGATTGCAAGAATTCATAGCTGACATCGACGGCGCGAGCACACAAATAGATTTTGAGGTAAGAGAAACTATGGATGACATTAACCCTTACCTCACCTTGTTAGGAATAGATTGGGCCATGGACATGAATGGAGTCATCAACCTAAAGAAACAAAAAATGATATTTGAGAAAAAGTCCCTCCGGGTAATAGTCCCACTAGATCCGGCCGAAGGGGCGCGCTACACCGAACCTGTGCGTGATGAGGATATTGATGATGAATTGGACTGCATCTACCAAATAACGGCACAAGATCAGGATTGAATGAATCCAACAGTAGACGAAAGAATCTCATGGGAATGCGACAACTCCTACATGTTAGATTCAGATGAAGAGATAGAGCAATGGCAAAACCAATTGCATGAAATAACAATGCTGATTTGTAATTTGATGGTGAGATCACTGCGACATGTGACAACCGAAGTAAGGGAACTGCCAACTGATGAGGGCGCAACAAACGTTGAGGAATCTGTAGACCACTGTGAAAAGATGATACTGGAATGGAAGCGACACATGTGGAGTACAAAAGAAGGTATGCTTTTATTGATTATTTTGTCATCTTTTCTTTAAAAACTCATAACCTCCTTGCATCATAAACTAGGTAGATAATAAGAAATAATGATAAAATCTAAGGGATTTATACGCAACACAAAACTACTAATAATTGCCATTCCTTATGTAGAAAAATGGAAAAATGAAAGATTGCCATCCTAAAGAAAAAGACAGGGCAAGGTTAACTGCTGTCCCTTTGGAAGGGGACCACATGCAAACAAGGCGATCCAAATTGAATCGTATCAGCCAAGGAAGGGAAAAGGAGATATCAAATCGGTGCAAGGAAACAAATGGATAACTAGGAATTAACAGTTTGGCGAATCCCTCAGGATCCTTTGATCCTGAGGGATCGTTATCTTAAGTATTTTTGCATCATTGATATCTCCACTCAACTATTATAACAAGGGGTAGCACTGCTAGCCCGGGGGGATGACCTGTTGTTGTTTTTATGTAACTTACCTTTGTATTTGAAACTTTGATCATTGACTCTCGTTGAGAAGTGATCCACTGTAACTCTGCTTTGATGCTTTAATACAAATCTGGTTGCTGTTCCATCTTTGATCCTGGAATAATCTCAAGCAGTGTGTCCCTGGAGGCTAAGGGCCCGGCCCTAGTGGAACACTCGCTCCTGTACCATTATCTTTAATTCGTGCATGGTTTTCATTGTTAGCGTTGTTCTGTAATCTGATGTGGTTTGTTATTTTACATCACAGTTCTGTTATATTTGATTTATGTTCGACTGAGTAATATTGTTCTCTATGACAGGAATGTCATATTTCTGACTTTGTAACGCATTGTTGTTCCTTTAGTCATTGATATAACATTGTTGGTCCTTACAGAATGCTATTGTTGTTCAAATGCAGAGTAACCGTGTCATGATATTCATAAGTTGGTATTACTATATTCATCTATGGTTTACACTTAATCCCGATTGTTGTTCAACTGACATTGTTGTTCCATTACGAATTACGATCGTTATTATTTATAACTGAGATTGATATTTGTGGTATCGAAGTCAGATTACTGTTTCTCTCAATATTAAAGTGTGCCATGTGTGTTATTTATTTTGGTTCATTGTACATTTACATTTGGCTCTAAGTGTTGTTCGATATTTCATTGCTAATCAGTTGTCGTTCTATTTCTGTTTGTTGTCCGATTTATTCTTAGAGTAAAGATTGCTATCTGATTTCTGTAGGATATGATTGCCACACCTATTTCTGTAGATTAAGGTTTTGTTGTTTATAAGAACTAGTTGTTGTTCCATTTCCTAGTTGCTATTCCATTTCCTAGTTGTTGTTCCATTTCCTAGTTGCTATTCCATTTCCTAGTTGTTGTTCCATTTCCTGTTATTTGCGTTATCATTGCTTTGGTGTGCAGAACGATCTGAAACTATAGTGAGCGTTGACATTTGTTGTCTAGTTCCTAGGTTGATGATCTATTCCTTGATTATCTTTAGTTGCATCAGTTTACAGAGGGATGAGTTACTGTTATTGTACCCTTGACTAATAATTTTCTTAGTTTTCTGAATGCATGATTTAAGTCTTAAAGTGCTTTTCTGTAAGTAGATCTTGTTTTAAGCATCCGTTTACTCTTGTATTCTGAGCACTATACTACTAGCATTACTCTGACAAATGACCACCTCAAATTGAGTACACTCTTTGAGATAAAAAATCGTTCCTGGATTGATAAGTTAATGTGAGGTAAATAGAGGTGAAAAAGACCCTTTTTACTTCTTGACATTTTGGCGCCGTTGTCGAGGAAGAGTGTAGCCATTTGTTTCTTTTCCAGAGTAGTGTAAGAACCTGTTAGGAAAGAATTGGGTTTTAAAAACGAAAGGTAAGAACCTACATGTGGAGTCTGTAATAGCCCTGCTCCCCTGCCCGCCTTCTTGCAGATTTGTTGCTGTTTTGTTTGTGTAGAATGTTATGGAACCAGCTCAAGAAAAGATAGAAAAGATAGATCAACGCCTTAGAATTCAGCCTCTTCGAGGGGGAAACCTCCTTTACATTACATAAATGAGCAATTCTTGGATGATACAAATGAAAAGACCTCCTTTCTATATATAGGAGTCTAAGCGGTCATAACATAATCAGAGCCGACATAACAATAATAATGTAAGGGCACAATAATAACAATAGTGGGCTTCTATGGGGCACATTAGTAACAATATGGGCACTACATGGGTACATCAATATAATAAGTGGGTTGTACTCATAACAATAAGGGGTTACACTAGTAGTATAGGGGCCTAACATGCCCCTCTCCTTCAAAAAGTGTTGTCCTCAACACTTGAGCAGTTCTTGATGCTTCTATATAAAATTCTTGTCCTCCCATGTGGAATCTTCAGCGGGTAAGTTCTTCCACCTGATGAGATACTCTGAAATTGATCGATTTCGTAGCTGTCAGGTTCTTCTTTCTATGACTGCTCCAGGTTCCAATATAATTTTTTCTTCCTCTTCAATTTCTAGCAATATTGTTTGAATTGGGATCTTTTGCAACTTTTGAATAAGTGGCCATACTTCTTTGTCCTTCTTCCATTCATCCCTTGCTTTGTCTATCCAATTATCAGAGCTTTTGATTCTAGGGTTTCGCTGCTCTGAATAGGTCATCGTGGAATTTTCGCTATAGCTTTTTTTTCTGTGAGGTTTCAGAAGCTAAAAAAAACCCATTTGACAAGAAATCACGTTGAACCTCGAATCCAAACTTCAAAGCTTTTCGCAATATATTTGCGGAGATATGATCTGAGGAAGTTGGTCTTTCTGCAGACTCCTAAATTACATTCCAAACAGGTGACCTGGGGAAAATCGTCATAGCCTTCTCTCTGAGCATCAGATTGAAATTTCATAAGCAGGTATAGAAAGAGGACGGACTGTAGTTTCTTCTATATATTTTTTAGAGCCAAGGGTTGAAACAGGGACACTTGGCACGTCGTACAAGTTCACTCTACTGAACTAGTCTGTAATCAGGTCACTGTGGGTGATTTGGCATAACTCTTCCTTGGAGAATCCAATTTGGATCAAACTGGTGGCATTGGAAAGAGGACACATAGGGCTACTTTAGGTCGCAATTTCAAAACTAGAAGATCAAAAATTACAGAGTTATAGTCATTTCAAGATCGAGCTCCGATACTAAATGTTATGGAACCAGCTCAAGAAAAGATAGAAAAGATAGATCAACGCCTTAGAATTCAGCCTCTTCGAGGGGAAACCTCCTTTACATTACATAAATGAAAAATTCTTGGATGATATAAATGAAAAGACCTCCTTTCTATATATAGGAGTCTAAGGGGTCATAATATAGTCAGAGCCGACATAACAATAATAATGTAAGGGCACAATAATAACAATAGTGGGCTTCTATGGGGCACAATAGTAACAATATGGGCACTACATGGGTACATCAATATAATAAGGGGGTTGTACTAATAACAATAAGGGGTTACACTAGTAGTATAGGGGCCTAACATAGAACTTAGTAGTTGATTTGTGTGCATGACTAAGCAGAACAAGCCTGAAAAGAATCCCAAACCTCTACCCAAGCTTGATAAAGCTAAGGGGCTGGTGACCCTTGGCCGATCAACCTTTATAGACGAAATCCTTAAGAAAGCAGAATCTCACCCTTCAATAGGACCTAGAAAAGTTACTTCTAGACAACCTACTAGTTCCCTTCAGGCCATAGGATCACCATCTGTAGCCTTTGTTGAGGTGCATAGTCAAACCGAAGAGCAAAATTTTCAAGAAATTGAAAATTCTAGCCCAAAATCATTGCAAGAAGGGAACCTTAGCAACCTTTGTGAAGGAAGAGGAGAAATAGGAGAGATTGAAGAACCAATGTCTCCTCTTTGGGTAATTCAGCCACTAAGCAACCCAGATAAGGGAAGTGCTACAAAAATCATTTATAATTAAGTTGAAGAAACTCAAGAACCTAAACCCCACCAGACATTAGGCACTCTCATCATCCCAGATAAAGGAAGTGTTGTTAAGGCCATTCCCGTTAGATCCATTCCCCCTTGACAACCTAGGAATACCCTCCTAGATATCCTAGAAGGTTATTGGCATATATTTGATCAAATGGCCCAGAACCAACCAAACACCCAAACCTCTACACTGCAATACCCCATTGTGGATACTGCATCTAATGCACCTATGAAAGAAATTCCTCTCTAGCATATCCCTACATTCCATGGCCTTACATCAGAATATCTGGATGCATTCTTATTCGAATTCGATGTGTTGTGTAGAGGATATGACTATACCACCAATCCCCATAAACTAAAATTATTTCCCTCTACATTAAAAGGAGCTGCTCTAAGATGGTTTATGGGATTGGGTGGTGGTGTTATAAATAATTGGGACCAAATGAAAGAGTCTTTTCTAAAAAAATATCAGGATTATTGTAGGTCTAGAGAGTTAAAAGATGAAATATTTCAGATGGTAGCTAGACCAAATGAAACATTAGAAGAGTATGTTGAACGTTTCTAGTATAATCTTCAAAGATATCCTTATGCATCATTACCCTTACCTGATAATGTATTAAAAACAACATTAATTAGGGGAATGAAGGAACAATAGATTGAAACACTAAATATTATGGGAAAAGGAGATATTTATCAAGAAAATTTTGCTGACATTATTAATCTATGTATTGGGAGCTCGAGAGGTAGCACAAGACTGAAACCAGCAGAACATGATCGATTTGCAAGAGATAACAAAATTTTGGCAGAAGGAGTAACTCGTGCAGAAATTGGAAATTTATTAGAAAATTTTAAAACTGACATATTGGGGACACTGACAACACAACTTGATATTATGCATGCCAAACAAAAGCAAGCAGAGGTAGAACAAAATTTGGCAAATTTCTATCCCAGATGCAAAAAGAAACACAACCATAAGGAGTGTCCATTAGATGCAATCCAAGTTTGCGCCATTTGTACAAAATACCACTCTACAGAGAACTGTCCCTCACTTCCTGGATTGAAAGTAGTATACAAGGAAGCAGAAGAAGAGCTAGAATCGGTGTATCTACTCAACGCCGTCAATGGCAGCCGCGAAAATCAAGTATGTTCTCAGAACCAACTTTTTCTTTTCAACCCCCACAATATCATGCTCAACAATATCATACAATGTGGCAAAATCAACCTCCCTTCCCGAATTGGTCTCAACAATCATTTCCTTCATCATCTCCGTGGCCGAATCAAGCAAGCCAAACCAATTGGCCAAATTTTTCCTATACCCCACCATATTGGCAAAACAATGTATATCTAGCACAATGGACCCCTCCTACTTCACAGAGTCAAGCCTAACAGACAAACTGGAAAAGACCGATGAATCAGCTAGTAGGAACCATCCTGCACCCTCAACCTACTCTGCCAGCATTACAACAAAACCCTCAGTCTAACTTAAGACCGCAACTCCCAGCGCAACCCAACCCCAATCTGAATAAAAGACCAGTCCAATCCATTCAAACAATTGAAACATCAGAGATAGGAACCAATCTAAGGGAGTGTAATGACCTTCAATTAAGATCTGGGCGTATCATTGAAACAGAGGGAGATAAAATAGCTCAAGTTGAAAATCAGTTACCTATAGAACAACCACTACAAGAAGAGGACGTGACCAGACAACAAATTCATGATCCAGCAACCACATCCTCTCCCCCATTCCCAGAATGATTAACTATACCTCGACCTATACAATATCCTCATTTTGACATTCTGGGAGAACTAGAAAATCTGTACATAAAAATCCCACTCCTCCAAGCCATTCAAGATATCTCGATATATGCAAAGACTATCAAAGAGCTATGTATAAAGAAACCAAGGAGGAAAATAACAAATAACCCAAAAGTCCAAGTAGTTGGCACTTTATTCAACTAATTATCAGGAAAAGAAACACCCATTAAATACGAAGACCCAGGAAATCCAATAGTAACCGTACAAATCAATGGACAAACCTTCTCAAATGCCTTAGTTGATCTAGGAGCTGCAATTAATATCTTAACAACCACCACTTGCCAAAAACTGGGCATTACATCAGTAGAACCGACCTCCACTTTTCTAGAACTGGTTGACCAATCTGTGGTTAGGCCAGAAGGCACACTACATGATGTCGTGGTATCTATTGACTCTTGGGAGTATCCGGCTGATTTTATGATAATAAATCCCAAAAATCGGCTTGATGGACATCCATTGATTTTAGGCAGACCTTGGCTTGCAACTGTTGATGCTTATATTGGCTACCGACAAGCCAGTATGACCATAACTAGGGGTGAAAATATCAAGAATCTAGCTTTATATCCCCCAGCGCAGCCAAGTTTCACAATAATAAAAACTAACAAGCATCCTGTATCATACCTCACTGAAAATATTAGATCTCCATTAACCATGAAAGAGGCCCTCGATTTCAAAGACCAAGCAGAAGATGATGCCATTAACAATTTTATTAGCCAAGCTGAATCCAGATCCCACATACAACATCACATGATAGAAGCAGCATTTGATAATGAATTAGAAGAAGATCCTCTTAAAGATACACATGATCAAACGATACCTACTACCTCTGTCTCAAATAGAAAAATTGTAGAAATTGAGCTAGGAAAGAATTTAAACATTAATGCCAACCTGACTTCCGAACAAGAAAAGAAGCTCATCCAACTACTGAGGAAATACAGAGAAGCATTTGCATGGGACTATCTTAATATGAAAGGAATTGATCCCCAATTATGTACACACCACATTTACATAGAAAAAGATGTGAGACCTATTCGCCAACCACAAAGGAGACTTAACCCTCATCTAAAAGACATTGTAAAAGCTGAACTTCAAAAACTTTTAGATGTGAACTTCATCTACCCTATCTCCGATAGTAAATGGGTCTCTCCGCTTGTTGTGGTACCAAAGAAGAATGGGAAGTGGAGGATTTGTGTAGATTATAGAGAGCTAAATAAGGCAACAAAAAAATACCACTTTCCCCTTCCATTCATTGACCAAGTATTAGACACTTTGGCAGGAAAGAAATTCTTTTCTTTCTTAGATGGCTTCAGCGGATACAATCAGATTCAGATTGCCCCTGAAGACCAAGACAAAACCACTTTTACTTGTCCTTGGGGAACATTTGCCTACAAAGTTCTACCTTTTGGCTTATGCAATGCTCCTACCACATTTCAAAGGGCTATCCTTAGCATCTTTTCAGATTTAATAAATGAAGGGCTCAAAGTATACATGGATGATTTTACACCATACGGAGACGATTTTGACCCAGCATTGGACACAATGGAAAACGTCTTGCAGTGCCGCATTGCCACCAGGCTTTGTCTGAGCCATAAAAATGCTATATGATGATGACTGAAGGACTTATTCTAGGAAATTATATCTCAACATCTGGCATACAAGTACACCCAACCAAAATTCAAATAATTTTGCTAATCCCCACTCCTACCACTCAAACAGAGGTATGCAGTTTTCTTGGATTTTCTGGTTAATATAGAAGATTTATAGAACATTTTTCGCACATTGTTGCACCTCTATAAGCATTGACAGGTAATGTTGACTTTCTTTGGACAAAAAAATGTGGTCGTGCTTTCTAGGATCTGAAGAAGCTTGTGTCAACGGCTCCAGTCCTTCGAGGTCCAAATTGGGACCTGCCATTTTAAATTTCATCAGATGCTTTAGATACAGCTATTGGAGCAGTCCTTGGGCAGGAATAAGATAAAAAACCATATGCAATTTATTATATTAGCAAGAATTTATCCCTTGCTAAATTGAATTATACTTTTACTAAAAAAGAATTTCTAGTTGTAATACATGCTGTCAATAAGTTCAGGCATTACATTATCGGATATCCTATTATCTTGTATACAGATCACTCAGCCATAAAATATTTAGCAAATAAACCAATCATAAATGGTAGAATAACTAGATGGATGATTTTATTGTAGGAATTTGATATCACAATCAAAGACCAACCTGGAAAAGAAAATCTTGTAGCTGACTTTCTCTAGCGAATGCCAAAACCATTGGACGTAGCAGCAGTTGAAGATCAATTTCTAGATGAGCATTTGTTTGCTATCACTGTTGAAACACCCTAGTATGCTGATGCTACGAATTACATAGCAGTAGGAAAATTACCGAAACATCTGACCCCCAATGAACGAAAACAGATTGTCCAGCGAAGTGCTCGATTTTCTTGGATTGGGAGCTACCTGTTCCATACAGGGGCAGATATGCACATCAGGAGATGTGTTTGGGAGGATGAAATTTTTGACATTTTGAAAGCTTATCACGACAGACCATGTGGCAGACATTTTTCCAATCAGAGAACTGGACATAAGGTGCTGCAAACAGGGTATTATTGGCCCACGATCTTCATAGATGTAAAGAAGTTCATTCAAGCTTGTGATAGTTGCCAAAGAGTAGGATGCCCTAGTTAATCTGATGAAATGCCCCTGAATCCACAACTAGTAATTGAACCATTCGAGCGATGGGCCCTTTATTTCATCGGTCCAATTAACCCATCCTCGAACTAGAAAACATATATTTTGGTAGCAACAGAATATGTCACCAAATGTGTTGAAGCAGAGGCATTACCGAGAGCTACAGAGGATTCTATCATACAGTTCCTATTCCATATATTTGTGCGATATGGGCTTCCAAGAGATATAATTATAGATGGTGGACCATAGTTTGCTGGTAACAAGATTGCTGCAACACTAAAAAACTATCATATCCAGCACAAAATTACCACCCCATACCACCCACAGGCAAATGGTCAAGTAGAAAGCAGCAACAAAATAATAGAAGCAATCTTAACAAAAACCATTGCGTCACATAGACGCAATTGGGCTGCAAGATTACCAGAAGCTTTGTGGGCTTACAAAACAACATGGAGAAGCACTACTAGCTATTTACCATACCAATTGGTGGTTGGAAAGGAACCCATATTTCCCATAGAATTCAAAATCCAAACACTGCAAACAACACAAGAAGTCGGTCTAGATCTAAACGAGGCACATATTAATACATTATAGCAGCTCAATGAGCTAGATGAAATCAAGCTCTCTGACCTTCAAAACACTGCATTAATCCAACAACAGCAAGCTAAATGGCATGATGCTCTCATTGAAAATAAAGTCTTCTGCGAAGGAGGTTGGGTACTCCTATACGATTCTAGGTTTCAGGATTTTCCCGGGAAGCTTCAGACTCGTTGGTTGGGGCCATATGAAATCCAAAAGGTGCATGATAATGGCACCCTTACTCTAATCACCATTGATGGATCTGGACATACCTTCAAGGAAAATGGCCACTGAGTTCGACTATACCGTAAACCACTTACTCGGGAATCCTTCTACTAGCAACTCCACGAAGACTCTGACATGCAAATTTTGGAGGAAGAGAAATCTTCCTCACCTCTGGTTCATTAAAGTGATTCAATTGTTCTTACATTTTGTACATAATTCCTTTATTTTGTTAGCATAAATTATTCTTTGTGCATATTTTTTTTTTTGTATTTGCACTTTGTTGTTCCTTTTTGAAGAATCAACAATTCTATCGTTTTTGCTGTTCCTTTTAGAAGGAACAGCACCTTCACCATTTTGCTATTCTTTTTTTCAAAAGAATTCTTCTATTCTTTTTTCAGAAGGAACAACATTGTCATTTTTGTTGTTCCTTTTCTGAAGGAACAAAATTTGTGTGCACTTTTGTTTTTCTGTTTTTCCTTTTCCAAAGGAACAACACTTTCGTTTTGTTGTTCCTCTTCCGAAGGAACAACACTTTTTGTATTAGCTGTTCCTTTTTCACTTTCATTTTGCTGTTCCTTTTCCAAAGGAATGGCACTTGCATTTTCTGTTGTTCCTTTTCCAAAGGAACAACACTTTTGATTTTTGTTGTTCCGTTTCCAAAGGAATGGCACCTATGTTTTCTGCTGTTCCTTTTCCAAAGGAACAACACTTTTGATTTTTTCTATTCCTTTTCCAAAGGAACAACACTTACGTTTTCTGTTATTCCTTTTCCAAAGGAAAAACACTTTTTATTTTTGCTATTCCTTTTCCAAAGGAACGACACTTGCATTTTCTGCTGTTCCTTTTCCAAATGAACAACACTTGTGTATTCTGCTGTTCCTTTTCCAAAGGAACAACACTTTTTATTTTTGTTGTTCCTTTTCCAAATGAACAACACTTGCATTTTCTGTTATTCCTTTTCCAAAGGAACAACACTTTTGATTTTTGCGATTCCTTTTCCAAAGGAATGGCACTTGCGTTTTCTACTGTTCCTTTTCCAAAGGAACAACACTTTTGATTATTTTTGTTCCTTTTCCAAAGGAACGACACTTGCGTTTTCTGTTGTTCCTTTTCCAAAGGAACAACACTTGCATTTTCTGCTGTTCCTTTTCCAAAGGAACAACACTTTTGATTTTTGCCGTTCCTTCTCCAAAGGAACGACACTTGCATTTTCTGTTGTTCCTTTTCCAAAGGAACAACACTTTTGATTTTTGCTGTTCCTTTTCCAAAGGAGCAACACTTGCGTTTTTTTCTGTTCCTTTTCCAAAGGAACAACACTTGTATTTTTTTGCTCTTCCTTTTTGAAATGACAACATTCTCGTATTCCTTTTATTTATGCTTGTTCTCCTTGCTATTCCAATTAAAGGACAACTGCTATTCCTCTCAATATATAATAATTTCGAGTCTTTTGGAGCACAACTATACACTTATGCAATGGATACAAAACTAGAGCATGTTGAAATCGGCAAATTATATAAAATCTCTATTATTACAAGAAATTGCTTTGAAGTGATAGGAGGAGAGAGGAAAGGACACAATTATTCATCACTTTTGTTGTCATTATCCTACTAATACTGATATGATTGGATATCTTTATCATGGTGGTTCTTTTTTATTTTTGTCCCATAATCGTCTTTGATCATTATTAAGGAGTAAGAACAAAGGTATATTTTTCTATTGAGATGTTAAGACTTCTTTCACCATTCCTACTCTTAAGGAGTGCTGAACCACCCTTTGTGTATAAATAGGGAAGTACTTTATAAAAGAAAAAATAAATAAGAGAAAAATGTTTATATGACTCGTTTATATGAGTTGTCGAATGCAGGATAAGGGGTCTCATCAAGAGCCAGCCTGCCATGATCATAAGGAATAAATTGAAGTGGCACTCACACTAGCCACCACACCAGGGATATGATCCAAGAGGCACATCAAAAAAAATAAAGAGTCCTTGGAACAGGAGGTCTCATCACGAGCCGGCTTGCCCACCTTTCACTCATTCCTGGTGAATGGCATTATGTTTTAACTGGTTACCAAGCCAGCATAATGACCTCCATTTTTGACATTGCATAGCATTTCCTAAGCATACATAAAGCATCATGGTTCCATGGGTGAAACAAACAACTCTGTCAAGGTTATGGACACCTGTTGGTAGCAGAGCTCTATTAATGGTATTGAAGTCACATTCCTTATACACCAATAGCAATCATCAACACCCTTCTTTGTCTATACCTTTGTACTACGTCAAATAATATTATGTATATCATTTCCTCGAACCATTAAACACATGAAAATATATTATAACCAATCACGATGGAAAAGTCGATCATGACCGCATTAGACTTTTTGTGCATGTCAGCTGTCCTATCATCCCAACCCCGCATCATATCACAACATTCTCTTATTTGTTAAGCAATCCTATTATACACCTCAATTTCAGCAACCTGCTCCTTTTGTAAACATGGAATTTTGGCATACGCTGTTCCTTTATGACTCTGTACCATGGCAGTTTGGCACGCCGCTCCCTCGTTTGACAGCTGAGGACGACCTATCACATTGAAGGGGGGAGGCAGGTGACCTCATAATTTGTTGGTATACACGTCAGACTATTATTCAAAAAACTTTTACTTAGGATTAGCAAGGCTTAATGGTATATCGTTTTTCAATTTGCATGGCTTGATGTTCCTAAGCTATTTCCATATTATGCTCTGCAGCAATTAGCAAGTGACTCAGGATTTTAACAAGCCTTGCTGTTTCATTATTTTCTTTGTGTTTCTAACAGTTTGAACAACTTGTTGTTCCATTGTCGTCTCTGCGTTTTACAGTGAGCTAAAACATGGGAGGAAGATCAATTCGGAGAGAACCACAGGTATTGATAGTCTCTGATGCTGCACAGGAAATCCTAGAAATGGCAGGATGGATAGTTTATCTTAATCATTTACAGGAACCCAACGAGACCGTAGCAATAGAATTCTTGCAGAACTTGCAAGAATATCACTCCACAGTAAGGGGGATACACATAGCAGTCAACAACGACATAATTGTAGAGGTCTTAGGACTGCCAGTAACTGGACCTGTGTGGACTCTAAAGAATGAGAGACTGTGAAAGATCATAAAAATATTCCAAGATGAAGGATAGAACTTGGCAACCAAAGGAAAGGGAGTTCTACCAGCAACATTAAGGGAGCCGTGGGCAGAATTGGTGAAGATCATCCAGAGCTACATCACATGTGAAAGCAGGAAAGACGTGGTAAGACCACGACACCTTAAACTTTTAGCTGTATTAAAACAAAAATGCTCTATGAACTTACCTACATTTTTAAATTCATTACTTCATGATGTTGCCCAAAGCATGAAAAATCACAACATGTAGAATCTGTAGTAAGTCACCATGGGCTGATACGACTAGTAGTTAGCCATAGTCTTACTTAGCAATAGAGCAACTGGGAAGAGCTAATTGCCACGATAGACAGGGGATTGACTAAAACATGCTACCAGTACATTGAATAGACCATTGAAATGGAGGAAATCAGCTAGATTGGCATGGATTAGAGGGAGGTTGGACAAATCCCAAGGGAATACTAGCCAACCAGTGGAGATAGATGATTCAGAGGATGAGAAACCCTCACAATTGGAAGGAGAAGAGAATGGGAAAGAATTGGAAGGAAATGAGGAAGCAGAAATGGAGGAAGAGACTGAGCAGCCTGGGCAGGCAGAGGAAGAGATAGAGCAATGCGAAGAAACCCATTGCAAAATCCATTGCAAGAGAACAAATTGGTCCAAATTCTGGCCAATATGGGTGAATATGCCCAACCTCTCAGCCCACTAGGCCTCCATGTTGAAGAAGAACCAAAAGAGCATTCTGCTCAGGACAAAAATGCACTTGAAGAATTATGCAACGAGGAAGAAAAAGAAGAGAATCATTGTTTTCATGATGAAAGTATGACATGAGAGAAAAGTGATGAAGATACAGAAGAGGAACAATCTATTCCCAACCAAACTACACCGGAAGAATTTTAGGGAGAAGAAGGGGTGGAAAATGAAGTCACCCAGGAAATAACAGAACCAGCTAGGGTTTTTACTCCTGAGCAATTCGAACAGAACAACGAAGGAGCACCCCAAGAAGAAAACCAGGGAATTGGCCAAGATGATAGTCTAGGCCTGAGTAAACAGACAGCTATTCCTTCTAAGAAAATAGAAGAAATTAAAAGATTACGAAAAGAACAACAAATATTGTTGAATGTGATAGCACGAATTTGACAATGAATCAGGGTTTTGAAAATGAGAAGGAGAGAAAAAAGGACTTTGGGGTTAAGACATGCAACCACTCCGGCGAGACCCCTTAAGAAAAAGGTAAGGAGGACTCAATTCCAGCCTACCATTCAAAACCAAAAGGAAAACATTTAGCTGTTACCCATCTTGAAGTGCAAACAGATGATATATCGGCCTGTGAAAAAGAAGTTCAGACAGAGGCACAACCCTCTAAAGAAATGTGAACCATAAACACGAGGCGATACAATAAGAAGATTCAAGTGAACCTTCCGCTTACCACTACCATGTGGGACAGTGATCCGAGGACAGTAACCCTACAAGAGGGTTTGATGCAAGCTCAACAAGCAGTAGAAAAATTCACAGAACAAATGGTTCCTCGAGAAAAGTATGAAGAATTACAACAACAGCTAAGGAATGTCAATCTGTCTGAAAGCCAGGCTTTTGAAGGATGGCGAAAGGAAGAAGAAAAAGTCACAAAGGTAACTCATAGATTAGATGTAGTTATCAGACAGATGGATACCTTATGCTCTTTGTACACTGATGTCCTAGCATGTAGAGCCCCTGCTAAGAATTATGCCTTGATTTTAGTGGAACAATATTTGAAATTGAAAATTAAGGCTATCAAAGCAGGAGTCCCTATACAAATTAATACTATTGATGATTTTATAAGTTGTTGTAAGCACTATGGAGTAAAGGTTCAAAGATTATTGTGTGAATTCTATCTACATAACCTTTTGTTAGATCAAGAGACACAGAGCAGAACCCCGACCCTTTCGTTGGGGATATCCAACTGCAAGCATTTATTTCATTTGGAGTTAATCAAATCAAATGGCTTAAAGCCTATAATGCCTTCGAAAGGCAAGAAAACGGATTAGATTTATGGGTAAGAGATGAGCCTAGAGATCCATTACAGTTGTGGAATAAACATAGGAACCTCATGAAGACTCCATGCGTGATTGAAGCATTAGGACCCTTTCAACAACAATCAATCGACAAGGGATAGAATAATTCTTTACCATCAGGGACCTTGCCATTGCAGCTGCTAAATTTCGATACCAGACCTCTAATCCAAATATCAAACTCAGGGAACCATTTAATTATGAGAACTTTAAATTAGTCCTTGATCACTTGAGCCTCTATGGTGAACTTATCTTGAGGGCAGGGCCATATTGGTTAGGATATAGGTTCTAGAGTCCGATTATTTGGCACCCTCCACCTAGATACCAAGCACTGTACGAGATTCCTGTGGGTCAGACAAGCCATCTTTTTGAACACCTAGTTAGGCATCATGGTTGTAGACCACCACATGAGATTCCATCTCCAGCCTACTCTCTCACTGCCTTACATGTCAACTACAATGTTTTCATGAGGGCATGAAAAAGGGTAAGCAAGGGGGTTGTGTGGAGTACAAAAGAAGGTATGCTTTTATTGATTATTTTGTCATCTTTTCTTTAAAAACTCATAACCTCTTTGCATCATGAACTAGGTAGATAATAAGAAATCATGATAAAATCTAAGGGATTTATACGCAACACAAAACTACTAATAATTGCCATTTCTTATGCAGAAAAATGGAAAAACGAAAGATTGCCATCCCAAAGAAAAAGACAGGGCAAAGTTAACTGTTGTCCCTTTGGTAGGGAACCACATGCAAACAAGGCAATCCAAATTGAAGTGTATCAGCCAAGGAAGGGAAAAGGAGATATCGAATCAGTGCAAGGAAACAAATGGATAACTGGGAATTAACAGTTTGGCGAATCCCTCAGGATCCTTTGATCCTGAGGGATTGCTATCTTAACTATTTTTGCATCATTGATATCTTCGCTCAGCTGTTATAAAAAGGGGCAGCACTGCTAGCCCAGGGGGACGACCTGTTGTTGTTTTTATGTAACTTCCCTTTGTATTTGAAACTTTGATCACTGACTCTCATTGAGAAGTGATCCATTGTAACTCTTCTTTGATGCTTTAATACAAATCTGGTTGTTGTTCTGTCTTTGATCTTGGAATAATCTCAAGCGGTGTGTCCCTGGAGGCTAAGGACCCAGCCCTGGTGGAACACTTTCTCCTGTACCATTATCTTTAATTCGTGCATGGTTTTCATTGTTAGCATTGTTTGGTAATCTGATGTGGTTTGTTATTTTACATCACAGTTCTATTATATTTGATTTATGTTCAACTGAGTAATATCATTCTCTATGATAAGAATGTCATATTTCTAACTTTGTAACACATTGTTGTTCCTTTAATCATTGATATAACATTGCAGGTCCTTACAGAATGCTATTGCTGTTCAATTGTAGAGTAACCGTGTTGTGATATTCATAAGTTGGTATTACTGTATTCATCTATGGTTTACACTTAATCGCGATTGTTGTTCAACTAACGTTGCTGTTCCATTATGAATTATGATCGTTATTCTTTGTAACTGAGATTGATATTTGTGGTATTAAAGTCAGATTATTGTTTCTCTCAATATTAAAGCATGCCATGTTTGTTATTTATTTTGGTTCATTTTACATTTACATTTTGCTCTAAGTGTTGTTCGATATTTCATTGCTAATCAGTTGTCGTTCTATTTCTATTTGTTGTCTGATTTATTCTTAGAGTAAATATTGCTATCTGATTTCTGTAGGATACGATTGCCGCACCTATTTCTATAGATTAAGGTTTTGATGTTTATAAGAACTAGTTGTTGTTCCATTTCCTAGTTGTTGTTCCATTTCCTGTTATTTGCGTTATCATTGCTTTGGTGTGCAGAACGATATGAAATTGTAGTGAGCATTGACATTTGTTGTCTAGTTCCCAGGTTGATGATCTGTTCCTTGATTATCTTTAGTTGCATCAGTTTACAGAGGGATGAGTTACTATTATTGTACCCTTGACTGATAATTTTCTTAGCTTTCTGAATGCATGATTTAAGTCTTAAAGTGCTTTGCTGTAAGTAGATCTTGTTTTAAGCATCGGTTTACTCTTGTATTCTGAGCACTATATAACTAGAATTACTCTAACAAATGACCACCTCAAACTGAGTACATTGTTTGAGATAACAAATCGTTCCTAGAATGATAAGTTAATGTGAGGTAAATAGAGGTGAAAAGGACCCTTTTTACTGATCAACAGCACGGTGCGCAAGCAGGTGTGTTCGCGCGACAACTGGGCCTGTTATAGCTCCAAATCTCACTCTTGAGGTTTGTGATGCTGCACTCATGGCCCAGGACAACCCCTCCTTCCAAACCTGGTCCAAAATTTAAAAAATAGTGTTTTATTCCCTATACGCGACATTGCCCTGAGATAAACATGTGTATACATGGATCTGTGTATACCCAGCCCACGTATATGTCTTAAAACACTTAAAAAAAATTAAATCTCCTTAATTTCGGGCGGAGATTGCGGGTTTTACTTGCTGATCACCTGTTAGTGCCCATGGCCCAACTATTCCCAACGAATTCCCAACTAAAAAACTACCTTGGGAGAGGTATAAAAAGGCTTCAATGTGAAGGCCTAAGGGAAGAGAGAAGAGAGAGAAAGGTTATAATGCTGAGATTTCCCTGACCAGGTCTAAAGATCCTAGTGCCTCCTGCACTTCCCCCATTTACAGGAAACCCTTGTTTCATTATGTGATGATGTCCATCTACTACTTGAGATATCATGGAGTAAGTCATGGAAAGAGTTTGTTAAAGGCTTGAGACTAGATAAATCTGGAGGATAGTTCCGCTTGGAGCCTGCGAAAGGATGAACCAGGTGAAATTATTCCTTTCTGTACTTTATTTGTCTATAATAAAAGAAACACTTGTCTTTGTTCCTGACATAAATCTTCTTCATGTTTATGATATCCATGTTATGATTCATATATGAATGGTTGTTTAATTGCATAACTAACTATCTTTCACTATATTATGAAGATGATTTCTTTATAATGTTTAGTCCATTAACTGTTGTACTTTCTGGAATTGATTGTTTTGCAGGTTGAAGCAGAAAAAGGAACTCTAAGAGGGTTTGGACCCTGGAAGGCTCTTCTCAAACGTAGGACCCCCAGGTACACCCCTTATCATATAGTTTGCTCATTTTAGCATTATGGTTGTACGGAATGTGTCTTTCTCTGTATAGACAACCTCTGATTTGCTAGGGTTTCAACCCAAAGACCCTAGGGGAATTTGTCCCTTAACAACGCCGATGTGGAATACACGTCAAAAGTCTAGGAGGACCTAGTGCGAATGTAGAAGGTGACAGCAGGAAAAGCGACGTGTTCCACCAGCTGATCGTGATAGAGAAATCAGAAAAACAGGTAGAAACATGCACAGAGTTTGCCAGACAAAACAAACCAATAAGAATCTGCATGTACCCAGGGTTCGATGGGCATATAGGACCATAAGCAAAAGGAGGAGGGCGAAGGTGATCCCATCGTCGATAAGACAAGATGAAATCAGGAGTACAATGGAATCTCCCTGAATCACAGCCCCCATAGTTTGGATAGGACGTGAGGACCGAGGTAAACCAATTCGGTAGTTACATGAAGCCATTTGGCGCGAGAGCTTGAGACTTCGTGAACTAGATGGAGAATGGGAACAACTGAGGAGAAAAAGTGTGATATTGGATGAAGAAATTAGCAAACTGTGCACCGGAGGCACAAAAATGGATTGCATGGAACTAAGGAAACCGGGCCTGGTTGACCTGACTACTGCTGTGACCTGCTATCATGGCTATGACTGCACCTTACTGAACAATGGAGCGTAGAATGTGATGTGCTACCAAATACAAAGGTACTCAAAGGATGCCTGCAGCTTGGGCTAGCAGGGAAGCAAAAGTCTCGCACGTGGGGTGTGACCACCTGACTATCTGTGGAAAGCACAGTCTCAGCACTCCAAGTAGTTGAAAGAAGGTGCAGGAGTATAAACAAGTCTGTAAGAGAACTGTGTGGAAAGAAGGTTCCGTGTAGGGTCAATCAGTCAGCAAGATTGCAGTCACGCAGAAGGGGCTATGCTACCACATGGGAAGACTGGGACGTGATCGTTGATGTCACTATTCATGACAAGAAGTCTGAGTTACGATAGAGAGGAGCAGGCGATGGTACATTAAGACAGGAGTTCTGAGCTAGATATGAAAAGATCTGCCACCAAGAAGATATTAATGAATTAGAAGTGGAGGGAAGGGTTGAATTCAAACTCACACGTTCCTATAGAAACCGTTGGGGTAGCCCCACAACAACCCTTGGATATTTGAGACTCGAGCCAGTGCAGAGCAGCAAGCACCCTGCTACCTAGCCACCCATGAGTACATACCCAAGTGAATCCATGATAGAAACCATGTCTAGAACCAGGGTAAGGTTTGCGGAAAAGCCCTATCTAACCTAGAAGGAGACGAGAGAGGTGGCTGCTACCCCAGAGGTTCCAAAGTCCCCACGCACGGCGTGAGCCCAGAAAGACAAACTGACTATGGGGCCAGTCTGGGCATCACCATGATTCTGTAAAATGTCAATGGCAGAAAAAGGCAAGGTAATCACCACTGAACTCGAGGAGGAAGAGGAAGATTTACAAGCCCTGATTGCCCAGATTGAAGCACAAGATGAGGAAGAGGAAAATTTTTCCCAAGTCCCTTTGGCAATAATGCTACCACCATATATCTCTCTATGGAAAGGGACAACCAAGATACCAAAGGACTTGGAGACCACGAAAAGTTCACTCCAGACCCCACTTCTTCCAGATGAAATAAGGTTTGATGCTCTGTTGTTGGGACAGATACCAAATATCAAGTTCGAAGATTGGGATCTCACGGACAGTGAGAAGTTTCCCCAGTTGGCTGCGAAAAAATTACTGCAGCAGAAGTGGTTACTGGGTGTCGAGAAGGCAAGATTGCTCAATGTAAGGTGGATACCCCACTATCACCACGCGACCATTACAATATTTGTTATCCGAAAATTACTATGTCTAGTACATGATGGGTATCTCTGGCTGGAGGAATCGATTCCCATCACGGCCGATTTAATACACCGAATTTCCCAGCTGCCTACTAAAGGAAACGATACTACAGGTATAGCCGGAATGAGTAGCGACCTCACAGAAGCCATGAAGATTAAATATAAGATGGAAAAGTGGAAGTGAGGCTATGTAATAATGAGCATGAAAGACGGAGGGGTGTGTGTCACCACCTAGTTATGGGCCAGTAAACTTATGAGGAAATGCCACACAGATGAGGTGCCAACCTTTGTCATTGCACTCGCAGAGCAATGCGCTGCAGGGGTTCAGTCCAACTAGGCACAGTTTCTCTGTGATGAATTTTTAACAAATTGTTGGCAAGCCCAGGAGCATGGTGTGCAAGCCTAGAGTGGTGCAGCGTGTGAGAATGTTTATAAATGTTCCCGGCTGCCTATGGGGAGTTTGCAGCGAGACTTCCGACTTCTCCTTGTCTCCTATAACCAACGAAATAATTGGGCTAGATTGCATGAGAAATTGGCGCGATCTATCCCAAATTTTATGAACTGAAACCTGATTTTCCTCATTGGTCAGAGCGACTTCACATACATCATCGATTCTGGAGATTATTCATGCCGGATTTCTGCCTCATGCCCGAGATTTTCTCCGTGATTGAGCCCATGATTTCCCTAAAAGAGTGGATCTTCCCAACTTCACTAGCGCATTTTTTATATTTTAATTCAAATTGTCCCCCTCGACTGCTTGGTTGAATAGCGTAGAGATTGTTTTGTTTTGCAGGTTTAAAGAGGCGGAACGAGAACATAAATCAAATTGCAACTCGTAATGCAAATTTCTCCAGGGCGAATAACTTTGGGCCTTTGGTTTTTTTTCAATGCCGAGACATAGAAGGTATATGGTTTATTGTGCCGGCTATATATCCATTCAGCTATTAACCTAACCTACCGCTCTGCATTGACAGGGAAGGTAATTTTGGAGTCTGTAATACTCACTGCACTGGTTGTTCTCAGTCTTACTGCATACACGTTCTGGGCAGCCAGAAGAGGACATGACTTCAGTTTCCTTGGGCCCATTTTGTTTGCAGCAATCCTAGTGCTTATTTTCGGCGCACTAGCTTCCATAATATTTAGTGCATATATTGTTTATGACACAGACAATTTGATAAAACGTTATACTTATGATGAATACGTCTGGCCTTCCATAGTGCTCTATTTGGACATCATCAATCTTTTCCTGTCCCTCTTAACACTTTTCCGATCTGTTGAGAACTAGACATGCCGAATACAAATATGTAAATTGCGCAATTCTGCGGAGCGTAAAATTGTATTCCCTGGAAGAAACATTTTTTAATATATATAACAATTGTTTATGTTTAGCAGAAATTTTGGATTTCAAAAAATTGATGTTGAGTGAAATGTCTTGAAGTGGTAGTACTATGCCTGTGATTTTTCTGTTATAGGCTTTTGTTTTTGGACCGATCTTTCGTTGTCATATTTCTCTTGTATATTTGCGGTGCTAGATACTTTTTTATTCTGGTCACAATTACTGCATTTGATGCACTTATCAAATGGCGGTCGTCCATGTAGTGATCCATGTAATGAATTTTTTTTAATTTTTATGTTATTTAAAAAAATCTTTAAAAACAAATTGAATTTCATTCCTAATTTTTTAATTTTTTTTTTTTAAATTGAATCTTATTCTAATGTCTATTTTATTTTATTTTTTATATTGTTTTTTTTTTGAATTAAAATCTCTAAAAAGAAATTTAATTTGATTTATTATTAAGAAAAATGATTTTTTTAATTTGATTTATTTCCTAATGTTTTTTTAACTTAAAAAAAATAAAATTAGTAAATCAATTTTTTTTTTTTTTGTTTAAACTAAAAAAAAAAAAAAAAAAAATATTCTATTCCTAGTTACTACCAAAATAAATTTAAATAAATAAAGAAAAATAAAAAGGAATTAAATTTATTCCTAAGGATTTTTATGTTAAAATCAAAATCTTTTTTTTAATTGAATTTATTCTAATTTTTTTATTGTTTTAAAATCATTTTTTTTTTTAAGAATTTAAATTTTATTTTAATCCTAAAACAACCTAGGATCTTTTATTGATTTAAGATGATTTTTTTAGCATATGGAGACAAGCATATTGCAACCCTGAAAATATTTATAAACATTCTACTTTCTGATCGTCGAGATCGTACAGAGACGTAGGAGGAGAGCATACTTATTTGAACTGCAAATATGATCCTACCTACTCTATGCTAATTGAAAATTACAAACTATTACGGGTAATTAAATTTCCAGTGTAACCATTCACGCAATAGTAGTAAAAATATATTCATTTTCAATTTCCTAATTTTAAAATGAAAATATACAAGGATGATCGATTCTAGTTTTTGTGAGTATGATCTAATGAAATAAAAACAAAATCGATCTAACCTCGTACTTGTTTGAAGCCATCGAAACCACTTGTCGATAAGGCTCTCATAAGCGTGATTTCCACTTTGATTCAGATTGTGCTGCAACTTCTCTTCGTCCTCCTCAATTTCCTGTTCAAATAATTGTTCATCGTTAGATATACAGGATGATTCTTCAAGTGTTAATTCATTGTTTTCTTTTAGAGGAGTATTTAAGCTTTTGGCTGCTGTCAATATCTCTTCTTCGCAAGAAGAGGAGATCCTGACACTTGCTAGGATCTGAGCGAGTTGTTCCAAACTTATACTCATCGTTTTTTTTGTGTTTTTGTTTTTTTTTTTAGTGAATGGGGGGTTTTTTTATTTGCGTTCTATTTCTATGTTTTCTATATGAGAATAAACTTAAATGAAAATTCCTAAATGCAATTAACCCTAAATGATCCTAAATAAAAATTCTTCCTAAACAGTCTTCTTAACTAGCTTACATTTAAGTTTGCTTCCCCGGCAATGGCACCAAAATGTTGGGTGATTTAGTTGTCTGCTAAATCCCTGTCATTTAATTTATCAATCCGGGGAATCGTAAACTTAGAAGCAAACCAAAATATATGGGACCTTAGATGAAACAGGTGTAAGAAGTTTGTTTAGAATGGAAATGCATATTACAAATCTAAACTATCAGATCTATTTTATGAAAGCATAAAAAAATGTTTTATCAATGGAATTATTTTACTTTAGAGGATAGAGAAGAGTCTCTTGTTCAAGAGTCCTGATTGTCCTTCTACAACCTTCCTATAATAACATTACCAAACACCTAAGAAAGCAAGAAAGAAAGCATATAAATGAAAGCAAGTAAATACTGTTTTCAGTTCTGTTCTTAATGGAGAAGAGTCTAACTTAGGAGGACTTGATTTCTCTAGATACTGAAATGGAATCAATATTCACGTAAATGTAATCTAGGAAAGCATATGAGAAAGTAAATCTTATTTCAATTTAATCTAGCTCATGGAGAAGAGACTCCTAACTTAGGAGTTCCTAGTTTTCCTTCTCACATCAAGACTAGCTACTAAAAGGAGATCAACCTTCACACAACAAAACATGGCCATAAAATGAATTCATATTGAAATTATCTACAAGTATTTACAACAAAGAATTAAGATGAACATCATAATTAAAATTAGTATATTCACAACATTACTTTACAACAAAGTGTACTTATCTTAGTATGGGGATCCTTCCATTCCTCAATGAGCACACATGAACAACTATCACACCTTAAGAATCAAACAACACTCATAACTCATGATTTGGAGAAAATGGTATTATTCATGTTGAATGAACATAAATCTAATGCTAATGAATAACTGATAATTGTTTTCTCTCCCTCCTCTCATCATAACATAATTTGGAGGATGCTCCTCTTATTTATACATGAATTATAGATATCTACTCAATAATGTAGATCCCTTAAATATCTACTAGACCCATACTTGTCTCAACTTATCCCTAAATACTAGATACAAATCCCATGACACATCAAAATCTCCATGATCTTTCTCCTTGGAATATGGTCCACCTCTTGAGTTGAAATTCGAATTTGATCTTGGGAGGCCACATAAGGGTACCTTGGAAGCTTCCAAATGATCTAAACATGTCATCAAACTCAAGCCACTTTTAGGTATAAGAAAATACATGTTATTTCTCTAACTTTTAATCATAAATTCACTCTAAATACATGAAATTAATAACTTTGGAAAATGAAAATATAAACTCATATGGTAATGGAAATATAGGGTTATGTAATGATAATGAGATGAAATGAGGTGACAAAATGAGGATAGAGGTGAAAATGGAGTGAAAATTGAGGTTAATTTGGCAGCCCAACACATGGTAAGACTTTCCATTATGCATGGTTGCTCCTAACAGTCCTACCAGTTGTAGGAGAGCTGCTGAAAGGCAGCCAGTTTCCTGACATTGACAAGAACCTACCTGAAGCCGTGTGGTATAACTCGCTTCAGGCTATGAAAGATGCCACGAGGATTCGTGAGATCAAGGTGTATTAGATATTCATGGAGGCGAGTATCCAGACATGGATCAACCGTAAACCGCAGTTATCACTAATAGTATACAACCATTTGCAAAGCGAAGCCAAGTTCAAGGTGGATATACATAATCTATATATTAGGGCGCAAAAGTATCCCACTCAAACATGGGTAAAGCTTCCATTCATCACAACGGATGATGCAATTTTCGAGGCAATGGCGGCATGGCCTCTAGAATGGCATGCGCCAAACATAGCCGAATTAGAAAAAATTGCAGCTCGGCAACGGAAGAAGGAAATCAAGCCGCGCATCACAACGTTGGCGAAAAGAACGCACCAGGAACAAAAAATGCTGACACAATGGGAGGTGACTGAAACAGCAGCAGAGACCATCACTGCACCTGTTGAAGAGATTGTGGAGGCTCAGGAACTATCCATGGAGCAGGACATTCAGATGGAAGTCAAGACACAGGAATGCATGGACCCGACCATAGCATCGACTCAACTTAAGAGGCTGTGCATCCAGGAACAGTCACATGCACGGAAAAATTCTAAGACGGTAAAAGCCTTGGAGAAAGATCTTCTTGCCAACAACGAACCAGTGTGTGACAACACTAAGGGTGCTTCGGAGGAGCTGATGATAGAGCAGAAAACTGCGTTCAGGGAAATCAAGGCATAGTTGTAGGTGTTACAGGTGCGACACCCAGGAGGGATGATTCCAACCCTCGTGGAAGATACACTTACAACGGATCAGATGGTGTGCGCTACCACAATGAACACCTTAATATTAATAGCACACACTGTCCTAGCAGAGGCTGAAGGTGACAGGAAGGGTTGGGGGTTAAACTTGGCCACCCTTCCTAGAGAAACCCTATACCAACTGCAGGATTGGGTAACTACTGAGCTCCACGCCAGGGAAGGCCGCACACTCCAAGTATTAATAGAGAAAAAAGGAAATCTGGAACAAATTTGTCTACAACATGATGACTTGATTGCACATAACCAAGGATTGGAACATGTCGTGGAGGAGGTCTGTAGTAGTGTACCAGAACTGGCTGTGCCAGTGGAATTCCCTGCAACTGACAAGATTCATCACATAGCGGCAAGATTCCAGAAGGCTCAAGCAGAGGTTATGAAAGCTTAGTTGGAGTTGAACTTATAGATCATGGAGCTAAGGATGAAGGCACAACCTACTACACCCTCAGAAGTTAGAGAGCAGCGCCGCCTTGAAATTCAAGAAAGATTGCAAGTGACAGAGCACATTGTACAAGACTACACAGGATTGTTGGATCAGTGCCTTCTTATGCTCACATCACTACAAGAATACCCAACACTACAGTAGGTAGAGACGGAAGCGCGAGAGTTGCAGAAGGCTTACGACAATGTTCGGGGAACTATGAAAATAGTCACCATCGCTCAGTGTTTGGCCAAGATGAGGGAGGCCTAGGCTCTGAAGGAGCAGGTGGATGCCACACGACAACAAGAACCTGGGCTCAAAGTGTGCATCAAGCCTTGGCTTGAGGAAGCATTCACGGTTACCACTACGAATGAGGGGAAGCTGACTCAGTTGCAGGACACATATGCGCTAAGGTAGGAAGGTGCCTTCGACAATGCATCAGAACACGAGGAAAAATTGTTACAGAACACAGTGGAAGAATGTGTGGCATATGTCAGTACAGCGCAAAGGTTGTTGGAGGAACTACGAGCAAATATCAATGCACCAACCGAGTGACTCGAGATGAGTCATGATGATTGTGTTGGGGGACTGTTGGGTAACGAAGGCCCAGCGTAATGGGTTTGGGGCTTAAATCCTGCAATTTTGGGTAAAAGTGTGGTAAAAGCTCTGCGAAGTGCACGAAGTGCGAATTGTAATGAGTCAAGTCAAAGGGTTGTCCGCCTGAAAATAATGTAAGAAAATAGAAAGTGAGTCGGCTTGCCCATGGTCCACGGACCATGGGAATGTATAAATAGAGAAAGGCTCTAAGGGTAGAAGGTATATTTAGTTCGGATCTTGAATGTTATGGGTTTATGAATGCAATATTCGCTCTGAGTCTGTAAGTCTGAGTCATGGGTGATAGTAGTAGAGTAGGCTCTGCAGCTGTGTGCACAGAGGCCTGGTAGAGTTCACAGTTGTGTGCACAGGCCCCTGCAGCTAAGTGCGCAGGGTGGATCTGGTTGTAACGAACAGGAGATAAATAAAGATAAGTGTTTCTAAATCATTGTGTGTTTTATCGCAGATCTATATGTTTATGCTTATGCTCTAAGTTTATGCAAATCTGTAAGATTTATGGGTGCACGCACTGGTTATAACTATTAAATTCTTGCTTAAAGACCTTAAGAATTAGATCTGATCTATAATAACCACGATAATACTAAGAATCTAAGAAGTGCCTCATTGCCGAGCTACATGAACACTTGATAGCTGAGCACAGTAGAGCGAGTGTGCAAATCAGTTCGCAACCCTTCTAGTCCTCATTAAGACATCCCTAGGGTGCGGAAATGTAGTTCCAGCACCTTCCCATACTACGTCGGGTGAGACTTCAGTATGCGCTTCGCAGATTGTTGCCGAAAGGGCCAATTGTATGGGATTTGTTTGGCTAAAAACACTTCCAAACCTGGGTCAGGCCCCATCAAGCCAACACATGCTCCGTGGATTGATGCCGAAAGGGCCACTAGTGTAGGGCTTTGCTTGGTTACTTAACGTTGAACCTAGGTCAGGGCCCATCAAGCCAGCCAATGGTTTTGTTGCTAGGACTGGGATCTGTTTCATTGCTGGGACTGGAATTTGCATAACTAGATGTGTGATGTCGCATCATTGGAATCAAACTAAGAAAGAGATCAAAGACTGGTTGGATAGAAATATCCATGAGTTCAAGATGCAAGAAAATAGGAATCCATGATTGATGAAAGAATAGTTGTTGGACAGATATCTGTACACATAGATACAAGAAATCTTCTTCTATTCCTTCCCGGTTGAACTATACGAGTGGATCGCGAAGTTGGTAGACGACCAAGGGCAGTGGTGTAGAAATTTTTACAAATTAGCTATCTCTCATACCATGTAGAAATTCTCACTGTAGATTAATCTGATTATGCAATGTACTAAAGAAAAATACTTAATCTACTTCTACTATCAAACTTGTGGAAGCTTAATCGATTTGAGAAAGATCAAATAGAACACATATAACAAAGAAGAAGAATCAATACACATGAAATACAGAAAATACTCTAGGGAAAGCCTCAGCTAAAAACCCTGCTATCTATATTATCATACAAGGTGGAAATACACCAAGATTACACAAAGCTTTAGCTCTCACAGCTATCCAGCTCTCAGTACAATCCTCCTGTATGCTCACAGGAAAACAAGGCCTCTCACAAACATTCTCCTCTACACTCCAAGCCTCCTATTTCCTTGCATTGTTCCTCTAGGATGATTCACCTTCAACCAAGTGGAACATTGCTCTTACACACTGTAAAACTACACAATCCTCAAGGAACCTTATTCCTTCTGCATGGATGAGTTTCCTTCATAGGAGAACTCATGCAACTGATAGTAAATTGTCCCTGTCTTTAATCTCAACTAGGTCTTTGTCTGAACTGACATGCATGAGTTATTTATGAGGGAATATTCAGTTATCTGGAGAACACTAGTTGCATGCATGCATGCATTAACTGACTAAACTCACAATTAGTTCCTCAAACTATTCGAAACTAATTTAACTGGGCTTAACTCAGTTAACTGATCTAACTAATTACAACTCAAATACAACTCATCCTTATCTCTGTAATTAAGGGATAACTTCCTCAATCAAAGGGATAATTGTTGCATGTCTTCACAAAGACTTCATGTTTGAATTTCTCAAACTAATTAACTCAAGATGAATTAATTAATTATTTTTCAAACTGCTGGTGAGACTAAATTCAAATTTTAATTCTCAATTTTAACTCAAGGATAAATTGAAATTGGAATATATCCTGAAATGCTATCTATAGCAATGCTATTTTTAGCATTTCTTGTTGCTATTTTCAACAAGTGGAGGCTTGATGGTCTGTTTCTCTAGACCTCGAAGATATTATGGAGATTGGAAGCCTCTGAAGATAAGATCATGGGTGTTTTCAATCATTGGCTCGATTGCATCATAGGAGGACTTGTGACAGACTTCGCGGTTGATACTTCGGTCAGTTCCAGCGAAGCAGAGCAACGCTTCTTCAAAGGACTGCGAGGTAAGTATTTAAGGTATTTAAATACTTGGATTAAGATGATATTATGTGAAAAGCGGATTATGTATTTACCTTGATGTTTGGGACTACGTAAAGTGGAAGGACTTTAAGGGACGGAGGAAGAAAAGGCCCTAAATATAGCCCGTTGATTGAACCTCCTCTGAGTGACAACGAGGGAGCAACACAGGCTTCTCTGTAGAGCATTGTTCATCTAATAAGACAGGGGTTCCTGCAAATACCTCATCCACCCACACTGCCTCCATCTTCACCTCCACTGCTTACACCCTCACCCACACCACCGCCACCTCCACCACTGTTCAATATGGTGAACTCCATAAAGTTACCTGTGTTCAAGGTTGTGGGAAATGAATATCCAAACTAGTTTTGGTTCATCAAAAAGGCTATATGGGAAGCTTAGGGTATTGCATATGATCAAATTAAGAAAGAAACATTGGTTAGTGCTTTGCAAGATTGTGCACAAACGTGGTACATAAGTACTACATTGATAATCCGATGTTTGCATTGGCAGATATCCAGACTACGCTAAATAAGGAATTTAGTAGACTTAAGTTTGAGGAAAAATCAATTGTGGGATTCAAAGAGAACATGATGAAGCCTGGTGAGACACCCTAGGATTTGGATTAGAGATTGAAGTGTATGATCTATGAGGCTAACATGAATCTAACTGATGGACAACACCGCAAATGGTTTGTGGCCTTGCTCTTGCCTCATCTAAGAGTTTCTCTATCACAACAAAACATTGGGACCCAAGAGGAAGCTATGGAAATCACGATGAGATTGCACAAGACACTAATGCAAGATGTTAATCTGGGGGTTCAGTACATTCATGCGCAGTTGCAGAACCTTTGCCTAGAAATGTAGATTCTAAAGAAAGATAGAATAGCTTTACCCGAGGTGCGCGAAGAAGTTTCGTGCCTGAAGTGCAAAAGCTAGGGGCATGACCAGGATCACTGTCTAGTTTTCAAAAATTATGTTGCAGTAGGGGGACCAATGCCTCTGAGGCCGGAAGCTACAATAGGTCCAAGTACAAGGCCCACGCTATGGTGTGCTATCTGTTAGGTAGCTGGAAAACATGCGAGAGACAATTTCCATTTGCTGCAGAATTTCGTACAGAAACTGCAACAACTCTTCTACAACTTCTATCTTAATGATGGATAGAACACATGTATATGGGGTGCAGGCAGAAATGTGGCCCCCGAATCAAGTGTTGGAGGAGCGTGAGGCTAATATCAGGGGCGTGGATGAGGCCGAGGTGGAGGAGGACCTGGTAGAGGTCGAGGGTAGGTTATTTGTTACAATTGTGGGGGACTAGGACACTACATGTGATACTGCCCGAATCCGAAACGGATGTCATGTTGCTATTGTACTCAGCTTGACCATGCGATGGAGGATTGCCCTATATTTTTAGCTAAGATACGTGAGAAGGGGGTGATGCCTTAGCAACTGAGTCAAAACTTGTAGATGATGAGGGTTGAGCCTTGCGAGGAAGCTCTTAAGGTAAATTTTGTGCTATTGAGTGGGGCAACGACTGGTGAAGATAAGGGGAAGCAACCTAAAGAAGGTGAGTGGGTCTGAAAAGCACCAGAAAAGGAGACTAGGTTTGATCTAGAACGCGTGAAAGAAACATTTATGGAAGCAAAGAAAAGGTTCACCGAGGCCTCTACCTCAAGGAGTCAGGAGAAGTCCAATGAAGAAATGGACCCATCCATGACTACCACATTCTAAGAGACCTGCATGAAATTGCTACATGACAGGAAGGCTGTGAAGGGACTGCAGGAGCTGATCAATAGGTGCATTGGGAAGGAAAATGCTACTGATAGACTATGCATAGTTAGAAATATTGGTAAGCATAAGGAAAGAACTGGATGCGAGATGAGACTCACCGCGCAGATAGGCGAATATGAGATTGATCAAGTTATTTTAGATTTAGGGTCAGACGCGAACGTTTTGCCAAAACAAACATGGGAGAGGATGGGGAGACCTATGTTGGAGTGGTCTCCGATTCAGTTAAGAATGGAAAATGAGTAGAAAATAATCCCAATGGGGAGGTTTTAGGGCGTAACAATTGATATTGAAGGTGCAAGTGCACTAGCTGATTTTGAAGTGATAGAAATTGTAGATGACAACAATCCCTACCCCGCGCTCCTTGGGATCTATTGGGCCACTGACATGAATGGGGTAATCAATCTAAAGAATCAGAAGATGATGTTTGAGAAGAAATCACTCTGCATAGTCATGCCACTGGACCCTACAGAAGGATCGTGCTATACTGAACCGGTCCGCGATTATGAAAGTGATGACGATTTGGACCAGATTTACAAGATAACGGCGTGAGATCAGGATTAGGTGAATCCGAAAGTAGATGGACATATTCCATGGGAATGTAAAAGTTCCTGCATGTCAGATTCATATGAAGAACTGGAGCACTGGCAGAATCAATTGCATGAAGTATCTACGTTGCAATGTAATATGATGACCAAGTCATTGCGTTGTGTATCACCAAAGGTAAGAAATATGCCTTACTATGATGGTTTAAATGATGTTGATCACTTTTTGGATGCATTTGAGAGAGAAATGCCAGAAAAACATCTCTTCTAGGCCTTGGACTAGGTGTATGCACTACACCTATGAGATTGTGGGGCACACACAAAGATAGTTTGATGATTGGCGCGTATATAGAAAAATCATGAGAGTGTGGTTTGGTCATCCACAAGTGTGGATAACAGAAAAGTATGATGGGAGGAATGATCCGTGTGAGCATTTGGCAAAATATACTGAAGCATATGGAGCGAAGCCTGAGTTAGAGTGGGCACATATGTTTTGTCATACTTTGGATGTTATACCGATGAATTGGTACTTGGAGATGGAACTCTGCCATGGCACTGAAGAATGGGATGTTTTGTACTAAGGATTTTTCATGACATTAAACTTTGAGGATGGGTTTGAATGTATCGACGAAGCATTACAGGAGGTTAAGACAACAATATTGAGGATACTACAGGTGTTACACAGTAATTTGTCACTATCCTCATCTCAGTCCCTCTACTGTGTCATGTGTCAAATAAACATGTTCATATCTTTCCACCAATGCAAGAAGATTAAGCAAATGCTCTCTAATGTTGAAGATTGACCCTTTTTGACTAATTTCCTGCATCGTCGCTAGTAAAACTTTAAAATGCGTGATGGTTCTCTGTCATGAACTGTATCGTTGCGATGTCGTCGCTAGTCCCCAGTTCATGACCTACGACAATCTAGATTTGGCAAATTAGTTCAAACAGTTGGCCTTCTGGATATTTCTAGAGCTGGTTGTTGGGTCAGTTTGGGTCACATTTCCACCTCTTGTGCAACCTCCCTTGAGGATAAGCTCCCTCTCCCTCATTTCATAGAGACTCCTTCTCCTATAAAATCACTCACCATTGCTATGATCTGCTAGTTACTAGTTTTTAGTTCTTTTGGTTGTATAGTACTACTAGTGCATTTGAGTTTGGTAGATAGCTTTGGTGTGGGTGTGACAAGTGTTAGATTGCTTAATAGTTTGCAAGAGGTTGTGGAGTGCCCTTAACCTTGTATTAAAGCTTGTGAGTGAGAGGGAGATATTGTTGTTTGGGAGACCCATCCTTGAGAGTGAATGCTTGAAGAAACATACTAGCTGGACCCTCCGAGAAGGCTTGTGACATCAAGACTTGGTTGTAAGATTTGCTCTTGATTTATTATTAATACACTCAATGATAATTTCCTATGTCTTGTATGTAATTTTCTTGATAGCTCATGACTTCTTGACTTTATGAGTAAATAGATCATTGTTGTTATCATTTATGTGCTATGTTGTTTTCTTGTGGCGTTTCAGGTTGATTTCTCATTAAGGAGAAGGAAACGGAAGCTGGAGCAATGCAACAGAACTTCATCAACCATCGGTTTGAGGTAGGCCTCCAACAATGACTATTTAAGGGAATCAATTGTTGTTTTGTCTTTTCTGTGACTAGACCCACTCTAGGGCTAGAGGGGTTGCCTCTGTCCAGAGAGGGAACACTTTCCTGCTTCACAAGTTGGTGACTGCACTGGGGATTCCTTTGTATGCTTTTTCTCTTGTTTGCTTTTGTTTGGTTTTGATTTAGTGTCTCTTGAATTTTGGGATTAAACCATCATTTTTTGGGTTACCTGGGTCAATCTGGGAATTCCCCTTACTGCTTGGAAAGATTATCTAGTGTCCTTTAGGTTTTCTTACTTTGTCTTTTGCTTAAGTAAGATCGTCATTGAAGATGGCCTAAAATTCGCGATGACGTCACTAATGTTATAGCTTTGTACCCGTGACTATTTGGCTTTTGTCTTGGGTTGCTAGTTTAATTCCCGCGACGACTCTTGAAATTGGACCATCTCTAAAAATAGGTGTACTGTAGTGACTAGTCTCTAGTTGTAAGTGTAACACCAGTGACTAGTCTCTAGTTATCAGTGTAACACTAGCGACTAGTCTCTAGTTATCAGTGTAACACCCGCGACGATTCCTGTAAAGTTGTTTTTACAACTTTACCTCCTGAATCCACCAGTCTTGTTTATCCCCTGTTGTTTCTTGTCTCTCATTAACTTGTTTTGATTGCTTTTGGTTAAGGTACTGTCTCGTTGATTTCATTTGAGTAAATCTTGTGTTTTTAGACCCAGTGGCCTAGCTCTCTTAAGTGTTTCAAACTGTTTTCTTGGGTTTCTTGTCTATCCAAGGTTCATCCGTAACCATCTTATTGATTTGTTTGAGTTTTTTCCTTGCTGGTTGACTTTTAGTGTCGATTATTGAACCAATTTTTTATATTGATTTGATTTCTTCACTACCAAGCATAGATCAAAATTATTTGGATTGATCAGTTCACACTTTCTTGTTTGTCTCTTTAAATTCAAAACAATCAAAATAAAAAGACTGCATTCATTTAATATACGAAAGTGAAAGTATATTTGCATTTCAAGTTTTCATGATTGAGGAATTGGAAAGAAAATTTAAAATCTATCATTAGTAGTATCGATGCATTGTAGGATTGATGTGTTTATGCATTGTGTCTCTTAGATAATCTTGGTTTCATCTTGGTTTGGGAATGATCTCTCTACCTTCCTGTAAGTAGGTGTTCATTGAAATAAAAGATTCTTTACTCATTCTAGCTGCATCCTAGGGTTTTTGATATACATACGACAAGGCTTGGAAATTGAAACCTAATTCAAGATCAACTCTAAAATGAACTGAATGAACTTAACAATGCATTGGAACTTAGCACACATTATTTAGAGGTCTAGGCTAGAGACGTGGTCTGGCATCGTTAAACCTAGTCACTATTGCTTTCACTTAAGGTTGGGTGATTCCTCCTTCTGTGACTCAATAGTTGCCTAGCATGGATTTGTGCTCCCAGTACCATTGAGTATATATCGGGAGACCCCACTAAGTTATCATCCTACATCCATAGGAAGTCGTGTCTGCCACCTTGCAAACTGTAACGCATTGAACACATCATTTGGGAAGATTGACTGCCATACGGAAATTCCTTGGTTTTCATATGATCACCAAGGTGTATATTCAGTTTTACGGGTTGTTTGGTAAACCTTTTGCCTAGCTCTCTAGAGTAGTCACTTTTGTTCCTTTTCAAACTCCTTAAAAGAAAAGGTCCATCTAAGCACTTGTCCTTTCAGGATCATTAAACCTCGAAATAGATAGAGTCACCTTTTCATCCTTTTCTCAACTCTTGAAACATGAAAAGGTCAAGTTTTGTTCCTGTGTCATAAAATTTACTACCCACGAAATATTCCTGGTAACAGTTCAAGTTCTTGATTAAAGTACAAGTGTTTTTAAAGCTCATTCCCAATGGAAACATTCCCCGAGTCTATCGACCAAGGTCTTTCCCCAGATGGGAACCTGGGTCTGTTTCCTTCTTTTGGAAATGTCGATGCTCCGTATATGGCAACGCTGTCCTTGCCTCGGTTAACCATCGGTTTGCCCGTTTGGTTGTTTCAACCTCGGTGGTCCTGAGCATCATGACTCCTGTTCCATAGTCTCCTTTGTTTGAATCATGACACGTTGATTCCAAGGTTGAGCCTACGCCTTCTTCCCCTATTTCTTCACCTTCATCTCCTCCTTCGCCCGGTGAAAGTTTCACATCTAGTAACCAGGAGACTAAGAAGAAGAAGAAGATGACGAAGAAGAAGAAGTACAATAAACACGAGGCCACCTATGCAGCTTTGCTCCAAGTACATCTCAGGTCAGACCACCTCCTACACCTCCGCAAAAGGTTATGTTTCCTTGTAAATTCTGCAAGGGTGACCATCTTCTTCATGATTGTCCTGGCATTCCTAAGATCTTACAAGTATGGTCTCATGATCTAGCTCGTCCCTCATTGTCCTTTGAAGTTCATGATGATGCTACCCTATCAAATGGTAGCGGTAAGAAGAAAGGGAAGATTTGATTCCCCTATAGGCTATCTAAAGGCAGCCATCCCCTTCACCTTTTTCTGCTCATGGATAAAGCTTCTGTTGTTTTGGAAACTTTTGTAGCTTCTTCACCCCGACTTCCCATTAGTTATCAAAGGCTATCTTCAGACCCTCTCCCCATTGACAAAGACATTGACTTAGATTCTTCTCTTGTTCATCCTCCTCTTTCTGAGCCTAGTTGTGCTAATCCTGTTCCAGACCAACCATTGGTCAGAAAGAGTGTCGACTTGGGTTCACCACTTGTTGATCACTCTATTTCGGAAGAGCATCATGCTCATGTTCTTCTTGTCTCGTCAGATTCCCCTGAGTCCAAAAACGACCTTCCTATCCCCGCTAATCAAGAGTGTCCTTCTTTAGTTCCGTAGAGCATGGGGGAAATCATATGATACCCACACCAAGTAGTTCAGTCATTTCCTTCGACTGAAGTCACTTGACTGCTTTCCGCCTTCCATCCTATGTGACTTTCCATATTAGAGTACATGCCTATGATAAGGTAGTACCTGGCACTATCTTGGATGAGGGTGCGTTTATCAATCTTATTTCTTCCACTACTTGGCAAGCTTTGGGCTCCCCACAGCTTGTGCCAGTCACACAGAATCTATTGGCATTTGACAGAGGAACCAATCAACCTTTAGGGATATTTCCGAAGTTCCCTGTTACTTTAGGAGGCAAAACCATCTATATCGACGTGATGGTTGTCCAAGGTGCTTTAGATTTCAATATTCTCCTTGGTTGTGACTATATTTATGCCATGGGGGCTCTTGTTTCTTCACTTTTCTATGTGGTTTGTTTTCCGCACGATGGAAGAATGGTGACTATTGATCAATTTTCATTCTTTAGTCACCTGGTGCCTCCTATATCATCGTTATTCCCCATTGGTTCTTATTCGCAAGCAGTACCTTCTTTTCCATAGGTTAATTATGTGGTTACCCGTTCCGTCTCTAACTCTTCTACTAATCATGCAGATGGTCTCATACATCATGTACTGGGGGCATTGGATCCTGATCTGTCATTAGTTCCTCATGACATGCATTCCTCCTAGAGTTCGTTTCTTCCATCTTGCGAAGACCTATTGGGAGCCATGTTCTCATATGGCCCATGAATAGGATCGTGGAGCATAGTTCCTTGTCTTGTGTCAAGTTCATTAAAATATTAAACAAGGAGTGTCGAGGATAGCTCTTATCTTGTGTCGACCTTGTTAAAAAATAAAGCAAGGGCCCGAGGATAGTTCTTTTCTTGTGTCGACCTCATTAAAAAATGAAACAAGGTGTCTGAGGATAGTTTGATCTTGTGTCAACCTTGTTAAAAAATGAAACAAGGAGTGTTGAGGATAGTTCTTATCTTGTGTCGGCCCCGTTAAAAAATGAAACAAGGGCCCGAGGATAGTTTGATCTTGTGTCAACCTCGTTAAAAAATGAAACAAGGATCATTGAGCATAGTTCCTTGTCTTGTGTCAAGCTCGTTAAAAAATGAAACAAGGACTCTCGAGGATAGTTTGATCTTCTGTCAACCTCGTTAAAAAATGAAACAAGGATCATTGAGCATAGTTCCTTGTCTTGTGTCAAGCTCATTAACAAATGAAACAAGGAGACTTGAGGAGAGTTTTTTTTTCGTGTCAACCTCATTAAAAAATGAAACAAGGGTTATGAGGATAGTTAATTTTACTATGTTGACCTCATTAAAAAATGAAACCACTCCCTTTCCAAATTGATTCTTTGCTTAAGATCTTGTAAAATCCAAGTCGAGTCTTTCCAAGATCTTGAAAGTGAACCTTCATTCCATCCACCTTGTTGAATGCAATGAAGCATGGGAGGCATGTACCTCGATTGGTGTCATTATGCTAGGGGCATGCAAACTTATAACAAACATATTTTTTTGTTTCAAGATTGTGTAAACATGAAACTGAATCCAAGCAAGGTTCTCCATGGTTCAAGCATTTGTAAAAATGAACCCATACCTCATTTACACCTCATGATTGTTGTTTCTATCCGCTAAATTCTACTAGATGAGCCTTGGTTGTTTCATTCCATCACCACCATCTCTTTGGCCAGTCATATGCTTTCACTTGGTCTTTTTCCCTTTCCGGAGGGACCACAGTGATGAGTGGTTTTCTTAGCCATCGTCTTGACCATTATATGTTTTGAGTAGTTCAACCATTGCGGGAACCAGTTGCTACCGTTTATACCACTTGTTCCTCTAGGACGAGTCACCTTTAAGCTCTTTTCTGACTGGTAAAATATGAAAAGATTGACGAGTTTTTCCTTTTTTGAATCGTTAAATGGAATAAAAGGTGGTCCACTTTGAGCTCTTTTCTGACCATATAAACATGAAAAGATAACTGGACTTTTTTCATTTCAGGTTCAATACTGGTCACGAAATGACATGTATTTGATCACTTTTTTACTTTTTCAGATCGAGGCCACTAATTACGAAAAGTACTCCTTGATTGTACTAGTCAAGTGGTTCTCTCGAGTATTATTTTATACTTTTTCGGGCTCAAGGGACACAAATTTATGAAAAAGGACCCCCCTGGAGTTTTCTTTTCCGTGTCTTTTTCAAACTCTCTAAACATGAAAAATACTCTGAGTTTTTCCTATGTCGGACTCGTTAAACCCTGACAACATTGGACTCGTCGCCATGACGAGACTCGAGCTTCTCCTCCCTAGGGCTCGTTAAAATATTACTAGGTTGGATTCGTCCAAAGGACGAACTTATATTACAAGCATATGCTATCCCCTTCAAGCTTGTTTTCAAAAATAATTGGGGTACTCGCCAGTAATGGTGGGGGAAAATTTAGAAGTCATCATTAGTTACCTGTGGCAGCTAGGCACTCTTGAACATCGACACTTTTTCTTCTTGTCGGGTTGGGTTATCCATACATCATCATTTGGCCTTCCAAGGTTTTGGGTTGCCATTTTGCCTTATTCCATTCTGATCCATGTTGCCTCCATTGAGCCTCCGATCCCTTGATACCAAAATGCTGCCACATTCCAGAGTCGTGTCGCTGATATCTTCAAGAGTATAATCCTTCTGTAGTTCACACCCTTACCTCCTCCTCTAATGATCTGTTTCACCATCTACCACTTGTTCCTTATCTCGTGTCGTTGACGGGGGAAACATTATGGCCCTCCTGCGACGGATCATCTCCTGTCGACATCAGCTCAAATTCTAGGAGATTGGTCTAGAGATCCCTTTTAGTACCTTGGAGCTTGCATGCCTCAATGGCAATTTCTTCGTGCCTGACAATAGACTCTCATCATTAGTCTTTGATTGGGTGATTCCATGAGTGTTCTACTTAAGCTCATTTTTCACACTTAGTGGATTGTACTGGAAAGTCCCTTGAGAGCCATTGACATTATTGGTGGTTTCTCTCGTGCTTGTTAATGGTTTTCATCATTGACCGATACTCAAGCAACTTTCTATCATGCTCGACCTCAGTACATCTGTTCACATGCTAGAATTTGTACTATGATCAGTTGGGTTTCAAGACCCCAAACTATGATTACATATGTTCAAGCTGTGTGGATTGGTTCGTGATTACATACATGACTCTTTAATGGATGGATGCGACCATACCTGAGTCTTCATGGATGGCTATGACCATACCTTTATCATTATCATGGTCTTATCAGCTGGGTGACTACATCCATACCACAAACCAAGTTTCATATGTCTTTTGGATGGTTGTGCCCATGCCTAGACTACATGTATTTCACTATCAGAGATATCAATTGTACTTGCGCCTACAGGTTCTTCCAGGTGGTATTCTAGTTCAGACAGTTTTGTAAATAATTTCACCCCTCCCACGCTCTCGGGCTTCATGCTTTAGGGGGCATCTGTTACACAGTAATTTGTCACTATCCTCATCTCAGTCCCTCTACTGTGTCATGTGTCAAATAAAAATGTTCATATCTTCCCACCAATGCAAGAAGATTAAGCAAATGCTCTTTAATGCTGAATATTGACCCTTTTTGACTAAGTTCTTGCATCATTGCTAGTAAACCTTTAAAATGTGTGACAGTTCTCTGTCATGCATTGTATCGTTGCGACGTCATCGATAGTCCCCAGCTCATGACCCATGACAATCCAGATTTGGCAAATTAGTTCAAACAGTCAGCCTTTCAGATGTTTCTAGAGCTAGTTGTTGGGTCAGTTTGGTCGCCTTTCCGCCTCTTGTGCAACCTACCTTGAGGATAAGCTCCCTCTCCCTCATTTCATGGAGACTCCTCCTATAAAATCACTCACCAATGCTATGATATTCTAGTTACTAGTTTTTAGTTCTTTTGGTTGTATACTACTGCTAGTGCATTTGAGTTTGGTAGATAGCTTTCGTGTGGGTGTGACAAGTGTTGGATTGCTTAATAGTTTGCAAGAGGTTGTGGAGTGCCCTTAACCTTGAATTAAAGCTTGTGAGTGAGAGAGAGATATTGTTGTTTGGGAGACCCATCCTTGAGAGTGAATGCTTGAAGAAACATACTGGCTGGACCCTCCGAGAAGGCTTGCGACGTCAAGACTTGGTTGTAAGCTTTGCTCTTGATTTATTATTAATACAATCAATGATGATTTCCTATGTCTTGTATGAAATTTACTTTATATCTCATGGCTTCTTGACTTTATGAGTAAATAGATCATTGTTGTTCTCAGTTACATGCTCTGTTGTTTTCTTGTGGTGTTTTAGGCTGATTGCTCATTAAGGAGAAGGAAACGAAAGCTAGAGCAGCGCAACGAAATTTCATCACCTACTAGTTTTAGGTAGGCCTCCAACGATGACTATTTAAGGAATCAATTTTTGTTTTGTCTTTGCTGTGACTAGACCCACTCTAGGGCTAGAGGGGTTGCCTCTGTCCGCAAAGGGAACACTTTCCTACTTCACAGTAGGATCCTCTAGATTTGATTCAACCTGATTAGACTACCCAGCTGAGCCACATGCTAGAATTTTACAATGTAACAACAGAAGAAGAAGACGAAGACTCAAGGAAGATTAATATTCCAGAGACTAAAGGTCACCGCGAAGTTGAGGGACCCCAACTAGAGAATCCAAACATAATTGAGCTGCTCAAAACTAGACATGTGAACATTGGCACGGAGGCAGAGCTGAAGTTTTCAAAAAGTGGGGACTACTGGGACGACGCAAGAGTAGATAAGGTTGCCGAACTACTCTGCGAAGATCAGGATCTGTTCCCCATAAAGTTTTCAGATATGAAAGGGATAATAGGGGACCTGGGTGTCATGAATATCACTCTAAAACCATACAAGAATTAGTTAAGCAAAGACCTTACCACCTCAATCCGAAGTATAAAGAAAGGGTCTACCTGGAGTTGGATAAAATGCTTACAACAGGTATTATTGAATCGGTGGAAGAATATGATTGGGTGAGCCCAATAGTATTTCAGGAAAAGAAGCAGAAGGATGAAATAAGGATATTCATAGATCTCAGGAAGTTGAATGATGCCTGTGTGCATGATCCCTTCCCAAATCCATTCACCGATGAGGTGCTAGATAATTTTGGTGGCCAAGAGGCATATTCGTTTATTGATGGGATCTAAGGGTAACATCATATCAATATTGCAGTGGAGGATAGAAGTAAGATGACCTTCGCAACCGAGTGGGGATGCTTACATTATACGGTGATGCCTTTTGGGCTGAAGAACGCGCCAATGATCTTTTCACGCGTAGTCGTCGTGGCGTTCAAGGATTTCATTCATAAATTTTTGGAGGAATACTTTGATGATTGGACAGTGTTTGGAATGGTAAAGCGCCATGTGGTAAGTCTTCGCTTAATGCTAGATACATGCCGGAGGTACCAGATCAGGCTCAATCTAAAGAATTGTCTGTTTTTGTGTCCCTTTTGGGATCTTGCTGGATCATGTGGTATGCAGACAAGGCTTGATGGTAGACCCTACGAATATCATGGTCATAATCAATTTGGAGGTGCCAAGGAGTATGAAATAGCTACGTGCAACATTGGGCATACCGGGTACTATAGGAAATTCATCAAGAGCTATGACCAGATCACTGCACCAAGGGAGAAACTGTTAAAGAAGGATGTTACATTTTGTCAGAATGAAGAATGTCAAAAGATATTTGATGTCCTAAAGGAGAAAATGATCACCGCGTCGATCCTAGTCTTCCCGGATTGGAAGAATGAATTTCATGTGCATGTGGACGCATCATGTATTGTGTTGGGAGTAGTACTGACACAATTTGGTGAAGGGGACTTGGATCATTCTATAGCATTCGCAAGTAGGAAGTTGTCCAAAACTGAGAAGAATTATTCCACTAGAGAGCACGAAGGATTAGCTATGGTTTACGCACTCTAGAATTTCAGGCATTATCTGTTGGGCGGACACTTTAAGATATATACAGACCATTTTGCATTGAAATACCTAGTCAACAAGCCTGTGTTAGGGGATGAAGATATGCAGGTGGCTGTTGTTGTTTGAGGAATATGATTTTGAAGTCATTTTGAAACAAGGATGATTAAATTCAAGACGGTATCACCTGTCGCTCATTGAAACTGGAGAAGAGCCTACTAATTTGGAGGAAGGACTGCCTGACGAGCATATCTTTTCATTGTGCATCACAGACAGTCACTTTGAAGATATTATACACTTCCTGATGACAGGAACGACTCTGGAAGGATATAGAAGTCAACAAAAGAAGGAATTGGTGGTGCACGCGGTAGACTTTTCTGTCATTGCAAGGCACTTGTACAAAATGGGATAAGATGAAATATTGCAACGTTATGTGCCAAAGTTTGAACGAAACAACATCCTTGCTGAGGCTCATGTCAGAGCCATAGGAGGTCACTATATAGGAAAACCAACAGCGCAAAAGATTCTACGCATTGGGTTGTGGTGGCCGACACTGCATAAGGATTCAAAAACATATTATAGGGCATGTGATGCATGCCAAAGGATTGGTAGACCCTCGTGGAGGGATAAGCTACTGTTGAATCCATTGGTATCATTACAACCCTTTGAGAAGTGGGGGATTGACTTTGTGGGACCAATTCAGCCTCTAGGAAAGAACATGGGTGTGTGGTACATCATCACTGCGACTGAGTACTTAAGCAGATGGGTGGAGGCGCAACCTGTGAAGGATTATACAAGTGTGGCAACAACAAAATTCATCTTTGTGTATGTGCTGACAAGGTTTGGTTCTCCAAAAATTTTAATGAGCGATCACAGTATGCATTTTCTTAATGAGACGATCAGCATGATGATGAAGGAATTTCAAGTTTAGCATCAGAAGATCATGCCATATCATCTACAAGCTAATGGGATGGTCGAAACATTTAATAAAATATTGGAAAGTGCACTAACAAAGGTTTGCAATGCTCAAAGAAATGACTAGGATGTGCGCGTACACGCAGTGCTATGGACTTATAGAAAGAGTTGCAAGAATTTGACTGGACAAATGCTGCTCAGGTTGGCTTATGGAGTAGAGGCTGTGATGCTGATGGAGTACATTGTACCTAGTCTACACATAGTGGCATTCACAAGAATGGTGGATCGCAGAGCCCTAGAGGAGAGGCTCATGTATTTAATGGAGCTTCAAGAGGATAGATTTCTAGCTGGATTCCATCAACAAGTTCAAAAGAAGTGTGAAAGGGCATGGCACGATCGCCACATCAAACTATGCACCTTCAAGGTAAATGATCAGGTTATTTTGGACCTCGGGTCAGACATGAACATCCTACTGAAGTAGACCTGCACTACAATGCTCTCCGATTGAGCTAAGGATGGTGAATCAGCAGAAGATCATCCCCATGGGGTGACTGCAGGGTTTGATCGTGGATATTGAGGGAGCAAGTGCACTAGCTAATTTTGAAGTAATAGAGATAGTGGATGATAGCAATCCCTATCCTGCACTCTCGGGAATTGACTAGGCTACTGATATGAACAGGGTAATCAATCTGAAGAAGTGGAAGATGATCTTTGAGAAGAAATCGATGCATGTAATATTACCCCTCTATCCTGCTGAAGGATCACGCTATACTGAACTAGTCTGTGATTATGAGAGTGATGACGATCTAGACTATATCTATAAGATAATAGCGTGAGACCAAGATTGGGTAAACCCCACCACATATGGATAGATTAGATGGGATCATGAGAGTCCCTTCACTTCAGACTCTGATGAAGAAATAGAACGCTGGTAGAATCAGTTACATGAAGTAGCCACATTGAATTGCAACATGATGACCCGATCGCTACGTTGTGTGTTGTTAGAGGTAAGAGATATGCCAACTTATGATGGTTTGAATGAGGTAGATATCTTTTTGGATGCATTTGAAAGGGAGGTACTAGAAAAGTAGTGCTTCCAGGCATTGGACTGGGCACTACATGCTATGCCCACAAGATGGTGGGGTAAGCATAAAGGAAGCTTTGATGATCGATGCGAATATAGGAGAATGATGAGAACATGATTTGGGAAGCCTAAAATGTGAATGATAGACAAGTATGATGGGCAGGACGATCTGTGCGCACATTTGGCCAAATGGACCCAGGCTTATGGAGAAAAGGCCCAACTAGAATGGGTGCACTTGTTCTGTCATACCCTGGATGTTGTCCCAATGAAATGGTATGTAGAAACAAAGCTCCGCCATGGTACAGGTGAATGGGATGTTCTGTGTGAGGGCTTTATGATGAAATTTAGTTTTGAAGATGGGTTTGACTGTATTGATGAGGAAAGCAGCTAACTTTCGGATACCACAGGATCCTTCGAACCTGGTTTAGCCTAAATGGGCTATTCAGATAATTCACGCGTTGGAGTGCTATAATGTGACCAATGAGGAAGAAGATGAGGATCCATGAAAAATTGACTTTCCGGAAACAGAAGGTCACCACGAGGCTAAAGGACCATAGATTGAGAACCTTGATATAATCGCATTATTGAAAACGAAACAAGTAAAAATTGGTACTAAGGCAGAGCCCAAATTCGCGAAGATTTTAGACTACTAGGATGACGCGATGATAGATAAGGTCGTTGAAATTCTCCGCGAATACCAGGATTTATTCCCTACCAAGTTTACAAATCTAAAAAGGATAATTGGGTACCTAAGAATGATGAATATCACATTGAAACCCGATGCGAAGCCAGTTAAGAAAAGGCCTTTCCATCTCAATCTAAAATATAAGGAGAAGGTCCGCTTAGAGCTAGAAAAGATGCTCGTGGAAGAATTTGACTGGGTAAGTCCAATGGTAGTACAAGAAAAAAAGTAGAAGGATGAAATAAGGATATGCATGGATCTCAGAAAGTTGAATGATGCTTGTGTGTATGATCCTTTCTTGACTGTGTTCACTGATGAAGTGTTGAACAATGTAGTTGGCCAGGAAGCATATTCCTTGAGTGATGGGTTTTAGGGATACCACCAAATCAAAATCACACTAGAGGATAGGAGCAAGACAACCTTTGTGACTAAGTGGGGTTGTTTCCAATACACTATAATGCCGTTTCTATTGAATAATGCGCCTACAATATTCTCGCACGTAGTTGTTGCTGCATTCAAGGAATTTAGTCATAAGTTCCTAGAGGTATATTTTGATGACTAGACTATGTTTCAGCTGGTTAAACACCATGTAGCAAGCTTGTGCCTGATGCTAGATACCTGTTAAAGATACTAGATCGCACTCAATCTCAAGAAGTGTCTATTTTGTGTTCCTTTTGGGAATTTTTTGAGGCATGTGGTTTCCAGATAGGGACTAATGGTAGACCCCGTGAAGATCGTAGTGATACTAAACTTCGAATCACCAAGGAGTGTGAGACAGTTGCACGCTACCTTGGGACATACAGGGTATTACAGGAAGTTTATCAAAGGTTATGCCTAGATCACTGCGCCTATGGAAAAATTGTTGAAGAAGGATGTCATGTTCTGCTAGAATGATGAATCTAAGAAGAGATTGGATATATTGAAAGAAAAGATGGTTAACGCACCGATTCTAGTCTTCTCGGACTCGAAGAAAGAGTTTCATGTGCATTTCAATGTGTCATGTCTAGCATTGGGAGCAGTACTGAAACAGGATGGTAGAGAAGGCTTGGACCATCCTATCGCGTTCACAATCCAAATATTATCCAAAGCATTGAAGAACTATTCCACCACTGAGTGTGAGGGGCTAGCTATGGTGTATGTGCTCCAAAAGTATAGGCACTACTTGCTGGGAGGCCATTTTAAGATGTATATGGATCACTCCGTGCTGAAGTACCTGGTCAATAAACCTGCGTTGGGGGGGAGAATCTGTAGGTGGCTCTTATTGTTCCAAGAGTATGATTTTGAAGTGGTTGTGAAGCCTAGATGACTGAACATGGGACCAGACTGTCTGTTGCACATTGAAATAGGGGAGGAACCTACTAACTTGGAAGAAGGATTGTCTAACGTGCAGCTATTTGAAGTGCGTGTCATGGATAATCATTTTCAGGATATAATACACTTCCTAACAATAAGAACTACACTGGAAGGATACACTGTCCAGCAAAAGAAGGAATTGGTGGTGCACACGTTAGATTTCTCTGTCACCACTGGGCATCTGTACAAAATGGGGACTGATGAGATATTGTGATGATACGTACCTGAGTTTGAAAGAAGCAACATCCTCATGTATGCTTATGGGGGCATTGTGAGAGGCCATTATGCAGCGAGAGAAACTACATAGAAGATTCTATGCACAGGGTTGTGGTGGCCAACCCTTCATCAGGACTCAAAAGCATATTGCAAGGTGTGCTATGTGTGTCAAAGGAATGGAAGGCCATCGCGGAGGGATGAGATCCTTTGAATCCAAATATGACATTGCAACCCTTCAATAAGTGGGTGATAGATTTTGTAGGACCCATTCAGTGATAAGGAAATATGGGAGCAAGGTACATTATCACCGCAACAGAGTATTTGACTCGTTGGGCAGAAGCACAACCAATGAAGCATTGCATGAGCGCAACTGTTGCGAAGTTCCTATTTGAGCATATACTGACATGATTTTTCTATACAAAGATCTTGTTGAGTGATCGTGGTATGCACTTCTTGAATGAGACGATCAGCGCACTGACAGAGGAATTTCAGGTGTACCACCAGAAGAGTACGCCTTATCACCCGCAGGCTAATGGGATGGTGGAAGTGTTCAACAAAGTGCTCGCAAATGCGTTGACCAAGGTTTGCAATGCTCAATGAAGTGATTGAGGCCTACGCATACCTGCAGTACTGTGGGCTTATCAAACAACATGTAAGAAGTTGACTGGACAAACCCCTTTTAGGCTTGTCTATGGTGTAGAAGCTGTAATGCCTATGAAGTATATTGTGCCTAGCCTACGCATAGCAGAACTTATAGGTATGATGGATTATGGAGCCCTAGAAGAGAGGCTCGCATAGCTGGATGAACTAGAGGATGATAGATTTTTAGCTAGATTTCACCAACAAGTCCAAAAGCAGTGTGAAAATGTATAGCATGATTGACACATTAAGCTACGCACAATTAAGGTAAATGACCTGGTTTTTTTATATGATAGTAAGTTTGATAAATTTCCAGGGAAATTTAGGATGCATTGGTTAGGGCCCTATGTCATTAAGGAAATTACCGATGGAGGAGCAGTACAGCTAGTCAAATTAAATGGAGAACCCTTCCCAGGAAAGGTGAATGGCAGTCACTTGAAGCCATACACCGGTGGTCTGACCATGTGACTAAATGAAGGTAGCACAGTATTAGTACTCCAGGTAGCTGAAAGGAGGCACGAGACTATAAACTACACTACCCAGGATGGGTAGCTACACGATTGGAAGATGGTGCGAAGAAAGGACATGTCACTGGCTCTGCACAACGCGGAGGGAGCTACGCTAACCAAGGAGAAATCACGCAGGTCAATCGGAAACTGACCATAAAAGTCACTGTTCATGAAAAGACAACAAAAGTGAGGCCAAATGGAGTGGGTGGCCAGAATTTAAGACAAAATTTATGGCTTAGATCCTTGAAAATATGTCGCCAATCTGGCATTAATGAACTGATTTATGCCCAATGAAAAACACTTGGCATTTTGAGAATTGAGTTGTTACGCTCTTAGGTGAAAATGAACCATGAATTCTTTCAAGATCTGATAGCAAGTCTGACATTTGAACAATTGTCAAAGGAGACACAGGAACTAGTGAATAGTGTCATGTCAACACACGCAGAAGCTCTGGGCACCAAAGAAGTGGTAGCTGAGGAGAATGTGCAGGAAATTGATATGGAGGCCGAAGAAGCTGCCCCAAAGGTTGCTTAAGTATTGGCAGAGGTCCCTAAATTCCTGAGAACGCTGAGACCGAAACCAACCCCAACCAAGGAGACTGTGAAGGACAATAAGGGCAAGCAACCTGCCATACCGGTGCGCTCCTCGCCAAGAAGAAACCCACAAAAGCCCACTACCAAGGAGAAATTCAAGGCTATAAACCTAGAAGCATAAGAGGAGGATATCGAAGACATCCCGATGGATGATGAGGATGTGGGGGTAGGAGTAGAGGAGGTTGGAACCTAGGGTGCGGACCCTATTATGCAGTTTCCATAGGATGTCCCTCCATGTAAGCCGAAGTCCAAGGTCCCAAAGGACATCGATGAGAGAAAGACTCCCCTGTAAAACCCCTTTGCTATCAGATGAAATTAATTTCGATGGTTTGTTCTTGGCCCGAGTTCCGATACTAAAGATTGAAGACTAGGACTTGGTAGACCACGAGAAGTTCCCACACTTGGTGACTAAGCAGCTGATGCACCGCATCATAGACACAAATATGGGAATGACCACCTTGGAGCCATGGAGGTGGCTCAAGGGGGTAAAGAAGGTAGGATTGTTGAACCTGCTCTGGGTGCCGCACTATAATGCACCCCAGCGATAGTTTTGGTCATTAAGCAGTTGTTGTGCTTGGTGCATGATGGGTGTCTATGACTGGAGGAGTTGATACCCATCACAGATATGTTAATTCACTGAATACCATGTCTGCTGTATTCAAGCAAGAATCCAGTGATGATCTTTGGCGGTAAGGGTGGTGAGCATGCTCTCACAGAGTCAATGAAGGAGAAATTCAAGCTGGTGAAGAAGCTGCGCGGGTACGCTATCTCTAGCATCTGCAACCCCTTTGTGAAGGTAGCAACATAGATCCTTGCAGGGAAGGTGATGTGGAAGTGTTGTGCCAACGAGGTGCCAGTGCCTGTCATCGCACTCACACAACAGTGCATGGAAGGAGTCCAATTTAACTATTCGGACTACCTTCATGGAGAGTTCGTAGCGAATTGCTGTGAAGTGCAAGAGAAAAGCAAGACATTCCACTATGCATGCTTCTTTGTGTCGATTATGCTGGTAGCATGGGAGCTACCAAAGGAGAGCCAATTCCCTTTGGTCATGCCAGACCTCCCTGAAGCAGCGAAGTACACTTCGCTATGGATGACCTAGGATGTCAAATGAGTTCGAGACAACAAGATCTTCTAGATCTTGATGAAAATGAACATCAGGACGGCCATCAATTTCAAGCTGTGATTGTCGCCCATGGTTTATGCTAACCTACAGAGCTATGCCAATTTCAAAGCCAATTTCCATTGAGTATCAATTAGGGCATGGAAGGACCCTGTGCAGAAGTGGTACGACTTGCCATATCTAGCCATAGATGATGCCATCGATGCGGTTCTTGATAAATGGACAGCAGAGTGGCGCACTACCACAGACTTGGCAGTGGGTGGAAGAAAGTCCATGGGACAGAAGAAGAAGGATAAGGTTAAGCTGAAGATGGCACAGCTGGTTGAAAAGAGGAAAAAGGAGGTAGTTGAGAAGGCCCAGGCAGAATAGATAGGAAAGGAGATAAGAAAACAAATAGGTGGCACAGAGAGGTCATTGAGGAGGCATGTAGAATGATCCAAGATTTGGCCATTCCAGATGAGGAGCGAGTCGAGGTCCACATCCGCAAATTGGCCATAGGGGTGCGTAGACAGAGATGACGTGGGTTTAGTTGGAGCTAAACCTACATATTATAGAGCTCTAGTTGACTGCCCAGCCTTCAACACTGCCGAAGGTAAAGGAACAGCGGGCAGCCGCTATGACAGAGGCAGTTGCAGTGATGAAGAGTGCAATAGAATACTACACACAGTTGTTCAAGAAATCATTTGAGGTCCTGACTAGCTTGTAGGAGGACCCAAACATCCAAAGGCTAGAGACAAAAGTGCACAAGCTACAATAGTGCTACGACGAAGTTAAGGTCATAGCGCAAACCGTCGCGCTGACACAGAGGTTAGCTAAGCAACTGAAGGAAGAGGTGGACGTCGTGCTGCACAAGGAAGTATTGTTGAAGGCATGACTAAAGCCCTGGCTAGAGGAAGCTTACATAGTCATAGGAAACATCAAGGAAAGCTTGCAACTCTGCAAGCGATGTAACAAAAACTTCAGGCTCATAGCGTAGGAGCAGTGACTAAAAAGATAGCGGAAGATGCGAAGCAGGCAGCAGCTCAGTGCATGGCTGAGGTAGTGGTCATACGGGTTGAGTTGGATGGGCTTCGCACAAAGATCTCCGTGCATATCGACTAACTCGAGGGAGAGTCACGATGTTTGTGTTGGGATCCTGTTGGGAGCGGGATCCCCCAAGGAAAGTTTTGGGGCTAAAAGCCCATGTTTGTGTCAAATTTTGTAATAAAAATGTAAAGACTCCACATTTTGTGGTCATGGAACATGAAGGTATTATGTTTCATAAAGGGTATTCCACCCTTAGTTTTGTAAAGTAAAGTCGGTTGTAAGAGATCTACCCATGGTATGCGGACCATGGGATTATATAAAAAGAACCAAGCTCTAAGTAGTTTAAGGGGATATATAATGGCAGATCATGTAACAGAGTCATAGCTCTGAGGTAGGAAGTCTAAGTCTTGGGTTGTAGCATAGGTAGAGGCTCTATAGTTGAGTGCACAGAGGCCTAGGGTAGAAGTATGCAACTAAGTGTGCGGACCCCTACAACTATGTGCACATGGTAGACAAAGTCTATAAACACTTGGAAGATATTAATAAGAGATATTCTACAATTTTTGTGTCTCTGTTATGTTGATGCATTTGGATTTTTTTGTATAAATTTCCTTTACTATGCTTATATGATGCGTGAATGAATGCAATTAAATTAAATAATTGAACGCAATTACGAATATCTACTTACACAGTGTTAACTTTAAGTATCTGATGAGATAAGTAAATCACTTACACTAATTTTGGAATCTGCATGGCACGCTGCCATAGAAGCACGAAATTACTTGAACAGTAGGTTAGGGTTGCGTAAAGATCGATTGTACCCTTTCATGGTGGTAGGGAAGGAATAAATAGAGGGCTCATATTGCAAGCCCTAGAGCGAAGCAACCTACACGAAGGTAGGGATAGAAGGAATCAAACGACATCACAACCATCTCAAGGTACAGAAACTTGGTTCTAGCATTCCCCCATACTGCTTCGAGTGAGACTTCAGTCGACGCTCTGTAGGTTGATGCTAAAAGGGCCAGTAGTGTAGGGATTTGTTTGGGTAATTAATGTTAAACCTGGGTCAGGCCCCTTCAAGCCAACACCAGCCTCCAAATCCAACAAAGGTTAAAGAGCAGCGTGTGATCATTGTCAAACATGTGGTAGTAGCTACAGATGCCATAGTGAAGGATTGCACTACACTCTTCGAACAGTCGCTCAAAGTAGTCACCAACATATAAGAGGATCCCAAAGTACAGAGGCTGGAAACACAGGCATGGGAGATGCAATAGAGATATGACGAGGTTAACACGATGATCTGGACCATCTCTATTACACAAAGGTTCACGAAGTTGTAGGAAGCAAAGGCGCTTAAAGAATAGGTGGACGCATCTCAGCGCAAGGAGGCAGTACTGAAGGCCATATTGTGGCCTTGGCTACAGGAAGCCTATGTACTCACTTCCTCCATTGAAGGGAAATTGGCCAGTCTATAGGAGACACGACAAAAAATACAGGCAGATGGCGCAGACCCAACGACGGAGCAGTTGTTCGAGTAGGTGAAGCAAGTGGCAATATAGTGCACCGCCGAAGTTGCAGTGGTACAAGTGGAGATGGGAGGTCTTCACGACAGTATCTCCATGCTAATAGAGTGACTCGAGGGTGAGTCACTGGATTTGTGTTGGGTGCCTGTTGGGAATGGGTCCCCTAGTGTCGGGTTTGGGGATAAAATCCCAAGTTTTGGGGCTAAAGGCCTAAGTTTTATGTAAAGAATGTAAACTCTCTGCATTTTTTGGTCAAGGAGGGCAAAGATGTAAACAATCAAAAAGGGTTTCCACCCTTAGTTTAGATATTTTGTTTCAGCTTGATGAGATCTACCCTTGGTTTGCGAGCCATGAGAATGTATAAAAAGGAGAGTCTTAGAGAGTCTAAGGTAGTTCATAAGTTTTTGGTAGAGTTATAAGTTTATGGGTGTATGAGAGCTAAGAGAGAAGAGTCATAGCATAGGAAAAGGCTCTGCAGCTGAGTGCGTAGAGGCCTAAGGTAGAAGTCCACAGCTGAGTGTGCAAACCCCTGCAATAGTGTGCATAGGGAAGTTAGAGTCTGTACTGAAGATTTGAACCATCAATAAAGAGAATTATTTTGGAGATATTTGTGTATGAGTTATTTTACTTCTATTATGTATACGGTGATTATGTTATGTTGAATACTAGGTTTCTGAATTAATGCTATATTTATGCGTGAATCTATGTAATTTACTTTGTCATTTGAATGCATGTAAGAACATTTGTTTACACATGATAATCATAATGCATGTTGAAGTTAACCAATAATTAAGGTAATCTGGGTAGACACAACAGTATGAGTAATTACAGAGGTGTGTAAGTATTTGAATTGGCTATTTAGGGTTTGCAAAGGATAGTCGGAGACTTTCACGGAGGCTTCAAGGACGAATAAGATAAGTACATTGATAATCCGTAAAGGGCTTATCGATTTGCGTGAAGGCAGAGTGAAGGTAGAAAATCAACATCACAACCATCTCAGGGTGCAAAAACTTGGTTCTTGCATCCCCACATACTGCTTCGTGTGATACTTTAGTTCGTACTCCACGGATTGATGCCAAAAGGGCTAGTAGTGTAGGGATTTTCTTGGCTACTTAACACTAAACATGGGTTAGGGCCCATCAAGCCAACATCGCCTCCGAAAAATTCGACCTCTTCCCAGCAACTTTGATTATGTAGAAATTTACAGTAATTGGAAGCTTCTGGAAAAAGTGAAACTTGGAAGACTTTGATCTCCCAATACAGGACATGAAACAGAGAGAGAGAGACACCAAAATTTTGATTTTCCTTGTCTCCTTAGACTTCCCCAAACTAGCATTCAGTTCAGCTTCCTGGTAATAGACTTCACACCTTTTCCCAACTAAAAGAGAACTTCGCACTTCTTCCCCACAACAAGATATTTTCATAGTTATTCCTAGCTAGAAGAGAATTCAAACTTGATTAGGGAATGATGATCCAAATGAACTCGATGACCTTCCTTTTATAGGCTTCTTATGGGGTAGAGTAGGGTCCTCGGGCTGAGTTGATCTTATTCTAGGCTGACATATGTGGAGGTTACATAATTCATATTTGACTCAATATCTAACCTTTTTACATGATTCAAAGCACAAGAAGGGTCTCTTTAAATGTACAATAACACTATAGACTTAGAATAAATCCTAGAATTCCTCAATGTGGAATTTGACCTAAAAAATGGTGACCCAAGAATGCAACCCATGCTTTAATAAGTCACAATGATAATAACAATAATCCTTTTATTTATTCTTTTGACAAGTGCATTCCATAATGACTCAAGTACATTATTGAAGATCAAACATAGTTACATTTTCCAACAACTTCCAGGCGTATGGAAAAGAAGCCATCCTACCTCTCAAAATTTTCCTGCCTACCCTTCAACTCTCACAATGATTTCAATGTAAGCCTTATCTTCTGGTTTAGAGTAGGATAGATACCCTCCTTAAGCTACAAGAGGAAATAAATAAATAAAAAGAAAAAAATTATCTTCACCAGAGTCTTATCAAGAGATCGTTCGATAAGAAGTCTATAGGGAAAAGTGATTTGATTGTGGGTGACCTGGTCTTGAAGTGTGATAAATCCCATGAAGATAAGGGGAAACACACTTAGTTCCAATCCCTATGGATCATACCATTTTCCATTCATGAGAAGCTTGGCCATCACACTTACGTCTCTAATTGTTAGATGGGAATATTGATTCTCTTCCTGTAAATGGCCAATATTTGAAACATTATTTTCAATGGTAGTCTAGGGTTGTGCCCTACCCTATGCACATAGTCTTTTGTTTTATTTTTTGTCATATTCAATATTTTCCTTTGTTTCTGTTCATGTGAATAAGTGTCGTGTTAAAGTGTTTTTTTGGTTCCCATGTATGTGGAAGAATTGAAAAGAGTTTTGTGGCACTACAACATTGGCTGACCTTTAGTCCTTCTTTATTTTTTTGGTTCCACCTTTTGGTCGATGGTGTTATAATGGAAAATATGATCCTTGTGTAGGGAAATCTTTGTGTCAAACCATGATATTCATGTCTATTCTACAAACCTCATGCCTACACTCAATTCTTTATGTTTCGGTGTTTTCCACATTGATCCAACCTAGTAGAGAAGGACAAGGGGAAAATCTAAACAAGAAAACCAATATAGAAGGTTTTATATATACTTCTTTGAAGGAACGACCTATTTTTCTCTCAATAAGTTAGGATCCCTCTTCCACCCCATGAAATGAATAAGTGTTAATGCAAAGTATTATATAAAAGAAATAAATAAAGAGTGAAAGAAGAGAAAGGTTTCTTGCTTAGGGAGGTGAAGTAAGTAACTCTGCTAGGGTATTGTCCAGGCTTTCTAGCAGTAGAGAAATGCTTGTGTTCATGAAGTGACATTGTCAAGGTATTTTCCAAGCCTACTCACAGTGGAGCAACACCATAGATGAAAACTCATACTCTGAATATCTAAATATTGTGAACTGCATTACCCTTTCCTGAATCGAAACATTTTGATATCACTAGTGTTATGTTTGTGTTCAACTGAGAAGCAATGAAGGGGACTATGTTTACACATGGGGTAAGTGGGGAAGCCAAAATAATATAGATGATGAATCAATAATCCTTGAAGAACTAGGCCCTACACGAAATATTTGACCAACGAAGAGAAGATGGAATTCAATTAGTGTGTCACAAATGGTTATCGTTGCTACAACACCCTCCAAAAAATTGGCTTGCATCCAAATTTCAGAGCCTACTTTGACTTTTCATATTGTTGTCGCAAGTATTAAGAGTCATTACATTTGTTTTCTCCAAGTGTTCTTGTCCCATTTAGAAGAAAATCAAAGTGTCGTCTTTTATCATGGCAGGTATCACACATCACAAAAATGTAGTTTTAGTTTGTTTTAATTGATGATATTTGTTTTAATGAGTCATCCTTATCATGTAAATATGTAGCACATTCATTTCCAAAGTTTCAATCACTTTCATACAAGTGTCATAATTATCGTCGAAAAGTGTACCTTTATTGTCACACTTATAGAAAGTTGTCAAAATGTCATCGCATTGAGGAAAGTATGTTGCTTATGTGGTTTCGTTGGTCTATGTTGTGTCGTTAATTTTTCTAAGAATGTGATCATGCTAAAGTCTTGCCCTTGTTCATTTTCACCTCACTAATCCCACACTTTGTCAAATATAAAAAATGCCGACTAAGCAACCTCGCATGGCTTAGCCTTCTTGAATTGCACAATATGCATTCTAAGTATTCAATATTAGACCTTACCTCTTAGCACTACGAAATGCACAGTAATTTCCTTCTAGAACTGTGCATTGTAAAGTGTCAGTGATCAATCCAAACCCTTGAGCTCCAGAACTGCGCAGTCACTTCCTTTAGTGAGTATCCTCTATGCACTACATAACATCAAGCAACAAGCCTTGACCTTGAGCCCTTGAATTGCAAAAATATAGAATCCCTTGTCCTCTATCCCTCTGGAACTCCATATTGAGTAACCTCAAGCCTCAAGCCATTAGCCTAACCCCGTGAGGCCCTCAACTATGCAGTTGTCTTGCCCTAACCAACTTGAAATGTGCACTGCACAGTCTTAAGGCTTAGTCTTGGCCCCTAGCCTCCTAAGTTGAGTAACTGTGCAATCCTTGATCTTGTGTCTCAGCCTACCACCTACTTCTAACTCAGTTAATGGATTATCATGAAGCACATTCAACTAGGGGTTTATCAGACTGATGTCATTTTGTCATGATTGGATTTCAGTTGCATGCATCATTTCATCCCATGACAGGGTGATGATGAAGGATATGAAGAAGGAGACCCTACTAGAAGACACCCTTGTAGTTTCAAAGAGAAGTTGATCAATCAAGAGAAGACAAGGGAACACTAGATTGTGACAAAAGATGAAAATCAAGATTACATTGAAGAGTCCCTATTTTGAAGCTTCAAGAAGTAGGAAGAGAAGTAACATGCACCTTCTCTCAAGAAGACTCAAAGATGGCAGCAAAAAGAATGACTTGGTATTTCCATATCATCATGTTTTCCATGCCATCAATGTCTTGTCAATGGGCCACGTCATTATTGGCCATATCATTTGTGGATTATGTAATTTCATTGTATTATAAATGTAATGTAATAAGGAAGTCCAAGAGGCATGTATAGAATGTGAAAATTCATTTAGGAGTCAAAAGGTCATAGAGAAGGGAAATAGACATGAGGGTAGTCTAAGAGTTGTAAGGGAGGTGAATGACCACTCCATTTGTTATATATACACCCTCATCACTCATGTAAAGGAATTTTCATCTTGGCTCCTCCTGTTAGTGCTTGAAATTTCACCTCAGGCTGAGAAAGGTAAACCTCAAGGCAACATCAAACCACTTCACCTCGTAGCTAGCCCTACAGGGCGGGAGAGGGCTCTCTCCGGTCTATCTCGGTGAGATCTTCAATGGATGAGATGACCAATAGGGTAACACTGATTTTAGGCTAGTAAACTGATCAAAAGGGTTGATTTGGGGTTTTTAGGGTTTTTGGTGGCAAATTGAGGGGATGGCAATTTTGGGTGCGGGGATTGGACACAGTTTCTGCAGGGGGTTCTTTGGGGCGAGGTAGGAGACAGTATTGATGCCTATGATTGAGGTGGATGGTCAGGAATGACAGGTGAGGAGCTAAGGAGAGCAAACATTAACTTTGAATTCTCCTTAAACAGTAGAAAACATTGAAATTAAACAAACTTAAAAGCAGAGCATGACAGCCATGAATTCTTACTTTAACACTTCGTTTGCTTAATGTGCAGAAGGAAAAGAAACGAAATGATTCAAATAACACACTTACAAGTACATAGAGAAACACACCATCAATACATGTAACCACAAGAATCCCAAAAAGGACTGCAAAACCCTGGTCTTCCTTAGCCAAAAATTGCAGAGATACAGTGAATAATACAATGATAGCTTCTCCCTCAAGAGTCCAACCATGAAAATGAGCAAGAAAGTACATAATATAGATCATCTAACCTCTTTCCCTGCCTCCATGGGTCGAGCTCACTATCCTAGGAGCTGTTTCAACCACTTCTAAACTAAGCACTACAAACTAGGCAGTCAAAACAACTTGACTTTATAAGCTAGGAAACCAATTCATTCATTTAATTTTCACCTTTTCCATGAATGAATCTTCTAGAAGAGGTACATAAGTGTAAAAGTGTCATAAAAGTACATTAATTACATCAAAGAGGATAATAATCCACCCCAAAAAGTCAAACAGGGTCAAACTGCGTTTTTCTGAGCTGTACACTGAAATTTGGAGAAATTTGCCTGACGGGTCGCGCGCCTCTGCCTGACGGGTCACGCGCCTTTGGAACCACTTTTGGGGCACTTCCAGGTGGCCAAATTGAGCAAGAGTAGGCTTGTTGGAAAGGTCTGTGAGTCTACTTTCCAACCCAACTAGAATTTCTGAATTTGGTGGTCATTTGCCCCTCCAAAATTGCAATCACACAAGACTGCTTTCTGTGTCTCAAAAATGTGGCAGAAAGTCATTTTTTGCTTTTTTTTTTACTTTCTGGAGGCCCAAATCTTCATAAAATCTCTTGTCCATGGATGAGCATATGTAACTTCTCATGAAAAATCTGGAAATGCTGAGTTTTTGCAAAATGGAGTTTCCAGGATGAAGGGTCGCGCGGGGGGTGAGACCCGTTAATGGAGAAAACCTGTAATTGCCTGAAAAAACTAAAATTTACCCAAAATGCTCAAAATTTCTTGGGATTTGTGCTGTGGCTAGGCTATTTAGTGCCTTGGTCCTTCAGTGAAGCCTCGGCCAAGATATGGAGGGGATCGTGCCTCTTTCTCCTTTTTTGTGCCTTAGCCAACCGCCTTTGGAACATCTTCATCTTTGCCTTGCACACGTGCATTCTCACCCAATAATGGTTCTTCATGTTTCTCAACAATTTCTTATCTTGGTTGGCCTTAGCCAACAGCCTCTCCAAGTGAACATTGAGCCGGATAAGCATGGACTCTCGCTCAGCGGGCAATAGATCACCGGGTCTTCTATTCAAGATGCGGTCTCCTCGAATCCTCCACAACTCATCAAGAGCTTTCTCATCCTCCAACTGCTTGTTGCGCTGCTCCAGGTATGAGATTGTCCATTGTGCCCCCTCTAATCTCCTTTGCAATGCATCATTTTCAGCTCTAAGGTGCTGAATGATCTCCTTTGACTCTCGGCTAGGAGAACTGACATCAAGATCAATAAGTTCTATATCTGGAACACCTGATGGTCCCTCATCAATATTGGGCTGTTTGCCCCTCCCTGGTACCTGTGCTGCTGAAGAAAGCGAGGCCCCTTCCACCTGATGTGGAGATAACACTCGCTGAGCCGATGAAGAAGGCGAGACCCCTTCCACATGCTGTGGAGAAAGTACTCGCCGAGCTGCTGCAAATAAGGACCTCTGGCCTCTCTGATAAGTAACCAAAGGTGAGGAGCTGACATGTCTAGTGACGGGGATGTCATGCTGCTGTGATGGTCCTCCCTCCTCGTGAATAACCTCAGGATGTGGCGGTGATGGTGCTGTGAAAAGCTCACGAGAGATGAACTCCTCCCATGAGATGCCCTGCTGAGCCAACTGATGTAATACCACAAGATGAATCAAACCATAATGGTAAAGGCTCCTATACTGCTGTGCCAGGCTCTTCCTCTGCATCATGGACACCATCCTCTCAATGTTCTGATAGAAGAAAACAGGGATGTTCATCATCCGCACCTGTGTGAAATGCATCAAGAGGCGAATATGGTATGAATATACCTGTGAAAATCTGCCCTCACAGGTAAAATAGAGCATGATGAGCCTCATCATGGGAGCATACTCGCTCCTAAGAAATCTGAAGGGAAACACTCCTGTCAAGTGTCTCATGAGTGCTGGTCTAACAAAAGGCTCAAAATGAACACTGTCTAGCACCTTGCGCTTATTCCATACCTCTCCGACATTAGGTATCCCTATGGCCTGTGCAATCGTCTCGGGTGTCAATGTAAAGTCCACCCTGGCAAGGTTGACATGTCCATCATGCAAATGTAAAACAAATAGGTGAGCTAACTCTCTGTGATGCTGAATCCGAGAGATCCTCTCGCAAAACTCATAACAAGACATATACTGGAAACATGAAACTGCCATAGGACAAGCCTGTAAATCTGCCAAAGAGGTGGGCTCCTCTCGCCTATGATGTCCACCCTTTCCACCCTTATGAGGCCTCCTCTGTACCTCAATCTCTGAAGCTGATGCCTGGTCATCACTCTGCTCATAGGTTTCGGTTTCTGACATTGTTTAAGGAGCAGAGTGGCCAAAATGTACTGCTGTTTCTGCCTTGTAAAATGCTGATTTATATGCTGTTTCAAGGGGACAAGGAGCACGAAGGGAATGTTAGGGGAGGGACACTTTTAAAGGGAAAATGGGAATAAATATATAAAACAGGGATTTAAGGGAAAAAACATTGCAAAAATCATTGCATATGCATCATTATATACATTGTTTACATGGGTATAATGAGAGGTAGGGTTAGGGCTTGATTTTTCATTTTTTTAGGGAAGAGGGGTAGGGTTTAGTTTTTCTTTACAAATTTAAAAGGGAAATTTACATAGGAAGACAAGGAAAATGAAATGGAAAATGGGAAAAATGATTTACAAGGGAAAAACCTTAAAACAGCATAAAACCCTAGGCATATTTTACAATTTTAAACCACAGCCATATAGAGCTTTTTCTCTTGCACAATGAGATCTTTAAAACATGTATTCATGATGTCTTTAACCATAACAAGCAGCAATTTGTGTGTTGGAGGGCCTACCTTAGGCAATTTAGCAATTTTGTTGGCTCCTTGGATGAATTTGCAGGTGATTTGGTAAGGAGGGCGCTGATGGGTCGCGCGCCTCACCCAACGGGTCGCGCCCGTTATAATTTACACTGCTGGAACGCGCTTGACGGGTCGCGCGCCTCTGATGGGTCGCGTGCCTGGTCTGACGGGTCGCGCGCCTGTCAAGCTCACAAATTCGCTCAAACCCTCGCCCAATCTCTCTTGCAAGTGAGTTAGATGCACAATGAGGGTAAATGGAGGGAGATTGGGCTTTTATAACTTTGATTTGAAATAATTTCATGCCCAAACCCACTTTATAATGTTTTTCTTTGACACTTTATAAAATTGACCATTTTGGTTTCCTTTGTCCTGAAATTGACTCATTTAATGCTTTTGCTCGATACTTTTTGCAGGGATATCATCTGAGGGATCTTGGCAAGGGAGCCAGGGTTACATGCTGTCCTTGGAAGCTTTTTGAAATTTCATCACTTTTTACAAAAATTTGAAAAATGACCTTGGCTTTAAAAACAGGGTTTTTAAATCCAAGGTGAAAATTAACTGTACAAGATAGAAATTTGTGAAGAAACACCTTTAAAATCATCCCTCTGGCTTGTTGAGCACTTATTGACCTTCAGAGACATGACCTTGTAAACAAACTTGACCAAAACCCTAGACCTAGGAATTTGACCTCAAGCCAAGACAAGACAAGCTTGAAAGTGACTAAGGACTGAAATGACTTGATCCAGCAATGCCAAGAGGGGGACAAAGACACTAGCTCCTCCATCAGGGTTATGGCATGCCTAATGGAATGCAAAAATTGACACTGATGAGACACCTACTTATGCAAATGCAAAGAGCTTTGATCGCTGATGGAGGGCTACAAGACCGACTCTAACACCTCCTACTAGGCATAAGAGAGAAAGATAGTTCTTTTGGAAGAGAAAGTGGTTGCTCTAATGCTCCACTACTTGAGCTAGTGGTGTTCATTGTACTGATGTATCTTGGAGATTTTACTTAATTACGAAGCTCGTTGAGCCAACACACTTTCATGTGCATCTCATATATATTGTAAGAATATTCTTTGAATGTTTTTGATGTATGTTGTTTTAATATGTACTAAGGAAATTGAACTATTCCGATGGCTTTGGTACTTATCTCACTGAAGTGTGTTGTATTTGTTTTAACAATTATTTCTTCTGTGTCAACTATTTTTTTGATTGATCAACGATTCATTCTTATGTATATGATCATGTGTATTTATTAGATCATTATTATTACTCCTATTTTAAAGGCTCACTTTTCCTCTTCCTTCACTAGAAGAAAAAAGGCCATTGGTGAGGGTCATGCCTGTGATGGACCTTTAAGGCCCGTCACCAATGTGACATATGGTGACGATCTTTAAAAAGGCGTTTTCGTAAGTGTATATAGTGATGGTCCTTTAATGTTTGTCACCAAAGCCATTTTCAATGACACTTTTGGTGAGGGTTGTTAAAGGCTCGTCAGTAATTCTCTCTTTGGTGACACTTTTGGTGAGGGTCGTTAAATGCCCATCACTAACTCTCTCTTTGGTGACACTTCTAGTGACGATATTTTATTGACCGTCACCAATGATATTTTTGGTTACTTTTGGTGATGGTCAATAAATGTTCGTCATCATTGATCATTCCAATGAGTTTTTTATGACGCTTCATGCCAGTGGTGGACCTTTAAGGTCTGAAATTGTTGTTGTAAGTCTATATAGTGATTGTCCTTTAAGGTTTGTCACCAAATCCATTTTCAATGACACTTTTGGTGAGGGTGGTTAAAGGCTCGTCACTAATTTTCTCTTTGGTGACACTTTCAGCGAGGGTCATTAAAGGCCCATCACTAATTCTCTTTTTGGTGACACTTCTAGTGACAATATTTTATTGACCCTCACCAATGCTCTTTTTGGTTACTTTTGGTGATGGTAAAAAATGTTCATCATCATTGATCATTCGAATGAGTTTTTGATGAAGCTATGTACTTGTTACTATATTTTTTGTCAAAAGATAATGATTTAAGACCATTGTTGTGGACTCTTTTTTATTATGTGTCCAAGGTCATAGTGGTTATAATAGTCAGTCAATTTGTTAAGAATTTATTAGTGTGTATCATTTCCCTCAAGACATAAGAATATAGTTTTCCTATGAGTCAACACATGATTCATCTCTATTAGGCTTATTATCTAGCAAATTTCCTTTAAATAAAGTTCCACTAGTGTGTGTAGGAACTATATTATTTAATACATAATCAAGCTCTATCAATTCTATTAATGAGAGAGGCCTAGCACTCCTCAACACTCATGGCACACCTTAACATGCTTTGGAATAGTACACTAACATTCCTTGGCACCTCACACGTCTTGTAACATCTTTGTACCTAGAACATCTTGCCATGAGTAGGATACCCAAGCACATGTTGGCATGCCCTAGTATAGCACAACATTCCCCTATCATGTGTTGGCATGCCCTAGAACACCTTGGCAAAATATTGCATTGAAAAACATTAGAACTTGGCACACATTGGCACTTAGCATGTATTCTAACATATTATAAGTGTGCCTAGCATGCCCCTTTTGAAAAAGATAAAGTTCTGACTTATTAACCTTCTTATGTGTTCATTTCCTTGCATTTTAGCTTTTTTATTCCTTTTTTTGCCTTGAAACTCTTTCACGCATATTGGCATACTATGGCACCATGCACATCCTAGCATGTCTTAGCACCTGGAATGCCTTGGCACTATTTGGCACATGCTAACACACCCCGAAAATACCTAACACACTCTAGCACTTCTTGACATTCCCTGTTATTACCTGGCATGCCTTACCCATGCTTAGCATACTTTGTCACTCCCTCCTTAGCATGATAGCTAGCACTCATTAACACTCCCCGACGCACCCTTATATGCATTCACTTCCATGCATTTTGACCTAATGCTCCCTTGTGTTGTCCTAGTACTCCCTAACACTCCTCAGCATGCATTGGCACTCTCTAGCACACCTTAGCACTCTTCGATATGCTCTTCCACTTCATAGCATGCATCACACTCCCTAACGCACATTAGAACTTGGCACATGTTGGCACTTGGCAAGTATTAGCATGTTTGGCATTTGTTGAGATGACTTGGTATGATTTGGCATGGTTCAATATTAAAGTTATTTGAGATCAATTATTGGAAACTAGATGAGAAGAAAGGGAGGAAGATTTGTTACTTAGAATGCATTGACACTTGGCACTTAGCACCTATTGGCACCTAGTGTTGGTTTTCCTAGCATGATCCTCATGGAAAAGGTAAATTGATGACTTATTAACCCAATTATGTGCTCATTTACTTGTAGTTTAACTTGTTCCTCCCTTTGTTCCCTTGATAGTCACTGGCATGCATTGTCACACCCTTGTACATCTTGGCATGCCTTCGCACTTGGCATGTCTTATCTTGTTTGACATGTCTTTGTACTATCTGGCACATGTTAGCATGCCCTAGCATTCTCTAACACACCTTAGCAATCATGACCTTACAACTAGCATTACATTTTTCCATGACTTGGGAACATTATGTTCACTAGAACAACTTGGCACTCCCTAGTTTTCATGCCCTTTGTTATCCTCCACAATGTCCCAGGCTGATGAGGAGATCGATGGAGGTAATCACAGACCAAGCTTTAGTTTGGTAGCTAGTCCTACCAAACCAAAGAGGGATCTCTCTATGAAATCACAACAAAGAAATGACTAGAGTGTAAAGGATTTCATGCTAGATAGCTAGGTTCAAGTGGGTTTTGGAAAATTTAGGGTTTTTTTGCTGGATAAGGGAGAAAAACCAGGTAGCTAGGTCAGAGGATCAAAAGGTTACAACAAAATATACAAAAAGGAGAAATGTAGCATTACTTTTGTGATGGATGTTAGGGTTTTTCGGTGTACTATAGTGTTTAGAAGAAGCAAAAGGTATTAATGAGCATGAAACATGAATTCATTAAGCAAGAAATAAAGTAACACATAATGATTTTTCCATAAAAATAGAGCTTTATGCAAAGATTTTTGTTTATAAAATGTAAGGAAAACCATTGAATAGTTGATGAATGGAAAGAGAAGATTAATATATTTTATAAAAAGATATAACAGAGAAAAAATAACATCACAAACTTACTGCACATGAATTCCTAGATAATAGTTGCAAATTGTGTCCTTTGATTTCCAGAAAATTTCCAAGTACAAGTTACGATAGTTCTCTCCTCTGAAATCCAACTCGTTCTATCATTGGGGTTGAATCAATGATTCTAGGAACTATTCCATGAAGTGTTCTAACCAAACCCTAATGTCTAGGGAAGTTAAAAATGACTTGTACAAATAACTTTGATTCCAACCTCTCTCATAAATGAGGTCAAATTTACATTAAAAAAACTTATAAAAACTAACCAGCCATTATTTACATTTAATTTTACCCCTCACATTCATCTACTTCACCCTTTTGACTTTTACTAGAGTCAAACTAGGAATTACAAAAAATTACACAGTGAAAATTTTACAAAAATCTCAGAAATTTCCAAGTGTACAGCGAGCTGTTGGAGGCCATTTTTGAGTGCCTTTCTGAAGTCCAAATCTAGATTGAAATCCTTTTCTGGAAATCTGGGAGAGTGTAGATGTCTTTAGAGTATTGTTTCACTCAAAATGACCAATTTTTGGCTAAGATATGGCCATTTTCCCAAGATGTCTCCAGGTGTGCAATGAAATGGAAAGAGAGGGGAAGAAAGGTGATTTTTGGCTTCTTTTTTGCAAATTTATCAAAACCTAAGCCCTAGATCAGGAAAGTGGGCAAATGGGGTTTGAGATGGGATCATAAGATTTCTAAAAATGCTGATTTTACATCATTTGGATCCCTGAGGAAGAAGCAAAGCGTGAGCTCGCTATGCTGCTAGACAAAAAATTGCCAAAAAATTGCAAGTCTGCACCAAAACACAAAATTTTCTCTAAAACCTCCCAAATTTTTTCCAGAGATGCCTCCTTAGCACACCTAGAACTTGCTAACACTCCCTATCATACACTATTATTCATTCATTTCCATGCAATTGAAACTAGTCCTTCCTTGTGTTTCCTTGACACTACCTAACATACCTTTTCAATTCCTCCTTAGCACATCCAGGACTTGCTAACACTCCCTATCACACACTCTTATTCATTCATTTACATGAAATTGAAACTAGTCCTCCCTTGTGTTTCCCTGGCACTCCCTAGCATGTGTTGGCGCCACACTCTAGCACCTGACACCTCTTCGCATGCCTTAGCACTTGGCATGTCCTAGAATGACTAACATGCCTTGGAACTTTCTTGCATGTGTTATCACTTCCTGGCATTCCTTGCACACCTTGGTACTCCCTAGTTGTCATGCCCTCATAGATAGCCTTACTTTTTTTGTGACTTTGGAACCGAACCAAGTCATTGAAAAAATAGTGTTGTCCCTAGACAAAAGTCTCCCTTTGTCTAAAATTGCTTTTTCCATCCCCTTATCATAATCGTAGGCTTACCTATTGCAAGTCTTGTTATGAAATTGCCATAATACACTTTGTCCTTGGGACACCTGGAAGACACTCTTATTCATTTGTTTCCATGCACTTTGACCTAGTTCTCCCTTGTGATGCCCTCACACTCCCCAACACTCCTCGACATGAATTGACATTGTCTGGGATGTGTTTTCACACCTTTTCATTCCTTGGCATGCCTTGGCACTCCTTAGCTATCATGCCCTCATAACTACCCTTATTGGTTTTAAGACTTGGGAACCAACCAAGTCCTACCTCGACTACAACATCTGGACAAAGTTATAGTTACTACAACTATACTATCCCTTGTTCTCCTAAGAATGGCCTATAACTCATCTTAGGTTACTCATTCCCAATCTTAGCGCATCTCACTTAAGAAGTTACCAAGTCAAGGCTCACGTCTGACCATGGCCATAAAATAACTAAGAAACATAGTTTACATCTTAACATGGCATAGCACCTAACATGTCTAACAATCCCTTCGCACTATGTGGCACATGTTGGCATTCCCTGCATGCCATGGCATGCTTTAGCACTCCATATCATACCGTACCACTCCTTGACATGTCATGGCACTCTTGCATGCCTTGGAACTACCTAGCATATAACTTTGTCACTCCCTCCTGAGCACACTTGGAATTCACTGACACTCCCTATCATAGACTCTTATTCGTTCATTTCCATGCATTTTGAACTAGTTTTCCTTTGTGTTTATATCACACTCCCTAACACTCCTTGACATGCATTGGCACACCCTGACACGCATTGGCATACCCTAGCATGTCACCCTAAAACTATAGCATTTATTGGCACCACCTAACATACCTTGCCGTCCCCTCCTTAGCACACCTAGAACTCACTGATACTCCTTGTCACACACTCTTAGTCATTCATTTCCATGCATTTGAAATTAGTGCTCCCTTACATTTCCATGGCACTCCATAACACTCTGTGGCATGCATTGGCACGCCCTAGCACCTGACACATCTTGGAATGTTTCCCTGGCTTCTAATATGCCTTAACACTACCTAGCATACCTTATCACTCCCTCCTTAGCACACCTGGAACTCACTAACACTTCCTGTCACAAATTCTTGATTGTTCATTTGCATGCATTATTTTCACCTATTTCTCCCTTATGTTCTCATAGCACTCCTTAACACTTCCTAGCACATGTTTTTGATGGACAAAACACTGTATAGAGGGCAATTGATCCTCCATTTGTGGACAAGCAAATTTGGTTAAGGTAGTATGTAATAAGAAGTGCGAATATCACCAACCAAGAGAAGGAAACAAAGAGAGAAGATTTTGGTGTTGTTTATGGGTCTATTTTAGGGCTAATAAATCCACACGTGCGAGGGAAGGAAGAACTATCCACTACAGAAAAGGTCGAATATCTTGTTGTTGTCCAAGAAGTTGAATCAAGGAAGAAGATAAGAAAGGTTACATGCTGAATTATAATAAGAGTTCATACTATCCAAGTGAAGAAGATCAAGGTTGAAAAGGTTAGTCAACCACACATTCTAGGGTTTATGCAAGAGGGCCAAGAACTACAAATCTGATCCATGGAACTCGAATTTGAAGGATAGTTGAGTTATTGAAGGAAGAATCTTGATCATCGTTGACTCAAGGAAAAATAAGGAAGTTGAGTCAAGGAGGCTTGTGACTTGGTCTTGGAGAGGCCATTGAGTCAAGGGTCTAGGCCATGGTCTTGGTATTCGACAATTGAATTCTATATAAGAAGAAGATATCATTTGGGTTTTCCTCTCATGTTGGAGAGGTTTTGGCCCTGGTTGATCGCATATTCTATGTGTCTCTTGTCTCCTTATTATTTATGAATTGTAGATGTTTGATGAAGAACGTTTTTTTGAGCATTGTTTGTTATTGTGGATTAGTCTTGAATGTGTTTGTGTATGAAAAATTAGTTGGGTTTGTAAACTATGAGTAGACTAGTGTTTGTTGATGCATGCTTACTACAATAGAATGTGTCTCTTAGACTAGTGTTTGTTGATGCACGCTTACTACAATAGAATGTGTCTCTTACTTAAACAATTAATTTAGTGGAAGCATGGGTATTTGGACAATTATTTTGGAATTTATGCACCTTACAAGTACATCAACTCATATAATGCATAAATATAATGGAAAGTTGTAACGTGTTGCATCATAGAAAGGATGTTGATAAAATATGCTAGCTTAAATGTACATGATAGTTTGGAAAGGTGGGGAATAACTCTTATTTAGTCATAGGTAGCCTAATCAATTCCTTTTTTAATATTTAAATGTCCATGATGATTTTGAAAGTAGGTGGGTAGCAATTCTTACTCATGTCATAGATAGCCTAACGAGTACTTTTCTCTATCTAGAATGATACTAGATACATAATTATTTTGTATTGTGTGCTTCTTCAATTTTTTTATAATATATCATGTTATAAAAACTTTAAATAAGCTTCTCACCTTGGTTCTTGCATTTGTGGTAAAATTTGAACTCAGCTTCTGAAAGTAGTGTTATTCTAGAGGATATCAACAATATTTTTCACTCCATAAAGGTTTTAACCTATCTTTAATCTTTGTTGAGTTTTTTTTGGATGATTGTACTTTAAAAATAAAGATGCATCTGCAGTTTTCTCACTTTCTAATTTAGAATCAATTAAAAAAATCAAAATAATTACTCACATTTATTTGTAGAGTTTACTTGAAATTGATCGAACACGGTGATTACATCAAATGAGTATGAAATTGAATTTTGAAATTTTATTAATGTCCTCAATGCTTGGAAAATGTAATGGGATCAGATGATAAGTTAACATGTAAGGTATTTAGTGAGACATTGCTTCTCTTCTAAGAAAAGTATATCTAAACCAAGTGCAATACCAGGGAGAGAGAGGATTTTGTAGTGTGCAAAGCTTAGTTGTGTGGGTTTGGGGCTAAGGCATAGTTGCTCCATTTAACTGAAGTAAAATGAGAGGAAATGAGGCAATGCATACTTTGTAAATCTTAGCTATGAGGATTTGGGGTTCAAGGCTTAGTCACTTCACAATTGAAATAAAATGAGATCAAATGAGACAAGGACTTGCAAATTATTAGTTATATGTAATGACATTAAAGTGAGTAAACACAAAGTATCAAAATTCGAAGTAGAATCAACCCTTGTGTATGAAAATTCAGTCAAGCATTTTTTTATGGCTGAATTCCCCCTCAAATATACATTTGATTAATCAAAAAACTTATAAAACCACATCTATGTAATCGAGATATCTCTCTTAGATGCACAAACCTTTCCCCTTGGCATCCCATTGACTTTGAGGTTGTGTTCCCCTACACTCCTATATGCTTACTAGGGATACTACACTCCAACATGACATATTCTAAGATATATTGTGATAGGGGGGATGAGGGTTTTGGAAATTCTTGTTGCCACAAGAAAGTCTTGCCATGTTTAGTTCAACAATATGGAAGCAAAATTCTCGTGTAGAAGGATTTATGGTGCTTTTCCAATTGTGGGAAATAGAAATGCCATACATTATGTTGCTTCTTGGTAAAATATTACCGATTCATGGAGAAAGATCAATGGTTTCTTGGGTGGAACTATACCAATGTGTGGGTGGGACCAGGCTCATGAGATTCATTTTTTACTACCATCACAATGAACTACAACCAAATTGACTCATGAGATTCATTTTTTACTGCCATGACAATGAACTACATCCAAATTGGTTATAAACGATTGCATTGTTAAAAGTTAATTTTAGGTTTAAAGTTTGACATAATAATTATAAAAACAAACCTCATTTGTTTAAATAACATGGAAACCCATAATATTAATATTAGATAATCAAACATTAATAAAAAATATTTATAGTTTTTTGTTTAATTATATAAAATCCAAATCTGAATTTGTTTAAAATTACAACTTACAACATGGTTAATTATTTTGTAGTTTTGAAAAATAAAAAATATAATTTTTTGAAATGAGTATACAATAAGATAAGAAAATATACATTCCATATATTTTGATAGATTCATAAAATATAATTTAAAAAAAATAAATAATTATAATTAAAATTTTTAATGATCATCCAAATTAAAAGTTTAATTTCTACTGTGTTTTCTTTCCTGCCTTAGTGTATTCGAATGAATGTTGAGTAGTTGAAAAAAAAGGAAAGACCATTTTGCTGCGTTTTCTTCCCCGCCTTAGTGTATTTGAATGAATGTTGAGTAGTTGAAAAAGAGGAAAGACTATTATGTCGCATTTTCTTCCCCGCCTTAGTGTATTCGAATGAATATTGAGTAGTTGAAAAAAAGGAAAGACTAGAACAAGTTCTCTTCCCCACCTTATTGTATTCGAATGAATGTTGAGTAGTTGAAAAGAAAAGGAAATACCATGGGCACAATACAATCTGATCTATGGCTATATGGAAATAGGTATAGGTTGCTGGATCAATCTTTAGGGTTTTTAGATCGATGGTCATTCTTAGAATTGATTTGCAAATTTGTTTTATATTTTCACATGAAATGTATGTTGAGTAGTTGAAAGAAAAAGGAAAGACCATGGGCACAGTGCAATCTGTGGCTATATGGAAATAGGTACAGGTCGTTGGATCAATTTTTAGGGTTTCTAGATGGATGGCCATTCTTAGAATTGATTTGCAAATTTGTTTTATATTTTCACATGAAATGTTGCAGTAATTCGCTCGTAGTTATTGTTTAATGGTTGAATTTGGATGTATTGAGAAATAAGATTGAGGGGGATCTCTTCAATGGCTTGCTCACAAAACATGGATCTATTGGAAGGATCAGAAGCATTGGTCTTCTTTCAAGAGCCCAAGAAAATACTTGCACAGGTACCCTTTCTCTCCTTTAATTCCTTCCTCGATTTCAATTGCTTCAAACAATCTACCAGCTTTTTCACCTGAAATTAGGTTATTTAGGTTTTGTTTTCTAAGAATTTAGCTTCAAATGAACTAGCCCCACAATTAATATATTGGCAATGAAATTTATATTAAATATACGCTAAACTCTTATAGTAGTTTGGTAGTATACTGTTAGAGTCGGTATTTTCATCCCTATGTCAAAGATCAAATCCTCTTGTTGCATTTCATATTAGGTGTCCCGCCCAGTCATTTGCATTCCATTAGGCACATAGATCATCTAACAGTAGTGGCATTCCTATAGTTTCCCTCATGTTATCTACCTGCTAGCTCATGTTTGCTCATTAAAAAAAAGTATATACAGTCTTCTTTTTATCTTGAAAAGTGCAAAGGTTGTCTTTAGGGTTTCATTAGGGTTTCGTCAAAAAAAGAGTCAAATTTCCAATAATTACCAGCAGGCCATGAGGAGGTTTCAACATCAATAAATTTCATCACCAAGTGTTCGAAAATGTGTTTTTCCTCAAAACTTTGTTTTGAGGAAAAAACAGAGTATTTAGCTTTTATTGTACAAAAATCATGAAAATTTTGTTTTCCTTATTGCAAATTCCTTCATCTGCACCCTGGTTTCTTTCCTTAGCCCCAAAAGCTTCAACACCTGCAAGACAAGCAAAGCTCAGGTCATTTAGTTCATTACAAAACTCAAATGAAGTGAAAAAGTGCAAAAAACAGAGTTTGAAGATAAAGTCATTTGCAAAACATTATGAAAGTGGGTTTTGGCAAAATAAATTTAAAAGCTCCATGTATAAATCATTCCTCCAAGTGTTTGAAGTTCATTTGTACTCCAAGAGCAAAGAGAAGCAAGAAAAAACGATTTTGGTGAGTGAGTGACAAGTTTGGGTGAAAATCTACTGGCGCAGCGCACTGGGCAGGAGGTGCGGCACACTCACCGGGCGCGGCGCATTGGGCCTCAGGATCCTGTGTAATTTTGCAGGGGCGTAGCACATACGGAGGGCGCAGCACATTGGGTTGTATGCGCGGTGCACACAGCCAGAGAGCCGAAACTGCTAGCACTTGCTCCAAATCACCAAAAATCACACGGATTTGCCTTGTCACAAGTAGGTAGAACCTCCATCATTGTTTTTTATCCAAGTTTGTGCTTATATCATGGTGGTTGATGAATGGTAATGGTTTTAAAAAAAAACATCAAACCCTACCATTTGAAATTCCAAGAAACTTGCTACCTAGGGTTTGATTAACTTTTTTGCTACCAATTCTATCATCCCTCCATCACTCCCTTATCCCATTTTTCCCTTGATTTCATTGTTTCCAAAGTTCCCCTACCCCCTAAATTCACTAATCCCATATCCCAGGTTCCCTTTCCTAAAATCCTAATTGTAAAATCCCAAACCCTAACCCTATACAAAAACTCCCAAAACATCTCATATTTCCCTAACTAAATCTATCCCAATAGTCCCTAAATTCCCACTATTTTTCCCTCCCCTTACAGTCCCTCATTTCACTGTTTTCCCTTGGTGGTAGAGGTCAAGCACATCACCAAAAATAGTCCAACACAGTTTGACACATCAACACCTATTTCTCCAAGGCAATTTGTTTACCAGCAGCTATGGCATCTGATCCTTCATATGATTATGAAGAGGAGACCCAAAGTGACTCACCCACAGAGGGGCATGCACCCAGGAGACCTCATAGAGGTGGAAGACATATTAGAGAGGAACCAACCACTCTCACTGAGTTACAAGCCTGCCCCCTTGCTATCTTTTGTTTCCAGCATCAGTCATGTTATGAATTTTACGAGAAGCTTGCTAATATTCAGTTTCATCATGAGTTGGCCTGCTTATTTGTGTTGCATTTACATGGTGATTAAGCCACTCTTGTTGGTCTCACTTTCAAATTAACACCAGAAACCATTTCATTAGCAACCGGCATACCAAACATTGGAGAACCATGGAACAAGAGGCAGAAAATTGACCGGCAACACTATGAACCGTACATCAAGCCTGGATTTTTGAGACAGCTCAAGAGAGTGTTTCCTTTTCGGTACCTCGGGGATGAATATGCTTCTTTAATGAAACTCATCATGAAGTATTTCACCTGTGAGGGCCAGTTCTCCCGCTTGTATGCTTATCACATTAGGCCGCTGATGCATTTTACTCAGGTGAGGATGATGAACATTCCTTACTTCATATGTCGAAACATAGAGAATCTGACCACTCTTGTGCAGCACAAGACCCCTCAGCAGCAGTTCAACAGTATTTGTCATTTTTCTCTCATCAAAATTGTGGTCGTTCATCATCTTGGATTACAGGGCATCACCTGGGATGACTTCATCTCTCGTGAGTTTTTCAGAGCTCAACAGGGACCTTTAGAGGCTAGACATGAGACAGGTGGACCTTCTTATCAGCATGAGGGCCATGAGACCGCTAGTGTGCTGGTGTTCATCACCTATCAGAGGGGCACTAGACGGTTGTTTGCAACAGCAAAGCGAGTGTTATTTCCACCTGGGGTGGAAGGGACCTTGCTTCCATCATTAGCAAAATAGGTTCAAGACTGAGGAAAGAGGCCACTACAGGAGGAAGGACCATCAGGTGAGCGGGAGACTGATTTCATCCTCATTGAGGGAGATGATACCGATATGGGCCCGAAAAGCGCAAATCTTAGAGAGATCATTAAGGAGCAGCAGGCGGACTTTGATGCCCTGTCTACCAACTTGGATAGAGCCCAATGGACTATACAGTACTTGGATGAGAGGAATAAGCAGCTTGAGGATCAACAGGTGGTTATGGAGTTGCAAAACATTCGAAAAAACCACCAAACTGCCTGAAGGAGGAGGGTGGAGTTCACTTCATTGGAGCAAGAGATCAATGTTGATAGGGAGTCATGGCTCGAAAGAGTCAATATCCACTTAGAGAGGAAGCTGGAGAAGGCAATAAATGAGAATAATATGCTTAGAAACTTGTCAGATCATTACTTTTCCCGGAACTTGGTGTGCCAAGCGAGAATCAGGAATTTGAAAGCAAAGTTGAATAGAGCATCAAGAAGGAAAAAAGAGGATGAAGGACTTTAGATCTTAGTTGAGGCTTCCTTCGCCCATCAGAGTACTTGATAGAGAAGACTCAGCACAAATTTCAAGAAATTTGGAGCAATTTTTGCATTTTTCATAATTTGGGCACAAAAAACAAGTTTTTCTGCCCTATGCGCCATGCCACATGGTGCTCGCTTTTACTGGAGGCCTCCAAATCTAAAAAAATCAGCATTTTTGGATTTTTCATGAAAAATTACACTTTTCTACATATGGCTAAGAAATTTGGGCAGGTTTTGAGCCCTCAAAAAGGTCAAAAACACTCAAAAAATGACCTCACTGCCCCTATTTTGACACACAGGAAGTAGTTTTGGGAGAATGGACTTTTGGAGGGGAAAATGGAGGCCAAGTTGAAATCCACTTGGCTTGGAAAGTCGATAGATAGACCTTTCCAGCAAGCATACTTGGAGCTCATTTGGACATTAGGAAGTCCTCCAAAAGTGGGTCCAAACAGGAACTATGCATAGAGAATCAGGCGCGACGCATAGAGGAAAAAGTGCCAGTTTGACCAAGTTTTGCTCTATTTTTCGCCCAGCTTCGCCTAGGTTGACTTTTTCACTTTCCTAATGGCAAATTTATGATGTAATTTTATGAAAATTGATGGATTATGATGTAAATATGTTATATTTTCACTTGTAGAGGTAGATTCATCAGTTTAGAGGTTGTTTGAAACTGAATGAATCAGTTCCCTTGTTTCTAAAGGCATGCTATTATGTTGCCTAGTTTCTAGTTCTCAGTTTAGAATTAGTTGGATCAGCTCCTAAACATGTGAGCTTGACCCCTAGAGGCAAGGATGAGCTATGTTTGTCTATATTATGCTGTTTTTCAGTCATTAGCATGGTTGGAACTCTTAAGAACGCCTTGAGCTTCATTGTACATTCATTTTTAGTATTTTGGCTAAGGAATTGAGACCAGGATTTGCAGCACTCTTATGGATTCATGTGGCAATTTGTCTTGGTACAATGCTTCTCTTTGTGATTTTGAATTTTTTTATGTGATTTCATTATCTATCTTATTTCTTCTGAACTAAACAAACAAGAGTGTAAGTAGAATTCATTGAAAGTGCAATGCTCTACTTGAAGTTTGCTTTAGTTATTTGATGTTTTCAGCTATTTGGGGAGGATTCATGATTGCTCTTGCCATATTCAACACCTCACCTGTCTTTGCCTTCCATCTCACTAAAATTTAAGTGCCAAAATGATTGCCTACCTTGCCCCATCGAGATCTCTACAGAACTGAGCCTCAATCCCCGCACCCCAAAATGTGCCTTTCTCTCTGAGCCAACAAAAATCCATTTTATCAAATCAACTCTTTTGTACATATACCTAGCCTAAAATCATGGATATTTCAATCATCTCAAGCCCTCATCGATCATTTTTTGCTAAGATTGACCCGGAGAGAGCCCTCTCCTGACCTGGTAGGGCTAGCTACCAAGCTAAGCGTGGTTTGATGTTGGCCCTGGATCCTACCTTTTCAGCTTGAGGTAAATCTAGGCACTAACATATACCACAGCAGGAAAATAGTAGAAAAAATAACAACGTAGACTTCTCAAGGTAACTCCCAGCCCTCCCTCATTTCAATACAATGTGAAAAGATTTTCTTGCTCCCTTTCCATTTCACCGCATTTCTTAATCAGAAATCTCAATTTCAAGCTCTATTACCAGAAATGGAATGGAAGTCTTCATTTTTGAAAAAAAATCATAAAAAAAATGGAACGGTACGGAAAACAGTGTTTTATACGGTAGTTTTAAGTTTTTAATGTAAGAAACTAGGTTTTCCAAAAATGGTTCGTTTCTTGAAACTGATTTATGGAAAACGCCATTTGCAATATGGATCTATTCCCATTTGGATGTCGAGGTGACCTTGGGAAAACCATGATAACTTTTTCTCTAAGCATCGGATTAAAATGTCGTAAAACATGACATAAATAGGATGCAATGTAGTTTGTTGGGTATCATTTTCAGGGCAAAAGGTCGAAACTATGACACATGGAACTTCGTACAAGTTCACTCTATTGAACAAGTCTATAATTAGGTCATCACGGGAGTTAAAGAAACCCTTTCTTGCAGAATCCAATATCGACTAGACTTGTGGGGTTGGAAAGAGGACTTAGAGGACTACCACAAGACATAATTTCAGACCTTGGAAATTCATAATTACAGAGTTACATTATATTCAATATCGAGCTCCTACAAAGCGAAAAAAACAAAGGTGTGTTGTTGTTTTTTAAATCTGCATAGGTTTTGTTTGAGAAAGTAGTTCAAAGTGATTCAAAGGGAATTTTGAAAAATAATTATCATTAATTCATGACCGGAAGAAAGAAAATATAAACACCTAGTAAGCAACCCGAAATCTCTATTATGGGACATGAAAAAGAGGAAGTAATGCAACATGATATATAAAAAATACGAGACCAAGAGCAACAAATTTCACTCTCACAAAAAGTAACTGAAGCTAAGATGGAATATTTGAAGAAAGACATGGAAGGTTTGAAAATATTGCTACAAGAAATACTTCCTAATAGCGAAAAGGTAATAGAGGAATATCATAATGAGAACAAAAGGAATGTTAATCATGATTTCATAGACTCTAAGATTGGATTGAAGACCCACCACATTCCAAAGATCGATATGAGGAAGTTTTATGGCAAGGATCCTATAACATGGATACTACAGATGGAGAAATATTTCGATATCCATAATGTGAAAAACACACAAAAGGTACGCATTGCAACTTTATATTTGGAACCCAATCAATTTGTATGGTATCTATGGCTTTTCTCTCGTAAACAAATTGTCACTTGGTCAATTTTTATGGAGGAAATGATAGAAAATTATGAGGGTACAAAGAGAAACACCTTCTTTATCCAATTGATAAATCTCAAACAAAAGAGTTTAATAATGGAGCACATTGTGGACTTCCAAAAATTGAATATAAGGGTAAATGTTATTCTAGAGGAGCATATGATTGATGTGTTCATATGGACTGTAAAGGATAACATCCAACATGAGGTTCACCTTTGGGAACCTAATTCATTGGAGAAGGAATTTAGGTTGGCAAGAAAAATTGAAAGAAAAATTATGGCAACAAGGAAGCCTCCCACTCACAACTATAAATATGGAAGTGTTATTGTCCCTAGCCTTCCACAACGTATAAGGTTGACACCACAACAATTAGAAGAAAAAATATCAAAAGGGCTTTGTTACAGTTTTGATAGCAAATACACTAAAGGTAATAAGTGTGTTAAGAAGAAATTATTTTACATAGATTGTGAAGAGGAGGAAGAAAAGGAACAAGAAACATCAAAAGAAGCGGATATACACCAAGAACCAACCCTACAGAAAGAAGAAATGAATCTGACCATATGTTGTAATGCATTGGCAGGAATTACGATTCCTCAAACTCTCAAGATAGAAGGACATATTCAGAAGAAAAAGGTAATAGTGTTCATTTATTCGAGCAGTACCCATAAGTTTATTCATTATAATATAGCCAAGGAAATGAATTTCTTCCTATATCCAACACCTGAGTGTCAAGTGATGGTTCCAAATGGAGGAGCCATAAATTTCTCTGGAAGGTGCCATAATATCAATCTATCCATGGGATAATATGTATTGAATAGTCCAATGATTTCCATTCCAATGGGTGGTACTGATGTTGTAACAGGAGTCCAATGGTTACAATATTTGGGTACGATAGATTTTAGTTTTCAAGAAATTTTCTTGAAATTGTTTTGGGAAGGAAATGAATTTGAATTAAGGGGTACTGAAAGGAAACCAAGAAAAATAATAAGCTCTAATGGCATTAAAAATCTTCCAAAGAAATAACAATGGGCATAATTGCATAATTATGTTCACTAGAGGTTCCCTCATCGAAATCATATATTTCCCTAGATCTCCAAAAATTCTTGGACAAACATTCCATGGTATTTGAGACTCATAAAAGCCTCCCACCTATTCATGATCAATATCATGCTATTCATTTGATTCCATGAAGTGTTCCTCCAAACATTAGGACTTACAGATATCCATATGCCCAAAAGAGTTAAATTGAATGTATGGTTACAGAAATTTAGAGGTTTCTATAATTCAACCTAGTCAAAGTTCTTTCTCTTCTCCAATAGCATTGGTGCACAAGAAGGACGCATCATCGCGCATGTTTCCACATTATCGGGAGATCAACAAGCTCACTATTAGATATAAATTTCACAATTATGTCATTGATGAATTATTTGATGAATTACATGGAGAAATTTGCTTCACCAAGTTGGATCTTCATTTAGGATATCATCAAATCAGAATGAAGACTAAAGACATTCTGAAAACAACATTTAGAAATCATGATGGTCATTATGAATTTTAAGTAATGCTTTTGGCCTTACCAATGCACCTTTTACATTTCAAGGTTTGATGAATTCCATTTTCAAACACTTCCTTAGAAAATTTGTGTTAGTATTCTTTTATGATATACTAATCTCCAACAAGTCTTTGAAGGATCATGTTCAACATGTTAACAGTCTACTCAAACTATTCGAGGAGAAACACTTATATGAAAAAATCTCAAAATGTTTCTTTGGAGTATAGGAGGTGGAATATCTGGGTCATATTGTATCTTATGAAGGTGTTAGGGTATACCCTATAAAAATTAAAGCCATTAAGGAATGGAAAATCCCCACATCCATAAAGAATCTACAAGGATTTCTCAAGTTAACAAGGTTTTATTGCAAGTTTGTTAAGAATTATGGGTGAATAACAACACCTCTAACAACATTACTGAAGAAAGATGTATTTTATTTGACTCCAGAAGCATGAAAGTCCTTTGAAAATGTTAAAGAGGAAATGTGCCAAGCAATGGTCTTAGCTATGCCATACTTCACAAATACCTTTTTGTGGAATGCGATGCCTCAGTAAATGAAATTGGTGTTGTTTTAATGCAAGAAAGAAGACCCGTTATTTTTTAAAGTCATTCAATCGAAGGAAATTATTTATACAAAGCTATTTATGAGAAGGAAATGGCGAACTTACTTAATGGGAAGATTCTTCAAGGTAAAAATGGATCATGATAGTCTTAAATACCTTTTAGAACCAAGATTATCTTCATAAAAGCAACAAAATGGGTCACAAAGATGTTGGGTTATGACTTTGAAATCATCTACAAAAAATGGAAGCAAAATTTTGTTGCAGATGCACTCTCAAGAAAGGATGAGGACGTGAAAGCATTTCTTTGTGCCATTTCTATCATCCAACCAGATTGGATAAAAGAAGCAAGGGATGAATGTAAGAATGATGAAGAAGTGTGGGCACTCATTCAAAAGTTGCAGCAAGATCCCAGTACATCTGATACATTTATATGGAAAAATGATTTGTTATGGTACAAATATCACTTATACCTCTATAAGAATTCCCAAATCAAACAAAAGATTCTTCTGGAATTGCACACCTCACCCTTAGGAGGGCACTAAATATTTTTTTTAAATTACCATAGGATTAAGAAGGAATTTTTTTGGGATGGCCTTAAGTCCAATATTCAAAAGTTTGTGGCGGAATGTTTGGTTTTCCAACAAAATAAAGTTGATACAATTAAGATCCCAGGTTTTTTACAATATTTATTGATTCCAAGTCAACATTGGAAGGAGGTTTCAATGGATTTTATTACAAGATTACCCAAGTCTGAAGGAAAGAGTGTCATCATGCTCGTAGTAGATAGACTTAACAAGTATACACACTTTTTTGCATTAACTAATCCTTTTAAATCCAATACAGTTGCTACTGCATTTATGGAAACAATTCAAAAGCTACATGGAAACCCAAAGATTATTGTAAGCGACAGAGATCCCATTTTCACTAGAAATCTTTGGGCGTAATTATTTTCTTATCTAGCTACTTAGTTAGTTCACAAATCATCTTATCATCCTCAATCTGATGGGAAAACTTAGATAGTGAACAAATGTTTAGAAGGATATCTTCGTTGATTTGTATCTAATAAACAAAAACAATAGTTGAAGTGGTTACCTTTGGCTGAATGGTGGTATAACACTTCCTTCCATATTGTAGCGAAAATGACCCCATTCATGGCACTTTATGGATATCATACATCGTCCTTCACATCATATTTAAGAGAAAATTCTAAGGTCAAGCAGTGGAAGATCACATTGAGCATCGACAACAACTTCTCCAACTCTTAAAGGATAACCTCACTTGCGCGTAGAATAGAATGAAACAACCAGCATATCAACATCGCAACAAGAGAATTTTTGATGTAGGTGACCGGGTATTTCTATGACTACAACCATATAGAAAAATGTCTGTCAAGAAACCTAAGAAGGATAATAAGCTATCACCAAAGTATTATGGGTCGTACAGGGTGTTGCAAAAGATTGGTACTATGGCATACAAATTGGAGCTTCCTACATCTTCTGAGTGCAACTAGTTTTCAATGTTTCATGCTTAAATACAGTTATATGTGACAAGATCCCAGTTCAAACAATATTGTGAGAACTTGACGAGGAAGAAAAAATCATATTGGAACCTGAAGCAGTCATAGAAACAAGAACTCGGTAGTTATGAAATCGATCAATTTTAGAGCATCTCATCAAGTGGAAGAACTTACCCACTAAATATTCCACATGGGAGTATGAGAATTTTATACAGAAGCATCCAAAACTACTCAAGCATTGAGGACAACACTTTTTGAAGGAGAGGGGCATGTTAGGTCCCTATAATACTAGTGTATTCCCCCATTGTTATTGTCATTATAGCCCCTTGTTTTTATTTGTGTGCCCCCGTTGTCCCCATGTTGTTATTAGTGTGCCCCATAGAAGCCCACTATTGTTATTATTGTGTCCTTACATTATTATTGTTATTTTGGCTCTCATTATATTGTGACCCCTTAGACTCCTATATATATAAAGGAGGTTTTTTCATTTGTATAATCCAAGAATTTTTCATTTGTTTAATGTAAATGAGGTTTCCCCCTTGAAGAGGTTAATTTTGAAGTCGTTGATCTATCTCTTATTATATTTTGTGATTTGGTTTCATAACACATGATATGTGGTAAAGAGATAACATAGAAAATTGAGGAGATGATAAGTGGAAAAGCCTTAGATTCACTCCAAGGAGTTGTTTTTCACATATTTGTAATGTTAGGAAATTTGATCAATGAGTGAGGAAGCAATGGCTGGAACTTTGGTGGTAGGTGATCGTTACGAAATGGAAAATTTCATGTCTTGTGATGATTATATCTATCAAACTACCAATTAAGGAAGATAGAGATTATCTTGTGCAATGAGCAATGAGTCCAAGATGGATAATTTCATGTGATGTGTAGCACCATCAAGCGATGGTCCCATCTATAAAAGAAACCTTATAGAAGAGTTTCACACTAGAAAAAGAGCGATGCTAGTGGAGTATTAAGGAACAGATGGTGAATTTCTTGTCAAGTGCAACACTATCAATTGATAATTCTGTTTATTGAACTGCCAATTGGAAGGCCTTACAAAACAATAGGGAATGAAATGTTAGCTGCATCATTCATCAATTGAAAAACTATGGAACCCCTCCCCCCACTTTGTTATAGTTCAGATAGTCAAGGTGGGGGGGTGGGGGATGGTGAAGTGGATTTAACGTGTTTGTTTTAGTCAGAACATAAGATCCTTTAGGAAACTCTAAAAATGTGGTGTTGATGGTGATGGAACCACCATAATGTTAAGGGGATCTCCCTGACAAGAAGTCCCAATTAGACCTCAGAAAATTTGGTGTAGGAATCCCAGCAGTGGGTCGTAAGGTAATGCCTTGACCGTGATGTCGCAGAGAGGCATGTAGGATAACTTTGTCAGTAGAAAGGGTGTGACTATTGTAGTGAGTGAAGGAAAATGAGAACTTGACGAGGAAGAAAAAATCATATTGGAACCTGAAGCAGTCATAGAAACAAGAACTTGGTAGTTATGAAATCGATCAATTTCAGAGCATCTCATCAAGTCGAAGAACTTACCCACTAAATATTCCACATGGGAGGATGAGAATTTTATACAGAAGCATCCAAAAATACTCAAGCATTGAGGACAACACTTTTTGAAGGAGAGGGGCATGTTAGGTCCCTATAATACTAGTGTATTCCCCCATTATTATTGTCATTATAGCCCCTTGTTTTTATTTGTGTGCCCCCATTGTCCCCATATTGTTGTTAGTGTACCCCTCAGAAGCCCACTATTGTTATTATTGTGTCCTTACATTATTATTGTTATTTTGGCTCTCATTATATTGTGACCCCTTAGACTCCTATATATATAAAGGAGGTTTTTTCATTTGTATAATCCAAGAATTTTTCATTTGTTTAATGTAAATGAGGTTTCCCCCTTGAAGAGGTTAATTTTGAAGTCGTTGATCTATCTCTTATTATATTTTGTGATTTGGTTGCATAACACATGATATGTGGTAAAGAGATAACATAGAAAATTGAGGAGATGATAAGTGGAAAAGCCTTAGATTCACTCCAAGGAGTTGTTTTTCACATATTTGTAATGTTAGGAAATTTGATCAATGAGTGAGGAAGGAATGGCTAGAACTTTGGTGGTAGGTGATCGTTAAGAAATGGAAAATTTCATGTCTTCTGATGATTATATCTATCAAACTACCAACTAAGGAAGATAGAGATTATCTTGTGCAATGAGCAATGAGTCGAAGATGGATAATTTCATGTCATGTGTAGCACCATCAAGTGATGGTCCCATCTATAAAAGAAACCTTATAGAAGAGTTTCACACTAGAAAAAGAGCGATGCTAGTGGAGTATTAAGGAACAGATGGTGAATTTCTTGTCAAATGCAACACGATAAATTGATAGTTCTGTTTATTGAACCGCCAATTGGAAGCCCTTACAAAACAATAGGGAATGAAATGTTAGTTGCATCATTCATCAATTGAAAAACTATGGAACCCCTCCCCCCACTTTGTTATAGTTCAGATAGTCAAGGTGGGGGTGTGGGGGATGGTGAAGTGGATTTAACGTGTTTGTTTTATTCAGAACATAAGATCCTTTAGGAAACTCTAAAAAGGTGGTGTTGATGGTGATGGAACCACCATAATGTTAAGGGGATCTCCCCGATAAGAAGTCCCAATTAGACCTCAGAAAATTTGGTGTAGGAATCCCAGCAGTGGGTCGTAAGGTAATGCCTTGACCGCGATGTCGGTGAGAGGCATGTAGGATAACTTTGTCAGTAGAAAGGGTGTGACTATTGCAGTGAGTCAAGGAAAATGTATGAGCAGTTCTAACACATAAGGGGTGAGATAAGGGTGAACGCGAGTTCCAGGTTGAAAGCGATCAGTCCCAACTCAGCTAGGAACACACAACACAAAAGGACATACGCAGCTTCCGGTGGAGCCATCCACTCAGATGTTGTAGTCACAACATACAAGGTAGGATAACATGTACAACACTCATAGATCAGTTCGAATGAGTGCAACGGTTGTTATAGCAGGGTTCATGTGAAAGGTTTGTCTGGTGTCCAGCAAATTAGTCGACATGGATGGTGAAAACATTAACATGTTCATATATAACACATTTTCAACAAGATTCATATAATTGCATGTGAATCAGTTCATACACAAATATGTAAGTTAAAGAACATATATCATTAAGGAAACCGGAGCAGTCCAACTACAATAACAACATATACATGAAAATGTGTTGGCTCTTATTATATAAAGTGTAAGTTCCAATCATACAACACATCCATGTAAACCTGCTAGCCCCATTAGTGAAATGTTACAGCCACATTCATCTACTCCTCCAAAGAGATGTACTAGCTCCGTGCAGTGGAGAAGCCAATGTGCATTACAATACTATCCAAGCTTTCTTCAAGGTAGTGTTAATAGAAGCTTGGCTGACCAAAATCCCTTACAATGAGTTATGTGGGACTAATTATAACAAAGGGTGGGGTGACCCTTTAAATTCTCCTTTATGACAGTTCAACTACCCTCATGACTCTTCACCTACTCTATGACTAATACGTCCAACCATTGACACTTGACTTATGCTTGACATGACTCAACATTCCAATGCACATGTACTCATGTGAAACAACATGGCTTGAGCAAGCCTTGCAAGACATCACTGACACTTTGCCCGCTGTGATGAGACCAACTCTTTGACATGCTTGTGATGGTGAAGGTGGTGAGATGATGCCAAGCTTAGTCTTCCATGATGGTGTGCATGCACTTCATGGTGACATCTTGTTGAAGTGAACTCTTTCTTCCACTGTAACCAGTGCATTGGTTCGGCCCCTTCATCCAACTCGTCCACTAACATATACATGGTCTTCTTGGGTATGATTGAACCAGCTGTTGGCTCACTCAGATGTATTTTTACAAGAAATCTTAATCCCTACATTATTTGTCAACCTGAGGTAAGTCTTTTTATCTCAAGAGTGTGAACACAGTATGTGCAATGAATCTAGAGGTTATCTAATGATGAACCGTTGCAACCACTAAAGGCTAATTCTTCAATTCAATTCACACAATTCTAAAAATAACTATCTATGGAAGAAATACTCTCAACGCACTCTGCAATTCTATGAAACTTGTTCCGAAATCAATTGAAACTAAATGCTAAGAATTACACCTAGAATCATTCAAATAATCTTAAGTAAAGAAACTATGACTATTGATCAACATTGTTAATCTATAACAACCCAAATCAATCTGCATTACTCAATTGAACAACAATCGGTAATTGAACAGCAAATAGCGATAAAGGATTCCTAAATGGCAAACGTTCTATATTGCAATCTGTAGAAGTTAATCAGTCTTGTATTTCAAGATCTATGATAACATCTATTCAAATGAACAACAATCTGCTATCAACACAAATTCACTCATTCTAATCAAAGCCCTACTTAAGTATATCTTACGACTTCACTCTGAATCTAATTGAACAACAGTATAAATCAATATCACAAATCTTCATGATAAATGAAATAACTGAACATTAAATCAATTGGAAAGACTGAGTATAAACTATAACACAAAGGAGCAGTGGAACTTCTTGTCACTTGGCCTAGAGTCGCCAAAAGCCTTTGCTTAATAAAAACTCAGAATACAAAGATGTATCAAGTGCAACATTCTTTCATTAATTTCAAGTAACAATTGATAGAGTCACTAATATAACATTGTATATGTTTCAAAAATAATAATTACAAATTATCAAAAGTTTGAACTGTATCTAATTGCCTTTCATCCCTATATATAACATAAAAGAGAAACTGGATAAAAGTGAATCCTTAGGATCAGGGGATCCTGAGGATTTTGCAATATAAAATCTGATCATGTGATAAAATAGGAATGTTAGAACTGATCTTCCACTTCCTTGTCTACCCAAGATATCGTGGCTTTTCCCTTTTATGGCCTCATTCTGTTCTGCCAACTGAACAACTTTTGCCCAATCTGCATCTCTGCATACAAAGATAGCAAAGAATCAGTTTTTCATACTAGATTTTCCTATTCTATCACCAAATAGTTTCATCCAACTTTAGCCAATATTTTCCTCATTTTAATATATAAAAGGAGATAATCATATAAGGATGAATCCTAAATGAAGCATTTTATGAAGAGAAATCATACCTTTTTCCTATCCCAACATACTCCCCAGCTTACCTTGTTGCACATCCTCATGCAAGCATATAGTTCAAATGCAATCGAGTCAGGGAATAAGCAGGATATACTTCCTCCTTGTAATTCCTAAAACCATTATTTTGATTAAGGACAGTAAAAGCTTGGGTTACCTCATGATACTTTAATTTATAATCACAATGGTATTGATTAGGAGGGTACCATATGATTGGGGTTATGTAACAACATCCTATCCAATCTGGCCCCATTGTTAAAATCATATTGCTATATTTATAAAAACGAGAAGAGGCAGCTTGGAAGTTTCAATATTCGAATGGCTCTCGGCCAGTCACAATGTTACTAGAGACTTCCTAACTTTAACTTGACGAAGCCAAGACTTCTTCTTTAATGTCCTGGAAGTACTCCTTTCTAGCCTGAATGATATAAGTATGGAGTGGCCCCAAATTTCCTACGACACTGTCTTTTTTCATAAATTGTTTATGCCTGATAGATAGGAGTAATGGCTGTGTAGGCTCTCCTCTGGCCCATAGGTCAATGCCATACTCACGCCTTCTAAAAGTGTTGTGAACCTTGGCCCATTTTAGCTAATTAGTAGCAAATGAGAGGAACGCCTTAAGTTGAATGTCTCCTATAAAAGGGGCGAGGTGTCTCTCCCTGTCATCCTCTAAAACAAAATTATGCATATAAAGTTCACAAAGGAGGCGCTGAACCTTCTCATCATTCTGCCTAAAGCATTTGATAAAGTCAGTAGTGGTTTTGATTTCTACCAATTTACCAGCCTTAAGGGCCTTAACTTTTAACAGGAGGTATCTTTCCATGAGAAATAAAGCATAATTTGTGGTGGTGCCTTGGCAAAATAGAGTGTCTGAATAGAGAGAGTAGACAGTCTCCATTTTCTCTCTAGCTTTTTGCAATTGACCCTCTAACTTTTCAACCTTATTTTGTTTAGCGTTATATTGAGAAAAGGATTCATATTTAGTCTTCGTAAGTGCTTCAAACTTCTTCTTTAACCCTTGATGTTCATGTAGAGGGACCACCTTTTCCTTATGTTGAACTAGTTCTTGGTGAACTATCAGTAGCTCATTCTATAATTTTCTGGTAACGACCTCTCTTACCAAAGGGGTATAAGGGGTGTAAAGGGGTGTTTCATCTATTTAGGCCTCTACATCTTGGGTCTCCGCAAGGTCAGTCTGCATAGAAACTTCAACTACTTCTTGAATTATACAATCAACTTGAATATTTTCTTCAACATCTATTTGGACAACAATGTCTACAGTGGGGTGGGTCGTTTGAGTTCCTTGTGAAAAGATATAGGGCTCCTCAGTTTGCATGGCAATGTCCTCTCACATAGTTGGATTTGTCTGGGTTTCTTCTGGACAAACCTCAAGAAACTCTATCTGAGTCTCAAAGTCCTTCACAGAATATTGTTCTGTTTGCGTTCCTGTAGTTTCCATTTCCACTTTCAATTTCTTGGTTCTGTTTTCCTCGTTTAACCAATATTTCAGCTGCCCTATTACTTGCTTCTATTTTTTGTACTTTACAGGCACCTTCTTAAGCCTAGCTCTATAGGGATTCTCTACTCTAGGGCCTCCGTCTGAAGTTACGTTATCCTCTACTACCTGTACAGACTGTACTATGTCATCATCAGGAATGTTCCCAATTGGAACTATGTCTTTTGGTGGAATTTCTCTTTGCAACTCATAATTGTTATGTATTTTGTTTTTAGGATATCCCAATGCAATGGTATCTCCTGAACAATTATCATTCTCATGGTCTTCTCCTTGGTAGGCCTTGCCCACAAGAGACTTTGAAAAGGGAATATCACTTGGTTGATTGGCATCTCTAAAGTTTTCATATTCAGGGTTACCTTCTATTGGGGGGTAAACTGGACCCATGCCTATTGCTTGACTTTCCTTTCTGCTGGTTGTTCCTTGATGTTCCTTGACTTCGAGGGGTTTTTCCATAGTAGGAATTGACTCCCTCTGTTCCTCCATGGAATCAGTGCATGGCTAGGCTTGTTCATGACCGGAATTGTCACCAGGGGCTGACCAGTTAGGTGTACAATTCTATTTTTCAATGTTCCCTGGTTGTTCCCTACCTTCGGTAAACACTCCCATGCTTTCCAAAACCCTTGCTAGTTCCTCCTCATAGTCTTGGAAAGGAGGGTCTTGCGGACTAGGAGGAGGTGCACAGGATGGTCCTGCTTCCTCTGCTTGGATTGGGATGCACCACTAGGCTTTTACTCACACAGAGCACCTACGCTTAGCTAATTCTAGGGGTGCAGAGGGGCTCTTTCACTTTAATATTTTCTTTGGGCCTAGGGTTCTTGGCCCTTGCTGCTCTGTTTCCTCATTTTTCGGGGGTGGAGCCAAAGTAGGATTTATGATACTATCCCATGTTAATTGTTGTTGTGCCAATCTATTTGTGATAATTAACTTAATTAACCCATGATGGCTGACTACACTCTATGGGTCCTTGGCTATCCTTACCCGTAGGGCAACATCGTGTAATAGGGAATTTAGATAAAACGGTAAATTAACTGAAATTATTTTCTATAAAATGGATAGAAGTTTCATTTGTCAGGGCTTTACCACATCATGTCAATTGTCCATACTATCCCATGTTAATTGTTGTTGTGCCAATCTATTTGTGATAATTAACTTAATTAACCCATGATGGCCGACTACACTCTATGGGTCCTTGGCTATCCTTACCCGTAGGGCAAGATCGTGTAATAGGGAATTTAGATAAAATGGTAAATTAACTGAAATTATTTTCTATAAAATGGATAGAAGTTTCATTTGTCAGGGCTTTACCACATCATGTCAGCTCTTGCCACAGTTGCTGCAATGCCGAAGGATGAATTCTGTTCCCCGTTCATACTAGCTGCTCGCCTAAGTCATGCAATGCTTCAATTGCACTGTATAAAAGGACGCATTTGTCTGCCCATTTCACCATTTCTGCCGAAAGTCGAGTGACTTCGGCCAGGACTTCTTTAGGAACCTTCATGCTTATGCCTTTGACCACTGTACTGCCATTCTGTAGATTTTGCAGAAATTCCAGCATTAGCTCTTCATGGAATCCCTGCAATCTGTTTAAATACTGCAGCCAGCCAACGCGTTCAAGGATTTCGTGAACTTGATCCAACACCATCCATACTGGAGGTTCACTTTGGATTTCTCTTTTGCCCATAGCTACTACACTTGAGGCTCGTTCTTCTGTATACAATTGTGTTTTACCCCTGTAATGCAACATAACAACAATGTATATTACAACAACTATCAAGGAAATGACGCTTCCTGGATAAGTATTATCGTATTTAGTTAAGTTGTTCATCCTGTCATCCATACTTAACGTAGAATCGTAAGTTCGCATGCCTGCCATAATGGTTTCCATTCTTCGACCAATCAGAATTTTCTGCTAATTATTACACATTCATTCTCATCATGCAGTCCGTACTCTGGAGGTAATCTAAATGATTGTCACACATCTATCCATAACTAGAATATGTGTCGTCCATACGCAGGCCATCCACCCTCTGATGAGAAAAGGGCGTCCATGTCCTTTCAGCACACGGAAAACAAGAAAATAGACTAATGCGAAATAAATGTCAACAACCAATCTAAAAAACACAACACGCAAATCAGTAAAGCATTTAAGCAATATCCACCGTGAGATGTGAATTGGCCAAATCAAATCAAAACAAAAATTTTAAGTCATTATGTCAAAGATCTTTACCGTGAGAGGAATTAATCACATCAGCATAATCAGTGGTTTATGTTTAATGATTGTCATTTAATGCTCGGATGTATGGAATATAATAAATATAGATTAAAGTCACCATGCTATTCGGCTTGTAAAAGTGCTACCAAATGGAAATTTTTGTTAGAAATAAATTCATAGGTGATAAGAGGTAGAATTCGTATGGAAATATAAGATGATACTCCAATACCACAAGCAGAGCCAGTGCTGCTTGCAAGCATTCAGAGCCTCGGCAGGGTTGCTTTTTAACCCTCCCAAATGAGCGAGAGTCCTTTTTATGGTTATTTTTTCTTTCTTTTGTCACAAAGAGACCACTATGCTCGCATGGTGACTAGATAACCATAGTGCCACTCACCAAGGTGTGACAAAAATGATTAGGTTGGCTCGTGATGAGACCCTGTGTTCTTCTAGCAAAGAAGGTCATTGCCTTGGTTTGGTAGCCAAATTGAAATGTCACCTGTTACATCATTATGATCATGGTAGGTTGGCTTGTGATGAGACCCCTTATCCCCTTTGGACAATTTTTTAAGCATTTTTCTATTTTATTTTCCTTTTGGAATCTTTCTTGTAGAAAAAGGGAGGCTCATTTTCTCCTTAAGAGTCAAGGATGGTGTAAGAAGTAAGAAGATGCCAATGGAAGTGTTATACTCTTATCCCCTTAACATTATATCGATGATTTTTATCCATTTGGAAGCATAAACATAAGCTAGCATGGATTCAAGATAATGAATCATTTCATGATGTTTCCAAAAGAAAAGATGTTCAGACAACCATTGTAAAGATATACCGTATTAGCTTATGTATAAAGATAACCAACAAAAGGCTTTTAGAAGTCATAATGATATTGTTATTACCTTTTTTCTTTAGAAGAGGCACAAATCAATGAAAATGGTGCTTATTTGCAATACAAAAGAAGAATAAAATGGCATAATGATCAAGAGAAAATTGAGAAAAATTCACAATTTAGCTCTTAAAAGGTGTAGTGCAATCGATTGAATGACAATCGTTCAATCGTTTGAACAGAAAAATCAAAATAGAAAATAAAAAGTATTGTTCAATTGATTGAACAACAATTGTTCAATCATTTGAACGGAAAAATCAAAATAGAAAATAAAAAGTGTTGTTCAATTGATTGAATGAAAATCGTTCAATTGTTTGCACAAAAAAATCAATTAAAAAAAAATGTTTTTCAATCAATTGAACGGAAATCGTTTAGTTGTTTGATCGGCAAAATAAAAACAAAATTTGATGTTAAATCAATTGAACAACAATCGTTCAATTGCTTGGGTAGTGTTATAGACATTTTTGGGCACTACAACCCCAATCATACATGTCCATAAACCAAGGGCTCCTAAGTCCCTAAAAGTGTTGCTTCACACCCAAAAGGAACAAGGTCAGATGATTACATCATCTCCCAGAAGTTCTCCACAGAAAACTGCTCAAAACTAGTCAAAAATGGACCATACAGACAGCCCAGTGCAGAGGGTGTGATGCATCTCACCTGCTCAGTGTAAAGGGTGCAATGCATACTGGAAAGATCTTCTATAGGGTGCGATGGGCGAGAGTAGACAAATGGCAGAGATAGTTTGCAAGGTGGATCGTCATGGAATCTTCTAGAAACTTCTCCCATGACACTTGCCTCCCCGAATTCACCCAAGGATGAGTAAGAGATCATCAATCTCCAAGTGGAATCAATAACTATCAGAGAGAGGACACTAATCAAAATCCCAGAAGCTGACTCACCCCCCTATAATCATCTATATATGGATCCCTCATCACAGAGATCCAGAGGCTAGAATTTTGTATCTTGTAAGGAAGTGTTGTTGGTTTCTTGGTGGAATATCATAGTGTTGGGTGATCTAAGCTTTTCATGAGGTGAAGAAGGGTTTTCATGCTGGGAGGATGACGCTAGGTCAGATCAATGGGTTGTAATCCTCTCTTCTAAATCTTTATATCAATAAAGCTATTCAAGTTTCCCTCTACCTTCTTGTATGTCTGATAGTATATGCATTTGCGTGGCCAATATATATCTGGTCCTATATTGTTTATGATTGTAGATCTCTGCACTTTGAAGGTATTATGTTGGTTTGACTTTACAGGTACTTTTTGAAGCGGAGTGGTCAAGGGAGAAGCGACAAAGACCTGTCAGTGAGGAGAAGGGATAAGAATAAGAACCGAGTGAAAGATCGAGGTTAGTATTCTTTGATCCTATCCTATCTACTTCTCATAAAGGAAAACGAAAGTAACTTTAATCTGTTTGTTTCTAAGATAGCTACCCGTCTTAGTGGGACTAGTAGCTCTACATAGACACTAGATTTCTCGATAACAAAATGGCGACTCCGCTAGGGAAAGAATAGATTGTTTGCTTGTCTATATTTTTTTGCTTTATAAACTTATAGACGGAGCCTGAAGTTAAGCCAGCTAGCCTTCAAACTGCATTTTCTATGCAAGTGCAAAGTATATCAATGTTGCTTCACTCTATCTCCGAGTTTTGTTTATAAACTGAACAATCGATTTGCAAACATCCTAATTGCCCTAGTGGTGGCTCTAGTAACCTCATTAGATCAGCCCCTATGATTTCTATTTACTGACTATCGTTAGATCGGCCTAAATCCCTGAACTAAGCTGAAAAATGTGACCTAGAACTAAGTTGAAGTCTTGTCCCTGGACCATCACACTTTATCCTCTTGGGAATCTGGATGCATCGCACCTCCTGTGTGCAGTAGGTGTGCTGCATCGCACTTTCCCTGTGTTGCAGGTGCACTGATCAGACAAGACCTCTTCTGCTCTTAGATTTTGGTTTTGTGTTCACTCTCTTCAGCTTTATTCAGGAGTTTTGTTGTCTGTGATCAGTATACCACTATGGAAGCTCCCTTCCTTTGCATGATTACGCCTCCATAGTACAAAGAATTGTGAATGTTTTTATGTATTTTGCGCCATTTACAGTTCTATTTTGCAAAAAGTAACGTAATCAAACTGTCGTCTTTTGATTTAGAAGTGTAGCAAGTGTCGTTTTCAGTCAAAGAAAATAATTATATTGTTCTTGATGGTCGATTATACAGTTACTCTTGTATTTGATTTGAATTAGTAGTTTTTCAAGTGTCGAAAGCAGTTTTCAATTCAAAATAGCAAATGTTCTCATTATCTTCCTTTTGTTTTTTGAAGAGAAATTTGTTAGTATTGTCGCTTTGAAAAGATAATTCAGATTTGTACTTAGCATTCTTCTTGTCATTCACACATTAAGAAAGCTGAAAACAAATACATGCATGTGCATTTACATCTAGACTACTTGTTGGTTTGATTTAGGACAGTGCATCTACTGTGTGCTCTCTGCTCTATGTTGAAAGAATATCATCTCTCTTTCTTTAGTAGCTAGGATTTTCATTACAAAAAGAAGATTAAATGATTGTTTATCATCTGAGATTGCATTTTAGGAATTGTATATCTACATCATGTGGTGAACCTGAAAGGAAAATTTCTTAAGAAATATCAACTATAAAATAAATTTAATGAACATAAAAACGCTTTGGAACCTAATGCAAAACATCTAGAAGTCTAGGCTAGAGACGTATTCCGGCGTCATAAAGCCCGGTAACTGTCGCTTTCATTGTTGGTTGGGTGATTCCTCCTCTTTGAGATGACAAGTCCCAGTACGGACTTGTGCTCCCACGTACCGTCGAGTATATATTGGGAGACCACAATAGGCTATATCCTTTATCCATAGGAAGCCATGTCCGCCACCCTATCGATCGCAATGCACTGAACACAGCATTCTGGAAGATTGACTGTCGTACCGTAAAAAGTATTCTGCAGTTCTACGATTGGTTTGGTAATCCCTCTGTCTAGATTTCCAGAGTAGTCTCTTTCATTCCTTTTCAGACTCAAAGGAAAAGGTCCATCTGAGCACTTGTCACTTCAGGCTCATTAGAAATCGAAGGCAACTAGAGTCATCTTTTGTCTTTTCTCAACTCTTAAAATTGAAAAAACAAGTTGTGTCAAAGCGTCTAAAATTTATTTTAATCAGAATAATATCACCATTCCCGCGTTGGTCTTAGGTTGAGGAAAATGGAGTCCACCAACCAAGGATTTCCCCTTGGAGGAAATCCTAGTCCTTTCTCCTCTTCGGTAGATGTTGGTGCACCTCACATGGCCACATTGTCACTTCTAGGGTTGACGACTGGCTTGCCAATATGGCTCTTCTCAACCTCTGTCATTCAGAACACCGTGATTCCTGAAAAATCAAGTCAGCAACTAGATGATACTAAAGCTACCCTCCAATCCTCTACTTCATCCAATTCTCCCTCTCCTCCTTCCTCTTCGCTTGATGAATCTGGTAAATCCAAAAATCAAGTAACTAAGAAGGAGAAGAAGGGGAAGGAGAAGAAAGAGAAGAAGAAGAAGGAGCCAAAGGTGAAAAGGGGTAACCGGGCATCTTCTAGTGAAAATCCACACACTGCACCATCCAAGCCTAAATCTCCATGTGTCATTTGCAAAGGATACCACTATCATCGAGATTGTCCTTGCATCCCTCGGATCTTAAGGGACTGGTCTCCTCGATTGCACAATTCCGTGTGTCACACGGAATAAGTCGATCTTGCGGACAAGATAGACCTTCCTAGAATCTAAAGAAGACCTAATGACAAGCAAACCAACCAGACACTACCTTTCTCTAAATATGCTTTTATAAACAATGGCAAAGTGTTTTTTAGGGCCTACCTTAGGTCCAACGCAAGCTTGTGGATGCCCTCGCTCCTTCGATCCAAATGAGCTCCTTTGTCGTGAATCTGCAAACACAAACAAGGCAAACAAATTAAATAGCACCTGAAAAGCCAAAATCATAAAACATATTTAACGTGAAAGTCAAGGAGTCCATGAAACAAATAACATAAGATACTTGTCGAGAAAAATGAGTTTGGTTGTATTAATTCAAAAGAAGAAGAACTTTACAACCTTTGCCTTGACATTGTACAAGCTCCTCCTAGGGTCCAGCAAGAAGTCTCCTCTACTTTGACAAGTTTCACTCACTCCCCAATGAAGCCAAAAAGGTATGTGATCTCTCCTCTTAAGCTCAACTAGGAAGTCTTGATTTCACCAGCATTTACCCTTGAAAATGTTCAGCTTCTAACTTCTCCAACAACCAGCCCAATGCCTGTATTTATAGTGCAATGGAGGGAGGTTACTAGGTCCTCCTTCAAAGGGATAAAGAACTCCTTCAAAGGGATAGCTCCTCTCATCAAGGGATTAGCTCCTTCTCTTTTGGGATGCATGAACCACCTCAGAGCGAACAATCCATGTCAAAATTCCTTCTAGAATCCTCTAGAATTAACCCAAAGTGAGTTTTTTAATATAAAACTTGTGCCTTTTGACTTTCACAGGGGTCCGCACCTACACCGTTAGGGACAGAGCGGGCAGGTCCGCAGTTTTTGTACACAGAAGGTGCGGGACCACAGGTGACAATGAGAGAAAGTGCGGAACCAGAGTTACATTGATTTTTAATGTCTTTCTCCCATTTCCAAAGCTTGAATTCAAGATTTGAGGTCTGAGACTTGCTTAGGAGGACAGTACAAGTGATGATGGACAGTACAATTCTGTAGTAGATGAGGATTTCAATGATCATTTAGGAAGAGTGAAGTACTTTATCATTTCGAGGATCATCTTGTGGAGAGCCCGGTTGGAACCTGTAAAAACATTCAATGCAAGATATATATATGAGATCATATCATGGCTGAGGTAGGCATTCCCATACTCAGATCAAAACTGACTAGAAAAACTAACTACTACTCTGATATAGGAATGATCTTGTAAAACATCACAAGTATAGACTCAGGTGGACACAGTATGGACACAACCATCTGTTTATGAATAGTCCATTATATAATGAATACAAAATTCCTTGCAGCCTGGATTGTGGAAACCAGATCCAAGGTCTTCATTTCTACTTCCCGAAACAGTACGATCCTATCCATGCGAATGAATGTGTTGATGTCAAACATGGTAGAAACCACTTGATTACCAATCAATGATGTAAATTGTTAACAAGTGTGAGAGAAACCACCAGTGATGTCAATGGCTCTCAAAGTACCCAGTACAATCCATGAGATGCGAATAAATGTGTTGATGTCGAACATGTCATGGAATCCTTTGATCGAAATTCAATGATGTAAACTGTCGTCAAAGGTGAGAAATCTGCCATTGAGGCATGCAAATCTCAAGGTACTGATGATTTCTAGATCATCTTTCTAGATAATTAGCTGATGTCGATAGAAAACGACCCATCATAGGCAAGCCCACAACATGAAATCATAGATCAAGTTGAAGAAATTTAGTTGCAAGGACTGAATCAGGGATGGTCAAGATGGATGACAGATATTTTGCAGATGAATGGCTTATTGGCAGTGACCTCTTAAACACATAACGACACGACATATGGTTTGGTGAAAATTGACCCAAAGTTAATACCTGGAAACTGGCTGAAGACTTTCAATGTGGTTTGATCAACTATTAGGCAAAGGATTTCCCAACCCAGGTGAACAAAAGTGTCGTGTTCAAGAGTGGTTACAAAGTATGACAAACAGATTCATTTTTCTCTCTTTTCCCCCACCATTTCTGGCAAGTACCTCTTTATTTTTGACAAGCTTGAGGAGGATAACATTTGCTTGATTATAAGCTCATCCTTCAGATGAGTCCAACTTAGTTTAAATTCGAACCCTAAGAAGGAGTGGTTCGTTCCTCTTTGTAATTGAACAGGTCCTTTACTGTGAAATTTTAACGAGTCCAGTATAGGAGAAACTCGGCGTTTTTCAATTTTAGAGAGTCTGAAAAAACTTAAGAAGACTCCAGGGTTGACCTTTTTCGTAAATTTGTGTCTCCCAAGCCCGAAAAAGTATAAAATAATACTTTAGAGAACCGCTTGATCTTTTACGACCAAGGAGTACTTTTCGTCATTAGTGCCTTTGACCCGAAAAAGTAAAAAAGCGATCAACGACACGTTGTTTTATAACTAATATCAAATTTGAAACGACAAAAATCCGGCGATCTTTTCATGTTTTTACAGTCGGAAAAGAGCTGTAAGTGGACCGTCTTTTAATTCTATTTTAACGAGTTTAAAAGAAGAACTTGGCAATATTTTCATGTTTTAGGAGTCAGAAAAGAGCTTAAAGGTGACTCTAAATGTTTTTCGTCGAAAATGATAGATTTTGCCTGAATAATCCTTTATTCTGCACAAAAACACAAACATTACTCATACCTGTTTGAAATGGATAAAAATGTCGCAAAAATACCTTTCCAAAGTGAAACATAAACAAATTTGCAATTTATTTACTCAAAAAACTTATAAAAAGGGCCTTTGTCAATTCATTTTTACCGTTTGAGTTTGGGTGAGAAAATAGTGCTTTTGCTCAGAAAACTTCCTGTGAAGATTGCGGAAAATCCAACCGTCGGAATCGAACGCCGTCTTCTCCAGGTAATCCACATCATCCTACTCTTCATTTTTAACCGTTTCATTTTTTGTTTTAGTCATTTATTTTCATTTTTGGGAGGGTTTTTAGGCATAAAACCCGCGCGCGGGCCCGCAGGTTTACCACTGCTGGCCTGCAGACCCCAACTTTTTCTCCATTGGGAAAAAGCTCAGGGTCCGCACCTTCCATGTAGACAAAGTGCGGTCCCACGCACTGTGTCTAACCCGGAGGCTGCGGTCCCCGTTGCAAGGGTTTTTAACCCAAAAATTCTCAAAAATGGACCAATCAAAATAATTTCTAGCAATTTAATTTATCCTTATACTTGACGCAGAGAGTACATCATGCTAGATTGGCATGAACGAGAGCATGAGGACGTGGATGTCGCCGCATGGAATCATCAACCTTCACTTGATGCTTTGAGGGCGTGCGGCTTGTACAAATTCTGGGCCATTCCTGGCATGAGGGCTCAGGTGGATTTCTTATAGTGGATGGTTGACAAATGGAGCGTACAGGACCAGTGCTTCTTCATTGGCAGCCACCAACTCAAAATCAAGCTGGCAGACATATATTTCTTGACTGGTTTGCTTAAGAGAGGCGAAGACTTGACTCTGTTTGGGGCTAGGGCAGGTGGTCAGTCTGTCGATAGCCTCAAGTTAGAGTACTGCAACAGCCAAGCTAGAGACAAAGGGATAGACATAAAGGCCATATCCCGTCCTGAGCTCATGGTGATTGCGTTCACTGTCACCAGACTTTGCGGGGCTGCCGCATTACATATTGCCACCGGATCCCAGATGCGTATGGCAGTTGATTGCTTTCAAGGCACCATCTTCAACTGGTGCGATGCTGTGTTAGCCAATGTGAAATGCCAACTGACCAGGGCCAAGAACGGACGACTAAAGACCTTTGGTTATGGGGCTTTGGTCATGAATTTTGGCCTGGAGAGGGTTCCTATGCTGATCCCGCAGCACCGTACTGCTGGAGTTGGGCTTCCTCGAGAGCCCAAACTGATGCGATGGGTCGCAGTTATGGCCTGTCACCCGGACGAGAGGACAGAGATTGCTTGATTCAAACCTGAGTATTTCCAATGGCTAGAAAACCAAGTCTTTTCTATTCATGACTTCCCTTACTCTGGGATAGATTTTTGTGGTGACCCAGACATGGTTCTTCCACCAGGAGAGCAGTGGGATGAGTCAGGTAAAATCCTTTTCAACATTTTTCCTATTTTAATTTTTTGTTATTTTTCCATCGTCTCAAAACTGATAGTAAAAAATTTCAAATGCAGATGTGGGTCCACAGCGACCAGCCGCTCTCCGGCCTTATGAGAGGAAGCAACCAGTTGCACCCGCGCCAGCCCCACAGGACGAATCAGTAGAGGTTTTGGCCAAGTTGGAGGGTCATCTCGAGCGCTTGACAAGAGATATTCTGAAGACCACTATAGATGACATTCCTCGTCGACTTCAGCGCTATGTGATTGGGTTCCTGGGACCTTTTAGGAGGTTCCTTTGCGAGGTGGCTCGTGCAGTGGTTTCTTATAGAGATCATCACCAGTGATAGGATGATCGCCTATTGTGGGCACATGTGACGTTTTTGTTTTTTGTACTTATCATTTTTTCCGATCATAAGGTGTTTTTCAACCTATGATTGAGGAAGATGTATTTTTTGGCACACTCCTATATATATATATATCACTATTACCGGCTTATCTCATAAATCATGTTATGGAATGGCTTTAAATTTACATGTATGATTATTGCAAATGTCTATTTAACATTCGAGAGGCAATTGCATCTGCTAATGTATTTAAAGATCTTGGAATATGCTGATATTCAATATAATCAAATTCACGTTCCAAGAGACGCACTCTCAAAAATAATCTTAATAACACTAGATTTCTAATGGCATACACTCTATTAAGTTGTAATACAACGAGTTCAGAATCTAACCTCACTATCAAACTCTGAATCCATAATGAAATAGATTCAGATAATAACTCAATCACTACATTATACTCGGCAATGTTGTTCGTTGTTTGACCAAGCCTTACCCCATGCATAGATACTAACTTGTCAGAGGGCGAATAGATAACCCAAGCTGCGGAAGAGATGTTCCGTGTATTACGACAAGCACCATAAGTGAAACCAATGTATGTTTGGAGAGGCATCAACATCTGCAATATCAAGAGTAAAACCAAGATAAGCAGGAATAATGACGAAAAAACACTCTCTAATCTAAGCACACTGTTTAAACTAAAACACACCAGCTAGAAAGAAAAACTATCCTAACTAAAAATCTCCATACCCATCTGTTAAGCATAATACCTCTTCAAATAAAGACCATTTCTGGGTTTACCCAAAGAGTCCCCGTCAAAGTCTACCAATTCATAGGCCCCTTTGGCTAGCTTTCGTTTGACAACATAGGGACCATGCCACATAGGAACGAATTTTCCAGCGCCTAATTTATCATTAGCTTGATCATAAACTAAGACTAGATCTCCTTCCGAAAAATTTCGAGGGGTCACATTCCGATCATACTGAGCTTTCATGCGTTTTGCGTGAGTCTCGATCGCCAATGCAACATCGCGTCGATTCTCATCTAATTGAGCCAAGTATAACAAATGTTTCTCCTCTTCGGAAGTGGCTGGAAGTAACTCAATGGCCATTTGCAGTGACGGGATTTTGCATACAATGGGTAGCACGGCTTCCAAACCATAGACTAGTTGGAAAGGAGTGAACCCTGTTGATGTTTTTACTGAAGTTCGGTACGCCCAAAGCGCTGAAAATAGCATGTTGTGCCAATTCGACCGATGAATCCCAATGATTCGTCGGATCATGACAACTAAAACTTTGTTGATGGATTCAACCAGACCATTCGCTTGTGGATAATAAGGGGTTGAACTATCGTGACGTAAACCAAGCTGGCCTGTAAGTTCAGTCATCATAACGTTTCGAAAATGGCACCCATGATCAGTGATTATCGCTTGCGGGACACCAAACCTAGCAATTATATGATTGAATACGAAAATTGCAGTTGTCTTGTCGTCTGCCTGAAATGTAGGCATCGCCTCGGCCCACTTAGTAAAATAATCTACCGCAAGGATGATATACGCATGCCCCCCGGCCGAGTGAGGGTTACATGTAATAAAATCGATACTCCATTTGGAAAAAGGACCAATGGCAATTATAGGGTGGAGAGGAGCAGGTGGAGCGTGCATCTTTCAATCAAAAATTTGGCAGTTGTGGCATTTTCGGACCGCCGTAATACAATCTTTAAATAAAGACGGCCAGAAGTAGCCAGCGCGCAATATCTTTTGAGCTGTGGCAAACCCAGACATATGACCGCCACACGCTCCAGAGTGACAGTCATTTAGAACCCTTTCAGCTTCCTCGTGAGTTAAGGAACGTTGAAAAATAGAGTCCACCCCACGGCGATAAAGAGTATCTACAATAATCCTGAATTGTTGGGACTGGAATCGAATTTTTCGACGTTCTGACCTTGAAATTTCTGGCCGAAAGGATTGGGTTTGGAGATAAACGATGATATCCCCATACCACGGATCTAAAGTGCTGATTAGAAACAAGGATTTGTCCGCAATGGGCTCCTCCGCCACAGTTTCCGTGTCAGCACGCGGGAAGTCACACATTAACTCCACAAAAACTAAAGATTTCTTAGACTTGGATTTCTCAAATTCCAAGTCGAACTCCTACAGGATAACGATCCATTTAGAGTACTTGCCCCCTAGCAATTGCTTGGTAAAAATGTAGATCATAGGGTTGCAATCTGAAATTACTATAGTTTTACGTAGTAAAATGTAGTGACGAAAACGTTGGGCAGCTTGAACGGCTGCCAATGCCAATTTCTCCACATGTGAGTATTTTAGCTCAGTTGGATTTAAAGTTCGACTAAGGCAATATATCACATGTTCAGTTCCGAATTCATCTTCCTGTACTAAGACCATTCCAATGGTGGAATGGCAGGCGGTGAGATACAAGAAGTAATCCTGGTTGTAGTTGGGAGGATGCAACAACAGTGCATGGGTCAATGCGTGTTTGAGTGCATCAAAAGATTTCTGAGATATCTCCTCCCAATAGAATGGAGTATTCTACTTCAACAACTGGGTAAAACCCTTTCTAACCTCGGCATAGTTAGGTACGAATCGTCGTAAAAAGTTTGCTTTCCCTTGCAAACTTTGGAGTTGGCGAAGACTCGAAGGAGGAGGCAATTTGATGATAGCTTTGACCTTCGAGGGATCAATGCGAATGTCGGCTTTCAAAACTACAAATGCCAGCAATTGACCGGTTTCTATATAGAAGACACATTTTTGTGGGTTCAAACGAATCCGATAATGCCTACACCTCATAAAGATTGCTCGTAGATGGACGAGGTGATCAGCTCGATGTAATGAATGAGCAGGCAAATCATCGAGATAGGGTTGCACAATGTGCTTGATGTCATGAAACGCATAAGACATTGCCCTTTGAAAAGTTGCTCCGGCATTCTTAAGCCCAAAAGGTAACTTGCAATAAGCAAATGTCCCCCATGGACAAATGAAAGCTGTTTTTGGTTCATCGGCAGGTAGAATATTGATTTAATTGTATCCGGAAAAACCGTCCATGAAGGAGAATATTTCGCTACCGGCACAATCATCAATGATTTGATCGATATAGGGTGTTGGGTAATTGTCTTTTGGATAGGCTCGATTAATGTCCCTATAGTCGATGCATATTCTTATTGTTCTCTATTTTTTGTTAACCGGAACAATATTCGATACCCAATCCGTTAACGGGATCGGATAAATGAAACCTGCTTTCAATAATTTTTCAACTTCTGCTTTAATTGCAGCAGCTTTTCGTGGGTGAATCTGACGCAAACGTTTCTGGATGGGTTTACCATCCGGGTAAGTCTTGATCTCATGAACAACATTCGCGGGATCAATCCCTAGAATTTCCTCATAGGACTAGGCAAACACGTCGCGGAATTCTTGAAATAGGGCCTTATATAGTTGAATTTCGTCATCTGTACATGAGGCACCTATATGAATGTTCTCAACAATTTTGGGCTTAACCGAAATGTCAATAGGAATAGTTCGAGAGATTTTTCCCAAATTTAACTCTGAATCAGGATGTTGCATTGGATTCTGAGGTTCCTTGACATATTCAGTTGTAAAAATTGATGAGAAATCATTTTCAAAACGATCAATCTCAGGTAAAAACGAAGATCTGTGATGGAGATCTTCCCATGGTAAATCATCTACACATAGGATTTCACGAATTTGCTCATCAGAGTGAACAAGTTCAGAAAACGTGATTAAATCCGAGCTTGATGTGAAAAGTGATTCCTCACGGACCACATTCATTAAGTCATTTTCGGTTGAAAATGGGTCGGCAAAAGACTGCACAACTTCATAGGCAATTTCATATGGACTCAAAGGCATGGCATTACCAAATGAGTCTATCTCAGATTCAGAAGGAATGATCCAAGGATCATCATAAACAATGATGTCTGATCTAATCATATGAATGGTTGCAAATTAAGATGATGCGTTGATCAGAGGAAAAGGAAAAGTTCCCAGTAAACCGACATCTTTAACTAGTCCTACTCCAACATCCTTATATGGGATAGTCATTTTACCGACATCCTGAATACTCTCAGAAGAGGCTGGGTCGGATGAAAAATAAGCCAGCTGGTCTATTGTTACGATCTTTCCATTATGTGGAAATTTATTACTCGAAAGACAGATGAAACGACCGCTGTCATAGCGTAAGACCAACTTCGACCCAAGAGAAGGTTGTAATCTAGAGGGGCATCAACCACCTCCACATCTAGACTAACGGTTTTTCCTTCAACCCCTATAGGAAAATCTTGTAGAATGCCAAAAGGATGAAACCCACGGCCATCAAAGGCCTTTAGAATCGTCAGGGATTGATTTAGCGAAGGAGAACCAAGCGATCTCCAACACTGTATCGACATAATACACGTTGAGGCTCCCTCATCAATTACAGTCCGATGAATAGGCCTGTTTTTTACTATCACTAGAATCTGGAAATCCATTTGATGAGGCAAACGCGATGTACTATTTTCTAGATCGAAAATTATTAGGTTCGAGTCCTGAACATCAACAGCTCCTATAGCCGATAAAAGTAATTTACGTTGTGCTGGACATGATTGCAGCGCTTCCAAAGCCGACATTGCTGAGGGTGAAACAGCTAAATCCTCAACAATGTTATAATTTTGAGCCACTCTCGCATGTGGATTGAAAGTGGACTTTCGAAGTATACCCTTGGCGGGCGGTTTGATTACCAAGTCTGGATTAGGTTTCTCGATCTGTAGTGGATCGGAACCAGGAGCTGAGGTTGATGGATTAGAATGAAAAGATTCTGCTTCTTTACCATCAACAGGACTTTTACTACCATAATCTTGTGATCGAGTCGCAATCCTAACATGGGACATCATTAGTGTGGGTTCTTCATTGGCACTCGAGGATGAACCTATCATCTTACTATCTTGAGCCGGAAAAGGATCCTTCAAAACAGTAGGAGTTTGGGAACCCTTGACAATCTTCACAACCTCTGCACGATGAGGGCAGTCTCTTGTAAAATGTTCATCGTCACAAATGAGACAAGGATAACGAGGTTTGCACTTTTCATCATTGGATTCCGCCTTTTCAGGTTTCTCCTTTGTACTTTTGTCCGTTTTATTCTTCTTCTTTCCTTTCTTCTTTCCACTGGATTTTGATTTGGCTGTAGATGACTCTACAACGTGAATATCAGTGGAAATCTCTGCAGAAGAATCTCCTGTTGGGGAATTAGGCAAGGTTATAATAGGAGAAGAATTCTTAGAAGATTTCTTCTTACTTTTAGTGTTAACCACACCAATCATACCATCGGTGGCATGAGATCTCGAAGGAGCTGTAGCGATTTATTTTGCTTGGGAAGATCGGGGATTTTCTCGTGTAACGTACCTGACTGAGTATAGACCAAGTCAAGGTACTGTGCTTGATAAATCACTTGCTCCTCAGTAACAACTCCGGCTTTAGCTACATCTTCAGTGATTTTTGGCAACAAAGATTTTACAAACCACTCGGCCAAAATCTGATCCTGAATAAATACCTTCACTAAACGTCATCAACGTCTCCACTCATGAATATGATCTGAAATATAAGTAGACATCGATTATTTTAAAGAAGTTAACAATTCCGTGCCATTGTCATATCGGACTGGCAACTGAAAATGAGTTAAAAACGAGGTAGCTAACTAACTAAAATTATAAAAAGTTCCTCACGCTAATTCAATGTACCACTTGGCTGCGAGACCAATTAGAGTGCATTGGAAAAGTCTAAGACGGATTGAATCATCTGAAATGGAGTTAGACACACACCAGAGTTGGTAAGTCATCACATGGTTCGACGGGTCCTCTCCTGATTTACCTTCGAACTTGGGAATGTCACTGGGCAACTTATTCGGCATTGGCGGCCAAAACGGAAGATAATTAATGGGATCGTTCGTTAGGCGTGACAAGTCAGGCAAGTCCAAAGTTGCGATAAACGGTAACTGCTAATTAGGATCCCTAAAACTCTGGGTCATGAGACTAGCCCCAGGAGGAGGATATCCAAGATAACTAGGAATAGGAATTGTGTTTGGGATATTGTATCCTCCTGGAAAACCAGGATTAACTGGACCGTATTGGGGTTGTTGAGGTTGTTGATAAGTGTAACCAGGATACGGTTGATATTGATAGACTGGCTGTTGCACAGCAGGACCGAATTGGTACTATCCCTGGTACGGTTGATAAGTAAATTGTGGTTGACTTGTGACAACCGTACTTGAACTAGGTTGTCCTACAGGCATCTGAACCGAAGTTTGAATCGTAGATCCAGACAGTGGTAAAGATATCTGAGGAGTAGATACAGAAACAGTAGAAACCAGAGCTGTCGATACTCCAGAAGTAGGTGAGGTAGATTGAACAAATGTTGCGGCAGTTGTAGCAGTCGTTTGAGGTGGAGTACGAGGTTTACTAGGCCCAGACTGAGAAACTACCAAAGGTATAGAAGTTTGAATGTTAGACTAGACTGGTTGCTGGGGTGAACCAGAAACTAAAGGTTGTCCAGTTTGAGATGACAACTGTACACTTGGCTGCAACACCTGTTGAGTTTGCGATGGATCCCACACTATATTCACTCCGGGGTACTGACCCATAACAGGTTGAGAATACTGAGGACCATAACCAGTTTGAGGGTAGGATTGATAATTGAAAGGTACATTTCCCGTTCCTTGAACATACGTTTGACCGGAGGGTGGTTGGAAACCTTGGTTCGAGTACTGACCTTGGGGTTGATACCCTTGAGGCACGTACTGATACTGGGGTTGACCTTGAGGTATAAATTGATATTGAGGTTGACCTTGGGGTACATATTGAGTCTGGGGTTGACCTTGAGGACCATACTATCCCATAGGTATGTATTGTCCTTGAGGTTTCCCCCCAGATGAAAATTTTGTACCTTGAGGTTGCCCCCCAGGCGTTAATTGAGGCTGCCCCCCAGGCGGTAACTAGCCACCTTGAGGTTGAGGATTGGGAATAGAACCTGACATCATAAGAATGTCTTCTACGCTCAACGGCTTAGTACCATTGCTTCCAGTTAATAACCCTTTCTCAATGGGTTGAGGAGATGCTCCCGAAAAAGTACCAGAAAGGAACTGATACCTGGAGGGAACAGAAGGACCGTCGTACAAAAAGGATTCAGGCAATTGAGTAAACATGGATGAATATCCTAACATATTTACGGGAGTATAATAACCTCTAGGTGTTGGGTGATAAGGAGCACGAGGTGGTGAAAAACTTAACCCTGAGTTTTCTAAGAAATTAGTCAAAGAAAGATACCAAGAACTGCTCCTAGGTGGACTGTAAAAAATTGATTCACGCTCACTTAGCTCAATAACAGGTTGATTTTCAGGGATAGGGATGCCTACTTCTTCCGGAGCAAGTTCTTCAATAGCAATAAGTCCAGAAGGAAGACCTTGGGTGCTTACTCTTTCTACCCTAGGTGAAGCAGGACCACTAGAAGTTGGAGAAACAAACCCCGATGTCGGAGTAGCAGCAAATTCACTTTCAGGCTCGGATATTTTAGGTTCCTCACCTATATCACTAGTAGATGAAAAGCTACCAATAACTTCAGAAACAGACACTGACTGTGGATTATAATCTGCTACTAATGCTTGAAAATCAGGATGTACTATCAAAGAAGATTCTCCTTCTTTAGGTGACCCAACTCTACTGTCTCTAGGAGTTACGAGGACTTTCAAGCCTTCAAGCTGGCTCGGTACTTCCTCAGGAGGTTGGCCGCGAAGTCTACGGGAAATCCTCAGTAACTCAGCCACGTTTACAAACTCAGGAGATTGGCCCCCAAGTCTACGGGACTGCCTTGGTAATTCAGCCACAGTTAAAGACCTTTAACTACTTCACACGCAAACAAAGTAAAATCTCAATGAAAACCACCTAAAGTCTCTAAAGAACCAAAAAAAATTGAATCACACGCCTAAAGAATCTAGGAGATCAAACACACACAAACAGTAACTTTCCGTACTGAAAACACTAGTTGGTGATGAAATCCAACGTCGCAGAGTTCAATACAAAAATGGCGGTTGGAACAGTTACCCTGGCAACCTGCTTAATGAATAGACTGGCACAAGTTCCTCCACTTAATCGTCTCGAGTGAAGAGAACCCCCCAGAAAATCCAAGTGAGTCTAGCTGATGTCTGCTCCAGGTACAGTGGGATCTTCCCACCACTGTCACCTCAGGAAGAGTCCTAAAGAATATGGCCACTAAGGTTACCAACTGAGACAAATACACCTGGGGGAACAGTCTATGATCCGATACGCACGCAAGGGAAGAGTAGCAAGCTCAATCCCCTTGAAGGCTCCTTAACATAATCCAAGGTTTACCAACAAGTGACCCCAGGCTCCTCGACAATGGTTAATCTGAGGTTTACCATTTTTAATACGTGAATATCTGGCGTCGTTCCCAATGAGGAAGGGTTGATTCCCACACTGGTTCGGACACGATCTCGTGCTTCTCCTTTAAGAGGAGCTTTCCCAGAGCATAAATGCAACAATTGGATTTCTTCCCTACCACAAGATACAACTACTTGTTTGTTTTTACTGTCTTGGAGAGTTAATTACTCTCCTACTCCAAGACGCTAGCCTAAGCTAAGTTGGTGTATCAGAGCCCTAGAAATAAAAATGTTACTAGATGAATTTTACTTTAAGCATTATTTTTTATTGGTTTTTGTTTAAGTCCAAAGGTGTGGAGATGAAACTCGTGGTATGAAGACTCAACTCAAAATCACTAAAAATGCACCTAAGATGATTTAAACAATCTTTTTCTCTTCGATGAACTTCTAAACTAAAAAAGAGTTTGTGAATGCAAATACTTTGTAAACACAAATCTTTCCTAATCAAACAAATTAAAAGAAGAGTTTTTGTCCTTTTCCAATGCACTCAAAATGAGACAACTAGTTATTTCACAAAAATTTCCCTTTTCCGTTTCAAAGCACTCAATCACTACAAAACAAACTTTTTCCAAAAGAGATTTTTACATTTTCTTATAAAACACTCAAAACTAATGAAAATGACTAACTTCGAGATCTATAAATTATAAAAACCTATTTGAAGTCAAAGCCTACTAAATGTCTTTTTAAGGATGTTTTACTTAGCTAGATGTAAGCTAAGGACCAATTTATGCAGAATCACAAATAAGTCAAGAACAACAAATTTTGTTTTCTTTTTGAAAATGAAAATCCAAACTTTAAACACAAGCTTTTCAAATTTTTGTAAAGAGAAAACTCAAAGTGGATTCCTCAACAAGGGGAGATTTCATAAATGGTCAGACTCATAAGAAGGCTGGTAGACACTAAGGTGATTTGAAGTCCCTACAGCTTCTAAGCTCAGAGCCACTACACAACCAAAATGAAAAACAAGCCCAACAGGCAAAACTCCTAGGAATTTCACCTAAAACCCTAACACTAACGAAATCAACCTAAGGAAAGCTTCTGACAAGTTATATGCAGGTCTGGGCAGTGGATAACAATTTCTAAACAAAAAACTAAGCTGACTAACAGAGGAAATCTTAGGATTTTCAAAATTTTGATAGGGTCCGCAGGCCCACAGTTGACACAAGTGCGGTCCCGCTCTGTGCTAAAAGCCAAGCTGCGGGTAGGTACACACTGTGTCAAACGGCTAGGGTGCGGTCCTCTCCCAAAGCTATGAAAAACAAAAAATAACCCTGGATCTACAAACTCTACCCAATTTTACACACAACAAGCCAAAAACAGAAACAAAAACATAGTTTCTCAGGTCAAAGTAAAAACAAGGAAAACAATCAAGTCCCCAGCGGAGTCGCCATTTTGTCACACGGAATAAGTCAATCTTGTGGACAAGATAGACCTTCCTAGAATCTAAAGAAGACCTAATGACAAGCAAACCAACCAGACACTATCTTTCTCTAAATATGCTTTTATAAACAATGGCAAACAAGTGTTTTTTAGGGCCTACCTTAGGTCCAACGCAAGCTTGTGGATGCCCTCGCTCCTTCGATCCAAATGAGCTCCTTTGTCGTGAATCTGCAAACACAAACAAGGCAAACAAATTAAATAGCACCTGAAAAGCCAAAATCATAAAACATATTTAACATGAAAGTCAAGGAGTCCATGAAACAAATAACATAACATACTTGTTGAGAAAAATGAGTTTGATTGTATTAATTCAAAAGAAGAAGAACTTTACAACCTTTGCCTTGATGCTGTACAAGCTCCTCCCAGGGTCCAGCAAGAAGTCTCCTCTACTTTGACAAGTTTCACTCACTCCCTAATGAAGCCAAAAAGGTATGTGATCTCTCCTCTTAAGCTCAACTAGGAAGTCTTGATTTCACTAGCATTTACCCTCAAAAATGTTCAGCTTCTAACTTCTCCAGCAACCAGCCCAATGCCTATATTTATAGTGCAATGGAGGGAGGTTACTAGGTCCTCCTTCAAAGGGATAAATCCCTTCTTCAAAGGGATAGCTCCTCTCATCAAGGGATTAGCTCCTTCTCTTTTGGGATGCATGAACCACCTCAGAGCGAACAATCCACGTCAAAATTCCTTCTAGAATCCTCTAGAATTAACCCAAAGTGAGTTTTTTAAGATAAAACTTGTGCCTTTTGACTTTCACAGGGGTCCGCACCTACACCGTTAGGGACAGAGTAGGCAGGTCCACAGGTTTTGTACACAGAAGGTGCAGGACCGCAGGTGACAATGAGAGAAAGTGCGGAACCAGAGTTACATTGATATTTAATGTCTTTCTCCCATTTCCAAAGCTTGAATTGAAGAGCTGAAGTCTGAGACTTGCTTAGGAGGACAGTACAAGTGATGATGGACCCATACTGACTACAAATAATCATGGTGACGATATTTTTGTGTAACACGGTGTCATCAACCTCTGAAGATCATGTTGAAAGTACACCATCAACTAGTGAAAGCGAAGCATTTGGATAGGAAAGGAAATGTAAATTTCCTTGTAAACTGTGTGAAGGCGATCACGTCGTCCACCATTTTCCCTTCCTAGATGAAGCTAAAAGAGTCTTGGATAATCGTCCTGCTTAACCGCTACAACTTCCTCCTGGATACAAGAAACTCTTGCTGAGTCCATCACTAGTTGAAAATATGACTGACAAGCCATTGTGGTTGGTCGAAGCATCTTTCATTGAAGATAAACCTGCTAAATCCATACCAAATGAAAGTCAAAAGGTTGAGGCAGCAGTCGACCCGGTCTTGTCTTTGAAGGGTCCATATTTAGATGATACAATCACTGAAGAGAATGAGAACGACACCGTTCAAATTCTTTTCATAAACACAGACTCCGATGAACATGGGGGAAATCTACCCATTCCTTTACCACAGGAAGGAAGTTCATCAGAGTCATATCCGGCCATCTATTCGGTCCCACCTCCAAGCAACCTAGTCGTTTGCTTCGATTGGAATTTGCTAGGCAGCCCCGTTTACCGGCTAGTGTACCATTCCGAATCATTGTACAAGCTTACAAAATGGTCATGGTCGGTACCATCATAGATGAAGGGGCTTCTGTGAGTATCCTTTCCTCAACTACTTGGAAATCCCTTGGTTCACCATCGCTTCTGCTTGAGATGACAAATCTGATAGGCTTCGACAAAGGAACCAGTTGACCGTTAGGGATCCTTCCCAATGTACCTATAACGTTGAGAAGGAAAACGTTTATATGAATGTAATGGTAGCCCAAGAACCTCTAGATTATAATCTACTCCTTGGGCACAACTATATTTATAGCATGGGAGCCATTGTCTCCTCACTCTTTAGAGTAATGTGTTTTTCGCATGAAGGCTGAGTGGTCTAGCTCGTAGACCAGATTTTGTTCCCCGGCTCACACATAGCTAATAGTAAAATACCATCCCTAAATGGTCTTTTCACGTAAGGAATGTCTCATCAATCTCTTGTCTGTCCACCTGAAGAACGTGAGTAATTTGGGGGGACATGACTGAAACCCAGGGGGCATGCACCCTGGTCTGCTTCGGCAAGGGTAAGTTTCCGCGAAGGATATATGACTGGTCCGACACCCATCCATATAGGACAATGGGATTAGACCGAGATAAGATTCCTTCATCAAGGTTAGGTGATTGGAGCCTTTGTCTAAATGGACTAAGCCGAGGAAGTGTTTCTGTCTGCTGTGTGGATGGAAACTATCTTGCGAACGTGAGAACTTCTAAATGGTAACCTGGAAACTTTACTTCACTATACCTGGGGGCATGCAAACCTTTTGTGAGCAAGTGAAAAGTGACCAACATAATGCTAACTCTATGGTTCCACTGACTTCAACTACCTAAGTCGGGTGAGTGGTCGAGTCGACCATTCATCTTCGCAGGGGCCAGATGGCACCAGCAAAGTAAAGGAAACATTTTCCTACCTAACCTTGGTAGTGATCTTGGTAGTTAAATAGAGGAGCATAGTTGGTCATTCCTAGCTTGCATACGAGAGGCAGTGGAGAATAGCTTCGAAAGGTGCAAGCTCCATAAAAATGGAACCTATCGATGAGACATCCTTATTATACGATTGGCACAAGCAGTTTTTATGTGAAGTTCAAGCTCGTTAAAAATTAAACCTAAGCAATGAGCAAATGTTTCCCCCGGAGTTTAAGCTCATTAAAAAATGAACCATTTTCCGGTAAATAACCATTGTGAATGCATTATCATTAGCTTTTGAGCCCTGGTCATGTTCTCATCATCACCTCCACTCTATTATAGCCGATCATTCACCTCCATTTGATTGTTTACCCCTTTTTGAGGAACAGCTACAAAGAGTGATCCTGTTAGCCATCCTTGTGACATTGCCGTGATTGGAAAATTCCAAACCTTACCTAGAATCAGCTGCTACCTGAAATTATCACTCGTTCCTCAAAAAATGAGTCTCCTTTAAGCTCTTTTCATCTGACTCGTAAAATATGAAAAGATTTCCAAGAAGTTGGCCTCTCCAGCTTGTTAAAGCTACCGGGAGTGTTATCCCTCCTCCAAGGAAAATTTTAAGGATGGAAAATTTTCTTGAAGTTTAAAAACATTGGCGAATCTCACTAATCCCTAATATGCAAACTATAAAATGTGTATTGATATATTTGTAAAATTATTCAAATCTATAATGATTTTATATATAGTCTCTATATAATGTTGGCGATTTTTGAGGTAAAATAATTTTATATTCTAAAATTTGGGCGAATCATCTTTTATAAAAATTGGTAATTGGCGAATCTTTTTTTGGAAAAATCAAGGAAAATTAGCCCACTGGGCGAACATTAGCCCCTAAAATTTTCCATGCCCTCCTCTAGATTTTAATCTTTTTGGACCTGAGGGATTATTACACAAAAAGATCGAGCGCTTGTTTTGTTCGGCTCGTTAAAATTATCGAAAATTCATCCCTTTCGTATTATTTTATACTTTTTCAGACTTGAGGGAGTATATGACAAAAAAAGATTATTGGAGTTTCCTTTACGTCCCTTTCAGAATCTCTAAAATTGAAAAGGACCAAGTTATATTTTTCGTTAAACTTGTTAAAACCTATAGCGACAAACTTTTCCATATAGACAAGAACAAGTTTCATTGTCGCTAGGCTTGTTAAAACATAGCGACGGGTTTGCCAGAAGGGAAAATTACAGAACAAGCATATGTTATCCTCCTCAAGCTCGATGAAAATAAAAAGGTACTGGTCAGTAATGACTGGGGAAAAATAGGGAAGAAAACTTGAAGAAACTTTATTGGTAGCAAGTCGCTCTTGAACATGACACTTTCACTCCACGTCTGAGTTGGGTTGGGTTATTCCGTTCACCGGTCATATCACCATTGGTCCATCGCACCATCCATATTTGGGGTTAACGCTACCAATCCATTTCAATGTCGTCGGTATATTCAAGAGAAGTCGCTCAAAGAATTCACCTATGTCTCATCCGCTGCAATACATTCACGCTCCATTCTTTCATGACCGCCACCCTGAACCCTGTATCATCAGAGCATTTTCACCTCCAAAATCATTTACTCCATTCCACGTCATAGATGTGGGATTCATTAAGGCCCTCCTATGATGGGTTGCTTCTTGTCGACATCAGCTCATTATCCAAGAAGCCGACTTAGGAACAACCCTTTCAGTACTTTGAAGCTTGCATGCCTCAATGGCAAGTTTCTCACTTCCGGTGACAGGTTTACACCAAGTCCCTTTTCACACCATGTGAATTGTATTGTAGTACCTTGAGGGTCATCATCATTATCGGTGATTCCTCTTGCGCTTGTTAACAGCTTACATCATTGGCTGGTAATCAGGTGATGTCTTTCCATGTTCGACTCCAGAACATCTTTCACATGGATTGACTTGTACTCCGAGTGAAGATTGGACGAGTTTGAAGACCCTAGATCTAGTTTCATCCACCCAGGCTGTGATATATTCAGGAAAATAAAGACATCAAATTTACATCATTGCTGCACAGATGATCATCCGAATCAAAGGATCATGGCTCTATTAGAATCATCAGTCTGCAACACAAACGATTGTCTGTCTTATGTACATGAAAATGAATTTATAAAGCTGAGCATGCGAATGCCCGCCTCATCTAGATCATGAAAAATATTATGAATACAATGTATTGTATTGTATCTTATTACAGGCCGCCTTCCAGCTCGAAAAAACTTCGGATCCTCATGATAAAGCATTTCACCCGACATCAAAAGATTAACAACCTCATGCTTTAGGGGGAAACTGTTATAGACATTTTTGGGCACTGCAATCAATCATACATGTCCATAAACCAAGGGCTCCTAAGTCCCTAAAAGTGTTGCTTCACACCCAAAAGGAACAAGGTCAGTTGATTACATCATCTCCCAGAAGTTTTCCACAGAAAATTGCTCAGAACTAGTCAAAGCTGGACCATACAGACTGCCCAGTGCAGAGGGTGCGATGCATCTCACTGGCTCAGTGTAAATGGTGCGATGCATACTAGAAAGCTCTTCTGTAGGGTGCGATGGGGAAGAGTAAACAAATGGCAGAGACAGTTTGCAAGGTGGATCGTCATGGAATCTTCTAGAAACTTCTCCTATGACACTTGCCTCTCTGAATTCGCCCAAGGATGAGTAAGAGATCATCAATCTCCAAGTGGAATCAATAACTATCAGAGAGAGGACACTAATCAAAATCCCAGAAGCTGACTCACCCCCCTGCAATCATCTATATATGGATCCCTCATCACAGAGATCCAGAGGCTAGAATTTTGTATCTTGTAAGGAAGTGCTATTGGTTTCTTGGTGGAATATCATAGTGTTGGGTGATCTAAGCTTTTCATGAGGTGAAGAAGGACTTTCATGCTGGGAGGATGACGTTGGGTTAGATCAATGGGTTGTAATCCTCTCTTCTAAGTCTTTATATCAATAAAGCTATTCAATTTTTCCTCTACATTCTTGTATGTTTGATAGTATATGCCTTTGCGTGACCAATATATATCTGGTCCTATATTGTTTATGATTGTAGATCTCTGCACTTTGAAGGTATTATGCTGCTTTGACTTTATAGGTACTCTTTGAAGTGAAGTGGTCAAGGGAGAAGCGGCAAAGACCTGTTGGTGAGGAGAAGGGACAAGAGAAGAACCGAGCGAAAGATTGAGGTTGGTATTCTTTGATCCTCTCTATCTACTTCTCATAAAGGAAAACGAAAGTAACTTTAATCTGCTTGTTTCTAAGATAGCTATCTGTCTTAGTGGGACTAGCAGCTCTGCATAGACACTAGATTTCCCAATAACAGGCAGTGAAAATAAATAAGAAAAAAATGCATTGTTCAATCAATTGAATGATAGTCATTCAGTTGCTCGAATGACAAAATCAAAATAAAACAAAATGTGATGTTCAATCAATTGAGCAACATTCGTTCAATAATTTGAACAGTGAAAACAAATAAGAAAAAATGCGTTGTTTAATCAATTGAATGGTAGTCATTCAATAGTTTGAACCATGAAAAAAAATAAGAAAAAATTACGTTGTTCAATCAATTAAATGACAATTGTTCAATAGTTTGAACAATGAAAACAAAAAAGAAAAAATTGTGTTATTCAATCAAGTGAACGACAGTCGTTCAATAGTTTGAACAACGAAAACAAATGAAATGAAAATGTGTTGTTCAATCAATTGAACAACAAACGTTCACTTGTTTGAACAACAAAGAACAAAAATGAACATGTGTTGTTCAATAAATTGAATAGTAAATGTTCAATTGTTTGAACAACGAAAAAAAAGGAAAACGTGTTGTTTAATCAATTGAACGGAAAACATTCAATTTTTTGAACAACGAAAAAAAAGTGTTGTTCAATCAATTGAACAACAAATGTTCAATAGTTTGAACAACGAATTTTAAAAAGAAAAATGTGTTGTTCAGTCAATTAAACGACAAACGTTAAAGTGTTTGAACAATAAAAAACAAAAAAAAAATGTGTTGTTCAATCAATTGAACGGCAAACGTTCCATTGTTTGAACAATGAAATGTGACAGAAGAAAACTACGTTGTTCAATCAATTGAATGGAAAACATTCAACTGAAAAATGAATTACAGAGGAGGAAAAGTGTACTTGTTCAAGCAATTGAATGGCAAACATTCAATTGTTTGAACAAAAAAAACAAAGAAGAGAAAAATGAAACTTAAAAGATAATTCATATTTACATGGTGATGCCTTACAAAGGTATGTACATTATTTACAAATTTTCAAGCAATTTCAGTTTTTTAAAGAAAAAGTTGTTGGGTCATTATTCCCTGTAACTATAATTTGCATGGAGGCATCCTCACATACCTGCTCACAAAAAGACTCATTGGTAAGCGGTTGACAATAGAGGTGCACTCGGTGCCCATTCACCTTAAAGGAATGGTTGGATTCGTCTATGGTAGTCAAGGTAAGAGTACCATTTTTATGTACTTCTTGAATCTCATAAGGGCCAAGCCATCTTGTTTGCAGCTTGCCCAAGAAGTCCTGGAATCTGGAATCATATAGAAGTGCCCAATCCCCTTTTTGATTTCTTCTTGATAAGGCTGTCATGCCATTTTTCCTTTTGCTGTTGTATTATTGTAGTTCATTGCAAAGAAAGCAATCGAGCCTCATATAGTTTGTTAATTTGCTGAAGACGCTTGGTTTGGGTTTCTATTAAATCCAAACCCACTTCCTGGGTCGTCCTTAGAGTCTTTACTTCAAATTCGATTAGAAAAATTGGTTCTTTACCGAACACAATCTAGTATGGAGAGTATCCAGTAGTATTCCTCCAAGTCGTATGATAGGCCCACAAGGCCTCTGTTAGTCTAGCAGCCCAATCTTGCCGGTGTGTTGAGACTGTCTTGGTTAGAATCACTTCTATAACCTTGTTGGTGCTTTCGACCTACTTGTTCGCCTGTGGATGATATGGAGAAGTGATCTTGTGCATGATATGATGGTTTCTGAGAGTGGAAATAATCTTGTGCCCTGTGAATTTATTTCCCCCATCTGTGATCACTTCTTGCGGTAATTCATACCACACAAATAGCCCAAAAGGGAAGTTAATCACTGCTTCCTCTGTGGCTCTTCGTAAATCTATTGTTTCCACCCATTTTGTCACATAATCTGTGGCTACCAATATCTAGGCCTTCTGGTTAGATGGCGGATGGAATGGACCTACGAAGTCCAATGCCCAACACTCGAAGGGTTCAATGAATAATTGTGGCTACAGAGGAATTTCATAAGATTGGCTAGGCCGGCCCTCCTTTGGCAACTGTCGCAAGCCTGGGCATATTTTTTAGCATCCTTAAAAATAGTGGGCCAATAATAGCCCATTTGTAATAACTTATGTCTTATCCTTCAGTCTGTGAAATGTCCCCACACATTTTTTCATGGCAATCCTTCAGAATGTCATGGATCTCATCCTTGCGGCTACATCTGCGTATACACATGTCGGCCCCTATATGAAAAAGATATCCGCCTATCCAAGAGAATGGGTGCTATGCTGAACAATCAGTTTTCTTTCGCTTGTCATTAAATGTTTAGGTAGCTTCCCTACATCCAAATAATTTTCCACATCTACATTCCATGGCGTCTTAACTGCCACGAGAAACATGTGTTCATCGAGAAATTGGTCATCTACTGCCATTGGATCATTATCCTTCGAGATTTGAGATAGAAAATCAACAACTGGATTTTCCTTCCCTGGACGATATTTGATAGTAATGTCAAACTCCTGCAAAAGGAATAACCACCATGTAACTTGACCATTTGTGATTGGTTTATTAGCTAGATACTTAATGGCAGAGTGATCAGTGTACACAAAGGCTTGGTAGTCGGCTATATAGTGCCCAAATTTGTTTATTGCATAAATAAAAACTAAGAATTATTTTTCTGTCACTATGTAATTGAGTTTTGTGGGAGTGATATTTTTGGTAATATAATATATAGCATAAGGTTTCTTGTTCTCCTCCTAGCTGAGGATAGCACCTATAGCTACATTTGATGCGTCTGTGGAGATGTAGAAAGGCAGCTCCTAGTTTGGTCCACATAATACTGGTGTTGTTGAGACTAGTTTCTTTAAACCTGCAAAAGCTATGTCACACTTGTCAGACCAACTGAAATCAACATTTCCAGTTAGAGTGTATAAGGGTGCTGCAATTTGTGAAAAATTCTTGATAAACCTGTGATAATAACCTGCATATCCTAGGAAACTACGAACCTCTATTTGGGTGCAGGGGGTAGGCAATAAAAGAATTACCTGTATTTTTGTTGGATCTACCTGTATTCCTACTGCAGAGATGTAATGTCCCAGGATCATGCCCTCGGTCATCATCATGTGACACTTGACATTGCTTAAACATAACCCAGTGGTGATGCATCGTTCTAAGACCATTTCTAGCATTTTCAATGCTTGATCAAAATCATCCCCATATGGAGTAAAGTCATCCATATATACCTTCAGTCCTTCATTTATTAGATCGGGAAATATGCTTAGTATAGCTCTCTCAAACGTGGTTGGGGCATTGCAAAAGCCAAATGGTAATACCCTATATGAAAATGTTCCCCAGGGACAGGTGAAGGTTGTTTTGTCCTGGTCTTCAGGGGCAATATGAATTTGATTGTAACTGCTGAAGCCATCTAAAAAGGAGAAGAATTGCTTCCCTGCCAATGTATCGAGGACTTGATCAATGAATGGGAGGGGGGAGTAATTTTTATATGTTTCCTTGTTTAGCTTTCGATAGTTACACAAATACGCCACTTCCCATTTTTCTTAGGGATGACCACCAATGAGGAGACCCATTTACTGTCTAAGATAGGATAAATAAATTTTACATCCAGTAGATTCTGCAATTCCTCTTTCACAATATCCTTGAGGTGTGTGTTCAACCTCCATTGAGGCTACCAGATGGGTCACACATCCTTCTCTGTATAAATGTGGTGTGTACATAACTATGGGTCTATCCCTTTCATGTCAGGATAATCCTAGGCAAAAGCCCATTTATTTTTCTGCAATACATGGATAAGCTTTTCTTGCTATGAACTATCTAGATCAGCATTGATATTTAGAACTTTTCCTGGTTCGATCTCAACTGGTTTGTTGTTATCAACAGCAGTTGTCTAAATATGCTAGTCGTTTGTATCCGTCAAGGGATCTTCCATGGCTTGGTTATCAAGGATTGCTTTCAAAAGCTGACACTATACATTACTCAGATTAGCTAGTTGATTTATAAAATTGTTGATAACTTCATCTTTAGTCTGATCTTCAAATTCTAATGCTTCTGCTACTATGAGTAGTGAACAGATGCTCTCTTCCAGGTACGTTGGTGGCTACTTACATATTTTTACAATGGGCAAACTTGGGTTGGCATGAGGATATAACACTAGATTTTTTATAACATCTCCCTTTGTAATAGTCATGTTGCCTTCTCGGTAGCCAATATATGCATCAGCTGTTGCCAGCCAAGGTCGACCAGAATCAAAGGATGCCCATCCATCCTACTCCTTGGGTTTATAACCAAGAAATCTATAGGATATTCCCATGAGTCAACATAAACTATGATATCTTGTAAGGTCCCTTCTAGTCTTACCACTGATTAGTCAACAAGTTCTAATAAAGTGGTGTTTGGTTCTAAGGCTATAATACCAAGTGCTTGACAAGTTTCTGTTGTTAATATGTTAATGGAAGCTTCTAGGTCAACTAGTTTATTTGGAAAAGAGTAGCCATATATCTAAACTGTTACTATGGGGTTTCCAGGATCTCCATACTTTATTGGAGTTTCCTCTCCCAAGAGTAGATCAGATAAGGTTCCTACAACATGGATAGTGGGTGAGGTTTTTACCTTCCTCATAAGCTTCCTTACACACAATTATTTGATTGTTTTGGCATAGATGGGAATGTCTTGAATACCCTGGAGGAGAGCAATCTTAATACACAAATTTTTTAGTTCCCATAGAAGATCAAATTCAGGGTAGGTGATTGGTTTAGGTATTGTTAGCCTTTCGAGGAATGGAGGATAAGTGACTATAATTTTTCAAGGTCATCATGTTGATCTGTTTCTTCCCCTTGCTTTGATTCAATATTATTTACAAGTGGTGGAACATGTACATTTGATAGAATATCTACAGGTGGAGTTACATTTAAATTGAAGGCTGGTCCCTATTTTCCTATGGGGTAATGACATGTCATGACCTCAATCTGATCTCATTACATTCTTTCTGCTCAATCTCATACTCTGGGTTTTCAATAATTTGTACCAACTAAACTGGTCTGTTATTAGGATTCGGGTTTGGCCGAGCTGGTAACTATGGTTGTAGAAGAGGTTGAGAATTCTGTTGTAATGTATAAGGAGTTGACAGTGCGGGTTGAGGCTAAGGGCCTCTCCCCATAGGTACATTAGATATCCCCAGAGGTCACTGCAAGTTTGTATACCAATTCGAATTTTGAGAGGTGGAGGCAGGCCACTAGGATTGATAGGGATTTCCTTGCCAAAAAGGAGTAAAAGGAGAATTTGGCTAGCCATTTCGTGGAAAAGATTGTGCTAGCCAGGATGCCATAGGGAATGGCAGTTTGCCAGTTTGGGTAGGGTGATTGGCCTTGCCAGGATGCCCCAAGGTTCTATTGTTGATTAAACTGTGAGGAAGGAAAGAATTGGGATGCGTCTTGTGACATGCCTATAGGTTTAGCTTGCATTTTTTGACACTGGTTCATCAGATATACTAGTTCTATTTCTTCTTCTGCTTCTTTGAATATTACTTTCAGCTAAGGTAATGATGGGCATTATTTAGTGTCATGATCTTTCGAACAAATGGCGCACGTCTGAACCATGTCTAATAGGCATTCCCGTTGGTTGTACTTCTTTCAACAACATGGGCAGAAGATGGCCAAAATTTGTTCTGCTAAAGCCTGTTTTTGTTTAGCCTCTAGGACATCCAGCTGTGTTGTAATAGTTCCCAAGATGTCCGTCTTAAAATCTTCTAGGAGGTTGTCGATCTCCATCCGTGTTACACCTCCACTATGTGGTTTGCTTCCTCTACTCTTTGGATCTCGACTAGCTGCTCCTATATGTGTGCTTCCCCACGAACACCCGATACAAAAACGAATAATTTCATCATAATCTTCCTAAGAAATATATCCATTTCCCATTAAGTTTACAGTTTCTACCCATTCCTCTTTCAGTCCTTTAATCAAGATAGCTCTTAGGACTTCTTTTGGTAGGGTAGTGTGTGGAGACCTATGCAAAATATAATTAAATCGTTCTACATATTCTTCTAGTGTTTCGTTATCTTTTGCAGTCATCTTAAAAATCTCATCTTTCAGTTCCCTAGTTTTACAAAAGTCCTGGTATATTTTAAGGAAGGAAGTTTTCATATTGTACCAAGAATTGATGGTTCACCCACCTAGACCCATAAACCATCTCAAAGCTGCCCCTTTCAAAGTGGAAGGGAACATTTTCAACTTTTGGGGGTCGGTGGTATATTTATACCCTCTACGGAGGACATCCAACTCAAACAGGAAAGCATCAGGATCCTCTGTGATCATTCCATGGAAGGTTGGGATGCTCTGTAGAGGAATAGCCTTCATAGGGGCATTTTCCACCTGGTCGACTATGGGGTACTCTAATGTCGAGGTTTGACCTTAGGTTGGTTGATCTACCATTTGATCAAAGATATGACAACAATCTTCTAGGATTTCAAGGGGTTCTTCTGGAGTAAGCAGAGATTTAGCAACTTGAGCTAGCTTTACAACACTTCTTAGCTTTGGAATCGCAGGAGATCCTTGTTTAGACAGTTGTGGTCTTGCTTTAGCAACTCCACTAATTTCTCCTTTTCCTTCTCTTAAGTTACAGTATTTTCGCTCTTATAGAGGATCAGAGTGTAAACTTATTATAGCTTGAAAACTTTGTTCCGATCCTCCTACTTGGCTTTGAATCTCAGCAGAGTTGCAGATGGTGAGCTTACTACTTGAGGGATAGAAGTAGAACTTTTTCTAGGTATAGCCTTGAATCCTATTGATGCTTAAGACTCTGCTCTTCTTATGATTTCGTATATAAAGGCCACTCTCCCAAGGTTCGCCGATCCTTTGGGTTTTGTGGGTTTTGGTGGAGGATTCTGCTCTTTTTCTATCTTTTTATTTCTAGTCATTCATAAAAACAAATTCCTATTTAACCTCTAAGGTTTTGTTGTAAAGTAGGCAGGTAAGAAAGCACTTTACTTGCTAGGTACGTAGGTTCTTACCTTTTGTTTTTAAACCCAGTTCTCCTACAGCAAAGAAATAAAAACAATCACTTGAAACACTCTCCCTAGCAACGATGCCAAAATGTTGGCTTACTAAGATGTCTTTTTATAGGCAATCTTAATCCCTACATTAGTTGTCAACCTGAGGTAAGTATTTTTATCTCAAGAGTGCCAACACAGTATGTAGTGAATCTAGAGGTTATCTAATGATGAACCATTGCAATCACTAAAGGCTAATTCTTCAATTCAATTCACACAATTCTGAAAAGAACTATCTATGGAAGAAATACTCTCAACACACTCTACAATTCTATGCAACTTCTTACGAAATCAATTGAAACTGAATGCAAATAATAATTACACTTAGAATCATTCAAATAAGCTTAAGTAAAGAAACTATGACTATTGATCAACACTATTAATATATAACAAACCAAATCAATCTACATTACTCAATTGAACAACAATCAGTAATTGAACAACAAATAGCAATAAAGGATTCCTAAATGGAAAACGTTCTATATTGCAATCTATAGAAGTTAATCAATATTGTCTTTCAAGATCTATGATAACATCTATTCAAATGAACAGCGATTTGCTATCAACACAAATTCACTCATTCTAATCAAAGTGCTACTTGAGTACATATTTCACAACTTCACTTGAATCTAATTGAACAACAATATAAATCAATATCACAAATCCTCAAGATAAATGAGATAATTGAACATTAAATCAATTGCAAAGATTGAGTATATACTATACCACAAAGGAGTAGTGGAACTTCTTGTGACTAGGCCCAGAGTCGCCAGAAGCCTTTGCTTAATAAAAACTCAGAATACGAAGATGTATCAAACACAACCTTCTTTCATTAATTTCAAGTAACAGCTGAGAGAGTCACTGATATAACAGTGTATATGTTTCAAAAAGAATAATTACAAATTATAAAAAGTCTGAACTATATCTAATTTCCTTTCAGCCCTATATATAACATAAAAGAGAAATTGGATAAAAGAAGATCCTTAAGATCAGGGGATCCTAAGGATTTCACAATATAAAATCTGATCATGTGATAAAATACGAATGTTCGAACTGCTCTTCTGCTTCCTTGTCTGCCCAAGACGCCATGGCCTTTCCTTTTTATGGCCTCATTTTGTTCTGCCAACTCAACAGCTTTTACCCAATCTGCATCTCTGGATACAAAGATAGCAAAGAATCAGTTTTCCGTACTAGATTTGCCTATTCTATCACCAAATAGTTTCATCCAACTTTAGCTGATATTTTCCTCATTTTAATCTATAAACGGAGATAATCGTATAAGGATGAATGATAAATGAAGCATTATATGAAAAGAAATCATACCCTTTTCTTGTCCCAACACCAGAAACACACTGATGCATAATGTCCATGTTGATATTCAAGTGTGTGTTGATGGTAATGTGCATCAACTTGCCGAAGTACATGTTTAGCCCTAGTTGGACTTGCTTCTTGTCTTGGCCTTGGTGAGTTTGCTTAATGGGTTGGATTGCATGCGTGCACTCAATGACATGCATGTTGTTGAATCCCTTGCATACGATCAACAACACTACTCACCATGTTTTCTCTTTGTCAGCTGCATGGGATGGATCCTTAACTTGTACGGGCACAGTTTCATCCGTAAGTGCATGTTGCCTGTTAGCTTCACTGAAAAAAGCCCCAAAATTGAATCCATATATGTCATAAAGGTCTCCACCTTTTCTTAGAAGCATGTCAATGGATCCATTAATGCACGTGACATTTTCAATTTTGGCTCAAAGATCATCTAATGATCAAAATTGGCACAAGAGGAAAGCCCTTGGAAGGGAAGAAATGCACTATCGGGAGGCTCAAAACACTCTAAAACCATGAAGAAGCATTACCTTAGGCTTAAACAAGTGATTGCACAGCAGCCACTAGATCTGGCCGATCAACGGCCCAAATCTAAGCGGAAAATCGCATATTGGATGAGCAGAGGGAATAGTTTAAGCGCAGGCTCATGACACCGCTGATCAGCGATCGTTGATGATCGGATCAGTGGGTCGCATCGGCGGGGAACAATGCTTGATTATATATATATAAAGGGGCCCGACCATTGTGCGATCAATGATTATGATCAGATCGCATCACTATATCACATCAGTTATATACAAAGGGATGGGGTCTATGTGCATACATGCCGACAACCCGAAGAGCTAGACCCGACGACATTATAGTTAGAAATATATATATTTTCAGATCTACGCTTAAGCCATTTCAATTGCATTTTGGTATATTTTCATTATATAACGAAAATTACAAAGGGAGCCTAACACCGCCTATAGTGATAAAGCCCGGACTCGAAAGAGTTCGGGAAGTGAAATATATGAATTCTGAGATCCGCAAGAGGGCCATTTTCAATGTATTTCATGTATTTCCATGGTTTAACGAAATACACAGGACAGGGCCGAGTGTGACTTGCGATAACCCTGAGAGCGGACCCAATGGGTAAATAAACCATGTTTGAAGATCTCTAAAGTTCAAAAAGGACAGGGAACAACGGGATTTCGCAGTATGGCTATGCTTTCTATTGATAACAGAAACAATCACAATTTGTAGTTGAAAGAGAAAACAAAGGCACACAGACCCTTTCCACTACGCAACAGAGGTCGCGAGACAGGGACAGAGGCCGGAAAGCATTAATAGACAATGCAACACATCCATAGAACAAATAGAATGATTATGGAGCTCTCTGGCACAGGAGAACTACCAAATAGCGCAAAAATCAACCACCCCAACAAACTTTATGGAAAATCTTTGGCACAGGATACTCCCAGATAGTGCAGTAGACTATCCAAAATATCTGAAGGCTATTATTCCTCTGTGAGAAGGAGGAAAAACTGTTAAGCCATGCTCGCCTATAGGACATCAAAGCAGCTAAACAATGCATATCATGCAGATTTAGACTCCGAGCCTTCTAGAGAGCTCAGGAGCATTGTAAACATGCTATAAATAGCTAAGAGTAAGATGTAATAAGGGTTCAAATTTTGGAGATCATTCCTCCTTGGTTCATTCAAGCTTCTCATATTCATTCTAAGGAATATAAGCTTCTATTGCAATTAGATGTTCAATGTCCATCCTCTTTATGTTGTTCTACCCTTGCACTTGAACAATTTGTTCAGGTTTTTTGTGTGTTTAAGGCCAGATAACTGTCATCTTATCTTTGCTTTAATATATTAGATTAGCAATATTCTTTGCTACCTGTAGCTAAACCATTCATATATGTTCATGTATGCAATCTACTGGTACTGTCAATATTCTCCATCTATCCATTAAATCTACAAACTATTAAGCATTAGTGGTCTAAAGCCTTGTGTTGTTGAGGGTGTTCATGCATGTATTGAGTGAGAATAGAGCTAAAATGGTTATCTGATTTGATCCAAACCATCATCCATTCCAATAGTTCTGAGAAAAATATTGAAGATTATATGTTACAAAGCATCTCCAAGCAGCAACCTAGGAGAGTTTCCTGGAGTGCTAACCTAACTGGCGCCGTTGTCGGGGTGAGGAAACTGAAGCTCATCTTCCCTAGGAGACAACACAGATCCAGCTTTGATGATAGACAAAGTCTGGAAACTTTTTCTGGTTGTAATAATCTATTTAGTGACTTGATCTAGATTTAAATAGGAATGCAACAAATTACAGAGATAACCATAAACACAGAGATGCAATGGAAATAAACCAGCTAGGGCTATGGTAGCTTATCTCTGAGAAGAGATGTGTGGTGGTTACATGCCTCTGAACTGTGTTACAATGAGGCTCCAAGGCCTATTTATTGTTGAGAAACAATGGAAAACCCTTAGCATTCCAAAACCTAACCCTAGAAGATGAAACGCCAAATTGTGGGCCCCGTTAGGGTAAATTGGTACATTAACTTCCCAGGGTCATAACTTTGGCATATGATCTCCATTTGACATGTACAATAACTCTTTAGAAAGATCTATCCGAGCATTATCACTTTGGGAAGGGAAAAATCGGTCCATGGACCCATGTTACCCCCAGATTTCCCTAAAAACATAGTTTAGGGCCTCAAAATGACTCTGAAAGCTCAAGACCCGAAAAAATGCTAAAAATAGTAAATTGTGCTATAATTAAGGAAACTGAAAAACTGAAAGAGACAGTTGTGGGGGTCCAAATGGGATAGGTGGGTAGCCACCAACATCCACCTGGATCATTCCTCCACCCTTAGGAAGCAATGGTCCCCATTGCGTTGATTTCCTCCATCTGCTGAACTTGGTCCCTAGTGAGTTGTTCTGCAATCTCTGATGTGTCTAGTAATGGTGGGAAGCATGGTCGAGGGTAGTACACATTGAATACTTGGTGCAGGCGAAGGAATGGAAGAATTTTGTGCTTCAAATCCTTGTTGCCCGTAGCCTTGGGACTGGTGTAAGGACCATGTCGGAGTGTTCTGAGTTTCTGATGGGTTCTAGTAAGGCGTTCTCTCTATAGATTATAACCAAACTTTGTCGCCCACCTGAAACTTGTGTGGTACCCCTGCGGGTGAGGAGAAATTGTTCCTGTGTTCTGTCATGACCGTATCACTTTGCTACCGCTGCTGCGTGGAGGAACCCTTTGCGGGGGTCATGGATGTGGTGACAATCTTTCCCTTACTTTCGATGCGAATCAAACAGAAAATGAATTTCCTAGTCTGGGAGATGAGCTTGCTACCTTTCTTAGTAGAGATCAAAGAGGTGGCAGTAAGTGGGGCTACCTCTGGTATCCTGTATAATGAATTATCCAAAGAAATAATGATAGCGCGAGGCCTTGGGTCATACACAGCATGTCGCCTCCACAAGTATGGCTAGCCTAATAGTACATCACAAACATCCAGAGGTGTAACATCACATAATAGCTCATCTATGAAGGGTTTGATGGTGTAGGGAAGGTGACACTGTTGGCAAACTTTTAGATCTCATCCTTTGTGAAGCCACCCAATACTGTATGGCTACGGGTGTGGTGTAGTCGGTAGGCCCAACCGCTTCACGACCTCTGCTGAAATGAGATTCTTTTGACTGCCATTGTCGACAATGAATTGCAGCGGCGAACCCTTCACCCACATATGTGAGTGGAAAAGATGCTCCCCCTCTTCTAGATCTTCGGGTTCATTCTTCTGGATCTTGGTGGTGGAAAAAGTGGCACTAGGATATGCATCTATGATCTGCTTCCCTTTTCCATTCCCCTTGTCGATTTTTGGCTCAGGTTTGGAACATGCATATGATTTGGAAACCTTCAACTCGGCCACTAGTAACTGCTTGGTCTGACACCCACTTGTGTTGTGAGTGGGGCTCTTGTGGAACTCACACCACTTTCCTGTGTCCTTTTTCGACTTCATGGTGTTGTTCTTTTCTTGCGGCTTCGACGGGTTGTCTTGGGTCACCCCGCCTTGGCTTTGTCCTTTGGTCTTCAGATTTGTAGATCTGAAGTCTCGCTTCTTCTGTTTGAACTTTTGCTCAATTTTGACAGCATATCGGTACGTCGTGCCGAGCGAGGAGATGTTCAGGAACTCCATCTCTTCCTGGATGTATCTTTGTAGGCAGCCGCGGTATTTGAGTACCAAATGCAGCTCAGAATCCTTGATACCCAACTATGTGCGAAGGGTATGAAAAATGTTTGTGAACTCTGGCACATCTTGGTCCCGCCCCTACCGCAGTGTGGTCCATCTGATGTATTTTTCCTCATAGCTTTTGACAGGGTAGTACTGCTCCTTTATGGCATCCCAAAATGAATCCCAAGTGGGTGCGGCTAAAAATAGTGAGCATGTATTTTCATCCTTCTGCTCACAGTAGGTTTCCCACCAGTCCTTGACGTGTGGGGCTACTTTGAGAAGAGAAAAAAAAAAAAATTCCCGACTCGAAAATTCATGAATAGGAAAATAACCCTCTAGCAGATTTCACCATTTATCTACGGCATCTGTGTCTATCTGACCCTCGAATATGGGGATTTCAAAATTAACTTGTACCTTAAAGGGTGTGGCATTTCTAGAGTAGCTGCTGGAAGATGATGTGTTGCTTCTGGGTAGCTGTTGAAGGATCTGGGCAAAGCTGTCCATCATCGCATTCCGTTGTTGCTTGAGGGCTTCTTCGAGCAAGATTTTGATAGGATCTCCTACCCCCTCGTCTTTCTTCTCATCCGCCATGGGAGGCCATCGGGATTTGCGAGACTGGTCTTGCAAAGGTTCTACTAGTATGTTAGTGTCAGTCTTTGCAGCCTTCCTCCGGTGATCAAACATGCTCTTACAAAGTGATTTTAAGGTGTCAAGGTCAAATTTGTCATTTCAGTGAGTCTTCAAGCAAAATTTGGTCACTAGGTATTAGGTCTAGGGTTTCATTATAGTTTCATCAGAAAGGTCTCCAAAATGTCCAATAATAGTCAGCAGGCACATGAGAAGGTTCCAGTACCAATAAAGTTCATAATAAAGTGCTCAACAATGTATTTTTCCTCAAAACTCTGTTTTGAGGAAAAACAGAGTATTCTAGGTTTTTAGTGTATTAATTCATGTATTTTCAGTTCTCTTGAATGTAAATCAGCTCAGAGGCAACCCCGGTCACCTTGCCAAGCTTCAGCTGCTCCATCACCTACAAGGCAAACAAAAAATCAAAGCATTCAGTTCATCACAGGAAAAAATAAATCAAACTACCCAAAAACAGTGTTTGAAAAGCAAGTCAAATGCAAACATTACAAAGTGGGTTGTTGATAAGTGAAAACTTAAAATCTCTTGTATATAACTCATTGGTCATGTTCAAAGAGCTCATTTGCATTCAAAGAAGACATATTAAGCAAGAGAAGGTCATGTTGGAGAAAGGAAGCAAGTTTGAAGCAAAACTGTGCAAATCCAAAGGCGCGGCGCACTGGGCAGGAGGCGCAGCGCATACAAGAGGCGCGGTGCATTGGGCCGCATTTCGTAGTGTAAAACAACATGGTCGTGGCGCATATGCTGAGTGTGGCGCATTGGGTTGGATGTGCGGTGCACACAGCCAAAGAGCCCAAAAACTACCCAAAATCGCTCTCATCGCCCCAAATCGCATGAATTGGTCTTGATACAAGTAGGTAGAGCCTCCATCTCTGTTTTTATCCAAGTTTGGTGTATATGTCATGGTGATTGATGAATGGTGAGTGTTTAAAAAATCAAACCCTACTTTTTCAACATTTTCAAAGGAGATTGCTACTAGGGTTTTGTATTTAACTATTTTGCTACCAAGTCTATCATCCCTCCATCACTCCCTTATCCCATTTGTCCATTGATTTCATTATTCCCTAAGTTCCCCTACCCCCTAAATTCACTAATCCCCTATCCCAAGTTCCCTTTCCCAAAATCCCAAGTGTAAATTCCCAAACCCTAATGGCTGTCCCAAGAGCTTCATGTCACCATTTGGCTGAGTGTACCATCATTCAGAGGGTTGTCATCATCATGTCAGGTTCTAATGGGTCATTTTACACCTTGTTCATACTTTAGTTGTGCCTAGGTAAGGTTCATTTCCCTCTCCTAGGGTTTTGAAAGTAATTTCTCTTGGATGGTCAAATCATCAGCAAAATTTGTATCCTGATGTTCATACACCTTCCCCTATCCTTAATGTACCTTATTAAACACTTCCCATCATTGATATCCCTCAAATTCCTCATTTTCGTACAAACCCTAGTTTCTTGCTACAACTTGACAATTTTCTGGGCTAGGCCTGTGTTTTTCCCTTTTGGACCCCTTCCCCTCAGTCAATCTTGGCAATTCCACTTTCCCCTGCTTCCTAACATCCCTCCCTACTTCCAAGAATTTTCCCAAGAATTTAGAAGCCCCTTATCCCCTTCATTTCGCTTCATTTCGACAAATCCCCTGTTCCACACATCAGGATAGGTTTTACTTCAATGATCTTTCTGAGCAAGAAAAGATGAATTTGGGAAAAATTAGAGAGGTTTTTTTCCAAAATAGGCCAAGGAAGAAAACATTCATCCACTTTTTACACAGGTGTCATGGTTTTAGAGAAATGTCAAAAATACAGTTGCCTTGGGAGAATTGATGCACCTCTGAAGTGACCTCGGGACAATCAATTTTTCTCCTATCTTGGTTGGCAAAATGACTTGCTTGATGAGTCAAATGATAAGTCGACATAAATATATTTCCAATGAGCTATCATGAGCTCAATTTGGGGTTGAGGAAGACCTTCAAAAGTTGACTGCAACAGCACTCTTCCTCTAGGCAGCCTCATTTTGCACATTTTGACCAGTCTTGAAATATTTGACTTTTGACAGGGTAAATAAACTCCAAATTGAAAACTTCAAGTTGGGTTGGAACATAGACTCAATAATATTTCCAAATAGCTATTGTTCACCAAATTTGGACACTAGGAAGGCCCTCAAAACTGGTCTGCAAAAAGGCGCTATGCACAGAAATTTTTAACACGGGATTTTCTGCCCTATGCGTCATGCCATTTGGCGCTCACTTTTGCTAGGGGGATCCAAATCTCAAAAACTTAGCATTTTTGGATTTTGCATGCAAAATTACACTTTCCTACCTATGGCCAAGAAATTTTGGCAGGTTTTGAGACCTCAAAAAGGTCAAAAACACTCAAACAATGACCGCACTGCCCCTATTTTGACACACAGGAAGCAGTGTTGGGAGAATGGACGTTTGGAGGAGAAAATGGAGGCCAAATTGAAAAATTCCACTTGGGGTAGAAAGTAGACAGGAAGATCATTCAAGAAATCACACCTAGAGCTCATTTGGACATCGCTAAGGCCTCAAAAAGTGGGTCCAAACAAGGGCTATGCATAGAGAATCAGGCGCTATGCATAGAGGAAAAATTGCCAGTTTGACCAAGTTTTGCTCTGTTTTTCACCCAGCTTCGCCTAGTTTGACTTTTCACTTTCCTAATGGAAAATTTATGATGTAATTTGATAAAAATTGATGGATTATGATGTAAATATGTTCACTTTTATAGGTAGATTCATCAATTTAGAGGTTGTTTGAAACTGAATGAATAAGTTCCCTTGTTTTTAGACGCATGTTGTTATCTTGCCTAGTTTCTAGTTCTCAGTTTAGAATCAGTTGGATCAGATCCTAGACTCATGATCTCGACCCCTAAAGGCAAGGAGGAGCTATGTTTGTCTATATTATGTTTTTTTCAGTCATTAGCATGGTGGGACTGTTGAGAAAGCATTGAGCTTCATTGTACACTTATATTTCATTTTCGCTAAGGAATTGAGACCAGGATTTGCAGCACTCTTTAGGATTCATGTGGAAATTTGTATTTGTACAGTGCTTCTATTTGTAATTTTGAATTTGTTTATGTGATTGCATGCCATTATTTATCTTATTTTCTTCTGAACTAAACAAACAAGAGTGTAAGTAGAATTCATTGAAAGTGCAATGCTCTACTTGAGGTTTGCTTTATTTGTTTGATGTTTTGTACTGTTTGAGGAGGATTCATGATTTCCCTTGTGCTCTTCAACACCTCACCTATCTTTTCTCTCCATCCCATTAAAATTTAAGTGCCAAAATGATCGCCTACCTTGCCCCATTGAGATCTCTGCAGAACTAAGCCTCAATCCCCGCACCCCAAAATTTTCTTTCCCCTTGATTCTAATAAAACCCCCAAAAAATCACATCAAATCCTTGTACTTCATACCTAGCCTAAAATTAGTTTTTATTTCAGTCATCTCAAGCCCCATTGTTACCGGGAAAAGTGTCTATTTAGAACTGCTCTATCCCACTACGGTGTGACAGCTACCTTAGAAACAAACAGAGAAAAACTACTTTTGTATTTCCTTTATGAACTATAGATAGAGAGGAATAGAAAGAACCAACCTGTGTCTTGCGCTAATCCTTTGATCCAATCCCTCTCTTCTTTGACAGCCTCTAGCTACCTGCTCCCTTACTTGCCCAGCTTCACCAAGTACCTGTAAGATCACAGAAGAAGAACACTATACAAAGACATGGATCTATATTCATAAACAACTTAGGATCAGATTTAAGTTAACCATACAAATGTAAGAAGCATCAATGATACAAAAGCATGGAGGAAAAACTCAAATAGTTTTTATTGATAAACAAGAAAAGATCTAGGAGGAGTTACAACCAATGGTTCCTGACCCAGCATCAACCTCCCAGCAAAGAAGCCCCTCTTCACCTCCAACAAAGCATAGATCACCCAATACTCTGATGTTTGTCTCAAAACCAACAGCGATTCCTTACAATGTGCAAAATTCCAGCCTCTGGATCTCTGGGATGAGGGATCCATATATAGATATGTGTAAGGAGGATGAGTCAGCTTGTGATTTGATTAGTGTCTTCTCTCTGTCAGTTCTTGCTTCCACTTGGAGACTAAAGGCCTCTTACTCATCCTTGGTCGAATTCAGTGAGGCAAGTGTCACAGGAGAAGATTCTGGAATCTTCCATTGTCTCTCCACCTCGCGGAATGACACTGCCATTTGTCATTTCTCGCCCAACGCACCCTCACAGTGTATTTAGGTGCATTGCAACGCACCTAGCCAGTGTATTTAGGTGCAATGCAACGCACCTAGCCAGTGGAGCAGTTGAAATGATCCTGTTTTAACTTATTCTGAGCAGTTTCAGGTGGAGAACTTCTGGGAGAAGCTGTAATCTATTGACCTTGTTCCTTTAGGGGTTAGAACAACACTTTTAGGGACTTAGGAGCCCTTGGCTTATGGACATTTCATGCTTGGAGTTGTAAGGCACAAAAATGTCTATAACAGTTGCCCCCTAAAGTATGAGGCCATTAACCTTTTGGTGTCGGGTGAAATGCTTTATTATGAGGATCCGAAGTTCTTTCAATGCTGGGAGGAGACCTGTAATAAGATACAATACAATACATTATCTTCATACTATTTTTCATGATCTAGCTGAGGCGGGCATTCCCATGCTCAGCTTTATAAATTCATTTTCATGTACATAGGACAGACAATCGTCCGAGTGTAGACTGATGATTCTGATAGAGCCATCATCCTTTTGGTAGGATGATTATCTGTGCTGCAGTGCTTGTACATTTAATGTCTTTATTTCCCTTAATATATATCGCAGCCCGGATGGATGAAACTAGATTCGGGGTCTTCAATCTCGTCCGATCTTCACTCGAAGTACAAGTCGATCCATGTGAGAAATGTTCTGAAGTCGAACGGCATCGCTTGATTACCAGTCAATGATGTAAACTGTTAACAAGCGTGAGGGGAATCACCGATAATGATAATGACCCTCAAGGTACTACAGTACAATTCACGTGGTGTGAATAAAGGACTTGGCGTCGAACACCACGCAAAATATTTCGGTCGAAGGCCATTGATGTAAACCTGTCGCTGGAAGTGAGAAAATTGCCATTAAGGCATGCAAGCTTCAAAGTACTGAATGGAGTGTTCCTAGATCAACTTCTTGGATAATGAGCTGATGTTGACAAGAAGTGATCCGTCACAGGAGGGCCTTAATGAATCCCACATCAATGACACGGAACGGAGCAAATGATTTTGATGGAGGTGAAAACGATCTGATGATATACGGTTCAGGGTGGCGGTCATGAAAGAATGGAGTATAATGTATGGTAGTGCGTGAGACACTGGTGGCTTCTCTGGATGACTTCTCTTGAACATGTCGGCGACACTGATGTGATGGATTGGTAGCATTAACCCCAAATGTGGATGGTATGGTGTGACCATGGCGATGTGGATGGTATGGTGTGACCATGGCGATGTGACTGGTGAATGAAACAACCCAACTCGACTCGGACACGGAGTGGAAGTGTCATGTTCAAGAGCGACTTGCTACCAATAAAGATTCTTTGAGTTTTCTTCCCAATTTATCCCCAGTCATTGTTGACCAGTACCTCTTTATTTTTGTCAAGCTTGAGGAGGATAACATATGCTTGTTCTATAATTTTCCCTTCGGGCAAACCCATCGCTATGTTTTAACGAGCCTAGTGATAGTGAAACTCGTTCTCGTCTAAAGACAAGTTTGTCGCTATTAATCTTTTTAACGAGTTTAACGACAAACATAACTCGATCCTTTTCAATTTTAGAGAGTCTGAAAAGGTACGTAAAGGTAACTCCAAAATTCCTTTTTCGTTATCTAATCCCTTAAGTCCGAAAAAGTATAAAACAATACAGAAGGGATGAATTTTCGATAGTTTTAACGAGCCGAACAAAACAAGCGCTCGATCTTTTTGTGCAATAATCCCTCAGGTCCAAAAAGATTAAAATCTAGAGGAGGGATAGCACTTCCTGTCCCTTTAACGAGCTGGAAGGCCAAGGACTCGGCAATATTTTCATATTTTACGAGTCAGTTGAAAAGAGCTTAAAGAAGACTCGTCTTTTGAGGAACGAGTGATAAAACGGGTAGCAGCTGATTCCAGGTAAGGTTTGGAATTTTCCAATCACGACAGCGTCACAAGGATGGCTAGTGAAATCACTCTTCACAGCTGTTCCTCAAAATGGGTAAACAATCAAGTGGAGGTGAATGATCGGCCAATGAAAAAGTGGAGGTGACGGTGCAAACACGACCAAGGCTTTAATGGCTGAAGTACTTCATTCACGGTGGTTATTTACCGGGGAATAGTTCATTTTTTAACGAGCTTAAACGTGGGTGGAAACATTTGCTCATGTCTTATGTTTATTTTTTAACGAGCTTGAACTATGTGCTAAAACTGCTCGATTAATCCAGTCGTGTGATAAGAATGTCTCATATAAAACAACAACTTTTAGAGTTTTGCCCCACATCCTTTCTTTATGCAAGTTAGGAAACGACCAATCCAAAAAACAGATAAATGATCACTCTTTGCTTGCACTCCAAAAGGTTTGCATGCCCCCAGGTATAAAATAGAGTTTCAAGGTTACCCCTACTTCTTTCCGATAAAACATTGTTTTACCGAGAGAGGCCTACCTCTTACAGGTTACCCAAAGATTGCTTTATTCACAGCGCAAACAAAACACTTCTTCGGTGATGTTTACCGAAATAGACAAAGGTGAGTGAAGGAGGCTACTCCACTCACATAACTTTGACAAGAGAATCTTGTTCTAGAATAACCCTCTTTTCCACTCACGAACGAGGTACAGACTAGTCACATTCTCCCGCGGAAATCTACCCTATACCCGAAGTTTTCCTGCCGAAGCAGACCAGGGTGCATGCCCCCTAGGTTTCAGTCATATCCCTCTGAATTACTCGCGCTCATCGGGAGGATGGACTGGATATTGAGACATTTCTTGCGTGAAAAGACCATTCAGGGATGGTATATGACTATTTGCTCTGTATGATCCGGGAAATGAAAGTTGGTCCACGAGCTTGACCACTCTTCCTTCGTGCGGAAAACACATTACTCTAAAGAGTGAGGAGACAATTTCTCCCATGCAATAAATATAGTCTCGTCCAAGGAGTAGATTGTAATCCAGGGGTCCTTGAACTACCATTACGTTCATGTGAACTGTTTTCCTTCTCAATGTTATGGGCACATCGGGAAGGATCCCTAACGGTCGACTGGTTCCTTTATCAAAGCCTGTCATATTTCTCATCTCAAGCAAAAGCGATGGTGAACCAAGCGCTTTCCAAGCAGTTGAGGAAAGGATACTCACAGAAGCCCCCTCATCTATGATGGTACCAGCCATAACCATTCTATATATTTGAACAATAATTCGGAATGGTACGCTTGCTGGTAAACGGGGTCTGCCTAGTTGATTCCAGTCGAAGGAGACAACTAGGTTGCTTGGAGGTGGGACCGAATAGACGGTCGGGTACGGCTCTGATGAACTTCCTTCCTGCGGTAAAGGAACGGGTAAATTGCCCCCTTATTCGTCGGAGTCCGTGTTTATGAAGAGAATTTGGACGGTGTCATCCTTGTTCTCTTCAGTGACTATATCATCTAAAGATGAAACCTCTGAAGGAAAGACCGGGTCAACTGCCGCCTCAACCTTTTGACTTTCATCTGGTATGGATCCAGATGGTTTATCTTCAATGATAGGTGCTTCAACCGACCACCTGAGCGGGCCAGCCTGATTTTCAACTAGTGACGGACTCGGCAAGAGTTTTTTATATCCAGGAGGAAGTCGTAACGATGAAACCGGACGATCATCCAAAACTCTTTTAGCTTCGTCTAAGAAGGGACAATGGTGGATGGCATGATCGCCTTCGCACAGTTTACAGGGAAATCTACATTTCCCTTTTTGTCCTGGGGCTTCACTTTTCACTAGTTGATGGTGTGCTTTCAACATCATCCTCAAAGGTTGACAACACCGGGTTGTGCAAACGAGGAGACCAGTCCCTTAAGATCCAAGGGATGCAAGGACAATCTCTGTGAAAGTGGTCTCCTTTGCAAATGACACATGGCGATTTAGGCTTGGTCGGTGCAGTGTGTGGATTTTTGTTAGACGACACTCGTTTTACCCCATTCACCTTTGGCTCCTTCTTCTTCTTCTCTTTCTTCTTCTTTTCCTTCTTCTCCTTAGGAACTTGACTTTTGGCTTTACCAGCCCCATCAAGCGAAGAGGAAGGAGAAGAGGCAGAATTAGAGGAAGTAGAAGGTTGGTGGGCAACTCTGGACTCGTCTAATTGCTAATTCGATTGTTAAGGAATAATGGTGTTCTGAACGACAGAGGTTGAGAAGAGCCATACAGGCAAACCAATTGTCAGCCCTGGAAGCGACAATGTGGCCATATGGGGCGCACCAACATCTCCCCAAGAGGAGAAGGGACTAGGATTTCCTCCAAGGGGAATTCCTTGGTTGGTAGACTCCATTTTCTCAACCCAAGATCAACGTAGGAAAGGGTAATGAATATTCCGTTTAAAATAAATTTTTATACGCTTTGACACAACTTGTTTTTTCAGTTTTTAAGAGTCGATAAAAAACAAAATATGACTCTAGTCTCCTTCGATTTTTAATGAGCCTGAAGTGACAAGTGCTCAGATGGACCTTTTCCGTTAAGGAGTCTGAAAAGGAACGAAAGGGACTACTCTGGAGGTCTAGGTAGAGGGAGTACCAAACCAATCGCAAAACTGCAGAATACTTTTTACGGTACGGTAGTCAATCTTCCCGAATGCTGTGTTCAGTGCATTGCGATCGATAGGGAGGCAGACGCGGCTTCCTATGGATAAAAGATTTAAGCCTATAGGGGTCTCCCAAAATATACTCGACGGTACGTGGGAGCACAAGTCCGTACTGGCACTTATCCTCTCAAGTGGAGGAATCACCCAACCATCAGTAAGGACAACAGTTACCAGGCTTTACGACGCCGGAATACGTCTCTAGCCTAGACCTCTAAATGTTGTGCGTTAAGTTCCAAAGCATTGTTAGATTCATTGAATTTATTTTAAGTTGATCTTGCTTATGAAGTTTTCCTTTTGGGTTCACCACGAGATGTAGATGTAATTCCTAAAATGCAATCTAAAGATGATAAACAAACTTTTATCTTTTTTGTGCAATGAAAATCCTAGCTACTAGAGGAAAAGAAAGACACAATCTTTTCACAAAGAGCAAAGAGCACACTGTAAATGCACTTTCCTAAATCAAGCCAAACAGACTGTCTATATGCAAATGCACATGCATGTATTTGTTTTCGACTTTCTTAGTATTGATGCTAAAAAGAAAGTTGATGTACAAATCTGAATTTCTTTTCAAGCGACAAATATAAACAAGTTCTTTTTCGAAATCAAAAAATAGAGATGATTACGACACCTTGCGATTTTGAAATGAACACTTGTACTTGACACTAGAAAATCACAAATTCAGACCAAAGGCAATAGTAAAAGTATAATCGACCATCAACAACAATCAAACTTTCTCCTATGATCGAAATCGACACTTGCGACAGATCCAAATCAAAGGACGACAGTACGACTATTCTACTTTTGCAATGGAAAACTATAAATGACTCAACAAACACACAAAAACATCTACAGTTCTTTTGTACAAAGGAGGCGGAATAACAGCAAAGAAAAGGGGTTTTAAACAGACATATACTGATCACAGGCAGCAAAATTCAGAGATAAAACTGGAAAGAATGAAGCACAAGAACCACAGATGCACAGGGCTAATCTGATCAGCGCACCTATAACACAGAGAAACTGCAATGCAGCACAGGTTTCCCTTTCGGGAAGTGTGCTGAAATTCAAGATCTCTTAACAGTACCTGCGCTAGGCCAGAAACGAGAATCTGTCCGGGTTCTGGGTCACAGTTTGCAGTTCAGTCTTTGGTTTTTGGCCGAGTAAAAGCAATCAGTAATGCACAATCAGGGGTAGATCTAAGGAGGGTCTAAGAGCTATCACAAGGGCAATCAGATAGTTTGTGAATTAGCTGTTCAAATCATAAATAGATCCAGTGAATGGATTGAAGCAGCAGATGTCTACTTTGCATTTGTTATGGCAAATGCAGTTCGAATGCTACTTATAAGTTTATGAAACAAACAACAAAGAGATACACAAACAAACTAATTAGAAATTGTCCCCAGCGGAGTCGCCATTTTGTTACCAGGAAAAGTGTCTATTTAGAACTGCTCTATCCCACTAAGGTGTGACAGCTACCTTAGAAACAAACAGAGAAGAACTACTTTTGTATTTCCTTTATGAACTATAGATAGAGAGGAATAGAAAGAACCAACCTGTGTCTTGCACTAATCCTTTGATCCAATCCCTCTCTTCTTTGACAGCCTCCAGCTACCTGCTCCCTTACTTGCCCAGCTTCACCAAGTACCTGTAAGATCACAGAAGAAGAACACTATACAAAGACATGGATCTATATTCATAAACAACTTAGGATCAGATTTAAGTTAACCATACAAATGTAACAAGCATCAATGATACAAAAGCATGGAGGAAAAACTCAAATAGTTTTTATTGATAAACAAGAAAAGATCCAGGAGGAGTTACAACCGATGGTTCCTGACCCAGCATCAACCTCCCAGCAAAGAAGCCCCTCTTCACCTCCAACAAAGCATAGATCACCCAATACTCTGATGTTTGTCTCAAAACCAACAGCAATTCCTTACAATGTGCAAAATTCCAGCCTCTGGATCTCTAGGATGAGGGATCCATATATAGATATGTGTAAGGAGGATGAGTCAGCTTTTGATTTGATTAGTGTCTTCTCTCTGTCAGTTCTTGCTTCCACTTGGAGACTGAAGGCCTCTTACTCATCCTTAGTCGAATTCAGTGAGGCAAGTGTCACAGGAGAAGATTCTGGAATCTTCCATTGTCTCTCCACCTCGCCCAACGTACCCTCACAGTGTATTTAGGTGCATTGCAACACACCTAGCCAGTGTATTTAGGTGCAATGCAACGCACCTAGCCAGTGGAGCAGCTGAAGTGATCCTATTTTGACTTATTCTGAGAAGTTTCAGGTGGAGAACTTCTGGGAGAAGCTGTAATCTGTTGACCTTGCTCCTTTAGGGGTTAGAACAACACTTTTAGGGACTCAGGAGCCCTTGGTTTATGGACATTTCATGCTTGGAGTTGTAAGGCACAAAAATGTCTATAACACCCATAGATCATCTTTTGTTGAGATTGACCCGGAGAGAGCCCTCTTGAGCGTAGTTTGATGTTGGCCCTGGATCCTACCTTTTCAGCCTGAGGTAAATCTAGGCACTAACACATTTCAAGCCCTAACTCCTTATATCCCAGCCTTGTTGGGGACATGCAAAGAAAAACAGAGAAAACGCAGACCGCTCTGATACCACTAATCCGGATTTAAACAGGAATGCAACAAATTATAGAGATAACCATAAACACAGAGATGCAATGGAAATAATACTTCATTTCATTAATGTAAATTACTGAAATATGCTTACAAACAGTAATGGAAATAAATCAGCTAGGGCTATGGTAGCTTATCTCTGAGAAGAGATGTGTGGTGGCTACATGCCTTTGAACTATGTTACAATGAGGCTCGAAGGCCTATTTATTGTTGAGAAACAATGGAAAACCCTTAACATTCCAAAACCTAACCCTAGAAGATGAAACGCCAAACTGTGGGCCCCATTTTGGTAAACAGGTACATCAACTTCTCGGGGTCGTGACTTTGGCATACGATCTCCGTTTGACGCATACAATAGCTCATTAGAAAGAACTATCCAAGCACTATCACTTTTGGAAGTGCAACATCGGTCCATGGATCCATGTTGCCCCTAGATTTCCCAAAAAAATGTCATTTAGGGCCTCAAAACGGCTCCGGAAGTTCAGGACCCGAAAAACTGCTAAAATTAATAAATTGTGCTATAATTAAGGAAACTAAAAAACTGAAAGAGCCAATTGTGGGGGTCCAAATGGGATAGGTGGGTAGCCAAAAACATCCACCTGGATCATGACTCTACTAGAGGCCAAACCTTTTTGGCGACTCCACTTCATAGTTCTGGCTCAATTTGTGAGGCATACTCGGAGAAATCCTCAGAAGTCACAAGTCGATCCAGTACCTGACCCTAAAAAAATCATCAAAGAGTGAAAGGCATTACAGAAAGGTGCATCAAATTTAGGTAAACCTAAACAATCTTCTATATGTCTTCAAGAAAATCCCATAATAGAACAAATATATGTTGAAAGTATAGCTTGTAATACTAGCAGCGAAGAAAATATCTTAGAGATTCATAAAGCTCCTTGTTCTTTAGGTTCTCCTTTTGGTGTAAGCCTGAAGAAAAACTCACCTCCTATCCATCATACTCCTTTAGTCCTATCAATCACTCCTCAACCCTCTGTCATTCAGACTTCTAGTACTCTTTTAGCCACCACAGCTATGGCAGGTCCACAAGCACCTACCAAAATGGAAAGAATCATAGCCACTAGGTATGGACGTCTAATACTGCCCACTCCTTTGAATGCTATGCTTACTGGATAATATCATAAGTATATGCCTAAGTTCACTGTAATTGAAGGTGTTTCATCTAAAGAACATATTGAGTCATTCTATAGCTATGCTGATAACCTGGCCATTAGTGAAGATGATGTCTGGATGAGAGTCTTTGTCCAAAGCCTAGATGGAGAGGCTAGAAAATGGTTCATGGAACTAACCCCAGCATCTATAACATATATTGAGTCCTTAGATGATGCATTCCTAAAGCATTTGGGGGATAAGAAGGATCTCCTTTACTACCACACTGAGTTTGGGAACTTACAGAGGGAAAATGGTGAGCTGCTATCTGATTTTAATAAGAGATTTAACTGCATCTACAGCAAGATACTCGCTGAAGTGAAACCCACCACTACCTTTTCTACACTCATCTATGCCAGCTCCTTTGATTCTGACTTCTATTTATTGTTGAGAGAGAGGTGATGTGCTTCTTTGGCTGATATGCAAGATGCAGCCCTAGAAGTAGAATCAAACATCATGGCTATAGAAAAGCTCAAAGGTAATGCTAATATAAGGAAACAGAGGGGCAAGAATTCATGATCTTCAGATCCCAAGAACAATAAAATGGCCAAGATGATAGAGTCATTAGCCTCTGAAGTTTCCAAATTAAAGGTTGAGCAGCATTCTGGGAAAGGAATGGTTCCTAATACCTTTGCTCCTACAAATCCAAATTCATATAGAAGAGTAAATGAGTAGTTGCAGATTTTTTAAAGAAACAAAGACGCCAATGAAGACCAAAGGACGAAGACCCCTTTTCAAAATGCAGTCATGGAAGAAGAGCAGTTTGAAGAAGATGATGAGATCAATTTTATGGAAGAAAAAGATAGCACCACTTTTTTAACCAAAGCTGCCTATGAGAAGTCATTATTCAATGACCAGATCAGCAAGAATGGGATGGTGAAATTGTTCTACAAACTGAAGATCAGCACCAATATAATCTAAGGTCTATGATGAATAATGTCAAGGAAACTCCTATTCATAAAGTTGTTGTCCCTGCAGAACAACAAGCTAATAAGCAGAAGCAACCAGCAGTTGATCCTATCATCCTCAAATCTCCAGCCATAGAGGTAAGAGGCCTTGACAAGTCCCCTTCTTCTTTCAGTTTTCAATAAGAAACTCAGAAGCCAAGAATACCTATGCCTCTGATTGAACCATTCAAGACTATGTCCTTCAAGAAATATATCCTTGAGGCTCTTGAGCCTAATGCCATCCAAGCTTCCACTAACTATGTAAATTTGCAAGATTACCAACCAGCTGTTATTCTTGGCCCAATGATCGAAAAATGTGAAGAAATCTCCCCATCATTCTATGTTTCTCTATCTATTTATGATGAAATCCTTCCCAATTTCCCTCTGGACACTAGAGCTAGCCATGATCCAATGCCCAAGGGTGTCATGGATAAGCTCAGTCTTGACATTACCAAGCCTTATCAGTTGGCCTCTACGTAGCTTAAAAAACTAGTTTTCCATATCACAGAGGAAGAAGACCCACAGTTTTGGGACATGTTCTTTGATGGGACTTGCTCTAAGGAAGCTGGAGGAACAAGTCAAGTCCTTATGTCCCCCACAGAGGAATACATTGATTCATATTTTATATGAACTTTTCAGGTCACAAATGACACAGCAGAGTATAAAGCAGACCTTATTATTCAATAGGTGTACAAAACCTCCCAATCAAAACATCTAAGGCTGAAATCATATGGAGAGGAGGTGAAATATAGACCAACTCTGCCTGATAATGTCAAGTGTTCCAAACTTTTTTAAGTAGAGGATCAAATCAACAGGCTTTTGCAAGTCTTTGGTGAATTGGCTGATATACACATTGACCAAGAGAAAGAAACCTTTCATGGAAAGGTAAAAATGGTCAATTTTCAATTTGGTGACTATTTTCTCAAGAGAAATGCGTTAAAGGAAGGGGAGATGTTTTTTATGGCCCATTCAATGGGTTATTCTTCGAACTTTATTTTAGTTAAGGCTTTCAAGCCTTGGTATTGTAAATATGTTTTTCTTTCAGTTTTTATGTTTATGCTAAAAAGACTCCATGCCCAATGAAACACTAGAAGGAAGATTTAATTTTTGTTTTACAGGAAAGGCATTGATATGAGATTCTTGAAACCTCACAGGGAGGATTTCATCCCCGGAAGGAGCCAATGTTAGCTTCGCTGACAAAAGCCCCAAAATTGAATCCATATATGTCCTAAAGGTCTCCACATTTGCTTAGAAGCATGTCAATGGATCCATTAATGCACTTGACATTTTCAATTTTGGCTCGAAGATCATCTAATGATGAAAATTGGTGCAAGAGGAAATCCCTTGGAAGGGCATAAATGCACTATCTGGAGGCTCAAAACACTCTAAAACCATGAAGAAGAATTACCGCAGGCTTAAACAAGTGATTGCACAATAACCGCTAGATCTGGCCGATCAACGGCCCAGATCTAAGCAGCAAATCACACATCAGATGAGCAGAGGGAACAGTTTAAGCACAGGCTCATGACACCACCAATCAGCAATCACCGATGATCGGATCAGCGGGTCGCATCGACATGGAACAATGCTCGGTTATATATATATATATAAGGGGCCGAGGCATTGAGCAATTAGTGTTTGCGATCAGATCACATCGCTATATCACGTCGGCTATATACCAAGGGACAGGGCCTACGTGCATACATGCGGGCGACTCGAAGAGCCGGACCTGACAGCATTATAGCTAGAAATTTATATATTTTGAGATCCGCACTTAAGCCATTTCAAATTCATTTTGGTATATTTTCGTTACATAACAAAAATTACAAAGGGAGCCTGGCACCGCCAATAGTGATAAAGCCCGAACCTAAAAGAGTCTGGGAAGTGAAATATATGAAATCTGAAATCCGCAAGAGGGTCGTTTTCAATGTATTTCATGTATTTCCATGGTTTAACGAAATACACAGGACAGGGCTGAGTACGACTTGTGATAACCCTAAGGGTGAACCCGATTGGTAAATAAACCATGTTTGAAGATCTTTGAAGTCTGAAAATGACAGGGAACGATGGGATTTCGCAATATGGTTGTGCTTTCTGTTGATAACAGAAACAGTCACAGTTTGCAGTTGAAAGAGAAAACAAAGGCACGCAGACCCTTTCCACTGCCCAACAGAGGCCGAGAGATAGGGAGAGAGGCCGGAAACCATCAATGGATAGCACAACACATCCATAGAACAAACATAATGGTCGTGGAGCAGTTTGGCACAGGAGAACTCCCAGACAGCACAACAAACAACCACCCCAACAAATTTTATGGAACATCTCTGGCATAGAATAACTCCCAGACATCACAATAGACTATCCAAAATATCTGAAGGTTGTTATTCCTCTGTTAGAAGGAGGAAAAATCAACAAGCCATGCTTTCCTAGAGGGCATCAAAGCAGTTAAACAATGCATATCAGGTAGATTTGGACTCCGAGCCTTCTAGAGAGCTTAGGAGCATTGTAAACAGACTATAAATAGCTGAGAGTAAGATGTAATAAGGGTTCAACTTTTTGAGATCATTCCTCCTCGGTTCATTCAAGCTTCTCATCTTCATTCTAAGCAATATAAGCTTCTTTTTCCATTAGATGTTTAATGTCCATCCTCTTTATGTTGTTCTACGCTTGCACTTGAACAATTTGTTCAGGTTTTTTGTGTGTTGAAGGCCAGATAACTATCATCTTATCTCTGCTTTAATATATTAGATTAGCAAGCTTCTTTGTTGCCTATATCTAAACCATTCATATATGTTCATGTATGCAATCTGTTGGTACTATCAATATTCTCCATCTATCCATTAAATATGCAAACTATTGAGCATTAGTGGTCTAAAGCCTTGTGTTGTTGAGGGTGTTCGTGCATGTCTTTAGTGAGAATAGAGCTGAAATGGTTATCTGACTTGTTCCAAACCATCATCCATTTCAATAGTTCTGAGAACAATAATGAAGATTATATGTTTCCAGGTATCTCTGAGCTGCAACCTAGGAGAGTTTCCTGGAGTGTTAACAGTGCCCACTGTTGTTCCTATTCTTGTTGCAACTCATTCGTCTGTCTGTGCAGCTTCATGTTCTTCCTGAGTTGATTCTTCAGCACATGCAACTCCTTCTTTGTTCCATCTTCTGCCTTCGTGTGATCTTCATGTCACATCGTCACTTCATAGTCGGAGTCTCCAAAGTTGCTTTCATCACCAATGGACCTGATTGATCTCGCAACCTTGTTCCACCTCCATGTTGTCAACAACCCTCCTCTTGCATTCGTTTCATTTGGTATGCTATATTCAACTGTTGTTCATGATGTTGCTTGTTGTGATGATGCTGCTGTCATATCTCGATGTCCTTGTCTATGAAAAACTTGATGTCTTCATGGATAGGCAAGTTCATGGACAATTGATTGACTGCATCCCCAAGTGTGTTATGAATGGTGTCTTCATCTCTACTCTCTTGGAAACCATTGTACCTATACTGCTAAGAGGCATATGAACACCTGGGATACCTACAGACATGGCAACACTCATGGAAAGAAATGTGTCAGTCGAAAACCAAAATGAACATGAGAACTAACTTGCAACATACCTAGGTGCATGATCATGAAGTTTGCGCAATTTCGACCGGGAGGTCAGGAGACCAACTACCAAGATTGTGCAAGGCACTGTCTAGGCTATTGGGAAATTAGCTGACTACTGCAACTGCACAATGCATAGTCCAGTCTGGCTGCTGATTGTTGGGATTTCGCAATGCGCAATTCCAGTTGGGAAGGACTATTGGCATAGCGACATATTTGTGCAATTTCTTTAGCCAAGTAGCCACTGTCCTCGAGAAATGTGAAAAATAGTCTTGGAGGCTAGTGCTAGGTAGGAATGTGCAAATCTAGAGAGGAAGGTGACCCTTCCTTACCCAGATTTCGCAATGCAGCCTTGGTGAAGGCAGAGTCCGGGCCAAGGTTGGCCTGACTCGCGGATAGGAAACTCAAAGAAACTAAGACAGTAAATGCATGGCAACAGTAAGTGATAGAAGAAGTGATTGACATTGCATGAAAAACATGAATGAAAGATTCATCAAAAAGATCAACATGCATGTGGGTGAGGCAGTTCTCCAATTGGGCAAACATTTGTGAAAAACAATTTCATGCATGCGAAAACAATGAGATAGAAATAGAAACTAAAACAGAGCAAGGACAAGCTAGTATATATGTAAATGATAGAAAGCATTCAAAGAAATCAAAAAAACAGTACTCCCACAAGCGAAAACATAAAAAGTGACAGAAATGTAGCACAAGGCATCGGAAGCGGGCCTACCCCAAAACAGTTGAGCTAAATGTGCCAACTGCTCCTAGATGTGATGTGGGATGTCAGAGCTGCAAGGTTGATGTGAGGAATGAGCTCTGTAGTGCCCGGTTGATGAGTTTTGATAACATCGAGGTCGTGACATGCATGCCACAAATCTAGGGGAAGCGACACTTGGTGAGAGGTTTCGGAATTGCTCCTTATATGTAACCTCCAACTGTTAAACATAGATCCCTGACAAGGGATGCCTTTTCATGTTGCCTTGGGAGAAGCAGCCCATGCATGCAAGTCTATTTTGCTTAGTCCTGGAGGGAACCGATCAACTCAGCTACACATGCAAGAGACTGCTCAACTGCTAGAGAAAAATGCCCATTTATGGCTAGGACTTGGGTTGGCTACCCAGGAGATTTGCACAATTTCTAGGTAGAGTAGTTGACTGCTTCCCAGATTTATGTAAATTTTAGGCTGAGCAACCTTTTCTGGGGAAATTTGCACAAATCCTGCTGGGAGTGTTGACAGGCAAGATTGCACAATCCTGGGGCCTAGGAGTTTGCCAGAGAGGATTACACAGTTTCTGGAGGGAAGGCTAGTTTCCCTCTAGAAATGTGCAATTTTCAAGGGGAAGTTGCTCAACTTGCAGCTGGACCAAGTTCGGGTGAACAACCTGTGAGGGGAATGGATCAAGCTATGACCGACAGGCTTCCTTTGTGCAAGAAAGAAACTAAAGCTTGTGTACTTAACGAAGCAAGGCAAGTTGCTATGAAGGTTGGAAGGGATGCTCCAAAATGAGGCTAAGGAAAAATTTTGGATGGTTGTTGTAGCTGCTACAAGACTTGGCGACACACTGGTAGGAATCCAACTCTCTGAATGGACCTTGTTCGTGAAAAGAAAGTCTAACACCTCTAGAAGTATTGTTCATTTTTTAGCTCATCTTGGTTTCACACTAACTTGATTGTAAGATGTAGCATCTTCCAAACCCTTGGTTGATTGACACACATTCCAAGCCAAGGAAACACAGTTGTTTTGATTGGGGTTGAGGGGTATATAGGTGTACAAGTAGTATAGTTGTCAGAGTCTTAGTTTCATCTCTAGTGTTGCTCCACTACAAACAAGCCTGGACAGTACCCCAGTGGAGTCACATAGGAACACAATCATGGCTCCGCTACCAGTGAGCTTGGTCAGTACCCCAGTGGAGTTACTTACATCACCTTCCTGCACAAGAAGCCTTTCTCTTCTTTCGCCTTACTCATTTTTCATTCTGAATTTTTTACTTTTCATTTTTTCATTTTCACTGTGCATAGCACTTCTTCACTTCAGAGGCGGAAGAGGGATCCCAACTTATTGAGAGTAGAAGAGGTTTCTCCAGTAGATAAGTAGTTTATTATATCTCTGGCATGCATGTTAAGGTTTTCCCCATTACCTTACTCTACTTGACTAAGTTGACAATGGTTAACCAAAAAAAAATTGACTAGAGAAGGTAACACTAGTTAGCACGCAAGCATTGTGTTTATGCCAAGGTTCACTTCGAACAGCATACATTTTCCTTTGACGTATCATGGAATAAAAGTAACAAGCTCATCATATAGAGGCAAGATGACAGATAACCAAGTAGTGATAGTTGTTCAAGCCCTCTTGTACTTTACCCAGCTCGCTTCAAGAATCATACATGGTTTCATGCAAAACTAACCTACGAACGAAACAAGCGAACGAACTAACAATCAACAAAGCAAAGCAAGAGCAGAAGAAAAATTTAAAGTGAAGCAAGTAAAGAAGCAAGAAATAACCCAAACAAGCAAAAAAAGCACGTAAGAAAACAAGGATGCAAGGAAACAACTGAAAGCAAACACTACTCCTACTCCTACACTAATAGTACATGGGCCTGATCACGTCAAGTGATACTTCCAATGACACCACCGGTGCATTGGTAGACCCATGTTGGTGAAAGCTTGGTCCGTGAGCAACCCAGTTGTGCGAACTAGCAAACAAGAAAGAAATAAAAATGAAGAAAACCACACTTCATGATTCAAAGTGTCCACGGGACATAAGTGAGTGCATGTGCATGACGGGAAGTCCATGGACTTATCATGGTGTTGTGTGACACTACGTACAATTTTGAAGCGTAAGCACACTCTTGACTGTGCCATGCAAGCAAAAGAAATAAACAAAGATAACTTGTGTCAAGCATGAGTGCTTGCAATGTAAGACTCCTCCAATGCATGACCAATGGGATCGTGTAGTTCGAGTGGAGGAAGTAAAATCTGAGTGTTAGATTGATCTTGAGAGCATATAAATGAGTGATGAGGAGCCTTGAGTGTTTGAACAATTTCTTGATTGGAAGCGAAACCAACCTTAGGATAGCGAGAGCCTAAGATAACCATCAACTTGGGCTAAAGTGCCTCGACGGTCTGTGGGGTTTCGACTTTGTTGATAGATGGATCTTCGTAGACCAATGGCTTAGATGGATTAACAACAAGTGAGTCAACATCGTGATCAGATGATGAGGTGAAGAGATCACAACAACCAAGATCAGAAAATTTAGGATGTTGGTCAGCATCCTCATGGTTTGATCAATCACATAGAGGAGTAGATGAGGAGGAACGGTGTTCACCCTCTCCATTTCCAGAAAAACCAGATGGAAGATCAAGTGGATTTAAAATGAATGATTGGTCCTCTCCATTTTTGGATGATGGGCTAACATACGGTGTGTCCTGTGAAAGATAAAAAATGGGTGCATCCGTGGATGAAGACACACATGCAAAATCATGGATGGTAGGTTCACCAATGATGTTAGGAAAAAATGAAGGGGGCTCAGACAGAAGGGAGTCATCCTTCGCCGAGTTTTGATTTTCAATCTCCCACTCATACTCTTCATGAATGACAGTGCATGTTGGTTTTGCAACAACAACTCCATCAATGGATTGTTCCTCATTCACAATAACTTAAGATTTTGGAATGGATGAACACAAGACAACATCATCTGGAGGAACACTCGGGTGAGAAGAGAGAGGTCGTAGAAAATAATTCATATGAGAACTCGAAGGACTCGCAACCAAATATGTGCAAAAATTGAGTGAAGTGATGTTGGGAGGGCGTGAAGGATGAACAAGTGTGTGAGCATGATCCTCAACATCATTGGGCAGTGGTGGAGCTGTTGAATAAGAGGAAGGAAAAAATTTAGTTGAGATAGTTCCCGCTCCCACATAAGATTGTGCTACCCATCAACGAAGAATGTTGAGCAAGGCTTGATCTCAAACTTTCTCTTGGGATAGGTAGATTTCTTAAGGCAATACTTGAACCAGTCCCAAAGATAAGCAAATTTCATTTGGAAAATCAGAGCTTGAAACTGCAAGTCACAGAAGCACTACCAAAAATCAATAACGGATTCATGCGGAGCCCTCTGTTGTTGTAATAGTTTTCGGTCCAGATGGTCTAGATCAAAATGATAGAACATGTCTTCAATAAGATCACATAAGTGCTCAAATGAGTGCATGGTGTCAACCGGTAGGATGAGCACCCAACGAAATGGAGATTCGCGAAGTGTGTATGCAAGCAAAAAACTGGCTTATTCATTATAAAACTCATCTTCCTAATGAATCATGGAAAGAAAGTTAAGTAAGTGCTCAGGCCAGGCCACTTCGCATTCACCATCATATGTGTGAGTGGACAAGAGATCGAAAAGCTTCCCAGAGATGGAGACATCTTCATGATTCGAAAAACACCTTGGGGGGAGAAGAGTGCAAGACTCCATGAAAGATATGTAAAGGTTCAAAACAGGATGAGAGGACATAGCTTGTCATCAGGCCCTACTTCTAGCGCCAAAAGTTTTGACAGTGCTAGACCCGCTAACATGTCAAGGGGATATCCCTGTTAAGAAGTTCCAATTAGACCTTAGACCATTTGGTGTAGGAGTCCCAGTAGTGGGTCATAAGGTAATGCCTTGACCGTGATGTCGCACAGAGGCAAGTAGGACAACTCAGTTAGTATCAAGGGTGTGACTGATGTAGTGAGTCAAGGAAGATGTATGAGAGGTTCTAACACATAAGCGGGGAGATAAGGGTGAAGGTGAGTTCTAGGTTGAAAGGGATCAGTCCCAACTCAGCTAGGAACACACCACACAAAAGGACATACACAGCTTCTGGCGGAGTAGTCCACTTAGATGTGGTAGTCACAACATACAAGGTAAGATAACACATACAACACTCACGAATCAGTCTGAATGAGTGCAATGGTTGTTACAGCAAGGTTCATGTGAAAGGTCTGTCTGGTTCCCGGCAAAGCAGTCAACATGGACGGTGACAACATTAACAACATATACAACACATCTGCAACAAGATTCATAAAATCTCATGTGAATCAGTTCATACACAAATACATAAGTTAAACAACATATATCATTAAGGCAGCTGGAGAAGTCCAACTACAATAACAACATATGCATGAAAATGTGTTGGCTCTTATTATATAAAGTGTAAATTCCAATCATACAACACATCCATGTAAATTTCTAGCCCCATCAATGAAACGTGACAACCACATCTTCCTACTCCTCCAAAGAGATGTACTAGCTTCGTGCAGTGGAGAAGCTAAGGCATGTTACAATATTGTCCAAGCTTTCTTCAAGGTAGTCTTAATTATAGAAGCTTGACTGACCAAAAGCCCTTACAATGAGTTATGTACTCATGAGACAACATGGCTTGAGAAATCCTTGCAAGACATCACTGACACTCAGTCCATTATGATGAGACCAAATCTTTGACATGCTTGTGATGGTGAAGGTTGTGAGTTGAAGCCAAGCTTGGTCGTCCATGATGGTGTGCATGCACCTCATGGTGACATCTTGCTGAAGCAAACTCTTGCCTCTGTTGCAACTGCTGCATTGGTTCAGCCCCTTCATCTAACTCATTTGCTAACATGTGCATGGTCTTCTTAGATATGGTTGAACTGGAAACATATTGATGCATAGTGTCCATGGTGATCTTCAAGTGTGTGATGGTGGTCATGTGCATCAACTTACTGAAGTACATGCTCAATCCCAGTTGGACTTGCTTCTTGTCTTCACCTTGGTGAGTGTGTTGAATGGGTTGGATTGCATGCATGTGCTCAATGAAATGCATGTTACGGAATCCCTTGCATGTGATTAACAACACTGCTCGCCATGTCTGCTCTATGTCAGCTGCATGGGATGGATATTTAACTTGTACGAGCGCAATTTCATCCGTGAGTGCACGTGGCGCCCACTGCTATTCTTGTTCTTGTTGCAACTCATTCGTCTGTCTATGTAGCTTCATGTTCTTCCTGAGTTATTGCTTCAGCACATGCAACTCCTTTGTTCCATCTTCTACCTTCACACGATCTTCATGTCGCACTGTCACTTCATAGTCAGAGTCTCCAAAGTTGCTTTCATTGTCAATGGACCTACTTGAGCTTGCAACCTTATTTTGCCTCCATGTTGTCAATAACCCTCCTCTTCCATTCTTTGCATTTGTTATGTTGTATTCAGATGTTGTTCATGATGTTGCTCGATGTGATTTTTCTGTTCTCATGTCTTAATGTCCTTGTCTGCAAACAACTTGATATCTTCATGTGTAGGCAAGTCCATGCACACTTGATCAACTGCATCCCCAAGTGTGATATGAATGGTGTCTTCATATCTACTCTCCTGGAAACCATTGTACCTATATTGCTGAGAGGCAGATGAACACCTGGGATACCTGGAGACATGGAAACACTCATGGCAAGCAATTTTTTAGTTGAAAACCAAAATGAACATGAGAACTGACTTGCAACATACCTAGGTGCATGATCATGAATGTTGCGCAATTTCGGCTGAGAGGTTGGGAGACCGACTACCAAGACTACGTAAGGCACCGTCTGGGCTGTTGGGAGACTAGCTAACTGCTGGAACTGTGCAAGGCCCAGTCCAGTCTCACTGTTCACTGTTGGGATTTCACAATGCGCAATTCTAGCTAGGAAGGATTGCTAGCCTAGTGACAAATTTGTGCAATTTTGTGGGCCAAGTAGCCACTATCCTCCAGAAATGCACAAAATAGTCTTGGAGGCCAGTGCTAGGAGGGAATGTGCAAATCTAGAGAGGAAGGTGAGCCTTCCTTCCCTAGATTGCACAATGCATCCTTGGTGAAGGTAGAGTCCGGGCCAAGGTTGGCCCAACTCGCTGACGGTCAAATGAAAGTAACTAAGATAGTAAATGCATGGTGACACTAAGTGATAGTAGAAGGGATTTACAATGCATGCAAAACATGAATGAAATATTCAACAAACAAATCAACATGCATGTGGGTGAGGCAGCTCGCCAGTTGGGCAAACGTCTATGCAAAACAGTTTCATGCATGTGGCATCAGTGAGATAGCAACGAAAATTGAAATAGCCCTAGGACAATCTAGTATATATGTAAATGATGGCAAACTTTCAAAGAAATCAAGCAAACAGTACTCCCACAAGAGAAAACACAAAATGCGACAGAAACGTAGCACAAGGCATGGGAAGCAGGCTCACCCCAAAACAACTAAGTTGAATGTGCCGACTGCACCTAGATGTGATGTGGGATGTCATAGTTGCAAGTTTTATGTGAAGAATGAGCTCTACAGTGCAAGGTTGATGATTTTTGATAACATTGAGGTTGTGACGCACATGCCACGAATCTAGGGGAAGTGACACTTGGTGCGAGGTTTCAGAATTTCTCGTTGCATGTAACCACTGACTACTAAACATAGATCCCTAAAACAAGGGATGCCTTTGCATGCTACCTTGGGACAAGAAGCCCATGCATGAAAGTCTATTTTTCTCAGTCCCAGAGGGGACCGGTCAACTCAGCTGCATATGCAAGAGATTGCTCGGCTACTGGAGAAAAATGCGCGTTTCTGTCTAGGAGCTGGGCTAGCTAACTAGGAGATTTGCGCAATTTCTGGGTAGAGCAGCTAACTGCTACCCAGATTTGCGCAAATTCTAGGCTGAGCAGCCTTACTGGGGAAATTTGAGCAAATCCTGCTAGGAGTGTTGGCAGGCAGGATTGCCTAATCCTGGAGCCCAAAAGGATGCCAGATAGGATTGTGCAATTTCTAGAGGGAAGGTTGGCTTCCCTTTAGAAATGCACAATTTTCAAGGGGAATCTGATTAGCCTGTAGCTGGACCAAGTCCAAGTGAACAACCTGCAAAGGGAGTGGATCAAGCTGTGATCGACAGGCTTCCTTTGTGCAAGAAATACACGGAATCTTGTGAACTTGACGAAGCAAGGCAAGCTGCTGTGAAGGTTAGAAGGGAGGCTCCAAAATGAGGCTAAGGAAAAATTTTGGAGGGTGGTTGTAGCTGCTACAATAGGTGGGGTCGATTTAAGTCACATGTATGACAAATTAAATAAATCCTTCAATAAAGCTTGAATAAGCAATGGGTCCCTAAAGCAACATTTGTGTTGTTAAATTAATCAAGCCATTGAGTGCATGGAAGAAGTTGGCAGCTCTTTAATATTTGGATGATCTAAATCAGTATAGGTTGAGTGATTTAAGGCTTAAGCCCTTGGTTCTAGCCTAGGGTCTCATGTGGCGAAGTGTTAAATGTCCAAGGGTTGCAAGACTCAAATTTCAAATTCAAGCACCAAATTCTATTAAAGGATTAAATCCTATTTTGGATGTCAAATTTTAAAAAATAGGCAAGAATGATTTGTTGATGTAACATCTAAAAAAGGTACTATAGAGGATGTGTTAAAGTGTTTTTATTAAGAAAATTAATGAGAAAAAATAGAGTGGACATGAAAAAAAACAAAGTTAGCGAGGAATGACAAGAGCAAGGTGCAACTACTATTGATTTACAGAATCACAAGAGAACAAAGACATGAAAGGGAACTAAGTAAAGAGTGAACCTGAAACATAGATGAAGATAATTTATTGTGAAAGTATGGTACATGTGAAGATTAGTGATATTTTGAGTGACCGTGAGTTTGAAGAAGTTCAAATTTGAAGTAGATCAATGAATATGATCATATCTAAGGCAAAGATGAAGAAATACACTACATAGAATCAAGATTGTAGATCTATAGTGCAAATAATGGGATAAAAGAAATAGAGTAAGAAAGGGAACAAGGGAAAGTCTAGTAAATATGAAATTTAAATAATTGGTTTAGTAATATATTAGTTAAATATCTTGTAGATCTTAGTTTGAAAATGTAGGAGAAAGGGATCTAAGAGGTTGGAATAGGTTGGTGCAAGCACATCTGGGAATCGACGTCTCCTTCAATTGGTGCCTGTAAATATAATGGGGTTGGTGCCTCTAGTAGGTTGGTGCTTGCAAATAGTGGGAGTTGGTGCTTCTAGCAAGTGGATTCTTGCAAAGATCAGGGGCTTGGTGACCACAAATAGTGGGATTTGATGCTTCCAACAAGTTGTTGGTTCCAAATACAAGAGGGTTTTTGTATTGGAAATTGAGGCAAGGGTGCCCCAATTCCTTATTCTTTGTGGTTGGTTGCTACCTACAAAGAATCATACAAAACAAATAATTTGAATGGTTATGCATTATCCAAACAATGAATCATAATTAGTTAACAACAATGCATTAAAAATAAGCTAAAAACGTAAGAATGAACCACTTAAAATGTAGAAATTTCAACTGTAGAACAACAGATTATGCAATAGACTAAAGCAAAATACAAGATCTACTTCTACAACAAACTTTGTGGAAGCTTAATCGAATTGAGCAAGATCATGAGAACACATATAACTGAGAATGAGAAATCAATCACACATAACACAGAAGAAATAACCCGGGGAAAGCCTCAACCTAAAACCCCAATCTCTGTAATATCATACAAGTGGAAACATTGTTCAAGTTACAAAAAGAATCAGCTCTCAAGCTATCCCGCTCTCTCTGCAATCAAACAATACAGTTCACAAACTGAATAGACACTGTGTATGTCCTCCTCAAGCACTCCAAGCTTCCTATTTCCTTGCGCAGTTTTTCTTAGGGTCCAGTGATGCCACATGTGTGAATTGGCCTCATCACACTCACAAAACTGAAGAAGTAACTGCGTAATCCTTAAGGAAAGAATTCCTTCTGCATGCAAGAAATATTCACAATGGAATATTCTAGCAACTGATAGTACATTGTCCCTCCATCTGATCTCAACTGGGTCTCTGTCTGAACTGACATGCATGAGGAAGTGCAGCAGTTACATGCATGTATGCATTAACTAACTGAACTCACAATTAATTCAACAAACTGTTTAAATTAATCTAACTGGACTTGACTCAATTAACTGAGCCAGCTAATTACAACTCAATATTACAACTCATCCTTATCTCTTTAACTGATGGATAAATTTCTCAATCAATGGAGAAATTGTTGCATGTCCTCACATAGACTTCATGTTTGAATTTCTACAACTAATTAACTCATGGTGAATTAATTAATTATTTTACAAACAACTGCTAAGAGCAAATTCAAATTTTTACTTCTCTATTTTTGTTTAGGGACTAACTAAAATAGGAAGGTATCTCGAAATGCTATTTATAGCAGTACTAAATTTAGCACTTCTATATTTAGCATTTCTTGTTGCTATTTTCAAAACTCCCTCTCAACAAGAAAGGGATTATCAGTAGCCCCAATCCTGTCGAAGCACATAACAACAACATGATCCTCTCGACCACACAGTCTTGAAGATGGTGATACCGGATATCAATGTGCTTGGACATGTCATGAAAAACTAGATTCCCAGAGAGTTTGATACAACTTTGGTTATCATAGTAGATTACTATAGGATCCATCCTCTGACCAAACAACCCCACTAGAATCTTCCGCATCCAAATGGCTTCACAAGCAGCCTGACTAGCAGCCATGTATTCAACCTCTGCTGAGCTAAGTGCAACTAATCTCTGTTTCCTGTTGTACCAAGGAACTGCAGTTGAACCAAGGTTGAAGATTCCTCCAGAAGTGCTCTTCTGATATGATGGAGTCCCTGCCCAATCCGTATCTATGTGTAGGTTTCAACCCCGTACAGGAATTACCTACATACGAATTCTAAAACACGAAAATAAACAATGTGAGAGCATAACACATAAAACACATATACACAAATATTTTCCCCTGGATCCCAAAATGGGGACTACCAGTATGATTTTTCATTATGTTCCTTTCAATGTTACAATACATATTTATACACGCCAAAGCATCCAATACCATGGACCAAAAACCATCGCGTACAAAACCATGTGCGAAAACCATGCACAAAACCATAGGTAGGTCCACCCAACCTAACATAGGATCCAAAACCAAAATTTTCGGGGCGTTGCCCCGAACCCCATAGAGTGGGGTTACCTACACCCCTCAAACCCCCTATGACTCCCCTTGCTATGCAATTGACACAACGAAGGGGGGGCTTCGCCCCCCTCCTAACCCCTTGGTTAACTACATGGGCTAGTCTTGGAAAGAATATAACACAACCCAACATTGTCCCACTTGTTGTTTTCTTTCCATAGGGGGCCACAAGAGAGGTTAGTCATTTATCCAACCCTGCCATGCCCATTGTTTCCCTACACCAAGAGAACTTCTTAGAGCTCACAGATTTTGTCAATGCATCTGCAGTATTCTTCAAAATGTCCACCTTTACCAGCAACACCTTTTTGTCTTCTATCATATCCCTCATAAAGTGATATTGAACATCAATGTGATTTGTCTTTGAATGGTAAGCAGGGTTCTTTGCCAAGAAAATTGCACTTTGGCTATCACAGTCTATCTTTATAGCTCCCTGTACTAACCCCATACTTGAACATAATCTTTGCAACCAAACTGCTTCCTTGCTTGCATGAGTGGCTGCCATGTATTCTACCTCTATAGTTGATAGTGCCACTACAGATTATTTCTTACTCATCCAACTGACTGCACCTCCAAATAGGTTAAACACATACCCACTTGTAGATCTTCTCTGATCCAGATCTCCAGCCCAGTCCACATCAACAAAGTCATGGATATCCAAAACTCTGTCCAATCCTAGTCTTCCTTGGTAGCACAAACCATAATCACTAGTGCCACGCAAAATACATGAAAACCCACTTCACTGTTGTCCAATGCTCCTTCCCTGGTTTTGACATAAACCTTCTCAATACTCCCACTGCATGTGCAATGTCTGTTCTAGTACAGACCATCACATACATCAGGCTACCGACTACACTTGCATATGGAACATAGGACATATCCTCTTCCTCTTCTTGTGTCTTGGGACATTGTTCAACAGATAACTTTACACCTACAAGAATAGGAACCTTCACCGGCTTACTATCCTACATATTAAACCTCTGCAATATTGTTTCGACACACTTCCTCTAGTTTAACTAGAGCTTCCTCTTTACCCAATCTCTTTTAATTTCCATGCCCAAAATATAGTTTGCAACGCCAAGATCTTTCATGTCGAATTTGGAGGACAATTGGGTCTTCAAATCCTGGATAATTTCTTTGTCATTTCCAACCAGCAATATATCATCCACATACAAGACTAGATAAATAACACGGTCACCAATTAATTTAAAATACACATAGTGATCTACTTTGCTTCTGGTGAAGCCAAGTCCCCATATAAATGTATCAAATTCCTGATACCACATCCTTGGTTATTGTTTTAACCCATACAGAGACTTCTTTAACTTGCATACCAATTCTTTCTTACCCTTCACCGCAAAGCCTTCAAGTTGCTTCATGTAGATCTCCTCTTCCGGATCCCCATGAAGAAATGTTGTCTTCACATCCATCTGTTCTACCTCCAAATCAAAAGAAGTAGCAACTAATAAAAGTAATCTAATAGAAGTTACCTTGGCAACAGGAGAAAAAATATCACCAAAATAAATTCCTGGCACCTAGGAATAACCTTTTGCTGCCAACCGAGCTTTGTATTTTTCCACCTTTCCTTCTGCATTTGTTTTCTTCTTGAACACCCATTTACTACCAATGGGTTTCCTTCCAGTCAGCAACTCCACCAGATCTCAAGCCTCATTTTTGTGCAAAGATGCCATTTCATCAACCAGGGCCTCTTTCCAGAGTTTTCCATCCTCTGAATCTACTACTTCCCTCACAGTTCTGGGATCATCATCAGTAATAGATAAACAAAAATTTTAATAGAAAGCAGATGGACTATACCTTTCTGGTTGCCTTCTTTCTCAAACTGATTTTCTCACACCTAGAGTTTGTGGCTCTTCATCTTTTGATTCCTCCTCTATTGTAGAGTTTGATTCTTCCTCCTGTAGCTCGAACTCTATCTTCTCAGGTTCGTTTGGTTGGACTTCATGTTTAATAACATCTTTCACCTCTATGAACACCACATCTCGGTTGTATACAACCTTCCTTGTTACTGGGTTCCAAAGCTTATAACCCTTTAAACCATCCTTATATCCAATAAAGATGCACTTTTCAGATTTACTATCCAACTTGGTTCGTTTCTCCTTTGGAACATGTACATATGCATCACATCCAAATACCCTCAGATGTGAAAGAGAGGGTTTCTCACCAGTCCATACCTCTTGTGGAGTCTTATCCTCCAACATTGATGAAGGTGATCTATTGACCAGGTAACATGCTGTCTCCACCGCCTTTGCCTAGAATTCTTGTCCTAACCAGGCACCACTGAGCATGCTTCTTGCCCTTTTCATCAACGTCTTGATCATTATTTTTGCAACTCCATTTTGTTGAGGTGTATATGGATTAGTCTTCTGCCATGCTATACCACACTTCTTACAGAATTCTTCAAATTCCTTACTGCAAAACTCTCCACCATTATCTGTCCTCAGCAATTTATCTTCTTCTCTATCTGGTTTTCCACCAGAGCCTTAATTTCTTTAAACCTGTCAAAGACTTCAGATTTCTTCTTAAGGAAATATATCAATGTATTCCTTGAGAAGTCATCTATAAATGATACATAGTACACAGACTTACCCAGTGATGGAACTTTCACAGGTCCAAACACATCAATGTGCACAAGCTCTAATATTTGTTTCGCCCTCTTACCACCAGAGGGGAAACTCACCCGATTCTGCTTCCCATTTAAAAAAATTTCACAGAAATCAAAATACACAGAGCTATTACTCATACCTTCTACCATACCTTTACCACGAAGTATTTGAAGGCCCTTCTCTCCAATATGTCCAAGCCTTTGATGCCACAGCATGGTCTTCTCTATAGAGACCACTAGATTTTCCGCTTCACTTTCAGGAACCACATAACTATTGCACGCATCAACAACAGCGCTACCTTGCAGCTTGTACAGAGTTCCAATTCGAAATCCCCACATCAATACCATTGCTCCCCAAACCATCTTGCAGGTATCCTTCTCGAACACTGTTTTTACACCTGCATCATCCAGATTGCTTACAGAAATCAGATTTCTGGCCAATGCAGGAATATGTAGAACACTCGGAATTTTTCTAACCCTTCCACCTTGCAACTTCAACTTTACTTTTCCGTGACCAACAATTATGGCCTTCCTATCATCCCCTAAGAAGACATCACCACCATCATATTTCTCATACTTGCAGAACCAATCTTTATGGGGAGTGAAGTGAAAGGATGCACCTGAGTCAATCAACCATGCCTCATGATCTACATGTTTACTTGAAGAAGCCAAATACACATCCCCACCTTCATCTAATATGGTTTTCACCTCAGCAAAAGGAGCATCCTTAGATCCCTTTCCTTTGTCAAGAGCTTTAGATTTATAGTCCCTTTTGTAGTGCCCTTCCTTTCCACATTTCTAGCACACCACCTTTATAGGTTTTCCTATAGATTTAGATCTCCCTCTAGATTTAGATCTCCCACTCAATGACTTATTTTTGTTTCTGTTCTGAGATCGTCCTTGTACAGACAAGGCATCACCATTCTAGTTCTCCATATTTTTCCATCTCATCTCCTCCGTCAGCAAAGATGAGACTATTTCATCAAACTGCAAGATAGTTGCATTGCTACCTATTGCAATAACCAGAATATCCCATGAATCTGGTAGAGAACACAACAAACTAATGCACTTATCTTCATCTGAAATTTTGATATTAACAGATGATAACTGACTTACCATAGTACTAAACGCATTCAGATGCTCTGTCACCGAGTCTCCATCTTTCATCCTCAGGTTATACAGCTTTTTCTGTAGGAACAGTTTATTCACCAGATACTTAGATTGGTACAAAGTCCCTAACTTGTCCCACAAAGCCTTCGCCATAGCTTCCCCTGATAGATTCAACGATATTGAATCTGAGATACACAATCGTATTGTGCTCTTTACCTTCCGATCCAACTTCTTCCATTCTTCATCAGACACTCCCATTAGCTTAGTACCCAGATCTACCACAATCCATTAATCTTTATCCACCAATAGATCCTCCATCCTGAGTTTCCACAACTCAAAACTCTGACCATTAAATTTCTTGATCTCTATCTTTCCACTGCTTGCCATCTTATTTCACCACCAGAATTGATTTTGTAGATCTCCCACTGAATGGGGTTTACCACAAGCCTGAGCAAAACCCCTCAGCAACAAAGGTGTCCCCTTGAAGCCAAAACAACTATGATACCAAATGTGTGTTTTAGCCCCATACAAAAGTTACCTCCATACGAATTCTAAAACACAGAAAATAAACAATGTGAGAGCATAAAACATAAAACACATATACATATATATTTTCTACCGGATCCCAAAACCGGGACTACCAGTGTGATTTTTAATTATGTTCCTTTCAATGTTATAATACATATTTATACATGCCGAAGTATCCAATACCATGGAACAAAAATGATCGCGTCCAAAACCATGGACCGAAAACCATTATGTCCAAAACCATGTGTGAAAATCATGCACAAAACCATAGGTAGGTCTGCCCAACCTAACATAGAGTGGGGTTGCCTACACCCCTGAAAGCCCCTATGACTCCCCCTGCTATGCAATCGATGCAACGAAGGGGTGGCTCCAACCCACTCCTAACCCCCTAGTTAACTATGTGGGCTAGTCATGGAAGGAATATAACACAACCCAACACTTTGAAGCCCTGAAGCTTCACTCCCTCTATCTGTCTGTACCACAATTTGAACTGAGATATGCCTCTGACGTATCTCAGCACATGCTTTGTTTCCTTCCAAAACAGTTTGGTAGGCTGAACCATAGCTTGACTCAGCTGGTTCATCGCAACGCATAAGTTGGGTCGTGTGTTCACCAGATACATAAGTGAACCCACCAGCTGCCGATAAACACTAACATCTACTACCTCACATGAAGTAGCATCCTCCTTCCTCCAGTTCCTAGCTAGAGGAGTCTGCATGGGCTTGCACTTCTCCATGTGAAAGCGCTTGAGTATCTCATTGGCATACTTGCCTTGAGACACAAATACTTCACCATCTTTCTGCCACACCTCCATGCCGAGAAAGTACTACATAAGACCCATGTCTTTCATTTCGAACTCTCTTGCAAGGTCCTCCTTGCAAGACTGTATCAATTGATCATCACCTATCAAAATCAGATCATTGACATAAAGAACAATGATCAATGGTTTACCTTCTACCATGATGTGGTTAATGTTCACATTTGCTTCACTCTTGGTGAAGCCCAACCTGGTGAAATAGATGTCAATCCTAGCGTACCAAGCATGGGGTGCTTGCTTCAACCCATACAAAGCCCTCTTGAGTTGGCACACATGCGACTCATGATCGAAGGTCTTGAAACCCTCTGGCTACTCAATGTACACTTCCTCCTCAATCTTCCCATTGAGGAATGTTGTCTTCACGTCCATCTGGTGGATCTTCCACCCCATCTGAGCTGATAGTGCCAACATTGATCTAATAGATGAGTACCTTACTATGGGAGCAAAAGCCTCATTGTAGTTGATCCCCTCGACCTGTGAGAAACCAAGGGTAGCAAACCTTGCCTTATGTTTCTCAAAACTGACATCAGCTGCTTGCTTTACCTTGTAAAGCCATCTAGAACTCACCATTGACTTACCCTGAGGTCTTGGGACAACATCCCACACATTGTTCTGAATGATAGAGTCATGCTCCTCTACCATTGCATCAACCCACACTGGTTGCTGCACTGCCTCCTCGAATGAAGAAGGTTCAGTATCTACACACTCCCCAACCAGGGCCATGTACCCAATGTACTGTTCAGGCGACCTCCTCTATCTTCACTGAGAAGATGGTTGTCCCACATTCTCCTATGCATACAACATCAACCTGTCAGCTTCCCTTGAGCGTTTCTACCCATCTCTGGAAGTCTCAGCATGAGTGGATGTCTCCACTCCCAGATCCTCTGCATGCGGCTGCTCCGCATCAATCAAAGGCTCCTCCTCCTTAGGAACTAAAAGTTCCTCCTCTGCATGCAACTTGAGCTCTCTCTCAAGTGATAATCGCATGGCTTTCTACTCGTTGAACTTCAGATCCCTGTGTACCACTATCCTCTTAGTGGTAGGTAGGTACACTTGATATTTGTGGGGTGTATCCATGTACCCCATAAGTATTTGCAACTTAGTTGTTGGGTCTAGATTCTTCTCCGCATCTTTGGTCATACGATAGTAAACTAATGATCCAAAGATTCGGAACTGACTTACATCAGGTCGCTTCCCAGAAAAGGCCTCCGTAGGTGTCTTCATCCCCAATATACGGTGTGGGCTTCTATTCTGGAAGTATATTGATGTATTGCATGCCTCAACCCACGAATGCAGTGGTAGGCTTTGGTCATGCAACATCACTCAAGATGCTCCCACAATCAATATGTTCTTCCTTTTGGCCAACCCATTCTACTGTGGGTTATGGGGTGCTATCAACTCCTGTTTAATTCCTTCTGTACCGTAGAAGTCTTTAAACTATTGGGAGACATACTCTCCACCATCGTCACTACATAAGGCTTTTATTTTCTTTCCAGATTCTTTCTCTACCAAGGCTTTAAACTCACAAAACCTCAAGAAGGTCTGATCCTTCTTTTGCATAAAGTAGATCCACCATTTACGAGAAAATTCATCAATAAAAATAACATAGTACCTTTGTTTAGTAGTGGAGGCTGTTGGCTTGATGGGGCCTGACCTAGGTTCGGAAGTGTTTCAGCCAAACAAATCCCGCACTACCGACCCTTTCGACAACAGTCTGCAGAGCGCGGACTGAAGTCTCACCCGAGGTAGTATGGGAGGGTGCTAGAACCAGGTTTCTGCACCCTAGGGATGTCTTGATGAGGACTAGAAGGATCATGAACTGATCTGCTCACTCACTCTACTCTGCACAGCAATCTGGCCTTTGCAAAGCTCAGTGATGATGCACTTCTTAGATTCTTATTATTAATGTATTTATTATAGATCAGCTCTAATTCTTAAAGTATTTAACCCAGCACATGCAACCATAAATATTAGAGATATACATAAACTAATAACATAAACATATAGATCTACAATCAAAGGCACAATAATTCAGAAATACTTATCTTTATTACTCTTCTATTTAGTTTCTGCGTACACAGCTGTAAACTCTACCAAGCCTCTGCGCACACAGTTGCAGAGCCTTCTCTAACTACTAATACCCATGACTCAGACTTATAGACTCAGAGCGAATATTGCCTTCACAAACCCATAATACATCAGACCTTAGCCAAAGCTACCTTCTATCCTTAAACTTTTACTCTATTTATACCTTCCCATGGTCTACGGACCATGGGCAGGGCAACTTGCTTTCTATTATTTTACATTATTTTTAGGCAGACAACCCTTTGACTTGACCCATTACAGTTCGCACTTCACACACTTCGCGGAACTTTTACAATATCGTTACCCTAAATTGTGGACTTTAAGCCCCAAAACCATTACGCAGGGGATCCGCTACCCAATAGGCCTGCAACACAATCATCATGACTCATCTCGAGTCACTCGTTGGTGTGGCAAGACACGCTTCCAAGGCATCACGATTCACCATTCCTGCAAGTGATGTACTACATTCTATTGCTCCATCCTTGCCTCCTGCAAAATTCCGTCAAAGTCCTTCTCCATTGCCTCTACTAATTCACTCAACCGATGATGCTCATTCTGCTCTGCTCGATTAACACAAAGCGGCCCCTCATTGGATTTTAGCTCTAGTGGAGGTGCCAAAGGCGGGAATTCTTTGTGCCAAAGCAGCAAGTTTCCAATCTCTGGTCCAATAGACGCACTGTCCGTTGAAGCTTGTGTTGCATTTTTGCAAGAGAGATGTGGTTGTCCGCGAGATCCCAATCTTCAAGGTGCGTTAGAGATGAACTGTTAACTGAAATTCCAGCCTTTGTCTCAAGAGTCACCATCTTTTTCTTATCTTTCATGAGTCGTCGGCCAGCTCGTGGTTTAAGTAGCAGCATCTAGATTAGTTATGCTTCGCGTCTGTGAGTTTCTGGTACATCCCCTATCGTCAATGCTGAGCTTGGTGCAGCATCTTCTGTCGTCGCCACCACACTATCTAGAAGGGTCGGCATCTCAATTAGCCATATTAAAAACCCTGGGCTTACCCCGTGAGCGTCGAAGTTCAACAATTCCATACTAACAGGAAGGCACAATAGCTTACTTCTCCAGACACCACAATTTGTTTAGTGGACATCCCACTGTGATTTATGGGCTTGTAGAAATTCAAATTTGGTTTTTCCCTCCTTTTCTGGTGCATTAATATTATATCTACGGTAGATTATGCAGGATCTGGCTCATACATTGTATCTTAATTGCCCACCACCCGCTCCTTTTCGTAGTATCTCAGACATCTTGTCATGAACAATGACAACAACGGTCACGTCCGTGTTTAACCATGCAATACTGTGGCCTCATCTATGCAACCGTGACCTTTGTAACATAATTATTCTGCATGCACCCCTTTTGTCGCACAGCCTCCTAACAGAATGTTTTTCTGTCCCTCACTCTCTTTCAACTGTCTAGAGTGGTGAGACTGTGCTTCGATCGGTTAGTTAGGTAGCCAGCCCTCCCGTGTAGAGCTTTAGGTGGCTGCCATTTACTCTTCCTGGGAAGGGCTCTCCATTAATCTTGTTGAACTGGACCATGCCTCCATCTGTGACTTCTTTGACTACATATGGTCCCAACCGATGCATTCGGAGCTTCCCAGGAAATCTCTTGAATTTGCTGTTGCACAACAATACTAGATCGTTTTCTTTGAACATGTGAAACTTGATATAGTGATCATGCCAAGCTTTTTCTCGCTGCTTCTAAACCTGTTGATGGAATCCTGCTAGAAACCATTCTTCTTCCATTTCTTCTATTTGTGCAAGCCTCTCTTCCAGGGCCCTACGGTCTACCATGGCTGTCATCATTGCTATTCGCAAACTCGGTACAATGTATTCCATTGGCATGATAGCTTCCGTGCCGTAGATTAACCAGAAAGGTGTCTGACCCGTCAATTTCTTGCATGTAGTTCAACATGCCCATAGCACAGCAGGAATGTGCAAATCCCAATCTTTCCACTGCGCATTACATACTTTGGTCAACGCCTTCTCCAAAATCTTGTTGAAAGCTTCAATAGTCCCATTCGCTTGCGGATGGTATGACATACTTTGCTGATGATATATCTAGAATTCCTCAGTGAGTGCGCTGATAGTTTCATTTAGGAAGTGCATTCTGCGGTCGCTCATGAGAATTTTCGGGTATCCAAACCACGTCAACACATTGTTGAACAAAAATTTTGCAACTGTGGCGGCTGTGTAGTCCTTAATCGGTTGTGCTTCTACCCATCGAGTTAAGTATTCTATCACGGTGATGATATAGTGCGCACCCGTCTTTCCTTGAGGTGTGATGGGCCCCACAAAGTCGATCACCCATTTTTCGAACGATTGCAGCGTCATCTGTGGATTGAGTGGAATTTCATCCCTTTTCGATGGTTTCCCAGTTTGTTAACATACGTCATAGGCCCGACACTATGCTTTTGAGTCTTGATGTAGAGTTGGCCACCATAGTCTAGTGCAAAGAATCTTCTGTGCTGTTGCGCATCCTGCATAATTCCCTCCTGCAGCCCCCCATGTGCTTCCGCGAGGCTTTGTCCTCACTCAAATTTAGGTAGATATCTTTGTAATATTTCATCGTTTCCCATTGCCCCGCGATAACAGTAAAATCCACTACATGTATCACCAATTCTTTCCTCTGCTGAGCTAAATATCCCTGCTGTGTGGTCACTATGGTTAAGAAGTGGATTATGTCCTCAATGCTGCCAGCTACGACATGCACTGCATAGAGCTATGCATCAGGTAGTCCTTCCTCCAAATTTGTTGACTCCACACCGTTCTCAATTCGCAAGAGGTGATCTAGACCGGCGTTTCGGCATCCCGACTTCATAATGACTTCGAAGTCATATTCTTGGAATACTAACAACCATCTATAAATACACCCCCCCAACATAGGCTTATTCGCTAAGTATTTCAACGTGGAATGATCATTATACATCTTAAAGTGCCCACCTAGCAAAAAGTGGTGGTATTTCTGGAGTGCGTATACCATCGCCAGTCCCTCGCACTTAGTCGTAGAATAGTTCTTTTCATCTTTGGACAGCCACCGACTTGAAAATTTGATCGGGTGATCGACACCTTCTGCACCTTCTTGCATAAGTACAGTGCCCAGCGCAACACACAATGCATCAACATGTACATGAAATTCGATGTCCCATTTTTGAAAGACAAAAATGGGAGTGGATGCCACTTTTTCCTTGAGAACCTCCAGACTCTTCTTGCATTCCTCATTCCCACAATATGTAGCATCCTTTTTCAACAACTGTTCCATTGGTTCCATGATTTTTGTATAGCTCTTAATGAACTTTTGGTAGTACCCAGTGTGTCCCAATGTGGCGCGCAGTTGTTTGACACTTTGCGGCGCCTCCAAATTGAGTATGACAGTAACCTTCGCGGGATCCACCATGAGGCCTTGCTGGCAGACCACATGACCGAGCAAGTTTCTGAAGGGGATGAGGAAAGTGCATTTCTTAAGGTTCAGCACAATCTGGTGTCGTCGGCACATATCCAGCATCAATTGTAAACTCACAATGTGTTTCTTGACTAGCCCAAATACAGTCCAATCGTCAAAATAAACTTCCAAAAACTTATGGATGAACTTCTTGAATGTAGCCACTAGTACACGTGAAAATATCATTGGTGCATTCTTCAATCCAAAGGGCATAACAGTGTACTAGAAAATTCCCATTCGGTCACGAAGGTTGTCTTGCTTCTATCTTCCGATGCGATCTTGATCTGATGGTACCCTGAGAACCCATATGTGAAAGAGTACGCTTCCTGCCCACCAACATTCTCCAGGACTTCATCTGTGAATGGTGTCGGGAATGGACATAGGCATCATTCAATTTTCGGAGGTCCATGCAGATTCCAATTTCACCCTTCTGTTTTTTCTCCTACACTATCATAGGACTCATTCAGTCAGATTCTTCCACTGGTTCAATAATTCTTTCTGCAAGCATTTTGTCCAATTCTTCACGGACCTTTTCCTTATGCTTTGGATTCAGGAGGTAAGGACCCTGCTTGACTGGCTTCGCATCCGGTTTCAGAGTTATCTTCGTCACTCCTAGGTCGCTGAGGATCCCTTTTAAATCCATGATTTTGGTTGGGAATAAGTCTTGATATTCTCGAAGTAACTCAACGAACTTATCCACCGTGGCATCATCCCAATAGTCTCCCAGCGTCGCGTACTTCAGCTCCTCATCTGTACCAATATTTACCTTCTTCACTTTCAAGGGCGCTGTGATGTCGAGGTCCTCGATCGATGGACCGCGAACCTCACAGCTCCCCTCTATTTTTGCAATATTGATGTTTCTATGGTCATCATCATCATCCTCGACTTTCACATTATAACATTCTAGTGCCTAGCTTAACTAATGTGACCATATTGGTTGCACTATTTCTTCTGGTTCCTAAGGTATTTTGAAATGGCGGCTTTCACAACCTATAGCACATCGTCAACAGTATCCATCCATTGGTCCTCAAATAAGAACATTAATGAAAATACTTCATGCAAGATATCCCATTCACCTATACCTTGTCAAAGTTATGTCTCAGTATACCAGTTCCTCGGGATGACATCCAGGGTATGGTAAAAGAAGTGTACCCACTCCGGCTGGGGTTCTTCTCCATAGGATTTGGTCCATTTTGTGAGGTGTACACGAGGGTCATCACATGCATCGTACTTCTTGATTATTCGTAGTTCTGGCTTCCCAAACCTTATCTACATCATCCTTCTGTAGCAATGCTAGTTTTCAAAAGTTCTGTTATGAAACCAGCTCAAGAAAAAGATAGAAAAGATAGATCAACGCATTAGAATTCAGCCTCTTCGAGGGGGAAACCTCCTTTACATTACATAAATGAACAATTATTGGATGATTCAAATGAAAACAACTCCTTTCTATATATAGGAGTCTAAGGAGTCACAATATAACCCAGCCGACCTAACAATAATAATATAAAGCCACAAAAATAACAATAGAGGGATTTCTTGGGGCACAGTAATAACAATATGGGGATAATAGGGGAACAACAATATTAATAAGGGGTACAACTACAATAGTAATGGGGTAATCACTAGTATTATAGGGACCCAACATGCCCCTCTCCTTCAAAAAAGTGTTGTCCTCAATGCTTGAGAAGTTTTGGATGTTTCTGTATAAAATTCTCATCCTCCCATGTGGAATCTTTAGCGGATAAGTTCTTCCATTTGATAAGATACTCCGAAATTGATCGATTTCGTAGTTGTCGAGTTCTTGTTTCTGTGACTGCTTCTGGTTCCAATATAATTTTTCCATCCTCGTCAAGTTCTAGCAATATTGTTTGAACTAGGAGCTTGTCGCCTATAACCTTCTCTAAACATGAAACATGGAAAACTGGGTGCAATCGAGAAGCTACAGGAACCTCCAATTTGTATGCCATAGTACCAATCTTTTGCAACACCTTGTATGGACCATAATACTTTGGTGATAATTTATTATCCTTCTTAGCTTGCTTGAGGGACATTTGCTTATATGGTTGTAGCCATAGGAATACCCAGTCACCTACATCAAAACTTCTTTCACTACGATGTTGATTTGCCTATTGTTTCATTCTATTCTATGCCAACATGAGGCTATCCTTTAAGAGTTGGAGGACTTGTTGTTGATGTTCAATGTGATGTTCCATTGCTTGAACCTTAGAATTTTCTCTTAAATATGATGTGATGGATGGTAGCTGATACCCATAAAGTGCCATAAATGGGGTCATTTTTGTTGTTGTATGGAAGGAAGTGTTATACCACCATTCAGCCAGAGGCAACCATTTGACCCATTGTGTCTGTTTATCAGATACAAAGCAACGAAGATATCCTTCCAAACATTTGTTTACTATCTTAGTCTTCCCATCAGATTGAGGATGATAAGATGAGCTATGAGCTAACTGAGTAACAAGACAAGAAAATAATTCTGTCCAAAAATTTCCAGTGAAAATGGGATCTCTGTCACTTACAGTAATCTTTAGGTTTCCATGTAGCTTTTGAATTGTTTCCATAAATGCAGTAGAAACTGTATTGGCTTTAAATGGATGTGATAATGCACAAAAGTGTGCATACTTGGTAAGTCTGTCAACTACCACCATGATGACACTCTTTCCCTCAGACTTGGGTAACCCTGTGATAAAATCCATTGAAACCTCCCCTCAACGTTGGCTTGGAATGGATAAAGGTTGTAATAGACCTGGTGTCTTAATTGTTTCAAATTTATTTTGTTGGCAAACCAAACATTCCACCACAAACTTTTGAATATCTGATTTAAGGTCATCCAAAAAAATTCCTTCTTAACCCTGTGGTAAGTTTTTAAAAATCCTGAGTGCCCTCCTAAGGGAGAAGTGTGCAATTCCATAAGAATATTTTGTTTTAGCTGGGAATTCTTACAGAGGTATAAGCGATCTTTGTACCATAACAAATCATTTTGCCAGCTAAATGTATCAAACATACTGGAATCTTGTTGTAACTTTCGAATAAGTGCCCACACTTCTTCGTCATTCTTCCATTCCTCCCTTGCTTCGTTTATCCAATCTAGTTGGATAATAGAAATGGCGCACAACAATGCTTCCACATCCTCATCCTTTCTTGAGAGTGCATTTGCCACCACATTTTGCTTCCCTTTTTTGTAGATGATTTCAAAGTCATAACCCAACATCTTTGTGACCCACTTTTGTTGCTCTTCAGAGGATAATCTTTGTTCTAAAAAGTATTTAAGGCTATCATGATCCGTTTTTACCTTGAAGTGTCTTCCCATTAGGTAGGGTCGCCATTTATTAAGTGCATGGAGTATTGCCAACATTTCCTTCTCATAAATAGCTTTGTGTAAAAACTTTCCCTTGATTGGACGACTTTCAAAAGCAATGGGTCTTTCATCTTGCATTAAAACAACACCAATTCCATTTCCTGAAGCATCACATTCCACAATAAAGGTTTTTGTGAAGTCCGGTGTAGCTAAGACCAGTGCTTGGAACATTGCCTCTTTAAGATGTTCGAATGCCTTTGTTGCTTCTAGAGTCCATGAAAATACATCTTTCTTCAATAATGTTGTTAGAGGTGTTACACAGTAATTTGTCACCGTCCCTGTTACCCCTTCTCCTGCACATTGGAGGACTTATTCTGGGACCTGTGAGAAGTGACATAACCTAAAAACACTTGCATTTTTATCCCCTTGAGTATGTACTCCATATGCCCTGAAGACACCTTCTGCAAAATACCCATAAAAATAGCCCTTTTTCCATTGGCGTTGTTCCACTGTGTATCACTCATGCCAATGGGGGAAATCCTCCAAAGAGGGTGCGCCAACTGGTGCTCTGTCTCAGAGTCGCACTCGCACTAGCCCAGTTGGGTAAATTTTTTAACAAACCAACTTACGAAGGTTCTTTCTAACCCACTCATGAACTAAATCTATATTGAGTTGGGTCAGTTGGGCTTCGAATCTCCATAGAAGGGAAGTAGTTCTCCACCTCTCATGGAAGCTTCTTAGAGATAAATCCAATCCCATGAATCTTGTGGATGTCCCTAACTCCTTCCCCTCTATCTATAAAAGCTTGTCCTTTTTCCTTTGACAAGTTAGTCTCCAAGTCCCAAAGTCTGAGAATTGCTAAGCTCATGCTACAAGAAGCCTTCTTCATTCCCATGACGCTAAATCTAAAGTGAGGAGATTCTTATCCAAGTAACCAAGGAGAGAGAGGCTTGTTCCCTATGCCCAACAAGCTTTGCAAGGCATGTGTTGCTGATCACCCAGCCAAAGGAGGATTTGACGTCAGAACTATGGTTGTATTCTTCTTTGTTGTTTATCAATAATAGACGACTATCATTATGGTTCCACTCTTATTGTATTTGTGATGATGTTGAGTTATATCCTTTCTGACTGATATATAGTTGCATCTATTGGATTTTATGCTTGTGTTTGTGTCATTCTTTGCATGTGCAGGTGTCCATTCACGAGGATCATGGGGATTGTGATCGGCTGGAGCAAAGGAATGGGAGCGACGACTCTTCTACAAGTATTAGCGTTGGAATCCAGGTAGGCCCTCATCATCAGTCTTTAATTTGAAATTAGGAACCTGCGTGTTAGCATTGTTTGATTGTTGCTAGACCCCATTTGGGCTAGTAGGGATTACCTCTGTCTACAGAGGGCATTTACCTCCACAAAAATTTTGGCGACTCCACTGGGGAGCTAGTCTTGCTTTTTGGTTATTTCTTGGTTTCTCCTGCTTGGTTATCTTTCTGAGTTGAATCCCTGTGTTGCTTCTTGCCCCTTGGTGTACCTGGGTACTGTTGACTTAGCTTTGGCTCGTTTATTTTTATTTTTCCATAGCAAACCTGGCTGGCGCTGTTTTATAGCATTACATTCGCGCCAGTTGGCACACGTTGCACATTGACAACCCGCGCCAATACCATAAAGGTGCTTGTTTCGACGTGACAGTAGCGCCAGGCCTGGGAACTTTTGACGTTTTCTTGGCGGTGAGCCCTCTGAGCTTAGTTTTTATTATGGGTACCTTTTCTAGACTACCTGAGCATGTTGGAGTGTGATTTGACTGGCTCTGATCTTTACCCTTTGGGTGTTTGCTTTTTTCTATTGATTTCACGTTTCTAGCCCTAGGGCATCTAGTGGCTGTGTGTCGAGCCTTCCTCAGGTGTTAGGATCTTCTAGTGGTCCAGTCGATTCTTTGATTACTCCTTTGTACTTGTTTGGTGGTTGCAAATCGTTTTGTTGCGTTATTTGGGTGACTTGCTTTGTCTTCACTTGAATTCCGCTTCGTCTCACTTTGAGCCTAGATTACACGACTCATTGGTGTCTTTGGGATCTTTCTTGTTCTTTGGAGTTTTGATTGGTGATTTAGGGAACTGAATGTGCTTGTATTGAATAGAATTTGTTTGTTGTCATTTCTCAAAGTTTGTTTAATGCACTTTGCCAACAACAAAAGAAAAAATCTCTTTTGCTTTGTATTAGTTAATGAGAATTAGAACTTTTCATTTTGATTAGTGATTAGTGATCTTAAAGAATAGTTTGTTAATTTCCATTAGCTGCATTAGGGAAGTTCTTTGTTTTTTTGTGATCACTTCATTTGCGTAAAAGCTCTCAAACCCTCTCGTAACTAGCATTCATCGAATGAAATGACGCATTTTGGCATATAGTTTGCATTTAGGGAAATTTTGAGAGATTACGTACGATAAGGCCTGAAAACTGAAACCTAATACAAGATCAACTTTAAAATGAACTGAATGAATCTAACAACGCACGGGAACATAACACACACTGTTTAGAGGTCTAGGCTAGAGACGTGCTCCGGCGTCATTAAACCTAGTCACTTTTGTTTCACTCAAGGTTGGGTGATTCCTCCTTCTGTGACGCAATAGTGGTCTAGCACAGATTTGAGCTCCCACGTACCGTCGAGTATATGGGGAGACCCCACTGTTACAGGGAAAAGTGTCTATATAGAACTCCTCTATCCCACTAAGGTGTGACAGCTACCTTAGAAACAAACAAAGTAAAGCTACTTTCATTTTTCCTTTATGAATTATAGATAGAGAGGAACAAGAAGACCAACCTCTGTCTTGCGCTAATCTCCTGATTTGATTCCTCTCTTCCTTGATAGTCTTTCGCTACTTGTTCCCTTGCACGCCCAGCTTCACAAAGTACATGTAAGATCACAGTAGCATAGCACTATACAAAGACATGGATCTATAATCATAAACAATCTAGGATCAGATGTAAATTGACCATACAAATGCAGCAAACAACAATGACACAAGAGTATGGAGGAAAACTTGAATAGCTTTTATTGATAAACAAGAAAGAGCCAAGAGGAGTTACAACTAGTTGTTCTGACCCAGCATCAACCTCTCAGCAAAGAAGCCCCTCTTCACCTCATACAAAGCTTAGATCACCCAACAATCTGATGTTTGTCTCAAGAAACCAACAGCAATTCCTTACAATATGCAAAATTCCAGCCTCTAGATCTCTGGGATGAGGGATCCATATATAGATATCTGTAATGGAGATGAGTCAGCTTATGATTTGATTAGTGTCTTCCCTCTAATAGTTCTTGCTTCCACTTGGAGATTGATGATCTCTTACTCATCCTTGGTCGAATTCAGAGAGGCAAGTGTCACAGGAGAAGTTTCTGGAAGCTTCCATTGCCTCTCCACCTCGCGGAATGACACTGCCATTTGTCATTTCTCATCCATCGCACCCCATAGAAGGGCTTTTTGAAATGCAACGCACCCACATAGTGTATTTAGGTGAGATGAAATGCACTTGGCCAGTGGAGCAGCTGAAATGATCCTGTTTTGACCAATTCTGAGCAGTTTTTCATGGAGAACTTCTAGGAGAAGTTGTAATCTGTTGACCTTGTTCCTTTAGGGGTTAGAACAACACTTTTAGGGACTTAGGACCCCTTGGTTTATGGACATTTCGTGCTTGGGGTTGTAGTGCCCAAAAATGTCTATAATAGTTGCCCCCTAAAGCATGAGGTCATTAATCTTTTGATGTCGGGTGAAATTCTTTATTATGAGGATCCGAAGTTCTTTCAAGCTGGGAGGAGACCTGTAATAAGATACAATACAATACATTATATTCATAACATTTTCATGATCTAGCTGAGGCGGGCATTTCCATGCTCAGTTTTATAAATTCATTTTTATGTACACAGGACAGACAATCGTCTGAGTGTAGACTGATGATTCTGGTAGAGCCATCATCCCTTTGATTGGATGATTATCTGTGTAGCAATGATGTACATTTGATGTCTTTATTTCCCTGAATATATATCGCAGCCCGGATGGATGAAACTAGATCCGGGGTCTTCAATCTCGTTCGATCTTCACTCAAAGTACAAGTCGATCCATGTGAAGGATGTTCTGGAGTCGAACATGGAAAGACATCGCCTAATTACCAGCCAATGATGTAAGCTATTAACAGGCACGAGAGGAATCACCGATAATGATAATGACCCTCAAGGTACTGCAGTACAATTCACGTGGTGTGAATAAAGGACTTGGCTTCGAACACCATGCAAAATCTTTCGGTCGAAGGCCATTGATGTAGACCTATTGCCGGAAGTGAGAAACTTGCCATTGAGGCATGCAAGCTTCAAAGTACTGAATGGGGTGTTCCTAGATCGACTTCTCGGATAATGAGCTGATGTTGACAAGAAGCAATCTATCACAGGAGGGCCTTAATGAATCCCACATCAATGACACGGAATGGAGCAAATGATTTTAATGGAGGTGAAAATGATCTGGTGATATAAGGTTCAGGGTGGCGGTCATGAAAGAATGGAGTATAAATGTATGGTAGTGGGTGAGACATAGGTGAATTCTCTGAATGACTTCTCTTGAACATATCGGCGATGCTGATGTGATGGATTGGTAGCATTAACCCCAAATGTGGATGGTATGATGGGACCATGGTGATGTGACCGGTGAATGAAACAACCCAACCCGACTCAGACGCGGAGTGGAAGTGTCATGTTCAAGAGCGACTTGCTACCAACAAAGTTTCTTCAAGTTTTCTTCCCAATTTTCCCCAGTCATTGCTGACCAGTACCTCTTTATTTTTGTCAAGCTTGAGGAGGATAACATATGCTTGTTCTATAATTTTCCCTTCGGGCAAACCCATCGCTATGTTTTAACGAGCCTAGCGATAGTGAAACTCGTTCTCGTCTATAGACAAGTTTGTCGCTATTAAAATTTTAACGAGTTTAACGACAAAGATAACTCGGTCCTTTTCAATTTTAGAGAGTCTGAAAAGGAACATAAAGGAAACTCCAAAATTCCTTTTTCATCATCTAATCCCTTAAGTCCGAAAAAGTATAAAACAAAACAGAAGGGATGAATTTTTGATACTTTTAACGAGCCGAACAAAACAAGCGCTCGATCTTTTTGTGTAATAATCTCTCAGGTCCAAAAAGATTAAAATTTAGAGGAGAGATAGCACTTCCGGTCCCTTTAACGAGCTGGAGAGGCCAATGGCTCGGCAATCTTTTCATATTTTACGAGTCAGTTGAAAAGAGCTTAAAGGAGACTCGTCTTTTGAGGAACGAGTGATAAAATGGGTAGCAACTAATTCCAGGTAAGGTTTGGAATTTCCAATCACGGCAGTGTTACAAGGATGGCTAGTGAGATCACTCTTCACAGCTGTTCCTCAAAATGGGTAAACAATCAAATGGAGGTGAATGATCGGCCAATGCAAAAGTGGAGGTGACGGTGCAAACACGACCATGGCTTTAATGGCTGAAGAACTACATTCATGATGGTTGTTTACTGAGGAATAGTTCAGTTTTTAATGAGCTTAAACGCGGGGGGAAACATTTGGTCATGTCTTATGTTTATTTTTTAACGAGCTTGAACTATGTGCTAAAACTGCTCGATGCGGGTTTATTTTTTAATGAGCTTGAACCTTGCGGTAACACTGCTCGATGCGGGTTTATTTTTTAGTGAGCTTGAACCTTCGGTAACACTGCTCGATTAATCCAGTCGTGTGATAAGAATGTCCCATTTAAAATGGCAATTTTTGGAGTTTTGCCCCACATCCTTTCTTTATGTAAGTTAGGAACCGACCAATCCAAAAAAACAGATAAATGATCGCTCTTTGCTTGCATGCCAAAAGGTTTGCATGCCCCCAGGTATAAAACAGAATTTCAAGGTTACCATTACGCATAGTAATGCTTGACGTACAACCCATTATGAGGTTGTGCCAGTGGAATTCCATCATAATTCATTAACTCGTAGGCTCCTTTTGCTAACACTCACTTAACAATATAGGGGCCCATCCATAAAGACTTAAATTTACCTGCTCCCAATTTATCGTATTCTTGGTCGTAAAGTAAGACCAAGTCACCTTCTGAGAAGACACGGGGTTTGACATTTTTGTCGAACTGCTCTTTGACTCGTTTATTATGGGCTTCGTTAGCCAAAGCGGCATCACGACGGGTTTCATCCAATTGGATTAGTTCCAAGAAACGAGCTTCTTCTTCTGAAGTTCCAGGGAGGAGATCAATTGCGAGTTTGAGAGACGAGATTTCACACCGGATTGGTAAGACTACTTCCAGGCCATATACCAGTTGGAAAGGTGTAAACCCGGTTGCATTCCTTACCGATGTTCTGTAAGTCCACAAAACTGAGTACAGGATTAGGTGCCATATTCTTTTGTGAACTCCAATCATCCTTTGTAGCATGCATTTCAGGACCTTGTTGATTGCTTCAACTTGTCCGTTGGCTTGTGGATAATATGGAGTAGAGCTATCGTGAGACAACCCTAGTTTGGCAGCTAATTCGATCATCATGTGATTGCGAAAATGCGATCCATGATCTGTGAATATAGCTTGTGGTATGCCAAATCTAGCGACTACATGATTGAAAAAGGAGAGGGCAGTTGTTTCACCAGTATTATCTAATGTAGGCATCGCCTCGGCCCATTTGGTAAAATAGTCAACTGCGACTATGATATACCCATGCCCCCCGGTCGAGCTGGGGTTACATGTCATGAAATCGATGCCCCATTTAGCGAATGGCCCGACAGCAACTATTGGCTGCAGAGGTGCTGGTGGTCTTCTGGTTTTGCTATCAAAAATTTGACAAGCATGGCAACTTCTGACTGCGTTTATGCAATCTTTAAACATTGCTGGCCAAAAGTATCATGCTCGTAAGATTTTTTGTGTTGTAGCGTAACCGGATTGATGCCCCCCACACGTGCCTGAATGGCAATCATTCAGGACTTTTTTAGCCTCCTCATGCGTGAGGCACCTTCTCAGAACTGTATCGATACCGCGATGGTAAAGTGCATCACCGACGATCATGTAGTCTTTTGCTTGGTACCAAATACGTTTTTGTTCAGACCGGGAGGTGTTTGGCCTATATTTCTAGGTTTGGAGATAAATTATTATATCTCCATACCACTCATTACTTGAAGATATCAGAAACAAACTTTCGTCCATGATTTTTTCTTCGGATGTTTCATCGTTGGACGACGATGGGAGATCGCATAATAATTCTGCGAAAACCAGAGCTTCCTTTGATTTGGATTTTACAAATTCTAGATCAAACTCTTGTATAATTGCTATCCATTTTGAATATTTTCCCCCCAGCAACTGTCGCGACAATATATAAGTCATCAGGTTGCAATCTGATAGAATGGTAGTTTTTCGAAAGAGGACATAGTGTCGAAATCTCTATATCACTTGAACAGCTGCGAGCGCTAGCTTTTCAACATAAGAATATTTTCTTTCTGTATCATTTAATTTTTTACTTAAATAATATATAGGATGTTCGATTCTGTTGTCTTCTTGAACTAAAACCATTGCGATGGTCATATCCGCTGCAGCCAGATACAAGTTAAAATCTTTTTGATAATCAGGAGCGTACATTAATGATGCTTTCATTAGGGATTCTTTTAAAGAATCAAAGGAAGCTTGTGCAACCTGATCCCAGACAAAGGGTACTCCCTTTTTCAAAATACGGGTATAACCTTTAGCAAGTTCGGCGTAATTTGGAATGAACCTCCTCAGAAAGTTTGCTTTCCCTTGGAGTTTCTGAATCTGAAGCAAATTCGAAGGTGGAGGCAAATTTATGATTGCCTGAACCTTACATGGGTCGAGACGAATCCCATCCTTTGAGACTACAAATCCAAGTAAATGACCAGAACTGACGCAAAATACACATTTGTGTGGATTGAGTCGTATCTTGTAGTGTCGGCAATGCAGAAATATCGCTCTTAAATGTTGCGGGTGAACAGTCCGCTTTCGCGAATGAGCCGGAAGGTCATCGAGGTATGGTTGAACGATGTTTTTGATGTCATGGAAGGCATAATTCATTGCCCTCTGAAATGTCACCCCTGCGTTCTTTAAACCAAAGGGTAATTTTCGATATGCGAATGTGCCCCACGGACAAATAAATGCAGTCTTTGACTGGTCCTGTGGGCGGATATTTATTTGATTGTACCCGGAGAATCCATCCATGAATGAAAAGATTTCGCATCCGGCGCATTTATCAATTATCTGGTCGATGAAGGGTGTAGGGTAGTTGTCTTTTGGACAAGCTTGATTTACATCCCTATAATCGACGCACACTCTAATTGTTCCTTGTTTTTTCATAACAGGGACAATATTCGATACCCAATCGGTTAGAGGAACCGGGTAAATGAAACCAGCATGGAGAAGTTTCTCAACTTTTGCCTTAATGGCAGTGGCTTTCTTGGGGTGCACCTGCCTTAGGCGTTGTTGTATTGGTTTGACATCTGGATACATATTAATTTCGTGTTCAACAATACTCGAGTCAATGCCTGGCATTTCACTATATGACCAGGCAAAGACATCTTTGAATTTGCGAAAAAGAGCGTCATATATTTCTAGTTCTGAAGGAGAACAACATTTGCCAACATAAATATTCTCTACAACATCTGTTTTGGTCGAGATATTTATGGCGATAGTCTCTTCAATGTTGGACAAGTTTCGCTCGGAATCCACCGTGTTTACAGTATTTGATAGAAAATCAAAAACTGAAGGATGATAAAGGTCATCAGGGGTATCTTCTCCACAATCCGGAAGAAGGGAACGATGGTGGGAATCATCCCATGGTGCCCCTTCAACTACCATTGATTGGACAATTCCTTCGTCGGTGACATGCACTCGCGACCAAGGATCTGAAGGGGTACCATATTCCTTAGACCTATCTATCCAAACGCTTGATGAGCATTGATTTGGGTTTGCCATCCAGGCTAGGAACATTGATTGCTACAATATTTCCATTGGGCTTGGAGGCAAAACCATTGCATGATCCATGATATCGTTTTCTGATATCTTTTTGGAAGATATCATATTGCAGGTTCCTACCGACGCTACTTCTGCCAGATTGATTGGAGGTGTAAGGGCGAAAGTTCCCATTAATATAGGATCTTTTAGTAGGCCTGCTCCGATATTTTGAAGCGAATGGGAGCTTCCATGGATCATAGGGATGCTTCCTGTAACTTGAGAACCATTGGGGAGGGATTTTTGTTGATCGACGATTGTAATCCCTCCTTGGAAGGGAAATGCAATCTTCCTAAAATAGGTTGAAACAACGGCAGCCATAGCATTTATCCATGGTCTTCCTAGTAGGATGTTGTAATCGAGATTTCCATTGATTACTTCAACATCTATTTCTACTGTTTTCCCTCCTAGTTCAACCTTTAAGTTACTTAGAATACCATATGGGGTATATGTTCTTCCGTCAAATGCTTTTAATGTCATCGAAGATCGCGACAAGGTTGGAGATCCTAAAGTTTTCCAGCAACTCATCGACATAATGCATGTAGATGCCCCCTCATCAATAATTGTTCGATGAACAGTTTTGTTGAGGGCTTTCACTTGAACAAGGAAAGCTATTTGAGCTGGTAATTGAGGATCGTATCCTTTGTGATCGAAGGATACAAGATTGGAATCCTTTGGGTCTATCCCACCAATGGCTGATAATAAAGCCCTCTTTTGGGATGGGCAATTTTGTAGTACTTCAAGAGTCGACATAGCGGATGGCGATTTGGCCAAATCTTCCACTATATTATAGTGTTGTGCTGCTCTAGCGCGGGGATTAAACGTCGACTTGTGTACTACTCCCTTTGGCGGATTTATTGTCAATTCAGGAATGATGGGCGGCACAACTTCTGTCGAAGTTGTTGTCGAACTACTAGGTTGATCTTTATCCTTGTTGTTCGACAGTTGTGGATTCCCATAATCTTTGTTCCTCATCGATATCAAAGCATCATTTTGTTGTTTTGAAACTGACAACATTAGCACTTGAGACGGGGAAGCATTTCCACTCTCAACCATATTTGTTACTGGATTTGGAAACAGATCAGTTAACACTACGGAGGTTTTTGAATTCTTGAAGAATTTTTTAAGCTCAGCTCTGTGTGGACAATTTGCAGTCCAATGATCCTCGTCGCATATAAAGCATGGATTTTTTGGTTTCCTATCTCCAGGAGGGTTTGCAGAAGATTTTTCAAGTGATGATTCTTCGTGTTTCTTCTTCTTCCCTTTGCCTTTCTTCTTGCCCCCTGGTTGTATGGTTTCTTTGCCTTTATCTGTCGATACGGCATTTACTTCCGAGGCAAGAAGTTCATCTTTTGCATTTTGACTAGAAATCTTACGGGCCTTTTTGGATGTATCCTTTTTCGATTTCGTGTCTGTTGCGCCAATCACGCCATCGCCGGCATGAGAGTCATTGTTTGATTTAGGAGGAGGAGGAACTGAGAATTCCAGTCTAGGGGCGTCAGGTATTTTATCGTAGAGCGTGCCGGACTGAGTGTAAATCAAGTCCAAATATTGTGCACGAGCGATAACTTGCTCTTTTGTTATGACTCCCCCCTTTGCCACATCTTCCGTGATGGAAGGTAGTAATGACTTGATAAACCATTCAGCTAAGAGCTGATCGGGAACATACATTTTTACCATTCTACGACGACGTCGCCACTCATGTATATGATCAGATATGTGAGTGGCCATTGTCTATTTGAAGTTGGTAAGGAGTTTTATTCCCGTTTCGTACCTTATCGGTAATTGAAAATGGGTTAAAAAGGTTGTGGCTAGGGTACTGAAGTTGTTGAATGAAGCTATAGGCAATTCGATGTACCATTTTGCCGCCGGACCAGTTAACGTCCTCTGAAAAAGGCGAAGCCTTATCGAATCATCATTTAGGGTGTTTGATGAACACCACAGATGAAAGGTCATCACATGATTCAACGGATCTTCACCCGGATTTCCATTAAATTTAGGAATATCTTATGGAAGTTTATGCGGAATCGCTGGCCACCAAGGGGCGTAAGTGATTGGATCGTTTGTTAACCGATTTAAATCAGGTAACTCTAAAGTTGCCACAAAGGGTAACTGCTAATTCAGGTTAGGTGAAGCATACCCAGGATAAGATGGGATTGCCTGAGCAGTTGGTCTTTGCATACCGGCATAATGCATTTGATGCTGGTAACTTTGGTAAGGTTGGTGGGCATGACCATTGTAAAATGGTTGATTTTGACAGTTTTGAATATACGGTTGTCCACTATTTGCAAAGATTTGTTGCTCAGAACCTTGGTATACTTGTTTGAATTGCGGTTGTTGGTATTGTACTAGCCATGGTTGTGAAGCCATGTGTTGTTGCCCGATACTAACAGTTTGACCAAGATGGGGGGTAATTGTACCCGTCTGAACCTGTGTCATTCCACCAATCGGCGATTGTGGTTGAGTCGCAGGGTCAAGGGGTTGTTGCATTACAACCCGAGAAACCTGAGGTTGGCATACAACAGGTAGCGCTTGAACTTGCGACACCGTCACAATAGCTGGTGTAGTTGGTATATTTGACATAGGTAAGCATTGTTGCATCGAGTATACAACTCTTGGTTGTTGAGGTAGTATTGGTACCCAACCGCTAGAAGTAATTCCAACATAACCCGAATTTTGTTGTGAACTCCCGTATGGTTGTCCTCCCAGAGGGGATAATGAAAGGGCATACTGCCCCCCATACAGTGGTAATCCAAAACTCAAGGAAATGGTTTGCCCTTGAGGGCCGGACTGCCCAAGTTGACCTCCAAACGGATCAATTTGTTGAGACTCAACATAAGAGTTTCCGGATATTATTCCGGATGAACAAACAGGAACAGACCATACTGTCGAAATGGCCCCTGAGTGGGCTACTTCTAGCGGTTGAGAGCTAGTTGGGACAGATGGTATACCGGCGAACATTGTTGGAGTGATAGCAGGGAGTTCTACCGTCACTGTGTCAGATGACACAGTCCTAGATGTTGACGGTTGTTCAGACATTTCTAGTCTATCCAAAAGATTACCTAGCGATTCTACAGGAGCTTCTGCTGGCGGTAGACTAACTTCTGATGAAGAAGGATACAGAGTGATCCCGACTCCAAATTTCGATGGAGTACTAGTTGGAGGATCTTCCACAATTTCTTCTATGGCAATCAGACCAGGTGGAAGGGGTATACCGTCAGGTCCGTAGAATATTTCTGGTGCCGAAGCAGGTATGGAATCGGCAGTGACAGATGTTTGAAGAGCAAGACTCTCCGAACCGGTTGTAAACGGAATTGGTTCAGTAACACAAGTGTTTACTCTCAGACTAGGATTAGTACTACTGTCCTTCTGTGGCTGCTAAACTTCTTCTGTAGAGGCAGGGATTCTAGAAATGTTTGGAGTAACCGGAGTCTCTGATGTTGTTGGAACACTTGTTCTAACTTTAACAGGGGATTTGGAACCAGTTAAACGAGTTCGCTTTGTCCGTACTAGCTTCGATTCCAGAGACAAAGACGGTTGACTCGTAAGCCTCCGCGAACGACGGGGTTTCAATTGACTTTCTTCCACGATTGCAGATTACTTGATCAACTAAAATAAAGGGGAAGTATGTTTCTGAATTAAATGAATTTTAGACGCTTTGACACAACTTGTTTTTTCAATTTTTAAGAGTCAAGAAAAAACAAAAGATGACTCTAGTCTCCTTCGATTTTTAATGAGCCTGAAGTGACAAGTGCTCAAATGGACCTTTTCTGTTAAAGAGTCTGAAAAGGAACGAAAGGGACTGCTCTGGAAATCTAGGTAGAGGGATTACCAAACCAATCGCAAAACTGCAGAATACTTTTTACGGTACAGCAGTCAATCTTCTCGAATGCTGTGTTCAGTGCATTGTGATCGATAGGGCGGTAGACACGGCTTCCTATGGATAAAGGATTAAGCCTATTGGGGTCTCCCAAAATATACTCGACGATACGCGGGAGCACAAGTTTGTACTGGCACTTATCGTCTCAAAGTGGAGGAATCACCCAACCATCAGTGAGAACAACAGTTACCATGCTTTACGATGCCAGAATAAGTCTCTAGCCTAGACTTCTAAATGTTGTGCATTAGGTTCCAAAGCGTTGTTAGATTCATTGAATTTATTTTATAGTTGATCTTGTTTATGAAGTTTGCCTTTCAGGTTCACCGTGAGATGTAGATGTAATTCCTAAAATGCAATCTAAGATGATAAACAATCTTTTATCTTCTTTGTGCAATGAAAATCCTAGCTACTAAGGAAGGAAAGATAGAATCTTTTCACAAAGAGAAAAGAGCACACTCTAAATGCACTTTCCTAAATCAAGCCAATCAGACTCTCTATATGAAAATGCACATGCATGTATTTGTTTTCGACTTTCTTAGTATATGAATGATAAAAAGAAAGTTGATGCACAAATCTGAATTTCTTTTCAAGCGACAAATATCAACAAGTTTCTTTTCGAAATCAAAAAATGGAGATGATCACAACACCTTACGATTTTGAAATGAATACTTGTTCTTGACACTAGAAAATTACAAATTCAGACCAAAAACAATAGTAACAGGATAATCGACCATCAACAGCAATCAAACTCTTTCCTACGATTGAAATCGACACTTGCGACAGTTTCAAATCAAAGGACAACAGTACGATTACGTTACTTTTGCAAAGTAGAACTGAAAATGACTCAACAAACACACAAAAACATTTACAGTTCTTTTGTACAAAGGAGGCAGAATAACAGCAAGGAAAAGGGGTTTCAAACAAACATATACTGATCACAGGAAGCAAAATTCAAGAATAGAACTGGAAAGAATGAAACACAAAAACCAAAACTGCACAAAGCCTAGTCTGATCAGCGCACTTGTAATATAGAGAATTTGAAATGCAGCGCAGCTTCTCCACTCGGGAAGTGCGCTGAAGTTTAGATTCTCTGAACAGTACCTACGCTAGGCCAGAAACGAGACTCTGTTTGGGTTCCGGGTCATAGTTTGCAGTTCAGTTCATGGGTTTTGGCCGAGAAAAAGGCAATCAGTAATGCAACAATTAGGGGTAGATCTAAGGAGGATCTAAGAACTATCACAAGGGAAATCAGAGAGTTTGTGAATCAGTTGTTAAATGATAAACAGATCCCCTAGATGGACTGAAGTAGCATTTATCTACTTTTCATTTGCTATGGCAAATGCAGTTCGAATGCTACCTGTAAGTTTATGAAATAGACAACAAGAAAGATAAACAAACAAACTAATTCTTCCCTAGTGGAGTCGCCATTTTGTTACAGGGAAAAGTGTCTATATAGAACTGCTCTATCCCACTAAGGTGTGACAGCTGCCTTAGAAACAAACAGAGTAAAGCTACTTTTGTTTTTCCTTTATGAATTATAGATAGAGAGGAACAAGAAGACCAACCTCTGTCTTGCGCTAATCTCCTGATTTGATTCCTCTCTTCCTTGATAGTCTTTCGCTACTTGTTCCCTTGCACGCCCAGCTTCACAAAGTACCTGTAAGATCACAGTAGCATAGCACTATACAAAGACATGGATCTATAATCATAAACAATCTAGGATCAGATGTAAATTGACCATACAAATGCAGCAAACAACAATGACACAAGAGTATGGAGGAAAACTTGAATAGCTTTTATTGATAAACAAGAAAGAGCCAAGAGGAGTTACAACTAGTTGTTCTGACCCAGCATCAACCTCTCAGCAAAGAAGCCCCTCTTCACCTCATACAAAGCTTAGATCACCCAACAATCTGATGTTTGTCTCAAGAAACCAACAGCAATTCCTTACAATATGCAAAATTCCAGCCTCTGGATCTCTGGGATGAGGGATCCATATATAGATATCTGTAATGGAGATGAGTTAGCTTATGATTTGATTAGTGTCTTCCCTCTGATAGTTCTTGCTTCCACTTGGATATTGATGATCTCTTACTCATCCTTGGTCGAATTTAGAGAGGCAAGTGTCACAGGAGAAGTTTCTGGAAGCTTCCATTGCCTCTCCACCTCGCGGAATGACATTGCCATTTGTCATTTCTCGCCCATCGCACCCCATAGAAGGGCTTTTTGAAATGAAACACACCCACATAGTGTATTTAGGTGAGATGCAACACACTTGGCCAGTGGAGCGGCTGAAATGATCCTGTTTTGACCAATTCTGAGCAGTTTTTCATGGAGAACTTCTGGGAGAAGCTGTAATCTGTTGACCTTGTTTCTTTAGGGGTTAGAACAACACTTTTAGGGACTTAGGACCCCTTGGTTTATGGACATTTTATGCTTGGGGTTGTAGTGCCCAAAAATGTCTATAACAACCACTAGGTTATCATCCTTTATCCATAGGAAGCCATGTCTGCCGCCTTACAAGCCGTAACGCACCGAACACAGCATTCAGGAAGATTGACTGCCGTACGGAAAGTCCTTGGTTTTCATATGACTGCCAAGGTGTATATGCAGTTTTACATATTTTTTTGGTAAACCCTTTTGCCTAGCTCTCCAGAGTAGTCACTTTCGTTCCTTTTCGGACTCCTTAAAAGAAAAGTTCCATCTGAGCACTTGTCACTTCAAGCTCATTAAACATTCGAAGGCGACTAGAGTCATCTTTTTGTCCTTTTCTCGACTCTTAAAAAATGAAAAGGTCATGTTTTGTTCCCATGTCTTAAAATTTATTCGGCCACGATTCACATTTACCCGGTTAGATCTTGTTTGTGTTAGCTTGAGTAGGGTTCTTTTTTGTTTCCGATGGAAACCTTCCCCGAGTCTACCAACCCAGGCATCCCCTTTGATGGGAATCCTGGTCATTTCCCTCCTTTTGGAAATGTTGATGCTCCTTACATGGCAACGTTGTCCCTTCCTGGGTTAACTGTTGGGTTGCCTGTTTGGTTGTTCTCAACCTCTTTGGTCTCTACTGTCTCAACTACTGGTCAATCAGTTCCTCCACCCGAACAACATCATGTTGATTCTAAGGTGGACCTCTCCCCTTCTTCGCTTGTTTCTGCGTCCTCATCTTCTACTTCGCCTGGTGAAAGTCTGTATTCAAGTAACCAGGTGGCTAAGAAGAAGAAGAAGAAGATGAAGAAGAAGAAGTCTTATAAGCGAGAGGTTAAAAGTACAAATCAAGTCGAGCCACCTTCTACTCCTCCGCGGAAGGTCAAATTTCCTTGTAGATTGTGCAAGGATGACCACCTTCTTCGTGATTTTCCTGGAATTCCCAGGATCCTTGAAGTATGGTCTCACGATCCAGCTCATCCCTCATCATCCTCTAAAGCTCATGGCGATGCCATCCTATCAACTGACAACATTCAGAAGAAAGCGAAGATTCGAATCCCCTATAGACTATGTGAGGGCAATCATCCCCTTCACCTTTGTCCGCTCATGGATAAAGCTTCTGCTATTTTCGAAAGTCTTACAGCTTCTTCACCCCAACTTCCTGTTCGTTATCAGAGGCTCTCTTCAGGCCCTCTCCCCGTTGATAAAGAGATTGACTTAGATTCTTCTCTTTTCCAGGCTCCTCTTACCGAACCAGGCTGTGCCAAGCCTGCTCCAGACCAACCATTGGTCAAAGAGAGTATCGACTTGGGTTCACAACCTGTTGATTACTCTATTCCAGAGGAGCATCATGATTCTACTGCTCATGTTCTTCTCGTCTCGTCAGATTCTCCTGAGTCTCAGAATGACCCTCCTATCCTCGATGCTCCCAAAAGTCCTCCTTCGGTTCCTATAGAGCATGGGGGCAATCATACAATTCCCCCACCAAGTAGTTTGGCCATCTCCTTCGACTGGAGTCACCTGACTGCTTTCCGCCTTCCATCCCATGTGCCTTTCTAGATTACAGTACTTTCCTATGATAAGGCAGTACCTGGCACTGTTTTGGATGAAGGTGCGTCTGTCAGTCTTATGCCGTCCACTACTCGGCAGGCTTTAGGTTCCCCGCAGCTTGGCCCGGTCGCACAGAATCTGTTAGCATTTGACGGAGGAACCAGTCAACCTCTAGGGGTCCTCCCGAAATTTCCTATTACTTTGGGAGGCAAAACCGTCTATATGGACGTGCTGGTTGTCCAAGGTGCTTTAGATTTTAGTCTTCTCCTTGGTCGTGACTATGTTTATGCCATGGGGGCCCTTGTCTCTTTGATTTTCTGTGTGGTTTTCTTTCCACACAACGGAAGAATCATGACTATAGATCAATTATCGTTCTTTAGTCCCCTGGTGCCTCCTGCGCAGCTGCCACACCCTCCTGGTTTTTACCCACCGGTTGTGTCTGCCCCACCGCAGGTCAACTACGTGGCTACCTACCCTGTGCCTGTATCCCATGATGATGCCGTCGTGCATAATGTCCTGGGGGCATTGGGTCCTGACTTCCAAGATGTTGTCCTTCCACCAAGAGTGCATTCTTGGAAGTGACGACTTCCTGTTCATTATGATGAAGTTTGCTCGGAGCATAGTTCACTTTCCTACGTCAAGCTCCTTAAAAAATGAAACTGGGTCTGGTCGAGGATAGTTCTGATCTTGTGTCAACCTCGTTAAAAAACGAAACAAGGTCCCGAGCATATTTCCTTGTCTTGTGTCAAGCTCATTAAAAAATGAAACAAGGAGTCATCGAGGATAGTTCTTATCTTCTGTCGACCTCGTTAAAAAATGAAACAAGGAGTCTTGAGCATAGTTCCTGATCTTGTGTCCAGCTCATTAAAAACTGAAACAAGGGTTATGAGGACAGTTTTTTTATTGTGTCACCCTCATCAAAAAATGAAGCCACTCCCTTTCCACATCGAGTCTTTTGATTAAGATCTCGTAAAATACAAGTTGAGTCTTTCATAGATCTCGAGAGTGAACCTTCATTCCATCCACTTTGTTGAATGCAATGAAGCTTGGGGGTCATGTACCTCAATTTGCGTCATTATGCTGGGGGCATGCGAACTCATAACAAGCATAGTTTTTCATTTCAAGCTTGGGTAAACATGAAATCGAATCCAAGCAAAGTTCTCCATGGTTCAAGCTTGTGTAAAAATGAACCCATACCTGATTCATATCTTGTGATTGCCACCTATCTGCTAAATTCTGCTAGATGAGCCTTGGTTGTTTCATTCCATCGCCACCATCTCTTTGGCCGATCATATGCTCTCACTTGGTCGTTTTCCTTTCCTAAGGAACCACAGCAATGAGTGGTTTTATTATCCAGCCTCTTGACCATTAAATGTTTTGAGCAGTTCCACCATTGCTGGAACCAGTTGCTGCCCTTTATGCCACTCGTTCCTCCAGGACGAGTCACCTTTAAGCTCTTTTTTGACTCATAAAATATGAAAAGATTGCCGAGTATTTTCCCCTTTTTGACTCGTTAAAGAGAATAAAAATGGAGGTCTGCTTTTAGCTCTTTTCTGACCATCTAAATATGAAAAGATTGCCGATTTATTCCTCTCGACTCGTTAAATGTAAATGAGAGGCGATCATCTTTAAACTCTTTTCTGACCGTGTAAAAATGAAAAGATCGTCGGACCCTTGTCATTTCAGGTTCGTTAATGGTCACGAAGCGACGTGGTTTCGATCGCTTTTTTACTTTTTCAGGTCAAAATCACTACTCATGAAAAGTACTCCTCAATCGTAATGATCGGGCGGTTCTTTCGAGCATTGTTTTATACTTTTTCAGGCTCGAGAGACACAACTTTACGAAAAAGGACCCCCCTGGAGTTTCCTTTTCCGTTGTCTTTTCAAACTCTCTAAACATGAAAAGACATTGAGTTGTTCCTTTGTCAGACTCGTTAAAACTTAATGACATCAGATTCCATCGAAATGACACCTTTCAAGCATATGTTATCCCCGTCAAGCTTGTCACCAAAAAATAACCGGGGTACTCGCCAGCAATGGTGGGGAAAATGGAACCACAATTATTGTCGTGTCGGCAATATGTCGCTCTTGAACATGGCACTTGTCTGCATTCGTGTCTGGGTGGGGACATCTCATCTTGTTTTTACACTTTCCTCCGTGGGTTTGGGTTATCTTGCTTGACCTCTCATCTGCTCATTGCCCTGTCACCATGACCCCTGATCATTTGATGTCAAATACTACCAAGTCCACTGTCGTGCCACCAATATGTTCAAGAGAAGTTGACCTCTGCAGAATATTCAACCTCCCTCTGATACCTCACACAAAACATCTTATCCTTCTCTATCTCGTGTCGATGATGTGGGAAACATTATGGCCCACCTTTGATCAAGGTCACTTCCTGTCGACTTCAGCTCATTATCCAGGAAGTTGACCTAGAGACTCCCTTCTGGTGCCTTGGAGCCTTCATGTCTCAATGGTAGGTTCTTTGTGTTTGACGCGAGGTTTTCATCATTGGCTTCCGATCGAATGATTCTACAGGTGTTCGACACTGGCTCACTGATTCACACGTCGTAGATTGTACCTATAGTACCTTGAAGACCATTGCCATTATTGGTGGTACCTCTCACGTCTGTTAACAGTTTTCATCATTGACTGGTAATCAGACGATGTTCTTGCATGTTCGACTTCGACTCCCATATTCACATGCTTGAACTTGTACTTTGTTCAAGTCGAGATGGAGCGCAAGACCCTGGATTTTGTCTGTTGAGATCCAGGTTGCGATTTTTGTGGATTATTGTGATCATTACATGACTCATTTACTAGATGGTTGCGACCATGCCTGAGTCTACTTATCGATCCTTACTGGATTGCTGCGCCCATACCTTGGATCTGGATTTTTATGTACTCTGCTATGGATGGCTATGCCCATACCACATACATCATGTACTTGAGATATTAGTTGTACTTCTTCATGCAGGTTCTCCGGTGGCATTGTTTTCAGTTGGCCATGTTCTTGTAAAGCATTTCACCCCTCTCTCTCTCTCGAGCTTCATGCTTTAGGGGGCATCTGTTACACAGTAATTTTTCATCGTCCCTGTTACCCCTTCTCCCGCACATTGGAGGACTTATTTCGGGACCTATGAGAAGTGACATAACCTAAAAACACTTGCATTGTATCCCCTTGAGTATGTACTCCATATGCCCTGAAGACACCTTCTGCAAAATATCCATAACAATATCCCTTTTTCCATTGGCGTTGTTCCACTGTGTATCACTCGCACCAATGGGGGAAATCATCCAAAGAGGGCACGCCAGCTGGCGCTCTGTCTCAGAGTTGCACTCGCGCCAGCCCAGTTGGGTAAAGTTTTTAACAAACCAACTTACGAAGGTTCTTTCTAACCCACTCATGAACTGAATCTATATTGAGTTGGGTCAGTTGGGCTTCGAATCTCCATAGAAGGGAAGTAGTTCTCCACCTCTCATGGAAGCTTCTTAGTGATAAAGCCAATCCCATGAATCTTGCGGATGTCCCTAACTCCTTCCCCTCTATCTATAAAAGCTTTTCCTTTTGCCTTTGACAAGTTAGTCTCCAAGTCCCAAAGTCTGAGAATTGCTAAGCTCATGCTACAAGAAGCCTTCTTCATTCCCATGAGGCTAAATCTAAAGTGAGGAGATTCTTGTCCAAGTAACCAAGGAGAGAGAGGCTTGTTCCCTATTCCCAACAAGCTTTGTAAGGCATGTGCTGCTTATCACCCAGCCAAAGGAGGATTTGACGTCAGAACTATGGTTGTATTCTTCTTTGTTGTTTATCAATAATAGACGACTATCATTATGGTTCCACTCTTATTGTCTTTGTGATGATGTTGAGTTATATCCTTTCTGACTGATATATAGTTGCATCTATTGGATTTTATGCTTGTGTTTGTGTCGTTCTTTGCATGTGCAGGTGTCCATTCACGAGGATCGTGGGGATTGTGACCAGCCGGAGCAAAGGAATGGGAGCGACGACTCTTCTACAAATATTAGCATTGGAATCCAGGTAGGCCCTCATCATCAGTCTTTAATTTGCAATTAGGAACCTACGTGTTAGCATTGTTTAATTGTTGCTAGACCCCATTTGGGCTAGTAGGGATTACCTCTGTCCGCATAGGGGATTTACCTCCACAACAAGAGGTGCTACTATTCTCCCATAATTCTTAACAAACTTGCAATAATACCCTGTCAACCCAAGAAATCCTCACAGATGCTTTATGGATGTGGGAATTTTCCATTCCTTAATGGCTTTAATTTTGCTAGGGTCTACCTTAACTTCTTCATGAGATACAATATGACCTAGATATTCCACCTCTTTTACTCCAAAGAAACATTTGGATCTTTTTGCATATAATTGTTTCTCCTCCAATAGTTGTAGCACCCTGTCAACATGTTCGACATGATCCTTCCAAGACTTGCTGTAAATTAGTATATTATCAAAAAATACTAACACAAATTTTCTAAGGAATGGTTTGAAAATTTAATTCATCAAACCTTGAAATGTTGAAGGTGCATTGGTAAGGCCAAAAGGCATGACAAAAAATTCATAATGACCCTCATGAGTTCTAAATGTTGTTTTTGGAATGTCTTCAATCTTCATTCTGATTTGATGATATCCTGAACGAAGATCCAACTTGGTGAAGTAAATTTATCCATGCAATTCATCCAGTAATTCATCAATGACAGGAATGGGAAACTTATCTTTAATAGTGAGCTTGTTGAGCTCCCTATAATCCAGACACGTGCACCATGATCCATCCTTCTTGTGCACCAATACGACTGGAGCAGAGAAAGAACTTTGACTTGGTTGAATTATACCAACCTCTAGCATTTCTACAACCATACTTTCAATTTCACTCTTTTGGGAATAGGGATATCTGTACGGCCTGATGTTTGGAGGAACACTTCCTGGAATTAGATGAATAGCATGATCATGATCACGAATAGGTGGGAGACCTTTGGGAGTCTCAAATACCTTGGAATGATTTTCCAAGACTTTTTGGAGATCTGGAGAAATAGATGATTCCACTGTGGACACATCTAGCGAACATAATTGTGCAATTACACCTCTTTGTTCCTTTTTTAGAAGCTTTGTCATACCTTTAGAGCTGATTATCTTTCCCAGTTTCCCTGAAATACCCCTTAATTCAACTTCCTTTCCTTCCACAGAAAATTTCATGAAAATTTCTTGAAAATTAAAAGCTATTGTACCCAAGGATTGTAGCCATTGGACTCCTAGTACAACATCAGCACCTCCCATTGGAATGGAAAGCATTGGGCTAGTCAATACATATTCTCCCATGGATAGCTTGATATTATGGCATTTTCACAAGAAATTTATTGTTCCTCCATTTGCAACCATCACTTGACACTCTGGTGCTGGATATAAGAAGCAATTCAATTCTCTTGCTACCTTACAATGAATAAAATTGTGGGTACTTCCTGAATCAATCAAGACTATTACCTTTTTCTTCTTGATTTGTCCTTCTATCTTGATGGTTTGAGGAGTGGTAATTCCCGCCAATGCATTACAATATATGTTCGAATTCATTTCTTCTTTATCTAGGCTTTGTTCCTGGAGTATATCCTCTTCTTTTGACCTTTCTTGCTCATTTTCTTCTTCCTCTTCACAATCTATGTAGAATAATTTCTTCTCAGCACACTTATGACCTTTAGTGTATTTGCTATCACAATTGTAACAAAGCCCTTTTTCTCTTTTTTCTTCCAATTGTTGTGGTGTCAACCTTATAGGTTGTGGAAGACTAGCGGCAACAACACTTTCGTCTTTATAGTTGTGAGTGGTATGCTTCCTGGTTACCATAAATTTTCTTTGCATTTTTCTTGCTAACCTGAATGCCTTCTCTAATGAATCAGGTTCCCAAAGGCGAACATCATGTTGGATATTATCCTTTAAAGACCCTATGAACACATCAATCCTATGCTACTCTGGAATATCTTTTACCCTTATGTTCAATTTTTGGAACTCTTCAATGTGCTCCATTATTGAACCCTTTTGTTTGAGACTTATCAATTGGCTAAAAAAAGTGTTGCTTTTTGTATCCTCATAATGTGATATCAATTCTTCTGTAAAATTGCCCAAGTGATAAATTGTTTACGAGAGAAAATCCATTAATACCATACAAACTGATTTGGTTCCAAATATAAAGTTGCAATACGTTCCTTTTGTGTGTTTTGCACATTATTGAGATCGAAAAATTGCTCCATCTGTAATATCCATGTTGCGAGATCCTTGCCATCAAACTTCCTCGTATCGATTTTTGGAATATGGTGGGTCTTTGATCCAACATTAGAGTCTATGGAATCATGATTAACATTTCTTTTTTTCTCATCATGAGTTTCCTTTACTACCCTTTCACCATTAGTGACCTTTTCTTGTAGCAACTTATTCATATTTATCTTCAATTCTTCCATGTCTGTCTTCAAATCTATCTTCAAATCATACATCTTAGCTTCCACGTCATTCATCTTAGCTTCTACACCTTTCTTTAAACAATCCATCTTAGCTTCTACGGCTTTCTTTAAACCATCCATCTTAGATTTTGTTCCTTTTTGTGCAAGGGACAGCTGTTGCACTTGGTCTTGTAATTTTGATATATCATGTTCCATTTCTTCCTCTTCTTCATGAGTCATGCTAGAGCTTTCAGGTTCCTTACTAGGTGTTTGCATTTTCTTTCCTCGAGGCATTAGTTACCGATAATAATGCTCTACTATGCCCTTTGAATTCCTTCAAAATAAATTTTCAAACCAAGCTTAAGAAAAAATTTAAGAAAATCTACACACCTTTTTTCACTTTGTAGGAGCCCGATATTGCCTCCGATGTATCTCTATACTTTTCAATCATCTAGATCTGAATTTGTGATCTACAGTAGCCCTCTGTGTCCTCTTTCCAATGACACAAGTCTAACCCAAATTGGATTCTCCAAGGAAGAGTTATACGAAATCTCCCACAGTGACTTGATTATAGACTAGTTCAGTAGAGCGAACTTGTACGACGTGCCACGAGTCACTTTTTCGACCTTTGGATCTGAAAAATGTATACAAGAAACTACAATCCGTCCTCTTTCTATGCATTCTTACAAAATTTCAATCCGATCCCCAGAGAGAAATTTATGACGCTTTTCCCCAGGTCACCTGTTTGGAATGTAATTCAGGAGTCTGCAAAAAGACCCACTTCCTCAGATCATATCTCCACAAATATAGCGCGAACAGCTCTGAAGTTCGAACCCAAGGTTTAGTGTGGTTTCTTGTCCAATGGGTTTTTCCTACAACTTCTGAAACGGCGCAGAAAAAAGTTATAGAAAAAATTCCACGATGACCTGTTTGGAGGAATGAAACCCTAGAATCCAAAGCTCTGATACCAAATGTTATGAAACCAACTCAAGAAAAAGATAGAAAAGATAGATCAACGCCTTATAATTCAGTCTCTTCGAGGGGGAAACCTCCTTTACATTACATAAATGAACAATTCTTGGATGATTCAAATGACAAAACCTCCTTTCTATATATAGGAGTCTAAGGAGTCACAATATAACCCAGCCGACCTAACAATAATAATATAAAGCCACAAAAATAACAATAGAGGGATTCTACGGGGCACAGTAATAACAATATGGGGATAATAGGGGCACAACAATATTAATAAGGGGTACAACTACAATAGTAATTGGCTAATCACTAGTATTATAGGGACCCAACATGTTCCTTCATGTGTTCCCCATCAACGTGCAGGTGTTACAAGCAGTGCCCACTTCAACACGTCAGACCTCTAGTGCTCTAGTACTTCATCCTCAAACTTGTTCAAGAATTCATCCACCACTATCAACCCATCATACATCGGTAGATCTCGATCCTGAGTTGTTACGCAATGCAGTGTCTTAGTCATCATATTACAATTTAGCATTGTTACTTGGCTCAACCGCTTGTGCCAGTGTTTGTCCTCTTCATCTAAATCTGAAGTGCAAGAATTCACACGCTCCCACGATATTCATCCCTTAGTAGTCAGATTTACCCAGTCCTGATTTCGTGTAGTTATTGTGTAGATATAATCCAAGTCATCCTCACTTCCATTGTCATGTACAGGTTCAGTGTAGCGCCCTCCTTCGGCTGGATCTAGCGGAATAACTATGCAAAGGGACTTTTTCTCAAATATCATCTTCTGTTTCTTTAAGTTGATGACTCCATTCATATATGTGGCCCAGTATATTCCTAGCAATGCGGGGTAAGGGTTGCTATCATCCACAATTTCTATTACCTCAATGTCCATTTGTGTGCTCGTGGCTTCTATATCCATTATTACTGCTTGCAATCTCCCCATGGGAAAGATCTTTTGTTGGTTCACCATCTGTAGTTGAATAGGAGACCACTGTAATGCAAGCCTGCCCATGCATTCCCATGTCTGTTTAGGTAGCACATTCACATCCAAACCCAAGTCCAGGATGACTTGATCCATTTCAAAGTCGCTAATCTGCAATGTCAAGCGCATTTCCCACCCAGTGTGCAAAGCATGCCTTCCGAGTTTGCAGACCACACGTGGTTCACCTATCCCTGCACACCTGGTTATCAGCTCTTGCAATCCCTTAACTGCCTTATTGTCACGTAGCAGCTTTATACATGTCTCTAAAAAGGTAGTTAGTGTAGAGGTATCTATTTCCAGCTCAGGTTGATCCTTGCTACATGGAGTAGAGACCTCCGCAAAGCTCTTCTTAGCTTCCATAAATGTTTCCTTCGCGCGTTCCAAGTCGAACTCAGGTTGCTTTGTAGGGGCCTTGCGCACCCATGTATTTTCTTCAGGTTGTTTCCCTTTATCTTCCCCTGTGGCTATGCCACTTCTGAGCATCATGTTCACGTTGGGGTCTTCTTTGCGTGGTTTAGACCTCATCATTTGGATGTTCTTTGTCAGCATAGAGTGTGCTACCCTTTTCTCATGTATATGTGCTATCAGTGTGGGACAATCTATCATTTCATGATCGAACTTCTCACAATATGAACACAATATCCTAGTTGGGTTGGTACAGTTATGAGCGTAGTGCCCAGGTCCTCCACAATTGTAACAGATTAACTGTCCATGGCCTCGTCCAGGTCCCATTCCTCCTTGTCCTCATCCTCGCCCTGAAACCCATTGCACGCTATTGCTGCGGCTGGATCCTGACCTCATGCCTCAGTCTGCATCCTATGAGTAGGTGTTCGATCCATCAAAAGTTCATAACTCCGACAGTCTCGTTCATCGCAGCCCACCGATATACAAAAATTGCAAAATAGTTGTTGGGGGGTCTGTGTAAACTTCTGTAATAGATGACAGTTGTTCGTTGTGTGCTTTCCTCCCACTTGATAGATCACGCACCAGAGCATGGGTGCCGCACTTGATCCTGCCTACACCTTTAGTTTCAACGGCATTGGCCGTCCCCCTACCAAATAGTTCGCGAATACTGGATAATGATCCTTATCATGGCCCTTGCCCTTGCATTTGATACACCACATTTCTTCATGTGCCTCTGGTTAGGGTGCCATATCTTGCTTCAAGCTTTGCATCTCCAAGCATAGGTTTTGTAGTTGTGCGTGGATTTGTTGAACTCCCAACCCAGGATCTTGTATTGGAGTTTCATGCAACCTCATCGCTATCTCTAATGCTTTAGCCTGGGTTGAGATATTTTGTTGTGACAGCACCATCCTTAAGTGCGGTGTCAGAGATGCCACAAACAAGGTGCGGTGTTGTGCATCCGTCAGCGTCATGTTAGCTTCGTGGATTGTGCTCTTTAACCGTTGATCCAAATCCCATGGAATCTCGCTTGGAATCATCACAATTTCCTTAAACCTAATGATTGACTGAGTTTTTTATTTCAGTTGGCTAAACTCTTTGTTCAATGCGTCCTGGATCTCCGCTATTCCGGCATTGGGATGATCGCTAGAGTGCTTAATATACCATGCCAATGCACGATCCTGCATCGAACTCACCAAAGTAGCCTTTTTAATGTTATCATCTATAACACCTTGGGCTTCTCACATTGCCTTTACCACGAACCAAAACTAGTCTGGTTCCTCATTTGCTATGCCTCTAAATATGGGAAACTTGATTGCACTCACCATTCCAACCCTTGGAGGTGGTGGAGGAGGGGTAGGTGAAGATGGGGTTGATGTAGGTGAAGTGGGCGATGGCATGGATGGAGGTAGTAACTGTGGAATGTGCTGCTTTATCAACCAGACTGCACTTCTCAGAGAGAACATGGCGAGCTACTCTTCGCTTTCTCGCAGAAGTGAAATCAGGGGACTGTTCTCTAATCCTTCAATCCATTGTTAGCCTTTTCTACTCTGTGTTACCCCAGACATCAATGGATTTGCATAACCCATTTTTCACATAACATCATTTTAATCTAGGTATTCAATGAATTAATGTACTTACCTCATGGTCCCTTGTGGAAACACCGCTCTACTTCGTTGTAGCTCATGGTTGTTTCTATTGCGAACTCAATGATAAACCCTCCTATTATCCGATCCAACCAATGATCTAATGCTCGTGCAATTTTATCTTCAGATGCCTCTAGCCTATGCACCAACTTTGGATTCCATAAGATGGGTTGTTCAAGCCTGCACCTCCCCTGACTATCATCTAGCCTTGTGATCCACTCATACAATTCTGTCAAGAAGGATGCGAAGAAGATCTCATGGATTTCCATGTATAAATAGCGATCTAGCGACCTCTTCTCAAATATCTACGGAGTTTTGTTTTCTTGTGCCACGAACTCATGGAGCTTCTGATCCAACCAATCTTCAATCTCTTTCTTCGTAGGGTTCCAGTGTTCCGACATTAGACATCCCTTAGGTAGATCCCGGTCCTGGCAATGGAACCATTTGTTGGCTTGATGGGGCCTGCCCTAGGTTCAGAAGTGTTTTAGCCAAATAAATCCCGCACTACCGGCCCTCTCGGCAACAGTCCGCAGAGTGCGGGCTGAAGTCTCACCCGAGGTAGTATGGGAGGGTGCTGGAACCAAGTTTCCGCACCCTAAGGATGTCTTGATTAGGACTAGAAGGATCGCGAACCGATCTGCTCACTCACGCTACTCTGCATAGTAATCTGGCCTTCACGAAGCTCGGTGATGAGGCGCTTCTTAGATTCTTATTATTAATGTATTTATTATAGATTTGCTCTAATTCTTAAAGTCTTTAAACCAACGCGCACAACCATAAATCTTATAGATATGCATAAAATCAGAACATAAACATATAGATCCACAATCAAAGGCACAATAATTCAAAAATACTTATCTTTATTACTCTTCTGTTCAGTACAATCAATTCCACCCTATGCACTCAGCTGCAGGGGTCCACGCACATAGTTGCGTACTCTACCAGGCCTTTGCACACACAACTGCATAGCCTTCTCTAACTACTACTACCCATGGCTCGAACTTATAGATTCAAAATGAATATTGCCTTCACAAACCCATAATACATCATACCTTAGCCAAAGCTACCTTCTATCCTTAAACTCTTACTCTATTTATACCTTCCCATGGTCCACAGACCATGGGCAGGATAGCATGCTTTCTATTATTTTACATTACTTTTGGGCAGAAAACCCTTTGACTCAACCCACTATAGTTCGCACTCCACGCACTTCGCGGAACTTTTACAATATCGTTACCCTAAATTGTGGACTTCAAGCCCCAAAACCGTTATGCGGGGGATCCACTACCCAACAGAGGCGTTAGAGAAAGGTCCATAAACATCTAAGTGAACTCTCTCTTGGATTGCTCCAACTCTACTGTCTCGATCCAGAAAGGAAGATTTCACATACTTTCCCAAGGTACAACCTTTGCATGTATTCGTCTGCTCAATTTTTCCCTTGGGTAATCCGTTAGAAATCTGTTGCATGATCTTCACAGCTCCATGGTGCAAGTGGCCTAGTCTTCTATGCCATAGCTCGCCAACATCTTGGCTCTGCACCATCTCAGCTTTGGAACTCAAAGCAGCACAATCACCTACCTCCAGCTTGTAGAGATTCTTAACTCGAATCCCTATTCGCTTTGTCTATCTAGTAAAGATATGCCTTAGGAATACCTTTCCTTTAGTAAAGACTACATCATAGCCTTTATCTTCTAGCCTAGTGACAGACACAAGATTCTTCTTCGGACTTGGTACATACTTTACATCAGTGAAGGTGAGGGGAGCTCCATGCTCCCTCTTGTTATGTAAATTTCACTTGAGATAGAGTCAAAGTTGACCAGGTTAAACAGTGATGGTTTTGGGGCACATGGTATTGTGCACCCATGGTATTCTGCCCGTGGTATTATATGTAATGGAGCTTATAAAAAGCTGGAAGGACTTCATTGTAAGGCAAGACCTGGAGGTGAGCGGTGAAGGTTCACTTGGTCGGATTGGCCAGAGTTTTGGCCAATGCTAATAAGATCTTATTAGGTTGGGTTTTTCCCCGGATTTGGGGTTTTCACAAATAAACATTTGTGTTTATGTGTTTATGGTTGTTGCTGGTTATTTTTATATTTATTCCTCTCAGTAATTATTTATGTTATGCCGTAAATTTCTTAACAACTGGTATCAGAGCCAGATTTTGGCTTCAAAGGGATTCTTCGATGCCACGGGTTTATAGTGCTTGATAAGATCAATGCAGCTTCAAAGGGAATCTTTGATGCCAGGGGTTTATAGTGCTTGATAAGATCAATGCAGCCTTTTTACAGATCTGGGTCTGAAAATCTGGTGGAACAGTCGTATGCGGAACCTCGAGGAGAATGTGCGGAAGATAGTGCCGTAACTGCCAGGGATCACAATGCATTTGCGATATTTACCGGTTTGGAACATGTTGATGAATTTTTCGGGATTCATGCGGCTTCGAAAATTATTTGTTTTCTGCTACGTGAGGCCACCGGTGCTAGAATCTACGAGGTTCTCGTCGAGTTTGCAGTTGGAGCGGTTTGATAGAAGTTTTTGAGCACATCAAATTGAGAGAACATGGATCAGAATGGCAACAGCAATAAACAAAAAAAATATTTTAATGAAGTCAAAATTATTGCATGAAAATTGGCATACTACTGTAAGACCTGGTAAGGAATGTGTTTCCGCGTAGATATTCAGCTCCACTTTCAGGAACCACAGAACTGTTGCACCCATCAACAACAATGCTACCTTGCAGCTTGTACAGAGTTCCAGTGCGAACTCCCCGCATCAATACCAGTGCTCCCTGAACCATCTTGCAGGTATCCTTCTCGAACACTGTTTTTACACCTGCATCATCCAACTTGCTTACAGAAATCGGATTTCTGGCCAATGCAGGAATATGCAGAACACCTGGAAGTGTTCTAACCCTTCCACCTTGCAACTTCAACTTTACTTTTCCGCGACCAATGATTCTAGCCTTCCTATCATCTCCTAAGAAGGCATCACCACCATCGTATTTCTGATACTCATAGAACCACTCTCTATGGGGAGTGAAGTGAAAGGATGCACCTGAGTAAATCAACCATGCCTCGTGATCTACATGTGTACTTGAAGAAGCCAAGTACACATCCCCACCTTCATCTGAGGTGGTTTTCACCTTTGCAGAAGGAGCATCATCAGATCCCTTTCCTTTATCAGGAGCTTTAGATTTACAGTCCCTTTTGAAGTGCCCTTCCTTTCTGCATTTCCAACACACCACCTTTACAGGTTTTCCTGGAGATTTAGATCTCCCTCTAGATTTAGATCTACCACTCGATGACTTATTTTTGTTTCTATTCTGGGACCGTCCTCGTACAGACAAGGCATCACCATTCTGGATCTCCATATTTTTCCGTCTCATCTCCTCCATCAACAAGGCTGAGACTATTTCATCAAACTGCAAAACAGTTGCATTGCTACCTATTGCAATAACCAGACTATCCCACAAATCTGGTAGAGAACACAACAAACTGATGCACATATCTTCATCTGAAATTTTAATATCAACAGACGCTAACTGAATTACCACAGTATTAAATGTGTTCAGATTCTCTGTCACCGATTCCCCATATTTCATCCTCAAGTTATACAGCTTTTTCTGCAGGAACAGTTTATTCACCAGAGACTTATATTGGTACAAAGTCCCTAACTTGTCCCACAAAGCCTTCGCCGTAGCTTCCCCTGATACATTCAATAATACTGAATCTGAGACACACAATCGTATTGTGCTCTTTGCCTTCTGATCCAACTTCTTCCATTCTTTATCGGTCACTCCCGTTGGTTTGGTACCTGGATCTACCACAATCCACTGATCTTTATCCACCAATAGATCCTCCATCTTGAGTTTCCACAACTAAAAACTCTAACCATTGAACTTCTCGATCTCTATCTTTCCACTACTCGCCATCTTCTTTCACCACCAGAATCGATCTCGCGGATATCCCACTGAATAGGGTCTACCACAGGCCCGAGCAAAACCCCTCAGTAACAAAGGCGTCCCCTTGAAGCCAAAAACAGCTCTGATACCAAATGTAGGTTTTAACCCCGTACAGAAATTACCTGCATACGAATTCTAAATCACAGAAAAATAAACAATGCGAGAGCATAACACATAAAACACATATACACAGAGAATTTCCCCTGGATCCCAAAACCGGGACTACCAGCTTGATTTTTCATTATATTCCTTTCAATGTTACAATACATATTTATACATGCCAAAGCATCCAATACCATGGACCGAAAACCATCGCGTCCAAAACCATGGACCGAAAACCATAGGTAGGTTCACCCAACCTAATATAGGGTCCAAAAAAAAAATTCCCGGAGCAATGCCGTAGAGGGGGGCTACCCACCCCCCTCAAACCCCTCGAACAGGGGGGGCTGCCGCCTCCCCTGTGACCCCCCCGCTGTGCAACGAAGGGGGGGCTCCGCCGCCCCTCTAACCCCCTGGTTCACTACGTAGGTTAGTCGTGGAAAGAATGTAACATAACCCAACACATTTGATTTTGAAAAAGGAATATTTGACTTGATAATACTGATTCACCCCCCCTCTCAGTATTATTTCCAACAGAATATAACGGGAATTCTTCCACTATGAATAGAAAGTCAATTCTTCCACTTATTCCTAATCCTAAGGACTATGAGAGAAGCATTGATGAAAGAGGGGATGGAGAATTTCAAATAAATAAAGAGTCATAAATTCCACTTAGTCCTAATTCTAAGGACTATGAAAGTAGTAGTGATGATGAGCTTGATGACAAATTTCAAAAGAATGGAGTGTCACAGTGTCCACTTAGTCCTAATTCTAAGGACTATGAGTGCAACAGTGATGAAGAGCATGATGGTGAAGTTCAAAAGGATGGAGTGTCATGGTGTCCACTTAGTCCTAATTCTGAGGACTATGAGAGCAGCAGTGTTGAAGAGCATAATGACGATTTTCAAAAGAATGGAGTGTCACGGTGTCCACTTAGTCCTAATTCTAAGGACTATGAGAGCAGCAGTGATGAAGAGCGTGATAACGAATTTCAAAAGAATGGAGTGTCAAAGTGTCCACTTAGTCCTAATTCTAAGGACTATGAGAGCAATAGTGATGAAGAGCATAATGATGAATTTCAAAAATATGGAGTGTCACAGTGTCCAGTTAGTCCTAATTCCAAGGACTATGAGAGCAGTCGTGATGAAGAGCGGGATGATGAATTTCAAAAGATTGGAGTGTCATGGTGTCCACTTAGTCCTAATTCTAAGGACTATGATAGGAACAGTGATGAAGAACATGATGATGAATTTCAAAAGAAAGGAGTGTCACAGTGTCCTCTTAGTCCTAATTCTAAGGACTATGAGAGCAGCAGTGATGAAGGACAGGATGATGCACTTAGTCCTGATTCTAATGAGTATAAATGTAGCAATGACAAAGGATAGGATGGAGCATCTTCAATAAGTAAATAATCACATTTTCAACGTAGTCCTAATTCTATCGACTATGAGAGAAACACTGACAATGTACATGAGGAAGAATATCCATTAAACATCGAGTAAAATTTTCCATTCAGTCTGAATTCTAAGGACTATGACAGTATCACTAAAGAAGGGAAAGATGAAGAATATCCTCCAATTCAGTATTTGAAAAGCATAGCTAATCATAGTGTGGATGACATTCCTCTTAATAATGATTAAAATCCTTATACAAATGATGATCCAATGATGGAGATGTTGCCAAGAAATATTGTATCGACGAGTAGGAGCAGACCTTTTCTTATCAATGGAAGATGTTCTAGTTATACAAGGGGTAGAGCAGAATATCTGAAGAGAAGAAGTTCTATCAAATTTGCATTAGAAAGTAGGAAGAGATATTTGTCAATGAATAAAAGCATGCAAAATTCATATTTAGTTGGGTGCATGCAATCTATTTTTCCAGGTTATGATTATCATATTAGGACTTTATTTATCTGTAGAAAAGCTTTCAAAATGTTTCATTTGATTGGGAATTTTTGTCTCTCGAGAATTCAAGAAAATTTGGAAAAGGATCCCACATTTTATTCAGAAGTACGTCATAAAAGATAGTTTGGGTCATTATCAAATATTGCAATGTCTTGGATGAAAGATTTCTTTTCAAAGCATGGAGAGTGTATGCCAAATAGAGAGAAAATACATATTCCAGATAATTTTTCAAGACAGAAATCTACAACTTATACAAAGAATATGCAGAAGGTGCTAAGGGACATGGTTGGTTTATTACATATCAATATTTTGTGAAGGTATGGAAGAAAGAATTCAACAATGTCCGTATTCCTAAGCAGACAAGGATGGGGATTTGCAGTACATGTGCTTCTCTTAAATCAAAAAGGGACAAATGTGAAGGGTTAGAAAGAGGTAAGCATTCATAAATTTAACTTTTAAAATTGTATAGTCATCAACTACGAAAGCATATTTCTTAATGGCTTTCTTTTATGTTGTGTAGATTCAATTGTCAAATAACTTCAGGAGCATAGCGAACAACAAACAAATGAAAGGAAAAAGTTGTACAAGCATTGAAATAAGTGTTATGATAATCCGAATAAATATTTTTGTTTGATAATTAATGGTATGGACCAGAAGAAAACACTTTTACCACATTTTGTTTGCACACCCAAAAATTTACAAGAGGAAAGTTTTATTCAGTATCACTTGGTCGGTTGTATGGTCTTCAATGGGAAAATGTTGCCAAGGGTGTACTTCACAGCACCAAATATTCATAATGATGCAATTCTGACCATAACCATAATTCATGATGTGCTTTCTCATTGGTCTGGTAATCTTCCTGAAGTTTTGTATTTACAATTGGACAACACTTGCTGTGAAAACAAAAATCAGGATGTTTTTGGATATCTAAACATGCTTGTTGAATTAAGAATTTTTCAAAAGGTAAAGGTTGGTTTCCTTCTTGTTGGGCACACTCATGACCATATTGATCAGATTTTCAGTTGTTTTTCAGTCACATTGAGGAGGAAGGAAGTTGGAAGCTTGCCATCATTAATTGAATGTATTAAGAAATCATATATGTCAGAGCCTACTTTTGATGTGTTGGAAGAAACTGTTGACATGCGAAGGTTTATTTTGGGATCATATGGTGAGGGGAAATGCATTGAACAAATTAATGACATTAGCTTCCAACATCAATTTTGTATCAAAAAAATTGATGGGAAAACACTAATATGGGGCAAGAATTATTCAACTACTGTAGAATGGGCACCGTCATCAGGTTTGCAATTTTTGAAGTTCATTCCAGATCATCCAATATTTGCATCAAAAATATTTTTATTACAATCAGTTGGTGAAGTTCATAATGCATGCAGACAAAATAGAGATATAAATTATTCTGATTGCCTAGAAGAAATTAAAAAATGTATTAGATATACATATGAGTACTTTGACATTGTTGATTCAGTTTGGTGGGAGTCATTTTTCAATAATCAAAGTGATATCATTTCAACAACAACAAATGAAGATATACCTTTGAAAAATCCATTTATTTGGCCACAAAATGTGTCGAATGAACATGAGGGAATAAACATTGTTGAACAGAAACAATCTCAAGGCATTATTAATTCTTCACAGGCAGAGGAAAGAGAGATGTATATTGGTTCCAGAAGATCTCGTGCACAACATGAAGCCATGGAAGACCTTTACAGGGGTTCAGTACAAGATATTAAGGAGGGTTGCATGAATGCAGTGCTAGCAGATGGAGATCCCAATGGCTATCCATTCTGGGTTGCTAAAGTTATAAAGGTCTTTACAGAAAATGAGGATGTTACAAGTGTTGAAGTACATTGGTATGCCACAAATACACACCCATTCAATGGTGTGTATAAGCCAAATATGGTAGTTGACAAAAAAATGGCGAAAATAGAAAAAGAAAGGGTACAAATATAATTCTCCGCTGCACAGACATATTAAAATTAGAGTATGTTGACATACTTGTTTATGACTTCAATTTAACAAAGACAAGAACTCTTCGCTTCAAGACAATAGAGATTCTGAAAAGGTTGTTACCAGAAGGAACAGTGTTGAGATGGGAGTCTGCTGAAACCAGTCGTATATCTAGAAGAATTTTGAAACTTGAAATGGTAGGCATGCATGTTGACTTAGATGGGGCACTAGTTGGTGAAAGAGAAGAATATGGAACATCTTCGTTAGCATCCAGTCACTCATTTGAAGATGTGAATTTTGATAGTGTGCAAGAAAATATGAGTGATTTTGAATAATTGTTTAAGACAGTTTATATAACTGATGTATGCATCGTATCCTGAAATAGCATTTTTTATTTCCATATGGTGTTAAATGAGAAGTTATGAGGCATTTTTATGTTGTTGGATTATATGTCTTAATTATGATAGTTTTTATTGTTTAAAATATCTACAATGCAACATTAAATTAGAGATATAATGTATGTTTTATTCAATATACAAATAATGACTTTTGAATTCATTTAGTGATGTAATTTGTTCATAATGTCATGGTTTTTAATTTTATAGTTGAAAAAATTCCAATTTCTTTCGTATCTAGCATGTTATGGTTGAGAACATGTTGAATTTATTCTTAGGAAAGAAAAATGATATTCTACCAAAAACATTACTGTGTTTTTTTCCTCATAAACAACTTTGTTTGGCACATAAAAATTTGGTTTTACTAGAATTTTTTTAAAAATTTGAAGATTGAACCTAAAAAAAAATCATCGTTCTAGTATCTTCACTTTTTCGTTTTCAAGCTGTATTTTTCACGAAAATTTCGTTTTCACTGCCATTTTTAAAACATGTTCAAAATTGACCCTAAAAAAAAAACCATCATTCCAGTATACACACTTTTCATTTTTAGCACTGTTTTTGATGTTTTTTCGGGGTTTTTTGGCCAGAGTTCCCATTTTGAGTTTATAGTTCCCATTTCAAAGTTTACATTGTTGAAGTTATTGTGAAGCCAGAACGACTGAATGTGGGACCTGATCATCTGTCACGCATTGAAACAGGAGAGGAACCTACTAATATGGAAGATGGGATACTTGACGCATAGGTCTTTGCAGTACACATAGCAGATAGTCACTTTGAAGATATCATACATTTCCTGACAACAAGAATGACTCCAAAAGGGTATACAAGCCAGTAGAAGAAGGAGTTAGTAGTGCACGCAGCAGCTTCTCCATCATTGCAGGACACTTATACAAAATGGGGTCAGAGGAAATATTGCGACGTTATGTACCTAACTTTGAGTGAAGTAGCATTCTCATGGAGGCTCTTGGGGGAGCTACAGGAGGACATTATGCAAGAAAAGCGAAAGCGCAGAAGGTTTTGTGTGTTGGATTGTGGTGGCCAACTCTGCATAAGGATGTGAAAGCATATTGTAGGGCCTGTGACGCATATCAAAGGACTAGCAAGCCATCATAGAGGGATGAACCGCCTTTGATGCCGTAGTTGATATTACAGTGATTCGAGAAATGGGCTATCGACTTTGTGGGCCCAATTCATCCTCCGGGAAAGAAGACAGGTGTGTAGTACATCATCACCATGACTGAGTATTTGACCAGGTGGGTGGAGGCGCAGCCTGTGAAGGATTCTACAGGCACGATAGTAGCGAAGTTTCTTTTTGAATATGTATTGAAAATATTTGGTTGTCCAAAGATCTTAATGAGCGAAAGCAGTACGCACTTTCATAATGAAACAATCAGCGCGTCGATAGAAGAATTTTAGATGTATCATCAGAAGAGCATGCCTTATCACCCGCAGGCCAATAGGATGGTAGAAGCATTCAATAAGATACTAGAGAATGCACTGACAAAGGTTTGCAATGCTGAGAGAAGTGATTGGGATGTGCACGTACCAACAGTTCTATGGGCAAACAGAATGACTTGCAAGAAGTTTATCCGGAAAACACCTTTCAGACTCGTGTATGGCATAGAAGCTGTGATGCCGATGGAATACATTGTACCTAGTCTGTGCATAGCCGCACTCATAGGAATGGCAGACCACGGAGCCTTGAAAGAGAGGCTCTTGCAGCTAGCAGAACTTGAGGAGGACCAATTTCTAGCTGGATTTCATCAACAAGTTCAAAAGGAGCACAAAACGGCATGGCATGATTGACACATCAAACTGCGCACCTTTAAGGTAAATGATCTAGTCTTTCTATATGACAGTAAATTTGATAAATTCCTAGGGAAATTCAGGATGCACTAGCTAGGACCATATGTCATCAAGGAAATTACCGATGGTGGTCTAGTTCAGTTGGTCAAATTGAATGGAGAACCCTTCCCATGGAAAGTGAATGGAAGTCGATTAAAGCCATACATTGGTGATCCAGCTAGGTGACTATATGAGGGAAGCACAGTCTTAGCACTCTAGGCAGCTGAAAGGAAGCGCGGGACTATAAACTACACTGCTTGGGTTGGAGAGTTGTGCGATCGGAGAACTTCGCCAAATGAAGATACGTCACAATGCCCACGAAAGCACACACGGGGGTGCACTACCAATGGACAAACCACGCAGAGTAGTAGGAAAGTTACTGTTAAAGTCACTGTTCATGATTTGATGATGAAAAAATGGCCAAATGGAGTAGGAGGGCGACATTTAAGTTGAACTTTATGGACCAAATCTCTGCAAATCTGTCACTAATATAGCATTAATGAACTGATTTTGGGGGGAACGGTTGGATTTGAATTTGAAAGTGCCTATAAATTATAGGTGGCTGCCTACGAAAAACATTTGGCATTTTGAGTATTGAGTTGTTGAGCTCTCAAGCACACATGAACCGTGAAACCTATGAGCTTTTGCTAGCAAGTTCTATGCTTGAGACAATGCCATATGCACATCAGGAGTTATTGCATAGCATTATGTCGATGCCCACTGAATCTATGAGCGTGGAAGCAATGACAGGCGAAGGAGTTGTCATAGAGGTGGCTATGGCAGCTGAAGGAGCTTCCCTAGAGGGAGCGCCTACAGAGATACCAGTGGAAGTACCTAAGTCTCCATGGACACCAAGGCCAAGGCCTACTGCGACCTTGGAGGGTCTCAAGATCAAGAAGGGAAATCAGGCTGTGCCATCGCAACCGGTGCACGCATCTCCCAGAAGGTTAAGACCACTACACAAGAAAAGGGCAAGACAATTAACCTAGAGCCAAAAGAATATTAGTTTGAGGATATCCCAATGGATGACAAGGATGTTGGGATGGAGACGAAGGATGTCAAAATTGTGGGGTCTGACCCCATCACCAAGCTACCCGATTACATTCCTCTACACAAGGGAAAGACCAAGGTGCCCAAAGACATTGACGAGAGTAAGGTCACCCTCCATACACTCCTCTTACCGGACCAGATTGTGTTTGAAGGACCTCGCTTGGGGCATGTTCCCCTTTTGAAGTTAGAAGACTGGGATTTAGTGGACACAGAGCGAGGTCCTCACTTAGCAATAGATCAACTCATGCACTGCGTGTTCCATAAAACTGCTGGTGTAACCACATTGGGTCCACCGAACTGGCTGAGAGGTGTGGATAAGGCAGGACTACTCAAACTGCTATGGGTTCCACATTACAACCGCACGCCCATCACAATGGTGGTAATCAAGCAATTACTATGCTTGGTGCATGATGGGTGTTTCTGGATGGAGGAGCCAATACCCATCACTGATAGACTGATCCATAGGATCACGACGCTTCCATACATAGGGGAAAATCCGTCCATGGAATTTGGCCAAAAGACTGGCGAACATGTCCTCGTAGAGGCCATTAAGGAAAAATTCAAGTTAGTAAAGAAGTCGCATGGCTATGCCATCTCAACCATCTGTGACCCGCCAGTAAAAGTAGCCACCCCAATGTTTAGCAAGAAAGGTCATGCGGAAGTGCCGTGTAGATGAATTGTCAGCACCATTCGTAGCTTTGGCAGCCCAATGCATGGAAGGTGTTTAATTGAATTAGGTGCACTACCTCTGCGGTGAGTTCCTAGTGAACTGCTGCGAGGTGCAGTACCTCAGCAAGACATTTCACTATGCATGGCTCTTGTTATCCATATTGTTGGTAGCATGGGATCTACCTGAAGATAGTCAGTTCCCTTTGGACCTACCAGAGGCCATGAAGTACACTTCTTTGTGGGTGACCAAGGATCCTCAGTGAGTAAACGATAGCAAAATATTTTGGACCTTGATGGAGATGAATGTGCACATGGCCATCAATCGCAAGCCGTGGTTGTCACTTACCAACTTTGAAAAATTTCAAGAGTACGCGGAACTCAAGGTTGATTTGCACCATGAATCAATAAGGGCGTCGAAGCACCCCGAGCAGAATTGGCACGACTTACCCTACTTGGTAATGGATGATGCGATTCAAGTGGTCCTTGACAACTGGATGACAGAATGGCACACTGCCTCGAACTTGACTACGGGATCTACAAGACCGTCGATGTTGGCTTGAGGGGGCCCAACCTAGGTTCATCATTAGTTAGCCAAACAAATCCCTACACTAATGGCCCTTTCGACATTAGCCTGTGGAGTGTAGTCTGAAGTCTCACCCAAAGTAGTATTGGGGGATGTTGGAACCAAGTTTTTGCTCCCTTGAGATGGTTGTGATGTCGGTTTATTCCGGTTATACCTTCCTTTGCACAGGTTTCCTAGCCCTCTGTTCCACCCTTCAGTACCTTCGCAAAAGGGTAAAATTGGCTTTCGCATAGCCCTGACCTGCGGCTCAGGGACTTTTGTGCTACTAGGGTAGCGAACTGCAATATCTCCCTAACTAGCCTAAGTGTCTTACTTATCTTATTAATCGATCTCAGTTAGCTTCATGTAAAAAGATCTTCTTACTTGCATTCACTTAACCAACACATTTACATACATTCACACATCATATAAGCATTATAAGTAAAATTCATACCCAACATAACAAGATGCATAAACAGGAAATAAAGACACAGAAATTGTAGAATACTTCTCTTTATTGATAATTATGGATGATTAGAGACTCGACCCACCCTACGCACTTAGCTACAAGGGTTTGTGCACTCAACTGCGGACTTCTACCCTAGGCCTCTACACACTCAGCTGCAGAGCCTTTACCTACGCTATGACCCAAGACTTAAACTTCTTGCTCTAACGCTATGACTCTCTTTGTCGTATTATTCTTTAACTACTTAGAGCTTAGCTCTTTTTATACAATCCCATGGTCTGCGGACCATGGGTAGATCTTTTACAGCCGACATTACATTTCCAAAATAAGGGTGGACAACCCTATGACTCTTTAACACCTATGCACTTCGTGACCACAAAATGCGGAGTCTTTACACTTGGATTAAAAAAATTGACAAAAATATGGGCTTTTAGCCCCAAAGCTACCCTTGAGGGATCCCACGCCCAATAGGCCCCCAACAAAAACATCATGACTTTCCCTTGAGTCACTCTGCAGGTACAAAGATCTTAGCGCGAAGACTTCCCAGCTCCATTTGGATGACCACAACCTCGACAGCACACTGAGCAACCGCCTGCTAGACTTCTTCCACTTTCTGCTCGGTGACTATCGCTAAACTACCACCCTGAATCTTCTACTGAGTTACATGTAGTGTCGCAAGCTTTCCTTCAATGGAAGTTGTGATCGTATATGCCTTGTCTATTCATGGCTGTAGGTGTGCTTTTAGGACCGCTTCTTTGTGCCGAGCAGCATCCACTTGTTCCTTAAGTTCCTTTGCCTCCTACATCCATGCGAGCCTCTATGTAAGGGTGATCGTCTGCACAGTCCCTTTGACCTCATCATATCTTTGTTGCAGCTCACATTCCTCTGTCTCCAGGCGCTCTACATTCAGGTCCTACTGTAGGGTGGTTAGGACCTCGAATGACTGTTCAAAAATTCACGTGCAGTTTGCTACTATAGTGTTGACTGTTGCTATTGTCGTTGTAACAACAGTGGCACGTTGTTCCCTGACTTCCAATAGAGTTGAAGTCTGAGCCCTCAACTACAATTCTGTGATCTGTAGGTTTAGCTCCAGCTAAATCCTAGGCATCTTTGTCTAAGCATCATGCACCCCTGTGGCCAACTTGTAGACACATGCCTCAACCGGTTCATCTGCCTGAATGTCCAACTCCCGAACTATTCGACAGGATTCCTCCACTACCTGCATGATTTTCTTATTTTGTTCCATTGCCTCATTGCGTTATAGGCCCAACTACTTGATATTGATGTGTTGCTTGCTCATCACCTGCAAAGCGTGACTCTACCGGGCCCTAAGTTCCACGACGACTCCATCCTGCAAGAGGTGGAGTGTCTCTCGAGGGAGCACAGCCATATTCAATCCCACAACTTTCAGGCTACTGACCGTGGGCTTGTCGCCCTCATTTTCTGTAGTAAGTGCCCCATCTGGTACCACTATCACGTTGGTCACCCTTGTGCGCAACATCTCCGCGATAGCTGAAGTGCTAATCACGAGGCTGGTGGACACTGTGCCAGCCTATGGAGTGTAAGCCTACAACTCCTGTAGCTCTATCCAGAGAGCCCCTAATACCAATTGTTACTGCAATTCAAACTATTGGAGGACCTCCGCAATGACATCCCTCACTATTTCTCCAATATCATGCAAATACCCATCAGTGAGGGTGATTGGGTCGAAGGATGCCTTTGAAGCCTTAGTTTTCTTCTATGGCACTACCTTCTCTTGTTGTCGCTGACATTTGAGTTGGGTTGACGTCATCTTCGGGTCCGTGCCACCTTATTCTATCGGCTCCTCTATTTCTGCCTCAGCCCCGGGTGAAGGTGACTTCTGTCCCTCGCACTCTTCTCCTCCTTTATCCTGTTGTTCTGCCAATTTTGCGGCATTGCGCGCTGCCTGGGTCTTAGCCTCTACTTCCTCTTTCCTGCGCTTCTTAGCCAGCTGCGCCATTCTGAGTTTTGTTTCTTCCTTATTACATTGCACAGCGGACTTGTCTGTTTCCACCACAGAGCCTATTGCAGTGTGCCACTCTAGCGGGCAAGACTCAAGGAATGCAAAGATAACATCATCTGTTGCTAGATAAGGTAAGTTATGCCATATCTTCATGGGCTCCTTCTGTGCCCTGATAAAGATATGTTGGAAATCTACTTTGAACTTTGCAAAGCTATGAAAACTAGCGTATATTGTGGGTGACAAATGTGGCTTTCGATTGATCCCCATCCAGATACTCATCTCCATCAAGATCCAAAAGGTCTTGCATTCTTTACGCGTTGTGCGTCCTTGGTCACCCACAACGAAGCGTACTTTGCTGCCTCTGAAAGGTCTGGCACGATTGAAGGGAATTGGTTGTCTTCTGGCAGCTCCCATTCCACCATCACAATCAAGAGCAAGAGCCATGCATAGTGGAACATCTTGTTCTACTCCTGTGCCTCGTGACAGTCCGCAAGGAACTCACCACATAGATAATTCACCTTGTTGAACTAGACTCCCTCAGCACAATGGGCTATCAATGCAATCATAGGCACGAGCACCTCATCCGTGCGGCACTTCCACATCACCTTCCCTACTAATATTTGCACTACTACCTTGACTGCAGGGTTGTTCATGTTGTATATGGCATATCCCCACATCTTCTTCTCCAACTTGAATTTATTCTTCATAGCTTCCGCGACGGCCAACTCACCACCTTTTCCTTTTGATATATTGGCTGGATCCTCCCCTGAGTAACGCAGCCATGTGATCTGATGGATCAAGTGGTCTATGATGGGAATGAGGTCCTCCAGCCATAAAATACCATCATGCACCAAGCAGAGGAGTGGTCTGATGATGAAGACAATCACTGGAGCACGGTGGTAATGTGGTACCCAGAGCAAGTTGAGCAGCCCAGCTTTCTCTACATCCTTGAGCATTGTCTGTAGCTCTAATTCGATCATTCCAGCAGTCATTTCAATTCGTGAGTGCATTAGCTTCTCAGTCGCTAAGTGCGGGAATTTCTCGTGATCTGCAAGATCCTAATCTTCAAACTTTAGTACAGGAACCCTCCCTAAGTGCAGCCCATCAAAAACAATGTCATCCAGGAGCAACAGAATTTGTAAGGCACTCTTGCTCTCATCTATGTCCTTTGGCACCTTCGCTTTGCCCTTGCATGAAGGAACATATTCTGGTAACCTGGTAATAGTGTCTGCACCCTCAGTTTAAACTTCCATTTCCAAATCCTCCTCATCCACCAGGGTTTCTTCAGATTCTTCCTCATCTGCCTCCACATTAATGGCCTTCCCCTTTTCCTGGAAAGTGAGCTTGGTCCTCTGTGGGCTTCTTGGTGAGATGCGCACTGGTAGCATAGTCTGCTTATCCTTCTTTGGTCTCGGTGTTCTGGGTGATTTAGGGACTTCAACTACCACTTCGGCACTCTCTAGGGCAGCTTCTACTAGCTCAATTTCCTACACAGCTTCCTTGGATGTCAACAACATTCTATTATAGATATCCTGCGTCTCCTTCGGCAATATCTCAAACGCTGAACTTGCTCTCAAAGCCTCAAAATTCACATCGTCCATACACACCTGATAGCACAACAATTGAATTTTCAAAATGCCAAGTTTTTTTGCTGGACAACCACCTGTGATTTATAGGGCCTTTTGAATTCAAATCCAACCATTCCCCCCACATTCGACCCATTAATGCTAGATTTGTGGCAGATTTTCAAGAATCTAATCCATAAATTTCACCTTAAATGCCTGTTGCCTGCTCCATTTGGCCACAATATGACCATAAAATCATGAACAGTGACTTTAACAGTCACTTTCCGATGGACCTACACATTATTTCCATGAGTAGTGTAGCTGCCTTCACGTTGTCATTGTTATAGACATATTCAGGCACCGCAACCCCAATCACATATGTCCATAAACCAAGGGCTTTGAAGTCCCTAAAAGTGTTGTTTCATACCCTAAAGGAGCAAGGTCAACTGATTACATCATCTCCTAGAAGTTTTCCATGAAAAACCACTCAGAACTGGTCAAAGCAGGACCATACAGACTACCCAGTGCAAAGGGTGCGATGCATCTCACCTACCACATGAAAAAAGTGTGATGCATACTCAAAAGCCCTTCTGTAGGGTGCGATGAGCGAGAGCAGACAAATGGCACAAGAATTTTGCTAGGTGGAGACCTTGAGAATCTTCTAGAAGCTGCTCATTTGATACTTGCCTCCCTGAATTCGCCCAAGGATGAGTAGGAGATCATGAAATCTCCAAATGGAACCAAGAACTATCAGAGAGATGACACTAATCAAAATCCCAGAAGCTGACTCACCCCCCTGCAAATATCTATAAATGGATCCCTCATCCTAGAGATCCAAAGGTTGGAATTTGGTAATTTGCAAAGAGGTGCTGCTGGTTTCTCTTTGAAGACATTGTTGGGTGATCTTGCTTTGTGTGAGTTGAAGAGGGCTTTCAAGCTGGGAGGATGGCGCTGGGTCAGACCAAGTGGTTGTAATCCTCTCTTCGACTACTTTTACTAATAAAGCTATTTGAGTTTTCCTCCATATTCTTGTGTATCTCTGAATATTGTGTCGATATATGCATTTGTATGGTCAATATATACCTAATCCTATATTGTTTATAATGAAAGATCTCTATGCTTTGATGGTATTATGCTGCTGTGAATCTACAAGTGCTCTTTGAAGCAGGACAAGTAAGGAAGAAGTGGCAAGATTCTGTCAAAGGGGAAAGGAAACAAGCAAAGAGCCAAGCGGAAGACTGAGGTTGGTACTCTCTGCTTCTTTCTCATCTCTCTCTCGTAAAGGGAAAACAAGTGACTTTAATCTATTTGTTTCTAAGATGGCTACCCGTCTTAGTGGGACTAGCAGCTCTGAATAGACACTAGATTTTCTGATAACAAAATGGCGACTCTGCTGGGGACAATTAGTTTGATTGCTTGTCTCTATTTGTTTGATTCATAAACCACAGACGGAGCCTAAAGTTAAGCCAGCTAGCCTTCGAACTGCATTTCCTATGCAAGTGCAAAGTAGATCAATGCTGCTTTAGTCAATCTCCAGGTTTATTTACGAACTAAACAACTGGCTTGCAAACATCCTAGGTGCCCTAGAGGTAGCTTGAGTAACCTCATTAGATCAGCCCCTGTACTTTTTTGTTACTGAATATCATTTGCTCGGCCTAAATCCCTGAACTAGGCTACAAATTGTGACCAAAAACCAAGTTAAAGTCTCATCCCTGGACCATTGCACCTTGTCTTCTTGGCAATCTGGATGCATCACACCTCCCGGGTGTAGTAGGTGAGATGCATCCCTATTTCCCTATGTTACAGGTGCAATGATCAGACAAGACTAGTTATGCCTCTAGATTTTGGTTTTTCTTCACTCTTTTCAGCTTTATTCAGGAGTTTTGTTTTCTATGATCAGTAGACCACTATTGAAACCCCCTTTCTTTGCATCATCCAACCTCCATTGTGCAAAGATTTGTGAATGTTTTTATGTATTTTTCACCATTCACAGTTCTCATTTACAAAATGGTAGCTTAATCGAACTGTTGTCTTTGGATTTGAAAGTGTCACAAGTGTCATTTTCAGTCAAGGAAAAGAATCCTTCTCTTTTTTATAGTTGATTACACTGTTACTCTTGTATTTGATCTGAATAAATAGTACTTTAAGTGTCGAAAGCAGTTTTCAATTCAAAATTGCAAAGAGTCATCTTGTCTCCCTTTTGTTTTTTTGAAAAGAAAATCGTTAGTACTGTCGCTTTGAAAGAAGATATAATTCAGATTTGTGCTTAGCATTCTTTTTTTCATTCACACCTTAAGAAAGCGAAAAACAAATACATGCATGTGCATTTGGATTTAGACTGCTTGTTGATTGTGATTTAGGACAGTGCATCTAGTGTGTGCTCTCTGCTCTATGTTGAAAGAATCTCATTTCTCTTTCCTCAGTAGCTAGGATTTTCATTGCAAAAAGAAGATTAAACGACTATTTATCATCTTAGATTTCTGGTGGGCTCCAATATTGCAGCAATAATGTTGCAACTCCCGGGACTCCCTTCTTTACTCTTATCAACTCGGTAGTTCGTAACAAACTTGGAAGCGACAGTGTTGTATGCACAAGTACTAGCTCTTGTCGCAGTTGTCACTTGGTCAGCTGGCACAAGTCTGCTAGGGGCTCAAGCCAACTTCTATGAGCTCTTAGAAGAAGCTTTGTACCTGATGGATGGAAGCTAACTCAAAGGAAGCTGATCTACTTGCAGAAAGAAACTGAAAGTCAAAGAGTAACATAAACCCTAGCAAACCCTAATTCTACCAGCTAGTCCTACTGATACAGAGGAGAGGATGCAAACTATTGAAAAAGATGCCATTACTTCTACAAAAGTAAAATGCACATGCCTATGCTATCTCTATCTGAAGAACATATCTTTTTGTATTTTTGAATAAGTTATCAGAATTATCATACATGTGCTTTTAACTGGCTTTTTACTGTGCAGGGGTGGATCAAGAGAGGGAAATGCTTGGAAAAGGTTGGGAAGGCGCAGAGAAGGTCTGAGTCCGTAACACCCTTCCAGAGAGTTTCACAAATTTTGGCTATCCAGCAACCTCACTTGTGAGCTTCTACAGGAAGTCTGCAAGGGTTCTACAGGATGTTTCAGGGATTTCTACAGGATGTTCAGAAATTTCTACAGGATGTCCTAAAATTGGATTTTAAAGGATGGGTGAGTGAAAGAGGATGCATGAATGGATAGAGAGGTAGGGTAGGGGTCTGAGATGGCCCAGTGACTGATGGATGAAGTGATGAGAGGGTGTGGGCAGCTCACTTGGCTTAAAGGAGGCTAAAGTAAAGGAAGGGCAAGAAGGTAGGGTTATGTGGACAGAAGAGCAGTTGTGAGACGAAGAAGCTAACTAGGAGATGGAGCAGCTGGCCTGGACGAAGCTTAGGTGGATGAGAGAAAGATGGATATGCCCTGCACGGTGTGTACTTAACTGAATCAACCAAATCCTGCATACAATCAAAATCTTAGCTAATCTATCCGAACTGTCAACGAAACAAATGAACAGCAGCTTTATTTCCAAAGAGAACCATGTACAACACTTCATCAAAGAAACATCTAAAAAGGTCTAAACGCATGACTAACTTCTACAAATGAGGACATTACACCAAAGATTGCATAGTCAAGCAAACTAGTGTTTTTGTTGAGCAGCACTAGTTCTACAATTCCAACCCCTGATCCAATAAGGGAGAGGTGAAACTAAGAGTGCAGGCAACCCTTTTCTGGAGCTTTATCAATTCTTATCTTATCAATCTATTCTACACATCTGAATCAATTCTATTCCTCAACAACGACCTATTTAACCAACACAATTGAATATTGCTCAACAAAACTTCGTTTCAAATGCATAGAAAAAGGAAAATCACAGTGCTCAAAGAAAAGATAACAATACAAAGGAGGAGGCCCTAGGCTCTCAGGTTGGGCCCTGTTGTGGGGGAAAATGCCTATGCAGGACGATCCTATCCACCTAAGGTGTGACAGTGCCTTAGCAACAAACAGAAACAGCTATTCTAGTATTCTTCCTTTATGAATTAAGAATGAAGAGAGATGGATGGACTAACCGGTGTCTTCCGTTTGTCCCTCGATCTGGTTTCTCTTCTCTTTGAGAGTTCCCAGCTACTTGCCTTCTCGCTCGCCCAGCTTCAACAAGTCTCTGCAAGATCACAAGAAGAGAACACTACACAAGACATGGATTCATATTCATAACTAGTTCAGGATTAGAAATAAACTAAACATACTAATGCAATCATACATCAAAGATACATCAGTATATAGGAGAAACCAAGATAGCTTTATTGATCAATAACAAGGTTCAGGAAGAGATACAACCAAGAAGGCTCCAATCCAGCATCTCCTTCCCAGCGAATGGAATTCCTATCTTCACCCCCTTCAAAGCATTAAGTACCCAATAATTCCAGTCTCAAACCAACAGCAATTCTTTGCAATAACAAAATTCCAGCCTCTAGATCTCATGGAGGAGAGATCCATATATAGATGTTTGGAGAGAGGATGAGTCAGCTTGAGATCTGACTAGTGTCCTCTCCCTCTGTCAGTTCTTGATTCCACTTGGAGGTTCTTGCTTCCACTTGGAGATTTGGAACCTCTTACTCATCACCAGTCGAATTCTCTGAGGCAAGTGTCATTGAGGAAGATTTTGGAAGCTTCCTGGGTTTTGACACCTTGTGAAATGAACTTGCCACATGTCAACTCTCGCTCAGCGCAGGCAGCCAGTGTTGGCTTCGACATTCAGTGCAGGTAGCCAGTGTTGGCTTTGACATTCAGCGCAGACAGCTAGTGGAGCCACTGAATTGATCCTGAATTGACTTGTTTTTTAGCAGTTTCTGGTGGAGAACTTCTGTGAATTGCTGTGGTTTGTTAGCCTTGTTCCTCTAGGGGTAGGAACAACATGTTTAGGGACTTTGGATCCCTTAGATTATGGACATTTCATGCTCAATGCTGTAAGGCACAAAAATGTCTATAACAGTTGCCCCCTAAAGTATGAGGCCGCTTATCGGGTGAAATGCTTTATCCAGGAGGGTCTGAAGTTCATCCAATGCTGGGAGGAGACCTATAATAAGATACAATACAATACATTATTTTTCATACTGCTTTCATGATCTAGCTGAGGCGGTCATTCCCATGCTCAGCTTTATAAATTCATTTTTCTGTACATAGAATAGACAATCGTCTGATGGTAGACTGATAATTTTGATGAAATTATCATCCTTTGGGTAGGATGATCATCTGCTGCAATGATGTACATGTCAAATGTCTTTATCTTTCCTGAATATATATCGCAACCCGGATGGATGAAACTAGATCCGGGGTCTTCAAACTCATTCGATCTTCACTCTAAGTACAAGTCGATCCATGTGAGAAATGTTCTGAAGTCAAACATGGAAAGACATCGCTTGATTACCGGTCAATGAGGTAAACCGTTAACAAGCGCGAGAGGAATCACCGATAATGATAATGACCTTCAAGGTACTGCAGTACAATTCACGTGGTGTGAATAAAGGACTTGGCGTCGAACACCACGCAAAATCTTTCGGTCGAAGGTCATTGATGTATACCTGTCACCGAAAGTGAGAAACTTGCCATTGAGGCATGCAAGCTTCAAAGTACTGAAGGGGGTGTTCCTAGATCAACTTCTTGGATAATGAGCTGATGTCGACAAGAAGCGATCCGTCAAAGGAGGGCCTTAATGAATCCCACATCAATGACACGGAATGGAGCTAATGATTTTGATGGAGGTGAAAACGATCTGTGACATATGATTCAGGGTGGCGGTCATGAAAGAATGAAGGATAATGTACGGCAGTGGATGGGACACGGTTGACTTCTCTGAATGACTTCTCTTGAACATATGGCGACACTGATGCGATGGATCGGTAGCATTACCCCAAATATGGATGGTATGGCGAGACCATGGTGATGTGACCGGTGAATGAAACAACCCAACCTGATTGTGGTACGGAGGAAAAGTGTCATGTCCAAGAGCGACTTGCTACCATCAAAGTTTTCTTGAGTTTCTCCCAATTTTTCCCCAGTCATTGCTGACCAGTACCTCTTTGTTTTTGTCAAGCTTGAGGAGGATAACATATGCTTGTTCTATAACCTGCCCTTCGGGCAAGCCCATGGCTATGTTTTAACGAGCCTAGCGATAGTGAAACTCGTTCTCGTCTAAAGACAAGTTTGTCGCTATTTAATGATTTTAACGAGTCTAATGACAAAGACAACTCGGTCCCTTTTCATTTTTAGAGAGTCTGAAAAGGTACGTAAAGATAACTCCAAAGTTCCTTTTTCGTCATCTAATCCCTTAAGTCCGAAAAAGTATAAAACAATACAGAACGGATGAGTTTTCGATAGTTTTAACAAGCCGAACAAAACAAGTGCTCGATCTTTTTGTGCAATAATCCCTCAGGTCCAAAAAGATTAAAATCTAGAGGAGGGATAGCACTTCCTGTCGCTTTAACGAGCTGGAAGGCCAAAACTCGGCAATCTTTTCATTTTTTACGAGTCAGATGAAAAGAGCTTAAAGAAGACTCGTCTTTTGAGGAACGAGTGATGAAACGGGTTAGCAGTTGATTCCAGGTACAGGTTGGAATTTTCCAATCACGGTAGTGTCACAAGGATGGCTAGGTGAAATCACTTTTCGCAGCTGTTCCTCAAAATGGGTAAACAAACATATGGAGGTGAACGATCGGCCAATGGAAAATTGGAGGTGACGGTGCAAACACGACCAAGGCTTTAATGGCTGATAAGGTTACATTCACAGTGGTTATTTACCGAGTAGTGGTTCATTTTTAATTTTAAAATGAGCTTAAACGTTGGTGGAAACACTTGCTCATTGCTTATGTTTATTTTTTAACGAGCATGAAGTCCGCGTTAAAACTGCTCGGATCTTGCGTTTATTTTTTAACGAGCATGAACTGTGTGCTAAAACTGTTGGCATTATGATGCATGTGTTGTACTTGATGGCAACCCCCCTCATAGAAGACCATCTCACTTATATACATTCAGAAGAGTGTAACATAATACATAGATGCAGGACAGCTCAAAGGAATCAAATGGCAAGTTCTTAGTAAGCTTTGCCATCAAGTCCAAAGGGGGAGATTGTTGGCATTATGGCTAAAGTGTTGTCCTTGATGGCAACCCATTCAGGTGGTAGTTCACTACTCTTCAAGTCAACAGCAGAAGTTGATGATCAGCTCTCATTTTATTGAAAAATTATGAAGGACGCAGGAAGCTAGTTCAGAAGGTGCGTACCCGCAGGTACACCATGCAGAAACTGCATCTAGGGATGCAGGCCAGCCGTTCAGGGGGTGCGTCCACCCAGTGCACACATTTCAAGGCAGAGAAAAGCACGTGGGGGTTTCTTGTGTGGTATCTAGCCGACGGTTTTGTGTTTCTATGGTGTCGGCTCGTGGTATTGTTCCTTGATTTGAGGAGGAGATTGCCTATATAAAGCAAAGGAGATCATTTGGTTTGAGCATGTCTTTTGTTGAATATCTTATGAGGTGAGATCTGGTCTAGATCTAATGAAGGCGAATCTATTAATGGACCGAGATCTCTTGGCGCATGTTCAGATCTGTGGATCTGATTGTCTGGGTTACTTCTAAAGTCTTGAAATCATCTATGCCCAGAGGGACGCAGGTGCAGTAAGGTTCAGGTGCGTCCGGGACGCAGGAGCGAAGAGTTTCAGGTTCGTCGGACGCAGGCGCACAAGGTTTCAGGTGCGCCGGGACGCAGGCAGTTCAGTAGATTCAGTGCGAGGGACGCAGGCTAGCAGTTTAGCAGGGTGCGTCCAGGGACTCAGGCCAGCAGTTGAGCAGGGTGAGTCCGGGACTCAGGCTAGTAGTTGAGCAGGGTGAGTCCGGACTCAGGCTAGCAGTTGAGCAGGGTGCTTCCTTCTCTTAAAATCTTTGTTTATCATTGTTGTATTCCGGGTTTGGTCCTATTATTGTTGATCTGGTTATTTCAGTTGATTGGGTGTTTCAGAAGGTTGTTTGAGCTTCAATGTTGTTGTTGGGTCCAGTATGAAAATTGGATGAAATGTGGCCTTTCAGTTTATGGGTTGTGCTTTAGTGTATCCAGTATGAAAATTGATGAAACGTGGTACTTGAAGGAGAGAAGATTGTAGGCCGGCACCTACGTACTAGTATCTAAGCTAGTACAAGAGCTAAAGGAAATCTTTGGAGCATTGTAACAGGTAGTAGCCTGCGTACTAGTAAATGGATCGGCTAGTACAAGAGCAAAGGGGGTTGTAGCTCCCGTACTGGTATAAGGCTGCACCAGTACAAATATTGTAAAAGAATTTTCTTATTAAGAAGAAGATTGAGATGACTTGCAGCAGGTGGTTTTTCTCCCGCATTGGGTTTCCACCTTACATCATTGTGTTCATGTGTGTGCCTTATGTGTGATGATCTACTTTATGTTACTGCATCTGTTAACTGATAATATGGTTGATAATGTTCTAATGCACTCATTGAAGATCGATTAACTTAATCATAAGAAGTTGTGGAAGTAGCATATATGAATCTGATTATGGAAATGAAAAAGTTTTATTAATATGATAATACTGATTCACCCCCCCCCCTCTCAGTATTATTTCCAACAATTGGTATCAGAGCAGGTCCTTTGATAGAAGCTTGATCGCTTGAAGGAGATCCGTGGAACAATGGGAAAGAAGCTTAAGAAGAAAGCTAATAAGAAAAGGAAGTCATCTCAGAAGAACTATGACAGTGGAAGAATCGATTGGGGATTAGGCATAAGAAGCTCTTCAGATTCAGAATCAGATTCAGAGTCATTATCAGGTATGAATGTGTTATCCTCTGATGTTCCAGCTATATTTCCTTGTGAAAGAGATGAAAGTGATAGCGAAACTACTGAATTTGCTCTTATGGGTGAACAAGAGAGATATCAAATAGAGGCAGAATTTAAAAGGCTGACAGAAAAAATTAGAGATCAACAAGATCTATTAAACAAAAAGGAATGTGATTTCAAAGAAGAAGCTACCAAACTAAGGGCACAACTAGAAGAAGGAAACAAGGTAAGAAAGCTACTCAAGGACAAGGAAGACCAATGTCAAAAATTGCAGCATGAAGTGACATCATTAAGAAAAGAAGTCAACGAAAGAAGCACAACCATCAAGAAACTCAAAGATAGATCCAGCTACTATGAAAATCTTGAAGCTACAATCCTCTCACTAAAAGGAGATCTTGAAGAATCAAAGAAGCAGAATACAGATCTACTCCAAGCTATTGCAAAACAAGAAAACGAAGTCACCAGCTTAAAATCTCAACTGGAATGTGCCTTCCGAGTTCGTCAAATGCAGCAGGATCTGAATGAAGAACAAGAAAAGGAGATTCTCAAACTAAGGGAACAAATGAAAGCTGAAGAAGTTTTGAAAAAGAAATCTCTTGAAAAGGAAGAACAGCTTCAGGTTGAGGTAAATATCTTGAAAGGTAAACTAGAAGAAAAGGATAAGCTTTTACGATTTCAAGATAGCTCTAAAGTATTGGATGATATTCTTAGTAGTCAAAGGTCCCCTGCTATAAAGACTGGTCTTGGTTTCCATGAATCTGTTGAAGGTGAATCTAGTTCACAAGGTGAGGCAAGAAACTCTAAAAGGAAATCTAAAGTGATCAACGAAGAAGTGAAAGATCAATCTCATCATCAACCAAGGAAAGAGATTCCTCAAAGAAAATCCTTTACTCCTCCTATGAATAATGTTGAATGTTATGTATGTCATAATCTTGGACATGTTGCAGCTAGATATAGAAGAAGAAGAGTTCAAGACCATTATGCAGAAAGGTCATCTCAATCAAGGTACTTTTATGGATATTGCTTTGCTTGCAATATGTTTGGTCACAAAGCTACTGATTGTTACAGGAGGAATATGAAACATGTAAGATGTTATGCATGTAACAAGCTTGGACATATAGCCAAGGAATGCAGGAACAAAGTTTGGGCACCATATCAAAAGGAGAAAATGTCATCATCACGCTTGAAGATATGGAGGAAAAAGGAAGTACAGTCAGAAAAGGATGGCACAGTACAATGTACAGACATACCAGAATCAGAGGAAGCTGAAAGTACAGGACGCAGTGCAGTAACAGGAGACCTGCGTGCGGACGCAGGCCAGACCAAGTCCAGGTGCATCCAGGACGCAGTTCAGTAACTGAAGATCTGCGTGGGGACGCAGAGCGACTGAGGATCAGGTGCGTCCCTGAAGCAAAAGGACGCGGCGCGATAGTAATTTTGGGTGCGTCCCTGAGTAAAAGTACGTGGCACAATAGTGTTTTTGGGTGCATCCCTGCAGCAACAGGACGCAGCGCAGCAGAAGATAAAGTGCGTACCTGTCTCAAAGCATTTATTGGCTGTTTCTTCTTGATATGCATGATCAGATTTAACAGATGGCACTGGTTCAGGGGGAGCATATGTCCTAAATTCATTGTTGGCATTATGGTCCTTGGTGACAATGCTTATGATTCATCTTGCTATTATGAGTTGGTCACATGATCAGATGTATGGTTGATTCTCTAATGATGCTTGCATGAAGTCTTTATTATCCTTGGCACATATATGGATGAGGTTGGCTGATTTCGTGGATGATTATTCAAAGTCGCATTGTTGGAGACATGATGATGATGAGTTACTCATATGCATTTCATGATGATGTTGACATGAGCAAGATGCATGATTTCTTTCTTGGCACAAATGGATGAGGATTGTTGGCTGGATACAGGGATGATTATTCATACATATGTTGATTGATGCTGATGCTTTCATTTGATGGCTCTTGATTCATGTAGATCTGGATGGTTATGAGTTGATGTTGACAGATACTATGGAGCAGATTATACAGTGCTGTTTATGTTTGGAAGGTCGTAGCAAGACTCATGTTGTAATAGTCTATCTATTATCGTCATCTCTTCAGGTCATGTAACGGCCTATGTCCCCCCACTATGCATAGGATGAAGATGTAATGTATTTGGTTTTCATATTTCTGATGTATTCCCACTTGGTTGGATGGATGATCCTTATTGTGATGGGTGATGGATGTATGTATTTTATAGAGTCATGTTCTTCTTGTAGAACATCTTTTTGCAGACCTTGCTTACAGTCAGGGGAGCTTGAGCATGAACAACACTATATAGCAGAGCAGACATCTCAGCTTGTTCTCAGAAAGACCATTATCAGATTGGAGCACCATGTCATATTCAAAGGGGGAGCTCATTCAGAGACTTCAGCAGATCTGGTTTATAGTCAAAGGGAGCATGTTCTTAGGGGGAGCATACCCCTTTGCCCTTGATGTCAAAGGGGGAGAGTGATCTGGTGTTGTTGCCATCAAGTCCAAAGGGGGAGATTGTTGGCATTATGATGCATGTGTTGTACTTGATGGCAACCCCCCTCATAGAAGACCATCTCACTTATATACATTCAGAAGAGTGTAACATAATACATAGATGCAGGACAGCTCAAAGGAATCAAATGGCAAGTTCTTAGTAAGCTTTGCCATCAAGTCCAAAGGGGGAGATTGTTGGCATTATGGCTAAAGTGTTGTCCTTGATGGCAACCCATTCAGGTGGTAGTTCCCTATTCTTCAAGTCAGCAGCAGAAGTTGATGATCAGCTCTCATTTTATTGAAAAATTATGAAGGACGCAGGAAGCTGGTTCAGAAGGTGCGTACCCGCAGGTACACCATGCAGAAACTGCGTCCAGGGACGCAGGCCAGCCGTTCAGGGGGTGCGTCCACCCAGTGCACACATTTCAAGGCAGAGAAAAGCACGTGGGGGTTTCTTGTGTGGTATCTAGCGGACGGTTTTGTGTTTCTATGGTGTCGGCTCGTGGTATTGTTCCTTGATTTGAGGAGGAGATTGCCTATATAAAGCAAAGGAGATCATTTGGTTTGAGCATGTCTTTTGTTGAATATCTTATGAGGTGAGATCTGGTCTAGATCTAATGAAGGCGAATCTATTAATGGACCGAGATCTCTTGGCGCATGTTCAGATCTGTGGATCTGATTGTCTGGGTTACTTCTAAAGTCTTGAAATCATCTATGCCCGGAGGGATGCAGGTGCAGTAAGGTTCAGGTGCGTCCGGGACGCAGGAGCGAAGAGTTTCAGGTGCGCCGGACGCAGGCGCACAAGGGTTCAGGTGCGCCGGGACGCAGGCAGTTCAGTAGATTCAGTGCGAGGGACGCAGGCTAGCAGTTTAGCAGGGTGCGTCCAGGGACTCAGGCCAGCAGTTGAGTAGGGTGAGTCCGGGACTCAAGCTAGCAGTTGAGCAGGGTGAGTCCGGACTCAGGCTAGTAGTTGAGCAGGGTTCTTCCTTCTCTTAAAATCTTTGTTTATCATTGTTGTATTCCGGGTTTGGTCCTATTATTTTTGATCTGGTTATTTCAGTTGATTGGGTGTTTCAGAATGTTGTTTGAGCTTCAATGTTGTTGTTGGGTCCAGTATGAAAATTGGATGAAATGTGGCCTTTCAGTTTATGGGTTGTGCTTTAGTGTATCCAGTATGAAAATTGATGAAACGTGGTACTTGAAGGAGAGAAGATTGTAGGCCGGCGCCTACGTACTAGTATCTAAGCTAGTACAAGAGCTAAAGGAAATCTTTGGAGCATTGTAACAGGTAGTAGCCTGCGTACTAGTAAATGGATCAGCTAGTACAAGAGCAAAGGGGGTTGTAGCTCCCGTACTGGTATAAGGCTGCACCAGTACAAATATTGTAAAAGAATTTTCTTATTAAGAAGAAGATTGAGATGACTTGCAGCAGGTGGTTTTTCTCCCGCATTGGGTTTCCACCTTACATCATTGGGTTCATGTGTGTGCCTTATGTGTGATGATCTACTTTATGTTACTGCATCTGTTAACTGATAATATGGTTGATAATGTTCTAATGCACTCATTGAAGATCGATTAACTTAATCATAAGAAGTTGTGGAAGTAGCATATATGAATCTGATTATGGAAATGAAAAAGTTTTATTAATATGATAATACTGATTCACCCCCCCCTCTCAGTATTATTTCCAACAAAAACTGCTCGATGATAAGCTTGCATGCCCCCAGCATAATAACACAAATCGAGGTGCATGCCCCCCCAAGCTTCATTGCATTCAACTCGGTGGTTGGAATGAAGGTTTACCTTTGAGATTTGAAAAGGGGATTTGTTTCATCTTTTAGTGAGGTTGACATAGTAAAATAACTATCCTCATGACTCCTTGTTTCATTTTTTAACGAGGTTGACACGAGATAAGAACCGTCCTCGGAGTCCAAATCCATTAGATATAGAAGGTTTCATATTCCACTATGGCCACTTCCGCCAGATTACTCGGAGGCGGTAGGGCAAAAGTACCCATTAAGGCAGGGTCTTTTAGGAGACCTACTCCGATATTTTGGAGTGAATGATTGCTTCCATGGATCATTGGAATGCTTCCAGTAACTTGAGAACCATTGGGGAGAAAATTTTGTTGGTCGACGATTGTAATTCCTCCTTGAAAGGGAAATGCAATCTTTCTAAAATAGGTCGACACAACAGCTGCCATGGCATATATCCATGGTCGTCCCAGTAGGATGTTGTAATCAAGATTCCCATCGATGACTTCAGCATCTATTTCTACTGTTTTGCCTCCTAGTTCAACTTTCAAGTTATTTAGGATACCGTATGGGGTATATGTCCTTCCGTCGAATGCTTTTAATGTTGTCGCAGATCGCGACAAGGTTGGAGATCCTAAAGTTTTCCAGCAACTCATCGACATAATACATTTAGATGCCCCCTCATCAATAATCGTTCGGTGAACAGTTTTGTTGAGGGATTTCACTTGAACAAGGAAAGCTAATTGAGCTGGTAACTGAGGATCGTACCCTTTGTGGTCAAAGGATACAAGATTGGAATCCATTGGGTCAACCCCACCTATTGCTGATAATAAAGCTTGCTCTTGGGAGAGGCAATTTTGCGGTACCTCAAGTGTCGACATAGCGGACGGCGATTGGGCCAGGTCCTCTATTATATTATAATTCTGTGCTATTTTTGCACGAGGATTAACTGTCGATTTGTGCACTACTCCCTTTGGCGACTTTATCATTTGTTCAGGAATGATGGGTGGCACAACTTTGGTAAAAGTTGTAGTCGAACTACTAGGTTGTTCATTAGTCTTGTTATTCGACACTTGTGGATTCCCGTAATCTTTATTCCTTTCCAAAGCATCATTTTGCTGCTTTGAGATAGACAACATAAGCACTTGGGATCGGGAAGCATTTTGATTAGCAACCAATTTGGTTCCCGGGCTTGGAAACGGATCAGTCAATACTGCTGAGGTTTTTGAACTCTTAAAGAGTTTCTTAACTTCAGCTATATGTGGACAATCTCTCGTCCAATGATCCTCATCGCATATATGACACCCCGCAGGGGGTTTCCTTTTTCTCCCTTTCTTTTTCTTCTTGCCCCTTGGTTGCTTCAGTTGTTTGCCCTTGTCGGTCGACACGGCATTTACTTCCGAGGTAAGAAGTTCCTCATTTGCATTTTGATCTGAAATCTTACGGGCCTTCTTGGATGTGGCCTTTGTCGATTTCGTGTTTGTTGTGCCAATCACACCATCGCCGGCATGAGAGTCATTGTTTGATTTAGGAGGAGGAGGAATTGAGAATTCCGGTCTAGGGGCATCAGGTATTTTGTCGTAGAGCGTGCCAGACTGAGTATAGATCAAGTCCAGATATTGCGCACGAGCGATAACTTGCTCTTCCGTTACGACTCCCCCCTTTGCCACATCTTCCGTGATGGCAGGAAGTAATGACTTGATAAACCATTCAGCTAATAGCTGATCGGGAATGTACGTTTTTACCATCCTACGATGACGTCGCCACTCATGTATATGATCAGATATGTGAGTGGCCGTTGTCTGTTTGAAGTTGGTAAGAAGTTCGGTTCCCGTTTCGTACCTTATCGGTAACTGAAAATGGGTTAAAAAGGTTGTGGCTAGGGTACTGAAGCTGTCGAATGAAGCTCTAGGCAATTCGATATAGCATTTTGCTGCCGGACCAGTCAACGTCCTCTGAAAAAGGCGAAGCCTAATCGAATCATCATTTAGGGTGTTTGATGAACACCGCAGATGAAAGGTCATCACATGATTCGACGGATCTTCACCCGGATTTCCATTAAATTTAGGAATATCTGACGGAAGTTTATGCGGAATCGCTGGCCACCAAGGGGCATAAGCAATTGGATCATTCGTAAGCCGGTTTAGATCTGGTAATTCTAGAGTTGCTACAAAGGGCAACTGTTGATTCAGGTTAGGCGAAGCATAAGCAGGATAAGATGGAATCGCCTGAGCAGTGGGTCTTTGCATACCAGCATAATGTATTTGATGCTGGCAACTTTGACAAGGTTGATGGGCATAACCATTATAATATGGCTGTTGGTAACCACTTTGTAAATGCGATTGCCCATTACTTACAAAGACTTGTTGCTCAGGTCCTCGATATGATTGCTGGAATGGGGGTTGATGAGTTTGAACCAGCTCTGGTTGTTGGACCATTTGCTGTTGTCCAATACTGGATGATTGACCAAGATGAGGAGTCATAGTACTTGTTTGAGCCTGAGTCGCTCCAGATAAGGAGGCACTAACCGGAGGTTGTGATTGAGTTGTCGAGACAAGAGGCTGTTGTATGGCAACCTGAGAAACTTGGGGTTGACATACAACAGGTAGCGCTTGTACTTGCGACGCAATCACCGTACCAGGTATAGTGGCAACATTCGACACAGGGTGGACTGGTTGCATTGAATATGCAACCCTTGGTTGCTGAGGCAGTATCGGTACCCATCCGCTGGATGTAATTCCAGTTTGACCTGAACTTTGTTGTAAACTCCCATATGGTTGTTCTCCGGGGGGGAATAATGAAAAGGCATACTGTCCTCCATATGGTGGCAATCCAGTACTTAAAGGGTAGATTGGCCTTTGAAGACACATTGGATCAATTTGTTGAGTTTCAACATAAGAAATACCAGATGATAATCCAGATGAAAAAATAGGAACTAACCATGTCGTCGAAACAGTCTCTGATTGGACTCCAGCTTGTTGTTGACAATTTGTCGGGATAGATGGTATACCAGCGAACATCGTTGGAGTAGCAGCAGGAGGCTCTGCCGCTGCTCCGTCGGATGACACAGTCCTGGATGTCGACGGTTGTTCAGACATATTTAGTCTATCCAAAAGATTTCCTAGCGATTCTACAAGAACTTTGTGATGAAGGTAGACTAACTTTGAAGATCAACGAGGGAAAGGTGATGATTATTCCGTTTAAAATAAATTTTAACGACGCTTTAGACACAACTTGCTTTTTCAATTTTAAAGAGTCGAGAAAAAGCTAAAGATGACTCTAGTCTCCTTCGATGTTTTAACGAGCCCGAAGTGAAAAATGCTCGGATGGACTTTTTCTGTTATAGAGTCTGAAAAAGGCCAAAAGGAACTGCTCTGGAGTTCTAGGTAGAGGGTGTGCCAAACTTTTCGCAAAACCGCAGAATACTTTTTAGGGTACGGGCGGTCGATCTTCCTGAATGCTGTGTTCAGTGCATTGCGATCAGTAGGGCGGCCGACACGACTTCCTAAGGATAAAGGTTTTATGCCTATAGGGGTTTCCCAATATATACTCGACGGTACGTGGGAGCACAATCCGTACTGGTGCTATCGTCCCTCAGGAGGAATCACCCACCTTCAACGAGATCGACAGTCACCAGGCTTTACGACGCCGGAACACGTCTCTAGCCTAGACCTCTATGTTGTGCGTTATGTTTCAAAGCGTTGTTAAGTTCATTCAGTTTATTTTAAGTTGATCTTTTTAGAAGTTTGCCTTTCTGGATCACCACGAGATGTATGATACAATTCCTAAATGCAGTCTAAAGATGATAAGCAAGCTTTATATCTTTTCAATTTTGAAAATCCTAGCTACTAAGGGAAAAGAAAGACACCATCTTTTCTCAAAGAGCAATCAGCACACTCTAATGCACTTTTCCTAAATCAAGCATGCAAACTATCAAAATGCAAATGCACAATGCAGGTGTTTGTTTTCCGCTTTCTTAGTATTGATGCCTACAAAGAAAGCTTTTTGTACAACTTTGAATTTGCTTTTAAATGATAAGTACAAACAAGTTTACTTTTTCGAAATCAGAAAGGGTAGAAGAGATTACAGCACTTTACGACTTTCGAAATGAACACTTGTTTCGACACTTAAAAGAGACAAACTCAAACCAATAAGCAAAAGCAAATGTATAATCAACTATAAACAGCCAATGAACTCTCTCCTAAGATCACAATCAACAGATCTAAATCAAGGGCTACAGGATGATTATTTCACTCATGCAAAGGAAAACTGTAAATGACGCCACAAATACATAAAAACACTCACAGTCTTTTTGTACAAAAGGAGGCGGAATTTAAGCAGAGAAAAGGAGTTATCAGACTGGTACCTATGCTGGTTACAAGCTGCAAAAATCAAAGATCAAAACAGGGCAACAGAGAGCAGAGAACCCCAGCTGCAAAAGGCCAAACTGGATCAGCGCAACCTCAACACTGTGGTTTTGACATTCAGCGCAGGTAGCCTTCACGGGACCTGCGTTGAAATGCAGAATGCCTTCACAGGGGTCGCGCTGAAGGAGAAACGAGAGTTTCTCACTGGGTTCTGGGTCACAGATTGCTAATTAATCAACGGTTTCAGGCCAAATCAAAACCACAAGCAAGGTACAATCAAAGGGATGCTTTGAGAGGGTACTAAGATCTATCACAAAGGATCATCAAATCATTTGTGAGTCCATTGTTCAGATCATAGACAAATCCAGTGATTGGATCAAGGTAGCAAGTGTCTACTTTGCTTCTGAGAATAGTAGATGCAGTTCGATTGTTGTTGTTGAGTCTATGAAACAAACAATGATAGAGACACAAATAGAATGACTAAACAGATCTCCCCAGCGGAGTCGCCAATTTGTTGTGGGGAAAAATGCCTATGCAGGACGATCCTGTCCACCTAAGGTGTGACAGTGCCTTAGCAACAAACAGAAACAGCTATTCTAGTATTCTTCCTTTATGAATTAAGAATGAAGAGAGATGGATGGACTAACCGGTGTCTTCCGTTTGTCTCTCAATCCGGTTTCTCTTCTCTTTGAGAGTTCCCAGCTACTTGCCTTCTCGCTCGCCCAGCTTCAACAAGTCTCTGCAAGATCACAAGAAGAGAACACTACACAATACATGGATTCATATTCATAACTAGTTCAGGATTAGAAATAAACTAAACATACTAATGCAATCATACATCAAAGATACATCAGTATATAGGAGAAACCAAGATAGCTTTATTGATGAATAACAAGGTTCAGGAAGAGATACAACCAAGAAGGCTCCAATCCAGCATCTCCTTCCCAGCGAATGGAATTCCTATCTTCACCCCCTTTAAAGCATTAAGCACCCAATAATTCCAATCTCAAACCAACAGCAATTCTTTGCAATAACAAAATTCCAGCCTCTAGATCTCATGGAGGAGAGATCCATATATAGATGTTTGGAGAGAGGATGAGTCAGCTTGAGATCTGACTAGTGTCCTCTCCCTCTGTCAGTTCTTGATTCCACTTGGAGGTTCTTGCTTCCACTTGGAGATTTGGAACCTCTTACTCATCACCAGTCGAATTCTCTGAGGCAAGTGTCATTGAGGAAGATTTTGGAAGCTTCCTGGGTTTTGACACCTTGTGAAATGAACTTGCCACATGTCAACTCTTGCTCAGCGCAGGTAGCCAGTGTTGGCTTTGACATTCAGCGCAGGTAGCCAGTGTTGGATTTGACATTCAGCGCAGACAGCTAGTGGAGCCACTGAATTGATCCTGAATTGACTTGTTTTTGAGCAGTTTCTGGTGGAGAACTTTTGTGAATTGCTGTGGTTTGTTAGTCTTGTTCCTCTAGGGGTAGGAACAACATGTTTAGGGACTTTGGATCCCTTAGATTATGGACATTTCATGCTCAATGTTGTAAGGCACAAAAATGTCTATAACAGGCCCAACCCCAAGAGTTGTGGCTCCTATAAAAAACTCAGAGCTGATATCAAATTTGACTGCTTCCCATTATCAAAAATAATCATAAGTCAAGAGTTGTGCCAATAATGGCTACAAAAGAACAAAACAGAGCTAGCAGCCTATAGTGCAAAATATGCAAGAGATTTTCAAAAGTCCTTTTCGAAGGCTGAAGCCTTAACATTTATACACTACGAGGCCCTAGCTGGCCTCCTAAATCTATGGGACTTGGCTACCCAAACTGTGAGTGAACAGCTCCTTCCAAGAAATATGTTTGGTTGCCTTCTAGATCCGGTTTTGGTGGCCTTTGGAGCTCGGAGTTGGGGGTGAAGATCCCAAGGGAGGCTATTTAATGCCATAGACAACCCCCCTACGAATCCTCAACCCAAGCTTGGCTGTCTCCTAGCCCATTTCTACTCGGTTTTTCTCCAACATGTGTCAAAAAATCCTGAAATGAGCACGTGTTAGCCACCTAGGAATAGTGACTACCCTTATTCGTACAAATGACATAAACATACTAAAAAATAATGCATAAGTTATGAAAAATGAAGGATTGAACAAGGGTAGTTAGGACAAATGAGCCCAAAATGTTACCAAATTTCGCGCTCATCATCACCCCCTGCTAAAATGATTGCTCATCCCTGAGCAACTAATCCAGCTCCTCGTCCTTCATTACTTTAACCGCCACTCTCACATCCCAGGCTTCTGAAGTAGTATCCTCCTCACTGTCATGGAACCTGGCCTTCTTTTCCACCTCTTCCCATTGCTTATGCTCTTCTTTTTCTGTGCTGCCTTCTACCAATCCCAAAAGCAAAGGTGGGCTTAGCTTGAGGCCAATCCAGCTGGCCTGGAGGTTCTGCATGGACTTCTTGTAGAGAGTTACCCATACTAGGTCCTTCCTCATTCTAGTTGGAGTGTGATACTCCCTAATTTTGAGGCTGTGGGACAATGTGTTCCACCTTCGGGTGCAAGCATGAACACAATTGTCCCCTAATAATCGCTCCATATCCTCGAAATGTGCTATAGCCTGAGCCTGCTGATCCATGTATTTTAGTAAAGCCTGAGGGTTGGTTGTTAGGTGTTGGTGGGCGGATATCAATGCAGTGGGGTCCCCTGGCTCTGCTCTGATTAACAGTGGTTCATGTAACTCTCGGTTCATAACATCTTTGACCTCTGTCGCTCTCTTTTCTTCGTGGTTTAACCATGAGGTAAATGCCATCAGCTGCATATCTCCCACAACTGTGTTGGGATCCCATGAAGTTACATTAGGAAGGGCCAAATTATGGAGGTAGAACTCTGATAGCTTGGCCTTGTCCTCTGTGGAGCTGCTGTTGCATAAATCTGTGAACTGCTGGGGGTTTTGGATCTGGGAGATACCCCTCTGTGCTAATGCATTAATTTGGAACTGCAGCCATTGGTCTCGTAGGTATAGGCCATAAGATTTGGCCAGCTGCCTACATTGTAGAGCATCCATAGCCCAACTGGCCATGCAGGCCAGTTGTGCCTCTTTTTCTTGCAACTGTTGTTTGAGAGCTTGTATCTCTATGTTTGCTTGCAATTCCCTTTCCTGTAGATGTTGGTTTAGTTCCTCAAGACCAGCTTGCATTCCTTCTTTGCCTTGAGGTTCTGCTGTAGTGTCCTCTGATGTTGTGCCCCTTTCTTTCCTCTGTTCCTATAGCTGCAGTTTGAGCTTCTCATTTTCTTCCTGTAGAAATACTCGCTGGCAGTTTCCCACGTGTTTTGCCATAGCTAATTCCCTTCTTGCCTCCTTGAGTTGTTCCTCCAAGGGGCCTATATCTGCTACTCCTTTAGATTTAGCTATCCTCATCCATGTGTGGGTCCGCACTCTTTCTTCTTCCAATGCAAAGAAAAGCGGTACTGTGAATTTTTGTGGGATAATTTTCCCAGCCTCCAAAAAGTTATAATAAGAGCTCAAGCTGGGCTGGGGGCTAGGCTCCATAATGTGTTCTACCTCTTCTTCCCTTTGTGGTGAGGTGGCTGCCTCCCCCTCCATTCTTTCGGTCTCCTTGAGCCTGGCCAATGTTTCTTGTAGAACTGCTTCAGCATCCTGTAGAGGGGTTTTTGAAGCTGACCTTTCCATTCTCTCCCTCTAGGTAGTTGTCTTGGGGCTCCCCCGCTCATAAGTGACTGATACTTTGGAGGGGGACTTCTCCTTTGGCGAGGTAGGGGTGTCTTCGATGGTAATTGGGTCTTTAGATGGAGGTTGGGGCCTGCCGGTTTTAATTCTTACACTTCTCCTCGCTTTGAAATACAAAGGAGTCTCCCTTTTGCGTTTCTCCTTTGGCTTGGGAGAGGTACTTAGGGTGGCCAGCACAGCTGCTGCCTCCCGAGCAAGAATTTCGGCCGTCTTCTCCTTCTGTGTTCTTTTCTCAGGACTTCCTGTAGAAAGCCCTGTAGTGGCTGATTTTTGGCTTCCTGTAGAAGTCGTTTTTAATTTTCCTGTAGAAACAGATGGCACCGTTTTAGCCTGCTTGGCTGAGGGTGCTTTTTCCTTAAATTTTGTTGAGGCTGCCTTAGACGTGCCCTCACTGACATGGACTTTTTCAGTCCTTTCCACCCTGCTCTGTAGTCGTTTCTCCCTGGGTGTTAGTGTGGTTTTGTCACCCTCTGTTTTGGCAACTTGGTTTTTCTCTTTTTTTCCCTTGTGCTCTTTCTTTGGTGCTTTGGCCATGGTTTCTTGGCCTTTTCCTTTCTTCTCTGTTTGAATTGGTTCCTTCTCCTCGCTGCTAGAGGAGGTGAGCTCCTCAGCCAGCACTCGGATGTCATCATCGTTAGTCAAATTTCAAAAGGTTTCCCAGGAGAGAGGGACGGTGTACATGTGGAGTGCATCTTCCACGAGGAGCTTAATGAGCCCATGATGGGTTATCTGGTCTGGCGTCCCCTCTCTCAATTTAGTGGCACACTCAGTGATGGACTGCAGGAGGAAGTAAGGAATGCTCAACTTTTTCTCTAAGGGTAGGTCCATTTGGTGCCTAAGTTCTGTGAGCAGCCGGAAATGATATCCATACACGATGCTGAATCGCCCCTTGCACATGATATACTTCATAATTTGGAGGCTGACCTCACTCTAGAACGGCTGTAGGCTAGTTCTTCGAACTCCATTCTTGCCTTCTGAGAATTGCTCCTCTGGAAAAAAGAACTCCTTCTTAGCCTTCTGGCCCAGTTTTCTCTCCTCCTTATCCCAAGGTACCCCCATCGGTAGATCAGTGACTCTGCTAATGAACTGTGGGGTGAGTTTGAGGGTCAAACCTCTGAAGTTGACAACATCCAACATTTTTGACTTTGGCTGCAAGGATCGCAGGAATTCTTCTACAACCTCGTCATCGTGACCTTGAAGCTTGTCACAGAATGACATCCACCGTGCACGAGAAAACAATTCTACCACCTCAGGGGTTTCCTGTAGCTTCTTTGAGTCTGTAGGCTCTTTCCTAATGAACCCACCCGACATGGTAAAAGCTTGCTACGTTGGCTTGAGCTAACTGGCGCGTATAAAAAGATGGATCTTTGGGATTTCCTTAGACAGAGCGCAGAGTTACGCCTCTATCATGCACACAGTTTATAAATTCACGACTGTCTACAAGTGAGCCTTGATAGTGGCTCAATTATGAACCAAACCCTATAGAAAATCCCGCATACACACTACGATGACAATTCTCATGCAAAAATAAGAAGATGCTTGCAAATTCATGCACAGACTGTAATTTACGGTTTTCTACCCCTTTAATACGTCGACTTCACCACCTTTCGAACCAATTGCATGGGAGGACTATGTTCAGGCTTACCTCGTTCCAGAATTTCCACCTTTGACATGAATAGTTTAATTTTGCTCCGTAACGTTGAGCTTCCTGTAGCGCAGCTTCCTGTAGAAGTCGTGCACGAGTTCTGGGGAGCGCTTCAGTGGTTCTGGGCCTTCTGTGCAACAACAAGACGTTTGAACAGGCCGAGAACTCGGAGTAATAGCCTTCAGGAAATTGCGGATGCGTACTCGGCTGCAAAGCGGTTGAGAATAAATGAGTGTAGTGCGCCATACGCAATCTAGCCGGTGGATTTGAATCTCTGCGGAACTCGTTGTGCGGGGGTGAGCTGTCCCCGTCGGCCGTTTGGCTGACATCACATGCTATCACCACTGTATGTCTGCCTAACTACCGAATCATTCCCTGCATATCTACCACTGCCACTCCTGTTAGATCGCCGCTTCTCTCCGACTGGACGCTTCCCACGTGTCCATTTCCTGTCTCGTCGACACACCCAAAGCTTTTCGGATCAGACGAGGCCGTCAGGCTGGTTGTGGTGGCCAGTTGAATGGCTACCCGACTTGCTCAACCCATTCATTTTCATATTTACACACATTTTAGAGCATTGTTCATGTAATTTGACGAAACAGGGTGAGGCACTTACCTGTGCGGCTGTGGACGTTATTTTTCTCATGCTTCAGGACGAGGGTGACAGATCCACTTGCTGCCGCTTCATGCACAGGCACGGGAGCTCCTTTTCGTTGACTGCTACTGGTTACGAGACCGGTTGCCTGGCTGTGGATGGTGCATGCGCTGGCTCATGAGTTTCAGGTATCTTCATGGTGTGTGCTCTAGCCGGATCAACTGCTACAGGATTCCTGTAGGACATCCTGTAGTCATTTCTCCTCCTAGGGTGCATGCCGAAACGGTGGAGTCACGTTCACGGTTGCAGGGTCCTCGGATTGCCTTGACAGGTAGCACATTGGGCCTCTGCATGCTTTATTTTCCATTTGAAAATTATTTCTTCTGAGAGTCCAACGTTCTGGTTTGACTGTGCAAGTATTTCAATTGTATGGCAGCAATGGTGGTGGAAGGAGGCGACAGCAGTGGGTGATGGAGAAAAACATTGGTTGCATGCCTCCTTATTGGACTTCGGGCTTCAAATTCTTCTACATAGTCGGTCCTAGCCCGTCCCAAGATTCTACAGGAAGTTTCCTGTAGAAATACAGAACTTCCTGTAGAAAGTCCTGTAGCTTCCTGTAGGAGGCTAAACTATGACCAGATCGTGCCCAAACCTTGGAAGAGATGAGTGTTTCTGGAGGGAGTGCTGGTGAGGTCACTTGGTAGCATGGTAGGGACCCTTGTACTTGAGTTGAGAGGCCTCATTTTTTCCATGGAATTCCTGCAACCTGCATTAATTTCCAAAGCCTGAGCCTATTTTTCTATTTCTCTCTCCTTCTTTTTCTTTTTCTTTTTCTTTGTTTTCTTCTTCTTCTTCTTCTTCTTTTTTTTTTTTGGAAGAGACAGCAGGGACGCCTCAATGAGGTTTTCACCCCTACTATCTACCTTGGGCGCCTCAGAAAGGTTTTCACCCAAGAATATTTTTTCACTTTTTTTAGAGAGACAGCAGGGGCGTCTCAATAAGGTTTTCACCCCTACAATCTGCCTTGGGAGCCTCAAAAAGATTTTCACCCAAGGATCTTTTTATTATGATTTTTTCTTTTTTTTTTTTTTTTTTTTTTTTTTTTTTTTTTTTTTTTCATTTTTTTTTTTTTTTGATGCTCAGGGTATGCCCAAAACAAAGTCAGAACCCTTCTCTATGACCAGCACTGATTTTTCCATAGTTTTGATGAACTCTTGCCTCGAAAGAGGTTTCCTGTAGATCTTTAGTTGATGCCAATTGACAAGCATGGGGATGGCTTCCTCATCAATGGTCTGAATAAGAACAGACCCATTATCATTACACTTCTCCACTGCATATGGTCCTAGCCATCTTGTCCTTAGCTTCCCCTTGAAATCCTTATGTCTAGAATCATACAACAGCGCCCAATCTCCCGGTTGGAATTGCTTGTCATTGAGGTGTCGGTCATGCGATATCTTCCTCTGAAGTTGAACCACTTCTGAGTGGAGAAGGGCCTGCATTATGTGTTCATCTAGCCCATTCAGCTGCAATAACCTTTCTTGTTGGGCATGGCTGAGATCTAGGTCCAGCTGGGCTGCCATCCTCAATGTGTTATACTCGAACTTAATTGACAGCAAAGCTCTCTTCCCATAGACCAATTCATAAGGTGTGAAACCGGATGTGGTCTTCCAAGTGGTGTTGTAAGCCCAAGTGGCCTCAACCAAGCGATCTGCCCAATCCTTTTTGCTGCTACTCACCACCTTAGTCAAAATCCCTTCTAATGCTCTATTGGTGACTTCCACCTGCCCATTTGCTTGAGGATGATAGGGGGTGGAATTCCTATGCTTGATCTTGTGATGAGCAAGAAAGTCTTCAATTAAGTTGGAGGTGAACTAGCTTCCTTGATCGTTGACTAGCTCTCTTGGGTAGCCAAAATTGTAGAAGATATTTTCTCTTAAAAACTCAACCACCTTCTCTTCTGTCGCTGCTCTGATTGCCTTGGTTTCCGCCCACTTTGTCAGATAGTCTGTGCACACAATGATGTAAGACCTTTGCCTTGAAGGAGGTGTTAGCCTCCTGTTGCAACAGGGTATCATCTTTCATGATTGACATTTTTACATGCCAAATATGTCATACTTTGCAGGCTACAGTGTTCCATATTTCCACGAGGTGCCATAGAGTATGCTTAGTCCAAATGCACTGCTGTATTCCAATTTTTGATGAGTAGTTCCAGTTTTGAAGAGTTTTCATTTAAGGGAGGTCCAAACAGTTTAATCTTGGTCTCCCTAGGTTTCAATTTCCTGTTTTAGAATATAGAGAATGTTATCTATCCAAACAGTTTAATCTTGGCAGATTTGTAGATAGGTAGAGAATCAAAGGGACCCAACTGTTTAATCTGGGCCCTAGCAGAAATAAGTGTAGATTTAGATAGGAAAAATTCAAAAGAAAATTTGTAAATGTGGGTTTGCAAGTCTAAGTGCACCCAATTCAAAAGAAGAAAAAATGTTAGGAAGGTAGGTTGGGTAGGTAGCTATGTGGTTGCAGAAAGGCAATTTATGATCAATTTTGTGTTACAAAGTGCTTTATCTTTACAGATCACAGTGCAGGCAGTTTTCATGTAAGGGAGCTCAAAGGTGGACATAACTAACTCCCCCTTCTTCTAATTCCCCAAGTCACTTACTAACTTCCCAAAGAGGTCAAGATCTGCTTGATTCCTCTTAGTTTCATCATCATCCATATCAGTTGCCTTGGTGAAGATCTACTTCACTCAAGGATTTTATTTCTTTTCAAACTCTTTTCCCCAAAATTAGCCTAAGGTCCCTGACCTTAGCGCCTGCTTATCACCTTCATATTAACTACTAACAAGTATTATATAACTCCCTATCAGTTTTCCCCTTTCCCCTACTAAAACTTTGTATATAAAATTCCCCTATGTAAATATTCCCCCCTGGCAATATAGCCATATTCTTTCTAAGTCAGGGAAAGAACAGTGCATCTGGGGCTGCTTTTAGCCCATCCGTGTCTAAGCAGGGATTAATCTGACACCTAGCCAGATTAATAACCTCTTCCCTAGCCCTAAAAACCCTCAAAAACCCACTTTTTTCCCCCTTATCCTAAGTTTCGGGCATAAATTGCTAAACCCGCGCGCAAAAAACCATGTTCTACCCCTCTTCCTAAGTCCTAACTGTAAATACATTAACCCGCGCTCGTATTAACCCCAAACCCACTAAACCTAAGTTTCAAACCCCACCTGCACGCGTTATTTAATTTGGAATATTCCGCGCATATTCCCTGCCCGTATACCCCCGCCGACTCGCCATCGTCGCCAGCCGTTGGATCATCCACCCCGCAGATCTACGGCTGACGAGCCCTCCCATCCTCGAACCGCTCGAGCTTTAGCGTCCGGGAGATGGGCGGTATTACCGCTGTACTCCCGCCACGCGTCAGGCTCCGGGGTGTGGCGGAGCCCCTCCTCCCAAAACCACCCAGGCGCTAAGGCGATGCGCCCAAAACCGCTTACCGCCCTCCCCTGTGACGTAAGCCCCGAGTCACCTGCCGAGTCACCTGCCACATGGCCTCCTGCCACCGTACCCTGCCACTGTACATGCCACGTCACCGTTCGTACATGATGACATCATCCCACCACGTCATCATGCTAACGTCATCGCTGATGTCACCCACCGTACGAAGTCACATCCGCTGACATCACACTGACGTCATGCTGACGTCATCAGCACTTTTGGTGCGAAGGGAAAAAATCGCACTTCGGAGCCCCGGAATAAGTTTCTGAGGCAATTTTTGATGAGCGCAAATCGCTCATCGCTAGATTTTTTGGGCCAGAATGGGGAATCTTCAGGGAATCTTTTCATTCTGCGGCCCCCAAGAAGCCCGAAAGGCACCGAATGAACCATTTTTCTTCGTGAAGCACTCAGAAAGGAGCAGAAAGCAGTTTTGAAGAAAACAGAGGCCGAACAGCGGCCATTAAATGATGATTTAACACACAGCACATCAGAACAGCATCGATTTATTGCCAAAGAGTATCAGAGGAAGATGAAGAGCCAAAGAGTATCAGCCGAAGATTTTTTTAGGGGCTCGAAGCACCTGAACATTGATGAGCCCCCCTAGAAAGTCAAATCAAGAGGCGTAAGCTCATCATTGCCCTCAAATCACAGTTAAAGCTTTAAATGCAGACAGACAGAAGAGATGCAGAAACCCATACACATCTATTTACGAAAACACTGCAGCTAGCCACCAAGGACAACATCATTTACTCAGTTTTGATATGGTGGCCCTAAGCGCAGCCCGAGATATTTTTGCATTTATTTCTAGATAGGATTAGGTTAAGTAATCATCTTTCTTTCATACCTGATTAGGTCAAGATGTGATAAAGGAACTCTGTAGATAGTTTTTCCCTATATATACCGCCCTCTACATTGTTACAAGGGTTGGTTGATTGAGAATTTTCACTAGAGACTCGCATTGTATACGTGAGTTTTTCTATAATCAAAGATTTCTGAAAGCTTGGAGAGTAAACTGACTGTTGTAAATGAATGTTTTTGGAGATATGAAGATGGAATTCTTGTGCTGTAGCCTGAAGCAATAAGTGCATCTTACCTCTGTTTATTGTTTACCACTATCTAAATAGCAAAAAGAAAGAATAGCTTAGAATTTGTTTAAATACACTCTATGCTCAATTTCTGTTATTTCTTTATGTTTTCCTCTGATTGAATTGGTTATGAATATGAATTCCTCCTGGCTCATGTTTACCCTGATTCACTTGTGTTGGCCAATTATCTAGGGATTCTTCACTGCCCCTAGGTAGAGCTCTGTTACCTCCATCTGTTAAGCTGATTGAGAGATTCTTAACTGCCTCTCATTACTTAGCATTCTTCCCATCATTTAAACCTGAAATATTGTTTCCTGCTCAGCTATCTTGCTCCACTTTACCTCTCTTGTGACCGAAGAAATGCATCAGCAGTTCTTCTCCTCGACTCCACGCCCAATGGTTTGAAACTTCCAGACTATGCCTTGCCTCTCTGTCTGAAAACATCAATTTTCCCACCAAAACAAAACAAAAACCCCCTGAACTCAAAAACTAGCCTAAAATCCTTTTCAACAAAGCTAAATCATAAAGAGAGAGCCCTCTCTGATTGCAGGTTCGCTAGAACCGGCAGTCCAAAGTTGGTCTGTGGTTACCTCGGCCGTATCCTTTTCCGGAGCTTAAGGACAACCTGAGTGATAACATAATGGCGACTCCACTGGGGACCTTCCTCAGATAACATAATGGCAACTCCACTGGGACTTCCTCAGATAGTTTCACGAAGAAGGTAAGAAATCTCTGCTGAGACCATAAATCAAACTTTCCAACTCCTGTTTATCTCTTAAAACTACAGATGAAGCCTGAATGTCAGCCAGAAAGCCTTTGAAACTGTTTTTTTCTTTGCATTAACAGGAGTAAATAAATGCTGCTTTAGTCAATCTTCATGCTAGTTTTAAGTTACAAACAAGCTGTCCCATATTTTAATTAGTCCCTTGTTGATTACAAAAAACATTCCCAGGAAAAATACCCAAAAAACAATTCGGAAGCTGGCTCCCAAGAAAAATCCACGATATACCAGATCAAATCCAGATCCCAACCCTCCAGCTGTTTTTGAAAACCCTAACATAATCTCGAAAAACCTTAGGAAGCAAGAAAGACAGGAAAATTTTGCTGATTTGAGCCCTGAAACAGCTTACCCTAGCAGTATTCCAACTCCTGTCAAGGTTTTGTTCCGGTCAACCCCAATTTCCCTTAGTTCATCATCTACATCTCGTAGTACTCCTTCCACACCTTCATTCACTGTACATACTAACACTACTGTTGTTTCCAGCGTTCCAGTTACTCCTGTGATCCCCGTTACTCCAGCTGTTCCACTTATCCCCGTTGTTCCACTTATACCTGCCAATATGGCTAATAGATATGCACCCCTGCAATTACCTGCTAATGCTGGGGCTTTACCTCAAGAGTACCAATCGAAAATCACATACTTTGATTCCACCGGTCCTTTAACAGCCATTCAGCACACCAAAAAGATGCAAGACTATTTTGAAAACTACGAAATAGATGATGATAGTGTGAGAATGAGAATTTTTGTTCAGAGTTTAACAGGTGATGTAAGAACTTGGTTCAGATCACTTGCTGCAAATTCCATAACCACCCCAGATGAGCTTTACCAATCCTTTACCAACAGATGGGAGAAAAAGAAAGACCCCTTGCACATACTAGCTGAATATGATATGATCAAACAAGGTCCTCAAGAGACTATTTTGGAGTACTGTGCAAGATTCAATAATGTATATAATGCAATACCACAGAACCTAAGGCCTCCACCTGACCTTGCTTTGTACAAATTTCCCGATGGATTCGACCCGGATATGGCATACCAGTTAAAAGAAAGAGCTCCTCAAACCCTTGCGGACATGCAAAATATTGCTGTCAGCGTAGAAGCCAATTTAATTGCCAAAAGAAATAGAGCTAGAATGGAAAGAAGAACCACCTTTAAGGAAGAACCCTCAGCTTTTGATCAAAAGCTTAATGCTATCATCAGTGGCCTGCAAAGGCTGGGAGAAAGAGTAGAAAATGTTGAGAGAAAAGCATCATGGGAAGGACAACAGTCTAATACCATAAGGAACCCAAATTTTAGAAAAACACAGAACACAAATGCTGGTAGGCCTAACCAAGACCATGATATAAGACCCCCTTTCCAAGATAATTATGTCGAAGGATCTACTTCTAGTGAACTCATAGAGGACACTCACATGAACTTAATGGATCTAAAGGGTGAGCACCAAACTGTCCTGTCCCAAGAAGACCAAAATGAACCTGATTACAATCAGTTTCAGACTAGGTCTGGTGAGTCTTTTGATTTCAAACAAGGTTATGATACCGCTGTGTATGAAGTACACAAACAATATAAGCTGAGAACTAGGACCATTGACATTTCCAAACCTAGTAAAATGAAGGATAGCAAACAGCCCAACAAGATCAAAGGCAAAGCTGTCATAACAGAACCAGTTGATATACCTATTCCAAACCCGCATCAAGTGACTGTAGAAGACATAACAGAAATACAGCCTTCCAATGATCAGCCTTTGCCACTTTCTTCCTCGAAAGAAAGCTCGAATAGGGTCCCAAAAAACTTTCTTGAAGTTGAGAAACCGCAAGCAAAAACTTCCCATAACGCGGATAAACAAGAGCAAAACGCAGACAATTCAAATGAAACAGAAAAAACTGCCATTATCAACACCAAGACTCCACTGGAAAAGCCATTTAACTTAGAGATAGAAATAGCTAAGTTAAAAATATCCATTCCCCTCTCAGAACTTGCCAAACATGATGTATATAGGCAGCAAATTCAAAAATCACTTCAAATGCCAGAGGTTAAGGATGATGTAAATGTTTTAGATGACACCCCAGAGCTGCTATTTGGCCCAAAAGTTAATGGAAAATCAACACATGGACCGGTCCCACCCTTTTATGTCAATTTGCATATACATGACAAAGTTTTGCCCAACGCTATGTTTGACTCAGGGGCATCACACAATCTTATGCCCAAAGCAGTTATGGAAAAACTGAATCTTGATGTTACAAGACCTTATAAATATTTATACTCATTTGACTCAAGTCAAGTGAAATGTCTAGACCTCGTCAAAGACTTGTGTGTCTCCTTAGTCCAATATCCCAACAAGACCATCCTCATGGATGTAGTGGTTGCTGACATTCCACCAAAATACGGTATGCTCTTGTCAAGATCATGGGGAGCAAAGCTCCAAGGATCCCTTCAATTAGACCTTTCCTATGCCACCATTTCAGTCTTTGGGCAACGAAAGAGATTGTATAGAGAAACGCTCATGAAATATGTGGTAAGTAGTGAGAGCAAGCCTGAAAATTTTCCCATTTACTCAATCCACTCTGATATGGATTCCTTTATTTTGTTTAATGATGATACAAGTTGTCCAATTGATAATGAGCACTTCACTCTAGAGCAACAAGCACACATCAACAAAGAATCAGTTGCACACACTGACCAAACTATCACAGCAGTTGATGCAACCAGCCTACCAAAAGAAGTTCCCCAAACAGAAATTTTAAATCTGCCCAATCCTAAAACAGCTCAATCTCTTGATACTGACCATAAGCAAGAAATCACATGGTATTTAGAGTTTTATGGCTCTGTCAACAAGTTAGGAGCAGGGGCAGGTGTATGGATTCACAACACATATAACAACCATGCAGAAGGTCATGCCTACAGACTGAATTTTAAATGCACAAACAACATGGCAGAATATGAGGCTCTGCTTTTAGGCCTTAAACTCCTCAGAGCTCTGGGAGCTGCAAAAGTGTCTATTTTAGGAGACTCTGATTTAATCATACAACAGATGAAAGGCAATTTCGTAACCAATGACAACAGAATGAGAGCCTATAGGACCGCTGCTACTAATATACTCCAGGCATTCACTGAATTCAAGCTTGACAAGATTTCCAGAAATCACAACATTCATGCACACAGCCTAGCCACCTTTGCTAGTACATGCAAGCTTCCTTTTGACCCAAACCATCACTTCACAGCTGAAATAAAACATAGGCCTGTCCCAAATAACGTTAAAGATTGGCAAGTATTCGAAAACGATGCCCAGATTAATAATTTCCTCACCCTTGAGCAGGAATTTTCGAATATCAACATCGACATGGATGCTATGACAGATCCAGAACACCAAACAACTGAAAATCGGCAAGATGTAACAGCTGCAACAGTCAAGCAAATCCTGAAACCAACTATTTTTGACAAAGACAACATAGAATAGCTGAAACAAATACACTTGGAAGATATAGCCAAAACAGAGGCAGACGTCATTGACTTAAAGGATAGCTTTCTGCCTGCTGGCCTAACCCCATTAGAAGACATGTTTGATGCTAATGACGTGCCAAGAAAGCCAAAATTGTAGCCTATAAACACTGATATAGAGGAACATAACATTGGGACAACAGAAAAGCCAAAAATGATCAAGCTGTCCAAAAATTTGCCACCTGATCAAAAGCCCAAGTACATTGACTTATTCAAAGAGTTCCAAGATGTATTTGCTTGGAGCTATGAGGATCTGAAATCCTATGACACCTCGGTGATCCAACACACCATTCCTTTAAAACCAAACCAGAAACCCTTCAAGCAGAAACTTAGAAGAATTAACCCTATGCTTCTTCCCCCGATTGAGAAGGATGTAAAGAGGATGTTTGAAGCAGGCATCATAGCACCCATCAGATTTTCTGAATGGGTGTCCAATCTTGTTCCTACGAGAAAAAAGACAGGCGAAATCAGACTTTGTGTAGATCTCAGAAATTTAAATCAAGTCTCCCTAAAAGATCATTACCCTTTGCCTAAAATGGACCACATCTTGCAAAGAGTAGTGGGATCATCTAGAATCTCTTTGCTAGATGGTTTTTCAGGTTTTAACCAAATACTTGTTCACCCGGACGACCAAGACAAAACAGCTTTTACTACACCCTGGGGAACATTCAAGTATGTAAAGATGCCATTTGGTCTTAAAAACGTTGGTGCTACCTTTCAACGTGCAATGGATATTGCTTTTGCCAAAGAAATACATGACTTCCTAGTTGTCTACCTTGATGACTTAACCCCATTTTCCAAATCTGATGAAGAACACCTCAAGCATCTCAGGCAAATTTTCATGACATGTAGGAAATATGGCATTTCCTTGAACCCCAAGAAGTCTCTGTTTGGCCTTGAAGAAGGCAAATTACTTGGCCACATCATATCAAAGGATGGGATCAGAATTGATCCTGAAAGAATACAAGCCATCCTCCAAATCCCATTTCCAAGAAACATTAAAGAACTACAAGCATTCCTTGGGAAAATCAACTTCTTGAGAAGATTTATTCCAAATCTAGCTGAGCTGATAAGATTGTTAAGCAACATGTTAAAGAAGGATGCCAAGGTAAAATGGTCTCTTGAAACCAAGCAAGCATTTGAGACTATCAAATCAGCCTTAACGCAAACCCCTGTCCTAACTAGCCCACAGTTTGACAAAGATTTTATCATATTTTCGTTTGCATCTGATCACACTATAGCCACTGTCCTTTTGCAAAAGGATGAACAGGGAGCTGAAAAGCCAATTGCTTTTTTCAGCCGAGCTCTAAGAGATGCCCCTTTGAAGTACCCAATAATGGAAAAGCAGGCCTACGCACTTGTTAAGGTAATCAAGGATTTCAGAGTGTACATTTTATATTCACACGTGATTGCCTATGTCCCACATGCTGCTGTAAAGGACATATTGACTCAAGAAGGATTAGAAGGAAAAAGAGGCAAGTGGATTGCAAATATCCTTGAGTATGACATAGAAATAAAACCAACCAAGCTGATAAAGGGACAAGGTTTAGCTAAACTGATGTCCGAAACAAATTTTCAAGCCTTAAAGATTAACCAGCTGGACAATGAACCGGAGCTGGCGACTCCACAGATCAGTGAAACCTTTTTACAATCCCCATGGTACGGTGATATATGCTTTGTATTGTTAAACCTGTGTGCTCCCTCAAGATTGTCCAGAACCAAGAAAAGATTTTTGAAAATGAAGGCTTTAAAGTTTTGTGTTATAGATGGTGCATTATTTTGGAGAAATCATGAAGGTATATTGCTTAATTGTTTAACCATGAATGAAACTAACAATGTCATGAAAGAATTCCATGCAGGTGACTGTGGAGGACATCTATATTGGAAATCCACTGCTGATAAAATTATAAGGGCTGGTTTTTATTGGCCCTCTCTTTTTGCAGATGTAAAGAAGTTTGTCATGTCATGTCACAAATGCCAAATTTTTGAGGGCAAGAGAAAGCTGTTACCCCTACCCCTTAAAACCATCTCAACTGAAAAACCTTTTCAAAAATGGGGTCTTGACTTCATTGGAGAAATCCATCCCTCTTCCTCAGGCCAGCACAAATGGATCCTAACAGCCACCGACTATTTCACTAAGTGGGTTGAAGCCATTCCCTGTAGACAAGCCAATGACAACATCATTATCCAATTCCTTGAGTGCAATATCCTTTCCAGATTTGGCTGCCCTGAGAAAATCATCACTGACAATGCCGCTGCCTTTAAGTCCAAAAAGATGATCAATTTTTGCCACAGATTTCATATTACCTTGGGCCACTCCACAGCCTATTACCCTCAAGGTAATGGTTTGGCCGAATCATCTAACAAAAGCCTCATCAACATCATGAAGAAAGTGCTGGAAGAAAACAAAAAGAACTGGCACAAAAAACTAGTAAATGCCCTATGGGCAGACAAACTTTCAAGCAAAAGATCAATTGGGATGAGCCCTTATGAGCTAGTATATGGCATGGAGGCCAGATTTCCTTCATCCCTGGGCATTCCTACTATCAAGCTGTTACAAGAGATTCAAGCTGAACCGAATGACATTCAAAGAAGAATCAATCAGACCATCCATCTGCAGCAAACCAGAGAACAAGTTTATGACAGAGCTCAAATTGTGCAAGAAAAGCTCAAAAAGATGTTTGATAAGAGAGCTAAGGCTGAGGATTTCAATGTTGGTGACAAAGTTCTAAGATGGGACTCAAGAAGGGAAGACAAGGGCAAACATGCCAAGTTTGATTTTCTATGGAGAGGTCCATTGGTTATTTCTACTGTTCAGGGAAATAACACTTATTTTCTTAGATCTGTGGAGGATTGTTCTGCTGAAGAAGGCCCTGTCAATGGCCGTATGCTGAAGCATTACCATGACCCCTTTTAAAGGGACACAATGCAGTTTTGTATATATCTTTGTACAGTCTTAGTTGTATATGTCAGCACTTTGTTTTCATTTTTATAAGCAATCCAATTGTTTAAGAAGCAGCACTAAATCTGTGAAGATCCAGCCGATGCAAGTAGTCCAGTTTTAAAGGCCCTATCTCTGCACTAATTTCAGCACAACAGCGAAGAATAGCACAGACACATCACAATATATCATGGTAAAGGCAAGCTGTTGCAGATTATAATCTTCAGCCAAAAGAATGTTGACAAGGAAGAAGAAATAGGTCAGTAACTGTTCAGGACCAGAGTCAGAGGAGATACATCAGTTTTGGCCCATGATTTTCAGAGGCATAATGCTCAAACAATGTTGTACATAATTATCAAGCATGCAGAAGAAAGCAGGCGATGCTGTACATTTCACAGTAATTCAGTTGAGGAGGAGGTTGTTCATAGTTCAAAGTTTATATTTTCAGCAGCCAGAACAAAGAAGTGTTTTCAATCTACAGCAACAAATAGAAGATCAAGGCAATCTGACCTGCTTTTCTTGGCTTTTCACAAGGAAAATCCATCCCCAAGTGGAGCCACTATTAGCCTCCTGTTGCAACAGGGTATCATCTTTCATGATTGACATTTTTACATGCCAAATATGTCATACTTTGCAGGCTACAGTGTTCCATATTTCCACGAGGTGCCATAAAGTATGCTTAGTCCAAATGCACTGCTGTATTCCAATTTTTGATGAGTAGTTCCAGTTTTGAAGAGTTTTCATTTAAGGGAGGTCCAAACAGTTTAATCTTGGTCTCCCTAGGTTTCAATTTCCTCTTTTAGAATATAGAGAATGTTATCTGTCCAAACAGTTTAATCTTGGCAGATTTGTAGATAGGTAGAGAATCAAAGGGACCCAACTGTTTAATCTGGGCCCTGGCAGAAATAAGTGTAGATTTAGATAGGAAAAATTCAAAAGAAAATTTGTAAATCTGGGTTTGAAAGTCTAAGTGCACCCAATTCAAAAGGAGAAAAAATGTTAGGAAGGTAGGCTGGGAAGGTAGCTGTGTGGTTGCAGAAAGGCAATTTATGATCAATTTTGTGTTACAAAGTGCTTTATCTTTACAGATCACAGTGCAGGTAGTTTTCATGCAAGGGAGCTCAAAGGTGGACATAACTAACTCCCCCTTCTTCTAATTCCCCAAGTCACTTACTAACTTCCCAAAGAGGTCAAGATCTGTTTGATTCCTCTTAGTTTCATCATCATCCATATCAGTTCCCTTGATGAAGATCTACTTCACTCAAGGATTTTATTTCTTTTCAAACTCTTTTCCCCAAAATTAGCCTAAGTTCCCTGACCTTAGCACCTGCTTATCACCTTCATATTAACTACTAACAAGTATTATATAACTCCCTATCAGTTTCCCCTTTCCCCTACTAAAACTTTGTATATAAAATTCCCCTATGTAAATATTCCCCCCCTGGCAATATAGCCATATTCTTTCTAAGTCAGGGAAAGAACAGTCCATCTGGGGCTACTTTTAGCCCATCCGTGTCTAAGCAGGGATTAATCTGACACCTGGCCAGATTAATAACCTCTTCCCTAGCCCTAAAAACCCTCAAAAACCCACATTTTGCCCCCTTATCCTAAGTTTCGGGCATAAATTGCTAAACCCGCGTGAAAAAAACCATGTTCTACCCCTTTTCCTAAGTCCTAACTGTAAATACATTAACCCGCGCCCGTATTAACCCCAAACCCACTAAACCTAAGTTTCAAACCCCACCTGCGCGCGTTATTTAATTTGGAATATTCCACGCATATTCCTCGCCCTTATACCCCCACCGACTCGCCATCGCCGCCAACCGTTGGATCATCCGCCCCGCAGATCTACGGCTGACGGGCCCTCCCATCCTCGAACCACCCAAGCTTTAGCGTCTGGGAGATGGATGGTATTACCGCCATACTCCCACCACGCGTCAAGCTCCGGGGTGTGGTGGAGCCCCTCCTCCCAAAACCACCCAGGCGCTAAGGCGGTGCGCCCAAAACCGCTTACCACCCTCCCCTGTGACGTAAGCCCCGAGTCACCTGCCACATGGCCTCCTGCCAGCATACCCTGCCACTGTACATGCCACGTCACCATCCATACATGATGACATCATCTCGCCACGTCATCATGCTGACGTCACCCGCCGTACGAAGTCACATCCGCTGACATCACGCTAATGTCATCAGCACTTTTGGTGCGAAGGGCAAACATCGCACTTCAGAGCCCCGGAATCAGTTTCTGAGGCAGTTTTTGATGAGCGCAAATCACTCATCGCTAGATTTTTTGGGCCAGAATGGGGAATCTTCAGGGAATCTTTTCATTCTGCGGCCCCCAAGAAGCCCGAAAGGCGCCGAATGAACCATTTTTCTTCGTGAAGCACTCAGAAAGGAGTAGAAAGCAGTTTTGAAGAAAACAGAGGCCGAACAGCTGCCATTAAATGATGATTTAACACAGCACGTCAGAACAGCATCGTTTTATTGCCAAAGAGTATCAAAGGAAGATGAAGAGCCAAAGAGTATCAGTCGAAGATTTTTCTAGGGGCTCGAAGCACCTGAACATTGATTAGCCCCCCTAGAAAGTCAAATCAAGAGGCGTAAGCCCATCATTGCCCTCAAATCACAGTTAAAGCTTTAAAAGCAGACAGACAGCAGAGATGCAGAAACCCATACACATTTATTTCAGAAAACACTGCAGCTAGCCACCAAGAACAACATCATTTACTCAGTTTTGATATGGCGGCCCTGAGCGCAGCCCGAGATATTTTTACATTTATTTCTGGATAGGATTAGGTTAAGTAATCATCTTTCTTTCATACCTGATTAGGTCAAGATGTAATAAAGGAACTCTGTAGATAGTTTTGCCCTATATATACCGCCCTCTACATTGTTACAAGGGTTGGTTGATTGAGAATTTTCACTAGAGACTCGCATTGTATACCTGAGTTTTTCTATAATCAAAGATTGCTGAAAGCTTGGAGAGTAAACTGACTGTTGTAAATGAATGTTTTTGGATATATGAAGATGGAATTCTTGTGCTGCAGCCTGAAGCAATAAGTGCATCTTACCTCTGTTTATTATTTACCACTATCTAAATAGCAGAAAGAAAGAATAGCTTAGAATTTGTTTAAATACACTCTATGCTCAATTTCTGCTATTTCTTTATGTTTTCCTCTGATTGAATTGGTTATGAATATGAATTCCTCCTGGCTCATGTTTACCCCGATTCACTTGTGTTGGCCAATTATCTAGGGATTCTTCACTGCCCCTAGGTAGAGCTCTGTTACCTCCATCTAATAAGTTGATTGAGAGATTCTTAACTGCCTCTCATTACTTAGCATTCTTCCCATCATTTAAACCTAAAATATTGTTTCCTGCTCAGCTATCTTGCTCCACTTTACCTCTCTTGTGACCGAAGAAATGCATCAGTAGTTCTCCTCCTCGACTCTACGCCCAATGGTTTGAAACTTCCAGACTATGCCTTGCCTCTCTATCTGAAAACATCAATTTTCCCACCAAAACAAAACAAAAACCCCCTGAACTCAAAAACTAGCCTAAAATCCTTTTCAACAAAGCTAAATCATAAAGAGAGAGCCCTCTCTGATTGCAGGTTGGCTAGAACCTGCAGTCCAAAGTTGGTCTGTGGTTACCTCGGCCGTATCCTTTTCCGGAGCTTAAGGACAACCTGAGTGATAACAGGAGGATTGATAGGACCCACAAAATCCATGCCCCACTTCTCAAATGGTTCAAGAGTCACTTGAGGTTGGATAGGCATTTTGTCCCTTGGGGTTGGCTTCCCCATCCTTTGGCATCAGTCACATTGGCTGATATATCTCTTGACATCTTGATGAAGCATGGGCCAATAGTAGCCTGCTTGTAGAATTTTGAAGGCAGTCCTCTTGGCTGCAAAATGTCCTCCACAAGGCCCATCATGACAGGTTAGGAGGATGTCAAAGACTTCCTCCTCCCTTACACAACGCCTTAAGATCTGATCAGGGCCAAGTTTGAACAACTTGCCCCCGATCCAAGTGAATGAGGCACTCTTCCTTACAATTCTGCTTTTCTCTTTGGAAGATAGATGCGGAGGGAACTGTGCTGAGACCAGATAGTTTGCTATATCAGCAAACCATGGAGAGAGTACTGAGATAGAAAATAGATGTTCATCTGGCATCTGGTCGTCCACTGTTCCATCTTCACCTGCAAGTAAATCCAGTCTAGACAAGAAGTCAGCAACAACATTTTCTTTACTTGGTTTGTCAACGATAGTCAAATCAAACTGCAGCAACATAAGTAACCATCTAATAATACGAGCATTCACATCTGGTTTATTCATTAAATATCTAATTGCAGCATGATCAGTATGTACAAATGTTTGATAGCCAGTGATGTAGTGTCAGAACTTGTTCAGGGCATGGACCACAACCAAGAACTCTTTCTCAGTTACACTGTAATTCAGTTCTGCCTTGGATAAGTTTTTGCTGACAAAGTATATGGTATATGGTATATGGGAGTTTTTGTTCAACCTGTCCTAAGGCTGCCCCTATGGCTTTGTTCGAGGCATCAGTGTGGATGTGGAAAGGTAGGGCCCAGTTTGGACCTCTTAATATTAGGGCGGACACCAACTTATCCTTTAATTCATTTAGAGCCCTTTGACAGTCGTCCGTCCATTTGAACTCAACATCTTTTGCTAAGAGGCCAAACAGTGGCGAGGCTAGCTTACTGAAGTCTTTAATAAATCTTCTATAATATCCTGCTAAGCCTAGGAAACTCTGAACATCTCTTACTTTCTGAGGAGGTGGAACCTTTTTTATGAGAACAATTTTATTAGGATCCACCTGCAATCCTTGGCGAGAAATGGTATGTCCTAGCATGGTCCCTTCAGTCATCAAGAATTCACATTTTTCATGACTAAGGGACAGGTTCATCTCAATGCACTTGGTTAGGACTTTTCCCAGATTGGACAATGCTTCTTGGAAGTTGGACCCATAGGGAGTGAAGTCATCCATATAGATTTCCACCGAATCATGGACCAGCTCAGAAAAGATGCTCAATACTGCTCTTTGGAAAGTGGCGGGAGCGTTGCATAGCCCAAAGGGAAGGACTCGGTAAGCAAAGGTACCCCAAGGACAAGTGAAGGTGGTCTTATCTTGGTCTTCCAGGCTGATTTGGATCTGGTTATACCCACTAAACCCATCTAGGAAAGAGAAAAACTTCTTCCCCGCTAGTCCATCCAACACTTGATCTATGAAAGGCAGAGGAAAGTGGTCTTTCTTTGTGGCTTTGTTTAGTTCTCGGTAGTCCACACAGATTCTCCACTTTACATTTTTCTTGGGTACCAACACCAGAGGGGACACCCACTCGCTATCCGAGATGGTGTAGATGAATCCTGCATCCAACAGTTTTTGCAGTTCTTCTTTGACAATGTCCTTAAGGGCTGGATTCATTCTCCTCTGAGGTTGCCTGACCAGTTTACAATCTTCTTTGATGTAGATGTGATGGGTACAGACCGAAGGATGGACTCCTTTCATCTCCTTATAGCTCCAAGTGAAAGCATCTAGATGACTGGCCAACAGACTCTAAAAACTGAAACAAGGGTTATGAGGACAGTTTTTTTATTGTGTCACCCTCATCAAAAAATGAAGCCACTCCCTTTCCACATCGAGTCTTTTGATTAAGATCTCGTAAAATAAAAGTTGAGTCTTTCATAGATCTCGAGAGTGAACCTTCATTCCATCCACTTTGTTGAATGCAATGAAGCTTGGGGGTCATGTACCTCGATTTGCGTCATTATGCTGGGGGCATGCGAACTCATAACAAGCATAGTTTTTCATTTCAAGCTTGGGTAAACATGAAATCGAATCCAAGCAAAGTTCTCCATGGTTCAAGCTTGTGTAAAAATGAACCCATACCCGATTCATATCTTGTGATTGCCACCTATCTGTTAAATTCTACTAGATGAGCCTTGGTTGTTTCATTCCATCGCCACCATCTCTTTGGCCGATCATATGCTCTCACTTGGTCGTTTTCCTTTCCTAAGGAACCACAGCAATGAGTGGTTTTATTATCCAGCCTCTTGACCATTAAATGTTTTGAGCAGTTCCACCATTGCTGGAACCAGTTGCTGCCCTTTATGCCACTCGTTCCTCCAGGACGAGTCACCTTTAAGCTCTTTTTTGACTCATAAAATATGAAAAGATTGCCGAGTATTTTCCCCTTTTTGACTCGTTAAAGAGAATAAAAATGGAGGTCTGCTTTTAGCTCTTTTCTGACCATCTAAATATGAAAAGATTGTCGATTTATTCCTCTCGACTCGTTAAATGTAAATGAGAGGCGATCATCTTTAAACTCTTTTCTGACCGTGTAAAAATGAAAAGATCGTCGGACCCTTGTCATTTCAGGTTCGTTAATGGTCACGAAGCGACGTGGTTTCGATCGCTTTTTTACTTTTTCAGGTCAAAATCACTACTCATGAAAAGTACTCCTCGATCGTAATGATCGGGCGGTTCTTTCGAGCATTGTTTTATACTTTTTCAGGCTCGAGAGACACAACTTTACGAAAAAGGACCCCCCTGGAGTTTCCTTTTCTGTTGTCTTTTCAAACTCTCTAAACATGAAAAGACGTTGAGTTGTTCCTTTGTCAGACTCGTTAAAACTTAATGACATCGGATTCCGTCGAAATGACACCTTTCAAGCATATGTTATCCCCGTCAAGCTTGTCACCAAAAAATAACCGGGGTACTCGCCAGCAATGGTGGGGAAAATGGAACCACAATTATTGTCGTGTCGGCAATATGTCGCTCTTGAACATGGCACTTGTCTGCATTCGTGTCTGGGTGGGGACATCTCATCTTGTTTTTACACTTGCCTCCGTGGGTTTGGGTTATCTTGCTTGACCTCTCATCTGCTCATTTCCCTGTCACCATGACCCCTGATCATTTGATGTCAAATACTGCCAAGTCCACTATCGTGCCACCAATATGTTCAAGAGAAGTTGACCTCTGCAGAATACTCAACCTCCCTCTGATACCTCACACAAAACATCTTATCCTTCTCTGTCTCGTGTCGATGATGTGGGAAACATTATGGCCCACCTTTGATCAAGGTCACTTCCTGTCGACTTCAGCTCATTATCCAGGAAGTTGACCTAGAGACTCCCTTCTGGTGCCTTGGAGCCTTCATGTCTCAATGGTAGGTTCTTCGTGTTGGACGCGAGGTTTTCATCATTGGCTTCCGATCGAATGATTCTACAGGTGTTCGACACTGGCTCACTGATTCACACGTCGTAGATTGTACCTATAGTACCTTGAAGACCATTGCCATTATTGGTGGTACCTCTCACGTCTGTTAACAGTTTTCATCATTGACTGGTAATCAGACGATGTTCTTGCATGTTCGACTTCGACTCCCACATTCACATGCTTGAACTTGTACTTTGTTCAGGTCGAGATGGAGCGCAAGACCCTGGATTTTGTCTGTTGAGATCCAGGTTGCGATTTTTGTGGATTATTATGATCATTACATGACTCATTTACTAGATGGTTGCGACCATGCCTGAGTCTACTTATCAATCCTTACTGGATTGCTGCGCCCATACCTTGGATCTGGATTTTTATGTACTCTGCTATGGATGGCTGTGCCCATACCACATACATCATGTACTTGAGATATTAGTTGTACTTCTTCATGCAGGTTCTCCAGCGGCATTGTTTTCAGTTGGCCATGTTCTTGTAAAGCATTTCACCCCTCTCTCTCTCTCGAGCTTCATGCTTTAGGGGGCATCTGTTACACAGTAATTTTTCATCGTCCCTGTTACCCCTTCTCCCGCACATTGGAGGACTTATTCCGGGACCTATGAGAAGTGACATAACCTGAAAACACTTGCATTGTATCCCCTTGAGTATGTACTCCATATGCCCTGAAGACACCTTTTGCAAAATATCCATAACAATAGCCCTTTTTCCATTGGCGTTGTTCCACTGTGTATCACTCGCGCCAATGGGGGAAATCATCCAAAGAGGGCGCGCCAGCTGGCGCTCTGTCTCAGAGTTGCACTCGCGCCAGCCCAGTTGGGTAAAGTTTTTAACAAACCAACTTACGAAGGTTCTTTCTAACCCACTCATGAACTGAATCTATATTGAGTTGGGTCAGTTGGGCTTCGAATCTCCATAGAAGGGAAGTAGTTCTCCACCTCTCATGGAAGCTTCTTAGTGATAAAGCCAATCCCATGAATCTGGCGGATGTCCCTAACTCCTTCCCCTCTATCTATAAAAGCTTGTCCTTTTGCCTTTGACAAGTTAGTCTCCAAGTCCCAAAGTCTGAGAATTGCTAAGCTCATGCTACAAGAAGCCTTCTTCATTCCCATGAGGCTAAATCTAAAGTGAGGAGATTCTTGTCCAAGTAACCAAGGAGAGAGAGGCTTGTTCCCTATTCCCAACAAGCTTTGCAAGGCATGTGCTGCTTATCACCCAGCCAAAGGAGGATTTGACGTCAGAACTATGGTTGTATTCTTCTTTGTTGTTTATCAATAATAGACGACTATCATTATGGTTCCACTCTTATTTTCTTTGTGATGATGTTGAGTTATATCCTTTCTGACTGATATATAGTTGCATCTATTGGATTTTATGCTTGTGTTTGTGTCGTTCTTTGCATGTGCAGGTGTCCGTTCACGAGGATCGTGGGGATTGTGACCAGCCAGAGCAAAGGAACGGGAGCGACGACTCTTCTACAAATATTAGCATTGGAATCTAGGTAGGCCCTCATCATCAGTCTTTAATTTGCAATTAGGAACCTACATGTTAGCATTGTTTAATTGTTGCTAGACCCCATTTGGGCTAGTAGGGATTGCCTCTGTCCGCATAGGGGATTTACCTCCACAACAAGAGGTGCTACTATTCTCCCATAATTCTTAACAAACTTGCAATAATACCCTGTCAACCCGAGAAATCCTCACATATGCTTTATGGATGCTCACATATGCTTTATGGATGTGGGAATTTTCCATTCCTTAATGGCTTTAATTTTGCTAGGGTCTACCTTAACTTCTTCATGAGATACAATATGACCTAGATATTCAACCTCTTTTACTCCAAAGAAACATTTGGATCTTTTTGCATATAATTGTTTCTCCTCCAATAGTTGTAGCACCCTGTCAACATGTTCGACATGATCCTTCCAAGACTTGCTGTAAATTAGTATATTATCAAAAAATACTAACACAAATTTTCTAAGGAATGGTTTGAAAATTTAATTCATCAAACCTTGAAATGTTGAAGGTGCATTGGTAAGGCCAAAAGGCATGACAAAAAATTCATAATGACCCTCATGAGTTCTAAATGTTGTTTTTGGAATGTCTTCAATCTTCATTCTGATTTGATGATATCCTGAACGAAGATCCAACTTGGTGAAGTAAATTTATCCATGCAATTCATCCAGTAATTCATCAATGACAGGAATGGGAAACTTATCTTTAATAGTGAGCTTGTTGAGCTCCCTATAATCCGGACACGTGCACCATGATCCATCCTTCTTGTGCACCAATACGACTGGAGTAGAGAAAGAACTTTGACTTGGTTGAATTATACCAGCCTCTAGCATTTCTACAACCATACGTTCAATTTCACTCTTTTGGGAATAGGGATATCTGTACGGCCTGATGTTTGGAGGAACACTTCCTGGAATTAGATGAATAGCATGATCATGATCACGAATAGGTGGGAGACCTTTGGGAGTTTCAAATACCTTGGAATGATTTTCCAAGACTTTTTGGAGATCTGGAGAAATAGATGATTCCACTGTGGACACATCTAGCGAACATAATTGTGCAATTACACCTCTTTGTTCCTTTTTTAGAAGCTTTGTCATACCTTTAGAGCTGATTATCTTTCCCAGTTTCCCTGAAATACCCCTTAATTCAACTTCCTTTCCTTCCACAAAAAATTTCATGAAAATTTCTTGAAAATTAAAAGCTATTGTACCCAAAGATTGTAGCCATTGGACTCCTAGTACAACATCAGCACCTCCCATTGGAATGGAAAGCATTGGGCTAGTCAATACATATTCTCCCATGGATAGCTTGATATTATGGCACTTTCCCAAGAAATTTATTGTTCCTCCATTTGCAACCATCACTTGACACTCTGGTGCTGGATATAAGAAGCAATTCAATTCTCTTGCTACCTTACAATGAATAAAATTGTGGGTACTTCCTGAATCAATCAAGACTATTACCTTTTTCTTCTTGATTTGTCCTTCTATCTTGATGGTTTGAGGAGTGGTAATTCCCGCCAATGCATTACAATATATGTTCGAATTCATTTCTTCTTTATCTAGGCTTTGTTCCTGGAGTATATCCTCTTCTTTTGACCTTTCTTGCTCATTTTCTTCTTCCTCTTCACAATCTATGTAGAATAATTTCTTCTCAACACACTTATGACCTTTAGTGTATTTGCTATCACAATTGTAACAAAGCCCTTTTTCTCTTTTTTCTTCCAATTGTTGTGGTGTCAACCTTATAGGTTGTGGAAGACTAGCGGCAACAACACTTTCGTCTTTATAGTTGTGAGTGGTATGCTTCCTGGTTACCATAAATTTTCTTTGCATTTTTCTTGCTAACCTGAATGCCTTCTCTAATGAATCAGGTTCCCAAAGGCGAACATCATGTTGGATATTATCCTTTAAAGACCCTATGAACACATCAATCCTATGCTACTCTGGAATATCTTTTACCCTTATGTTCAATTTTTGGAACTCTTCAATGTGCTCCATTATTGAACCCTTTTGTTTGAGACTTATCAATTGGCTAAAAAAAGTGTTGCTTTTTGTATCCTCATAATGTGATATCAATTCTTCCGTAAAAATTGCCCAAGTGATAAATTGTTTACGAGAGCAAATCCATTAATACCATACAAACTGATTTGGTTCCAAATATAAAGTTGCAATACATTCCTTTTGTGTGTTTTGCACATTATTGAGATCGAAAAATTGCTCCATCTGTAATATCCATGTTGCGGGATCCTTTCCATCAAACTTCCTCGTATCGATTTTTGGAATATGGTGGGTCTTTGATCCAACATTAGAGTCTATGGAATCATGATTAAAATTTCTTTTTTTCTCATCATGAGTTTCCTTTACTACCCTTTCACCATTAGTGACCTTTTCTTTTAGCAACTTATTCATATTTATCTTCAATTCTTCCATGTCTGTCTTCAAATCTATCTTCAAATCATACATCTTAGCTTCCACGTCATTCATCTTAGCTTCTACACCTTTCTTTAAACAATCCATCTTAGCTTCTACGTCTTTCTTTAAACCATCCATCTTAGATTCTGTTCCTTTTTGTGCAAGGGACAGTTGTTGCACTTGGTCTTGTAATTTTGATATATCATGTTCCATTTCTTCCTCTTCTTCATGAGTCATGCTAGAGCTTTCAGGTTCCTTACTAGGTGTTTGCATTTTCTTTCCTCGAGGCATTAGTTACCGATAATAATGCTCTACTATGCCCTTTGAATTCCTTCAAAATAAATTTTCAAACCAAGCTTAAGAAAAAATTTAAGAAAATCTACACACCTTTTTTCACTTTGTAGGAGCTCGATATTGCCTCCGATGTATCTCTATACTTTTCAATCATCTAGATCTGAATTTGTGATCTACAGTAGCCCTCTGTGTCCTCTTTCCAATGACACAAGTCTAACCCAAATTGGATTCTCCAAGGAAGAGTTATACGAAATCTCCCACAGTGACTTGATTATAGACTAGTTCAGTAGAGCGAACTTGTACGACGTGCCATGAGTCACTTTTTCGACCTTTGGATCTGAAAAATGTATACAAGAAACTACAATCCGTCCTCTTTCTATGCATTCTTACAAAATTTCAATCCGATCCCCAGAGAGAAATTTATGACGCTTTTCCCCAGGTCACCTGTTTGGAATGTAATTCAGGAGTCTGCAAAAAGACCCACTTCCTCAGATCATATCTCCACAAATATAGCGCGAACAGCTCTGAAGTTCGAACCCAAGGTTTAGTGTGGTTTCTTGTCCAATGGGTTTTTCCTACAACTTCTGAAACGGCGCAGAAAAAAGTTATAGAAAAAATTCCACGATGACCTGTTTGGAGGAATGAAACCCTAGAATCCAAAGCTCTGATACCAAATGTTATGAAACCAACTCAAGAAAAAGATAGAAAAGATAGATCAACGCCTTATAATTCAGTCTCTTCGAGGGGGAAACCTCCTTTACATTACATAAATGAACAATTCTTGGATGATTCAAATGACAAAACCTCCTTTCTATATATAGGAGTCTAAGGAGTCACAATATAACCCAGCCGACCTAACAATAATAATATAAAGCCACAAAAAAAACAATAGAGGGATTCTACGGGGCACAGTAATAACAATATGGGGATAATAGGGGCACAACAATATTAATAAGGGGTACAACTACAATAGTAATTCGCTAATCACTAGTATTATAGGGACCCAACATGTTCCTTCATGTGTTCCCCATCAACATGCAGGTGTTACAAGCAGTGCCCACTTCAACACGTCAGACCTCTAGTGCTCTAGTACTTCATCCTCAAACTTGTTCAAGAATTCATCCACCACTATCAACCCATCATACATCGGTAGATCTCGATCCTGAGTTGTTACGCAATGCAGTGACTTAGTCATCATATTACAATTTAGCATTGTTACTTGGCTCAACCACTTGTGCCAGTGTTTGTCCTCTTCATCTAAATCTGAAGTGCAAGAATTCACACGCTCCCACGATATTCGTCCCTTAGTAGTCAGATTTACCCAGTCCTGATTTCGTGTAGTTATTGTGTAGATATAATCCAAGTCATCCTCACTTCCATTGTCATGTACAGGTTCAGTGTAGCGCCCTCCTTCGGCTGGATCTAGCGGAATAACTATGCAAAGGGACTTTTTCTCAAATATCATCTTCTGTTTCTTTAAGTTGATGACTCCATTCATATATGTGGCCCAGTATATTCCTAGCAATGCGGGGTAAGGGTTGCTATCATCCACAATTTCTATTACCTCAAAGTCCATTTGTGTGCTCGTGCCTTCTATATCCATTATTACTCCTTGCAATCTCCCCATGGGCAAGATCTTTTGTTGGTTCACCATCTGTAGTTGAATAGGAGACCACTGTAATGCAAGCCTGCCCATGCATTCCCATGTCTGTTTAGGTAGCACATTCACATCCAAACCCAAGTCCAGGATGACTTGATCCATTTCAAAGTCGCTAATCTGCAATGTCAAGCGCATTTCCCACCCAGTGCGCAAAGCATGCCTTCCGAGTTTGTAGACCACACGTGGTTCACCTATCCCTGCACACCTGGTTATCAGCTCTTGCAATCCCTTAACTGCCTTATTGTCACGTAGCAGCTTTATACATGTCTCTAAAAAGGTAGTTAGTGTAGAGGTATCTATTTCCAGCTCAGGTTGATCCTTGCTACATGGAGTAGAGACCTCCGCAAAGCTCTTCTTAGCTTCCATAAATGTTTCCTTCGCGCGTTCCAAGTCGAACTCAGGTTGCTTCGTAGGGGCCTTGCGCACCCATGTATTTTCTTCAGGTTGTTTCCCTTTATCTTCCCCTGTGGCTATGCCACTTCTGAGCATCATGTTCACATTGGGGTCTTCTTTGCGTGGTTTAGACCTCATCATTTGGATGTTCTTTGTCAGCATAGAGTGTGCTACCCTTTTCTCATGTATCTGTGCTATCAGTGTGGGACAATCTATCATTTCATGATCGAACTTCTCACAATATGAACACAATATCCTAGTTGGGTTGGTACAGTTATGAGCGTAGTGCCCAGGTCCTCCATAATTGTAACAGATTAACTGTCCATGGCCTCGTCCAGGTCCCATTCCTCCTTGTCCTCATCCTCACCCTGAAACCCATTGCACGCTATTGCTGCGGCTGGATCCTGACCTCGTGCCTCAGTCTGCATCCTATAAGTAGGTGTTCGATCCATCAAAAGTTCATAACTCCGACAGTCTCGTTCATCGCAGCCCACCGATATACAAAAATTGCAAAATAGTTGTTGAGGGGTCTGTGTAAACTTTTGTAATAGATGACAGTTGTTCGTTGTGTGCTTTCCTCCCACTTGATAGATCACGCACCAGAGCATGGGTGCCGCACTTGATCCTGCCTACACCTTTAGTTTCAACGGCATTGGCCGTCCCCCTACCAAATAGTTCGCGAATACTGGATAATGATCCTTATCATGGCCCTTGCCCTTGCATTTGATACACCACATTTCTTCATGTGCCTCTGGTTAGGGTGCCCTATCTTGCTTCAAGCTTTGCATCTCCAAGCATAGGTTTTGTAGTTGTGCGTGGATTTGTTGAACTCCCAACCCAGGATCTTGTATTGGAGTTTCATGCAACCTCATCGCTATCTCTAATGCTTTAGCCTGGGTTGATATATTTTGTTGTGACAGCGCCATCCTTAAGTGCGGTGTCAGAGATGCCACAAACAAGGTGCGGTGTTGTGCATCCGTCAGCGTCATGTTAGCTTCGTGGATTGTGCTCTTTAAGCGTTGATCCAAATCCCATGGAATCTCGCTTGGAAGCATCACAATTTCCTTAAACCCAATGATTGACTGATTTTTTGATTTCAGTTGGCTAAACTCTTTGTTCAATGCGTCCTGGATCTCCGCTATTCCGGCATTGGGATGATCGCTAGAGTGCTTAATATACCATGTCAATGCACGATCCTGCATCGAACTCACCAAAGTAGCCTTTTTAATGTTATCATATATAACACCTTGGGCTTCTCACATTGCCTTTACCACGAACCAAAACTAGTCTGGTTCCTCATTTGCTATGCCTCTAAATATGGGAAACTTGATTGCACTCACCATTCCAACCCTTGGAGGTGGTGGAGGAGGGGTAGGTGAAGATGGGGTTGATGTAGGTGAAGTGGGCGATGGCATGGATGGAGGTAGTAACTGTGGAATGTGCTGCTTTATCAACCAGACTGCACTTCTCAGAGAGAACATGGCGAGCTACTCTTCGCTTTCTCGCAGAAGTGAAATCAGGGGACTGTTCTCTAATCCTTCGATCCATTGTTAGCCTTTTCTACTCCGTGTTACCCCAGACATCAATGGATTTGCATAACCCATTTTTCACATAACATCATTTTAATCTAGGTATTCAATGAATTAATGTACTTACCTCATGGTCCCTTGTGGAAACACCGCTCTACTTCATTGTAGCTCATGGTTGTTTCTATTGCGAACTCAATGATAAACCCTCCTATTATCCGATCCAACCAATGATCTAATGCTCGTGCAATTTTATCTTCAGATGCCTCTAGCCTATGCACCAACTTTGGATTCCATAAGATGGGTTGTTCAAGCCTGCACCTCCCCTGACTATCATCTAGCCTTGTTATCCACTCATACAATTCTGTCAAGAAGGATGCGAAGAAGATCTCATGGATTTCCATGTATAAATAGCGATCTAGTGACCTCTTCTCAAATATCTACGGAGTTTTGTTTTCTTGTGCCACGAACTCGTGGAGCTTCTGATCCAACCAATCTTCAATCTCTTTCTTCGTAGGGTTCCAGTGTTCCGACATTAGACATCCCTTAGGTAGATCTCGGTCCTGGCAATGGAACCATTTGTTGGCTTGATGGGGCCTGACCTAGGTTCAGAAGTGTTTTAGCCAAATAAATCCCGCACTACCGGCCCTCTCGGCAACAGTCCGCAGAGTGCGGGCTGAAGTCTCACCCGAGGTAGTATGGGAGGGTGTTGGAACCAAGTTTCCGCACCCTAAGGATGTCTTGATTAGGACTAGAAGGATCGCGAACCGATCTGCTCACTCACGCTACTCTGCATAGTAATCTGGCCTTCACGAAGCTCGGTGATGAGGTGCTTCTTAGATTCTTATTATTAATGTATTTATTATAGATTTGCTCTAATTCTTAAAGTCTTTAAACCAACGCGCACAACCATAAAACTTATAGATATGCATAAAATCAGAACATAAACATATAGATCCACAATCAAAGGCACAATAATTCAAAAATACTTATCTTTATTACTCTTTTGTTCAGCACAATCAATTCCACCCTATGCACTCAGCTGCAGGGGTCCATGCACATAGTTGCGTACTCTACCAGGCCTTTGCACACACAACTGCATAGCCTTCTCTAACTACTACTACCCATGGCTCGAACTTATAGATTCAAAATGAATATTGCCTTCACAAACCCATAATACATCAGACCTTAGCCAAAGCTACCTTCTATCCTTAAACTCTTACTCTATTTATGCCTTCCCATGGTCCACAGACCATGGGCAGGATAGCATGCTTTCTATTATTTTACATTACTTTTGGGCAGAAAACCCTTTGACTCAACCCATTATAGTTCGCACTCCACGCACTTCGCGGAACTTTTACAATATCGTTACCCTAAATTGTGGACTTCAAGCCCCAAAACCGTTATGCGGGGGATCCACTACCCAACAGAGGCTGTAGAGAAAGGTCCATAAACATCTAAGTGAACTCTCTCTTGGATTGCTCCAACTCTACTGTCTCGATCCAGAAAGGAAGATTTCACATACTTTCCCAAGGTACAACCTTTGCATGTATTTGTCTGCTCAATTTTTCCCTTGGGTAATCCGTTAGAAATCTGTTGCATGATCTTCACAGCTCCATGGTGCAAGTGGCCTAGTCTTCTATGCCATAGCTCGCCAACATCTTGGCTCTGCACCATCTCAGCTTTGGAACTCAAAGCAGCACAATCATCTACCTCCAGCTTGTAGAGATTCTTAACTCGAATCCCTATTCGCTTTGTCTATCTAGTAAAGATATGCCTTAGGAATACCTTTCCTTTAGTAAAGACTACATCATAGCCTTTATCTTCTAGCCTAGTGACAGACACAAGATTCTTCTTCGGACTTGGTACATACTTTACATCAATGAAGGTGATGGGAGCTCCATGCTCCCTCTTGTTATGTAAACTTCACTTGAGATAGAGTCAAAGTTGACCAGGTTAAACAGTGATGGTTTTGTGGCACATGGTATTGTGCAACCATGGTATTCTGCCCGTGGTATTATATGTAATGGAGCTTATAAAAAGCTGGAAGGACTTCATTGTAAGGCAAGACCTGGAGGTGAGCGGTGAAGGTTCACTTGGTCGGATTGGCCAGAGTTTTGGCCAATGCTAATAAGATCTTATTAGGTTGGGTTTTTCTCCGGATTTGGGGTTTTCACAAATAAACATTTGTGTTTATGTGTTTATGGTTGTTGCTGGTTATTTTTATATTTATTCCTCTCAGTAATTATTTATGTTATGCAGTAAATTTCTTAACAACTGGTATCAGAGCCAGATTTTGGCTTCAAAGGGATTCTTTGATGCCACGGGTTTATAGTGCTTGATAAGATCAATGCAGCTTCAAAGGGATTCTTTGATGCCAGGGGTTTATAGTGCTTGATAAGATCAATGCAGCCTTTTTACATATCTGGGTCTGAAAATAATGGTGGAACAATCGTACGCGGAACCTCGAGGAGAATGTGCGGAAGATAGTGCCGTAACTGCCAGGGATCACAATGCATTTGCGATATTTACCGGTTTGGAACATGTTGACGAATTGTTCGGGATTCATGCGGCTTCGAAAATTGTTTGTTTTCTGCTACGTGAGGCCACCGGTGCTGGAATCTACGAGGTTCTCGTCGAGCTTGCAGTTGGAGCGGTTTGATAGAAGTTTTTGAGCACATCAAATTGAGAGAATATGGATCAGAATGGCAACAGCAATAAACAAAAAAAATATTTTAATGAAGTCAAAATTATTGCATGAAAATTGGCATACTGCTGTAAGACCTGGTAAGGCATGTGTTTCCATGTAGATTTTCAGCTCCACTTTCAGGAACCATAGAACTGTTGCACCCATCAACAACAATGCTACCTTGCAGCTTGTACAGAGTTCCAGTCCGAACTCCCCGCATCAATACCAGTGCTCCCTGAACCATCTTGCAGGTATCCTTCTCGAACACTGTTTTTACACCTGCATCATCCAACTTGCTTACAGAAATCAGATTTCTGGCCAATGCAGGAATATGCAGAACACCTGGAAGTGTTCTAACCCTTCCACCTTGCAACTTCAACTTTACTTTTCCGCGACCAATGATTCTAGCCTTCCTATCATCTCCTAAGAAGGCATCACCACCATCGTATTTCTGATACTCATAGAACCACTCTCTATGGGGAGTGAAGTGAAAGGATGCACCTGAGTCAATCAACCATGCCTCGTGATCTACATGTGTACTTGAAGAAGCCAAGTACACATCCCCACCTTCATCTGAGGTGGTTTTCACCTTTGCAGAAGGAGCATCATCAGATCCCTTTCCTTTATCAGGAGCTTTAGATTTACAGTCCCTTTTGAAGTGCCCTTCCTTTCTGCATTTCCAGCACACCACCTTTACAGGTTTTCCTGGAGATTTAGATCTCCCTCTAGATTTAGATCTACCACTCGATGACTTATTTTTGTTTCTATTCTGGGACCGTCCTCGTACAGACAAGGCATCACCATTCTGGATCTCCATATTTTTCCATCTCATCTCCTCCATCAACAAGGCTGAGACTATTTCATCAAACTGCAAAGCAGTTGCATTGCTACCTATTGCAATAACTAGACTATCCCACGAATCTAGTAGAGAACACAACAAACTGATGCACATATCTTCATCTGAAATTTTAATATCAACAGACGCTAACTGAATTACCACAGTATTAAATGTGTTCAGATTCTCTGTCACCGATTCCCCATATTTCATCCTCAGGTTATACAACTTTTTCCGCAGGAACAGTTTATTCACCAGAGACTTAGATTGGTACAAAGTCCCTAACTTGTCCCACAAAGCCTTCGCCGTAGCTTCCCCTGATACATTCAACAATACTGAATCTGAGACACACAATCGTATTGTGCTCTTTGCCTTCCGATCCAACTTCTTCCATTCTTTATCGGTCACTCCCGTTGGTTTGGTACCTGGATCTACCACAATCCACTGATCTTTATCCACCAATAGATCCTCCATCTTGAGTTTCCACAACTCAAAACTCTAACCATTGAACTTCTCGATCTCTATCTTTCCACTACTCGCCATCTTCTTTCACCACCAGAATCGATCTCGCGGATATCCCACTGAATAGGGTCTACCACAGGCCCGAGCGAAACCCCTCAGTAACAAAGGCGTCCCCTTGAAGCCAAAAACAACTCTGATACCAAATGTAGGTTTTAACCCCGTACAGAAATTACCTGCATACGAATTCTAAATCACAGAAAAATAAACAATGCGAGAGCATAACACGTAAAACACATATACACAGAGATTTTCCCCTGGATCCCAAAACCGGGACTACCAGCTTGATTTTTCATTATATTCCTTTCAATGTTACAATACATATTTATACATGCCAAAGCATCCAATACCATGGACCGAAAACCATCGCGTCCAAAACCATGGACCGAAAACCATAGGTAGGTTCACCCAACCTAATATAGGGTCCAAAAAAAAATTTCCCGGAGCAATGCCGTAGAGGGGGGCTACCCACCCCCCTCAAACCCCCCGAACAGGGGGGGCTGCCGCCCCCCCTGTGACCCCCCCGCTGTGCAACGAAGGGGGGGCTCCGCCGCCCCTCTAACCCCCTGGTTCACTACGTAGGTTAGTCGTGGAAAGAATGTAACATAACCCAACACATTTGATTTTGAAAAAGGAATATTTGACTTGATAATACTGATTCACCCCCCCTCTCAGTATTATTTCCAACAGAATATAACGGGAATTCTTCCACTATGAATAGAAAGTCAATTCTTCCACTTATTCCTAATCCTAAGGACTATGAGAGAAGCATTGATGAAAGAGGGGATGGAGAATTTCAAATAAATAAAGAGTCATAAATTCCACTTAGTCCTAATTCTAAGGACTATGAAAGTAGTAGTGATGATGAGCTTGATGACAAATTTCAAAAGAATGGAGTGTCACAGTGTCCACTTAGTCCTAATTCTAAGGACTATGAGTGCAACAGTGATGAAGAGCATGATGGTGAAGTTCAAAAGGATGGAGTGTCATGGTTTCCACTTAGTCCTAATTCTGAGGACGATGAGAGCAGCAGTGTTGAAGAGCATAATGACGATTTTCAAAAGAATGGAGTGTCACGGTGTCCACTTAGTCCTAATTCTAAGGACTATGAGAGCAGCAGTGATGAAGAGCGTGATAACGAATTTCAAAAGAATGGAGTGTCAAAGTGTCCACTTAGTCCTAATTCTAAGGACTATGAGAGCAATAGTGATGAAGAGCATAATGATGAATTTCAAAAATATGGAGTGTCACAGTGTCCAGTTAGTCCTAATTCCAAGGACTATGAGAGCAGTCGTGATGAAGAGCGGGATGATGAATTTCAAAAGATTGGAGTGTCATGGTGTCCACTTAGTCCTAATTCTAAGGACTATGATAGGAACAGTGATGAAGAACATGATGATGAATTTCAAAAGAAAGGAGTGTCACAGTGTCCTCTTAGTCCTAATTCTAAGGACTAGGAGAGCAGCAGTGATGAAGGACAGGATGATGCACTTAGTCCTGATTCTAATGAGTATAAATGTAGCAATGACAAAGGATAGGATGGAGCATCTTCAATAAGTAAATAATCACATTTTCAACGTAGTCCTAATTCTATCGACTATGAGAGCAACACTGACAATGTACATGAGGAAGAATATCCATTAAACATCGAGTAAAATTTTCCATTCAGTCTGAATTCTAAGGACTATGACAGTATCACTAAAGAAGGGAAAGATGAAGAATATCCTCCAATTTAGTATTTGAAAAGCATAGCTAATCATAGTGTGGATAACATTCCTCTTAATAATGATTAAAATCCTTATACAAATGATGATCCAATGATGGAGATGTTGCCAAGAAATATTGTATCGACGAGTAGGAGCAGACCTTTTCTTATCAATGCAAGATGTTCTAGTTATACAAGGGGTAGAGCAGAATATCTGAAGAGAAGAAGTTCTATCAAATTTGCATTAGAAAGTACGAAGAGATATTTGTCAATGAATAAAAGCATGCAAAATTCATATTTAGTTGGGTGCATGCAATCTATTTTTCGAGGTTATGATTATCATATTAGGACTTTATTTATCTGTAGAAAAGCTTTCAAAATGTTTCATTTGATTGGGAATTTTCGTCTCTCGAGAATTCAAGAAAATTTGGAAAAGGATCCCACATTTTATTCAGAAGTACGTCATAAAAGATAGTTTGGGTCATTATCAAATATTGCAATTTCTTGGATGAAAGATTTCTTTTCAAAGCATGGAGAGTGTATGCCAAATAGAGAGAAAATACATATTCCAGATAATTTTTCAAGACAGAAATCTACAACTTATACGAAGAATATGCAGAAGGTGCTAAGGGACATGGTCGGTTTATTACATATCAATATTTTGTGAAGGTATGGAAGAAAGAATTCAACAATGTCCGTATTCCTAAGCAGACAAGGATGGGGATTTGCAGTACATGTGCTTCTCTTAAATCAAAAAGGGACAAATGTGAAGGGTTAGAAAGAGGTAAGCATTCATAAATTTAACTTTTAAAATTGTATAGTCATCAACTACGAAAGCATATTTCTTAATGGCTTTCTTTTATGTTGTGTAGATTCAATTGTCAAATAACTTCAGGAGCATAGCGAACAACAAACAAATGAAAGGAAAAAGTTGTACAAGCATTGAAATAAGTGTTATGATAATCCGAATAAATATTTTTGTTTGATAATTAATGGTATGGACCAGAAGAAAACGCTTTTACCACATTTTGTTCGCACACCCAAAAATTTACAAGAGGAAAGTTTTATTCAGTATCACTTGGTCGGTTGTATGGTCTTCAATGGGAAAATGTTGCCAAGGGTGTACTTCACAGCTCCAAATATTCATAATGATGCAATTCTGACCATAACCATAATTCATGATGTGCTTTCTCATTGGTCTGGTAATCTTCCTGAAGTTTTGTATTTACAATTGGACAACACTTGCTGTGAAAACAAAAATCAGGATGTTTTTGGATATCTAAACATGCTTGTTGAATTAAGAATTTTTCAAAAGGTAAAGGTTGGTTTCCTTCTTGTTGGGCACACTCATGACCATATTGATCAGATTTTCAGTTGTTTTTCAGTCACATTGAGGAGGAAGGAAGTTGGAAGCTTGCCATCATTAATTGAATGTATTAAGAAATCATATATGTCAGAGCCTACTTTTGATGTGTTGGAAGAAACTGTTGACATGCGAAGGTTTATTTTGGGATCATATGGTGAGGGGAAATGCATTGAACAAATTAATGACATTAGCTTCCAACATCAATTTTGTATCAAAAAAATTGATGGGAAAACACTAATATGGGGCAAGAATTATTCAACTACTGTAGAATGGGCACCGTCATCAGGTTTGCAATTTTTGAAGTTCATTCCAGATCATCCAATATTTGCATCAAAAATATTTTTATTACAATCAGTTGGTGAAGTTCATAATGCATGCAGACAAAATAGAGATATAAATTATTCTGATTGCCTAGAAGAAATTAAAAAATGTATTAGATATACATATGAGTACTTTGACATTGTTGATTCAGTTTGGTGGGAATCATTTTTCAATAATCAAAGTGATATCATTTCAACAACAACAAATGAAGATATACCTTTGAAAAATCCATTTATTTGGCCACAAAATGTGTCGAATGAACATGAGGGAATAAACATTGTTGAACAGCAACAATCTCAAGGTATTATTAATTCTTCACAGGCAGAGGAAAGAGAGATGTATATTGGTTCCAGAAGATCTCGTGCACAACATGAAGCCATGGAAGACCTTTACAGGGGTTCAGTACAAGATATTAAGGAGGGTTGCATGATTGCAGTGCTAGCAGATGGAGATCCCAATGGCTATCCATTCTGGGTTGCTAAAGTTATAAAGGTCTTTACAGAAAATGAGGATGTTACAAGTGTTGAAGTACATTGGTATGCCACAAATACACACCCATTCAATGGTGTGTATAAGCCAAATATGGTAGTTGACAAAAAAATGGCGAAAATAGAAAAAGAAAGGGTACAAATATAAATCTCCACTGCACAGACATATTAAAATTAGAGTATGTTGACATACTTGTTTATGACTTCAATTTAACAAAGACAAGAACTCTTCGCTTCAAGACGATAGAGATTCTGAAAAGGTTGTTACCAGAAGGAACAGTGTTGAGATGGGAGTCTGCTGAAACCAGTCGTATATCTAGAAGAATTTTGAAACCTGAAATGGTAGGCATGCATGTGGACTTAGATGGGGCACTAGTTGATGAAAGAGAAGAATATGGAACATCTTCGTTAGCATCCAGTCACTCATTTGAAGATGTGAATTTTGATAGTGTGCAAGAAAATATGAGTGATTTTGAATAATTGTTTAAGACAGTTTATATAACTGATGTATGCATCGTATCCTGAAATAGCATTTTTTATTTCCATATGGTGTTAAATGAGAAGTTATGAGGCATTTTTATGTTGTTGGATTATATGTCTTAATTATGATAGTTTTTATTGCTTAAAATATCTACAATGCAACATTAAATTAGAGATATAATGTATGTTTTATTCAATATACAAATAATGACTTTTGAATTCATTTAGTGATGTAATTTGTTCATAATGTCATGGTTTTTTAATTTTATAGTTGAAAAAATTCCAATTTCTTTCGTATCTAGCATGTTATGGTTGAGAACATGTTGAATTTATACTTAGGAAAGAAAAATGATATTCTACCAAAAACATTAGTGTGTTTTTTTCCTCATAAACAACTTTGTTTGGCACATAAAAATTTGGTTTTACTAGAATTTTTTAAAAAATTTGAAGATTGAACCTAAAAAAAAATCATCGTTCTAGTATCATCACTTTTTCGTTTTCAAGCTGTATTTTTCACGAAAATTTCGTTTTCACTGCCATTTTTAAAACATGTTCAAAATTGACCCTAAAAAAAAAACCATCATTCCAGTATACACACTTTTCATTTTTAGCACTGTTTTTGATGTTTTTTCGGGGTTTTTTGGCCAGAGTTCCCATTTTGAGTTTATAGTTCCCATTTCAAAGTTTACATTGTTGAAGTTATTGTGAAGCCAGAACGACTGAATGTGGGACCTGATCATCTGTCACGCATTGAAACAGGAGAGGAACCTACTAATATGGAAGATGGGATACTTGACGCATAGGTCTTTGCAGTACACATTGCAGATAGTCACTTTGAAGATATCATACATTTCCTGACAACAAGAATGACTCCAAAAGGGTATACAAGCCAGCAGAAGAAGGAGTTAGTAGTGCACGCAGCAGCTTCTCCATCATTGCAGGACACTTATACAAAATGGGGTTAGAGGAAATATTGCGACGTTATGTACCTAACTTTGAGTGAAGTAGCATTCTCATGGAGGCTCTTGGGGGAGCTACAGGAGGACATTATGCAAGAAAAGCGAAAGCGCAGAAGGTTTTGTGTGTTGGATTGTGGTGGCCAACTCTGCATAAGGATGTGAAAGCATATTGTAGGGCCTGTGACGCATATCAAAGGACTAGCAAGCCATCATAGAGGGATGAACCGCCTTTGATGCCGTAGTTGATATTACAGCGATTCGAGAAATGGGCTATCGACTTTGTGGGCCCAATTCATCCTCCGGGAAAGAAGACAGGTGTGTAGTACATCATCACCATGACTGAGTATTTGACCAGGTGGGTGGAGGCGCAGCCTGTGAAGGATTCTACAGGCACGATAGTAGCGAAGTTTCTTTTTGAATATGTATTGAAAATATTTGGTTGTCCAAAGATCTTAATGAGCGAAAGCAGTACGCACTTTCATAATGAAACAATCAGCGCGTTGACAGAAGAATTTTAGATGTATCATCAGAAGAGCATGCCTTATCACCCGTAGGCCAATAGGATGGTAGAAGCATTCAATAAGATACTAGAGAATGCACTGACAAAGGTCTGCAATGCTGAGAGAAGTGATTGGGATGTGCACGTACCAACAGTTCTATGGGCAAACAGAATGACTTGCAAGAAGTTTATCGGGAAAACACCTTTCAGACTCGTGTATGGCATAGAAGCTGTGATGCCGATGGAATACATTGTACCTAGTCTGCGCATAGCCGCACTCATAGGAATGGCGAACCACGGAGCCTCGAAAGAGAGGCTCTTGCAGCTAGCAGAACTTGAGGAGGACCGATTTCTAGCTGGATTTCATCAACAAGTTCAAAAGGAGCACAAAACGGCATGGCATGATCGACACATCAAACTGCACACCTTTAAGGTAAATGATCTAGTCTTTCTATATGACAGTAAATTTGATAAATTCCTAGGGAAATTCAGGATGCACTAGCTAGGACCATATGTCATCAAGGAAATTACCGATGGTGGTCTAGTTCAGTTGGTCAAATTGAATGGAGAACCCTTCCCATGGAAAGTGAATGGAAGTCGATTAAAGCCATACATTGGTGATCCAGCTAGGTGACTATATGAGGGAAGCACAGTCTTAGCACTCTAGGCAGCTGAAAGGAAGCGCGGGACTATAAACTACACTGCTTGGGTTGGAGAGTTGTGCGATCGGAGAACTTCGCCAAATGAAGATACGTCACAATGCCCACGAAAGCGCACACGGGGGTGCACTACCAATGGACAAACCACGCAGAGCAGTAGGAAAGTTACTGTTAAAGTCACTGTTCATGATTTGATGATGAAAAAATGGCCAAATGGAGTAGGAGGGCGACATTTAAGTTGAACTTTATGGACCAAATCTCTGCAAATCTGTCACTAATATAGCATTAATGAACTGATTTTGGGGGGAACAGTTGGATTTGAATTTGAAAGTGCCTATAAATTATAGGTGGCTGCCTACGAAAAACATTTGGCATTTTGAGTATTGAGTTGTTGAGCTCTCAAGCACACATGAACCGTGAAACCTATGAGCTTTTGCTAGCAAGTTCTATGTTTGAGACAATTCCATATGCGCATCAGGAGTTATTGCATAGCATTATGTCGACGCCCACTGAATCTATGAGCGCGGAAGCAATGACAGGCGAAGGAGTTGTCATAGAGGTGGCTATGGCAGCTGAAGGAGCTTCCCTAGAGGGAGCGCCTACAGAGATACCAGTGGAAGTACCTAAGTCTCCATGGACACCTAGGCCAAGGCTTACCGCGACCATGGAGGGTCTCAAGATCAAGAAGGGAAATCAGGCTGTGCCATCGCAACCGGTGCACGCATCTCCCAGAAGGTTAAGACCACTACACAAGAAAAGGGCAAGACAATTAACCTAGAGACAAAAGAATATTAGTTTGAGGATATCCCAATGGATGACAAGGATGTTGGGATGGAGACGAAGGATGTCAAAATTGTGGGGTCTGACCCCATCACCAAGCTACCCGATTACATTCCTCTACACAAGGGAAAGACCAAGGTGCCCAAAGACATTGACGAGAGTAAGGTCACCCTCCATACACTCCTCTTACCGGACCAGATTGTGTTTGAAGGACCTCGCTTGGGGCATGTTCCCCTTTTGAAGTTAGAAGACTGGGATTTAGTGGACACAGAGCGGGGTCCTCACTTAGCAATAGATCAACTCATGCACTGCGTGTTCCATAAAACTGCTGGTGTAACCACATTGGGTCCACCGAACTGGCTGAGAGGCATGGATAAGGTAGGACTACTCAAACTGCTATGGGTTCCACATTACAACCGCACGCCCATCACAATGGTGGTAATCAAGCAATTACTGTGCTTGGTGCATGATGGGTGTTTCTGGATGGAGGAGCCAATACCCATCAATTATAGACTGATCCATAGGATCATGACGCTTCCATACATAGGGGAAAATCCGTCCATGGAATTTGGCCAAAAGACTGGCGAACATGTCCTCGTAGAGGCCATTAAGGAAAAATTCAAGTTAGTAAAGAAGTCGCATGGCTATGCCATCTCAACCATCTGTGACCCGCCAGTAAAAGTAGCCACCCCAATGTTTAGCAAGAAAGGTCATGCGGAAGTGCCGTGTAGATGAATTGTCAGCACCATTCGTAGCTTTGGCATCCCAATGCATGGAAGGTGTTTAATTGAATTAGGTGCACTACCTCTGCGGTGAGTTCCTAGTGAACTGCTGCAAGGTGCAGTACCTCAGCAAGACATTTCACTATGCATGGCTCTTGTTATCCATATTGTTGGTAGCATGGGATCTACCTGAAGATAGTCAGTTCCCTTTGGACCTACCAGAGGCCATGAAGTACACTTCTTTGTGGGTGACCAAGGATCCTCAGTGAGTAAACGATAGCAAAATATTTTGGACCTTGATGGAGATGAATGTGCACATGGCCATCAATCGCAAGCCGTGGTTGTCACTTACCAACTTTGAAAAATTTCAAGAGTACGCGGAACTCAAGGTTGATTTGCACCATGAATCAATAAGGGCGTCGAAGCACCCCGAGCAGAATTGGCACGACTTACCCTACTTGGTAATGGATGATGCGATTCAAGTGGTCCTTGATAGCTGGATGATAGAATGGCACACTGCCTCGAACTTGACTACGGGATCTACAAGACCGTCGATGTTGGCTTGAGGGGGCCCAACCTAGGTTCATCATTAGTTAGCCAAACAAATCCCTACACTAATGGCCCTTTCGACATTAGCCTGTGGAGTGTAGTCTGAAGTCTCACCCAAAGCAGTATTGGGGGATGTTGGAACCAAGTTTTTGCTCCCTTGAGATGGTTGTGATGTCGGTTTATTCTGGTTATACCTTCCTTTGCACAGGTTTCCTAGCCCTCTGTTCCACCCTTTAGTACCTTCGCGAAAGGGTAAAATTGGCTTTCGCATAGCCCTGACCTGCGGCTCAGGGACTTTTGTGCTACTAGGGTAGCGAACTGCGATATCTCCCTAACTAGCCTAAGTGTCTTACTTATCTTATTAATCGATCTCAGTTAGCTTCATGTAAAAAGATCTTCTTACTTGCATTCACTTAACCAACACATTTACATACATTCACACATCATATAAGCATTATAAGTAAAATTCATACCCAACATAACAAGATGCATAAACAGGAAATAAAGACACAGAAATTGTAGAATACTTCTCTTTATTGATAATTATGGATGATTAGAGACTCGACCCACCCTACGCACTTAGCTACAAGGGTTTGTGCACTCAACTGCGGACTTCTACCCTAGGCCTCTACACACTCAGCTGCAGAGCCTTTACCTACGCTATGACCCAAGACTTAAACTTCTTGCTCTAACGCTATGACTCTCTTTGTCGTATTATTCTTTAACTACTTAGAGCTTAGCTCTTTTTATACAATCCCATGGTCTGCGGACCATGGGTAGATCTTTTACAGCCGACATTACATTTCCAAAATAAGGGTGGACAACCCTATGACTCTTTAACACCTATGCACTTCGTGACCACAAAATGCGGAGTCTTTACACTTGGATTAAAAAATTTGACAAAAATATGGGCTTTTAGCCCCAAAGCTACCCTTGAGGGATCCCACACCCAATAGGCCCCCAACAAAAACATCATGACTTGCCCTTGAGTCACTCTGTAGGTACAAAGATCTTAGTGTGAAGACTTCCCAGCTCCATTTGGATGACCACAACCTCGACAGCACACTGAGCAACCGCCTGCTAGACTTCTTCCACTTTCTGCTCGGTGACTATCGCTAAACTACCACCCTGAATCTTCTACTGAGTTACATGTAGTGTCACAAGCTTTCCTTCAATGGAAGTTGTGATCGTATATGCCTCGTCTATTCATGGCTGTAGGTGTGCTTTTAGGACCGCTTCTTTGTGCCGAGCAGCATCCACTTGTTCCTTAAGTTCCTTTGCCTCCATCCATGCGAGCCTCTGTGTAAGGGTGATCGTCTGCGCAGTCCCTTTGACCTCATCATATCTTTGTTGCAGCTCACATTCCTCTGTCTCCAGGCGCTCTACATTCGGGTCCTACTGTAGGGTGGTTAGGACCTCGAATGACTGTTCAAAAATTCACGTGCAGTTTGCTACTATAGTGTTGACTGTTGCTATTGTTGTTGTAACAACAGTGGCACGTTGTTCCCTGACTTCCAATAGAGTTGAAGTCTGAGCCCTCAACTACAATTCTGTGATCTGTAGGTTTAGCTCCAGCTAAATCCTAGCCATCTTTGTCTAAGCATCATGCACCCCTATGGCCAACTTGTAGACACATGCCTCAACCGATTCATCTGCCTGAATGTCCAACTCCCGAACTATTCGACAGGATTCCTCCACTACCTGCATGATTTTCTTATTTTGTTCCATTGCCTCATTGCGTTATAGGCCCAACTACTTGATATTGATGTGTTGCTTGCTCATCACCTGCAAAGCGTGACTCTACCGGGCCCTAAGTTCCACGACGACTCCATCCTGCAAGAGGTGGAGTGTCTCTCGAGGGAGCACAGCCATATTCAATCCCACAACTTTCAGGCTACTGACCGTGGGCTTGTCGCCCTCATTTTCTGTAGTAAGTGCCCCATCTGGTACCACTATCATGTTGGTCACCCTTGTGCACAACATCTCCGCGATAGCTGAAGTGCTAATCACAAGGCTGGTGGACACTGTGCCAGCCTATGGAGTGTAAGCCTACAACTCCTGCAGCTCTATCCAGAGAGCCCCTAATACCAATTGCTACTGCTCTTCAAACTATTGGAGGACCTCCGCAATGACATCCCTCACTATTTCTCCAATATCATGCAAATCCCCATCAGTGAGGGTGATTGGGTCGAAGGATGCCTTTGAAGCCTTAGTTTTCTTCTGTGGCACTACCTTCTCTTGTTGTCGCTGACATTTGAGTTGGGTTGACGTCATCTGCGGGTCCGTGCCACCTTATTCTATCGGCTCCTCTATTTCTGCCTCAGCCCCGGGTGAAGGTGACTTCTGTCCCTCGCACTCTTCTCCTCCTTTATCCTGTTGTTCTGCCAATTTTGCGGCATTGCGCGCTGCCTGGGTCTTAGCCTCTACTTCCTCTTTCCTGCGCTTCTTAGCCAGCTGCGCCATTCTGAGTTTTGTTTCTTCCTTATTACATTGCACAGCGGACTTGTCTGTTTCCACCACAGAGCCTATTGCAGTGTGCCACTCTAGCGGGCAAGACTCAAGGAATGCAAAGATAACATCATCTGTTGCTAGATAAGGTAAGTTATGCCATGTCTTCATGGGCTCCTTCTGTGCCCTGATAAAGATATGGTGGAAATCTACTTTGAACTTTGCAAAGCTATGAAAACTAGCGTATATTGTGGGTGACAAATGTGGCTTTCGATTGATCCCCATCCAGATACTCATCTCCATCAAGATCCAAAAGGTCTTGCATTCTTTACGCGTTGTGCATCCTTGGTCACCCACAACGAAGTGTACTTTGCTGCCTCTGACAGGTCTGGCACGATTGAGTGGAATTGGCTGTCTTCTGGCAGCTCCCATTCCACCATCACAATCAAGAGCAAGAGCCATGCATAGTGGAACATCTTGCTCTACTCCTGTGCCTCGTGACAGTCCGCAAGGAACTCACCACATAGATAATTCACCTTGTTGAACTAGACTCCCTCAGCACAATGGGCTATCAATGCAATCACAGGCACGAGCACCTCATCCGTGCGGCACTTCCACATCACCTTCCCTACTAATATTTGCACTACTACCTTGACTGCAGGGTTGTTCATGTTGTATATGGCATATCCCCACATCTTCTTCTCCAACTTGAATTTATTCTTCATAGCTTCCGCGACGGCCAACTCACCACCTTTTCCTTTTGATATATTGGCTGGATCCTCCCCTGAGTAACGCAGCCATGTGATCTGATGGATCAAGTGGTCTATGATGGGAATGAGGTCCTCCAGCCATAAAATACCATCATGCACCAAGCAGAGGAGTGGTCTGATGATGAAGACAGTCACTGGAGCACGGTGGTAATGTGGTACCCAGAGCAAGTTGAGCAGCCCAACTTTCTCTACATCCTTGAGCATTGTCTGTAGCTCTAATTCGATCATTCCAGCAGTCATGTCAATTCGTGAGTGCATTAGCTTCTCAGTCGCTAAGTGCGGGAATTTCTCGTGATCTGCAAGATCCTAATCTTCAAACTTTAGTACAGGAACCCTCCCTAAGTGCAGCCCCTCAAAAACAATGTCATCCAGGAGCAACAGAATTTGTAGGGCACTCTTGCTCTCATCTATGTCCTTTGGCACCTTTGCTTTGCCCTTGCATGAAGGAACATATTCTGGTAACCTGGTAATAGTGTCTGCACCCTTAGTTTAAACTTCCATTTCCAAATCCTCCTCATCCACCAGGGTTTCTTTAGATTCTTCCTCATCTGCCTCCACATTAATGGCCTTCCCCTTTTCCTGCAAAGTGAGCTTGGTCCTCTGTGGGTTTCTTGGTGAGATGCGCACTGGTAGCATAGTCTGCTTATCCTTCTTTGGTCTCGGTGTTCTGGGTGATTTAGGGACTTCAACTACCACTTCGGCACTCTCTAGGGCAGCTTCTACTAGCTCAATTTCCTACACAGCTTCCTTGGATGTCAACAACATTCTATTATAGATATCCTGTGTCTCCTTCGGCAATATCTCAAACGCTGAACTTGCTCTCAAAGCCTCAAAATTCACACGGTCCATACACACCTGATAGCACAACAATTGAATTTTCAAAATGCCAAGTTTTTTTGCTGGACAACCACCTGTGATTTATAGGGCCTTTTGAATTCAAATCCAACCATTCCCCCCACATTCGACCCATTAATGCTAGATTGGTGGCAGATTTTCAAGAATCTAATCCATAAATTTCGCCTTAAATGCCTGTTGCCAGCTCCATTTGGCCACAATATGACCATAAAATCATGAACAGTGACTTTAACAGTCACTTTCCGATGGACCTACACATTATTTCCATGAGTAGTGTAGCTGCCTTCACGTTGTCATTGTTATAGACATATTCAGGCACCGCAACCCCAATCACATATGTCCATAAACCAAGGGCTTCGAAGTCCCTAAAACTATTGTTTCATACCCTAAAGGAGCAAGGTCAACTGATTACATCATCTCCTAGAAGTTTTCCATGAAAAACCACTCAGAACTGGTCAAAGCAGGACCATACAGACTACCCAGTGCAAAGGGTGCGATGCATCTCACCTGCCACATGAAAAAAGTGTGATGCATACTCAAAAGCCCTTCTGTAGGGTGCGATGAGCGAGAGCAGACAAATGGCACAAGAATTTTGCTAGGTGGAGACCCTGAGAATCTTCTAGAAGCTGCTCATTTGATACTTGCCTCCCTGAATTCGCCCAAGGATGAGTAGGAGATCATGAAATCTCCAAATGGAACCAAGAACTATCAGAGAGATGACACTAATCAAAATCCCAGAAGCTGACTCACCCCCCTGCAAATATCTATAAATGGATCCCTCATCCTAGAGATCCAAAGGTTGGAATTTGGTAATTTGCAAAGAGGTGCTGCTGGTTTCTCTTGCTTTGTGTGAGTTGAAGAGGGCTTTCAAGCTGGGAGGATGGCGCTGGGTCAGACCAAGTGGTTGTAATCCTCTCTTCGACTACTTTTACTAATAAAGCTATTTGAGTTTTCCTCCATATTCTTGTGTATCTCTGAATATTGTGTCGATATATGCATTTGTATGGTCAATATATATCTAATCCTATATTGTTTACAATGAAAGATCTCTATGCTTTGATGGTATTATGTTGTTGTGAATCTACAGGTGCTCTTTGAAGCAGGACAAGTAAGGAAGAAGTGGCAAGATTCTATCAAAGGGGAAAGGAAACAAGCAAAGAGCCAAGCGGAAGACTGAGGTTGGTACTCTCTGCTTCTTTCTCATCTCTCTCTCGTAAAGGGAAAACAAGTGACTTTAATCTATTTGTTTCTAAGATGGCTACCCGTCTTAGTGGGACTAGCAGCTCTGAATAGACACTAGATTTTCTGATAACAAAATGGCGACTCTGCTGGAGACAATTAGTTTGATTGCTTGTCTCTATTTGTTTGATTCATAAACCACAGACGGAGCCTAAAGTTAAGCCAGCTAGCCTTCGAACTGCATTTCCTATGCAAGTGCAAAGTAGATCAATGCTGCTTTAGTCAATCTCCAGGTTTATTTACGAACTAAACAACTGGCTTGCAAACATCCTAGGTGCCCTAGAGGTAGCTTGAGTAACCTCATTAGATCAGCCCCTGTACTTTTTTGTTACTGAATATCATTTGCTCGGCCTAAATCCCTGAACTAGGCTACAAATTGTGACCAAAAACCAAGTTAAAGTCTCATCCCTGGACCATCGCACCTTGTCTTCTTGGCAATCTGGATGCATCGCACCTCCCGTGTGCAGTAGGTGAGATGCATCCCTATTTCCCTATGTTACAGGTGCAATGATCAGACAAGACTAGTTATGCCTCTAGATTTTGGTTTTTCTTCACTCTTTTCAGCTTTATTCAGGAGTTTTGTTTTCTATGATCAGTAGACCACTGTTGAAACCCCCTTTCTTTGCATCATCCAACCTCCATTGTGCAAAGATTTGTGAATGTTTTTATGTATTTTTCACCATTCACAGTTCTCATTTACAAAATGGTAGCTTAATCGAACTATTGTCTTTGGATTTGAAAGTGTCACAAGTGTCATTTTCAGTCAAGGAAAAGAATCCTTCTCTTTTTTATAGTTGATTACACTGTTACTCTTGTATTTGATCTGAATTAATAGTACTTTAAGTGTCGAAAGCAGTTTTCAATTCAAAATTGTAAAGAGTCATCTTGTCTCCCTTTTGTTTTTTTGAAAAGAAAATCATTAGTACTGTCGCTTTGAAAGAAGATATAATTCAGATTTGTGCTTAGCATTCTTTTTTTCATTCACACCTTAAGAAAGCGAAAAACAAATACATGCATGTGCATTTGGATTTAGACTGCTTGTTGATTGTGATTTAGGACAGTGCATCTAGTGTGTGCTCTCTGCTCTATGTTGAAAGAATCTCATTTCTCTTTCCTCAGTAGCTAGGATTTTCATTGCAAAAAGAAGATTAAACGACTATTTATCATCTTAGATTTCTGGTGGGCTCCAGTATTGCAGCAATAATGTTGCAACTCCCGGGACTCCCTTCTTTACTCTTATCAACTCGGTAGTTCGTAACAAACTTGGAAGCGACAGTGTTGTATGCACAAGTACTAGCTCTTGTCGCAGTTGTCACTTGGTCAGCTGGCACAAGTCTGCTAGGGGCTCAAGCCAACTTCTATAAGCTCTTAGAAGAAGCTTTGTACCTGATGGATGGAAGCTAACTCAAAGGAAGCTGATCTACTTGCAGAAAGAAACTGAAAGTCAAAGAGTAACATAAACCCTAGCAAACCCTAATTCTACCAGCTAGTCCTACTGATACAGAGGAGAGGATGCAAACTATTGAAAACGATGCCATTACTTCTACAAAAGTAAAATGCACATGCCTATGCTATCTCTATCTGAAGAACATATATTTTTGTATTTTTGAATAAGTTACCAGAATTATCATACATGTGCTTTTAACTGGCTTTTTACTGTGCAGGGGTGGATCAAGAGAGGGAAATGCTTGGAAAAGGTTGGGAAGGCGCAGAGAAGGTCTAAGGAGTCCCTAACACCCTTCCAGAGAGTTTCACAAAGTTTGGCTATCCAGCAACCTCACTTGTGAGCTTCTACAGGAAGTCTGCAGGGGTTCTACAGGATGTTTCAGGGATTTCTACAGGATGTTCAGAAATTTCTACAGGATGTTCTAAAATTGGATTTTAAAGGATGGGTGAGTGAAAGAGGATGCATGAATGGATAGAGAGGTAGGGTAGGGGTCTGAGATGGCCCAGTGACTGATGGATGAAGTGATGAGAGGGTGTGGGCAGCTCACTTGGCTTAAAGGAGGCTAAGGTAAAGGAAGGGCAAGAAGGTAGGGTTACGTGGACAGAAGAGCAGTTGTGAGACGAAGAAGCTAACTAGGAGATGGAGCAGCTGGCCTGGATGAAGCTTAGGTGGATGAGAGAAAGATGGATATGCCCTGCACAGTGTGTACTTAACTGAATCAACCAAATCCTGCATACAATCAAAATCTTAGCTAATCTATCCGAACTGTCAACGAAACAAATGAACAGCAGCTTTATTTCCAAAGATAACCATGTACAACACTTAATCAAAGAAACATCTAAAAAGGTCTAAACGCATGACTAACTTCTACAAATGAGGACATTACACCAAAGATTGCATAGTCAAGCAAACTAGTGTTTTTGTTGAGCAGCACTAGTTCTACAATTCCAGCCCCTGATCCAATAAGGGAGAGGTGAAACTAAGAGTGCAGGCAACCCTTTTCTGGAGCTTTATCAATTCTTATCTTATCAATCTATTCTACACATCTGAATCAATTCTATTCCTCAACAACGACCTATTTAACCAACACAAATGAATATTGCTCAACAAAACTTCGTTTCAAATGCATAGAAAAAGGAAAATCACAGTGCTCAAAGGAAAGATAACAATACAAAGGAGGAGGCCCTAGGCTCTCAGGTTGGGCCCTGTTGTGGGGAAAAATGCCTATGCAGGACGATCCTATCCACCGAAGGTGTGACAGTGCCTTAGCAACAAACAGAAATAGCTATTCTAGTATTCTTCCTTTATGAATTAAGAATGAAGAGAGATGGATGGACTAACCGGTGTCTTCCGTTTGTCCCTCGATCCGGTTTCTCTTCTCTTTGAGAGTTCCCAGCTACTTGCCTTCTCGCTCGCCCAGCTTCAACAAGTCTCTGCAAGATCACAAGAAGAGAACACTACACAAGACATGGATTCATATTCATAACTAGTTCAGGATTAGAAATAAACTAAACATACTAATGCAATCATACATCAAAGATACATCAGTATATAGGAGAAACCAAGATAGCTTTATTGATGAATAACAAGGTTCAGGAAGAGATACAACCAAGAAGGCTCCAGTCCAGCATCTCCTTCCCAGCGAATGGAATTCCTATCTTCACCCCCTTCAAAGCATTAAGTACCCAATAATTCCAATCTCAAACCAACAGCAATTCTTTGCAATAACAAAATTCCAGCCTCTAGATCTCATGGAGGAGAGATCCATATATAGATGTTTGGAGAGAGGATGAGTCAGCTTGAGATCTGACTAGTGTCCTCTCCCTCTGTCAGTTCTTGATTCCACTTGGAGGTTCTTGCTTCCACTTGGAGATTTGGAACCTCTTACTCATCACCAGTCAAATTCTCTGAGGCAAGTGTCATTGAGGAAGATTTTGGAAGCTTCCTGGGTTTTGACACCTTGTGAAATGAACTTGCCACATGTCAACTCTCACTCAGCGCAGGCAGCCAGTGTTGGTTTTGACATTCAGTGCAGGTAGCTAGTGTTGGCTTTGACATTCAGCGCAGACAGCTAGTGGAGCCACTGAATTGATCCTGAATTGACTTGTTTTTTAGCAGTTTCTGGTGGAGAACTTCTGTGAATTGCTGTGGTTTGTTAGCCTTGTTCCTCTAGGGGTAGGAACAACATGTTTAGGGACTTTGGATCCCTTAGATTATGGACATTTCATGCTCAATGCTGTAAGGCACAAAAATGTCTATAACAGTTGCCCCCTAAAGTATGAGGCCGCTTATCGGGTGAAATGCTTTATCCAGGAGGGTCCGAAGTTCATCCAATGCTGGGAGGAGACCTATAATAAGATACAATACAATACATTATTTTTCATACTGCTTTCATGATCTAGCTAAGGCGGTCATTCCCATGCTCAGCTTTATAAATTCATTTTTCTGTACATAGAACAGATAATCGTCTGATGGTAGACTGATAATTTTGATGAAATTATCATCCTTTGGGTAGGATGATCATCTGCTGCAATGATGTACATGTCAAATGTCTTTATCTTTCCTGAATATATATCGCAACCCAGATGGATGAAACTAGATCCGGGGTCTTGTTACACTAAAAAATGTCACCTTGACTACTTACAGTTAGTATGGCTCCAATCAATAAGTCATGCTACCCTCTTAGGCAAGTCTCATGCCTCTGTTATCCATCTCAAACTCAAAGAAGAGAGAAAGTCTTGTAAAAATCATGTTTATCTCTGGGGTCGCAGGTTCTCTCTAGCCTTACCTGCGGGGACGCTGACCATGTTCACAAAATCCGCGTCCATAGACGCTCTGTATGTTAAGGGACAGGTGCGTCCCTCTGTAAAAGGCAAAATGCGCGAGTTTTATCTTGAAAAAGTTACTTGTGGTTACTTCTAGAACATTCTAGAGGTCGGTTTGATGAAATGGATGCGCCTCCAGTTGGTTCATGTATCTCTATTAAGGGGGAACTTATCCCATCAATAAGGGAGTTATCCCACCCATAGAGGGGGATGATCCCATTGATAGTGGACCTGAATAACCTCTTTACAGCACTATAAATGAAGGCATTGAGCCAGAAGGAGAGGAGGTTGGAGCTATACATTTTCTTTGGGTAAATGCTGCAGGATTTAGGTCTTCCATTAGAGCCTTTGTGAGGAGAGATTGTCTTCACTTGATTCTACTTGGGAGAGGGTGAGCTTTGTCAAAGTAGAGGAAAACCCTTGATGGACCCTGGGAGGAACTTGCACAACACCAAGGCCAGGTTGTAAGAGTTTCTTTGTTTCGTTATTAATACAAACTGGTTTATTTTTCTCAATAGCTTGTGTTAATGAGTTATTTCATGTGTTCCTAGAAGTAACCACAAGTAACTTTTTCAAGATAAAACTCGCGCATTTTGCCTTTTACAGAGGGACGCACCTGTCCCTTAACATACAGAGCGTCTATGGACGCGGATTTTGTGAACATGGTCAGCGTCCCCGCAGGTAAGGCTAGAGAGAACCTGCGACCCCAGAGATAAACATGATTTTTACAAGACTTTCTCTCTTCTTTGAGTTTGAGATGGATAACAGAGGCATGAGACTTGCCTAAGAGGGTAGCATGACTTATTGATTGGAGCCATACTAACTGTAAGTAGTCAAGGTGACATTTTTTAGTGTAACAGATTGCCCCCTAAAGTGCGAAGCCTGGAATAGAATAGGGTTTTGTAATTCTAGGAAGGGTGAAGCGCTTTATCATTTCAAGGATTGCCTTGTGGATGGCCTGGTTGGAACCTGCAATTTTCAACACAAAATACATGGATAAGATTATATCATCACTGAGGTAGGCATTCCCATACTCAGATTCAAAACTTTAACTAATGGACTAACTATTCTGAGACAGGAATGATCTTGCCGTACATCATTCTTATAGACTTTTGTAGACACAGTATGGACGCAGCCATCTGTTTATGATTAGTCTACATAGATAATGAATACAAAACTCCTCGCAGCCTGGATGGTAGAAACGAGATCCAGGGTCTTCACTTCTACTTCCCGAATTGGTACGATTCTAGCCATGTGATTAAATGATTCGATGTCGAACATGGTAGAAACCACTTGATTACCAGTCAATGATGTAAACTGTTAACAAGCGTGAGAGAAACCACCAGTAATGTCAATGGTTCTCAAAGTACCAAGCACAACCCGTGAAATGTGAATAGATGTTTTGATGTCGAACACTTCACGGAATCCTCTGATCGAAAGTCAATGATGTAAACTGACGTCAAAGGCGAGAAACCTGCCATTGATGCATGCAGACTTCAAGGTACTGTCGATTCCTAAGTCATCTTTCTAGATAATGTGTCGATGTCGATAGAAAGCGACCCGTTGCAGGCAAGCCTGCAACACGAAATCATTGTTCAAGTTGAAGAAATGTTGCTGTAAGGACTGACTCAGGGATGGTCAATGGATGACAAGTATTTTGCAGATGAAAGTTTTGCTTGCAGACCTCTTGAACACATAACGACACAACAGATGGTTTGGTGACGAGTAACTCAAAGTTGATCCCTGAACCCGGTTAAAGATTTTCAAAGTGATTTAGTCAACTGTGAGGTAAAAGATTTCCCAACCCAGGTGAATGAAAAGTGTCGTGTTCAAGAGTGGTAATAAAGTTTCTTCTGAGGCAAAAGGTGACAAATAGGTTCATTCTTCTCTTTTTTCCCCCACCATTTCTGGCAAGTACCTCTTTATTTTTAACAAGCTTGAGGAGGATAACATATGCTTGATTATAAGCTCATCCTTCGGACGAGTCCAACCTAGTTTAAATGCGAACCCTAGGAAGGAGTGGTTCGTTCCTGTTTGTAATTGAACAGGTCCTTTACTGTAAAAGTTTTAACGAGCCCAGTATAGGAGAAACTCGGCGTTTTTCAATTTTAGAGAGTCTGAAAAACTTAAGGAAACTCCACATTGAACTTTTTCGTATATTTGTGTCCCTCAAGCCCGAAAAAGTATAAAATAATACCTGGGGGAACCGCTTGATCTTGCGACCAAGGAGTACTTTCATAATAGTGTCGTTGACCTGAAAAGTAAAAAGCGATCAAGGACACGTCGTTTTATTTCCGTATCGAGTTTGAAACGACAAAAACACGGCAATCTTTTCCTGATTTTACGGTCAGAAAAGAGCTATAAGGGGACCGTCTTTTAATTCCGTTTTAACGAGTGTAAAAGAAACGCTCGGCGATCTTTTCATGTTTTAGGAGTCAGAAAAGGGCTTAAAAGATGACTCTGAGGTTTTCACTTTTTCGTAAGTTTTAACGAGTTCGAAAAAATGATAAAAATGTACTCATGGTTTTCACTTTTTCGTATGTTTTAATGAGTTCGAAAAAATGATAAAAATGTACTCATATGGCCGACTTTCAATTTAATTTACGAGCAGGAAAAGATGGAAAGAACTCGGCATTTTCATTTGTTTTACGAGAATGAAAGATAACAAAATAATCTCGAGATTTTCATGAGTTTAACGAGTCTTGAAAATAACCGAAATTGACTCGAGATAGGTTTCATTTTTACAAAAGCTTGAAACAGATAAAAACTATGCTTCAAAGTAGTTTCATTTTTACACAAGCTTGAAACAGAGAGAAAACTGTGCTTGATGCCCCCTAAGCATAATTGCTAGAGCGCATGCCCCCCCAGCTTCATTTCATTCAACTAAGTAGGATGAAATGAAGGTTCATGAACGAGATCGTTTGAAAGACTCGACCTAAAACTGTAAGAAAAACTAAAATAACTAACCTAAATATACAACTTAACATCTACGAGATCTAGTCAATCTCTCGACTCAGGTAGAGGAGGATTTGTTTCATTTTTTAACGAGCTTGACACAGGAAAAGAACTATGCTCGGATTCTGTTTCATGTTTACGCAAGCTTGAAACGAAAAACTATGCTTGTTATAAGTTCACATGCCCCCAGCATAATGACGCAAAACGAGGTACATGCCCCCCAAGCTTTATTGCATTCAATGAGGTGGATGGAATGAAGCTTTACTTTCAAGATCTTAGAAAGACTTGTGGGAGTTGTTTCATTTTTTAGTGAGCTTGACACAAGACAAGGAACTATGCTCATAACTACTCTCTACAATCTAAAAAACTTTACTCTAAAAACCTTGATTCATTTTTTAACGAGCTTGACACAAGACAAGGAACTATGCTCTACAATCCTTGATTCATTTTTTAATGAGCTTGACACAAGACAAGGAACTATGCTCATGACTACTTTCTACCATCTACCTACTTAACCTACCCTTGTTTCATTTTTTAACGAGCTTGACACAAGACAAGGAACTATGCTCAAGAAGTTCGCATGCCCCCTAGCATAACGATGCAAAGCGAGATACATGCCCCCCAGGCTTCATTTCATTCAACAGGCTGGATGAAATGAAGGTTTACTTTCAATATTTAACTTGAAAAGGGAGTTGTTTCATTTTTATGGAGGTTGACACAAGAAAAGAACTATCCTCATAACTGATTCATTTTTACACGAGGTTGACTCAGTAACAGGAACTATCCTCTAACCTGATTCATTTTTTAACGAGGTTGACTCAGTAACAGGAACTATCCTCGCGCTCACTGATCATGGCTTCCGACTGGAAGAAAGACATGTCAATGGACACACCTCGATCATGGCTTCCAAGAGGTCTTCATCAGAAGGAAGAATACTTCTTTGGAAGGAACACATGTCAAGGGACTCAAAAGGGATAAGAACATCGTGTTCAAGTAATCCCATAGAGTTTTCCATGTCAATTACCGGATCTAAATCAATAGTGAGAGGCTCACTTACATCGGTAACTGAAAACATGGGACCAGTTGCCACATAATTAACCCGTGGCAGGGTAGATACCACTCTAGAATCAGGAACATTTAGGGCTGTCATATTATTGGTAGTTGAGACAAGACTAGGGAACGAAAGCTGGTCTACAGTCACAATACTGCCATTGTGAGGGAAAGACATCACGCGAAAGAGTGTCGATACGACAGCTTTCATTGCATAAACATAGTCTCGCCCAAGGAGTAAATTGAAATCCAAGGGACCTCGAACTACCATAAGATCAATACAGACAGTTTTACCTTCCAAGGTAATAGAAAACTTAGGAAGGATCCCTAAAGGTTCACTAATGGTTCGGTTAAAAGCTTTCAGATTCTGCGTAATAGGCGCAAGCTGAGGGGAACCCAAAGCTTTCCAAACAGTTGAGGATAAAATACTAACAGAAGCACCTTCATCTACCTGAGTACGATGTATGTCCCTACCACCAGCCTTGACAATGATTTGGAAAGGGATGGAGGAAGGAAGACGAGGTTCTGTCAGTCTATTCCAATCAAAGGAAAAGACCTCAGTGCTTGGAGGGGGTTCTATAGAAACAGGTGAAATGCCCCCCGGCATAGAAGAATATGATGTAACAAGAAGAACCTGAGCGGCATGAAGTTTACTCTCAAAAGGGAGAGTGTGATCGACCAAAGGCGAAATTGAATCGACCACTTGATCAACTAAAGGATCATCAACCTGAGTGACATGAGTTTCACTCTCCAATGGAAGAGTGTGATTGACCGTACTTGAAATTTGATCAATCACTCCGTCAGTTGACGGTAGGTTGGGAGAAAGTTTACGGTAACCAGTTGGAAATTCTTGTTGTGGAACAGTAAGGTTTTCCAACAATTTCGAGGCTTCATCCATGTGAGGGCAAATGTGAGTTTGATGACTCCCTTTGCATAACTTACAAGGAAACCTAACTTTACCCTTTTTCCCAGGAACCTGACTATCACTGGTTGATGGATCAACGGAAAGTTGATGAGTTTTTTCTGACCATACTTCCAAGACCTTTGGAATACCAGGACAATTGACAAGGAAGTGGTCACCCTTACAAAGCCTGCAAGGGTATTTGGGTTTACGATGCATGTCGGAGTTTTCCTCAACACCACTAACATTTACATCCATGGTTGGTTGGTTGACTTCTTTCTTATCTTGCTTCTTTTTCTTCTTCTTCTTCTTCCCTTTCTTCTTCTTCTTAGCCTCCTGGTTACTAGCATCAAGGCTTTTACCAGGCGAAGAGGAAGAAATGGAGGAAGAAAAATTAGGCGAAGAAGGTAAAGGGTCAACAGAAGGTTGGTGATGTTGAGATGGTGAACTCTGTTGAGGTGAAGCATCCGGTTGAGATGGAACAATTGGAGTATTTTGGGCCAACGAAGTTGAAAATAACCATATCGGTAAACCTATTGTAAATCCAGGTAATGACAAAGTAGCCATATAAGGAGGACCAACATTTCCAAAGTAAGGAAAAGTACTCGGATTCTCATTAGGAGGGGTTCCTAGGTTGATAAATTCCGGAACATTTGCCATTATATTCAACTTCAGTGAATTTTATTAACAATTTATAACTAAGACTAAAATTAACAATTCACACCTATGGTCTCTAAAAGTAAAAACAAACAAATTAACACGCGCTATCAAATCTAGGAGTCAAACCACACACAAACAGTATTCTTCCGGACCAAAAACGCTAGTTGGTGATGAAGCCCAACCTCGCTGGATTCAGTACAGAAATGGCGGGTGGAACAGTTACGCCGACAACCTGCTTAATGAATAGACTGGACCAAGTTCCTCCACTTTAACCGTCTCGAGTGAAGTGAACCCCCCAGAAAATCCAAGTGAGTATAGCCGACGTCTGCTCCAGGTACAGTGGGACCTTCCCTCCACCGTCACCTTGGGTAGAATCCTAAAGACTATGGTCACTAAGGTTACCAACGGCCACAAGTACACCTGGGGGAACAGTCTAAACTCCGACAGCACGCAAGGGCAGAGTAGCAAGCTCAATCCCCTTACCGGCTCCTTGACAGTAATCCAAGGTTTACCGATAAGTGACCCCTGGCTCCTCGACAATGGTTAATCCGAGGTTTACCGTTTGTAATACGTACTGTCTGGCGTCGTTCCCAACGAGGGGGGAATGATCCCCTCACTGGTTCGGACACGAGCTCGTGCTTCTCCTTTAAGAGGAGCTTTCCCAGAGTGTAAATGTAACAATTGGATTTGATTCTATCACAAGATTGACTACTTGTTTGGTTTTACTGTCTTGGAGAGTTAAGTACTCACCTACTCCAAGACACTAGCCTAAGCTATGTTGGTGCTTCAAAGCCCTAGAAATGTAAAAATTACTAGATGAATTTTAATTAAGCGCTGTGTTATTAAGGCTGTTATTACTCAAATGGATAAATGGAGATGAAACCAATGGTGTTATGACCCGACTCAACTGAATGCAATCGAATATGATAATGTAATCGTTTCAATTCGATGAATCCTAACTAAAGTAAGGAGAGAGTTTCCATTCACTTCCAACAATGCAAAAAATTGATCACTAAGAGAAAGTATAACAAATTCTCTAATGCACTAATTTCATCAAGAAGAACTAATGCAAATCAATTCCAAACCATTTTTTTATTTTATTTCTGTGTAAATTCAAATCAAAGAAAGCTGATCTAAATCTACAATTGATTTTTTCAGAATGTAATCTATGCAATTGTAATCTATGCACAATTCACTTGAAAAGTGTGCAAATGTAATCTATGCACATTTTTCATTAATATTCTGAAAATGAGAATTCTAATTATGCAAATGTGATCTATGCAAGAGAATTCTCAAACACAAGATGATTCTAATGTAATCTAAGAACCAATCAAGTGCAAGTTGAGAAAATTGGGTGAGAGTTCCAAAGATCAAAACATAAAAACACTCAAAGGCGATTAACACTCATACACAATTTAGCCCCCCCCGGCGAATGAGGGGGAAATTTTTTTGCAAAAACACAAGCAAAAAGATGCAAAATTGTGAAAGAACTGAGAGAAATCTCCAAGTAATGACCAAAGGAAAATAAATCAAGAATTTCTCAAGAAAGAGACTCAAAACACCCAATTGATGAAAGCTAAGAGCAGGAACAAGCTCAGGTGAAAATTTTTGACAGGGTACTAAAGGATCTGGGCAGAAAATACTAAGTAAAATCAAAATTTAAAAGCAATTTAAAGCAAAAATGGAAATTTCTTAACTTTTACAGGAAGACGCAGGCCACCCGTTGCCACAGGTGCGGGCCCGCACTGTGCAGACGACAACAGCGCGTCCAAGGACGCACTGTGCAGTACACAGAGAGTGCGTCCTTCTGGAAAAAGGAAGAAAAACTAAAGCTAACTAAATCTACAGCTAAGCCACCCAAATACTAATTCTCACAGGCAAAAACCAGAAAATAAAAATGATTTTCTCAAAGCAAAGTTCATATAAAGGAAAAGACTCATTCATTAATGGAGTCCCCAGCGGAGTCGCCAATTTGTCATACGGAATCTGTCAAGGGTGCGGACACGACTGACCTTCCTAGAAGTCTAAGACATTCTAATGACAAACAAGACAAAATGGAGTGATCTTTCTCTAAATACACCTTTTACAATATGGAAACTACAAGTGTTTAGGCTTACCTTATTCCAAAACGCTGTTGTTGAAGTCCGTTCTTGACGATCCGGATGAGCTCCTCCTTCAAGTCAATTCCTGCAACCACAAACAATCAAACAATTACCAAGCACTTGCATTTCATATAATAAAACATATATCCAACATGCAGACCAAGGAACACATGAAATAACTCATTAACACAAGCTATTGAGAAAAATAAACCAGTTTGTATTAATAACGAAACAAAGAAACTCTTACAACCTGGCCTTGGTGTTGTGCAAGTTCCTCCCAGGGTCCATCAAGGGTTTTCCTCTACTTTGACAAAGCTCACCCTCTCCCAAGTAGAATCAAGTGAAGACAATCTCTCCTCACAAAGGCTCTAATGGAAGACCTAAATCCTGCAGCATTTACCCAAAGAAAATGTATAGCTCCAACCTCCTCTCCTTCTGGCTCAATGCCTTCATTTATAGTGCTGTAAAGAGGTTATTCAGGTCCACTATCAATGGGATCATCCCCCTCTATGGGTGGGATAACTCCCTTATTGATGGGATAAGTTCCCCCTTAATAGAGATACATGAACCAACTGGAGGCGCATCCATTTCATCAAACCGACCTCTAGAATGTTCTAGAAGTAACCACAAGTAACTTTTTCAAGATAAAACTCGCGCATTTTGCCTTTTACAGAGGGACGCACCTGTCCCTTAACATACAGAGCGTCTATGGACGCGGATTTTGTGAACATGGTCAGCGTCCCCGCAGGTAAGGCTAGAGAGAACCTGCGACCCCAGAGATAAACATGATTTTTACAAGACTTTCTCTCTTCTTTGAGTTTGAGATGGATAACAGAGGCATGAGACTTGCCTAAGAGGGTAGCATGACTTATTGATTGGAGCCATACTAACTGTAAGTAGTCAAGGTGACATTTTTTAGTGTAACAGGTCTTCAAACTCATTCGATCATTACTCTAAGTACAAGTCGATCCATGTGAGAAATGTTCTGAAGTCAAACATGGAAAGACATCGCTTGATTACCGGTCAATGAGGTAAACCGTTAACAAGCGCGAGAGGAATCACCGATAATGATAATGACCCTCAAGGTACTGCAGTACAATTCACGTGGTGTGAATAAAGGACTTGGCGTCGAACACCACGCAAAATCTTTCAGTCGAAGGTCATTGATGTATACCTGTCACCGAAAGTGAGAAACTTGCCATTGAGGCATGCAAGCTTCAAAGTACTGAAGGGGGTGTTCCTAGATCAACTTCTTGGATAATGAGCTGATGTCGACAAGAAGCGATCTGTCAAAGGAGGGCCTTAATGAATCCCACATCAATGACACGGAACGGAGCTAATGATTTTGATGGAGGTGAAAACGATCTGTGACATATGATTCAGGGTGGCAGTCATGAAAGGATGAAGGATAATGTACGGCAGTGGATGGGACACGGTTGACTTCTCTGAATGACTTCTCTTGAACATATGGCAACACTGATGCGATGGATCGGTAGCATTACCCCAAATATGGATGGTATGGCGAGACCATGGTGATGTGACCGGTGAATGAAACAACCCAACCTGATTGTGGTACGGAGGAAAAGTGTCATGTCCAAGAGCGACTTGCTACCATCAAAGTTTTCTTGAGTTTCTCCCAATTTTTCCCAAGTCATTGCTGACCAGTACCTCTTTGTTTTTGCCAATCTTGAGGAGGATAACATATGCTTGTTCTATAACCTGCCCTTCAGGCAAGCCCATCGCTATGTTTTAACGAGCCTAGCGATAGTGAAACTCGTTCTCGTCTAAAGACAAGTTTGTCGCTATTTAATGATTTTAACGAGTCTAACGACAAAGACAACTCGGTCCCTTTTCATTTTTAGAGAGTTTGAAAAGGTACGTAAAGATAACTCCAAAGTTCCTTTTTCATCATCTAATCCCTTAAGTCCGAAAAAGTATAAAACAATACAGAAGGGATGAGTTTTCGATAGTTTTAACGAGCCGAACAAAACAAGTGCTCGATATTTTTGTGCAATAATCCCTCAGGTCCAAAAAGATTAAAATCTAGAGGAGGGATAGCACTTCCTGTCGCTTTAACGAGCTGGAAGGCCAAAACTCGGCAATCTTTTCATTTTTTACGAGTCAGATGAAAAGAGCTTAAAGAAGACTCGCCTTTTGAGGAACGAGTGATGAAACGGGTTAGCAGCTGATTCCAGGTACAGGTTGGAATTTTCCAATCACGGCAGTGTCACAAGGATGGCTAGGTGAAATCACTTTTCGCAGCTATTCCTCAAAATGGGTAAACAAACATATGGAGGTGAACGATCGGCCAATGGAAAATTGGAGGTGACGGTGCAAACATGACCAAGGCTTTAATGGCTGATAAGGTTACATTCACAGTGGTTATTTACCGAGTAGTGGTTCATTTTTTATTTTAAAATGAGCTTAAACGTTGGTGGAAACACTTGCTCATTGCTTATGTTTATTTTTTAACGAGCATGAAGTCCGCGTTAAAACTGCTCGGATCTTGCGTTTATTTTTTAACGAGCATGAACTGTGTGCTAAAACTGCTCGATGATAAGCTTGCATGCCCCCAGCATAATAACGCAAATCGAGGTGCATGCCCCCCCAAGCTTCATTGCATTCAACTCGGTGGTTGGAATGAAGGTTTACCTTTGAGATTTGAAAAGGGGATTTGTTTCATTTTTTAGTGAGGTTGACATAGTAAAAGAACTATCCTCATGACTCCTTGTTTCATTTTTTAACGAGGTTGACACGAGATAAGAACCGTCCTCGGAGTCCAAATCCATTAGATATAGAAGGTTTCATATTCCACTGTGGCCACTTCCGCTAGATTACTCGGAGGTGGTAGGGCAAAAGTACCCATTAAGGCAGGGTCTTTTAGGAGACCTACTCCGATATTTTGGAGCGAATGATTGCTTCCATGGATCATTGGAATGCTTCCAGTAACTTGAGAACCATTGGGGAGAAAAGTTTGTTGGTCGACGATTGTAATTCCTCCTTGAAAGGGAAATGCAATCTTTCTAAAATAGGTCGACACAACAGCTGCCATGGCATATATCCATGGTCGTCCCAGTAGGATGTTGTAATCAAGATTCCCATCGATGACTTCAGCATCTATTTCTACTGTTTTGCCTCCTAGTTCAACTTTCAAGTTATTTAGGATACCGTACGGGGTATATGTCCTTCCGTCGAATGCTTTTAATGTTGTCGCAGATTGCGACAAGGTTGGAGATCCTAAAGTTTTCCAGCAACTCATCGACATAATACATGTAGATGCCCCCTCATCAATAATCGTTCGGTGAACAGTTTTGTTGAGGGATTTCACTTGAACAAGGAAAGCTAATTGAGCTGGTAACTGAGGATCGTACCCTTTGTGGTCAAAGGATACAAGATTGGAATCCATTGGGTCAACCCCACCTATTGCTGATAATAAAGCTTGCTCTTGGGAGAGGCAATTTTGCGGTACCTCAAGTGTCAACATAGCGGACGGCGATTGGGCCAGGTCCTCTATTATATTATAATTCTGTGCTATTTTTGCACGAGGATTAACTGTCGATTTGTGCACTACTCCCTTTGGCAACTTTATCATTTGTTCAGGAATGATGGGTGGCACAACTTTGGTAAAAGTTGTTGTCGAACTACTAGGTTGTTCATTAGTCTTGTTATTCGACACTTGTGGATTCCCGTAATCTTTATTCCTTTCCAAAGCATCATTTTGCTGCTTTGAGATAGACAACATAAGCACTTGGGATCGGGAAGCATTTTGATTAGCAACCAATTTGGTTCCCGGGCTTGGAAACGGATCAGTCAATACTGCTGAGGTTTTTGAACTCTTAAAGAGTTTCTTAACTTCAGCTATATGTGGACAATCTCTCGTCCAATGATCCTCATCGCATATATGACACCCCACAGGGGGTTTCCTTTTTCTCCCTTTCTTTTTCTTCTTGCCCCTTGGTTGCTTCAGTTGTTTGCCCTTGTCGGTCGACACGGCATTTACTTCCGAGGCAAGAAGTTCCTCATTTGCATTTTGATCTGAAATCTTACGGGCCTTCTTGGATGTGGCCTTTGTCGATTTCGTGTTTGTTGTGCCAATCACACCATCGTCGGCATGAGAGTCATTGTTTGATTTAGGAGGAGGAGGAATTGAGAATTCCGGTCTAGGGGCATCAGGTATTTTGTCGTAGAGCGTGCCAGACTGAGTATAGATCAAGTCCAGATATTGCGCACGAGCGATAACTTGCTCTTCCGTTACGACTCCCCCCTTTGCCACATCTTCCGTGATGGCAGGAAGTAATGACTTGATAAACCATTCAGCTAATAGCTGATCGGGAACGTACGTTTTTACCATCCTACGATGACGTCGCCACTCATGTATATGATCAGATATGTGAGTGGCCGTTGTCTGTTTGAAGTTGGTAAGAAGTTCAGTTCCCGTTTCGTACCTTATCGGTAACTGAAAATGGGTTAAAAAGGTTGTGGCTAGGGTACTGAAGCTGTCGAATGAAGCTCTAGGCAATTCGATATAGCATTTTGCTGCTGGACCAGTCAACGTCCTCTGAAAAAGGTGAAGCCTAATCGAATCATCATTTAGGGTGTTTGATGAACACCACAGATGAAAGGTCATCACATGATTCGACGGATCTTCACCCGGATTTCCATTAAATTTAGGAATATCTGACGGAAGTTTATGCGAAATCGCTGGCCACCAAGGGGCATAAGCAATTGGATCATTCGTAAGCTGGTTTAGATCTGGTAATTCTAGAGTTGCTACAAAGGGCAACTGTTGATTCAGGTTAGGCGAAGCATAACCAGGATAAGATGGAATCGCCTGAGCAGTGGGTCTTTGCATACCAGCATAATGTATTTGATGCTGGCAACTTTGACAAGGTTGATGGGCATAACCATTATAATATGGCTGTTGGTAACCGCTTTGTAAATGCGATTGCCCATTACTTACAAAGACTTGTTGCTCAGGTCCTCGATATGATTGCTGGAATGGGGGTTGATGAGTTTGAACCAGCTCTGGTTGTTGGACCATTTGCTGTTGTCCAATACTGGATGATTGACCAAGATGAGGAATCATAGTACTTGTTTGAGCCTGAGTCGCTCCAGATAAGGAGGCACTAACTGGAGGTTGTGATTGAGTTGATGAGACAAGAGGCTGTTGTATGGCAACCTGAGAAACTTGGGGTTGACATACAACAGGTAGCGCTTGTACTTGCGACGCAATCACCGTACCAGGTATAGTGGCAACATTCGACACAGGGTGGACTGGTTGCATTGAATATGCAACCCTTGGTTGCTGAGGCAGTTTCGGTACCCATCCGCTGGATGTAATTCTAGTTTGACCTGAACTTTGTTGTAAACTCCCATATGGTTGTTCTCCGGGGGGGAACAATGAAAAGGCATACTGTCCTCCATATGGTGGCAATCCAGTACTTAAAGGGTAGATTGGCCTTTGAAGACACATTGGATCAATTTGTTGAGTTTCAACATAAGAAATACCAGATGATAATCCGGATGAAAAAATAGGAACTAACCATGTCGTCGAAACAGTCTCTGATTGGACTCCAACTTGTTGTTGACAATTTGCCGGGATAGATGGTATACCAGCGAACATCGTTGGAGTAGCAGCAGGAGGCTCTGCCGCTGCTGCGTCGGATGACACAGTCCTGGATGTCGACGGTTGTTCAGACATATTTAGTCTATCCAAAAGATTTCCTAGCGATTCTACAAGAACTTTGTGATGAAGGTAGACTAACTTCGAAGATCAACGAGGGAAAGGTGATGATTATTCCGTTTAAAATAAATTTTAACGACGCTTTAGACACAACTTTCTTTTTCAATTTTAAAGAGTCGAGAAAAAGCTAAAGATGACTCTAGTCTCCTTCGATGTTTTAACGAGCCCGAAGTGAAAAATGCTCGGATGGACTTTTTCTGTTATAGAGTCTGAAAAAGGCCAAAAGGAACTGCTCTGGAGTTCTAGGTAGAGGGTGTGCCAAACTTTTCGCAAAACCGCAGAATACTTTTTAGGGTACGGGCGGTCGATCTTCCTGAATGCTGTGTTCAGTGCATTGCGATCAGTAGGGCGGCCGACACGGCTTCCTAAGGATAAAGGTTTTATGCCTATAGGGTTCTCCCAATATATACTCGACAGTACGTGGGAGCACAATCCGTACTGGCGCTATCGTCCCTCAGGAGGAATCACCCACCTTCAACGAGATTGACAGTCACCAGGCTTTACGACGCCGGAACACGTCTCTAGCCTAGACCTCTATGTTGTGCGTTATGTTTCAAAGCGTTGTTAAGTTCATTCAGTTTATTTTAAGTTGATCTTTTTAGAAGTTTGCCTTTCTGGATCACCACGAGATGTATGATACAATTCCTAAATGCAGTCTAAAGATGATAAGCAAGCTTTATATCTTTTCAATTTTGAAAATCCTAGCTACTAAGGGAAAAGAAAGACACCATCTTTTCTCAAAGAGCAATCAGCACACTCTAATGCACTTTTCCTAAATCAAGCATGCAAACTATCAAAATGCAAATGCACAATGCAGGTGTTTGTTTTCCGCTTTCTTAGTATTGATGCCTACAAAGAAAGCTTTTTGTACAACTTTGAATTTGCTTTTAAATGATAAGTACAAACAAGTTTACTTTTTCGAAATCAGAAAGGGTAGAAGAGATTACAGCACTTTACGACTTTCGAAATGAACACTTGTTTCGACACTTAAAAGAGACAAACTCAAACCAATAAGCAAAAGCAAATGTATAATCAACTGTAAACAGCCAATGAACTCTCTCCTAAGATCACAATCAACAGATCTGAATCAAGGGCTACAGGATGATTATTTCACTCATGCAAAGGAAAACTGTAAATGACGCCACAAACACATAAAAACACTCACAGTATTTTTGTACAAAAGGAGGCGGAATTTAAGCAGAGAAAAGGAGTTATCAGACTGGTACCTATGCTGGTTACAAGCTGCAAAAATCAGAGATCAAAACAGGGCAACAGAGAGCAGAGAACCCCAGCTGCACAAGGCCAAACTGGATTAGCGCAACCTCAACACTGTGGTTTTGACATTCAGCGCAGGTAGCCTTCACGGGACCTGCGTTGAAATGCAGAATGCCTTCACAGGGGTCGCGCTGAAGGAGAAACGAGAGTTTCTCACTGGGTTCTGGGTCACAGATTGCTAATTAATCAACGGTTTCAGGCCAAATCAAAACCACAAGCAAGGTACAATCAAAGGGATGCTTTGAGAGGGTACTAAGATCTATCACAAAGGATCATCAAATCATTTGTGAGTCCATTGTTCAGATCATAGACAAATCCAGTGATTGGATCAAGGTAGCAAGTGTCTACTTTGCTTCTGAGAATAGTAGATGCAGTTCGATTGTTGTTGTTGAGTCTATGAAACAAACAATGATAGAGACACAAATAGAATGACTAAATAGATCTCCCCAGCGGAGTCGCCAATTTGTTGTGGGGAAAAATGCCTATGCAGGATGATCCTATCCACCTAAGGTGTGACAGTGCCTTAGCAACAAACAGAAACAGCTATTCTAGTATTCTTCCTTTATGAATTAAGAATGAAGAGAGATGGATGGACTAACCGGTGTCTTCCGTTTGTCCCTCAATCCAGTTTCTCTTCTCTTTGAGAGTTCCCAGCTACTTGCCTTCTCGCTCGCCCAGCTTCAACAAGTCTTTGCAAGATCACAAGAAGAGAACACTACACAATACATGGATTCATATTCATAACTAGTTCAGGATTAGAAATAAACTAAACATACTAATGCAATCATACATCAAAGATACATCAGTATATAGGAGAAACCAAGATAGCTTTATTGATGAATAACAAGGTTCAGGAAGAGATACAACCAAGAAGGCTCCAATCCAGCATCTCCTTCCCAGCGAATGGAATTCCTATCTTCACCCCCTTCAAAGCATTAAGTACCCAATAATTCCAATCTCAAACCAACAGCAATTCTTTGCAATAACAAAATTCCAGCCTCTAGATCTCATGGAGGAGAGATCCATATAGAGATGTTTGGAGAGAGGATGAGTCAGCTTGAGATCTGACTAGTGTCCTCTCCCTCTGTCAGTTCTTGATTCCACTTGGAGGTTCTTGCTTCCACTTGGAGATTTGGAACCTCTTACTCATCACCAGTCGAATTCTCTGAGGCAAGTGTCATTGAGGAAGATTTTGGAAGCTTCCTGGGTTTTGACACCTTGTGAAATGAACTTGCCACATGTCAACTCTCACTCAGCGCAGGTAGCCAGTGTTGGCTTTGACATTCAGCGCAGGTAGCCAGTGTTGGCTTTGACATTCAGCGCATACAGCTAGTGGAGCCACTGAATTGATCCTGAATTGACTTGTTTTTGAGCAGTTTCTGGTGGAGAACTTCTGTGAATTGCTGTGGTTTGTTAGCCTTGTTCCTCTAGGGGTAGGAACAACATGTTTAGGGACTTTGGATCCCTTAGATTACGGACATTTCATGCTCAATGCTGTAAGGCACAAAAATGTCTATAACAGGCCCAACCCCAAGAGTTGTGGCTCCTATAAAAAACTCAGAGCTGATATCAAATCTGACTGCTTCCCATTATCAAAAAATAATCATAAGTCAAGAGTTGTGCCAATAATGGCTACAAAAGAACAAAACAGAGCTAGCAGCCTGTAGTGCAGAATATGCAAGAGTTTTTCAAAAGTCCTTTTCGAAGGTTGAGGCCTTAACATTTATACACTACGAGGCCCTAGCTGGCCTCCTAAATCTATGGGACTTGGCTGCCCAAACTGTGAGTGAACAGCTCCTTCCAAGAAATCTGTTTGGTTGCCTTCTAGATCCGGTTTTGGTGGCCTTTGGAGCTCGGAGTTGGGGGTGAAGATCCCGAGAGAGGCTATTTAATGCCATAGACAACCCCCCTACGAATCCTCAACCCAAGCTTGGCTGTCTCCTAGCCCATGTCTGCTCGGTTTTTCTCCAACATGTGTCAAAAAATCCTGAAATGAGCACGTGTTAGCCACCTAGCAATAGTGACTACCCTTATTCGTACAAATGACATAAACATACTAAAAAATAATGCATAAGTTATGAAAAATGAAGGATTGAACAAGGGTAGTTAGGCCAAATGAGCCCAAAATGTTACCAAATTTCGGGCTCAGCATCACCCCCTGCTAAAATGATTGCTCATCCCTGAGCAACTAATCCAGCTCCTTGTCCTTCATTGCTTTAACCACCACTCTCACATCCCAGGCTTCTGAAGTAGTATCCTCCTCACTGTCATGGAACCTGGCCTTCTTTTCCACCTCTTCCCATTGCTTATGCTCTTCTTTTTCTGTGCTGCCTTCTACCAATCCCAAAAGCAAAGGTGGGCTTAGCTTGAGGCCAATCCAGCTGGCCTGGAGGTTCTGCATGGACTTCTTGTAGAGAGTTACCCATACTAGGTCCTTCCTCATTCTAGTTGGAGTGTGATACTCCCTAATTTTGAGGCTGTGGGACAATGTGTTCCACCTTCGGGTGCAAGCATGAACACAATTGTCCCCTAATAATTGCTCCATATCCTCGAAATGTGCTATAGCCTGAGCCTGCTGATCCATGTATTTTAGTAAAGCCTGAGGGTTGGTTGTTAGGCGTTGGTGGGCGGATATCAATGCAGTGGGGTCCCCTGGCTCTGCTCTGATTAACAGTGGTTCATGTAACTCTCGGTTCATAACATCTTTGACCTCGGTCGCTCTTTTTTCTTCGTGGTTTAACCATGAGGTAAATGCCATCAGCTGCATATCTCCCACAACTGTGTTTGGATCCCATGAAGTTACATTAGGAAGGGCCAAATTATGGAGGTAGAACTCTGATAGCTTGGCCTTGTCCTCTGTGGAGCTGCTATTGCATAAATCTATGAACTGCTGGGGGTTTTAGATCTGGGAGATACCCCTCTGTGCTAATGCATTAATTTGGAACTGCAGCCATTGGTCTCGTAGGTATAGGCCATAAGATTTGGCCAGCTGCCTACATTGTAGAGCATCCATAGCCCAACTGGCCATGCAGGCCAGTTGTGCCTCTTTTTCTTGCAACTGTTGTTTGAGAGCTTGTATCTCTATGTTTGCTTGCAATTCCCTTTCTTGTAGATGTTGGTTTAGTTCCTCAAGACCAGCTTGCATTCCTTCTTTGCCTTGAGGTTCTACCGTAGTTTCCTCTGATGTTGTGCTCCTTTCTTTCCTCTGTTCCTATAGCTGCAGTTTGAGCTTCTCATTTTCTTCCTGTAGAAATACTCGCTGGCAGTTTCCCACGTGTTTTGCCATAGCTAATTCCCTTCTTGCCTCCTTGAGTTATTCCTCCAAGGGGCCTATATCTGCTACTCCTTTAGATTTATCTATCCTCATCCATGTGTGGGTTCGCACTCTTTCTTCTTCCAATGCAAAGAAAAGCGGTACTGTGAATTTTTGTGGGATAATTTTCCCAGCCTCCAAAAAGTTATAATAAGAGCTCAAGTTGGGCTGGGTGCTAGGCTCCATAATGTGTTCTACCTCTTCTTCCCTTTGTGGTGAGGTGGCTGCCTCCCCCTCCATTCTTTCGGTCTCCTTGAGCCTGGCCAATGTTTCCTGTAGAACTACTTCACCATCCTGTAGAGGGGTTTTTGAAGCTGACCTTTCCATTCTCTCCCTCCAGGTAGTTGTCTTAGGGCTCCCCCGCTCATAAGTGACTGATACTTTGGAGGGGTACTTCTCCTTTGGCGAGGTAGGAGTGTCTTCGATGGTAATTGGGTCTTTAGATGGAGGTTAGGGCCTATCGGTTTTAATTCGTACACTTCTCCTCGCTTTGAAATACAAAGGAGTCTCCCTTTTGCGTTTCTCCTTTGGCTTGGGAGAGGTACTTAGGGTGGCCAGCACAGCTGCTGCCTCCCGAGCAAGAATTTCGGTCGTCTTCTCCTTCTGTGTTCTTTTCTCAGGACTTCCTGTAGAAAGCCCTGTAGTGGCTGATTTTTGGCTTCCTGTAGAAGTCGTTTTTAATTTTCCTGTAGAAACAGATGGCACCGTTTTAGCCTGCTTGGCTGAGGGTGCTTTTTCCTTAAATTTTGTTGAGGCTGCCTTAGAGGTGCCCTCACTTACATGGACTTTTTCAGTCCTTTCCACCCTGCTCTGTAGTCGTTTCTCCCTGGGTGTTAGTGTGGTTTTGTCACCCTCTGTTTTGGCAGCTTGGTTTTTCTCTTGTTTTCCCTTGTGCTCTTTCTTTGGTGCTTTGGCCATGGTTTCTTGGCCTTTTCCTTTCTTCTCTATTTGAATTGGTTCCTTCTCCTCGCTGCTAGAGGAGGTGAGCTCCTCAGCCAGCACTCGGATGTCATCATCCTTAGTCAAATTTCGAAAGGTTTCCCAGGAGAGAGGGACGGTGTACATGTGGAGTGCATCTTCCACGAGGAGCTTAATGAGCCCATGATGGGCTATCTGGTCTGGCGTCCCCTCTCTCAATTTAGTGGCACACTAAGTGATGGACTGCAGGAGGAAGTAAGGAATGCTCAACTTTTTCTCTAAGGGTAGGTCCATTTGGTGCCTAAGTTCTGTGAGCAGCCGGAAATGATATCCATACACGATGCTGAATCGCCCCTCGCACATGATATACTTCATAATTTGGAGGCTGACCTCACTCCAGAACGGCTATAGGCTAGTTCTTCGAACTCCATTCTTGCCTTCTGAGAATGGCTCCTCTGGAAAAAAGAACTCCTTCTTAGCCTTCTGGCCCAGTTTTCTCTCCTCCTTATCCCAAGGTACCCCCATCGGTAGATCAGTGACTCTGCTAATGAACTGTGGGGTGAGTTTGAGGGTCAAACCTCTGAAGTTGACAACATCCAACATTTTTGACTTTGGCTGCAAGGATTGTAGGAATTCTTCTACAACCTCGTCATCGTGACCTTGAAGCTTGTCACAGAATGACATCCATCGTGCACGAGAAAACAATTCTACCACCTCAGGGGTTTCTCGTAGCTTCTTTGAGTCTGTAGGCTCTTTCCTAATGAACCCACCCGACATGGTAAAAGCTTGTTGCGTTGGCCTGAGCTAACTGGCGCGTATAAAAAGATGGATCTTTGGGATTTCCTTAGACAGAGCGCAGAGTTACGCCTCTATCATGCACACAGTTTATAAATTCACGACTGTCTACAAGTGAGCCTTGATAGTGGCTCAATTATGAACCAAACCCTGTAGAAAATCCCGCATACACACTACGACGACAATTCTCATGCAAAAATAAGAAGATGCTTGCAAATTCATGCACAGACTGTAATTTACGGTTTTCTACCCCTTTAATACGTCGACTTCACCACCTTTCGAACCAATTGCATGGGAGGACTATGTTCAGGCTTACCTCGTTCCAGAATTTCCACCTTTGACATGAACAGTTTAATTTTGCTCCGTAACGTTGAGCTTCCTGTAGCGCAGCTTCCTGTAGAAGTCGTGCACGAGTTCTGGGGAGCGCTTCAGTGGTTCTGGGCCTTCTGTGCAACAACAAGACGTTTGAACAGGCCGAGAACTCGGAATAATAGCCTTCAGGAAATTGCGGATGCGTACTCGGCTGCAAAACGGTTGAGAATAAATGAGTGTAGTGCGCCATACGCAATCTAGCCAGTGGATTTGAATCTCTGCGGAACTCGTTGTGCGGGGGTGAGCTGTCCCCGTCGGTCGGTTGGCTGACGTCACATGCTATCATTCCACTGTATGTCTGCCTGACTACCGAATCATTCCCTGCATATCTACCACCGCCACTCCTGTTAGATCGCCGCTTCTCTTCGACTGGACGCTTCCCACGTGTCCATTTCCTGTCTCGTCGACACACCCAAAGCTTTTCGGATCGGACGAGGCCGTCAGGCTGGTTGTGGTGGCCAGTTGAATGGCTACTCGACTTGCTCAACCCATTCATTTTCATATTTACACACATTTTAGAGCATTGTTCATGTAATTTGACGAAACAGGGTGAGGCACTTACCTGTGCGGCCGTGGACGTTATTTTTCTCATGCTTCAGGACGAGGGTGACAGATCCGCTTGCTGCCGCTTCATGCACAGGCACGGGAGCTCCTTTTCGTTGACTGCTACTGGTTACGAGACCAGTTGCCTGGCTCTGGATGGTGCATGCGCTGGCTCATGAGTTACAGGTATCTTCATGGTGTGTGCTCTAGCCGGATCAAGTGCTACAGGATTCCTGTAGGACATCCTGTAGTCATTTCTCCTCCTAGGGTGCATGCCGAAACGGTGGAGTCACGTTCACGGTTGCAGGGTCCTCGAATTTCCTTGACAGGTAGCACATTGGGCCTCTGCATGCTTTATTTTCCATTTGAAAATTATTTCTTCTGAGAGTCCAACGTTTTGGTTTGACTGTGCAGGTATTTCAATTGTATGGCAGCAATGGTGGTGGAAGGAGGCGACAGCAGTGGGTGATGGAGAAAAACATTGGTTGCATGCCTCCTTATTGGACTTCGGGCTTCAAATTCTTCTACATAGTTGGTCCTGGCCCGTCCCAAGATTCTACAGGAAGTTTCCTGTAGAAATACAGAACTTCCTGTAGAAAGTCTAGTAGCTTCCTGTAGGAGGCTAAACTATGACCAGATCGTGCCCAAACCTTGGAAGAGATGAATTTTTCTGAAGGGAGTGCTGGTGAGGTCACCTGGTAGCATGGTAGGGACCCTTGTACTTGAGTTGAGAGGCCTCATTTTTTGCATGGAATTCCTACAACCTGCATTAATTTCCAAAGCCTGAGCCTGTTTTTCTATTTCTCTCTCCTTCTTTTTCTTTTTCTTTTTCTTTGTTTTCTTCTTCTTCTTCTTCTTCTTTTTTTTTTTTTTGAAGAGACAGCAGGGACACCTCAATGAGGTTTTCACCCCTACTATCTACCTTGGGTGCCTCAGAAAGGTTTTCACCCAAGGATATTTTTTCACTTTTTTTAGAGAGACAGCAGGGGCGTCTCAATAAGGTTTTCACCCCTACAATCTACCTTGGGAGCCTCAAAAAGGTTTTCACCCAAGGATCTTTTTATTATGATTTTTTCTTTTTTCTTTTTTTTTTTTTTTTTTTTCTTTTTTTTTTTTTTTTTTTGATGCTCAGGGTATGCCCAAAACAAAGTCAGAACCCTTCTCTATGACCAGCACTGATTTTTCCATAGTTTTGATGAACTCTTGCCTCGAAAGAGGTTTCCTGTAGATCTTTAGTTGATGCCAATTGACAAGCATGGGGATGGCTTCCTCATCAATGGTCCGAATAAGAACAGACCCATTATCATTACACTTCTCCACTGCATATGGTCCTAGCCATCTTGTCCTTAGCTTCCCCTTGAAATCCTTATGTCTGGAATCATACAACAGCGCCCAATCTCCCGGTTGGAATTGCTTGTCATTGAGGTGTCGGTCATGCCATATCTTCCTCTGAAGTTGAACCACTTCTGAGTGGAGAAGGGCCTGCATTATGTGTTCATCTAGCCCATTCAGCTGCAATAACCTTTCTTGTTGGGCATGGCTGAGATCTAGGTCCAGCTGGGCTGCCATCCTCAATGTGTTGTACTCGAACTCAATTGACAGCAAAGCTCTCTTCCCATAGACCAATTCATAAGGTGTGAAACCGGTTGTGGTCTTCCAAGTGGTGTTGTAAGCCCAAGTGGCCTCAACCAAGCGATCTGCCCAATCCTTTTTGCTGCTGCTCACCACCTTAGTCAAAATCCCTTCTAATGCTCTATTGGTGACTTCCACCTGCCCATTTGCTTGAGGATGATAGGGGGTGGAAGTCCTATGCTTGATCTTGTGATGAGCAAGAAAGTCTTCAATTAAGTTGGAGGTGAACTAGCTTCCTTGATCGATGACTAGCTCTCTTGGGTAGCCAAATTTGTAGAAGATGTTTTCTCTTAAAAACTCAGCCACCTTCTCTTCTGTCGCTGCTCTGATTGCCTTGGTTTCCGCCCACTTTGTCAGATAGTCTGTGCACACAATGATGTAAGACCTTTGCCTTGAAGGAGGTGTTAGCCTCCTGTTGCAACAGGGTATCATCTTTCATGATTGACATTTTTACATGCCAAATATGTCATACTTTGCAGGCTATAGTGTTCCATATTTCCACGAGGTGCCATAAAGTATGCTTAGTCCAAATGCACTGCTGTATTCCAATTTTTGATGAGTAGTTCCAGTTTTGAAGAGTTTTCATTTAAGGGAGGTCCAAACAGTTTAATCTTGGTCTCCCTAGGTTTCAATTTCCTGTTTTAGAATATAGAGAATGTTATCTGTCCAAACAGTTTAATCTTGGCAGATTTGTAGATAGGTAGAGAATCAAAGGGACCCAACTGTTTAATCTGGGCCCTAGCAGAAATAAGTGTAGATTTAGATAGGAAAAATTCAAAAGAAAATTTGTAAATGTGGGTTTGCAAGTCTAAGTGCACCCAATTCAAAAGAAGAAAAAATGTTAGGAAGGTAGGTTGGGTAGGTAGCTATGTGGTTGCAGAAAGGCAATTTATGATCAATTTTGTGTTACAAAGTGCTTTATCTTTACAGATCACAGTGCAGGCAGTTTTCATACAAGGGAGCTCAAAGGTGGACATAACTAACTCCCCCTTCTTCTAATTCCCCAAGTCACTTACTAACTTCCCAAAGAGGTCAAGATCTGCTTGATTCCTCTTAGTTTCATCATCATCCATATCAGTTGCCTTGGTGAAGATCTACTTCACTCAAGGATTTTATTTCTTTTCAAACTCTTTTCCCCAAAATTAGCCTAAGGTCCCTGACCTTAGTGCCTGCTTATCACCTTCATATTAACTACTAACAAGTATTATATAACTCCCTATCAGTTTTCCCCTTTCCCCTACTAAAACTTTGTATATAAAATTCCCCTATGTAAATATTCCCCCCTGGCAATATAGCCATATTTTTTCTAAGTCAGGGAAAGAACAGTCCATCTGGGGTTGCTTTTAGCCCATCCGTGTCTAAGCAGGGATTAATCTGACACCTGGCCAGATTAATAACCTCTTCCCTAGCCCTAAAAACCCTCAAAAACCCACTTTTTGCCCCCTTATCCTAAGTTTCGGGCATAAATTGCTAAACCCGCGCGCAAAAAACCATGTTCTACCCCTTTTCCTAAGTCCTAACTGTAAATACATTAACCCGTGCTCGTATTAACCCCAAACCCACTAAACCTAAGTTTCAAACCCCACCTGCGCGCGTTATTTAATTTGGAATATTCTGCGCATATTCCCTGCCCGTATACCCCCGACGACTCACCATCGTCGCCAGCCGTTGGATCATCCACCCCGCAGATCTACGGCTGACGAGCCCTCCCATCCTCGAACCGCCCGAGCTTTAGCGTCCGGGAGATGGGCGGTATTACCACCGTACTCCCGCCACGCGTCAGGCTCCGGGGTGTGGCGGAGCCCCTCCTCCCAAAACCACCCAGGCGCTAAGGCGGTGCGCCCAAAACCGCTTACCGCCCTCCCCTGTGACGTAAGCCCCTAGTCACCTGCCGAGTCACCTGCCACATGGCCTCCTTCCACCGTACCCTGCCACTATACATGCCACGTCACCGTCCGTACATGATGACATCATCCCACCACGTCATCATCCTAACGTCATCGCTGACGTCACCCACCGTACGAAGTCACATCCGCTGACATCATGCTGACGTCATCAGCACTTTTGGTGCGAAGGGAAAAAATCGCACTTCGGAGCCCCTGAATAAGTTTCTGAGGCAATTTTTGATGAGCGCAAATCGCTCATCGCTAGATTTTTTGGGCCAAAATGGGGAATCTTCAGGGAATATTTTCATTCTGCGGCCCCCAAGAAGCCCGAAAGGCGCCGAATGAACCATTTTTCTTCGTGAAGCACTCAAAAAGGAGCAGAAAGCAGTTTTGAAGAAAACAAAGGCCGAACAGCGGCCATTAAATGATGATTTAACACACAGCACATCAGAACAGCATCGATTTATTGCCAAAGAGTATCAGAGGAAGATGAAGAGCCAAAGAGTATCAGCTGAAGATTTTTTTAGGGGCTCGAAGCACCTGAACATTGATGAGCCCCCCCAGAAAGTCAAATCAAGAGGCGTAAGCTCATCATTGCCCTCAAATCACAGTTAAAGCTTTAAATGTAGACAGACAGTAGAGATGCAGAAACCCATACACATCTATTTCAGAAAACACTGCAGCTAGCCACCAAGGACAACATCATTTACTCAGTTTTGATATGGCGGCCCTAAGCGCAGCCTGAGATATTTTTGCATTTATTTCTAGATAGGATTAGGTTAAGTAATCATCTTTCTTTCATATCTGATTAGGTCAAGATGTGATAAAGGAACTCTGTAGATAGTTTTTCCCTATATATACCGCCCTCTACATTGTTACAAGGGTTGGTTGATTGAGAATTTTCACTAGAGACTCGCATTGTATACCTAAGTTTTTCTATAATCAAAGATTTCTGAAAGCTTGGAGAGTAAACTGACTGTTGTAAATGAATGTTTTTGGAGATATGAAGATGGAATTCTTGTGCTGTAGCCTGAAGCAATAAGTGCATCTTACCTCTGTTTATTGTTTACCACTATCTAAATAGCAAAAAGAAAGAATAGCTTAGAATTTGTTTAAATACACTCTATGCTCAATTTCTGTTATTTCTTTATGTTTTCCTCTGATTGAATTGGTTATGAATATGAATTCCTCTTGGCTCATGTTTACCCTGATTCACTTGTGTTGGCCAATTATCTAGGGATTCTTCACTGCCCCTAGGTAGAGCTCTGTTACCTCCATCTGTTAAGCTGATTGAGAGATTCTTAACTGCCTCTCATTACTTAGCATTCTTCCCATCATTTAAACCTGAAATATTGTTTCCTGCTCAGCTATCTTGCTCCACTTTACCTCTCTTGTGACCGAAGAAATGCATCAGCAGTTCTTCTCCTCGACTCCACGCCCAATGGTTTGAAACTTCCAGACTATGCCTTGCCTCTCTGTCTGAAAACATCAATTTTCCCACCAAAACAAAACAAAAACCCCCTGAACTCAAAAACTAGCCTAAAATCCTTTTCAACAAAGCTAAATCATAAAGAGAGAGCCCTCTCTGATTGCAGGTTCGCTAGAACCGGCAGTCCAAAGTTGGTCTGTGGTTACCTCGGCCGTATCCTTTTCCGGAGCTTAAGGACAACCTGAGTGATAACATAATGGCGACTCCACTGGGGACCTTCCTCAGATAACATAATGGCGACTCCACTGGGGACTTCCTCAGATAGTTTCACGAAGAAGGTAAGAAAGCTCTACTGAGACCATAAATCAAACTTTCCAACTCCTGTTTATCTCTTAAAACTACAGATGAAGACTGAATGTCAGCCAGGAAGCCTTTGAAACTGTTTTTTTCTTTGCATTAACAGGAGTAAATAAATGCTGCTTTAGTCAATATTCATGCTAGTTTTAAGTTACAAACAAGCTGTCCCATATTTTAATTAGTCCCTTGTTGATTACAAAAAACATTCCTAGGAAAAATACCCAAAAAACAATTCGGAAGCTGGCTCCCAAGAAAAATCCACGATATACCAGATCAAATCCAGATCCCAACCCTCCAGTTGTTTTTGAAAACCCTAACATAATCTCGAAAAACCTTAGGAAGCAAGAAAGACAGGAAAATTTTGCTGATTTGAGCCCTGAAACAGCTTACCCTAGCAGTATTCCAACTCCTGTCAAGGTTTTGTTCCGGTCAACCCCAATTTCCCTTAGTTCATCATCTACATCTCGTAGTACTCCTTCCACACCTTCATTCACTATACATACTAACACTACTGTTGTTTCCAGCGTTCCAGTTACTCCTGTGATCCCCATTACTCCAGCTGTTCCACTTATCCCCGTTGTTCCACTTATACCTGCCAATATGGCTAATAGATATGCACCCCTGCAATTACCTGCTAATGCTGGGGCTTTACCTCAAGAGTACCAATCGAAAATCACATATTTTGATTCCACCGGTCCTTTCACAGCCATTCAGCACACCAAAAAGATGCAAGACTATTTTGAAAACTACGAAATAGATGATGATAGTGTGAGAATGAGAATTTTTGTTCAGAGTTTAACAGGTGATGTAAGAACTTGGTTCAGATCACTTGCTACAAATTCCATAACCACCCCAGATGAGCTTTACCAATCCTTTACCAACAGATGGGAGAAAAAGAAAGACCCCTTGCACATACTAGCTGAATATGATACGATCAAACAAGGTCCTCAAGAGACTGTTTTGGAGTACTGTGCAAGATTCAATAATGTATATAATGCAATACCACAGAACCTAAGGCCTCCACCTGACCTTGCTTTGTACAAATTTCCCGATGGATTCGACCCGGATATGGCATACCAGTTAAAAGAAAGAGCTCCTCAAACCCTTGCGGACATGCAAAATATTGCTGTCAGCGTAGAAGCCAATTTAATTACCAAAAGAAATAGAGCTAGAATGGAAAGAAGAACCACCTTTAAGGAAGAACCCTCAGCTTTTGATCAAAAGCTTAATGCTATCATCAGTGGCCTGCAAAGGCTGGGAGAAAGAGTAGAAAATGTTGAGAGAAAAGCATCATGGGAAGGACAACAGTCTAATACCATAAGGAACCCAAATTTTAGAAAAACACAGAACACAAATGCTGGTAGGCCTAACCAAGACCATGATATAAGACCCCCTTTCCAAGATAATTATGTCGAAGGATCTACTTCTAGTGAACTCATAGAGGACACTCACATGAACTTAATGGATCTAAAGGGTGAGCACCAAACTGTCCTGTCCCAAGAAGACCAAAATTAACCTGATTACAATCAGTTTCAGACTAGGTTTGGCGAGTCTTTTGATTTCAAACAAGGTTATGATACCGCTGTGTATGAAGTACACAAACAATATAAGCTGAGAACTAGGACCATTGACATTTCCGAACCTAGTAAAACGAAGGATAGCAAACAGCCCAACAAGATCAAAGGCAAAGCTGTCATAACAGAACCAGCTGATATACCTATTCCAAACCCGCATCAAGTGACTATAGAAGACATAACAGAAATACAGCCTTCCAATGATCAGCCTTTGCAACCTTCTTCCTCGAAAGAAAGCTCGAATAGGGTCCCAAAAAACTTTCCTGAAGTTGAGAAACCGCAAGCAAAAACTTCCCATAACGCGGATAAACAAGAGCAAAACGCAGACAATTCAAATGAAACAGAAAAAACTGCCATTATCAACACCAAGACTCCACTGGAAAAGCCATTTAACTTAGAGACAGAAATAGCTAAGTTAAAAATATCCATTCCCCTCTCAGAACTTGCCAAACATGATGTATATAGGCAGCAAATTCAAAAATCACTTCAAATGCCAGAGGTTAAGGATGATGTAAATGTTTTAGATGACACCCCAGAGCTGCTATTTGGCCCAGAAGTTAATGGAAAATCAACACATGGACCGGTCCCACCCTTTTAAGTCAGTTTGCATATACACGACAAAGTTTTGCCCAACGCTATGTTTGACTCAGGGGCATCACACAATCTTATGCCCAAAGCAGTTATGGAAAAACTGAATCTTGATGTTACAAGACCTTACAAATATTTATACTCATTTGACTCAAGTCAAGTGAAATGTCTAGGCCTCATCAAAGACTTGTGTGTCTCCTTCGTCCAATATCCCAACAAGACCATCCTCATGGATGTAGTGGTTGCTGACATTCCACCAAAATACGGTATGCTCCTGTCAAGATCATGGGGAGCAAAGCTCCAAGGATCCCTTCAATTAGACCTTTCCTATGCCACCATTTCAGTCTTTGGGCAACGAAAGAGATTGTATAGAGAAACGCTCATGAAATATGTGGTAAGTAGTGAGAGCAAGCCTGAAAATTTTCCCATTTACTCAATCCACTCTGATATGGATTCCTTTATTTTGTTTAATGATGATACAAGTTGTCCAATTGATAATGAGCCCTTCACTCTAGAGCAACAAGCACACATCAACAAAGAATCAGTTGCACACACTGACCAAACTGTCACAGCAGTTGATGCAACCAGCCTACCAAAAGAAGTTCCCCAAACAGAAATTTTAAATCTGCCCAATCCTAAAACAGCTCAATCTCTTGATACTGACCATAAGCAAGAAATCACATGGTATTTAGAGTTTTATGGCTCTGTCAACAAGTTAGCAGCAGGGGCAGGTGTATGGATTCACAACACATATAACAACCATGCAGAAGGTCATGCCTACAGACTGAATTTTAAATGCACAAACAACATGGCAGAATATGAGGCTCTGCTTTTAGGCCTTAAACTCCTCAGAGCTCTGGGAGCTGCAAAAGTGTCTATATTAGGGGACTCTGATTTAATCATACAACAGATGAAAGGCAATTTCGTAACCAATGACAACAGAATGAGAGCCTATAGGACCGTTGCTACTAATATACTCCAGGCATTCACTGAATTCAAGCTTGACAAGATTTCCAGAAATCACAACATTCATGCACACAGCCTAGCCACCTTTGCTAGTACATGCAAGCTTCCTTTTGACCCAAACCATCACTTCACAGCTGAAATAAAACATAGGCCCGCTGTCCCAAATAACGTTAAAGATTGGCAAGTATTCGAAAACGATGCCCAGATTAATAATTTCCTCACCCTTGAGCAGGAATTTTCGAATATCAACATCGACATGGATGCTATGACAGATCCAGAACACCAAACAACTGAAAATCGGCAAGATGTAACAACTGCAATAGTCAAGCAAATCCTGAAACCAACTATTTTTGACAAAGACAACATAGAATAGCTGAAACAAATACACTTGGAAGATATAGCCAAAACAGAGGCAGACGTCATTGACTTAAAGGATAACTTTCTGCCTGTTGGCCTAACCCCATTAGAAGACATGTTTGATGCTAATGACGTGCCAAGAAAGCCAAAATTGTAGCCTATAAACACTGATATAGAGGAACATAACATTGGGACAACAGAAAAGCCAAAAATGATCAAGCTGTCCAAAAATTTGCCACCTGATCAAAAGCCCAAGTACATTGACTTATTCAAAGAGTTCCAAGATGTATTTGCTTGGAGCTATGAGGATCTGAAATCCTATGACACCTCGGTGATCCAACACACCATTCCTTTAAAACCAAACCAGAAACCCTTCAAGCAGAAACTTAGAAGAATTAACCCTATGCTTCTTCCCCCGATTGAGAAGGAAGTAAAGAGGATGTTTGAAGCAGGCATCATAGCACCCATCAGATTTTCTGAATGGGTGTCCAATCTTGTTCCTACGAGAAAAAAGACAGGCGAAATCAGACTTTGTGTAGATCTCAGAAATTTAAATCAAGTCTCCCTAAAAGATCATTACCCTTTGCCTAAAAAGGACCACATCTTGCAAAGAGTAGTGGGATCATCTAGAATCTCTTTGCTAGATGGTTTTTCAGGTTTTAACCAAATACTTGTTCACCCGGACGACCAAGACAAAACAGCTTTTACTACACCCTGGGGAACATTCAAGTATGTAAAGATGCCATTTGGTCTTAAAAACGTTGGTGCTACCTTTCAACGTGCAATGGATATTGCTTTTGCCAAAGAAATACATGACTTCCTAGTTGTCTACCTTGATGACTTAACCCCATTTTCCAAATCTGATGAAGAACACCTCAAGCATCTCAGGCAAATTTTCATGACATGTAGGAAATATGGCATTTCCTTGAACCCCAAGAAGTCTCTGTTTGGCCTTGAAGAAGGCAAATTACTTGGCCACATCATATCAAAGGATGGGATCAGAATTGATCCTGAAAGAATACAAGCCATCCTCCAAATCCCATTTCCAAGAAACATTAAAGAACTACAAGCATTCCTTGGGAAAATCAACTTCTTGAGAAGATTTATTCCAAATCTAGCTGAGCTGATAAGATTGTTAAGCAACATGTTAAAGAAGGATGCCAAGGTAAAATGGTCTCTTGAAACCAAGCAAGCATTTGAGACTATCAAATCAGCCTTAACGCAAACCCCTGTCCTAACTAGCCCACAGTTTGACAAAGATTTTATCATATTTTCGTTTGCATCTGATCACACTATAGCCTCTGTCCTTTTGCAAAAGGATGAACAGGGAGCTGAAAGGCCAATTGCTTTTTTCAGCCGAGCTCTAAGAGATGCCCCTTTGAAGTACCCAATAATGGAAACGCAGGCCTACGCACTTGTTAAAGTAATCAAGGATTTCAGAGTGTACATTTTATATTCACACATGATTGCCTATGTCCCACATGCTGCTGTAAAGGACATATTGACTCAAGAAGGATTAGAAGGAAAAAGAGGCAAGTGGATTGCAAATATCCTTGAGTATGACATAGAAATAAAACCAACCAAGCTGATAAAGGGACAAGGTTTAGATAAACTGATGTCCGAAACAAATTTTCAAGCCTTAGAGATTAACCAGCTGGACAATGAACCGGAGCTGGCGACTCCACAGATCAGTGAAACCTTTTTACAATCCCCATGGTACGGTGATATATGCTTTGTATTGTTAAACCTGTGTGCTCCCTCAAGATTGTCCAGAACCAAGAAAAGATTTTTGAAAATGAAGGCTTTAAAGTTTTGTGTTATAGATGGTGCATTATTTTGGAGAAATCATGAAGGTATATTGCTTAATTGTTTAACCATGAATGAAACTAACAATGTCATGAAAGAATTCCATGCAGGTGACTGTGGAGGACATCTATATTGGAAATCCAGTGCTGATAAAATTATAAGGGCTGGTTTTTATTGGCCCTCTCTTTTTGCAGATGTAAAGAAGTTTGCCATGTCATGTCACAAATGCCAAATTTTTGAGGGCAAGAGAAAGTTGTTACCCCTGCCCCTTAAACCCATCTCAACTGAAAAACCTTTTCAAAAATGGTGTCTTGACTTCATTGGAGAAATCCATCCCTCTTCCTCAGGCCAGCACAAATGGATCCTAACAGCCACCGACTATTTCACTAAGTGGGTTGAAGCCATTCCCTGTAGACAAGCCAATGACAACATCATTATCCAATTCCTTGAGTGCAATATCCTTTCCAGATTTGGCTGCCCTGAGAAAATCATCACTGACAATGCTGCTGCCTTTAAGTCCAAAAAGATGATCAATTTTTGCCACAGATTTCATATTACCTTGGGCCACTCCACAGCCTATTACCCTCAAGGTAATGGTTTGGCCGAATCATCTAACAAAAGCCTCATCAACATCATGAAGAAAGTGCTGGAAGAAAACAAAAAGAACTGGCACAAAAAACTAGTAAATGCCCTATGGGCAGACAAACTTTCAAGCAAAAGATCAATTGGGATGAGCCCTTATGAGCTAGTATATGGCATGGAGGCCAGATTTCCTTCATCCCTGGGCATTCCTACTATCAAGCTGTTACAAGAGATTCAAGCTGAACCGAATGACATTCAAAGAAGAATCAATCAAACCATCCATCTGCAGCAAACCAGAGAACAAGTTTATGACAGAGCTCAAATTGTGCAAGAAAAGCTCAAAAAGATGTTTGATAAGAGAGCTAAGGCTGAGGATTTCAATGTTGGTGACAAAGTTCTAAGATGGGACTCAAGAAGGGAAGACAAGGGCAAACATGCCAAGTTTGATTTTCTATGGAGAGGTCCATTGGTTATTTCTACTGTTCAGGGAAATAACACTTATTTTCTCAGATCTGTGGAGGATTGTTCTGCTGAAGAAGGCCCTGTCAATCGCCGTATGCTGAAGCATTACCATGACCCCTTTTAAAGGGACACAATGCAGTTTTGTATATATCTTTGTACAGTCTTAGTTGTATATGTCAGCACTTTGTTTTCATTTTTATAAGCAATCCAAATGTTTAAGAAGCAGCACTAAATCTGTGAAGATCCAGCCGATGCAAGTAGTCCAGTTTTAAAGGCCCTATCTCTGCACTAATTTTAGCGCAACAGCGAAGAATAGCACAGACACATCACAATATATCATGGTAAAGGCAAGCTGTTGCAGATTATAATCTTCAGCCAAAAGAATGTTGACAAGGAAGAAGAAATAGGTCAGTAACTGTTCAGGACCAGAGTCAGAGGAGATACATCAGTTTTGGCCCATGATTTTCAGAGGCATAATGCTCAAACAATGTTGTACATAATTATCAAGCATGCAGAAGAAAGCAGGCGATGCTGTACATTTCACAGTAATTCAGTTGAGGAGGAGGTTGTTCATAGTTCAAAGTTTATATTTTCAGCAGCCAGAACAAAGAAGTGTTTTCAATCTACAGCAACAAATAGAAGATCAAGGCAATCTGACCTGCTTTTCTTGGCTTTTCACAAGGAAAATCCATCCCCAAGTGGAGCCACTATTAGCCTCCTGTTGCAACAGGGTATCATCTTTCATGATTGACATTTTTACATGCCAAATATGTCATACTTTGCAGGCTACAGTGTTCCATATTTCCACGAGGTGCCATAAAGTATGCTTAGTCCAAATGCACTGCTGTATTCCAATTTTTGATGAGTAGTTCCAGTTTTGAAGAGTTTCCATTTAAGGGAGGTCCAAACGGTTTAATCTTGGTCTCCCTAGGTTTCAATTTCCTGTTTTAGAATATAGAGAATTTTATCTGTCCAAACAGTTTAATCTTGGCAGATTTGTAGATAGGTAGAGAATCAAAGGGACCCAACTGTTTAATCTGGGCCCTGGCAGAAATAAGTGTAGATTTAGATAGGAAAAATTCAAAAGAAAATTTGTAAATCTGGGTTTGAAAGTCTAAGTGCACCCAATTCAAAAGAAGAAAAAATGTTAGGAAGGTAGGCTGGGAAGGTAGCTGTGTGGTTGCAGAAAGGCAATTTATGATCAATTTTGTGTTACAAAGTGCTTTATCTTTACAGATCACAGTGCAGGTAGTTTTCATGCAAGGGAGCTCAAAGGTGGACATAACTAACTCCCCCTTCTTCTAATTCCCCAAGTCACTTAATAACTTCCCAAAGAGGTCAAGATCTGCTTGACTCCTCTTAGTTTCATCATCATCCATATCAGTTCCCTTGATGAAGATCTACTTCACTCAAGGATTTTATTTCTTTTCAAACTCTTTTCCCCAAAATTAGCCTAAGGTCCCTGACCTTAGCACCTGCTTATCACCTTCATATTAACTACTAACAAGTATTATATAACTCCCTATCAGTTTCCCCTTTCCCCTATTAAAACTTTGTATATAAAATTCCCCTATGCAAATATTCCCCCCCTGGCAATATAGCCATATTCTTTCTAAGTCAGGGAAAGAACAGTCCATCTGGGGCTACTTTTAGCCCATCCGTGTCTAAGCAGGGATTAATCTGACACCTGGCCAGATTAATAACCTCTTCCCTAGCCCTAAAAACCCTCAAAAACCCACTTTTTGCCCCCTTATCCTAAGTTTCGGGCATAAATTGCTAAACCCGCGTGAAAAAAACCATGTTCTACCCCTTTTCCTAAGTCCTAACTGTAAATACATTAACCCGCGCTCGTATTAACCCCAAACCCACTAAACCTAAGTTTCAAACCCCACCTGCGCGCGTTATTTAATTTGGAATATTCCACGCATATTCCTCGCCCTTATACCCCCACCGACTCGCCATCGCCGCCAGCCGTTGGATCATCCGCCCCGCAGATCTACGGCTGACGGGCCCTCCCATCCTCGAACCGCCCAAGCTTTAGCGTCTGGGAGATGGACGGTATTACCGCCGTACTCCCACCACGCGTCAAGCTCCGGGGTGTGGTGGAGCCCCTCCTCCCAAAACCACCCAGGCGCTAAGGCGGTGCGCCCAAAACCGCTTACCACCCTCCCCTGTGACGTAAGCCCGGAGTCACCTGCCGAGTCACCTGCCACATGGCCTCCTGCCAACGTACCCTGCCACTGTACATGCCACGTCATCGTCCATACATGATGACATCATCTCGCCACGTCATCATGCTGATGTCACCCGACGTACGAAGTCACATCCGCTGACATCACGCTGACATCATCAGCACTTTTGGTGCGAAGGGCAAACATCGCACTTCAGAGCCCCGGAATCAGTTTCTGAGGCAGTTTTTGATGAGCGCAAATCGCTCATCGCTAGATTTTTTGGGCCAGAATGGGGAATCTTCAGGGAATCTTTTCATTCTGCGGCCCCCAAGATGCCCGAAAGGCGCCGAATGAACCATTTTTCTTCGTGAAGCACTCAAAAAGGAGCAGAAAGCAGTTTTGAAGAAAACAGAGGCCGAACAGCTGCCATTAAATGATGATTTAACACAGCACGTCAGAACAGCATCGGTTTATTGCCAAAGAGTATCAAAGGAAGATGAAGAGCCAAAGAGTATCAGTCGAATATTTTTTTAGGGGCTCGAAGCACCTGAACATTGATTAGCCCCCCTAGAAAGTCAAATCAAGAGGCGTAAGCCCATCATTGCCCTCAAATCACAGTTAAAGCTTTAAATGCAGACAGACAGCAGAGATGCAGAAACCCATACACAATTATTTTAGAAAACACTGTAGCTAGCCACCAAGGACAACATCATTTACTCAGTTTTGATATGGCATCCCTGAGCGCAGCCCGAGATATTTTTACATTTATTTCTGGATAGGATTAGGTTAAGTAATCATCTTTCTTTCATACCTGATTAGGTCAAGATGTAATAAAGGAACTCTGTAGATAGTTTTGCCCTATATATATCGCCCTCTACATTGTTACAAGGGTTGGTTGATTGAGAATTTTCACTAGAGACTCGCATTGTATACCTGAGTTTTTCTATAATCAAAGATTGCTGAAAGCTTGGAGAGCAAACTGACTGTTGTAAATGAATGTTTTTGGAGATATGAAGATGGAATTCTTGTGCTGCAGCCTGAAGCAATAAGTGCATCTTACCTCTGTTTATTGTTTACCACTATCTAAATAGCAGAAAGAAAGAATAGCTTAGAATTTGTTTAAATACACTCTATGCTCAATTTCTGCTATTTCTTTATGTTTTCCTCTGATTGAATTGGTTATGAATATGAATTCCTCCTGGCTCATGTTTACCCTGATTCACTTGTGTTGGCCAATTATCTAGGGATTCTTCACTGCCCCTAGGTAGAGCTCTGTTACCTCCATCTAATAAGTTGATTGAGAGATTCTTAACTGCCTCTCATTACTTAGCATTCTTCCCATCATTTAAACCTGAAATATTGTTTCCTACTCAGCTATCTTGCTCCACTTTACCTCTCTTGTGACCGAAGAAATGCATCAGCAGTTCTCCTCCTCGACTCTACGCCCAATGGTTTGAAACTTCCAGACTATGCCTTGCCTCTCTATCTGAAAACATCACTTTTCCCACCAAAACAAAACAAAAACCCCCTCAACTCAAAAACTAGCCTAAAATCCTTTTCAACAAAGCTAAATCATAAAGAGAGAGCCCTCTCTGATTGCAGGTTGGCTAGAACCTGCAGTCCAAAGTTGGTCTGTGGTTACCTCGGCCGTATCCTTTTCCGGAGCTTAAGGACAACCTGAGTGATAACAGGAGGATTGATAGGACCCACAAAATCCATGCCCCACTTCTCAAATGGTTCAAGAGTCACTTGAGGTTGGAGAGGCATTTCGTCCCTTGGGGTTGGCTTCCCCATCCTTTGGCATCGGTCACATTGGCTGATATATCTCTTGACATCTTGATGAAGCATGGGCCAATAGTAGCCTGCTTGTAGAATTTTGAAGGCAGTTCTCTTGGCTGCAAAATGTCCTCCACAAGGCCCATCATGACAGGTTAGGAGGATGTCAAAGACTTCCTCCTCCCTTACACAACGCCTTAAGATCTGATCAGGGCCAAGTTTGAACAAGTTGCCCCCGATCCAAGTGAATGAGGCACTCTTCCTTACAATTCTGCTTTTCTCTTTGGAAGATAGATTCGGAGGGAACTGTGCTGAGACCAAATAGTTTGCTATATCAGCAAACCATGGAGAGAGTACTGAGATAGAAAATAGATGTTCATCTGGCATCTGGTCATCCACTGTTCCATCTTCACCTGCAGGTAAATCCAGTCTAGACAAGAAGTCAGCAACAACATTTTCTTTACTTGGTTTGTCAACGATAGTCAAATCAAACTGCAGCAACATAAGTAACCATCTAATAATACGAGCATTCACATCTGGCTTATTCATTAAATATCTAACTGCAGCATGATCAGTATGTACAAATGTTTGATAGCCAGTGATGTAGTGTCAGAACTTGTTCAGGGCATGGACCACAACCAAGAACTCTTTCTCAGTTACACTATAATTCAGTTCTGCCTTGGATAAGTTTTTGCTGACAAAGTATATGGTATATGGGAGTTTTTGTTCAACCTGTCCTAAGGCTGCCCCTATGGCTTTGTTCGAGGCATCAGTGTGGATGTGGAAAGGTAGGGCCCAGTTTGGACCTCTTAATATCAGGGCGGACACCAACTTATCCTTTAATTCATTTAGAGCCCTTTGACAGTCGTCCGTCCATTTGAACTCAACATCTTTTGCTAAGAGGCCAAACAGTGGCGAGGCTAGCTTACTGAAGTCTTTAATAAATCTTCTATAATATCCTGCTAAGCCTAGGAAACTCTGAACATCTCTTACTTTCTGAGGAGGTGGAACCTTTTTGATGAGAGCAATTTTATTAGGATCCACCTGCAATCCTTGGCGAGAAATGGTATGTCCTAGCACGGTCCCTTCAGTCATCAAGAATTCACATTTTTCAGGACTAAGGGACATGTTCATCTCAATGCACTTGGTTAGGACTTTTCCCAGATTGGACAATGCTTCTTGGAAGTTGGACCCATAGGGAGTGAAGTCATCCATATAGATTTCCACCGAATCATGGACCAGCTCAGAAAAGATGCTCAATACTGCTCTTTGGAAAGTGGCAGGAGCGTTGCATAGCCCAAAGGGAAGGACTCGGTAAGCAAAGGTACCCCAAGGACAAGTGAAGGTGGTCTTATCTTGGTCTTCTAGGCTGATTTGGATCTGGTTATACCCACTGAACCCATCTAGGAAAGAGAAAAACTTCTTCCCCGCTAGTCCATCCAACACTTGATCTATGAAAGGCAGAGGAAAGTGGTCTTTCTTGGTGGCTTTGTTCAGTTCTCGGTAGTCCACACAGATTCTCCACTTTCCATTTTTCTTGGGTACCAACACCAGAGGGGACACCCACTCGCTATCCGAGATGGGGTAGATGAATCCTGCATCCAACAGTTTTTGCAGTTCTTCTTTGACAATGTCCTTAAGGGCTGGATTCATTCTCCTCTGAGGTTGCCTGACCAGTTTACAATCTTCTTTGATGTAGATGTGATGGGTACAGACCGAAGGATGGACTCCTTTCATCTCCTTATAGCTCCAAGTGAAAGCATCTAGATGACTGGCCAACAGACTATACAGCTCCTTTTCCTGGGAAGGAGATAGGGAGGAGCTGATCTTTAACGTTCTCTCAGGGCCAAACTCCACATTTCTGACTCTGGGAGAGAGTGGATCGGTCACACAAAGGTCCACTAAGGTGTTTGCTTGAGTATCTTCCACCAATTTCTCTAAGGACAATGCACTGGGAGGCGGATTCTGAATCAAGGTCTCAATCAAATCATCCTCAGTTTGAGGACCTCCCCTGGTGGTCTCTAAGCTACACAAGGGTGCAGAGTACACCTCATCCTCTTCTCCTTCTTCCAACCAAAGTGGTAATTCATGCTCTAATAGAGGTTGGGCAGGAGGGTATAGGACTAGCTGCTTGGACATCGGACCATTTTTGATGGTCATGTTTCCTGCTCAGCACTTATGTAAGCATCCGCAGTGGCTAACCAAGGTCTTCCCAAAATAAGGGGGTATTCGGTAAGCTTTGCCTTTGGCTGAAGAACCAAGAAGTCCGCAGGATACTCCCAAGAGTCAACAGAGACCAAGACATCCTCCACAATCCCTTCGGGAGTCACGGTGGAGCGATATGCCAACTGCAGGACCGTCGAGGTCTTCCTTAAGGAACCCTGAAGGTTGAGTTTGAGCATGGTATCCCTGGTCATCACATTAATGGCAGCCCCTAAATCAATCAAAGTGTGGGGTATGATTGTGCCATTGATGTGGACATCAACTACAGGACTCCCAGGATCCAAATACTTTGGACAGATTACTTGCCCCAACATAAGATCAGATAGTTGTCCTATGACATTGATGGTTGAGGCATCTCTTTTTCGCCTGCCTGGGTGCCTGAAACACTTTTCCTTAACCAATTTGTTGTATATCGGTACATCTTTGATGGCTTGGAGAAGTGGTATTCTCACACACAACTGTTTGAGTTCTCCCAGAAGCTCATTCTCCTCTGGGTCGGGTTGTGTGGTTACTGTTAGTCTCTCAGGAAAGGGTGGAGTGGTCTTGGGTTCACTTTCCTGTTTATCTTCCTCGTCCTCTAGGGGAGGAGGTTGGCGATCTAGAAGAGTCTTCCCGAATCGCAGGTTGATCTCCTGGATCTCCACAGCATAGGTAGGACAGGTTGTTTCCCCGGTATATACTTGCTGGGCCTGTCGGTTGTTGGGGTTCGGGTTCGGTTGAGCAGGCATCTGGGGTTGTCTCGAAGGAGAAGGAGGTAATGGTTGTGGTTGAGCTGGTGGTGGAGGCAAAATGGCGGGAGGAGTGTTGTACTGGGGCCTCCACCCCGGTTGAGGTGCATTCCACTGAGGCTGTGGCTGGACATGTGAGTGAAACGAATGAGTAGTGGGCTGAGTATGGTATTGAGGTGGGTAAGACCATGGAGGAGGCACAGACCAGGGAGGATGAGCAGGGGGGCCCTAAGAAGGCATAGGAGCAGATTGGTTGGGGCTATAATAGGCTTGGGATGTCCCTTGCATCCCCTGCTGGTAAGGTCTAGGTCCATGCGGCCTCCTCTAGTTGAGGAAGTAGAGAGGTTCAGTGGGTGCCTCAGTTCCTTAGTAGATGGCCTTAAACCCAGGTAAGGTTGGGCATTGGTTTGTGGGGTGGTCCTCCTCACAAATGAAGCATACCTCTACCGATTGTAATGGACACTCGTTCTTAGGGTGCTTCCTTGTACACCTAGGACAGAAGATGGCCAAAGCCCTCTCAGCTTCCTCTTTCTTTTGCTGGATTCGAAATGTATCAAGTTGCATGGCAATGGTCTGTCTCACCTCACTTTTGAGGTCCTCCAGCTGATTAACAAACTCGTGCTTGGAGAAAGTAGCACTAGCTGAAAGGGGGTTTCCCCTACCTCTTTTTTGGGCTGCCCTAGAGTGCTTTCTAAACATAGTCTTTATATCCTCATAAGGTAGTTGGTAAATGTCTCCTCCAGCTAGCATGTTAAGGGTATCTAGAAGGTCTTCAGGGACTCCTCGGAGCAGGACCAACTTGAGAGATTCAGGGTCGAGTGTGCACCTGGCCCGTTTATAGCTAAGTTGGAATCTTTCCTCATAATCTTCTAAAGACTCGTCATTTCCCATGGTCATCCGAAAGATCTCTCCCTTGGCTTCCTTGGACCTACAGTAGTCCCAGTATTTGGTATTGAAAGCTTGCTGCATCTAAGCCCAAGTGGTGATACTGTTTCCAGGTAATCCCATGAACCAGCGTAATGCTGCATCCTTGAGGGTAAAGGGAAAGAGTTTCAGTTTTTGCTCATCTTCTGTATAGTCATAGGTTCGAAAAAGGACAGCAAACTCAAACAAGAAGGTATCAGGGTCTTCAGTAGTCAATCCATGGAAGTGAGGTAAAGTGGAGGGGCTTATGTTTTTCATTTTCATGTCTCCATTGGTCTCTCGGATGGGAAAGGCACCTTCTATTCTCTCATCTTCCCTTCCATTCTCAGCCATGGCTTCAGGTGGAGTGGTTTCTAACTCTTCTTCTGGTATAGGATCTTCGTATATCTCAGGAGGCTCGCCTATAGGTTCTTCTGGGTCACTGTCACCAAAGAAGAGAGAAGGGTGACTTAGTGAAGTGGTGGGGGTGTTGGGTAAGAATTTGCCGGTTTTATCTCTGTTCCTACGAGGCATGAAATGGAAAGGCTTTTGATTGCTTTTTGCTTTTTCTGCTTGTACCTGCAAAACTAAAATAGATTGAACTGCAACTAGCTATCTTGCTGGAATGAAGATGCAGAATTGAAATGAAAGCAGGAAAGGACTAAGCTACGTTGCTCAAATGAAATTGCAGGAATGAAATGCTAGTCTACACTTGCAGAATTGAAATTGCTAATCTACGCTTGCAGAATTGAAATTGCTAATCTACGCTTGCAGAATTGAAATTGCAGAATTGAAATGCTCATCTATGAAAGCAGGAAACATCTATTTTACTTTTGCGGAAATGAAATTGCAGGATGGAAATGAAATAAACTATTTAGCAGAAGGCGAGTGTAGATAAATAGAAGAAAAGCAACAATCACTAATACTCTGACGCTTCCCCGGAAACGGTGCCAAAAAGATGGTGGGCTCCAGTATTGCAGCAATAATGCTGCAACTCCTGGGACTCCCTTCTTTACTCTTATCAACCCGGTAGTTCGTAACAAACTTGGAAGCAACGGTGTTGTATGCACAAGTACTAGCTCTTGTCGCAGTTGTCACTTGGTCAGCTGGCACAAGTCCGCTAGGGGCTCAAGCCAACTTCTATGAGCTCTTAGAAGAAGCTTTGTACCTGATGGATGGAAGCTAACTCAAAGGAAGCTAATCTACTTGCAGAAAGAAACTGAAAGTCCAAGAGTAAAATAAACCCTAGCAAACCCTAATTCTACCAGCTAGTCCTACTGATACAGAGGAGAGGATGAAAACTATTGAAAAAGATGCCATTACTTCTACAAAAGTAAAATGCACATGCCTATGCTATCTCTATCTGAAGAACATATCTTTTTGTATTTTTGAATAAGTTATCAGAATTATCATACATGTGCTTTTAACTGGCTTTTTACTGTGCAGGGGTGGATCAAGAGAGGGAAATGCTTGGAAAAGGTTGGGAAGGCGCAGAGAAGGTCTAAGGAGTCCCTAACACCCTTCCAAAGAGTTTCACAAAGTTTGGCTATCCAGCAACCTCACTTGTGAGCTTCTACAGGAAGTCTGTAGGGGTTCTACAGGATGTTTCAGGGATTTCTACAGGATGTTCAGAAATTTCTACAGGATGTTCTAAAATTGGATTTTAAAGGATGGGTGAGTGAAAGAGGATGCATGAATGGATAGAGAGGTAGGGTAGGGGTCTGAGATGGCCCAGCGACTGATGGATGAAGTGATGAGAGGGTGTGGGCAGCTCACTTGGCTTAAAGGAGGCTAAGGTAAAGGAAGGGCAAGAAGGTAGGGTTACGTGGACAGAAGAGCAGTTGTGAGATGAAGAAGCTAACTAGGAGATGGAGCAGCTGGCCTGGATGAAGCTTAGGTGGAGGAGAGAAAGATGGATATGCCCTGCACGGTGTGTACTTAACTGAATCAACCAAATCCTGCATATAATCAAAATCTTAGCTAATCTATCCGAACTGTCAACGAAACAAATGAACAGCAGCTTTATTTCCAAAGAGAACCATGTACAGCACTTAATCAAAGAAACATCTAAAAAGGTCTGAATGCATGACTAACTTCTACAAATGAGGACATTACACCAAAGATTGCATGGTCAAGCAAACTAGTGTTTTTGTTGAGCAGCACTGGTTCTACAATTCCAGCCCCTGATCCAATAAGGGAGAGGTGAAACTAAGAGTGCAGGCAACCATTTTCTGGAGCTTTATCAATTCTTATCTTATCAATCTATTCTACACATCTGAAGAAATTCTATTCCTCAACAACAACCTATTTAACCAACACAACTAAATCTTGCTCAACAAAACTTCGTTTCAAATGCATAAGAAAAAGGAAAATCACAGTGCTCAAAGGAAAGATAACAATACAAAGGAGGAGGCCCTAGGCTCTCAGGTTGGGCCCAACCCCGAGAGCTATGGCTCCTATAAAAAACTCAGAGCTGATATCAAATTTGACTGCTTCCCATTATCAAAAAATAATCATAAGTCAAGAGTTGTGCCAATAATGGCTACAAAAGAACAAAACAGAGCTAGCAGCCTGTAGTGCAGAATATGCAAGAGTTTTTCAAAATTCCTTTTCGAAGGCTGAGGCCTTAACATTTATACACTACAAGGCCCTAGCTGGCCTCCTAAATCTATGGGACTTGGCTGCCCAAACTATGAGTGAACAGCTCCTTCCAAGAAATCTGTTTGGCTGCCTTTTAGATCTGGTTTTGGTGGCCTTTGGAGCTCGGAGTTGGGGGTGAAGATCCCGAGGGAGGCTATTTAATGCCATAGACAACCCCCTACGAATCCTCAACCCAAGCTTGGTTGTCTCCTAGCCCATGTCTACTCGGTTTTGCTCCAACATGTGTCAAAAAATCCTGAAATGAGCACGTGTTAGCCACCTAGGAATAGTGACTACCGTTATTCGTACAAATGACATAAACATACTAAAAAATAATGCATACGTTATGAAAAATGAAGGATTGAACAAGGGTAGTTAGGCCAAATGAGCCCAAAATGTTACCAAATTTGGGGTTCATCAATTGCATTTTAGGAATTGTATATCTACATCACGCGGTGAACCTGAAAGGAAAATTTCTTAAGAAAGATCAACTATAAAATAAATTCAATGAACATAAAAACACTTTGGAACCTAACACACAACATCTAGAAGTCTAGGCTAGAGATGTATTCCGGTGTCATAAAGCCTGGTAATTGTTGCTTTCATTGTAGGTTGGGTGATTCCTCCTCTTTGAGACAACAAGTTCCAGTACCATCGAGTATATATTGGGAGACCACAATAGGCTATATCCTTTATCCTTAGGAAGCCGTGTTTTCAGCCCTATCAATCGCAATGCACTGAACACAACATTCAGGAATATTGACTACCGTACTGTAAAAAGTATTTTGTAGTTTTGCGATTGGTTTGGTAATCCCTCTGTCTAGATTTCCAGAATAGTCTCTTTCGTTCCTTTTTAGACTCCTTAAAGGAAAAGGTCCATCTAAGCACTTGTCACTTCAGGCTCATTAAAAATCTAAGGCAACTAGAGTCATCTTTAGCTTTTTCTCGACTCTTAAAAATTGGAAAAGCAAGTTGTGTCAAAGCGTCTAAAATTTATTTTAATCGGAATAATGTCATTGTTCCCTCGTTGGTCTTAGGTTGAGAAAATGGAGTCCACCAACCAAGGATTTCCCCTCAGGGGAAATCCTAGTCCTTTCTCCTCTTGGGGAGATGTTGGTGCACCTCATATGGCCACATTGTCCCTTCCAGGATTGACAATTGGCCTTCCGGTATGGCTTTTCTCGACCTCTGTCGTTCAAAGCACTGTGATTCCTGAACAATTGAATCAACAACTAGATGATACTAGAGTTATCCCCCAACCTTATACTTTGTTTGTCTCTCCCTCTCCTTCTTCCTCTTCACTTGGTGAAGATAGTAAAGCTAAAAACCAAGTAACTGAGAAGAAGAAGAAAGGGAAGGAGAAGAAGAAGAAGGAGCCAACAGAAAAAAGGGGCAACCATGCATCATCTAGCAAAATTCCACACACTGCACCATCCAAACCTAAATCCCCATGTATCATCTACAAAGGAGACCACTATCACCGAGATTGTCCTTGCATCCCAAGGATCCTAAGGGACTAGACTCCCTGCTTGCACAATCTGGTGTCGTCAACCTCTGACGATCATGTTGAAAGTACACCATCAACTAGTGAAAGTGAAGTCACTGGACAGAAAGGAAAATCTGAATTTCCTTGCAAACCGTGTGAAGGCAATCATGCCCTCCACCATTGTCCCTTCTTGGATGAAGCTAAAAGAGTCTTGGATAATCGTCCTGCATCGCCGCAGCGACTCCCTCCTAGATACAAGAAACTCTTGCCAAATCCATTGCTAGTTGAAAATCCGACTGACCCACCTTTGGTGTCAGTCGAAGCACCTATCATTGAAGATAAACCCTCTAAGTCCACATTAGACCAAAGTCAACAAGTCGAGACGGCAGTCGACCCCATCATGGCTTCAAAAGATTTACCTTCAGATGGTACAGTCACTAAAGAGAATGAGAACGATACCGTTCAAACTCTTTTCATGAACATAGACTCTGATGAACATGAGGGCAATCTACCCATTCCTTTACCGCAGGAAGGAAAATTGTCAAAGTTGTATCCGGCCATTTATTCGGTCCCACCTCCAAGAAATCTAGTCATTTCCTTCGATTGGAATCTACTAGGCAGATCTTGTTTACCATCTAATGTACCATTCCGAATCATAGTGAAAACTTACAAAATGGTCATGGTTGGTACCATCATAGATGAAGGGGCTTATGTGAGTATCCTTTCCTCAACTGCTTGGAAAGTGCTTGGTTCGCCATCGCTTTTGCCTAAGATGTGAAATCTGACAGGCTTCGATAAAGGAACCAATCGACCGTTAGGGATCCTTCCAAGTTTTCCTATAACTTTGAGAAAGAAAATCGTTTATCTGAACATAATTGTAGTCCAAGGACCTTTAGATTACAATCTACTCCTTGGGTGTGACTACATTTATAGCATGGGTGCCATTGTCTCCTCACTCTTTCAAGTAATGTGTTTTCCGCATGAAGGCCGAGTGGTCCAGCTCGTAGACCAACATTCATTCCCTGGTTCACACATAGCTAATAGTCAAATGCCATCCCTAATAGGTATTTTTGAACAAGGAATGTCTCATCAATCTCCAGTCCATCCACCTGATGAACGCGAGTGATTCGGTGGTTGTGACTGAAACCCAGGGGGCATGCACCCTGGTCTGCTTCGGCGGGAAAAATTCAGGTATAGGGTATGGTTCCGCAGAGGATATATGACTGGTCTGACACACCCATCCATTTAGGAAAATGGGATTAGACCATAATAAGATACCTCTGTTAGAAGGTAGGCCATTCCCGATAGAACAAATGTTTTTTCTACAAATTGAAGGGTAACCTGGAGAAGGTAGGACTTTCCCAATAAAACAAATGTTTTGTTTGCAAATTGAAGGGTAACCTGGAAAAGGTAGGCCTTTCCCGATAGAACAAATGTTTTTTTCTGCAAATTGAGGGGTAACCTGGGAAACTCTACTTCACTATACCTGGGGTCATGCAAACCTTTTTGCATGAAAGTGAAAAGCGACCATTTATTTTCCTAGTTTGTAGATTCTTAACCCTTTAAACTCATAGGATCGGTCGTTCCTATCTTACATAATAAAAGGAGTCGGAGCATAATTTCGAATGGTGCAAGCTCCCTAAAAAATGAACCTATCGATGAGACATCCTTATTATACGACTGGCACAAGCAGTTTTAAGCGAAGTTCAATCTCGTTAAAAATTAAACCTAGCAATGAGCATATGTTCCACCAAAGTTTAAGCTCATTAAAAAATGAACCCACCTCTAGTAAATAACCATCGTGAATGGTTATCATTAGCTTTTGAGCCTTGGTCATGTTCTTACCATCACCTCCACTCTATTTTAGCCGATCATTCGCCTCCATTTGATTTTTTAACCCTTTTGAGGAACAACTGCGACGAGTGGTCCTATTAGCCACCTTCTTTACACTGCCATGATTGGAAAGTTCCAAACCTTACCTGGAACCAGCTACTATCTGAAAACATCACTCATTCCTCAAAAAACGAGTCTCCTTTAAGCTCTTTTCATCTGACTCGTAAAATATGAAAATATTTCCGAGCAATTTGCCTCTCCAGCTCGTTAAAGTGATTGGAAGTGCTATCCCTCTTCTAGATTTTAATCTTTTTGGACCTAAGGGATTATTACATAAAAAGATCGAGCATTTGTCTTGTTTAGCTCGTTAAAACTATCGAAAAGTCATCCCTTTCACATTGTTTTATACTTTTTCGTACTTAAGGGATTATATTACAAAAAGGGAATATTGGAGTTTTCTTTCCGTCGCTTTTCAAACTCTCTAAAATTTAAAAGGACCGAGTTATCCTTGTCGTTAAACTTGTTAAAAAAATAGCGAAAAACTTGTCCATTCAGACAAGAGTGAGTTTCACTGTCACTAGACTAGTTAAAAAATAGCGACGGGTTTTCCCAAAGGGAAAATTATAGAACAAGCATATGTTATCCTCCTCAAGCTTGACAAAAATAAAGAGGTACTGGTCATAAATGACTGGGAAAAATTGGGAAGAAAACTTGAAGAAACTTTATTGGTAGGAGGTCGCTCTTGAACATGACACTTTCACTCCATCACCATGATTGAGTTAGGTTGGGTTATTCCGTTCACCGGTCATACCACCATTGGTCCACCATACCATACACTTTTGGGGTTAATGCTACCAATACATTTCAGTGTCACTGATATGTTCAAGAGAAGTCGCTCAGAGAATTCACCTACCCAGCTTGTGTCTCATCCACTACAATACCTTCACGCTTCATTCTTTCATGACTGCCACCCTGAACCTTGTATCATCAAATTGTTTTCACCTCTACAAAATCATTTGCTCCATTCTATGTCGTATATGTGGGATCCATTAATGCCCTCCTACGACGGGTCACTTCTTGTCGACATCAGCTCATTATCCAAGAAGCCGACCTAGGGACAACCCTTCCAGTACTTTGAAGCTTGCATGCCTCAATGGAAAGTTTCTCACCTCTGGCGACAGGTTGACACTAATGGCCTTCGACATCAACTCATGTATTCACACCATGTGAATTGTACTACAGTACCTTGAGGGTCATCATCATCATCGGTGATTCCTCTCATGTCTGTTAACAGCTTACATCATTGGCTGGTAATCAGGCGATGTCCTTCCATGTTCGACATCAGAACATCTTTTCACATGGATCGACTTGTACTTTCGGGTGAATATTGAATGAATGTTGAAGACCCCGGATCTAGTTTCATCCATCCAGGCTGTGATATATTCAGGAAAATAAATACATCAAATGTGCATCATTTATGCACAGATAATCATCCAAACTAAGGGATGATGGCTCTACCAGAATCATCAGTCTGCACACAGACGGTTGTCTGTCCTATGTACATGAAAATGAATTTATCAAGCTAAGCATGGGAATGTCTGCCTCATCTAGATCATGAAAATATTATGAATATAATGTATTGTATTGTATCTTATTACAGGTCACCTTCCAGTGCGAAAAACCTCCGATCCTCATTATAAAGCATTTCACCTGACATCAAAAGATTTACGACCTCATGCTTTAGGGGGCAACTGTTATAGACATATTTGGGCACTGCAACCCCAATCACATATGTCCATAAACCAAGGGCTTCTAAGTCCATAAAAGTGTTGTACTCTCTGCTTCTTTCTCATCTCTCTCTCATAAAGGGAAAACAAGTGGCTTTAATATATTTGTTTCTAAGATAGCTACCTGTCTTAGTGGGACTAGCAGCTCTGAATAGACATTAGATTTCCCGATAATAGTCATGGACCTTGTGACACTTCCCTGCTTTGCGCAGTCCTGAAATCGCGTAGCTCCCCAACCCGGGCAGTGTAGTTTATAGTCCTGCGCCTCCTTTTAGCTTCCTGGAGTGCTAGGACTATGCTTCTGTCGCATATTCAGATGGTCAAGCCACCTATGTATGGATTCAATCGACTTCCATTCACCTTTCCTGGGAAGGGATCTCCATTCAACTTAACCAACTGGACCGCGCCACTATCGGTAATCTCCTTAATAACATAGGGCCCCAGCCAATGCATTCTAAATTTCCCTGGAAATTTATCAAACTTATTGTCATACAACAACACCAAGTCATTCACCTTAAAGGTGCGCAACTTAATATGTCAGTCATGCCACGCTTTTTCACGCTGCTTTTGGACCTGTTGATGAAATCCAGCCAAAAATCTCTCTTCTTCAAGCTCATCCAACTGCACGAGCCTCTCTTCCAGGGCTCCGCGATCTGTCATACCTATGAGCACTGCTATGTGCAGACTAGGCACAATGTATTCCATAGGCATTATGGCTTCCACACCATAGACAAGCCTAAAAGGGGTTTGTCCCATTAGCGTTTTGCATGTTGTTCGATAAGCTCACAATATTGCAGGTATGCGTAGGTCCCAATCACTACGTTGAGCATTGCAAACCTTGGTCAGTGTGTTTTCAAGCACTTTTTTGAATGCCTCCACTGTCTCATTAGCCTATGGGTGATAAGGTGTTCTCTTATAGTGATATACCTGAAATTCCTCCATAAGTGCGCTGATTGTCTCATTCAAGAAGTGCATACCATGATCACTCATCAAGATCCTTGGACATCCAAATCACGTCAGTACTTCTCAAATAGAAACTTCGTGGCCATCGCGCCCATGCAATCCTTCATCAGCTGCACTTCTATCCAACGAGTCAAATACTCCATCAAAATGATAGTGTACCTTTCCCCTGTCTTCCCTTGTGGCTAAATGGGTCCTACAAAATCTATTGCCCATTTCTCGAAAGGTTGCAACTTCACTTGCGAATTCAAAGGCATTTCATCCCTCCGTGATGGCCTACCTGTTCTTTGACATACATCACATGCCTTGCAATATGCTTTTGAATCCTGATGAAGGGTTGGCCACCACAACCCTATGCGTAGACTCTTCTGCGTGGTTGCTCTCCTTGCATAATGTCCTCCTGCGGTGCCCCCATGAGCATTCGTGAGGATGCTGCTTCATTCAAACTTAGGTACATACCGTCATAATATCTCATCAGTCCCCATCTTGTATATATTCCTAGCAATGACAGAGAAATTTGTCACTCACACCCCTAATTCCTTATTTTGCTAGATAGGGTATCCTTTTGGTGCAGTTCTTGTTGTTAGGAAGTGTATTATATCCTCAAAATGACTATCCGCAACACGCACTGCAAATAGCTACGCTTCAGGAAATCCTTCTTCCAATTTAGTAATTTCCTCCCCTATTTCGATGTGCGACAGATGGTCTGGTCCACGTTCAATCGCGTAGGCTTCACAACAAGTTCAAAATCATACTCTTGGAACAATAAGAGCTATCGGCAGATTCAGCCCCCCAACACAGGCTTATTGACTAGGTACTTCAGCATGAAGTGATCCGTATACATCTTAAAGTGGCCTCCTAGCAAGTAGTGTCGGTACTTCTGGAGCGCATACACCATAGCTAGCCTCTCGCATTCAATGGTAGTAGTTCTTTTCTGCTTTGGATAACCTGCAGCTTGCGAATGTGATAGGGTGGTCCAAGCCTTCTCCACCATCCCTTGTTATTACTACCCCTAGCGCTATACATTACACGTCAACATGTACATGAAACTCTTTCTTCCAATCTAGGAAGACTAGAATCAACACGGTAACCATCTTTTCTTTCAATCTATCAACGCTTTTCTTACAGTCATCGTTCCAGCAAAACGTGACATCCTTCTTCAATAATTTTTCCATCGACGCAGTGATTTGGGCATAGCTTTTGATAAACTTTATGTAATATCCAGTATGTCCGAAAGTAGCACGTAGCTATTTCACACTCCTCGACACTTCCAAGTTCAGTATCACCGCGATCTTTGCGAGGTCTACCATTAGTCCTTGTCTGCAAACCACATGCCCCAATAGGTTCCCAAAAGGAACACAGAACAGACACTTCTTGAGATTGAGCATGATTTGGTATCTTTGACAAGTATCTAGCATCAAGTGTAAGCTCGCTACATGGTTCTTAACCAGCCCAAATATAGTCTATTCATCAAAATATACCTCCAAGAACATATGAATAAATTACTTGAATGCCGCAGAAACTATGCGCAAGAATATTGCAGGCGCAGTCTTCAATCCAAATGGCCTTACAGTATATTTAAAGCAACCCCACTTAGTCGCGAAGGTTGTCTTTCTCCTATCCTCTGGTGCAATTTTGATTTGGTGGTACCCAGAGAACCCATCAGTGAAGGAATATGCTTCCTAGCCACCTACATTGTCCAACACTTCATCCGTGAACAAAGTCGGGAAAGGATCATGCACACAAGCGTCATTCAGTTTTCTGAGATCCACGCATATCCTTATCTCATCCTTCTGCTTCTTCTCTTGCACCACCATTGGGCTTACCCAATCGGACTCTTCCACAGGCTCAATGATTCCTGCTACTAGCATTTTGTCTAGCTCTAAGCAGACCTTCTCCTTGTATTTTGGATTTAGGCAGTAAGGCCTCTGCTTAACTGGCTTCGCGTCAGGTTTTAACATGATCTTCATCACTCCTAGATCTCCGATTATTCCTTTCAAATCCGTAAACTTGGTAGGGAATAAGTCTTGATATTCACAGAGTAATTCAGTGACCTTATCCACCATCACGTCATCCCAATAGTCTCCAATCTTTGTGAATTTGGGTTCTGCCTCCGTACCAATGTTCACTTGTTTTGTTTTCACCAACACGGTTATATCAGGGTTTTCAATCTATGGTCCTTAATCCTCGCAGTGGCCTTCTATTTCTAGAATGTTAATCTTCCACGGATCCTCGTCCTCCTCTTCAGCAATTACATTATAACATTCCAGCACATGACTCATCTTAGTAGCCCATTCAAGCTAAATCAGGTCTAAAGGATCCAGTGGTATCATAAATATGGCTGCTTTCATCTCTTGTAGCGCTTCATCAATACTATCAAATCCGTCCTCAAAACTGAATGTCATCAATATGAATCCTTCATGCAAGATATCCCATTCACCTGTCCCATGGTGGACCTCTGTTTCTATATACCAATTCATTGGGATAACATCTAGGGTATGACATAACAGGTGCACCCACTCAGGTTGGGGCTTTTCTCCATAATCTTTCATCCATTTGGCTAGATGTGCACGCGGATCATTCTGCCCATCGTACTTGTCTGTCAGTCACATCTTAGGCTTTCCAAATCGTGTTCTCATCATCCTCCTACATTCATACCAATCATCAAAGCTTCCCTTGTGCGTACCCCACCATCATGCAGGTGTAGCACGCAGAGCCCAGTCCAAGGCCTCGAAGCATTGCCTTTCTGGAACCTCCCTTTCAAATGCATCCAAAAATATATCTACCTCATTTAGACCATCATAAATAGGCATATTTCTTACCTCTGACGACACACAACACAGTAACCAAGTCATCATGTTGCAATTCAGCGTAGTTACCTCATGTAATTGATTCTGCCAACATTCTATTTCTTCATTGAAATCCGAAGTGCAGGAACTCTCGCGATCCCACATAATCCATCCATCCGTAGTGGGATTCACCCAATCTTGGTATCGAGCTGTTATTTTATAGATGCATTCTAGATCATCATCACTCTCATAATCGCAGACTAGTTCCGTATAGTGCGATCCTTCAGCGGGATCCAGGGGTATTATTACGTGTAGTGATTTCTTCTCAAAGATCATCTTTCACTTCTTCAGATTGATTACCTTGTTCATATCAGTAGCCCAGTCGATTCCCAGGAGCACAAGGTAGGGATTTCTATCATCCACTATCTCTATTACTTCAAAATCTATCAGTGCACTCGCTCCCTCAATATCCATGGTCACCCCCTATAGCCACCCCATGGATATTATTTTCTGACGATTCACCATCCTTAGCTTAATCAGAGACCATTGCAACACAAGTATCCCCATTCACTCCCAAGTCTGCTTTGGTAGGTCATTCGAATCTGAACCCAAGTCCAAAATGACCTAATCCATTTCATACTCTGCTATTTGTGTGGTTAGTCTCATCTCTCATCCCATCCTTGTCTTATGCTTTCCAATCTTTTGTACCACATTCCGATCACCTAGCATGGTTCCAACGCATCTATTGATGAGTTCTTGTAGTCATTTTATAGCCTTACTATCACACAGTAACTTCATATAGGTTTCCAGGAAAGTTGTGAGCATAGAGGGGTCCATCTCCCACTCAAGCTTATCCTTGCTTCCTAAAGTGGAGGCCTCAGCGAAGCTCTTCTTAGCTTCCATGAAGGCTTCCTAATATGAAAATGAGATCTTAGACTAATATTAAGGTATTACAGACTCATGTGCAGGATTTGCCTATATTACTTAATGCAATGGATCGAAAAGATTGCGAATAATATAGACAATGAAGCAATTAGAAAAACATAACAAACACACGCATAACACAGCAAATAATCAAGGAGTTCACCCAAAACTCTTGAGCTACGTCTCCTGGTCCAACTTCCAGTGGTGACCTCTCTATTATGTCTTCAAGAGCAGAGTTTTTACAAATGTGAGCTCAAATTGAATGTCAACACAATAGGAATAAAATAATAGGGCTTTACTTGGATCCCCCAAGTCTTTTTGAGTACACAGACTCTCCCTTTCACTTTCTTTCTCTGTTTTCTCTCTGTCTTAGCATTGCCTGCCCCTATCTCTATCACTCAGTGGCTTTTAAGCCATTCAGAACTATCTATTTGTTTTCTCTTCTAGGCTCTCTGACTCCCAACCTCTGTCTGCTCAAATCCCCTCTAAACGTTAAAAAATCATTGTTAAATGTCTTTAGGGATGGTGGCCACCTATTTTGTAATGGAAGGGACCATTGGTGCCTTTGAAATCCCCAAAAAAGTCGTTCTCTGCTTACACATAGAAATACACAGCAACACTGTAAAAATCCACCAAACACCTTTTTCTAGACTTGAAATATTATTAATTCCGCCTTATAACTCCATCGGGTTTGCCTTTATATCGCTATCGCATGTCCACCATTGATTTATATGATCATTAATCCAACGGTTACTATTCATTTTAGGCGGCTTATGCGTACAGAGATTACCCGCTCGAAAAGGCAGTTTTCTCAAGCCACATGTTCGCTAGTGGATGGGATCAAGTGGAGCCCGTCCAATACCACTTACCGCCTAAGGCCCACCCGAAATCTCGCTCATTACGGAACTCAAAACATATATCTTTTCATGTATAAACCCTTTCTTTGTTTTTCATTTATTTAAAAAAAACATGAATTTACATTGAAAAACTCCTTTTTACGGAACTCAAAATATATATATTTGTACCCATAAGACCCGTCGGGTCCAGCTTTATCGCAAGTTGCATATGTATTGGCCCGCTCCTTTATATTGTCGCGATGCGATTTTGTGATGCAATATATAACAATCGCATCTCGCATAGTCCTCGGGCCCCGGTAAGTCCTTCTATGTGTGTTTTGGCGATGCGATGGAGCGAGTAGATCTGGACCGTTGATCTGCGTGCATAGATCAATGGCTATCATTTAATCGTGTCGATCGCTATCATGATTTCCCATAAGGTCGCTTCCAATGGACTCCGCCTGCCACTAACGATTGCGATATGCCAATCAGATCTGGACCATTGATCAGCCAGATCCGATGGCTCCTATGCATCGTTCCTTTGACCTCCGATAGGCTCTGTTTTCTCATTTTCTTCATGTTTTTCTCTCCCGATAGTGTTTTTCACCATTTTTAAAAGTTCATCCTTTGCAATAGTTTTTTATTTTTGAAGACTTAGAGGGTTTCTAGGATCCATTTTGGATCATGCCTTCCCACTGAAAAAGATTTTGGACCACCAAAAGTTGGTTTTTAAGAATCGATCAAGTGAGGATACAGCTTCCTCACTTGTCGAATCTCTATCCATCGTGCACTGCTTGGTTTTGAACCTTTGATTCCGATTCTCAGGTACTCAACATCCCCTCTGCGCATAGTTCTCACCTTCCTATCTAAAACTATGTCTTCCTGCAACTCATTGAGATATTCAAGCAACAGATCATCAATAGAAGGAAACTGACTTTGCTCTTCAGGATCTTCAATCAATGAAGGTTCATATAGTCTCAAGTTCTCTGCATTAATGATGGAATATATTTGCATATAAGCTGGCAAATCAAGGCAAAAAGTATTTTCACCAATTTTCTCAAGTATCTTGAAAGGCCCATACCTTATTGGTTTCAGCTTCATACCTTCACCTTACATTCTGTCTTTACTGATGTATAACCAGACTTGATCACCAACTTGGAAGCTATGCTCAATCCGATGCTTGTCATGCCTTGCCTTGTACTTGGCCTGGCTTCTTTCCAGTCATTCCTATACTGCCTAGTGAATCTCTTGGATATGTTCAATGAACTTGGTTGCTTTGTCCACATCACTGTGTCCATCAACTGCTATGTCTTTACTAAAGACAAAATCCAAGGGATACTTTGGTGTAAAACCAAAACAAGTCTCAAAAGGAGATCTCTAAGTAGAATAGTTCTTGGCACGGTTGTAAGCATGTTGCACATAACACAAATGTTCATCCCAAAGCTTGGAATGCTTGCTGCAATAACCCCTGAGCAACTGGGTCACTATCCTATTGACCACCTCTATTTTTCCATCTGTTTGTGGATGAAATGTTGTGCTATTCTTCAATCTGGTGTCCATCAAATCCCACAGACTTGACCAAAACTTCCGAACAAATCGGGAATCTCAATCAGATACAATGGAAGTGGGTAACCCAAAATGAACCCAGACATGGTGAAAGAACAATTTTGTTGTTTGTTCAGCTGTAATTTGCTTGTTACAAGGTATTAAAATACACATTTGGTTGAACCTATCCACAATAACATACAAATAATCATGACCTTTTCTAGACTTTGGCAATCCCCCAACAAAGTCCATGGAAACACTTTCCCAAGGACGAAAACGAACTAGAAGTGGGGTGTACAAGCCTAATTTTCTATTTATGGGCTTGCTTTTAGCACACATAGTACACCCTTTAATATATCTAGAAATTGTTTCATGCATTCTTGGCCAATAACAGAACCTTTGCAGCTGTGCAACTATTTTACTTACACCAAAATGACTTGATATAAGAGAAGTATGTGCTTCTCGGATTATGTTAACTCTTTCAGTTTGTGGAATGCATAACTTTCCCAAATGATACAAGAGTTGTTCCTTAACATAATAATCCAATTCTTCTACTTGTTTGCCATGACTTAAAGTTGCATATACATCTTTAAAATCTACATCTTGAGCATATTGTTCAATGTAGCTTTCATGCATTACTGAGTTATGCTTAAGTATAGTAGATGCATTTATGATTGGTCTGGATAACATATCTGCAACCTTATTGTGTATGCCCTTCTTATATCTGATGACAAGATGAAACTTCTATAGAAAACCCATCCACCTATAGTTTCTTGATCGCTACAATTTAGTTTGCGAGTGAAAATATTGAAGTGGTTGATGATCTATACGTATGATTGTTTCTTTGCCCATTAGGTAATGTTTCCACTTTTTCACACTCTGTACTAATGCATATAATTCTTTATCATATGTGGGATAATTAACTACTGCAAAATTAAATGTCTCATAATGATAGCATATGGGTTTATCATGCTGCATCAACACTACTCCCATGGCATAGTCACTGGAATCTGTTTCAATCTCAAATGGTCATTGAAGATCTAGCAGTGCTAGTAATGGTGTTGTACTAAATTTTTATTTTAAGGTGTCGAAGGCTTTCTGCTATTTGCCTTCCCACTGAAACACCTTGTTCAATCTTGTGAAAGCATGTAAGGGAGCTGCAATCAAGGAAAAGTTAGCAATAAATTTTCTCTAATATTGTGCTGCTCTTTATAGCAGATTTGGGTTTAGGCCACTTCACAATGACTTCAACCTTAGAGGGATCTATCTTCAATTCACCACCCCCTACAATATGACCCAAATAATTTAAAGATGTTTTGCCGAATTCACATTTTGGCAACTTCACATAGAGATTTTCTCTCTTCAAAACATCTAAAGTCAGCTTTACATGCTTCAAATGTTCTTCCCATGTTTTACTGAAAACAAGAATGTCATCTAAATATACAATTAAAAAATCATCAATAAAAGGTCTGAGTACATCATTCATAACTCTCATGAAAGTGGCAGGAGCATTAGTTAAGCCAAAAGGCATAACCAGCCATTCATACAGCCCTTGCTTTGTTTTGAAAGCAGTCTTCCATGCATCTTGTTCTGCTACTCTGACCTGATGATAGCCACTATGCAAGTCCAACTTGGAAAAGTAAACTGCTTCTTTCAGTTGATCTAATAGATCATCAATGCGAGGAAGAGGATAATGATTCTTGATCGTTATTTTATTCAGTGCTCTGTAATCAATGCACATCCTCCACGAACCATCTTTCTTTCTCACCAACACGATTGGAGATCCACATGGTGATGTGCTTGGTCTTATGAACCCTTTATCGAGCATCTCCTGTACCTACTTCTTGATTTTTGCATTCACTAAAGCGGATAACCTGTAAATTTTGATGTTAGGCAATGGAGCATCTTGCTGAAAATGATTATCATGTACTATTTCCCTTTTGGGTGGTAGACCTTTAGGTTCTTGAAATAAGATATCATATTCTGAAACAACTTTAACTAAATCAGCTTTATGTTTAGCATCATAGCCTTCAAATACATTGGTTTTATCAGGGTTATTTTCCTTTACAACCATCAGTAAAAATTGCTTGCGTGAATTTACAATTCTTTTCATCTGCCCTGAGTTTATGAGAGAATAGTTATTTTTTATTTTATGAGCTCTTACAATATATTCTATTCCATATTTAGTGAGTTGATACTTATTTTCGGCTCTATAGAATATGGCTTTTCTATCATACAAGTAAGGACTTCCTAAAACAATACCACATATATCCAAGGGAACTATATCTAACTCAACCTCATCTACAAATGTTGACCCAATAGCAAACCTAAGTTTACATTGTCTACTCACTTGTAGCTTTGCTTTATCACATACCCAACCTAATGGATATGGATTCTTGTGAGGTGTTGTTAGTAAGCCCAACTTCTTTACAATTGTTTCAGAAATCAAGTTTACTTGTGATCCACTATCAAATAAAGTATTAATCTTTTGGTGCTTGGAAATAACTCTAATATGAAAAAGCTCATGTCTTTTCCTCTCACCATCTTCATTATCAATAGATTGTGTAGAATTACTTGTAGATGCTTCAGAATTTTTACTCAAATAAAGTATTAATCTTTTGGTGCTTGGAAATAACTCTAATATGAAAAAGCTCATGTCTTTTCCTCTCATTATCTTCATTATCAATAGATTATGTAGAATTACTTGTAGATGCTTCAGAATTTTTACCTTTTATACCTATGTCTGTGACTATCGTTTCATCACCTGAGTCTGACCACAAGTCCTTTTGAATAGCAGCAACAGTCTTCTTCTTCTTACCACCGAACTTCTTAGGTTTCAGCTCCGGATGCAAAGACCAACAGTGTTCATCATCGTGTCCATCCTTCTTGCAAGGAGTGCATGAAGGTTTGTCTTTCTGTATAGCGTTTTTCTTCCTCTCCTTCCATTTCAGCTTCTTCTTTTCCTTATTCTTGCTTGCAGAGGGCTTTGATGATCCCCCCATCTCTGGGTTCACATTCTTGCCTCTAGCTTCTAGATGTGTAGCCTGAACTAATACATCATCTAGGCTAGTGGGATTAAACATGAGAATGGTGTTCTTCAAATAGTTATGTAGACCACCTATATACTTCAACAAAGTTTTACGTGAGTCTAGAGATATGCCAAGAGTTAAAGCTCTTTTTCTAAATTCCTGGGTATAGCTTTGTACACTTTGGCCCTTTAATTGGCGAAGAGTTTGCCAACTCATCATTGCTTGTTGCATATAAGCTAGAGGATAGAACTATTTTTTAATGGCAGAAACAAATTCATTCCAGGTAGAAAGAATTTTACCATGCTTCTTCAAATCAGCTTGTGTCCTGCCTTCCCACCACACTAGTGCAGTTCCTCCAAGGCGAAGGCTAGCCAGCTGAATCTTTCTCCTTTCTAAATCAATGTTCTACACCCTGTAATATACATCAATCTGTCTAATCCAATTATCTAGCTTTTCTGCATTTAATTCTCCATCATAAATTGGCAAATCAAACTTTACATCTAATTTAATCAAAGATGTTTTCTTCTTTTTCTTTTCAGGGCTAGAAGGAGGTGATGGTGGAGGAGATGATGGAGGAGGTTCTTCCCCTTTCCTTTTTCCCTCTGGATGGGCATATAGTGAAGGTTCCTTTGCTCCTTTGTCTTGTTTGGGTGTTGAAGTTCTTTCACCTGGACCCTTTTTGAATTCTCGACACATCTCTTCCACCATGGCTCGCATGGCCATAAAACTGTCCATGAAATGAGATTCTGATTCCAATAGGACTTCTTCAACCATTCTCCTCTGAGAGTAGACTCTTCCAATCTCTGGATTAGCATCAACAAGCTCTCCTTCTCCTAGCTTGAGCTTTAACCTAGTTAGAATTCAAGAATCCAACACAAGCTTGTCTAACCTTAGCAAACCTAAAGCTCTGATACCACTTTATCTGAAAATGAAATCTTAGACTAATATTAAGGTATTACAGACTCATGTGCAGGACTTTCCTATATTACTTAGTGCAATAGATTGAAAAGATTGTGAATAATATAGATAATGAAGCAGTTAGAAAAACATAACAGATACACGCATAACACAACAAATAATCAAGGAGTTCACCCAAAACTCTTGGGTTATGTCTCCTCGTCCAGCTTTCAGTGGTGACCTCTCTATTATGTCTTCAAGAGCAGAGTTTTTACAAATGTGAGCTCAAATTGAGTCTCAACACAACAGGAATAAAACAACAGGGCTTTACTTGGATACCCCAAGTCTTTTTGAGTACATAGACTCTCCCTTTCGCTCTCTATCTCCATTTTCTCTCTGTCTCAACACTTCCTGCCCCTGTCTCTGTCATTCATTGGCTTTTAAGCCATTCGATGATGTTTGTTCATTTCCTCTTCTGGGCTCTCTGGCTCCCGGCCTCTATTTGCTCAAATCCCCTCTGAACATTAAACAACCATTGTTAAAGATCTTCAGGGATGGTGGCCACCTATTTTGTAACGCAAAGGACAATCAGTGCCTTTGAAATCCCTAAAATAGTTGTTCTCTGCTTACATACGGAAATACACAGCAACACTATAAAAATCCGCCAAAACGCCTTTTTACGGACTTGAAATATTATTAATTCCACCTTATAGCTCCATCGGGTCTACCTTTATATCTCTATCGCATGTCCACTGTTGATCCAATGGTTACTATTCATTTCAAGCAGCTTATGCGTACAGAGATTACCGGCCCGAAAAGGCAGTTTTCTCAAGCCACATGTCAGCCAGTGGATGGGATTGGGCGGAGCCTGTCCAATACCACTTACCGCCTAACGCCCATCTGAAATCCCGCTCATTATGGAACTCAAAACATATATCATTGCATGTATAAACCCTTTCAGGTTCGTTTTATCGCTCCATTCTCATTTCCTTTGTTTTTCGTTTTTTAAACGAAAACTCGAATTTACATTGAAAAACTCAATTTTACAGAACTCGAAATATATATATTTGTACGCATAAGACCCATTGGTTTCGGCTTTATCGCAAGTTGCATATGTATTGGCCCACTCCTCTATATTGTCGCGATGCGATTTTGCGATGCGACATATCACAATTGCATCTCGCATGGTCCTCGGGCCCCGATAAGTCCTTTTGTGTGTGTTTTGGCGATGCGATGGCGCGAGTAGATCTGGACCGTTGATCTGAGCGCATAGATCGATGACTCTTGTTTAATCGCACCGATCGCTATCATGATTTCCCATAAGGTCACTTCCGATGGACACCGCTTGCCACTGCCAATCGCAATATGCCAATCAGATCTAGACCGTTGATCGGCCAGATCCGACAGCTCCTGTGCATCGTTCCTTTGACCTCCGATAGGCTCTATTTTCTCGTTTTCTTCATGTTTTTCTCTCCCGATAGTGTTTTCCACCATTTTTAAAAGTTCATCCTTTGCGATAGTTTTTTTATTTTTGAAGACTTAGAGGGTTTCTAGGATCCATTTTGGATCACTTCCCGAGCGTGCTCCAAATCAAACTTAGCCTCTTTCACCGGGGCCTTTCGAACCCATGTACTGTCTTCCGGCTATTTCCCCTTGTCATCTCCCGCCGCGAGTCCACTCCAGAGCACTATATTTACGTTCAGATCTTCCTCACGTGGCTCAGACCTCATCATCTATAGGTTCTAAGTCGGGGGAGGTGGTAGTGCCCCTTTGTCACATATCCTAGCTATCAACGTAGAACAATCTTCTATTTCATGATGAAACAGTGTGCAATACTTGCACGACGGATGCATTGGATTAGTGCAATCGCGGACATAGTGTCCTGGTCCTCTGTAATTGTCAGGGAAAATTTTAAGAACCCCCCTAAATTTACATGTATAATAAATGGGCGAATCTCCATGGCATATAGGAAAAATGGAAGGTGATTTTATCAATAATATGATATGTATATATAATTTTTTGGCGAATCTCTCACCAGGCATGGCAAATATTTTATTCAATTATAAAATCTTGTGTTTATTGAATACACAAATGAAATCATTGCATTTCTTTAAAATATATTTTGAAATCAAAATTACCGAAATTACATATTGATAACCTAGTGGGTGTAGGATAAAATTCACCTGTGCCATTCACAGAAAGCATGAGAAAAAACCTAATACTATATAAAACCAAGAAAAATTCAAATTCATCACTTCTAGGGACCTCGTAACCACCCTGCCAATACACAAGTATGTTCCTTTTTGAAATTAGAAAAATTACCCAAATTACAATCTGTTTACTCCAGCATATGTTGGAAAGTTATAGAAGGATGACTAGTGTAACCACCCTGCCAATACACAAGTATGTCCCTGTTTGCAATTAGAAAAATTACCCAAATTACAATCTGTTTACTCCAGCATATGTTGGAAAGTTATAGAAGGATGACTAGTGCAATCAATCCATTCCTTTTAGCCCTAGATTTATTTTAGTTTAAAACAGAAGTATACAAATATACTTGTCCAATGTCTATGCTTTAACCATTCACCTTAAGAAGTTTTTACAATATAATTTCCTAAGTCTATTTAATATCTTCATTATCATAAAAACCAACCTATATCCATCTTAACTCCACATCTACCACTCTTAGGGGGATGAAATCTATGTATCCCTCTGAGCACTTGGTAGACCCAGAATTAAGATGGATCTAAGATGATAGAATTTCCCCTTTAAATAGTCTATGCTCACATGAATACCATGGTATTACCATGGGTTGGAGCTTAAAAATTACTATTAATAATTTATAAAAATTAATAAAATTAATAGTTGATTTTTATTTTATTTTTTATTTTAACCAAGCTAAAATGTTTAACATACATTAAATTACAACATCCATTTTTACTCTTGATGGGATCAAATATTTTTTCACTCTATGCTAGTTTCATATCACGATATTTGATACCTCTTGGGGGTTAGTAGAACGAGAGTAAAGATGGATCTATCCTGGTTTAATTCCCCCATTTAAATAGGCTACATTCCAGTGAATACCATGGGTCAATACCATGTGCCATTTTGGTGAATACCATGGGTCAATACCATGTGCCATTTTTTATTTTTATTAATACTAATATTAGGGTTAATAATGTTTTTTTTCATGGTATTAATAACAATCTAGTCCATGGTATTTGTCCCATAGTATTTTTCCCATAGGTTTCACCTAAATATAACACATTTTTTGAGTGTTTGTAAATATAAGGTGATTTATGGAGTAAATATAAAAAAATGTTTTATTTGTTTACCATACCTCTCGTTTATTTATATTTTTATTAATTTACCATACCTCTTTTACAAATATGGTATTTGGCCCATAGGATTCACTTAAATAAAACCTCTTTCTTGAGCCTTCATAAATAGAACTAGGGTTATGGACTAAATATAAAAATAGGTTTTATTTATTTACCATGGGTCTAGTTTATTTATATTTTTATTTATTTACCATACCTTTTGAGTAAGTATAAAAAGATGTTTTATTTATTTACCATACCTCCACTTTACTTATATTTTTATTTGTTTACACCCTTGCATGTATATAAGGTGACTTATGGAGTAAATATAAAAAATGTTTTATTTCTTTACCATGCCTCTCATTTATTTATATTTTTATTAATTTACCATACCTCTTTTATAAATATGGTATTTGGGCCTTTGGCCCATAGGATTCACTTAAATAAAACCTATTCTTGAAAATGGGCGAATGGATTCACTTAAATAAAACCTATTCTTGAAAATGGGCGAATGGAAGGTTGTAACTCCTAATTTCAAGGACTAAATTTACCTTTTTTACCCTCTCCCTTAAAATAAGGTGGGCTATTTGAGGTGATTTGTAAAAATGTACTATGATACAAAATATTCGCCCACTAAAAATTTAAAACCCCTTAATTTCCCCAAAGGGCGAACATTCCCCCTAAAATTTTCTATGGTAATTGTAGCAAATCAACTGTCCTTGACCTCTACCAGGTCCTCCTCTGCCTTGGCCTCGTCTGCGCCCCTGAAATCCTGTCTGCGCCATCCCTGCATTTTGGTCAAGCGGCCACGTTTCGGCCTGAACCCAGTAAGCGAGAGTTCTATCCATCATCAATTGATAGCTCCTGCAAGTACGCTCATCATGTTCTACCGACCTACCAAAGTTGCAAAACAACTATTGTGGTGCTTGTACATATTTTTGTAGCAAGTGACAGTTATTCGTGGCATGTTTTTCGACTACCTGATGATAGCGCACCATAATGTAGGCCCCACGCTAGTTCTTGATTGAGCCTCTGGCCTTAAAGGCATCGGTCCTCCTCCTGCAATGTAGTTTACAAAGACTGGGCAATGGTCTTTTCCATGACCCTGACTCTTTCATTTCAATCACCATACCTCCTCGTGTATCTCTAGCCAAACCGTCCTGTCCTGCTTTAGGCTTTGCATCTCAAGGCACAGATTCTTCAGCTGCGCATGGATCTGCTGGACTCCTAGATTAGGATCTTTCATCAGAGTTTCATGTAGTCTCATGGAAATCTCCAAGGCCTCTACCTGAGTTGTTATCTTTTTCTGTGACAGTGCACACCTTAAGTGTGGTAGTAGCAAAGCCACAAACCACTCGTGATGTTGTCCATCAGTCAAGTTCATGTTGGCTTCACGAATCATACATTTCAGCTTCTGATCTATTTCCCAAGGTGTCTCACGTGGTTGCATTGCGATCTCTTTGAATCCCACAATCGACTGTGCTTCAGATTTAGGCCTACTAAATTCCCTATTTAGTGTTGCCTGGATGTCTGCTACTCCAGCATTCGGGTTATCTCTAGAGTACTTAATATACCAAGTTAGCGCATGATATTGTAGAGCACTAACCAATGTAGCTTTCTTTATATGATCATCTGTAACACCTTGAGCTTCCCATACAGCCCTCACAACGAGCCAGAATTGGTCTTGGTCCTCATTTCCCAAGCCCTGGAACAAAGGCAACTTCACTGTATTTCCCATACTGAACCGCGGTGGAGGTGGAGGTGGTATGGGTGAAGTTGGAGGCAATGGCGGTGAAGTCGAAGGTGGTGTGGGTGGAGGTGGTATTCACAGGAATCCTTGTCTTATTAACTGAATAGCGGTTCATGGAGAAACATTCACTATCGCTTCTTCATCCCTTCACAAAGGTGAAATCAAGGGGCTATACTCCAAACTCTTATTTCCTTTATTCATGTAAGTTTTTCTACTTCACATAGTGCCAAACATCAAGGTAGTTACATAACTCATTTTTCGCACAATGGAATTTTAATCCAAGTATTCAAATATTTTACGTACTTCCCTCACGGTCCTTTGAAAAAGCGTCGCTCTGCTTCATTATAGCTGACTGAGGTGTCGACCATGAATTCAGTCACAAATCCTCCTATGATGCGATTGAGCCAATGATCAATAGCGTGGGCGATCTTATCTTCTAATGCTTCCAACCTTCGCACTAGCTCTAGGGTCCACACAATAGGACCGTCAAGTTTCCACCTTCCTTGGCTATCTGCTAGCTTCGCGATCCACTCATATAGCTCAATAGGGAAAGAACATAAAAAGATTTCATGCATCTCTGTATATAGGTGTTGGTCCAACCACTGTTCCTTTGACAGCCATGGGTTTCTATTCTCCTGTGCCATGAATTTTTGGATCTTTCTATCCAACCAGTCTCCAATCTCCTTCTTAGTCGGATTCCAGTGATACGACATCACACATCTCTCATTCAGATTCTGGTCCCAGTAATGGAACCATTTGTTGGCTTGAGGGGGCCCAGCCCAGGTTCAATGTTAGTTAGCCAAACAAATCGTTACACTACTATCCCTTTCGGCATCAGCCCACAGAGCGCGATCTGAAGTCTCACCCAAAGCAGTATGGGGGGATGCTGGAACCAAGTTTCTGCACCCTTGAGATGGTTGTGATGTCAGTTTATTTCAGCTATACCTGCCTTCACACAGGTTGCTTAGCCCTCTGTTCCACCCTTTAGTACCTTTGTGAAAGGGTACAATTGGCTTTCACGTAGCCCTGACCTGCGACTAAGGGACTTTCATGCTGCTATGGTAGCGAACTGCGATACCTCCCTAACTAGGTTAAGTGTCTTACTTATCTTATTAGCCGATCTTAGTTAGCTTTGCGTAAACAGATGTTCTTACTTTTGTTCACTTAACCAACATATTTACATACATTCGCGCATCATATAAGCATTATAAGTGAAATTCATACCCAACATAACAAGATGCATAAACAGGAAATAAAGACGCAGAAATTGTAGAATACTTCTCTTTATTGATAATTCTGTATGATTACAGACTCGACCCGCCCTGCACACTCAGCTGTGGATTTCTACCCTAGGCCTCTGCACACTCAGCTATAGAGCCTCTACCTACACTATGACCCAAGACTTAGACTTTGCTCTAAAGCTATGACCTTTTTCATCGTATTATTCTTTAACTAATTAGAGATTAGCTCTTTTTATACAATCCCATGGTCCGCAAACCTTGGGTAGATCTTTTACAGCTGAAATTACATTTCCAAAATAAGGGTGGACAACCCTATGACTCTTTAACATATACGCGCTCCGTGACCACAAAATGTGGAGTCTTTACACTTGGATTACAAAATTTGACCAAAATATGGGCTTTTAGCCCTAAAACTACCCTTGGGGGATCTCGTGCCCAACATTCGTGTAGCGGAAGAAGGAAGAAGCCAAGATGAAGATGGAGCAACTGGCGGCGAAGAGGAGAAAGGAGGCTGGTGCTAAGGCTAAGGTAGAGCACACTTCCACGCAGGAGGCAGGAGGACAGGCAGGACAGGTAGGAGGAGAGGAGCATGACTCTGACAAAGAGAAATCACCCTCACTAGAGACAAAGGAAGAAACAGATGAATCGATAGAACAAGGAGGAGTGGACCTGGAAATGACTCTGTTCCGCATCAAATGCACTAGGGGTCTAGAAATGTTAGGAAACCAGCTCACAAAAAGATAGAAAAGATAGATCAACGCCTTAGAATTCAGCCCCTTCGAGGGGGAAACCTCATTTACATTACATAAATGAACAACTCTTGGATTATACAAATGACTAAACCTCCCTTCTATATATAGGAGTCTAAGGGGTCACAATATAATCAAGTTGACATAACAGTAATAACATAAGGGCACAAAAATAACAATAGTGGGTTTCTATAGGGCATACTAATAACAATATGGGGATAATAGGGGCACAATAATAACAATAAGGGATACAATGACAATAGTAATGGGTGAATCACTAGTATTATAGGGGCCTAACATGCCCCACTCCTTCTGAAAAGTGTTGTCCTCAATGCTTGAGTAGTTCTGGATGCTTCTATATAAATTTCTCATCCTCGCAGATTCTTTATGGATGTGGGGATTTTTCATTCCTTAATGGCTTTAATTTTGCTAGGGTCTACCTTAACACCTTCATGAGATACAATATGACCTAGATATTCCACCTCTTGTACTCCAAAGAAACATTTGGAGCTTTTTGCATATAATTGTTTCTCCTCCAATAGTTTAAGCACCATGTCAACATGTTCAACATGATCCTTCCAAGAATTGTTGTAGATTAGTATATCAACAAAAAATGCTAACACAAATTTTCTAAGGAAGGGTTTGCAAATGGAATTTATCAAACTTTGAAATGTAGAAGGTGCATTGGTAATGCCAAAAGGCATGACCAAAAATTCATAATGACCCTCATGAGTTCTAAATGTTGTTTGGAATGTCTTTAGTCTTCATTCTGATTTGATGATATCCTGAACGAAGATCCAACTTGGTGAAGTAAATTGATCCATGCAATTCATCCAATAATTCATCAATGACAGGAATGGGAAATTTATCTTTAATAGTGAGCTTGTTGAGCTCCCTATAATCCGGACACATGTGCAATGATCCATCCTTCTTGTGCACCAATACTACTAGAGCATAGAAAGAACTTTGACTGGGTTAAATTATACCAGCCTCTAACATTTCTGCAACCATACGTTCAATTTCACTCTTTTGGGCATAGGGATATCTGTACGGCATGATGTTTGGAGGAATACTTCCTGGAATCAAATGAATAGCATGATCATGATCACAAATAGGTGGGAGACCTTTGGGAGTCTCAAATACCTTGGAATGATTGTCCAAGACTTTTTGGAGATATGGAGAAATAGATGATTTCAATGTGGGAACCTCTAGCGAACATAATTGTGTAATTACACCTCGTTGTTCCTTCTTTATAAGCTTTTTCATTCCGTTAGAGCTGATTATCTTTCCTGATTTCCCTGAAATACCCCTTAATTCAACTTCCTTTCCTTCCGCACAAAATTTCATGAAAATTTCTTGAAAATTAAAGCTATTGTACCCAAGAATTGTATCCATTAGACTCCTAGTACAACATCAGCACCACCCATTGGAATGGAAAGCATTGGGCTATTCAATACATATTCTCCCATGGATAGCTTGATATTATGGCACTTTCTAGAGAAATTTATGGTTCCTCCACTTGCAACCATCACTTGACACTCTGGTGCTAGATATAGGAAGCAATTCAATTCCTTTGATATTTTACAATGAATAAAATTATGGGTACTTCCCGAATCAATCAACACTATTAGCTTTTTCTTCTTGATATGTCCTTCTATCTTGATAGTTTGAGGAGTGGTAATTCCAGCCAATGCATTACAAGATATAGTCGGATTCATTTCTTCTTTATCTAGGGTTTGTTCCTGGAGTATATCCTCTTCTTTTGACATTTCTTATTTCTTTTCTTCCTCCTCTTCACAATCTATGTAGAATAATTTCTTCTCAGCACACTTATGACCTTTAGTGTATTTGCTATCACAACTGTAACAAAGTCCTTTTGCTATTTTTTCTTCCAATTGTTGTGGTGTCAAGCTTGTAGGTTGTGGAAGGCTAGGGGCAACAACACTTCCATCTTTATAGTTGTGAGTGGTAGGCTTCCTGGTTGTGATAATTTTGCTTTCCATTTTTCTTGCTAACCTGAATTCCTTCTCCAATGAATCAGGTTCCCAAAGGCAAACCTCATGTTAGATATTATCCTTCAAAGTCCCTATGAACACATCAATCCTATGCTCCTCTAGAATATATTTTACCCTTATGTTCAATTTTTTGAAGTCCTCAATGTGCTCCATCATTGAACCCTTTTGTTTGAGATTTATCAATTGGCTAAAAAAGGTGTTGCTTTTTGTATCCTCATAATTTGCTATCATTTCTTCCATAAAAATTGCCCAATTGATAATTTGTTTATGAGAGGAAAGCCATCAATACCATACAAACTAATTTGGCTCCAAATATAAAGTTGCAATACATACCTTTTGTGTGTTTTGCACATTATGGAGATAGAAAAATTGCTCCATCTGTATTATCCATGTTCTGGGATCCTTGCCATCAAACTTCCTCATGTCGATTTTTAGAACATGGTGGGTCTTCAATCCAACATTAGAGTCTATGAAATCATGATTAACATTTCTTTTGTTCTCATCATGAGTTTCCTTTACTACCCTTTCACCATTAGTGACCATTTCATGTAGCAACTTATTCAAATTTATCTTCAATTCTTCCATCTTATCGTCCATGTCATTCATCTTAGCGTCCATGCCATCCATCTTAGCTTCCATGCCATCCATATTAGCTTGCATGCCATTCATATTAGCTTCCACTCCATTCATCTTGGCTTCATTTACCTTTAGTGAGAGTGAAATTTGTTGTACTTGGTCTTGTAATTTTGATATATCATGTTGCATTTCTTCCTCTTCTTCACGAGTCATGCTAGAGCTCTTAGGTTGCTTGCTAGGTGTTTCCATTTTCTTTCTTCAGGGCATTAATTAATTCTAATAATTCTTCACTATTCCCTTTGAATTCCTTCAAACTAATTTTTCAAACCAATCTTATGCAAAATTTAAAAAAAACTACACACCTTTTTTACACTTTGTAAGAGCTCGATATTGAATCTGTTGTATCTTTATAACTTCGAATCTCAAATATTTGAAATCTTCTCTTGTGGTAGCCCTTTGAGTCCTCTTTATAACCCCGCAAGTCTGATCAAGATTGGATTCTCCAAGGAAGAGTTATGCCAAATCTTCCATGGTGACCTGATTGTAAGCTAGTTCCGTAGAGCAAACGTGTACGACGTGTCATGTGTCACTGTTTCGACATTAGTACTTGAAACTGATACACAGAAAAATATAGGTCATCCTCTTTATAAAACTTCTTATGAAATTTCAATCTGATTCTCAAAACAAAAGTTATGACGATTTTCTCCAGGTCACATGTTTGAAATGTAATTTGGGAGTTTGCAAAAACCATAGCTTCCTCAAATCATATCTCCACAAATATAGAGATACAATCTCTAAAATTCGGACACTAAGTTCAAAACAATTTCCTCTCAAATGAGTTTTTTTGTAGCTTCTGAAACATCACAGAAAAAACATTATAGCGAAAATGCCACGATGACCTGTTTGGAGCAGCGAAACCCTAGAATCCAAAGCTCTGATACCAAATGTTAGGAAACCAGCTCACAAAAAGATAAAAAAGAAAGATCAATGCCTTAGAATTCAGCCTCTTCGAGGTGGAAACCTACTTTAAATTACACAAATGAACAATTCTTGGATTATACAAATGACTAAACCTCCCTTCTATATATAGGAGTCTAAGGGGTCACAATATAATCAAGTCGACATAACAGTAATAACATAAGGGCACAAAAATAACAATATTGGGTTTCTATGGGGCATTCTAATAACAATATGGGGACAATAGGGGCACAATAACAACAATAAGGGATACAATGACAATAGTAATGGGGGAATCACTAGTATTATAGGGCCTAACAAGAAAGTCTAGGATCGTGGAAGAAGTCCAAGGCAAGCAAAACGTCTTTGCTTCCGATCACCCTAACCGACGGGGATCTAAATGATATAAGGGATATGGTGTGAGATGCCACCACAGAACTACTGCAGCAGTTCAAGAAGCAGTAGTAGCATCAACAGGCATTGGGTGTTATTCAGATGGGTCTACATGAGCTGCAGATCCACACTTCACAGATACAGACCAGCATGGCGCCCACCAGTGTGGCCATTGGCACCTCCGAAGCAGCGGAGATGTTGCGCGTTAGGGACCCCCAAGCCATAATATTGCCAGATGGAGCATTGACAATGGTGACCAACACTAACAAACCCATTGTCAGCGCCCTCAAAGGTGTGGGCCTTAATTTGGCAGCAGTTCCTAGTGAAGTGCTTTATCTTTTGCAGGATGGTGTGATCGCTGAGCTTCGGGCCCGCGATCAACGTGCTTTGCAGGTGATCAGTGAGAAAAAGGTGAATAATGCTCAGATAGTAGTACAGCGTGACTCCACTCTCAACCTTGTGACCAACCTCACAGATAAGAACTAGCACCTCACTAAGGTTGTAGATGAAACATGCAGGACTGTCCCGGAGCTGGACATCCCCGAGGTGGAGCCAGTCGATGTGCGAGTTCGAAAAATCATTGCGAGAGTGTGTGACAAACGCATAGAGTTGGCCAAGGTTCAACTGGAGCTAAATCTCAATATTGCAGAGTTATAGTTGAAGGCATAGCCTTCGACTCCACCGGCAGTCAGGGAGCAGCGCATGAATGCTGTGGCAGATGCGGCAGCAGTAGTAGCAAGTGTAGTGACGAACTACATGACACTTTTTGAGCAGTTGCTTGAGGTCCTCACCAGCCTGCAAGAGGACCCCAATGTACAAAGACTAGAAATAGAAGCATGAGAACTGCAGTATTTCTATAACAAGGTTAAGGCAATAGCGCGAACTGTTGTCATCACGCAAAGGCTTGTGAAGCTATAGGAGGCCAAGACATTGAAGGAAAAGGTAGATGCAGCATAGCACAAGGAAGTCATGCTAAAGGCTCAATTGAATCCTTGGTTAGTGAGGCCTATGAGATCACAACTACCATTGAAGGCAAGTTGGCTAGTCTGCAGAAGACTCAACAGAAACTACAGACTACTAGCGCAGGGCTAGTAACAGAATAGTTGGTCGAGGAGCTGAAGTAGGCGACAACGCAGTGCACCGCCGAGGTAGCAGTGGTTCAAGTCAATCTAGGAGGACTACACAACATTATCTCTACACCAGTAGAGTGACTCGAGGGCGAGTAACCATGTTTGTGTTGGGGGCCTGTTGGGAACAGGTCCCCTAGGGGTCAATTTTGGGTTAAACACCCAAGTTTTGGGGCAAAATGCCCGAATTTTGTGTAAAGAAACGTAAATTCTTTGCATTTTATGGTCACAGAGCACAAAGATGTCTAAAGATAAAAGGGTTTCCCTTAGTTTAGATAAGTTGTGTCAGTTTTGGAGATCTACCCATGGTCCACTTACCATGGGATTATATTAAAAGAAGAGTCTTAGAGAGTCTAAGGTAGAGGATGAGCGAAGAATGAATGTAATGGGTCATTAGAAGTGAAGAGTGAAGAGTCTTAGAGTAGAAGAAAGGCTTTGCAGCTGTGTGCGCAGAGGCCTAGAGTAGAGTCCATAGCTAAGTGTGCGGACGCCTGCAGCTGAGTGTGCAAGGTAGTTTAAGTCTGTGAGAAGATCTAAAGCATTAATGAAGAGATTGTTCTAGAAATATATGTGTTTTGTCCCTTTTACTTCTGTTATGAATAAATGTGATTATGTTATGATGAATAATGGATTTATGATTTAATGCTATGTTGATGCGCAAATCCGTATGGTTTACATTATTATACGAATGCAAGTCATAATATCTGTTTACGTGAAGAATGACTTACTGCATGTTAAAGTTATCAGATACTTAAGCCAATCTAGATAATAATAGACTTAGGAGTGATTGCAGAGGCGCGTAAGTTGTAGATTCACCTGTTTAGGGTCCGTGAAAGACAGGCATAGACCATTGCGAAGGTATAAGGGTGATTAAAAGTACATCGATAAGCCCTAAAAGGCTTATCAATCTATGTGAAGGAAGAGTTAGGGCATAAAATGACATCATAACCATCTCTAGGTGCAGAAACTTGGTTCCAACATCCCCCCCATACTGCCTCATATGAGACTTCAGTCTGCGCTTCGCGGATTGATGCCGAAAGGGCCAGTAGTGTAGGGATTTGTTTGGAAAACTTAACTCTGAACCTAGGTCAGGACCCATCAAGCCAATAGTATGTCAAAAACAAGTTCTGGTTACATCATTATATGCAGAAATCTTATAAAAACTTTGTTCACATTAGTTATTTCTTCTTCTCCAAAAGGTAAGGCAATAGCAGTTATGATGGCTACATTGTTTCTAAGAACATAGAAATAGAGAACCTATCTGTAATGGGGAGGGTTTGATGGTTAGATGCTAGAATGAGCTGGAGGAAAGTGTGGTATCCTCCAGCCGAGAGTCCATTGTAAGCATAGAAGAGAGTGGTATTGGTGAAACACTCAGGATTTGAAGATGGTGGGTATGGGAGGCTTTCTGAATTAATTATGGGGTGACTTCCAGAATTGTCTCACCAATGGAAGACATGAAGCAATTTTTTTCTTTGATGTAGCTAGTTGTAATCCAGGAGATATACTTGGGAAAGTGGACGACCGTGGGGGAAATCTGATGATACAACCCTAACTCCACATTGCGAAAGGGGTTCTCACTCCTCAAGTACTAGTCATATAGGTCTAAATGGAGGTCTAACAGGTGGCAGGAGTAGAAGGGATCACTAATTTCTACTTATGTGTCCATGAAGGGGTATGTGTGACAGAAAGGTTTAGTCTCTTAGGATTTGTCGGTTTTAGGTGACGATTTCTTCATTTTTAGCATACTGATAAGAATTGAACAGTGAAATCTTTATGGGCTACTTAGAGGTAGGTGGAAACTTCGAAAAGCGGATCTCAAGCTACTTCTTCACTATCTGTTGCCTGAATTGAGTCAGGCACCGGACAGGTGACAAAGGAACATTGTTGAAGCAAATCAAATTTGAACACTAATGGCTAATGTGGGGGCTTTATAGGCGGGGAACATGGTAAGGTGACATGTGGGGGGGAAATGGTAAGGAGATGATTTGGGAGAGATACGTGGCATCACTGGATTGGATGGGAAGGGAAATAAAGGAGGCCCTTGGCCATACAAGTGTCGCACTCACCTACTGACATTTTCTAGTGAGTTGTCATTGTCGTGGCAAGAATGATCCCCATGATTTAGTGGGGTGTTTGGGAAAGGTTGTGATTGGGGCTTGACCCCCCCAAAATCAATCTTGATTATTGATCTGATGAGCCCACCCGATTGACTCTCACTTTCCGGGGTCTAGTGGAAGTTTATCTATCATTCTAGTTACCCTGCCGAGAAGGTTTCCAAGACCAGGAGGGTATAAGATTCATAATGATCTGCTTGGTAGCTACTCGATGATTGACTCTCTACATTAACAACTATAGAAGTGGGCCCTCCTTTTATTTTTTCTTTAATTCTTTGACCACTTACCCTACTTCCTCTGGGATGTCATTGTCGGGTGGATTCCACATGTGGCCAATAGAATTGTTTTTCCACTGTTATTTGGGCGGCCATGTCTGTCAAGGGATTCGCGTAGAGGCTCCTCTATTTTTGTTGCTAATTTTAGTGTTTAGGCCCACTATGGCTATGCGCCCAAGGTGCATCTGAGTGCCTATTAGCTTTGCAATTATTTTAAATCCCATTTGTCATTTTTCTATCTATCCTTCTCTGCACAGAAGAATGAATCTTCTGCTATATGAAGAAAATTGAAGAAGGGGGGATGTGGGGGTACAATAGAGCTCTTTCCTAATACCTCAATTGAGTAGCACCTTATTTACCTGGAGGCATTGATGAACATCATTAAGATGTAGGAATGGGGAATGAGGCCCATGAAATTTTAGTTAAACATAAAAGAATATTGTATAATGAGTTTTCCTCTCTCTCTAAAACAAAAAAAAAAACTTTGACAAGTGCTAATAAGTTCTAAACAATGTTGAGGTAAGGGAAAGTGATTATAATTGATCTAAGAACCACTTATAATTGACTGGGTGTTTGATAACATGATAGAATAGACATAATTCCCATTGACTGAGACAATAAACCGACTCCTTCCTATGTTGCTTTTACTAATATAAATCACATAATTGGGGACATCGTAAAGAAAATAGTGGCCATGAATTCCTAGATTGTGGCCTTAGATGCTAAGAGATTGATCAATAAATAATTCAACAATGCTTATGCTTAGAGCCACATGAAGTTGTCACCTTTCAAGGTCTTATCTAGTCTCCATAATAAGCCATAATCAACACCAGTTACAACAAAAAGAAGAAAAAATTCTCCCTCAAAGAAATATCCTTCATTGTGCTCATCAATATGAAGGAGTTTGCTAAGTATTTTCTTCTCCAAACTATGAAGAATGTTGTTGCTCTTGTTTTCTCATATTTTAATGACTCACAAAGATAGGTGACTAAGAATGTTGGCCTCATTGTAGGACTTAATTTGTTACAGTCATCACTAGATTGGTTGTATGCCAAGCATTTGACAAAATATATGCTCATGAACTAATTGACAAAATCCTATTTCTATTATTAATTTCATCATAATTTCTTGATTGAATGATTTCATTGGAAATGTTTGAATAAAACTCTATAAAAAAACATTATAGATTTGGATACGAAGGCCAAATTTTAGATTATGATCAAGTCCCTCTCTAGGAAAACCTTATGCATGTGGATGAATTATACAAGTAATAAGGTGGATTTAAAGCATAAATTGGAATGTTACCAAGGAATTATTTTTTCCAATCAATGTCTCTTCTATGAGGGTAAACAAGTAGAGGATCTCTCACAACTTTTTTGTTATCATATTTGTAAATATTCAATCTTTATATTGGCATTATGCTTGTATGGAGGAGTAGTGAGAAAAAGTGGTCCATCATTCTCAACGCATCTTCCCTTTAAGGATGTGGCTCATAATAAATTCTTTAACTCGATGTCATTGAGCCCTCTCATCTCTATTAAATATATTATAGAGCTATCTTACGAGGTGCATGAATTGGAGGTCTTAGAATTGGAGGTTACATAAATTTTCTTTATTTATTACCAATCTTCAACAATAATTTGAATATTTAATGCTTTATGGTACTCTACTTTAGATTTGTACCAATATATTTTTTCAACATGGACAAAGAATTTTAAAGTTTATTATCTATTCTCAAAAGAAATTCTTATTGTCCAATTCAAAAATACTGTAACACCCTCCTCCCACATCTACCCAAGCAATAGGCCAATAGAGGTAAACATGCGATAAGAGGCCACTATAATATGATTCAACCTCCTAAGTCATGTTAAGGAAGTGGAACTAATGAAAACACACCATACAGACATTTAAAATCAACATTAGGACCCTCAAAAATCAATCCAACCTTTCTACCAACCAACCCCTGGGTCCCACCGAAATTTTGGACCAATTTGCCTCTAAATGCTCTCCTGCTATGGGCATGCCAGGGTCCAGTGACCTCTGGACGCTCTCACAATCCTGCAACCTATCATCCAGGGACTTTTTTACAAAGTGTTGTGCCATTGTCCCTGAGATTTGAGCCACTTTTTCAAGCTTAGAGCCCAGGTCACTGCCCAGAATTGAATGACATATTCAAAATAGTAAAGTAACATGGAAATGACAGCGTAAATGAAATCACTTGAATAAGACCTTGACTGGCCCCTACTAGCCATGACAGGCATTTCGTCAAACATATCGTGAATATGTAATCTACATGTGTAAATAACATATCTGAGCATAGGGGTCTCATACTTAGTTGAGAGTCTATAAGAAACATTGATGCCTCAACACATCAATAGCCATTTCATCCATTAGGTCATAGATACATTTCTTATTCATATACAAGTAAAAACATGATGAGAGCCATACATAGCCACTCTCATAAAACTGTTAGAAAATTATATATTATAGAGCAATGGAACACATAAAATATTGCAGAAATATAAACACATAAAACAAGAGAGACACAGATATACATGGTTCACCCAATTTGGGCTACATCCATGGAGAAACAACCAATCCTTCCTTTTATATTATCCAGCAAAATGAAGAGATACAACCTATAGTAGGTCCGTTGTAATTCCCCCTTCACTCTCACACAATCTCCTCTTTCTTTCTCATTCAGAATCTAGATCTACATAGACGCAATGTAATTCCCTCATATATAGCGAGGGGTTGCCTTCTAGGGAAAAAAACCCTAAATTAAACATAACTCCTACCGTCAGATCTCTGCATAATGAACGGCCCAGATTGACTACAAAATTACAACATTTTACAAGGCAATTTTACATATATTTTAGCTTCGGGGGTGTTGCCCCCGATCCCCTACCTGAGGGGGCTCCAAATAATCGTCGTCGCCCCCCTGGCAGCATAAATTTTATGGGTGGCATTGTCGCCACATTACGAACTAGGGTCCAATGTGGTGATACCTCTAAATAAAAAAGATAATCAAGCTCCACACCCAACAATCTCCCACTTGGAGATTGATTATATCAACTCCACCGTTGCTTCATTTGCTAGACAATCACTCCACTTTAGACCTGGTTGTTTCTCATCTTCTTCATCATACTTGAATACCAATTGAAAGTTAGCAGAATCTCAATTTCTCCCTGCTTAGAACTTTTGTTAATATATTTGCAGGATTCTGGCTAGTGTATATCTTTTCTAGCATCAACTATCCATCTTCCAACACTGGCCATGTGAAATGGTACTTGAGTTGTATATGTTTAGTCTTGGAATGAAATGCAGAGTTCTTTGCAATATATATGGCACTCTAGCTATCACTATATAACCTACCCAACTCTTGCTTCTTACCCAATTCATCTAGAAACCTTTGTAACCAAATCATTTCTTTACTAGCCTCTGTAGCAGCAACATACTCTGCTTCCGTTGTTGAGTGAAACAACACTTTGTAGTTTTTAAACCCAACTGAGAGTTGTTCCACCTACAGTAAACACATACCCTATTGTGATTCTTCTGTTATCTCTATCACCTACCATATCTGCATCAAAATATCCTTGTAGAGCAATGTTTGAACCACCAAAGCATAATGCTTGATTTGTGGTACCTCTCAAATACCTGAGAATCCACTTCACCGCCATCCAATGTTCTTTTCCTGGATCGTTTATGTACCTACTTACAACTCCCACTGCACGTGCAATATCAGGTGTTGGGTGCAGTATAGGGTCTATAAATGTACCAACATTTAATTTGTCAATCCGGAGAGTTCGTGAACTTCGAGACACGGCACTGGAAATGCCAAAGAGAATCCCTGGTAACCTGCAAAACAAATTCTAGTCTATCTTGCGATTAATCTTGAAAATAAATGTAATCCTGCATTAAAGAGAAAACACCAATCCTGCACTAGTTCGAGAAACACCAATCCAAACAATTAAAAGCATGCGGGAAAGTAAAAGCAATCAATGCAAAAAAAAAAATCTAATTGCAAGTAAATAGAAGGGAAATTAGAACTGGAAATCAAGCGGTGCAGGCACAATAATGAAAAGACTGTAAATGTTGGAATAAATTCAAAAGCAATTCAAACTATTCTGCTTGCACTAATTCTGCCTGTACTAATTCTGCTTGCACTAATTCTGCCTACACTACTGTATATTGTAACGTGCTTGCACTAATTATGTGTAAGAACAATCCAGAAGTTAAAGGAAACCATAATATTAATGAAGAATTTATCAATTCAAACATCTAGTTTTCATATTTATAAATATCGGCTCAGCAAATGTAAAAATCGCAACTTTAAATATAGATTAATAGATCTGGATTAATTTACAGAATTAATTTTCAGGTGCAAGTATAATTAATAATGCAGCAAATGAAATAGAAACAAATTGCAGCAACTCAAATTAACCTTAAAACTTGGAATAATGGATTGCAACAAATCAAATTAATTTTTTGGAATAAAACATCTGCAACAAGTTAGATAACATCAATCGAAGGCAGAAAGAAATTGTAAAGAAATCAAATTCACACAGCAAACAAACAAGAATTGAAATGCTATTTAAAAGATGAGAGCGGTGTCGAGCTGTCTGGCAGCCAACCCAGCCAACTCGCACCCTCTTTGTGTGCCTGGTTCACACAGAAATCAAAATCATTAGATGCAATAAATAAGTAGACAGAACATGGATAAAAATTGCCTCAATTAATTACTGAAAATAGTCTTTTACATAATGCAGACATCGGCTAATCCCAGCAAGTAGGAGAAGCATTCCACACTAAAATCCACGTGCTGCTACATTGGAAAAAATTCTCCTCCCTTCTACCCTGTGCTTGTGCATTCTTCTACCCTCTGCTTAGTTGATTGACTAAAATTAATTAGCTAGGCTTGGAGCCATAGCTCTTCTTTAATAATCTTTTTACATTCCAAACTTGGCATAAAACAAGCCAATCCTTTGCAAACATCATGGGGATTGAATCCCAACTAATTATCATTAATAGAATATTAGTACAACTGTTTCCCTACTGAAATAATGGAGATTTACCACGAATTTCCCAAATTTGGGCATTTTCTAGAATTCTGGAAAAGTTGGTATTTTTAACAAACTTCCTCCAAAGCCCCCTTTGTATCTCCTTAACCATTACGAATTTTGGAAAACGGCTCAAAGCTTACTCAATTTCCTATGTTGGGAGAAAAACCCATGTTTTAGAATTATGAGATTCACTATGATCGATGCAGAAATCGAGGTGTAAATAGGAAGTCTGGAAACTACTACAAATTCGGGGTTGTAGCATTAATTATTCTCTAAATATAAATCTGTATGACCTGGGTGTGTCTTGGCTTATGTGAAAGTGTTCAAATGACATTTTGATCATAAACCTCTTTCAGATTCTCCCAGAAATGTGTCAATGTATGAAAGCCCCAAATTGGTGGAGGCACGCTGTAAAACTTGCACTGGTGCAGGCACATTGTAAGAACTAAATTGGTGCAGGAATCTATTGCACAGTGCAGGCAGGTAAGTGTAGGTTCAAAACATGATAAAATCAACTTTAACCTGCAACATACAAACTTTTATTAATCTTCCATTAATGGTATTTTAATCCTGTTAAAACAAAAGAAGTAACAAATACTTGCAACGATATTAATTTAATCAAACAGTAGCATCAGAGATTTCAAGTTAAAAAGGAGACAAAATTGAGGCCCAACATCAGGCCTTGTGCAGACCATTGCATACATTAAGCTTCCAACTGCTGATGCACATGGAACTTTAGACATATAAGCCATTTCTTCCTAAGCCTTGGGACACACCTCCTTACTTAGTTTGAAATGGGTAGCCAAAGGTATACTAACTGGTTTTGCATTTTTCATATTAAATCTTTTCAACACCTTTTCTATGTACTCACTCTAAGACAATGTTAATTTTCGATTCTTCTTGTCTCTAGTTATTCTCATACCAAGGATTTGTTTTGCAACACCCAAATCCTTCATTGCAAATGAGTTCACCAATTTTCTTTTGAGCACATTTATTTCCTGCATGTTAGAACCTGCAACAAGCATGTCATATACATACAATAACAATATAATATAGCTGCCATCATTTTTCCTTTTGAGATAAACACAATGATCAGAGTGACATCTAGTATAACCTTGTTCAGACATAAACCTATCAAATTTTAGATACCACTGCCTTGGAGCCTATTTTAAGCCATACAAGCTCTTCTTCAGCCTGCACACTAGTTTTTCCTTCCCTTTTACCTCATCTCCTTGTGTGTGATGCATATATATCTCTTCCTCAAAATCCCCATGGAGAAAGTTTGTCTTGACATCTAACTGCTCAAGATGCAAATCTTCAACTGCTACTAGACATAAAATAGTTCTGATTGAAGTCATTTTAACAACAGTAGAAAATATGTCATCAAATTCTATACCCTTTTTCTGTGCAAACCCTTCATCACAAGTCTAGCTTTATAACTTTTTCTACCTCCATCTTCTTCCTTCAACCTGTAAACCCATTTATTCTGCAATGTTGTTTTACCTGTAGGCAACCTGACTAACTCCCAAGTCTGGTTATCTGTTGAGGAGTCCATCTCTTCTTTCATGGCTTGCTCCCACTTCTTCTTGGTTTCTACCTGCACTGCTTCTTCATAACATTCTAGTTCACCAGAATCAGTCAATAATACATAATATAATGAAGGAGAGTATCGTTCAGGGGGTCTACTTATCTTGATAGATATTCTAACACCACTTTCAGGTGTTTGAGGTGCTTGTTGTTTTTGTGGTTGTTCTTGTTGTTTTGTTTGTTGATCATTATGATTTTCAGGCACCATCACTTTTTATGTGATCTCATCAAGCACTGTGTATTCTCTGTTTTCTTTTCCTGCAGTTGATCCTTATACAAAACTTTTTCATTTAATATGACATCTCTCCTTTTAATGATTTTTTGTTTTTCATAATCATAAAAGCGATAACCAAAATCATTAACACTGGATCCAATAAAGGTACATTTCTTTGATTTTGCCTCAAGCTTTGTTCTATTTTCTTTATTAATGTGGAAAAAGGCTTCACAACCAAAAATCTTTAAAAATGAGTACTTTACCTTTTTACCTGTCGATGCCTCCTTTGGAATACCACCATCCAAGGAACTTGAAGGCCCTATGTTTATTAGATAAACAAAAGTATCTACAACATCTGCCCAAAATTGTAAAGACAATCCTGCATGCAATCTCATGCACCTTGCATGCTCCATGATGGTCTTGTTCATCCTTTCTGACACACCATTTTCTTGTGGTGTTCCTGGAAATGTATTCTCTCTAGGAATTCCATTCTTTGGACAGTACCTATCAAACTCTTTGCTGCAATATTCACCTCCATTGTCTGATCTAAGACACTTCAACCTTTTACCTGTCTCATTTTCAACCAAAGCTTTGCATTTCTTGAAAGTATAAAATACACCAGATTTATTTTGAATACAATAAATCTAGGTTTTTCTAGTTGCATCATCAATAAAAGTAACATAATAATGAGAACCACTGAGAGATGATACCTAAGCAGGTCCCCATACATTTGTATGCACAAGCTCTAGTTTTCCGATCTTCTTTTTTTTCCCAACTCTAAGGAATCTGACTCTCTTTTGCTTTCCATAAACACAATTCTCACAGAATTTTAAATCAACACGCTTCAAACCTCGCAACAAATTTCTTAAGTGAAGAATCTGCATCCCCTTCTCACTCATATGCTTGAGCTTATGATGCCATAATGTCGTATCTTCTCCTATAGAGGTTAAAGCATTAACAGAATTAGAAATACCATTGTATAAATACAATGCACTGACCTTTTCTCCTTTTTCTATTACCAGCACTCCTTTAGTGACCTTCTAAGTTTTATCTGTAAAAGTAGTCACATAGCCTTCACCTCCTAAATGCCCTATTGAAATTAGATTTTTCTTCAGATCTTGAATATGCCTTACCTCCTTCAATAGCCATTGATTTTTGTTTTGCTGTTTTATCAAAACTGTACCCATTCCAATGATTTTACAGGGTTTATCATCACCCAATCGAACCTGTCCAAAATCTCCTTAAACATAATCATGAAAATGTTTCCTATCAGGTGTGGCATGGAATGAGGCCCCAGAATCTACCACCCAGGCATCAATAATATTTTCTAATGAAAGAATCAAAGCATCTTGCAACACATCACCTATCACATTCGCTTCATGATTGTTTTCTTGTTGTGCATCTCCTTCTTTTCCCTTCTGAGACTTGCAGTCTTTCTTCAGGTGTCCTTTCTTCCCACATTTCCATCACACTATTCCTGACCTGGACTCGAATCTACCTTTCCTTTACTTACTGCAATATCCTGGGCTCTTTCCTCTTTCCATTTTTCTTCCCCAAGTCTCTGTAGTCAAAGCATTACCTGATGTCTCACCGGAGCTTTTCCATCACATTTCCTCGCTAAGGATTGCACCGACAACATCATCAAAATTTAAAGTACTAGATCCAAAGACAGAGTTATGAATAGCCATAACTAAACCATTCCAACTTTCTAGCAATGAGCATAGAAATAACAAATCCCTGACTTCATCATCAAAAATTACCCCTACAGAACTTAACTAACTGGTAACTATATTAAATTCATTTAAATGATCAGCAACAGATCCACCTTCTGACATCTTCATATTAAATAAACGCTTCATAAGAAATACCTTATTTGAGGCCGAGGGTTTTTCATATAATTTGGTCAATGCCAACATTAAATCCTCTGTTGTCGTTTCCTTTGAAATATTAAAGGCTACCGATGCCTCTAGGCATAGCCGTATTGTTCCAAGTGCCTTTCGGTTGAGAATATCCCATTCTGTGTCTGTCATACTTGTCGGCTTCTTTGTCTTTCCACTCAATGGTCGGTACAGATTTCTGGTACAAATAATCTTCCATCTGCATCTTCCATAGCTGGTAGTTTTGGCTGTTAAATTTTTCGACCCTAAACCTACCATCTTCTACCATTGCTCCCACTCAAACCAGGAACCCTTCTCTCCTACGAGTTTATTAGCCAAATAGACCTTCGGCTCTAATACCAGTAGTTAGAAAATTATATATTAGAGAGCAATAGAACACATAAAATATTGCTGAAATATAAACACATAAAACAAGAGAGACACAGATATACGTGGTTCACCTAATTTGGGCTACGTCTACGGAGAAACAGCCATCCCTTCCTTTTATATTATCCAGCAAAATGAAGAGATACAACCTTCAGTAGATCCGATGTAATTCCCTCTTCACTCTCACACAATCTCCTCTCTCTTTCTCACTCAGAATATAGATCTACATAGATGTAATACAATTCCCTCATATATAGCGAGGGGTTACCTTCTAGGGAAAAATACCCTAAATTAAATATAACTTCTATCGTCAGATCTCTGCCTAATGAACAACCCAGATTGACTACGAAATTACAAAATTTTACAAGGAAATTTTACATATATTTTTAGCTTTGGGGGTGTTGCCTCTAATCCCCTGTCGGGGGAGGTTGCAAATAATCATCGTCGCCCCCCGCTAGAGCCCCCTAGCAGTGTACATTTTACGGGCAGTGTTGCTGCCACATTACGAACTGGGGTCCAATGTGATGATACCTCTAAATAAAGAAGACAATTAGGCTCCACACCCAACAAAAACTTATATCTAACCAACATAATATCAACATAAATACCAATGAAATCACAGCCATATAAGCCACATATAAACCAGTATAATACTCATAGAAATACAAGGAGAAATAACCTCTTATTGTTGATGAAAAATCCGAACCCAGGATGGGACTTCCACATTCCACCTGACCGTAGGATACCTTAGCCAAATCTCTCTTCAGTCATTCACCCCCATGCCATATTCCAAGCATGAATGTGGGATCTCATCAAACACATCAATCCAAAACCATTCAGGACTTCCAAAGGCCATCCACCTCAACCCATCAAACAATAATTCCACCTCATGGTCGGACATCACAAAACCATCATTAGATTGGTATCCATCCAAGCCTTCATATGCTTCTAGAGCATTTGTTCCAACCAAGGCTTCCAGGACTAGTAACTCAACCCATAGTTGTCATTGGGCTTCTAGAGCATTTTTCCAACCAAGGCTTCCAGGAATAGTAACTCAACCCACCATGGGATTCCAGAGTGTTTTTCCAACCAAGGCTTCGGCGACAAGTAACTCAACCTAAGTTGTTACAGGGCTTCTAAAGCATTTGTCCAACCAGGGCTTCCAAGAACTAATAACTCAACCCAAGCTAAGGAAACATGAGAACCAAGAAAAACAAAACAAGGAAATAAACCCACAATCTCCATGGCTATCCAGGAAATGGCAAGGCTAGGCAATCCACTGTCAATCCAGGAAATTCTCCATGCTAGTGACAGATCATGACCAAAAATCCACATGCATATGTCATGCATGCCAAAACTAGTGAGGAAAACATACATGCAACTCGGTACCTACAAGAAAATCCCATTGTAGTTGTTGATCCTGATGTCATCTTATGGTTTCTTGCTCTTCCTTTGCTTTCTTGCTCCAAAAATCCAAGTATGCCACACCCTCCAAGAGTTCTCCAAGAAAACTCTAAGTATCCAAGAGTATGAGAGAGAGAGAATAATGAGAGAGCTCCAAAAATGAAATGAAAAAAGGTTACCAAATGATCCTCAAAATCCTTTTTATGAATGAGGCCTATATTTTCTTCATTTTCCATTATTTTCCTTCATTTTCCTCCTCACATGCAACCTGTGACCTTTCACCTCCCTTTTCTGTTAATTTACATTATTTTCATAAATAAATGTGCTAAAAATGCCATTTTTCCTATCCAAAGCCTTATCCATTGCCTTTGCCAATTTCCTTAGCCATTAATCAATCACAAGTGATCCCATCACTAGGGTTTTCCCCCACATTTAGCTTGGAAACGGTGGTTTTTATTTTTCCCTTTATTAATTTTTATTACATGGAATTTTCACCAGGGCTGTTACAGAACCCTCCCCCTTGGGGGGAACACCGTCCTTGATGTTCAACAACACCTATAACCACAAATTATTGTAAGCAAAATATAATATCAATGGAGCTTTATAACTTAACACGATGCACTATTTAGAATGATCAACCTGCTAAGAAGCAAACCAACATGAAAACATAACAAACATAACATCATAATGAAATGACACCCATACTTCTTATTGGATCTTTATTACATAGATCATGGTGGTATTTACATCCATATGCATATGAACATATAGAAACATCACCAACACATATACCAAAACACCACACCAAAAACTGCTTTGCCTCAACCGGAAAACAAGGCAGGATACATAGCCCACACCTGATCCACCACCTCCCATGTAGCTTCATCGGGCCCAAATTACTTCCATTTCACTTTAACTTTCTTAATTGCTTAGTTTTGGAGCATGAGCACCTTTTTCTAAAATATGCATTGAGGCTCCTACTAGAATTCTCCATCTGGTTCCAACTACAATACAAACCAATCAATCACATGATCATCATCTCTAACATACTTCTTAAGCAATGACACATGGAAAACATCATGGAATTTCACTGTCCGAGGCAGTGAAAATTGATATGTTACTATCCCAATCCTCTCAATAATACTAAAGGGTCCACAAAACCACGGTGCTGGCTTGGCACATGATCCAATCCGTAAGGAGCTCTTCTTCGGTTTGATGCGCAAGTACACATGTTCCCCAACCTAGAACTCCTTGAAACACATGTTCTGATCTGCATAGCTCTTTTTCCTATCCTATGTTGCTTTCAAATTCTTCTTGATTACCTACATTTCCTGTTCCATATCTGCGAACATGTCTTGTCCACTCAACACCCTGTTAACTAGATCACTCCAACTAATAGGAGTATTGCAACTCCACCCATACAATGCTTTAAACAGACTCATCCTCAAATATTCCTAATTCCCATTGTTGTAAGCGAACTCTACCAACGAAAGGTACTCTTCCCACTTTCGTTGTTGATGCGTCACATACATCCTCAACATGTCCTCCAATATCCTATTGACCCTCTCTGTATATCCATCTGTCTGCGAATGATAAGATGTATTGAAAGCCAACTTTGTGCCCAAACCTGCAAACAACTCTTTCCAAAACTTGGAAGTGAACTTTTCATCCATGTCTGACACAATCTTCTTCTGAATACCATGCAATCTGACCACATCTCTGATGAATACCTATGCTACATCTCTAGCTGAGAATGTAGACCTCATTGGAATCAAATGTGCAACCTTTGTCAACGTGTCCACAATAACCATGATGGAATCATGTTGTCTCACTTTCCTCGACAAACCTATGATGAATTCCATGGAAATGACTTCCCATTTCCACTTTGGAATTGCAATCGGTTGTAGAAGTCCACTTGGATGCTTACACTCTGCCTTCATACACTGATAATCAAAACACCTAGCCATAAACGTTTCTACATCCCTCTTCAGGTTCGACCAACAATATGATCTCTTCGCTACCGTTAGTGTCTTATGATAACAGGGGTGACCCAAATATGGTTTCACATGAAACTCCCTCAATATCACCTTCTTGAACTCACCACTGTCTAGCACATATATCGTGTCTCTAAATCTAACCAATCCATTTGTTGTAATGCTATAGTCTACATCTTGTGCACCTGCACTTATACATGTACATGTACCACTACTTGTACCTGTGCATGTACTACTACATGTACTTGTACCACTTGTACATGTACCTGTACTATCACTTGTCCTCGTACCAGTACTCTACTACAACCTGTGCATAATCTCCATATATCTCACATCCTGCTGACCTACCTGCAAAATCCTATCCTATAAGTTTGTCCTGTAGGAGCTCATAGTCGCTAAGTGATTTTCCTGTATCCTCCTGCTAAAAGAATTTTTCATTATGTTCTCTTTTCTTTTGATATATCTAATCTCTAAATTGAACTCATTGATCATAGCCAACCACCGAGCCTGCCTACCATTCAAATTTGGTTGGTCAAATAGATATCGCAAACCACTGTGATCACTCATCAATGTAAGCCTCCTACCCACAAGATGGTGTCTCCACATCTTTAACGCATGTATGATCCCTGGAAACTCAAGATCATGTGTGGGTTAGTTCTATTTGTTCTCATTAATTTTTCATGACTCATAGCATATCACGTGTCCATCCTACATAAGGACTCCACCAAGTCCTTTCTTGCAAGCATTTGTGCATACTACAAGCTCTTTGTCTAGATTTGCAATATTTAACATTGGTGCATGTGTCAACAATTGCTTAAGCTGCTCAAAACTAGCAACACACTCCTCTATCCATTCGAACTTCTTACCCCTCCTATACAATGACGTGATAGGATAAGAAATATGTGAGAAGTTCCTACTATAATAGTCTTCCAACCCCATGAAAGATCTCACCTCATTTACATTCCTAGGAGCTACCCATTCCATGATTTCCCTTATCTTTTCTATATCTATTGTAATTCCCTCCTTGGAGACAACATGTCTGAAGTAATGTATCTCCATCTAAAAGAAACTACACTTGTTGAGCTTAGCATACAACTGATGCTCTCTCAACAACCTCAACACTGCTTCTAAATGATCGGCATGCTCTTCCTCATTTTTAGAATAAATCATCAATGAACACAATGACAAACTTATCCAAATACGGATGCAACACACTATTCATCAAGCACTTAAATGTAGTTGGAGCATTAGTCAAACCGAATGGAACTACAACAAACTCATAATTCCCATACCTAGTCTGGAAAGTCATCTTGTAAATGTCCTCCTCTTTGATGTGTACCTGGTGATATTTGGATCTTAGATCAATCTTCAAGAACATTGCTTCTCCCTTCAACTGATCGAACAAGCCATCAATCCTTGAAAACGGATACCTGTTCTTAATGGTCCCTTCACAAACAATACTAGTGCACCTCAAGGTGATACACTTGGCCTAATGTATCCCTTCTCCAACATTTCCTTCAACTGCAACTTCAACTCTACCAACTCAGGTGTGCTCATCATGTAAGGTGCCTTTGACGCTAGAGCCACCCCTGGCACTAACTCAATATAAAAGTCTACCTCCCTATGAGGTGGCAACTCTAAAATGTCCTGAGGAAATACATCCTTGAACTGTTGTAAAATTGGGTACCTTCTCAAAACATCTGCATCCTGAACTTCCTTACCCTTGTCAGTAGAAATGTACACTACAAATAAAACACACCCTTTCCTATGACTACGCTTTTCTTTCATAGTTGTTACCATCCTAGCTAATGTGGCTTTCTTCTTTCCTTGCAAGACTCTTGGTTCTCCATTGTCATCCACACACTTAATATATTTGGCATAACAATCCACCTTGGTTCTATGGAGATACAACCAATCCATGCCCAACAACATATTGTATAATCCCAATGGTAATACATTTAAATGTGCTATGGTAGGCATACCATTTAAGTCAAATGCACAAGCTCTTACCCAATGATGAACTCACTTCTTTGTACATGTAGCCAACTACACTAACCAATATTTTGCATGCGATTCCTTACTCAAACCACACTTATCCACCAATTCAAGACTAACATAGCTATAAATAGATCCAAGGTCAATCAAAATAGAAATAACTTGATCACAAAGCTTACCATCCATCTTAATGATAGATGCTTGATGGTTTTCTTGTTTGTTATCCAATGATGCATAAATATGAGGAATGATCTGACCAACATCCCCAACAGTATGTGCATCCTGTGCACTATATATATTATGCCTACTACCCTAATTCTATGGGAAATCTCTCATGAGATGATCTTTGTCACAAGTCCAACACTCTATAGGCTTCCGGCCTACATCCTTATGCTTCTCCTAAGATCGATGTCCCTGTCCTTTGTTAGATGCATTGAACCTCTTAGGTGGTACAACATTCTTCTTATTACCTGAATATTGTGGTCTTACTCACTTCTTGACCCATTTTCCTTTGTTCCTTGCATTTCCTTTCCAGTTTGGCATAGTCTCATATCTATGCTTCGATTGTTCATAGCAATGCTTTAGCTTCCGGATGGCCTCCTCCAATGATCTAGGCTCATCAAACTCAATCCTATTTTTGAATGGCATTGGTAAACCACAAGTGAATCTTTGAATCTTGTTCTTTTCCTCCTTCAGGTAAGGCACATACCTCAATAGCTCCAAGAACATGCTAGTGTACTCATCATCTGTCATAGATCCCATATTTAGTTTATAGAATTCCTTTGCGCTATCATCAAAGTATCTCTATAATAGGTAATTCCTTTTGAATAGCCGCTCAAACTCATTCCAAGTCAAATATTCCTTATGAATACACCTAACATTCTTCACATCTTCCCACCAATTGTCTAATTTACCTTTGATATTGAATGTAGCTACTCTGGCTTTCATGTTCTCTGAATAGTCATGCAACCTGAAGAACTTCCTCATGCCAAGAAACCATGCATTTCCATCCTGTGGTTTCTTCGTCTCTCTATCAAAAGTAGATGCCGCTTTCTTAAACTCATCTGGCAAGTATCCCATATCACTCCTCCAATAAGGATGATAACGATGATGATCATAGTGCCTATCTGAATCAGAACTAGAATAGTACCCATGTCTATCCCTTCTCCTCTCTGGAGTGTCCAACAATCTTCCATCTCTAACTGTGTCATCTCTATCTGACCTGTGACCACCATGCAACCTACTACCATATGCCCCATTATTTTGGTCCTCCTACTCATTGTTAATCTGATGTAGTCCCTGTCGCTACAAATCTGACAAACTCTGAAGTATCACTGCATTTACTTCTGCTTGTTTCTCCTATGCTTGCATGATTCTGCCATTATCTTCCTTATAACTCCTTATTTCTTCCTTTAAGCTTCTCAATGTATCTACAAAATCGGAAGAGTTCCCAACACCATATTGCTCATTTGATTCATATGGAGAGTCCTTGTAATCTACCATCTTGCTAGCCATTTGATATTTCTTCCTGCAAGGTATATCATGTCAGCTAAACCAAATCAAAATAAACCAATGTACCTTAGTATATCTCGGGGAGGATACCATGTCTGTAAGATCAAAAGATCAGTGTGATACATGTATAACATAATCATGACATTATATAGAAACATAACACATAAGTATATAACCATGCAACGATCATTCAAGGTAGGGTCTAGTCATCAATGCATTACCTTATTAACAATGCATACCACTACCTCATGCATGACAACCATCATTACATCACTATACAGTTGACCACATGCAAACATTAGCATGCATAAGCAATGCGTAACCAACCACACATGCATAAGCACATGTAATCAAGCATAAATGAACAATACTTTTAACAAAACCTACAAGAATGATACATGTAACCAAGCATACAAGAATGCAACCAAATAGACAAGAATGTAACCAAACATACAAAATGATACATGTAAGTGACATATAACAACATGTAACTAGACATACACTCATGACGATGCATCCCACAATAACAACATCAACGTCCACATGATGACATCACTACAACCATGATCAACATTATGCAAATGCAACAAGTACATGGAATGAAAGTGTAGGAGACACACATGCAATTGACATGCATGCATTACCAACACACAGCCCATCCAATCTGAGGGATGAACCATGCTCTGATACCACTTTGTAACACCCTCCTCCCACATCTACCCAAGCGATCGACCAGCTGGGGTAAACATGTAATGAGAGGCCACTATGATATGATTAAACCTCCTAAGTCACGTTAAGGAAGTGGAACCAATGGAAACACACCACATAGACATTCAACATCAGCATTAGGACCCTCAAAAACCAATCCAACCTTTCTGCCAACCAACCCATGGGTCCCACTGAGATTTTGGACCACTTGACCTCTGGACGCTCCCCTGTTTTGGGCATGCGAGCATCCAGGGACCTCTTGACACTCTCACAAGCCTACATGTCAGCATCCAGGGACTTTAAAACACTGTTGTGCCATCATCCCTGGGATTTGAGCCAATTTTCCAGGCCTAGAGCCCAGGTCACTTCCCATAATTGAATCACATCTTAAGAACAATAAAGTAACAGGGAAATGACAGTATTAATGAAATCACTTGAATAAAACCTTGACTGGACCCTACTATCCATGACAAGGATTTCATCAAACATATCGTGAATATGTAATCTATAGGTGTAAATAACATATCTGAGCATAGGGGTCTCATACTTAGCTGAGAGTCGGTAATAAACATTGATGCCTCAACACATCAACTGTCATTTCATCCATTAGGTCATAGATACATTGCTCATTCATATACAAGTAAAATCATGATGAGAGCCATACATAGCTACTGTCATAAGACCTATATATAACCAAAATAATAGAAATAGAAATACTAATGAAATCGTAGCCATATAAACCACCTATAAACCAATATAATACTCATAGAAATACAAGGAGAAATAACCTCTTATTGATGATGCAAAATCCAAACCTGGGATGGGACTTCCATGTTCCACCCGACCATAGAATGGCTGACCCAAATATCTCTTTAGCCATTCACCCCCTGCCATATTCTAAGCATGAATATGGGATCTCTTTGAACACATCAATCCAAAACCATCTAGGGCTTCCAGAGGCCATCCACCTTAACCCATCAAACAATGATTCCACCTCATGGTCGGATATCACAAAACCATCATCAGATTGGTCTCCATCCAAGCCTTCCAGAGCTTCCAGAGTGTTTGTTCCAACCAAGAATTCCAAGACTAGTAACTCAGCCCATAGTTGCCTATGGGCTTCCAGATCGTTTTTCCAACCAATGCTTCCAAGACTAGCAGCCCAACCTACCAAGGGCTTCCAGAGGGTTTTTCCAACGAAGGATTTCAAGACTAATAACTCAATCCAAGTGCTATAGGGCTTCCAGAGGGTTTTTCCAACCAAGTCTTCCAGGAATTAATCATTCAACCTAAGCTAAGGAAGCATGAGAACCAACTAAAACAAAACAAGGAAATAAACTCACAATTTCCATGGTTATCCAAAAAATGGCAAGGTTAGGCAATCCACTATCAATCCAGACATTCCTCCATGTGAGTGACAGATCATGACCAAAAATCCACATGCATATTCCATGCATGCCAAAAATGTTGAAAATTGCAACAAGAAACGTTAAAAATAGCATCAAGAAAATTCTAATTTAATTTGTCCTTGAATTAAATTAGGAATTAAATTGTAATTCTATTCTCGTAGCAACTTGTAATAGTTAATTAAGTTAAATTGACTTAATTGACTCAGGAAATTTGAGTTGGAAGTTTATCTAGAGTCATGTAGAGTGATCCCTAAATTTTAGGTGTCTTGGTTGAGTTCTTTTGAGTTGTAATTAGATAACTCAGTCTAACTAGGTTATAGTCAGTTAAACTAGTTCTAACTGTTGGAGGAACTAGTAGAGGTCTAGTAGTGGCGTAGTGCATGAGTGCATCACCAGTACCACACCGGTTAACTAAAGATTCACTCATAAATAACTCATGCATTTCAGTTCGAAGGAAGACCCAGTTGAGATTAGAGTTCAGGGACAATGTACTATCAGTGGTATAATTTTTCGAGTTTTACAGATGGTGCATGCAATAAGTTGAGGGCCTATGTTTGGATTGTATAATTATGGAGAGGGAATTTCCACATTAAATATAGGCTAATTCCCTTAGGGATTGCACAAGGAAGTAGGGGCTTGGAAGGCTAGTAAATTGGCTAAGTGTTGGCCAGAGTCAGCCTAGGAAGTAGAGAGTTAGATTGTACTTGTGTAGGAATTTTTCAGGACAAACAAGCATTGTATTTTCTTCTCAGATCTTCTGGTTAATGCAATATAGATAGTCAAGGTTTTTAGCAGTTGCTTTCCCCATAGAAATATTGTGTTATGTGCAATTGATATTCTTCCTTTTCTGCTTATTGTTTTCATCGATCAATTTTGGTTTCTTATAAAGAGTAGAGTAGATTCTCGTCTTGTGTTTTAGCATATCACATAATTTGTTGAATCTATAGTAAAAAACTACAAAAACTAGTGAGGAAAACATACATGCAACTTGGTACCTGCAAGAAAATCCCGTTGTAGTTGTTGATCCCGATGTCCTCTTGCCTTTTCCTGCTCTTCCTTTGCCTTCTTTCTCCAAAAATCCAAATATGCCACACCCTCCAAGATTTCTCCTAGAAAAATCTAAGTATGCGAGAGTATGAGAGAGAGAGAGAGAATAATGAGAGCTCCAAAACTGAACTGACAAAAAGTTACCAACTGATCCTCATAAGCCTTTTTATGAAAAAGACCTTTATTTTCTTCATTTTCCATTATTTTCCTTCATTTTCCTTCTCACATGCAACCTGTGACATTTCACCTCCCATTTCTCCTAATTTCTATTATTTTCATAAATAAATGTGCCAAAAATGCCATTTTGCCTTTCCAAAGCCTTAGACATTGCCTTTGCCAATTTCCTTAGCCATTAATCAATCACAAGTGATCCCCATCACTAGGATTTTTCCCAACATTCAGCTTGGAATAAGTGTCCCATCAACGGTGGTTATTATTTTTGTCTTTATTAACTTTTATTACATGGAATTTTTACCAGGGTTGTTACAAATACAATTGATTATCAAAGAGCTTTTTAGGAGGGTCCTTGATTTTAAGGTAGAGTGGAACATTTTGTTACACCTTAGTTTCCATATTTTGATCCTTCTACTATGTCCATAACAAAAGTACCAACCTGGGTTCTATTCCCAAAATTTCCCCTACAATTTTAGCATTTAAGATACAATTTTAACATTTAAGGGTTCTTGAAGTTATTGAGATTTTTTTGGGCAAGTACAAAAAAACAAATCTATTGGCTAATTTAAACTAGGCATTTTCACATTTGCTTGAATATGTGTTTAGATTGACATCCACCAAGAACTACCACATAAGATGATATTACAATGAGGTGATTTTTGTTGGGTTCAAACTTGTGAATATGAGAGTACAGTCTTTCCATGTTGGTTTTGTCCAAAAGCAAGGCATCTCTTAGGTTCCATGTCCTCCGATGCACTCTTCAACCATTAAAAACATAAGTCTATCTCAAAAAGATAGCAAGAATATGAATCATTGGAGAATAGCATAACTTAAAAATCTTTAAGTCCAAAGATGAACATTCTTGATCTTGAAATGATGAATAAAGACCGAAATCCATTCAAAACAAATGAAAGAAATATCTAAATTTGGAAATTTTGATTCTAATAAAAATTTGGAACAACTTTTCTACACTGAATATTTGATTTTTTCCTCCAATCTACCTCTTTCAATTTTTAATTTAACTTTAATCCTTGTAAAATGATTTCCAAAATAAAAAAACCAAAAAAAAATAAAATTAAAAATTTATATAACCATTTCTTATTGATGTTAAATGATATTGTTATTTAATTTATAATAAACTTATTTTATAATGTTATCAAATATATATTCAAAATGAAGATAGCCTTTTTTATAAAATATTTTTGTAATATCCACTGTAATGTAACCGTTGACCATTTCTTATTGACATTAGATGACAATATTCATTAACCTGTAATAATATTATAGAGATTATATCATTATTATTTTATAATATGATCACATATATATTCAAAATAAGATAGGTTCATTTATAAAATATTTTTGCATTATCTACTACAATGTAATCTCTTTTCCAAATGTTGAAATTTTTGGAGATATATGAATTAAGTGAAAAAGTCTATAGGTGCATAGATTCTATCAATCTATCTACGCTCCTAAAAATTTACTCAACTCTATCTGTTCATAGATTCGGATGAATCTGTTTATCAATCTATGTCAATAAAAAATTACTCAGTCTGGCCAGCCTCTCTTCATATGAAAACAAAGATACAGAGGCTTCTGTGCACAAAAAAACAGAGCAAACCTACGAGAAATATTCTTTTCAGTGAGCACCATTAATGGACAACTACCTCGAGAGGGCGAGATGAATATAAATTGATTGATTCATGCTGCCCTGAATTTGTACATTGCTGCCATTGCACTGATTGATAATGTTCACCAGATATCAGTGGCCTTTAGCGGGCAGAGAAATATATATAGTACTCAATCACCACTTTCATTCAATGCATGAAGTCTGCCACCTGAGAAGCTAATTCAAAGCAAGGTGGACGGATTGATCCATTATTAAATTTAGAGTCAGTGCAAGGAAACGGCTGTACCAGTACCAGTACCAGTGCCAGTCCATGATAAGGGAAAGTCAAAAAACTTACCTGTCACCCAAACATACATACAGCTAATAATGTAGACGCACTTCTAATTTGTGCAGAGAGAGTCGTTGTCTAAACAGTGATGGAGCAACACAGGAGTGAGAGCGTAGGATAAGCTGTATCACATCACAAGTACTGGCCGCAGCTTTAATGGAGAAACTTCGGCGCAGTGGCATTTCTGCATGTTTAGTGCGTGGTAGACCAGATACACCGACTTTATATTTTTGGCATTACGAATGGGTATAAGTTTTTCATAATCTTAGGGTGATGGCATTTTATTTGGCAGTTGTCTAGCATTTTATTTGCCAGTTGTCTATGATGTGATTTTTTGGAAGTTTTTTCGGTGGGTTTTTCTCGTCAAAATTCGGCAGCAATTTATTGGAATAACAAGTTTGATAGCTAGTTTCTGCACAATCAAAGCGTCCCAGGGTTTTCCAGGGTGCTGAATCCAAATATGCAGTTAAGAAACCATTTTAACTGCAACAAATCAAGATTTAACCTCAATTTCTTCGGCCGGATTCCGTCACCAGAATCTCCAAAAAGTCACATTATAGACAACTCCTTTTATTTGTGGGTACATTGAGGTTAGCTCGGCTATAAGTTTTTCATAATCCTAGGGTGATGGCATTTTATGTGGGGTACATCAAGGTTAGCTCGGTTGAGTTGGAAAATAAAGATAAAAAATAAAAAAGAGCGTGATATTAAAATTTCACTAAATTAAAATCCCTGGTTTAAATAGGTTATAATTTTGTTGGGAAAATAATTTGGACTATAACCTTTAAATTTAAAGATTTTAAATACTCAAAAATAGATATTATTTTTGGGATTCAACTTCGTTAAGTAAGTTATTCATCTATGACCATTTTCATGAGAAGTAGTTGTAATTGACTAATTTCTCATGATTTTTTAATAGTCTATTTTGCACTCATCTATGACTATTTTCATGAGACGTAGAGACTAATTTCTCATGATTTTTGAGTAGTCCACTTAGCACTCATTGCATCGAGTGATGCTCACAAAAGTGAAGAAATAGGATTGAAATTAGTGAAATAAATCACATAGCGTCAATCATCACTTCTAAAACTTGCACCCAGTACTATAAAAAAAATTAATTAAACACTACACAATCAATTGCTTTTAAAGACATTTTTTTCATTTTTATTGTAAAATTTTATTATAAATTTTATATATTTTTGATGATAAATAAGATATCCACTCAAAACTTTTAAAATTTAGGAAAATCTATACCATTTTTTTTTTTTTTTTTTTTTTTTTTTCAAAAGGTGGAAAAACCTATCAAACTCAGTTTGTCAAACCAACAGTGAGGACAACCATCTCTGGCTGCTATCCGCGAATGTCAGTTGACACATCACTGTTATCAAGGAAAACCACGCCACCTGAAATAACCCGCTGGTGGTCCGTAAGGGAGCAGGCTTTCACTCCTGCCAGATGCCTCTGGGTCTTGGGCCGTTAACCTGTTTCCTTACGTCCGAGGAAGACGAGCTCTTAGCCAAGCAGAAGCAGTTTTAGGGCATACTCCAGGCCCAAAATCTATACCATTTACAAAGCAGAAGAAAATATATATAATCTTTTAAGCTTATTAAAATAATGTAAATATAAATTTTCAATATTATATTTATATATATAAATTTTTATATAATGTTTTAATTTTTTTTAATGATAAAAATATATTTATTTTTCCATATATAATGTTTTAATTCATTATTTAGTTTGCTGAGCTTTTCTATAGCCACACGACACTTGTTGGACATATGCAACGAAGGTCGGTTATAAATCATGATTCTTTTTGCTTAAGTTTGTTTGGGTTAAAATGTAAGTTCAAAATGTATTTAAATTTTAATAAATTTATTTTAGTTCAATGTAAAATATGTGTAATAGTTATTTATTTAATACTTTTATCGTTTAAATATATAGTTTATGGAGTATTTATTTTATCAAATTGGATAGATTTATATGTCAATTTTCAAAATATTTATTTTCTCAAATTTATTTGGACTAGATGTTATATTCTAAGGAATATGTCTTTCTCAATTTATTATGGCTATGTTTTGTGAAAGTACCTATTTCACCAAATTCCTTAATAATGAATTCCAAGAAGTATTTATTTCACAAAATAATGAGCACGGATGTTTATTTTAATGTTTATTTAAAAAAAAAAAAAATTATATGATTAAAGTAATCTAATTTAAATACTAAAATTAAAAATTATACATTTTACTCTATTTATCTAATTTAAATAATGGATTTGAAAAATTATATTTTATCAAACTAACATAAAATTTACTTCATTCACCTTTAAAATACCCATTAGCCTTAATCATAAACCAAGGGCTCTTTCACAAACATAAATTGCAAAACCATATACCTAATCTTGAAAAGCTAATTTTATCAATCTTAATATTAAATTTAGACATATTATAATATTTTAATCAATATAATAATAATTTGTTGATTTTTTATTAAAAATAATCTATAAAGTAAAAATGATTAATTTGTTGATTTTTTATTAAAAATATTCCATAAAGTAAAAAATGATTCATTTTCCTACTGTTTAATAAAACCCTGACAACTATTTTATACATAATTAAAATATACAAATTATGACTCATTTTCCTACCCTTTAATAAAAACGTGACTACCATTTTATACATAATTGAAAAATACACATTATTATGATTAGACTATATTTGTACATTAAATTATTTTGAATTTTTAAATAATAATTAAAATTTTACATTAATGTATGTTTTATTTTTCGATATTATTAAATATATATAATTTTCAATCGTATAAAATATAAATAATTAATAATCATAATTTAAAGGATAATATTTATTTTTTAAAAACACAGACAACTCTTTTCTCCTTATATCTATTTTATTATATTTGTATATGGTATTACGTATATTAGTGTGGTTTTGACCAAATATTTTTGGGCTTTATCTATATTATGGGTTGTTTAGTAACTTCATTTTTTATTAGTTATTAATTTTTTGTTTTTTGTTTTATTTTATTTTTATTTTTATTTTTTTTCTATTATTTCCATTTTCATCAATTATAATTTTTTTCTCCATATTTTCAATTTAAAATAAGTTATTATTATATTTAAAAGATATTTTAATAAATTTAATTATAAAAATTATATAAATTAATAAAAAATAAAACATATATATATAATAAATATATATAAAAATTAAAGTGTATATATGTTAGTATAAATTACGTTAATTAATTGTATTTCTTAATTTTTAGTGATGACATTCAACAATATAGTATTATATTAGTTGTTTTATTATTGTAATGAAATCTTCCTCTTTATTATTTTTAATTTAATTAAGATATATTTAAATTAAACCATAGTTACATATACAAAAACATTCATACCTAAATAAAATTTAAAATATGAGGCGAAATGTCTTTGACAAATTTCCAAAATAAAAATTATCCTCGAGACGTTACCAATATGTTAAGCGTATGAATGTCGTGAATTAACATATTAGTTTATATATTTATATAAATTTTCATATTTTAAAATTTAATGTTCAATTTTATTCGTACATAAAGTTAAGATAGTTTATTTGAATGGTTGAAAGTTAGGGTTTTCTATTCAATTTTAAATGTGTAATAAATTTTTGGCTTTTTATAATAAGTTTAAAATGGTGGATGTCTATATGAAGAGGATTTTTTCCGTCATTGCTAAATTATATGTTTTTAGGTTAGGGAGTGGTTTATGGATTATTAATCTTAATTTAATAATTAGTGTTTATTTTAATAAATAAAAAATTAATTTAAAATACAAACGTTAAATTTTTATATAATAATTAATTTAAAAGTAAATTAATATATTTAATTTTAAAGTGATTATTAAAATTTGTATTGTATTTTTATTAATTTGATTTTATTGAGATAATGTTGTTGGAGATATTAATTCTTGTTTTATATTTCTTGGGTGATGTTTATCATTACATTATTATTGTTAATTAGTTAGATTTACTTCATATAGCTCACATCTTTTGATATTGAAGAGTTCACATCCTTTGATATTGGTGACGTGATATCTTCCGGGTTCTGCTACAGATCTTCCGGGTTCTTCCATTCTGCCGCAGGTTTGAATTTATGAATATTGCTATTGCTATTTCATAGAGGGTTCTTCCATTCCGTTCTGCCGTAGGTCTTCCGGGTTCTGGTTTCTGGGTTTTCTATGTTCCTATCAAAGCTTATATTCTCTCCGTGATCTGGGTTCTTCCGTTCTGCCACGATTGAATGGGTAGAAATCTATCATTACTTGAAGATGTAGTAGTTTTTCCGCTCTGCCAAAGATACATTATCAGTTCTTCCATTCTACCACAGATCTTCTAGGTTCTTCCATTCTGCCACAGATCTGGACTTCATTAAACAACCAAGGGACAACATTGTAAGAAACACTTTGACTCTTGACTATGATTCCAAATGGCTCCCAGCTTCGCGAAGATAGCTGTTGGATCAGCTCTGTCTGCCTCTAGTGGGCAAGCTCCTGCCCATATCGTCAGTGAAGCCCCAACTCCCACTGTCCAGGTGGTCCAGGCCTCACTCGATGAGGCTTTGAAGTTTTCTGAAAGTGCCCTAATCTGCCAGTTCAATGGTTTTTGGCCGCGGCTGACAGCTCTCCACAGTTGGATCTCGAAGGTATGGAAGCCTGTCATTTCTGATGAAATTAATATCTACCCGTGTGCTAGGGGTTTCTTTATAGTAGATTTTGAAAACCCTAAAAGCAGACAATGTATTCTAGATTTCGGCCCTTGGTTTTGGGAAAATTCAGGCCTATTCATGAAGCCATGGAACCCATCATTTGATCCCTCAACAACAATCATAACCTCAGCACCAATTTGGGTGAGATTGCCAAACCTACCCTTGCATCTCTGGAATTTCTCCTCGCTAAAAGCCATTGGAAATGCAATTGGGAAATTTTACTGCAGGTGCCCAGAAATAGAGGAATATGCCAGAACCACCTATGCACGCATCTGTGTGGAAATGGACTTCAGCGTCGGATTCCCAGCTGAAATAAACCTAACAAGTAAAGACTATGTGTGGAACTAGAAACTCGATTATGAAAGTGTCATCTTCAGATGTCGATCGTGCTTTGAGACAGGCCATCTAGCCAAAAATTGCCCAAAAGCCTCCCAGAAAAATTATGCTAGAAAGAATCACCACAAATCTACATGGTGGGAAGGAGCACAAAAAGAACATTACACTGTCATCAAGGAAGAACACTCTCCAGAAAACTCTGAATCGCAGGAAATCAGGCAAGAAAGAAACAACTCTCAAGACAAGCACGGGGAAAGCCCCGCCCAACAGAAAAAAAGTGAACTCGACAACCCCTCAAGCATCAACAGTTATGAGGATTCGTATACCGCACAAAATAAATCTTCATTTAACAGCAAAGCAGATCTGCTAGACCAAGCTTCTTCTCCGACTATCTTCAAAAGGACATATACAACAGATCGCGAAGCTAAGACACCAATGTCCCAAGAACCAGAAGAGATGAAGGAGATGCAAGATAGAGGAAGTTGGAAGACCGTAGAGAAAAAAAAGAAAGCTATAGCACCAATCTTGCCAAGAATGACGAGAAGCCAAACAATTAAGACCTAAGAAAATTATAGGTCCGATAGACCAATTTGGTCTCAGTAGACGTTAACCACCACCATCATCATCATCATATTTTAAATGTGATTGAGATATTATTTTAATTAATTAAATTAATTAATTACCATTATCAATTTATTTTAAACTTATTTTGTTATATAAATATATAATATTGTAGGAAAATAATAATATGTGCAATATTTGTATTTAATTTTTAATTTAAAAATTGTTTCCAAAACTTAATAAAATTGAGTTAAAAACATTATAAAAAACTAATTCTTGTTTTAATGTTAAAAAATAAAAAATAAATTTATTAACTCGGTATAATAATTTCTAATTGCCCTATCCTTATCTTAAAGTGTAAACTATTGGCACGGATATATATGCACATTAATGAATAGAAAGTGTTAATTATCAGCCCGAGGCTAAAAGTGGCATCCACATTGCATGGTAGGGCGAAATGTAAGCTATAGAAGTAGCTACTCATGGCAATTATTATCCAAACTTATTTGAACCCGAAAGCAAAGGGAAGTTAATAATTTGAGTTTGACTTAAGGTACCAACTAATCATAGCTATTATTTTCCTCAATTTGACATTAGTTGAGAAAATATATCATATCACGACGAGCTGTCCCTCTGGACGCACAGTGCGTGCATGGTCCCCAACGTGCACGCGTGCCTCAGTACGACACGTTTTGAGATGCTCTGACTGTACCGGGCACGTCATGATGGTAAAAATACACGTGTCACAGCCCCCCATACCTCGACGTTCAATATTGTCCATGTTTAAGGTGTCCTCCATAATAATATGATTGAGTCACATATAATAAGAATAATTCCGCCACATGGTCGTGAATGGTCACTGCCCCTCTCATACGCCCCTGCTCTCTTACCGGCCGTGATTTCTTTCGGTAGTGTGGGTAATACGAGACAAATTCCTAAAGTTAAATTTTTCGTACGTAAAATTTTCAAAGTGAGAGAATCTTTACGGTGTTCTTCTTTATGGCCGCAGCATAATTAAAGTACCCGGTACATACGAAGCACCCAATCTGCGTCGTACTCCCATGCTTATAACAATAACATGGCTGAGATGGGTGAGATTATTTGTAAATTAATTCTAAATATTGAAAATTTAAAGAAGTTGGGTGTTCTTAATAGCCAGAAGTTGGGTGTTCTTAACATTCTAGTTACTCGGGTCTTTAGGATTTCTGATGAAAAAAGCTTTGAGAAAGAGAAATCCCACCTCCTTAATGTTTTTGTTGAGAATGGTTACAGCAAGTACCTGGGTTGGAACGCTTTCCTCAAAGCTGCCAAAAATTCATTGGCTAAAAGAGAACCGAAAGAGCGGGTCCCAGGTGTCCATCTTCCTTATGTACAGGGGACCACGGATAAGATTGCTAGGATTCTTAAGAGGCATAATGTCCCCTCGACCTTTAGACCCCTCAACACCATCCGCAAATCCCTCAGATCTATGAAGGATCCTATCGACCCTAAGGACATGAAAGGGGTTTATATTATTCCTTGTTCCTGTGGGGCACCCTATATTGGTGAGACTGGTCGCTCCATTAGTCAAAGGATTAGTGAGCATGCAGCTGACCTCAGGCATAGGAGAACCAAGTCTTACCAATCATCGTGTCTGCATAGAGGAGGCGAGTGTTATCGCTAGGCTTTCGCAATTCTATCACCGAAAATTTAGGGAAGCCCTTGAAATTGAGAAAAGACCGAACAATCTCAATAGAGAGGACGGATGGAAGATAAGTAGCTGCTGGATCCCAACCCTCTCTTCCTAATTGAAGGATTATGATTTTTTTTAATTAACTTTTTTAACTTGATAATATTTTCTTGTTACTTATTATTATTATTATTATTATTTATTTATTTATTTTAATCTTAATTTTTTTTTAAATTTATGGTTATTTTTTATTAATTAACTAATTTATTTTATTATTTTATTTATTTATTTATTTTAGTACCTTCTATAACCAGCATCTTTAATTTACATACATTAATATCTATTTATTTATGTATTTTTATTTTTATTACCTCGTTCTATTTATTTTTATTTTTTAAGTTACCTCGTTCCTATATTTTTATTAATTCTAACTAACTTTTATTAACAACCTATTATTATAATATTTATAATTATTAATTATTTAAATTAATTAATTTTTTAAGTAACTATTAACACCAATTAGATTTATTTTATTTATTAAAAATGAATAATAATAATAATAATAATAATAATAATAATAATAATAATAATAATAATAATAATAATAATAATAATAATAATAATAATTTGACCTTGGTCCCAAAGTCAAAATTAGCCGTTGGTCGAATTCGCTGTTGGAGACTCTGCTCAGAGTATTTAACATGGTAAGTTGGATCTGTTTCTTCAACTTGTGAACCACACTAGTTGGTTCAAAACGCGTCGACAAATAATATTCTATGTGATGAAGAATCTCTCATAAATTTAAAGATAATTTATTTATGTAAATATTTTAATTTTTATTAAATATTTAAATTAAATCAAAATTAAATATTATTGTTTTTTATAAAATCTTTCCGATTCATCAATCACATTTTTAAATTTTTTAACTTTCATAATTTTATATTCTCTCAATTCTCAAATGTAATTTTTGCTTAGTAAAAAGTTTATAATATTAATATAGTTTTAATATTAAAATATTTATGAGCAATTATGAGTATATGTAATAAAAAATTAATTATTAAAATAATTGATCAATATTTTATAATAAAATAGATTTTTACTTTTGCTTTATTGTTATTGAGAAAAATTAAGTTGCGGACATGTGAGCTTTCTCACTGGCTTGCCATCTAAAATATAATGTTTCCACACCTAACCCCAACTTCTTGGAAATAAACATTAAAGAAATGAAACTTTTATTAAAAATTATTATAATCTAACCTTCTCAAGCAAAGCTAATCAAACGGTAATTCATCATGCACATTAAATATGCAAAATATATATATATATATATATGAAAGGGGAAGCCACATAGATCTATTTGTAGCGATATAAACAATTGGGTTTCTTTACCTTGAGTCCTAGTTGTAAGTTGTTGCTAGCTCCATGTTATTGCTCTTTTTTGGGCTTCACAAAAGAATCCTTATTCCAATGACAAAAGGATGAAAAGTAATATAAACTTCGACAACGTAAGATTGTATAAAAACTCTCTCTTTCTACATGGTAAGGTTTTGAGTATATACATATGAATATATACATAGGATGGAGGTATAAGTGTGGATGCTTCAATGGCGAATAGAAGTATGTGATCATGCATGCAACATATCCATCCCATCATATGTAGATTCTTCTTGGGATCATCATTTTTAAAGGCCAGAGAGGTAGTCATGGGCTGATAATTATGGAACTAGCCATACTCATGTGTGCAAGTACACCAACTAAATGATCGATTGTGTTTTGCAATGAAGAAAGGGTGTGATCTCCCTTAAAAATCAGCTAATCAAGGGTAAAAATGTAGTGTCTCAGCATGTTAGTGCAACAGGTCTTTAAACACTCGAAAATATGGCTATAATGACCCTTAGCTTATTTTTTTACATATTTTTAAGTAATAAAAAATAGTTTTAAATCCTACTTCATGATCATAAAGACATTTTCAACCTAAATAACATTAAAAAAAAACTAGTGTTTTTTTAATGTCATTCTTGAAATTATATCAATGAATTCATGTACTTCCAAATATCATCATACCTTAATTATATAGATAATACTAGATCATTTTGAGCATACACATATAGTTTTAAATAATTTTATTTATCATATTCCAATGGATCATCTTATATATACAATCTAATTTTAAAGCCGTCTCAAACATCAAATTGGTGTATGAAACTTCTTTGTTTATTGTTTGTGGGACAAGGGATATTTGACTATTAAAATCTAAAAAAGCGTACATAAGTTACCCGTTCTAACATCTTAGAAAAAAACATATTCTTAAAATCTTGTACACGGAATATATATATATAGGAAAGACAAAATAAAATTATATATATCTATATATATATAATTAATTATATATATATATATATATATATATATATATATATATATTTTGTTTGAATCATATTTTTATGGTGGAAATAGATTATTTAAAAACCATAAAAAACGTATGGGACACCTAAATTTTTGAAATTTAACAACTTACAAAAATCCCTCCTGGATTTTCTCAAAATATGACCGGAATTTCCATGATTTTCAAGGCAAAAAATAGTCTCGTACTACTTTATAAAATATCTTTTCTATATCTACATTAAATGTCAATTTCTAAATGCTGGTTATAATATCAATCTTTCACATGATAAAACAAATTAAATATTTCTCTTTAAAAAATTAAATTTAAAATGTTTCACATGATAAAGTAAATTAAATAAATTTTCTTAATAAATAAATTTTAATTAATAATTGTTGAACCTAATTATTATCATTAATAATATTAAAAATAATTAATTAATATTAAATTTAATAAAAAAATCTTTTTCCACGATAATTTGTCATTTAATTTTAAAAATTAACACTCTACTTTCTAAGTATTGAGGGGTTTTGGTAGTGCATTATATTAGATATCATTTTTTTGGATTCAAGTGCATTAAGTAAGTCATTCATCTATGACCATTTCCATGAGAGGTAGTCGTAGCTGACTAATTTCCCATGATGTTTGAATAGTCCACCATTTCCATGTAGGCGTCGCTGACTAATTTCCCATGATTTTTTAATAATCAACTTAGCACTCATTGCATCTGGATTGAAACTAGTGAAATGAATCACATGGTGTCAATCATCATTTCCAGGGAATGCACCCCGTAACCAGGGCTTTCCAAGAGGTCACCCATCACAAATCACCTTTGGCTCAAGCGCGCTTAACTATAGAGTTTTCTCCACAACCAAGCCCACTTAGCTTGCTACCTCATTTACAAAACCTTAGCAAATATTGTGCTTCATGAACTATTCATGTAGAGTTCTCTTCACTCTTTTGAATTTAAGTATTGAGAAATTTTTAACTTGTATTATAATAGATATTTAAATATTTATATTTAAATAAATAATTAAAAAATACATTTTCCTCATTATATTACATTAATTTTTCAAATATATGTTAGAATTATTAAATCAGAGTACGATTTTCGGATAAAATTATAATTTTAACTTTTTTTATATATTTCAGGAATGGGTATGGGGAAATTTATGCAAAAAATTAATGTTCTATATATTTCAGGAAAGGGCATGGGGAAATTTATGCAAAAATTTAATGTTGAGAAAGATCGGTGTAATTTTAATTTCAGGCTCGAAATAAATACAAAATCCATTTCTATAACAAGGAGAATAAAATCCATTTCTACGATAAGGATGAGAATTTATGGCATGCAAACTAAGACGAGTATGGGCATTGAACATCTTTTGGCTCTTTTGTATACAAGTGTGGCCCCCATAACTTTGTCAAATGTTGTTTGTCCAGTAATTTAAGTTGGATTTTGAGTACAAGTAAATTTACTACAATTTATAGAAATACGTTATTAAATTGTTTTGGCTTATTTTTATTCATTTTAATATCTTTTTTAACTGGTTCAGTATTGTTATGTTTTTGGTATAACAATTAGAATGGTTATTAATTTTTCCAATTTTTTTTTTTAAATTTTGTTACTGGGGTCGGAGAATTTTTCAATTATTTTTGTTTCATAATTTTTCAATAAGGTGATATTATTTATTTACATACAGGGTTTAATGTTTAACAAATCTTAATTTATATTATATTTATATTTAATTATTTAAATTATTTTTTAATAAAAAAAATCAATTTTATATCAAAAATATTATATATATACATATTTATATATCTATATATATGTGTTTTTTTAGGGATTTTCAAATGCTTGAAGTTATTATTTAAAGGATATATTTATTATGAGCTTAGCATGTCACATGTCGAATTGAAGGTAGATAAAAAATATAACAATATTTTGTAAGAGTGTAAAAACACCAATGGATCAAATTGCAAGAAATAACAACCTTCTACAAAGAGATTAGAGAATTTGAAGAACGAAGAAAACTATTTCATTGCTTGAGTAAAATATGTTGTACATCAACCTAACTTATAGGTGCAATGCAAGCTTCTAGTGATAGCTAGAAGATAACATTGCCAACATAGCAAATAAGGTCGTTGCATAAGCTTACAAGTTCCACGACTTCTTTATTGGAAGTCTAACACCCCCCCACCTACATAAGAGAAATGTAGAGAGAAAATAAAAAAAAGAATGGATCCTAACAAGGCTTTCTTAGGTACCCATGTACAACATCTCACAAGCTGAAAAAGAGAGAAAAAGTCATAGGAGAAACCCCCCCCCCCAGAAGAGAGTATATAAAAAGAAAGAAAGGAAGAGAAAAATGAAGAAGTGAAGGAAGGAAGACTGAAGATGACTCCACAATGACAACTTCCTTTATTCCAGGCATTTTCTGTAACTTAAGAAACCTTGGTGATGCCAAGGACTTTGTGAAAATATTTGCTACTTGTTCTTTAGTAGGTACATACTCCAGGCTAATAATTCCATCTTGAATAAGTTAGCGAATGAAGTGCATATGGATCTCAATGAGTATGGTCCTTCGATGTTCCACAAGATTTCTAGAAATATGTATTGCACTTTGATTATCACACCACACAAGAGTAGGCTAATCCTCCTGAATGCCAAACTCACCATAATAACTGTCACAACCAAGGAACTACTTGACTTGTGATAAAAGCATCTCCATACTCATATTTTGCCGTAGATAATGCAATCACTGGTTGTTTCTTACAAGACTAAGAAATAGGAGCAAAATTGATCCAGACAACAAATCCATACGTGGAATTTCAATCATCCACTGATCTAGCCCAGTGAGAGTCTGTGAAACCCACAGGCTCAGGAGAACCAACAATATATTGAATGCCACAATTGGAAGTTTTGTGAATATATCTTATAATATTCTTCACTACTTTTTAGTGACTTTAATGAGGATTCCGAGAGAATCTAGAAACTAGTTTTACTACATATGCAATGTTATTTTGGGTATGTGTCTAATACAGTGGACAACCAATGAGTTGGCAATACAGTTTAGGATCCACCTATGGTGAGGTACAAATAGTGGTAAGAGTAACACAAGAGTTAAAAGGGGTAGGCTTAGGCTTACAACTAGTCATGCTAAAGTGCTAAAGTAAATCAATGGACTATTTTTGTTGGAAGATGGTGTTATAGACATATTTGGGCACTGCAACCCCAAACTCATACGTCCATAAACTAAAGGCTCCTTAAGTCCCTAAAAGTGTTGTTTCACACCATAAAGGGTCATGGTCAGCTGATTACATCATTTCCTAGAAGTTCCACATGAAAAACTACTCAGAATTGGCCAAAACTGGACCATATAGACTGCTCCATGGGCAAGGTGCGATGCATACTGATTGCCTAACCGGCCAAGTGCGATGCATACTCAAATGGCCTTCTATGGGGTACGATGAGTGAGAATAGACAAATGGCAGAGACAGTTTGCAAGGTGGATGATCATGGAATCTTCTAGAAACTTCTCCTGTGACACTTGCCTCTCTGAATTCGCCCAGGGATGAGTAAGAGATCATGAAATCTCCAAGTGGAACCAAGAACTATTAGTGAAATGACACTAATCAAAAACCCAGAGCTGACTCACACCCTTTCAAGACATCTATAAATGGATCCCTCATATGAGAGATCTTGAGGCTGGAATTTTGTATTTTGTAAGGAAGTGTTGTTGGTTTGGTGAGAAGAGACATTGCATTGTTGGGTGATTTGCTTATTCATGAGGTGAAGAGGGCTTCAACAACTGGGAGGATGATGCTGGATCAGACAGCTGGGTTGTAATCCTCTCTTACATTACTATTAATAAATTTCTTTGAGTTTTCCTCCATATGATCTTGTATCTGTGAATCTTATTGTTTATGAATGCAATTGTATGGTCAATGTGTTTCTGATTCCGCATTGTTTATGATGTTTTAGATAGAGATGCTTTGATAGTTTGTTGTTACTTTGAATCTACAAGTACTCTTTGAAGCGGGACAAGTAAGAGAGGAGTGGCAAATTCTATCAAGGAAAGAAGAGATCAAGCTAGGATCAAAGCGAAAGATCCAGGTTGGTCCTCTATTCTTCTCTTCCATCTATCACAATTAAAGGAACTCTTGAAAGGCTTTCAATGTTTGTTTCTAAGATAGATACTCGTCTTAGTGGGACTAGCAGTTCGAATCAACACTAGTTTTCCCTAAAACAAAATGGCGACTTTGTTGGCGAAGGAATAGTTTGTTTTGTTTGTTTATTGTTTGCTTTATAAACTATAGATGGAGCCTAAAGTTAGCCAGCTAGCCTTTGAAACGCCTTTGCTATGCAATTGCGAAGTAGATAAACGTTGATTCAGTCAATCTCCGGGTTGGTTGATGAATTGAACATATGATTTACAAAGCATCCTAATTGCCCTTGTGGTAGCTCAGAACCTCATCAGATCCTACCCTTATGCTTTGTGTTTACTATCCATCATTACTCAGCCTAAATCACTGAACTTAGCTGCAAGTTTTGAGCAAAAACCAAGCTCAGTTTCGCTCTCTGGCCCATCGCACTGTCTGTAACTGTGCAACCTGGATGCATTGCACCTACCATGTGTTGCAGGTGAGATGCATCCCTGTTTCCCTGTGTTGCAGGTGCGATGATTGAGTAAACTGTGTTTTCTTCTCTCAAATTTGGTTTTTTTTCTCTTTGTTTTCAGCTTTATTCAGTAGTTTTGCTATTCATGATCAGTACCTTCTTGTTGTAACCATCTTCCTTCACATTATTTCAGCCTCCATTAGTTAAGAATTGTAATTTTTTTTGTGTATTTGTCGGCCATTTGCAATCCTCCTTTGTCGAAAGTAGCCTAATCGAACTATCATCTTTGATGCAAGTGTTGTAATTGTCATTTTGAATCAAAATAAGAGTGTCGTAAAGTCTTCCTCTTCTAGATAGTTGATTGTACTTGATTTTTGAATTATTAGTATTTCAAGTGTCAAAAACAGTTTCAAATTCGAAATCTAAAAGTGTTGTCTTAGTCTTCCTTTTGTTTCGTAAAGAGAAAATTGTTAGTACTATCGCTTTGAAAGAAAATAGTTCAGATCTGTACTTAGCTTTCTTTTTGTCATTCACACATTAAGAAAGCAGAAAACAAATACATGCATGTGCATCTGCATTTTGACTGCTTGCGAAATTTGATTTAGGAAAGTGCATTTAGTGTGTGCTCTATGCTCTCTGCTGAAAGAAAAATCGTTATCTTCTTTCCTTTGTAGCTAGGATTTTCATTGCTAAAAGAACATAAATGATTGTTTATCATTTTAGATTGCATATTTAGGAATTTCACATCTACATCACGCGGTGAACCTTGAAAGACAAACTTCTAAGCAAGATCAACTCTAAAATAAACCTCAATGAACATAAAAACACTTTGGAATCTAACGCAACACATCTAGAAGTCTAGGCTAGAGACGTGTTCTGGCGTCGTAAAACCTGGTAACTATCATTTTCATCGAAGGTTGGGTGATTCCTCCTCTTTGATACGACAAGTGCCAGTACGGACTTGTGCTCCCCGTACCGTCGAGTATATATTGGGAGACCACAATAGGTTGATATCCTTTATCCTTTGGAAGCCATGTCTACCGCTCTATCGATCGTAATGCAATGAACACAACATTCGGGAAGATTGACTGTCGTACATAAGTCCTTGGTAATTTTTCTATCATTTATCACCAAGGTGTATTTTGCAGTTTTACGATCGATTTGATAAACCCTCTATCTTGATTTCTAGAGCAGTCACTTTCATTCCTTTTCGAATCCTTAAAAGAAAAGGTCCATATGAGCACTTGTCACTTCAGGTTCATTAAAAATCGAAGGAAACTAGAGTCACCTTTAGCTTTTTCTCGACTCTTAAAAGTTGAAAAATAAAGCTGCGTCCAAGTGTCTTTAAAATTTATTTTAAACGGAATAACATCCTTGTTCCTATGTTGATCTGAGGTTGAGATAATGGAATCTACCAATCAAGGAATCCTCCTTGGAGGGAATCCTAGTCCTTTCTCCTCTTGGGGAGATATTGATTCTCCATATATGGATACATTGTCCCTTCCAGGAATCACAATCGGCCTGCCGGTATGGCTTTTCTCGACCTCTATCGTCTGCAGTTCCTCAACAATCTAATCAGCAACCAGATGATACTAAAGTTACCCCTTCACCTTCTACTTCGTTTGTTTCTCCTTCCCCTTCTTCCTCTTCGCTTGGTGAAACTAGTGACACTAAAACCAAGTAACTGAGAAGAAAAAGAAAGGGAAGGAGAAGAAGAAGAAGCCAGCTAAACAAGGGAACTCCAAAGCATCGTCTAGCAAAAATCCACACACTAAAGTTTCCAAACCAAAAACTCCATGCGCAATTTGCAAGGAGAACCATTACCATCAAGATCGCCCTTGCATCCCGCGGATCTTGAGAGAATGGTGTCCTTGGTTGCACCATTCGGTGTCATCAGCCCCTGATAGTCAGGTTGACAGCGCACCATCAACTAGTGAAAACGAAGACAATCGATAAAAAGGAAAAGCTAGAGTTCCATGTAGGTTATGTGAGGGTGATCATACTCTTCACCGTTGTCCTTTTCTGGACGAGGCCAAAAGCATTTTGGATAACCGCCCTGCTTCACCACAACAGCTTCCACCTGGATACAAGAAACTCTTGCCAAGTCCTTCGCTAGTTGAAAACCTGATTGACATAACTCAATTGTCGATCGAATCACCTATCATTGAAAGTGAACCTTCTGAGTCCATATCGGATCAAAGTCAACTGGTCGAGATGGCAGTCGACCCAGTCTTGCCTTTAGAAAATCCACCTTCAGATGATATAGTTTCCAAAGAGGATGAGAACGACACCATTCAAATTCTTTTTTTCGATATAGAGTCTAATGAACTTGGGGGCAATCCGCCCGTTCCTTCACCACAGGAAGAGACCCCCCCAGTTCATGAAACTTATCCGGATATTTATCGAGGTACCTCCTCTGAGCAGTCTAGTCATTTTATTTGATTGGAATCAACTAGCAAAACCTCGCCTTCCATCTAATGTACCATTCCGAATCATAGTACAAGTTTACAAAATGATTGTGTCTGGCACAATCATAGATGAAGGGGCTTCGGTGAGTATCCTTTCCTCAACTGCTTGGAAAGCGCTTGGTTCACCATCACTTTTTCCTGAAAAGAAAAAATTGTCAGGCTTCAACAAAGGAACCAGTCGACCATTAGGGATCCTTCCAAAGTTACCAATAACTTTGAGAAAGAAAATCGTTTATGTGAACGTGATGGTAGTCCAAGGTCCACTAGATTACAATCTACTCCTTAGACGTGATTATATATATAGCATGGAAGCCATTGTTTCCACATTCTTTCGAGTGATGTGTTTTCCACATGAAGGTAGACTGGTGCAACTTGTCAATCAACTTTCATTTCCTGGTTCAAACATAGCTATAAATCAACCATCATCCCTAAATGGTCTCTTCGCATTAACAATGTCTCTTCCATATTCATCCCATCCACCTAATTATCGCGAGTAGTTCAGTGAGCATGATGAAGATTAGGGGGCATGCACCCTAGTCTGTTTCGGCAGGCGAACCCAGAGGAAAAGAAAGATTTTCTTGAAAGGTCATAATACTTGGACCAAATAACATTTCCGTAAAGGTTTTATGATCAGTCTAACATGATTATTTCCTTTGTACAATTGTGAAGCTTACATCATTCATCTTCGTACGTTATGTGATTGGGGCTCACAAAAATCACCTTCATTCATTTCAATGGGCAAAGCAAAGGAAGAGTTTTTGTCAATCAACAAAAACGATCCTGCCTAACCGCAGGAATTTCCATTTGGTAACCTGGAAACTCTCCTTCTACTAAAAGACCTAGGGGCATGCAAATCTTTGCATGCAAGTGAAAAAGCGACCTTTGTTTTTCTTAGTTTGTAGGTTCTTAACCCTTTAATCTCGTAGCTCGGTCATTCGAGCTTACATGAAAAGGTCATGAGCACATGTTATAGTAGTGATCAAGCTCATTAAAAAATAAATATACCAAGAGACATTATCAAAAGACTGGTAAGAGCAATGTTCCCGCAAGGTTCAAGCTCGTTAAAAAATCAACCCGAACTGAGCACATGTTGGCAGAAGGTTCAAGCTCATTAAAAAATAAACCCGCCTCTGGTAAATAACCTTTTGTGATTGCTTTGCTATCTGCCCTTTTTGAACTTTGGTTGTGTTCCTTTCGTCACCTCCATTTCATTCGGCTGACCATACGCTTCCACTTGATTGTTTACCCTTTTGAGGAACATCTGTGATGAGTGATTTTGATTGCCACCCTCTTCACATTGCCATGTTTTGAGAAGTTCCAAACTTACTTGGAACTAGCTGCTCCTAGAAATATCACTCGTTCCTAAAAAATGAGCCTCTTTTAAACTCTTTTTATAGTCATTAAATATAAAAAGATCATCGAGCTATTAGCCTACCTATCTCGTTAAAGTAAGGGGAATGCTACCCCTCTCATATATTTTAATCTTTTTGGACTTGAGGGATTATTAAACAAAAAGATCGAGCACTTGTCTTTGTCGGCTTGTTAAAACTATCGAAAAGTCATCCCTTTCGTATTATTTTACACTTTTTCAGAATTAAAGGATTATGCCACGAAAAAGGACTGTTGGAGTCTCCTTTTCGTTCGTTTTCAAACTCTCTAAACAAGAAAAGGACTGAGTTATCTTTTTTGTTAAACTCACTAAAACAATAGTGACAAACTTGTCCATCTAGACAAGAACGAGTCTCACTGACGCTAGGCTCCCTAAACACAAAGCGACAGGTTTTCCCGAAGGGAAAATTATAGACCAATCATATGTTATCCTCCTTAATCTTGTCAAAAATAAAGAGGTACTGGTCAGCAATGACTAGGGAAAAATGGAAGAAAACTTGAAGAACTCTATTGGTAGCAAGTCACTCTTGAACATGACACTTTCACTCCATCATCGTGATTGAGTTGGGTTGGGTTTCTGTTCACCGTCACCATTGGTCCACCGTGTCATCCATGGGGTTAATGCTACCAGTCCATATCAGTGTCGCCAATATGTTCAAGAGAAGTCATTCAGATAATTCACCATCTAGCAAATGCCTCATCCACTGCATTACATCCACGCTTCATTTCTCATGACTGCCATTCCTGAACCTCATATCATCAAATTGTTTTCACCTCCACAAAAGTCATTTGCTCTATTTTGCATCGTAGATGTGGGATACATCAAGGCCCTCCTACGACAGGTCACTTCTTGTTGACATCAACTCATTATCCAAGAAGTTGACTTAGAAACAACCCTTTCAGTACTTTGAAGCTTGCATGCCTCAATGGCAGGCTTCTCACTTCCGGCGACAAGTTTACATCAATGACCTTCGACCGAAAGACTTTGCGTGGTGTTTGAAATCAGCTCATATATTCACACCACATGAATTGTACTGTAGTACCTTGAGGGTCATCATCATTATTGGTGATTCCTCTCGCGTCTATTAATAGCTTACATCATTGGCTGGTAATCAGACGATGTCTTTCCATGTTCAACTTCAGAACATCTTTTCACATGGATCGACTTGTACATCAGGCAAAGATTACACGAGTTTTGAAGACCCTGGATCTAGTTTCATCCATCTGGGCTGCGATATATTCAGGAAAAAAAAGACATCAATTGTACACAGAAGCTACACAAATAGTCATCTAGCCAGGGAATATGACTCTTCATGTGAAGAATCACAAGTCTGCAACAACAGACGATTGTCTGTCCTATGTACATGAAAATGAATTTATAAAGCTGAGCATGGGAATGCCCGCCTCAGCTAGATCATGAAAATAATATGATGATGATGTATTGTATTGTATCTTATACAGGTCACCTTCCAGTTCAAATACCTCGGATCCTCATGAATAAAGCATTTCACCCGACATCAGAAGATTTACGACCTCATGCTTTAGGGGGCAGCTATTATAGACATATTTGGGCACTGCAACCCCAAAATCATATGTCCATAAAATAAGGGCTCCTTAAGTCCCTAAAAGTGTTGTTTCACACCCTAAAGGATCATGGTCAGCGGATTACATCATTTCCCAGAAGTTCCACATGAAAAACTACTCAGAACTGGCCTAAACTAGACCATACAGAGTGCTCCATGGGCAAGGTGCGATGCATACTAATTGCCTAACTAGCCAGGTGTGATGTATACTCAAATGGCCTTCTGTGGGGTGTGATGAGCAAGAATAGACAAATGGCAGAGATAGTTTGCAAGGTGGATGATCATGGAATCTTGCAGAAACTTATCCTGTGACACTTGCCTCTCTGAATTCACCCAGGGATGAGTAAGAGATCATGAAATCTCCAAGTGGAACCAAGAACTATTAGTGAAATGACACTAATCAAAAACCCAGAGCTGACTCACACCCTTGCAAGACATCTATAAATGGATCCCTCATTCGAGAGATCTTGAGGCTGGAATTTTGTATTTTGTAAGGAAGTGTTGTTGCTTTGGTGAGAAGAGACACTGCATTGTTGGGTAATTTGCTTGTTCATGAGGTGAAGAGGGCTTCTACAACTGGGAGATGATGTTGGATTAGACAACTGGGTTGTAATCCTCTCTTACATTACTATTAATAAAGTTCTTTGAGTTTTCCTCCATATGATATTGTATTTGTGAATGTTATTGTTTATTAATGCAATTGTATGGTCAATGTGTTTCTGATTCTGCATTGTTTATGATGTTTTAGATAGAGATGCTTTGATAGTTTGTTGTTACTTTAACTCTATAGATACTCTTTGAAGCGGGACAAGTAAGAGAGGAGTGGAAAATTCTATCAAGGAAAGGAGAAATCAAGCTAGGATCAAAGCGAAAGATCCAAGTTGGTCCTCTAGTCTTCTCTTCCATTTATCACACTTAAAGGAACTCTTGAAAAGCTTTCATTGTTTGTTTCTAAGATAGCTGCCCGTCTTAGTGGGACTAGCAGTTCGAATCGACACTAGTTTTCCCTGAAACAGATGGTGATCCCTTTTGAAGATTGTTGAATCTGTAAATCAAGAAAATAACATAGGAGACCAAGATCCGCTATAACAAATTATCCCATCAATGCTTCATTAACATTTTGAATCATAGATGAAAATCTCATTGTGAGGATCAAATCATCCACATATAGAACTAGAATCAATAAATCCAGCCTCTATCTTTGAGTGTAAACTATAAAATCAAAATAACAATAGTTGAACCTAGAAGCAAGCTAAAACTATCCATCTTCTTGTACCAAGCTCCAGGATCTTGTTTGAGACCATACAAGGAATGTCAAAGCTTGCAAAGTAGTGAAGGATCTTGCACAAAACCAGGGGTCTGCTCCATGTAAATCTCATAATGTAGATCTCTGTGCATAAAGGAACTTTTTACATCCATTTAGTAAATGGAATAGCCATAGGGGACAACTAGAGAAATTGAAACATGTATGGAATCCATCTTGGAAATAGGGGTTAAATTCTAAGAATAAACAATCCCTTCAACCTGTGAAAATCCCTTGGTCGTAAGACATGCCTTATGTTTGTCAATAGAGCCATTTGAAACATATTTTGTTTTGTAGATGCACTTCCAGTGAACCAACTTATGTCCCTTTGGAAGAGGAATAAGATCCAAAGTATGGTTTTTCATCAAAGAATAATACTCATGTATCGTGGCAACTTCCCACTCATGTATTCCAGTTACATCATAAAATTGTTACAGATCTTCTAAGATGATTTTACCCAAAAGAAAGATTTCTTTTGACTGTGGTTGATTTACACCTAGATAACTGAAATTAGTTTCATCATAGCCATATCTAATAGGATTTTTTCTCTCTTTAAGGATCCTCCTCAAGGATTCATCTAGAACAGGTTGCTCCTGATTTGACTGCTTAGGATTTGATGGTGTTGTTGGTGGATTTTATTCTTGTTGAGGACATTTAGTAGAACTATCTTCTTCTTCCATATCTACAAAAGTATTCCAATGATTAGAGCCATTATCAATAGTTAAAGATGAGGAACAAGGGGAAGAGGATCCTGGATTATTGTTTTCATGAAAATGAACATCTCTTCAAATAAAAAATCCCTTCTAGAGGTAGGATCAAAGAGTCTATAAGCCTTCATGTCCTCATAGTAACCAACAAATATCATTTGTCGACTCTTGTTTTCCATGGTTTTGGGCTTTTTATCTGGAATTAATAAGCAAGTAGGACTGCCAAATACCCTAAAATAAGAGACATCGGACTTCTAATGTGTCCAAGCTTCCACTACAGTCATATTATGAACTTTCTTATGAGGCATCCTATTTTGATTATAATCATTAGAGGAAATTTTAGTCTAAAAATGGTCTCCTAAGGAAAAATAATGAAATAATAGTTAAAATAATAAAAGAAGAGATGAATTTTGGAAGCAAAAGAAGATTTTTTTTTAATTGTATTTAACCCTATCTCCTTATAGGTTTACTAAAATTTCAAGTGTAGACACTCGTTGGATGCAAAATTTGTAAAATATCCAGTAGATTCACAAGCTCATGCAATTTACTAAAGCACAAGACAAGAATCTACTTCTACTCTTTATAGCAGAATCCCATAAAGATTGATGAAAACAATAATCGACAAGAGGAATAACATCAATGTCACATAACACAATAAGTATCCAGGGAAATCCACAACCCAAAACCCCACTATCCTATCTGTATTGCATATATCAGAAATCCAAGATGATAATACAATGCTTGTTCTCACAAGAACAATCCCTCACTTAGTATAATCAATCTCCAGCTCACAAGCAATCTCAAGCCAAAAATTAGCTTCTTCTGCTACTCGCTAAGCCCCTATTTCCTTGCACAATTCCTATGGATGATTAGCCCATCTTAAAGGGAAACCGGTGCATCCAAAACTGCGCAATCCCTTCAAGGTTCATTTCTTGATTGCATGCACCATCTCTACAACTTAGAAAATTATACAACTGATAATACATTGTCCCTGCACTCTAGTCTCAACTGGGTTTTTCTCATAATCAACATGCATGAGTTTCTTATGAGGGAATCTTCAGTTAACTAGAGTAGCACTAGTTAATGCATTAGTGCACCAACTGACTGTTAACTCACTATTAGTTCCTCAAATAGTTTGGAACTAATTTAACTGAAATTAGCTCAGTAAACTGAGTTATCTAATTACAACTCACAATTAACTCATCTTGGACCCCTATAATATAGGGAGAACATATACATGACTTCCAAAAGACTTCCAACTCGAAATTCCTAAGTTAACTAAGTCAACTTAACTTAATTAACTATTACAAGTTTCGATGAGAAAAGCATTACAATTTTAATTCACAATTTAATTCAAGTACAAAATTAAATTGGAATTTCTGGATTCTATTTTTAACATTTCTTGTTGCTATTTTCAACATAATTAAATTCCACATCTAACGAGTACCCATTATGCATACTTTTGAGAAGATCCACATTGATAAAAAAAATGTAGATACATTAAAAAACATGTTCAACACATTTTTTAATGTATCTACATTTTTTTATCAATGTGGGTCTTCTAAAAAATATGCATAATGGGTGCTCGTTGGATGTGGAATTTAATTTTACATCCAACGAGTGTCTATGCTTCAAATTTGAGCAGACCTATGAGGAAATAAGCCAAAAATACAATTAAAAAAAAATCTTCCTTTCCCTCCAAAATATTTACATATTATGAAACAAAAATTACATGATCATTTCATGGGCACTTTTAGGCTGATTTCCTCTAATGTGGCATAATTAACTGCTTTGGCCTAGAAGGTAGGTTCCAAGTTCTTGAACTGAATCATGCAATTAGCCATCTCTTAGAGTGTTTACTTCCTTTAAAAATCACCATTTTGTTGAGGAGTGTAGGAAACATAGTGCTTATGAAAAATACCATGTTCTCTACAAAAATTTTGAAATTCCTTATTGACATATTCCCCCCCATTATTAGTGTATACCTTCTTGATGGAGCATGATCATTGTTTCTTGACAAAATATTTAAAGGCCTCGAAGGTTGCAAAGACTTCACCCTTTTACTTGAGGATGTATACCCAAATGTGACATGAGAAATCAATAATAAAGGTTAGTGCATACGTGGCCCCTAAACAAGAATGAGTTGAAAAAATCATTAATTCACAATGCACCAACTTAAAAGGTGTTATTTCCCTTAAGGCTTTCCTTTTAGGGAAAGGGATCTTGGTGTTGTTTTCCAAGAGCACAATCCGCACACATCCCATTTGTACAAAAAACTTTTGGAAGATCTGAAACCAAATTTTGAGTGAACATCTACAACAAATATCTATATTTAGATGGCCAAATATTTCCTACCAAAGTCTACTCTAGGAATCAACATGAGCTATAAAAGAAGAAGCCGAGGAACGTTGAAAGTGGAAAAAATTATATAGTTTGGAGGTATGATCAACATGTCCAATAGTAACAACAATTGTTCTCTAATAACTATTTGATTTGGAGAAAAAATCACTATTTTCCCATCACCAGAATGGCAAATCTGATATATGGATAATAATTTTGTGTAGATCTTAGGGACTAGGAGAACATTGTTAATGCATCCATTGGTCAAATACATAGTACTTGACCCCAAAAACTCAAGTTGGCTAGAGTCGTCGACTGTAATATGTGAAATGTTGCTACGGCAAATCTTGACAAATATATGTAGGGTCCAGGAAGATAAAACTTCTCCTTTACCTATTGAGATATTGTGCTTCTTCATGGCAGATCATTAATACTTCCAATTTTTTTAGCATTTTGCTTCAATATGCCCATTTTTGCACAAAAGGTACATGTTTCATCTATTTTTGTCATCTTCTTTTCCTATTTTTTCTTTGTCTTGGAGGAGGATCCATCATTCTTGGAATTTGGAGGTGGCGACATGGTATTCTATTTGGGCTTGGTATTTTTTCTTTTATTGAGAATGGGCTTTATGATGACCTTTGGAGTTATGAGCCACCAAAGGCTGATTTGAAGAGCTAAAGAGAAAATTTAGTTGCTTGAGCTTAGATTGTTCTCACATGAGATGATCATAGAATGTCTCAAAGATGGGCATTTTGAATGAGTCACCAAGGGTGTCCCTTGTTGCATAGAAGGTAGATGTGAAAACTTGAAAATGACCCTTTAGTTTTGACAAGATAAAAAAAATGCGTTATGATTCCTTTTTCTCCTTGTTGCATGTATTTAATTGGGACAATAATAACCTGAATTGAGCAAGATACACCTCAATAGAGACATGATCATTAAGTACTAGGGTTTATCATCTAGTTTCCAATTGTAAAACATGAAATTCATTGGTACTTCCAAAAATAGAGGCAAACTTATCCTAGCTTTGTTTGGGAGTGGTACATTCTTCAAGATTATATAATAGGTTGTTTGAAACATGCAAGCCAATCAACCCCATTATTTCATTTTGTTTATATAGACAAATATTTAAACTTCTTTTGTAAAAACTTGTTGGTTTTCACTTAACATTTGCCACAATTCTTCAGATTGTAACAATTGTTGCATTTTCCTTTTTTAAGTATGATAATTATATGTCCTTAACTCCACCATATTATCAATGTTTTTTAAGCAACAATAATTTAATACTTCGCCCAAAAAATTCACTCAATTTTTTTTCTTACCCAGACCTCTTTTACCCTAATAAGAAAAGAATTTAGCCAATAACTTTTGCCCAAATATTTTTCCAAAACTTCAAGAATCAAAATGTGCTTTCCTCGACAACAAAACCAAAAAAAGAGTTTTACAAACCATTTGCCCAAATATTTTCCCAAAACTTAAAAAATCCAAATGTGCACAAAAAAACCAATAAAACACTTAAAAAAATCCAAAAATGTGCTTTGGTGGACAACCAAACCAAAAAAAAAAGAGAGAAAACAAATTTAATTGATGAAATAATAAGCCTTTACCAAGACCAGATATGATCTTTGAAGAAGGCAAGCCTTATTTGCTATGCTATAGACTTATAAATGCGTTTGGGCAGTATATGCCCACCGTTGGATAAGATACTTGTTTCGATATAGCCGTGGGCATATACTTGTTTTGACCTAGCCGTGGGCATATATTGCCCAAGCGCATTTATGAGTCTACGTCTATATCATAGAAAATAAGGCTGGCATATGAAGAAGCCTTGCTTTGGGTCGATCACCAATCTAAAAGATATCACAATATCGAACAAAAATGCTTGCTCACTCCAATGTTGGAAGATTTGTTTATGACTTCATTCTACCCATAAATCAACTATAGTATGAATACTTCAACTTCAAATTGACCACTCAAAAATCAAGCATTAGAGCCCTAGAATTTCAGGGCATTAGGGATGAGAACGTCCACGCTGGCACTGCTACCTTAGCTCTCCACTACCAGGTGCTTTGGCTGCAAGTTGGCCATGTGTCTGCCAAATCACATTGCACCAGGGCTCTCTTCTTTGGTGACGAGATGCTCATCTTCATCTTTCCGCCACCTGGCAGAGACCTCTCTTGGGCTTATCCAAACTCCCTTGATAAAAAAGCCCCTCTACATTAGCTCCTTCTATATCAAGGTGTAGAGAATGGAAGTTCTAACAGTCAAGCTCTCAAGTGTAAAAATTCCCATGGATCATACTAAAAAAATGAGTAATTTTCTACAAAGAAATTAGAGAATTTAAAGAATGGAAAAAATTAAAATTTAAAGAATTAAAAAAAACATTATGTTGTACATTAAATTAAGAATCAACAACTTTTTACAAAGACATTATAGAATTTAAAGAATGGAAAAACTTACTTTGTATATGAAGCTAATTTATAGAAACAATGGAGCACACTAACAACGCAATAAATAAAGATGCTAAGTAAATCGACCAGTTTCAAAATTCTTTATTAAAACTGACATATTTTTTCTAGACACCTAAATTACATTCAATTGGCACCATTTTAATCAAAAGATAAAATTATTTTAAGACTTCATTGATTATAGGTAGTCTCTAGCGTGTGGTGTCTACCCAATCATTAATTCCTGTGGGGTGTTTATCTCATTTGAACTATTAAATTGAAGTATTTTTTACAGACACCCAGAGTACATTCAATTCGCAACATTGTAATTAATAAATAAAATAATATTACTTAACTCATTATAGGTAGTCCCTACCAAATCATTAATTCCTGTGTGGTCCTTATTTCATTTGAACTGTTAAATTGAAGTTTGTGAATCTTGAGCAAGAGTTTCACTTATTCATTAGTAATATTATAAAAAAATCAAATCGTTTATGTTATTAGTTAATTTGTTCAAAAATAAGTTGTGCAACCATGAACTATTCAAAGATACACAAAAGATTAACTACTTTGTTTGGAGATAGGAGTTCCTAGGTTCCTATACCAATAGGAGTCATAATTTCTGAATGACTGAGATTAAAACTTGTAATATGTACATACCTCTGCTTTCTGCAAATGTTTTCCATATTGAAAAATTAAAAATGTAAAGAGGGTATGTCCTAAAACAATAATCAAAGGACAAAAAGAATAAGAAAAGGTCCAAAAAAGTGAAGAATATGAACCCCAAGAAAAGGAAAAAGACCATGAAAGTGAGTAATCCAAAATGCCACTACTATTCACTTATATGCATAATAATGATTGTGTGCAGCTTGTTAGTCATGCCACAATCCATGGTAATCAGACTATTTAATCTTGATTATGCCATGCTTTAAATTTCATGTTGATAGTTAGAGAATAAAATCTGACCAAACTATTTAATCTCGACATATCATTAGATAGGTAGAGTAAATAAAACGAACTCAACTATTTAATCTGAGCCCTTGGATGTAATAAGGTTAGATTTAGTTACTTTATTATTGTAAAGAGAAAGAAAAATGTTTGATAATGGTTTGCTAGCTCAAATGCACCCTAATAAAGAGAAGTAAAAATGGTAGGATGAGCAGATGGGTAAGTAGAAGAAAGGTTGTAGAAGCATGATGATTGACTAGACAAAAGCACATTTATAATTTTTCAATGTGTTTCAAATGTGAATGGAAATTAAGCATGCATAAGGTTTACAAAGTCAATTAATTAACTTCCCCCATTCATTTCACCCCTTTACTTTACTAATTTCCCATAAATAAGCTCAAAGTACTTAAAACCTTTAAGTCAAAGAGGCTTAGAGCATTTCTCTGACTTTTGGAGGGACCGGACCCTCGGCTCAATGATTTATGGCTATCAAGCACTAAATTCCCATCTCCCTCCATTCCCCCTCATTTCCCCAATAAGGCCCCTTTTCCTAAGGTTAAAACACTATTTACATAGGGAAAGTAATCACCCCCATGGAAAACCCCTTTTTTTTCCCAAAAACCCCACAAAAACACATTACCCTAAGTATTAATGTTAATATGTGAAAACATCAAAATTCACAAAAAGAGCATTTACTTATTGTTGTGTCCCTTTTCCGCCCATTTGTATTAATTACTAATTTTATTACATTAAATCCCGATGAAAACCCATTTTCCCGTATATATATAGCTCCTATATATAAAATAACCCCACCCCTTAGTTTAAATATAAACTATATTGCTACCCCTTATCCCTCAAAAATATTAAAAGCCCGCCCTTAATCATTAACCCTGATTAAATCCTTCATTAATCACCCCGGTGACATAATCCCGCCTTAATCTGTCATTAACCCGATACCGTTGCACTTAATCGCCCGCGGGCCCCCCACTACCCTCTGCGCAGTTTCCCCGCCCGATCATCGTGCGATTGCTTCCCCCCACATCTGATGGCTCTCATCCATATCGGGCCAACCCATCTGCCGAATTATACCCACCCAAAAAAGTGGTTTTGCCACCAGCCCCCGATGCTATGTGTCCACCGATGAGTAGCATCAAGCGGCCTCTCCCAAATACCACCGAGTGCCCGTAAGCGCTACGATAGAAACCATTTACCACCCCGACACTATGCGAAAAATCCATCACTGTTCACCCCCGTACCCGCCAAAACTAATTTTCCTGTGCATAAAAGCCAAAAGCCCCAAATCATTTGTTTTTCTGAAATTTCAATGGTAAAACCTCTGCGCACATGCACGTCATCTGCAAACATTTGAAGCCATCAACCCACGCCCAGTTGCACTCCAAAGACGCTCAGACAACCTTGCAGCCTACACAAACCTGTTTTGACCATTTGCAATTGCCAACCACCCTGTTCAGAGCTAGTTTACCTCAACTCTAGGTATTTAAGCCATAATTCATGAGAAACCCTGTCAATTTCAAAACCAGTTAATGAGTTTTCTTAGTTAAAGGATAAAAATTAATCAAAGAAGCTCAATGAATTACACCCACTCTGTGTTAAACACCATTTCCATAAAAACACTACAAATTACCACCCCCATTCTCAAATCCACAAGAACTAAGAATGGTTGCCCTAATTGACATGGATGTGAGACCCATCTCTACACCCCACTTAGACCTGGACCATCTTCTCTTGGCTGATAGGGATTTCCAGATAAAGGACACCACTGTCCATGAATCCCCGCTTAAAGTATACTGCCAAAGTAGGGATAGATACTTGAACCAGGTTGATGAAATTGGTATGTGGGAGTCCAATTTGCTTAGGTACCAGTTCCCCAGAGTCCACATTTTCCTAGAAACTATACATTATTGCCATGCCAACTATGTCCCCAGCCAAAGAGCAGTCATGTCCCCTAACCAGACCATACTTTTCACTATCACTGCTGAATCTATAAATGAGATGCTACAACTCCAACCTGGCCAAAACTTGACTCCCCTCTCCATTGGAGACATGTTGGACTTATATCCCAAACTCAGCCCTGCAAGATTGGCCCAAATAATCCAAACCTTGATCGTAGAAGATAAGTATACCCCCAAAGAGCCCCCTCCATCTGTAGTAATTTTATTTTCTAATTGGGGCAAAAGTATTGTAGATATGATATCTAGGGTCCTAGGTTATACCACTAGTTAATATATTGATGAGATTATTTTAGCTTTCATGTCCATATACACTCCAGGACAACCTCCTGCTGTCATATATGACTATGCTCAGTTCATAGCTGACAGGATGCATGAACAGTTCCTCAGAATGAGTAATGAGAGAGTTTTCAAATACTCCTCAGTCTTGTATCACCTTTTCCTATATTACTAGTATGAGAAATTCCCACTTACCTTGCAAAAATTGAACACCAAGGGCCAGCCAAGATTAGTTATCTTCTGGACCCCATTGATTCATCAACATCCCTCCCCCTATTCATACAATGAATTCATTGATTCCTTTGTCCACCCTATGATGAACATGCTCACTAGAACCTCTCCACCAAGAATCAGTCCTAAAATCAGGAGAGTCCTTCATCTAAACATCAATCATCAGGTGGGAGATTGGTACTTGTACCAAAACCACACTGAAATCAGGATTTATGGTTGTGAGCTGGCCCCATACAAACTACCTAAATACCTCCCAATGAGGTTATTTTCCCTGGAGTACTACAGGCAAATAATAAATTCAGATGAGGTAAACTTTGTTAAAGTAAAAACGAAAGCCCAACTCAAAATAAAAGACTAATTGGGTCCCTTTATTTGTAATAGTAGAGAAGGTGGGAAAGAGGCAGACCTAATCCTTCAAAGATTAAAACTACAACAAAGCTTCATATGGAGATATGATCCCTTGCATTTCATCTACAAAAGAAGGCAGAAGAACAAGATGGCTCCCTATATCCACCACTGCGTTCCTGAGATAGAAAAGTATGCCAGCCAATTGCAATGGGTGGAAAACACTTTAGAGGATAGGGATAATACTGAAGTTGCTGTGGAAAACACGTTAATTGATCTGGAAAAACAACTTGATGAGGATTCCTTCCTGCAGGTGCCAAGATAGTCAGATAGGCCAGATCAGTCAACCAGGATAGAACCATCAGAGGTACCAGGGAAATCAAGGGCGCCAGAACAATCAGACATACCAGAGAAATCAGACAGACCAGAGATAACCATGAGCACCCCCCCAGTTGTAGAGACTCCTCTAAATGAGAAGAAAAATCTAAAAGGAAATAGGGAAGGGGCCACCACTTCAACAAGAGCAACTTTGCAAGCTTATGCAGAAACAAGCCAAGCTAAAAGACAAAGAGTGAATCCTATCTCTGAATAGGAATACACAGAGGAAACATCAGAGGTCACTAGTACAGAAGGAAATAGGAGCAGGCATTCCACTCCATCTAGAGGCATGCTAGAGCCTTCCACATCACAAAGTCAGATGTTGGAAAGGAAACAAAGTATTGAAGTGTCTTTCTTCAGAATGCCTGCAGGTAAGGACCAAGATATTAAGGAGAGATACAAAGAGATCAAGGCTAGGAATGAGAGGCTTAAGGCCCCAACATATGCACAATATATGAAGATGACCCCCACTAATCAAACAAGGCTAATGTCAGCCTTTGATGTCAAAGAGGGAAAAATGTAGATGACTTTCATCAAGCCAACCACTCAGCAACCAAGGACAACATCAGATTTTAAGAAAGTGGACTTTGAAGTACTAGCAAGGGATATTCATCCCATTGACCATATTGAACTGCACAAACAAACATGGGAGATGATATACTCCACATTAACAGGGAAGGCCATTTTTTCCCACCAATTATAGAACTCCCTGAACAATATATTAGCCCAATTTCAGTTGGAGAAAGCCTCCTCACAAGCTAAAGATAATAGAATCAAGTCCTTAGAGGACTTAGTGATTGAATTGGGACACGATCCCAAAGATGTAAAAGCTGCAGAGCAACTAATTAAGAAGAAAAATGATGACATAGCTACACTCAAGAAGCAGCTAAAGATACCCCAGCTGCATCACCCATAGACACAAGAAGTCCTAGAAGCACAACAAGGACATGAAGAGCTCATGGACTTGGTCCTGAAGCTAAACGATCAACTCAAGGAGATAGAGAAGGAGTTGGACACTTTAATTCAGTCGAAGCAAAGTGACCTGGCCATAAATTCTAGAAGTTTCATCCCCATAGTATCTACAATAGTTCCTTCCACACTGGTAGCATCACTGGCACCCACAGCTCCACCTGCCACAACATTGCCAGTAAATGCATAATCTACTACAACAATAGGTGTATCAGCAAATAAAGCTGCAGAACTTATGAAAGCCATGGAAGATATGTCTATCCAGGCTATAGATCTAAAGAGATTAAAGGAAAAAGTGGCAAGTCTGGAAATAGACTGTAAACTTGCCCAACTCCAGCGGAAAGAAGAAACATAGAAGGCCTAGAGAATGGGTGAAAGAATCAAAATCCTAGAGAAGGATTTAACATTACAGAAACCTCTAGGGAAAACCAAAGAAATGTTTTGGGCCAATATCATTGACTCTATCAATGATATTTGGCTGTTAATTCATGTTATATTTGAGCATACATAATTAGTGAAGGTAGCCACTGAAGCTATTCAAAAAGGCAAGGGAAGAACTGGGGAATAAACCAGAGGAGGCCACTCGACTCATCCATTTATTAAACAACAAGAACAGATATGAGCTCCATGAGCTTAACATAGAAGATAGCACTGAGGGCATTCTGGAGATTAAGGAGGTTCTTTCCAAAAGAAACCTTATGGTTAACCTAGAAGAGAAATGCCATAACATGCAGGTAGCCATTGACAGATTCATGGCTAAGTTTCAGATTTTAAGGCAGAAGGGTCTTCCCATTCCTATGGTCATAAATGACAAGATAATGCCTCAGCTGGACTATAGTGATAGACTCAGGAAGTTGGCCAAGGAACAAGCCAGCTCTTCAGTTATTAAAGCTTTGTGAACAGGCAAAGTGTTATATGATACATTTGAAAATTTGTTTTTCCTAGAGCACAAGGTGAAACACTTGTTCTTAAATAAGCCAAATTTCACAAAATACACAAAGGTCAATGAAATCCACAGAAGGATGATGAATGTAAAACTGCCTAATGAGGAATGGTGGCAAAACATGACAGATTTACTGTAATAAATTTACATTATAAAGTTACTACACAGTAATTGAAGGCAACCAGGTGAAACAGGTAAAAGCAGAGCAGCAGGGTCAAAGAGTACCAGGGTTAAAGAGTATCAGTTGAAAGATAAAAGTAAATATTCCAGCGTAGAAAGGCTACAAATATCAGTCAACTTAAAGGGCTCCAACTTAACTAAAACAACTAGAAACACCACAATAAAAGGGACATCATGAAATAGTTTAACATCTGTCTCTATCTTCATGCAAGAAGATATTCTTATTCCCTAGATTAAGTCTCAAGTTGTTTTGAGGTATTTTGTAAATATTTTGGTATAAATACTTCACATTTCGAAGTATGTAGGGTGGATTCCAAGACATTTCTATAGACTTTTTCTCTCAAATAAAAATTCTATTGTATCAATAACTAGATTGGCTTGTTGGATCAAGGAATAAAGATCAAATATTTTACAAGATTCTTGTGTAGAGTGAAATACAAATAAGTATTCTCCCATGTTCAATGTTGTTTTTACTTATGCTTTTCCATAATCTTTTGTGTAAATTTCTAAAATCTAAATGTATAGCAAGGAATGATATTTCAAAAATTTCTTAAATGCACTTTGTCTTGACTGTTATGCATGATTTATGTTTTCTTCACTATCTTAGCTAGGGAAGTCTTAATTGCTCCTTAGCTTCCATAGTTTCTCCTCTGGTCTATAGCAAAGGATTCTTAATTGCCCTTTGTTCATGATCACCCTTTTTTCTTCATTTTGATCTCGGTCTAAGGATTCTTAAGTGCCCTTTATTCTCCAAGAATTCCACCACCCAACCTTCAATTCAAAATCAAAACCCCAATGAACACTAAGAACTAGCCTAAAATCCCATAAAACAAAGTTAAATTATAAAGAGAGAGCCCTCTCTGGACTTAGGTTGGCTAGAGCCAAAGCCTAAAAGATTGGTTTGTGGTTACCTCGGTTGCTTCCTTCTTTTGATAACTTCTAGGGAAAAAACTAAGTGATAACATAGTGGCGACTCCACTGGGGATCTCAAATCCTCAGTCTTAATAAACCTTTGAGAAAATTTCAAATCTTTGTTTCAAACATCTTGAAGGGTTTATTAGAAGTTGTTTACAAAATTTCACAAAAAAAGGAAGTAATTAGGAAAGCTTGAAATTATAGCTTCAAGGAGGACTCACTATACTAGGGCCAATCCAGATCCAAACCTTGCCCCAGTAGTGGATAATCACAACTTGAATGCGAGAAGAACCAAAAGACAAGAAAGTTATGTCAGTCCAACACCTTCAATCAGAGTAGATTCATGCCCTGATGAGTGGTTATTTTTAGAATACCTTCCCTTTGATATGTCATTTGACCTTTCCTTATTTAGAACCAGGTTTGAAAGTGCACTTGATGACATAGTTCTAGATCCAGAGTTTATTGCAAACCTCGAAGTCCAAAAGGAAAACCAATCACTTGATGAGTATATTTTAAATTCCCCTCAATCATCCCTTATTACTGCTAAGAGCCCCCGAGCTTTCTGAACTAGTGTCCACTACCCTTAGTTCACCATTATTCCCTTCAACCTATGAAGTTCATTCACTGCCTCCATTTATACCTTCACTTCCCTACCAACCTACCATTACCCATCAATCACCTATTACTCCCAGTTCTCCAACAACTACTGTATCATCTCCAAGTACCTCAACCCCAAGTCTTAGCCCTACCCAACTTAGAGCCATGGAAAATATATATGCTCCTCTTGTGTTACTTGCCCCACTTGGTGCCATGCCACAAGACTACCAAAACAATATTGTCCAATTTGATGGCATAGGACCTTATACAGCACAACATCATGTAAAAAAAATGACAGACTACTTTGAATTGCATGAAATTGATATTGGAGATGTTCAAATGAGACTTTTTTCTCAGACTCTAGCTGGTGATGTTAGGAAATGGTTTAGAGCTTTACCTGCTAATAGCATAGATAGTCTAGATATATTTTATCAACAATTTTTAAATAGACGAGAAAAGAAAAAGAACCCTTTGCGAATCCTTTTAGAGTACGAAAATATTAAAAGAGGACCAAATGAAACAATCTAGGATTATTGCTCCAAATTTAACAATATATACAATGCAATACCAGTCAATCTTAGACCCCCACCTAACTTAGCATTAATAAAATTTCCTGATGGGTTTGATACTGATATGGCATTCCAACTTAGAGAGAGAAATCCCCCAACTTTAGAAGACATGCAAAGTGTAGCAGTTAGCGTAGAAGCCAATTTGTTAGCAAAAAGAGTTAGGGTTAGGAATGAAAGGAGAGGATTTGCGAAAGATGAAGCCTCACCCTCTGACCTTAAAATAGATGTCCTGGCTAAAATTATGGAAAAGCTTATGGATATGATAGATAATATGGAGAAGAAGCCTCAATGGGATAATCAATAGGCACCTCCAGTGAGAAATCCAAACTTTAGAAAGAATCAGAATCAAAATATTGGAAAGAATGGACCTGACCAGAATATTAGGCCTCCCTTTCAGGAAAACTATGCTGAAACATCCCATTCAGATGAACTTGAACAAGACACACACATTAACTTGATGGGATTAGATGATGAGGAAACTATCTTCTTGACCCAAGATGAGCAGGAGTTGCATATGCTGCAGTAATTGCAAACCCAATATGGAGAGTCATTTGATTGTAAGCAAGGATATGATTTTTCCATATTTGAAGTACACAAACAATACAACTTAAGGAGTAAAGAGAATTCTGATACTCCTGACCAGACCAAGAAAACAACGCCAAATCAACCCAAGAAAATCAAAGTAGCTCCAATTACTAAAACTCTCCAAATTCTCCCTAGACCAAATGAGAACTCTCTTGGCCCCACCATTGTAGATATAACCCATGACCAACCCCCTAATGATCAACCATCCACTTCAATCCCCTCCAAGAAGACATTGGAGAAATCTCCAAACACCATATTAGAAAATTCACAGAAAAAGACCTCAAATGCAGAAAAAGAAGAGCAACCTACTCCAATTCTTGCTATGAAAATTCCAAGTCCTCAAATAGAAAAAGCCCCTTTGCCTTTCAATTTGGGACCAGAGGTAACTAAACTAAAAATTTCAGTTCCCTTAATAGAGTTGATTAAAAGTGAAACCTATAAGTCTCAAATAAACCAAACCTTAAACATTGTTGTAAATGAAGATTCTGTCAACTTGTTTGAAGATCAAGCCGAACTTATATTTAGTCCTAATGTTAATGGAAAACCACTAGAAAGAAGGATACCACCCTTTTATATTAGCCTTAGCATTCATGATAAAATCTTACACAATGCAATGTTAGATTCTGGGGCCTCACACAATTTAATGCCAAAATCAGTTATGAAAAAATTAAACTTAGACATAACAAGACCTTACAAGGACTTATTTTCATTTGAATCTAGTCAAGTAAAGTGTCTAGGGTTAATCAAAGACCTACGTGTTACCTTAGTACAATATCCTGCTAAAAGAATTCTCATGGATATAGTAGTCGCTGACATCCCACCTAAATAGGGAATGCTATTGTCCAGATCGTGGGGAGCTAAACTCCAAGGGTCTTTACAAGTTGATATGTCATATGCCACAATCTCTGTTTTTGGACAACCTAAAAAGCTGTATAGAGAGACCCTAATGAAATTTGTGGTGAGTAACCGGGATAGGCATCAAAACTTTCCTATCTACTCCCTGTATTCAGACATTGATTCTTTTATTTTGTATAATGATGAACAAACACAGCAAACCAATTCAAACAATATTATTTCAGAACCAAAAGAAATTGCAGTTACAGCTAAAAAATAAACTGTCCAAACTCAAGATATTTCCAATAAACAAGATAATCAAAATGCAGCTGACAACGAAAATTTTCTTCCCCCTGACAGTGAAAATTATGAACATGAGATATTATGGCACCTTGAATTTGATGGATCAGTGAATAAGTTAGGAGCAGGAGCAGGAGTGTGGATATACAATCTGGAAAATGATCACTCAGAAGGCCATGCTTATAGACTAAATTTTAAATGCACTAACAACATGGCTGAGTATGAAGCCCTCATTTTAGGTCTCAAACTAGTTAGGAATTTAGGAGCCAAAAGAGTTTCTGTTATGGGAGACTCTGAGTTAGTTATAAAACAAATCAAGGCTATATATATGACCAGAGATCCTAGATTAAGTTTTTATAGAGGGACAATTGTAGAAATAATGAATACTTTCCTAGAAACTAAGCTTGCAGTCATCCCAAGGAAGCATAATATGCAGGTTCATAGTTTAGCAATGTTTGCCAGCACTTGTAAGTTACCATTTCAACCTAACCATCAGTACACTGCTGAGGTCAGGCACAGACCTGCTATCCCAAATAACTTGAAAAACTGGCAAGTATTTTCTAATGACAAACAGATAAAAAAAATTTAACCTTAGAGGAAGAATTTGTAAATAGTGATATAGATATTGACATAACATTAGATCCTGATTTTAAAGATGAAATAGAAATTAATGAAATAGAAGATGAAAAGATAGATAGATTCCATCCCACTAAATTTTCAAAATCAGATGTAGAAAACCTAAAGCAAGTTGAGATTAATGAAACAATTGACGAAGACTTTGAAGTCATTAATCTCAAAGACAACTTTTTTCCGAAAGGATTAACCCCTTTGGAAGACTTGTTTGATTCAAATGATGTCCCTAGAAAACCAAAGATGGAACCTTTAAAATCTGATATAGAGGAGTGTAACATAGGCACTAAGGAAAATCCAAAATTAATCAAACTTTTGAAGTCATTACCTCCTACCGAAAAAGTGAAATACCTTGAACTATTAAAGGAATTCCAAGATGTCTTTGCTTGGAGTTATGAGGACCTCAAGTCCTATGATACCAACATCATACAACACACCATCCCCATAAAACAAAACTAGAAACTTTTTAGACAAAAGCTTAGGAGGATTAATCCCATCCTATTACCTTCTATTGAAAAGGAAATCCGAAGGATGTATGAGGCCAAGATAATAGCACCAATTAGATTCTTTGATTGGGTTTCAAATTTAGTGCCAACAAGGAAGAAAACTGGTGAGATCAGACTTTGTGTTGATCTCAAAAATCTTAATAAAGTTTCACTCAAAGACAATTACCCTCTCCCTAAAATGGATCATATCTTACAAAGGGTAGTTGGGTCAACCAAAATCTCATTATTGGATGGGTTTTCTGGTTATAATCAGATTTTAGTTCACCCAGATGACCAGGCTAAAACTACATTTACTACTCATTGGGGCACATTTATGTATGTAAAGATGCCTTTTGGATTGATGAATGCAGGGGCCACTTTCCAAAGAGCCACGAACATAGCTTTTGCCAAGGAAATTCATGACTTCCTAGTCATATATTTAGATGACATCACTGTATTCTCAAAATCTGATAATCAGCACTTAGATCATCTAAGGCAGGTTTTCGTCAAATGCAGGAAGTATGGAATCTCTTTAAATCCCAAGAAATCTTTATTTGGGTTAGAAGAGGGAAAGTTATTAGGCCATATAATCTCAAAAGATGGTATTCGAATAGATCCTGCAAGAATAGAAGCCATCTTATAGATACAACATCTTAGGAAAATTAGGGAATTATAAGCCTTTTTAGGGAAAATTAACTTTTTTAGGAGATTTATTTCTAACCTAGCAGAATTAATTAGATCATTGAACAATATGTTGAAAAACAATTTGTCCATAAAGTGGACCATTGAGGCTAAGAAATCCTTTGAAGACATTAAGCTAGCCTTAACTAAAACACCAGTCTTGATTAGTCCAAAATTTGACAGAGATTTCATTTTATTTTCCTTTGCTTCAGAGCATACAATTGTTGCAGTTCTACTACAGAAAAATGATCAGGGTTATGAACAACTTATTGCCTTTTTTAGCAAAGCCTTGAGAGATGCCCCCTTAAAATACAACATAATGGAAAAGCAAGCCTTTGCTTTGGTCAAGGCTATCAAAGATTTCAGAGTTTACATTTTATATTCTCATATAATAGCCTATGTCCCTAATTCAGTAGTTAAGGATATCCTAACTCAGGATGGTCCAGAGGGAAAGAGAGGGAAATGGATCGCTACGATATTAGAATATGACCTAGAAATCAAACCAACAAAATTAATCAAAGGCCAAGGTTTAGCCAAGCTCATGGCTGAATCGAACTGTCAGGCCTTAGATATAAATTTTATTACAAAAATGGATAATGGAGAGGAGATGGCGACTCCACCAATCAACTAGGCCTTTATTGAATCACCATGGTATACTAACATCATATATGTTCTACTAAATCTACAAGCTCCTCTTGAATTATCCGAGACCAAAAACAGGTTTTTAAAAATGAAATCCTTAAAATTTTGCATAGTAGATAATGCTTTGTTTTGGAGGAATCATGAGGGTATTCTTCTCAACTATTTATTAAAAAAAAATATGACAAAGTGTTACAAGAGTTTCATGCAAGTGACTGTGGAGGACATCTTTACTGGAAAACCACTGCTGACAAAATTCTTAGAGCTGGTTTCTATTGGCCTACTTTGTTTTCTGATGTAAAGAAATATGTAACCTCCTATCATAAATGTCAAATTTTTGAAGGAAAGAAAAAGCTTTTACCCCTGCCCCTAAAACCAATCTCTGTTGAAGCACCTTTTCAACAATGGGTTCTTGACTTCATTGGTGAAATCCACCCACCTTCCTCTACCCAACACAAATGGATCCTCACTGCTACATATTATTTTACCAAATGGATAGAAGCCATACCATCAAGGCAAGCCACTGACACTGTTATAATAACCTTCCTTGAGGCCAACATCCTATCTAGATTTGGGTGCCCAACCAAAATCATCACTGATAATGTAGCAGCTTTCAAATCTAGAAAAATGATAGATTTTTGTAGTAAGTATCATATAACCCTGGGCCATTCCACAACTTATTACCCCCAAGGAAATGGACTAGCAGAATCCTCAAACAAAAGTTTGGTAAATATCATCAAAAAATTGTTAGAGGGTAACAAGAAAACATGGAACAAAAAGCTAGTAAATGCCTTGTGGGAAGATAGGCTAACCACAAAGAAATCAATTGGTACTTCTCCCTATCAATTAGTTTATGGAATGGAAGTTGTTTTCCCATCTTCCTTGGGAACACCAGTAATGAAGCTGCTCCAAGAATTGCAGGTTGAACCAAATGACATCCAAAGAAGAATCAATCAAACAATTCACTTGCAGCAGACCAGGGAAGAAGTGTACATCAGATCTCAGGTTGTGCAGGAAAGGATCAAAAAGAATTTTGATAAAAGGACTAAGGCTGAAGATTTTTACCTAGGAGACAAAGTTTTAAAATGGGATTCAAGGAGAGAAGATAAAGGTAAACATGGGAAATTTGATTTCCTATGGAAAGGCCCATATATCATTTATGCTTTCAGAGGTAATAATGCTTTCTTCCTCAGAGAAATGGATGGCACAGAAGCAGAAGGAGGACCAGTGAATGGTCAAATGCTCAAACACTATATTGAACCTAGTTACTGATTTCACTGATCATTTGTACATACTTTACTTTCAAAAGTCTAGAGTTGATTGGATGGTGATTTTTGAAGTTGAAGCCCAGAGAGAAGGCCCTAAGCTTTAAAATTTTACTGTCATAATTAGTAATAATGCAGAAGCATAAAAGGGAAAGGTTGCAAGGTAATATCATAGCAATTCAGAAGGCCATTGATCTACAAAGTTCTTGACATTTCACCAGGAAATGCCATCCCCAAGTGGAGCCACTGTTAGGTTCCTATACCAATAGGAGTCATAATTTTTGAATGACTGAGGTTAAAGCTTGTAATATGTACATACCTTCTATTTCTACAAATGTTTTCCATATTGAAAAATAAAAAAAGTAAAGAGGGTATGTCCTAAAAGAATAATCAAAGGACAAAAAGAATAAGAAAAGGTCCAAAAAAAGTGAAAAATATGAACCCCAAGAAAAGCAAAAAGACCATGAAAGTGAGCAAGCCAACATGCCACAACTATTTACTCATATGCATAATAAGAATTGTGTGCAACTTGTTATTCATGCCACAATCCATGGTAATCAAACTATTTAATCTTGATTATGTCATGCTTCAAATTTCATGTTGATAGTTAGAGAATAAAATCTGACCAAACTATTTAATATTGGTAGATCATTAGATAGGTAGAGTAAATAAAAGGAGCTAAACTATTTAATCTGAGCCCTTGGATGTAATAAGGTTAGATTTAGTTACTTTACTATTGTAAAGAGAAAGAGAAATGTTTGATAAGGGTTTTCTATCTCAAATGCACCCTAATAAAGAGAAGTAAAAATGGTAGGGTAAGTAGATGAGTAAGTAGAAGAAAGGTTGCAGTAGCATGATGATTGACTAGACAAAAGCACATTTATCATCTTTCAACATGTGTTTCAAATGTGAATGGGCAATTAAGCATGCATAAGGTTTACAAAGTCAATTAATTAACTCCCCCCATTCATTTCACCCCTTTAGTTTACTAATTTCCCATAAATAAGCTCAAAGTACTTAAAACCTTTAAGTCAAAGAGGCTCAGAGCATTTCTCTGACTTTTGGAGGGACTGGAACCTCGGCTCAATGATTTATGGCTATCAAGTACTAAATTCTCATCTCCCTTTATTCCCTGTTATTTCCCCAATAAAACCCCTTTTCCTAAGGTTAAAACACTATTTGCCTAGGGAAAGTAATCAGCCCCATGGAAAACCCCTTTTTTTCCCAAAAACCCCAGAAAAACACATTACCCTTAGTATTAATGTTAATATGTGAAAACATACAAATTCACAAAAAGAGAATTTACTTATTGTTGTGTCCATTTTCCGCCCGTTTGTATTAATTACTAATTTTATTACATTAAATCCCGATGAAAACCCATTTTCCCGTATATATATAGCACCTATATATAAAATAACCCCACCCCTTAGTTTAAATACAAACTATGTCACTAGCCCTTATCACTCAAAAATATTAAAATCCCACCCTCAATCGTTAATCTCGATTAAAACCTTCGTTAATCACCCCCACGAAATAATCCCACCTTAATCTGTCATTAACCCGATACCGCTACACTTAATCGCTCGCCGGGCCCCCCACTACCCTCTGTGTAGTTTCCCCGCCCAATCACCGTGTGATCACTTCCCCCCACATCTGACGGCCCTTATCCATATTGGGCCAACCCATCTGCCGAACTATACCCACCTGAAAAAGTGGTTTTGCCACCAGCCCCCGATGCTATGTGTCTGTTGATGAGTGGCATCGGGCGGCCTCTCCCCAATACCACCGAGCGCCCATAAGTGGTGCGATAGAAACCATTTACCGCCCGCACGCTACGCGAAAAAACCATCACTGTTCACCTCTTTACCTACAAAAACTAAAATTTCCATGCATAAAAGCCAAAAACCCCAAATCATTTGTTTTTCTAAAATTTCAACAGTAAAACCTCTGTGCGCATGCACGTCATCTGCAAACATTTGAAGCCATCAACCCACGCCTAGTTGCACTCCAAAGATGCTCAGACAACCTTGTAGCCTACACAGACCCCTTTCGACCATTTGCAGTCACCAACCACCCTATTCAGAGCCAGTTTACCTCAATTCCAGGTATTTAAGCCACAATTCACCGAGAAACCCTGTCAATTTCAAAACCAGTTAATGAGTTTTCTTAGTTAAAAGATAAAAATTAATCAAAGAAGCTCAAGGACTTAAACCCACTCTGTGTTAAACACCATTGCCCTAAAAACACTGCAAATTACCACCCCCATTCTCAAATCCACAAGAACTAAGAATGTCTACCCCAATTTCCATGGATGTGAGACCCATCTCTACACCCCACTTAGACCTGGACCACCTTCCCCTAGCTGATAGGGATTTCCAGATAAATGACACCACTGTCCATGAATCTACGCTCAAAGTATACTGCCAAAGTAGGGATATATACTTGAACCAGGCTAATGAAATTGGTCTGTGGGAGTATAATTTTCCTAAGCACCTGTGTTATAGACATTTTTGTGCCTTACAGCATTGAGCATGAAATGTCCATAATCTAAGGGATCCAAAGTCCCTAAACATGTTGTTCCTACCCCTAGAGGAACAAGGCTAACAAACCACAGCAATTCACAGAAGTTCTCCACCAGAAACTGCTCAAAAACAAGTCAATTCAGGATCATTTTAGTGACTACACTAGCTGTTTGCGCTGAATGTCAAAGCCAACACTGGCTACCTGCGCTGAATGTCAAAGGCAACACTAGCTACCTGCGCTGAGCGAGAGTGGACATGTGGCAAGTTCATTTCTCAAGGTGTCAGAACCCAGGAAGCTTCCAAAATGACACTTGCCTTAGGGAATTCGACTGGTGATGAGTAAGAGGTTCCAAATCTCCAAGTGGAAGCTAGAACCTCCAAGTGGAATCAAGAACTGACAGAGGGAGAGGACACTAGTCAGATCTCAAGCTGACTCATCCTCTCTCCAAACATCTATATATGGATCTCTCCCATGAGATCTGGGGGCTGGAATTTTGTTATTGCAAAGAATTGCTGTTGGTTTGAGACTGGAATCATTGGGTGCTTAATGCTTTGAAGGGGATGAAGATAGGAATTCCATTTGCTGGGAAGGAGATGCTGGATTGGAGCCTTCTTGGTTGTATCTCTTCCTGAACCTTGTTATTCATCAATAAAGCTATCTTGGTTTCTCCTATATACTGATGTATCTTTGATGTATGATTGCATTAGTGTATTTGGTTTATTTCTAATCCTAAACTAGTTATGAATGTGAATATCTGTCTTTGTGTAGTGTTCTTCTCTTGTCGCAAGTAGCTGTTCTCTTGTGATCTTGTAGGAACCTGTTGAAGCTGGGCGAGCGAGAAGACAAGTAGCTATTCTCTTGTGGTCTCGTATGAACCTGTTGAAGCTGGGCAAACAAGAAGACAAGTAGCTGTGAACTCCCAAAGAGAAGAGAGACCGGATCGAAGGACAAACAGAAGACACCAGTAAGTCCATTTGTCTCTCTTCTTTCTCATTTCATAAAGGAAGAAAACTAGAATAGCTGTCTCTGTTTGTTGCTAAGGCACTGTCACACCTTAGGTGGATAGGATCGTCCTGCATAGGCATTTTTCCCCACAACAAATTGGCGACTCCACTGGGGAGATCTGTTTAGTCATTTTATTTGTGTTTCTATCATTGTTTGTTTCATAGGCTCGACAGCAATAATCGAACTGCATCTGCTATTCCCGGATGCAAAGTAGACAATTGCTGCTTTGATCCAATCACTGGACTTGTCTATGATCTGAACAATGGACTCACAAATGATTTGATGATCCTTTGTGATAGATCTTAGTACTCCTTCAAAGCATCCCTTTGATTACACCTTGCTTGTCGCTTTGATTTGGCCTGAAACTGTAGATTAAATAGCAATCTGTGACCCATAACCAGTGAGAAACGAGAGTTTCTCCTTCAGAGCAGATCCAGTGAAGGGATTCTGCATTTCAACGCAGGTCCCGTGAAGGCTACCTGCGTTGAATGTCAAAACCCCTGTGTTGAGGTTGCGCTGAACCAGTTTGGCCTTGTGCAGCTGGGTTCTCTGCTATGTTTTGCCTTGTTTTGATCTCTGATTTTTGCAGCCTGTAACCAGCATAGGTACCAGTCTGATAACTCCTTTTCTCTGCTTAAATTCCGCCTCCTTTTGTACAAAAAGACTGTGAGTGTTTTTATGTGTTGGTGGCATCATTTGCAGTTTTCCTTTGCAAGAGCGAAATAGTCATCCTGTAACCCTTGATTCAGATCTGTTCATTGTGATCTTAGGAGAGAGTTCATTGGCTGTTTGCAGTTGATTATACATTTACTTTTGCATTTGGTTTGAGTTTGTCTCTTTTAAGTGTCGAAACAAGTATTCATTTCGAAAATCGTTAAGTGTTGTAATCTCTTCTACCCTCTCTGATTTCGAAAAAGTAAACTTGTTTGTATTTGTCATTTAAAAGCAAATTCAAAGTTGTACAAAAAGCTTTCTTTGTAGGCATCAATACTAAGAAAGCAGAAAACAAACACCTGCATTGTGCATTTGCATCTTGATAGTTTGCATGCTTGATTTAGGAAAAGTGCATTAGAGTGTGTTGATTTCTCTTTGAGAAAAGATGGTGTCTTTCTTTTCCCTTAGTAGCTAGGATTTTCAAAGTTGAAAAGATATAAAGCTTGCTTATCATCTTTAGACTGCATTTAGGAATTGTATAATACATCTCGTGGTGATCCAGAAAGGCAAACTTCTAAAAAGATCAACCTAAAATAAAATTGAATGAACTTAACAACGCTTTGTAACATAACGCACAACATAGAGGTCTAGGCTAGAGATGTGTTCCGGCGTCGTAAAGCCTGGTGACTGTCGATCTCGTTGAAGGTGGGTGATTCCTCCTGAGGGACGATAGCGCCAGTACGGATTGTGCTCCCACGTACCGTCGCGTATATATTGGGAGACCCCTATAGGCATAAAACCTTTATCCTTAGGAAGCCGTGTCGGCCGCCCTACTGATCGCAATGCACTTAACACAGCATTCAGGAAGATCGACCGCCCGTACCCTAAAAAGTATTCTGCGGTTTTGCGAAAAGTTTGGCACACCCTCTGCCTAGAACTCCAGAGCAGTTCCTTTTGGCCTTTTTCAGACTCTATAACGGAAAAAGTCCATCTGAGCATTTGTCACTTCGGGCTCGTTAAAACATCGAAGGAGACTAGAGTCATCTTTAGCTTTTTCTCGACTCTTTAAAAGTGAAAAAGCAAGTTGTGTCTAAGCGTCGTTAACAATTTATTTTAAACAGAACAATCACCCTTTATTCCTGCGTTGATCTTTAGGTTGAAAAGATGGAGCCCACCAACCAAGGAATTCCCCTTGGTGGAAATCCTAGTCCCTTCTCCTCTTGGGGAGATGTTGGTGTGCCCCACATGGCCACTTTGTCACTTCCAGGATTGACAATTGGCCTGCCAGTTTGGCTCTTTTCAACCAATGTCGTTCAGAACACCACTATTCCTGAACAGTCAAGTCAACAGTTAGACCAGACCAGAGTTGCCCACCAGCCTTCGACTTCATATAATTCTTCCTCTCCTCCTTCCTCTTCGCTTAACGGAACTGGTAAAACAAAAAACCAAGTTCCTAAGGGGAAGAAGGAAAAGAAGAAGAAAGAGAAGAAGAAGAAGGAGCCAAAAGCAACTGGGGGCAAACAAGTGTCGTCTGACAAAAATCCACACACAGCACTAGCAAGGCCTAAATCGCCATGCGTCATATGCAAGGGAGACCACTTACACAGAGATTGTCCCTGCATCCCTCGGATACTAAGGGACTGGTCTCCCCGTTTGCACAATTCGGTGGCATCAACCTCTGATAGCCATGTTGACAGCACACCGTCAACTAGTGAAAGTGAAGCCACAGGATAGAGAGGGAAAGCTAGATTTCCCTGCAAACTGTGTGAAGGCGACCATGCCATCCACCGTTGTCCATTCTTAGACGAGGCTAAAAGAGTTTTGGAAGATCGCCCGATTTTACGAGCGCAACTTCCTCCTGGATATCAAAAACTCCTGCCAAGTCCTTCGCTAGTTGAGAACCCGACTAGTCCGCTCAGGTGGTCAGCCGAAGCACCTATCATTGAAGATGAACCGTCTGAATCCATACCTGACGAAAGTCAAAAGGTTGAGGCGGCAGTTGACCCGGTTTTGCCTTCAGAGGCTCTATCTTCGAATGATACCATCACAGAGGAGAATAAAGACGACACCGTCCAAGTTCTCTTCATCAACACAGACTCTGACGAACAAGGGGGCAATTTTCCCATTCCTTTATCGCAGGAAGGAACTTCGTCAGGGTCATACCCGGTCGTCTATTCGATCCCACCACCAAGCAACCTAGTTGTGTCCTTCGACTGGAACCAACTAGGCAGACCTCGGTTACCAGCCAGTATACCATTCAGAATTATCGTTCAAATATACAGAATGGTAATGGCTGGCACAATCATTGATGAGGGGGCATCTGTGAGTATCCTTTCCTCTATTGCTTGGAAAGCGCTTGGTTCGCCAGCGCTTTTGCCTGAAATGAGAAATCTATCAGGCTTTGATAAAGGAACCAGTCAACCTTTAGGGATCCTCCCCAATGTGCCTATCACATTGAAAGGGAAGACCGTTCAAATGAACGTGATGGTCGTTCAAGGACCCTTGGATTATAACCTACTCCTTGGACGAGACTATATATATTGCATGAGAGCCATTGTCTCCTCACTCTTTAGAGTAATGTGTTTTCCGCATGAAGGAAGAGTGGTCAAGCTCGTGGACCAACTTTCATTTCCCAGATCGCGCATCGCAAATAGTCATGTACCATCCCTAAATGGTCTCTTCACTCAAGAAGTGTCTCAACCCACGGTCCATCCTCCTGATGAGCGCGAGTAATCTGGGAGGATATGACTGGAACCCAGGGGGCATGCGTCTTGGTCTGCTTCGACAGGAAAAATTTGGGTATAGGGTAGGTTTCCGCGGGAGAATATGACTAGTCTGTACCCCATCCGTCTAGGAAGAGGGGTTATTCTAGAATAAGATTCTTTTGTCAAAGTTATGTGAGTTGGCGGGCTTCGTCGCTCACCTTTGTCTATTTCGGTAGACATTGCCGAGGAAGTGTTTTGTTTGAAAGATTAATGAGACAATCTTTGGGTAACCTAAAAGAGGTAAGCCTCTCTTGTTAAAACAAATGTTTTGACGGAAAAGAAGTAGAGGTAACCTTGAAATCATACTTTATGCCTGGGGGCATGCAAACCTTTTTGAGTGCAAGCAAGGGGCAGCTATTTATTTTTAAAATTTTTAGGACCTCTAACCCTTTAAACTCGTAGGATTAGTCGTTTCCGAACTTGCATAACGGAAGGATGCGGGGCATAGCTTTGTGAGATGAAGCTCCATAAAAAATAGAATCTTAATGAGACTTTCTTATCATATGACTGGGTTATTCGAGCAGTTTTAGCACACAGTTCATGCTCGTTAAAAAATAAATGCAAGATCCGAGCAGTTTTAACGCGGACTTCATGCTCGTTAAAAAATAAACATAAGCAATGAGCAAGTGTTTCCACCAGCGTTTAAGCTCATTTTAAAATAAAAAATGAACCACTACCCGGTAAATAACCACTGTGAATGTAACCTTATCAGCCATTAAAGCCTTGGTCGTGTTTGCACCGTCACCTCCACTTTTCATTTGGCCGATCGTTCATCTCCATATGATTGTTTACCCATTTTGAGGAACAGCTGTGAAGAGTGATTTCACCTAGCCATCCTTGTGACACTGCCGTGATTGGAAAATTCCAACCTGTACCTGGAATCAGCTGCTAACCCTGTTTATCACTCGTTCCTCAAAAGACGAGTCTTCTTTAAGCTCTTTTCAACTGACTCGTAAAATATGAAAAGATTGCCGAGTCCTTGGCCTTCCAGCTCGTTAAAGGGATAGGAAGAGCTATCCCTCCTCTAGATTTTAATCTTTTTGGACCTGAGGGATTATTGCACAAAAAGATCGAGCGCTTGTTTTATTCAGCTCGTTAAAACTATCGAAAACTCATCCCTTCTGTATTGTTTTATACTTTTTCGGACTTAAGGGATTAGATGACGAAAAAGGACTTTTGGAGTTAACTTTATGTACCTTTTCAGACTCTCTAAAAATGAAAAGGACCGAGTTATCCTTGTCGTTAGACTCGTTAAAATCATTAAATAGCGACAAACTTGTCTTTAGACGAGAACGAGTTTCACTATCGCTAGGCTCATTAAAACATAGCGATGGGCTTGCCCGAAGGGCAGGTTATAGAACAAGCATATGTTATCCTCCTCAAGCTTGACAAAAATAAAGAGGTACTGGTCAGCAATGACTGGGGAAAAATTGGGAGAAACTCAAGAAAACTTTGATGGTAGCAAGTCGCTCTTGAACATGACACTTTTCCTCCGTACCACAATTGGGTTGGGTTGCTTCATTCACCGGTCACATCCATGGTCTCGCCATACCATCCATATTTGGGGTAATGCTACCAATCCATCGCATCAGTGTCACCATATGTTCAAGAGAAGTCGTTCAGAAAAGTCAACCGTGTCCCATCCACTGCCGTACATTATCCTTCATCCTTTCATGACCACCACCTTGAATCATATGTCACAGATCGTTTTCACCTCCATCAAAATCATTAGCTCCATTCCATGTCACTGATGTGGGATTCATTAAGGCCCTCCTTTGACGGATCGCTTCTTGTTGACATCAGCTCATTATCCAAGAAGTTGATCTAGGAACAACCCCTTCAGTACTTTGAAGCTTGCATGCCTCAATGGCAAGTTTCTCACTTCCGGCGACAGGTATACATCAATGACCTTCGACCGAAAGATTTTGCGTGGTGTTCGACGCCAAGTCATTTATTCACACCACGTGAATTGTACTGCAGTACCTTGAGGGTCATTATCATTATCGGTGATTCCTCTCGCGCTTGTTAACGGTTTACCTCATTGACCGGTAATCAAGCGATGTCTTTCCATGTTCGACTTCAGAACAATTCTCACATGGATCGACTTGTACTTAGAGTGAAGATCGAACGAGTTTGAAGACCCCGGATCTAGTTTCATCCATCCGGGCTGCGATATATATTCAGGAAAAATAAAGACATTGACATGTACATCATTGCAGCAGATAATCATCCTACTCAAAAGGATGATAATTTCATCAAAATTATCAGTCTACCATCAGACGATTGTCTGTTCTATGTACAGAAAAATGAATTTATAAAGCTGAGCATGGGAATGCCCACCTCAGCTAGATCATGAAAGCAGTATGAAAAATAATTTATTGTATTGTATCTTATTACAGGTCTCCTCCTAGCATTGGATGAACTTCGGATCCCCCTGATAAAGCATTTCACCCGATAAACGGCCTCATACTTTAGGGGGCAACTGTTATAGACATTTTTGTGCCTTACAGCATTGAGCATGAAATGTCCATAATCTAAGGGATCCAAAGTCCCTAAACATGTTGTTCCTACCCCTAGAGGAACAAGGCTAACAAACCACAACAATTCACAGAAGTTCTCCACCAGAAACTGCTAAAAAACAAGTCAATTCAGGATCATTTCAGTGACTACACTAGCTGTTTGCGCTGAATGTCAAAGCCAACACTGGCTACCTGCGCTGAATGTCAAAGGCAACACTGGTTACCTGCGCTGAGCGAGAGTGGACATGTGGCAAGTTCATTTCTCAAGGTGTCAGAACCCAGGAAGCTTCCAAAATGACACTTGCCTCAGGGAATTCGACTGGTGATGAGTAAGAGGTTCCAAATCTCCAAGTGGAAGCTGGAACCTCCAAGTGGAATCAAGAACTGACAGAGGGAGAGGACACTAGTCAGATCTCAAGCTGACTCATCCTCTCTCCAAACATCTATATATGGATCTCTCCCATGAGATCTGGGGGCTGGAATTTTGTTATTGCAAAGAATTGCTGTTGGTTTGAGACTGGAATCATTGGGTGCTTAATGCTTTGAAAGGGGGTGAAGATAGGAATTCCATTTGCTGGGAAGGAGATGCTGGATTGGAGCCTTCTTGGTTGTATCTCTTCCTGAACCTTGTTATTCATCAATAAAGCTATCTTGGTTTCTCCTATATACTGATGTATCTTTGATGTATGATTGCATTAGTGTATTTGGTTTATTTCTAATCCTAAACTAGTTATGAATGTGAATATCTGTCTTTGTGTAGTGTTCTTCTCTTGTCGCAAGTAGCTGTTCTCTTGTGATCTTGTAGGAACCTGTTGAAGCTGGGCGAGCGAGAAGACAAGTAGCTATTCTCTTGTGGTCTCGTATGAACCCGTTGAAGCTGGGCAAACAAGAAGACAAGTAGCTGTGAACTCCCAAAGAGAAGAGAGACCGGATCGAAGGACAAACGGAAGACACCGGTAAGTCCATTTGTCTCTCTTCTTTCTCATTTCATAAAGGAAGAAAACTAGAATAGCTGTCTCTGTTTGTTGCTAAGGCACTGTCACACCTTAGGTGGATAGGATCGTCCTGCATAGGCATTTTTCCCCACAACAACCAGTTCCCTAGAGTCCACATTTTCCTAGAAATTGTACATTATTGCCATGCCAACTATGTCCCCAGCCAAAGAGCAGTCATGTCCCCTAACCAGGCCATACTTTTCACTATCACTGCTGAATCTACAACTCCAGCCTAGCCAAAACTTGAATCGCCTCTCCATTGGAGACCTATTAGACTTATATCCCAAACTCAGCCCTGCAAGATTGGCCAAAATAATCCAAACCTTCATCGTAGAAGAGAAATATACCCCCAAAGATCCCCCTCCATATGTAGTAATTTTATTTTCTCATTGGGGCAGAAGTATTGTAGATATGATATCTAGGGTCTTGGGTTATACCACCAGTGAATATATTGATGAGATTATTTTAGCTTTCATGTCCATATACGCTCCATGACAATCTCCTGTTGTTATATATGACTATGTTCAGTTCATAGCTGATAGGATGCATGAATAGTTCCTTAGAATGAGTAATGAGAGAGTTTTCAAATACTCCTCGGTCTTGTATCACCTTTTCCTAAATTACCAGTCCGACAAATCCTCACTTACCTTGCAAAAATTGGACACCAAGGGCCAACCAAGATCAGTTACCTTTTGGACCCCATTGATTCATCAACATCCCACCCCCTATTCATACAATGAATTCATTGATTCCTTTGTCCACCCTGTGATGATCATGCTCACTAGAACCCCTCCACCAAGAATCAATCCTCAAATCAGGAGAGTCCTTCATCTAAACATTAATCATCAGGTGGGAGATTGGTACTTGTACCAAAACCACACTAAAATTAGGATTTATGGCTATGATATGGCCCTATACAAACTACCTAAATATCTCCCAATGAGGTTATTTTCCCTGGAGTACAACAAGAAAATAATAAATTTAGATGAGGTAAACTTTGTTAAAGCCAAAAAGAAAGCCCAACTCAAAATCAAAGACCAATTGGGTCCGTTTATTTGTAATAGAAGAGAAGGTGGGAAGGAGGCAGACCTAATCCTTCAGAGATTAAAACTAAAATGGAGCTTCATATGGAGATATGATCCCTTGGATTTCATCTGCAAAAGAAGGCTGAAGAACAAGATAGCTCCCTATATCCACCACCGCATCCCTGAGATAGAAAAGTATGCCAACCAATTGCAATGGGTGGAAAACATTTTATAGGATAGGGATAATACTGAAGTTGCTGTGGAAAACACATTAATTGATCTGGAAAAACAACTTGATGAGGATTATTTCCTACAGGTGCCAAAACAGTCAGATAGGCCAGATTAGTTAACCAAGACAGAACCATCAGAGGTACCAGGGAAATCAAGGGTGCCAGACCAATCAGACATACCAAAGAAATCAGATAGACCAGAGACAACCATGAGCACCGCCCAAGTTATACAAAATCCTCTAAATGAGGAGAAAAATCTAAGGAGAAATGGGGAAGGGGCCACCACTTCAACAAGAGCAACTTTACAAGCTTATGCAAAAACAAGCCAAGCTAAAAGACAAAGAGTGAATCCTATCTCTGAATAGGAATACACAGAGGAAAAAACAGAGGTCACTAGTGCAGAATGAAATAGGAGTAGGCCCACCACTCCATCTGGAGGCATGCCAGAGCCTTCCACATCACAAGCTCAGATGTTGGTAAGGCAACAAAGTATTGAAGTGTCTTCCTTTAGAATGCTTACAGATAAGGACCAAGATATTAAGGAGAGATACAAAGAGATCAAGGCTAGGAATGAGAGGCTTAAGGCCCAAACATATGCATAGTATCTGAAGATGAACCCCACTAATAAAACAAGGCTAATGTCAACCTTTGATGTCAAAGAGAGGAAAATATAGATGACATTCATCAAGCCAACCACTTAGCAGCCAAGGGCAGCATCAAATTTTAAGAAAGTGGACTTTGAATTACTAGCAAGGGATATTCATCCCATTGACCAGATTAAACTGCACAAGAAAACATGGGATATGATATACTCCACATTAACAGGGAAGGCCATTGCTGCCCACCAATTACAGAACTCCTTGAACAATATATCAACGCAATTTCAGTTGGAGAAAGCCTCTTCACAGGCTAAAGATAATAAAATCAAGTCCTTAGAGGACTTAGTGATTGAATTGGGACATGATCCCAAAGACGTAAAAACTGTAGAGAAACTGATTAAGAAGAAAAATGATGACATAGTTGCACTCAAGAAGCATCTAAAGATACCCTAGCTACATCACCCACAAACACAGGAAGTCCTAGAAGCACAACAAGGACATGAAGAGCTCATGGACTTGGTCCTGAAGCTAAACGATCAACTCAAGGAGAAAAAGAAGGAGTTGGACACTTTAATTCAGTCGAAGCAAAGTGACTTGGCCACAACTTGTAGAACTATCATCCCCACAGTATCTTCAGTAGTTCCTTCCATACTGGTAGCATCACTGGCACCCACAGCTCCACCTGCCACAACATTGCTAGTAAATGCAGAATCTACTACAGCAACAGGTGAAACAACAAATAAAGCGGCATAAATTGTGAAAGCCATGGAAGATATGTCTATCCAGGCTACAGAGCTAAAGAGATTAAAGGATAAAGTGGCAAGTCTGGAAACAGACTGCAAACTTGCCCAACTCCAGCAGAAAGAAGAAAAACAGAAGGCCTAGAGAATGGGTTAAAGAATCACAATCCTGGAGAAGGATTTAACATTACAGAAACCTCTAGGGAAAACTAAATAAATGCTTTGGGCCAATATCATTGACTCTGTCAATGATATTTGGCCATCAATTCAAGTTATATTTGAGCAGATAGAATTAGTGAAGGTAGCCACTGAAGCTATTAAAAAATTAAGGTAAGAATTGGGGAATAAACCAGAGGATGCCAATCAACTCATCCATTTCGTAAACATCAAGAACATATATGAGTTCCATGATATTAACATAAAAGATAGGACTAAGGCCATTCTAGAGATTAAGAAGGTTCTTTCCAAAAGAAACCTTATGCTTAACCTAGAAGAGAAATGCCATAACATGCATGTAGCCATTGACAGATTCATGTCCAAGTTTCAGATTTTGAGGGAGAAGGGTCTTCCTAGTCCTATGGTCATAAATGACAAGCTAATGCCTCAGCTGGACTATAGTGATAGACTCAGAAAGTTGGCCAAGGAACAAGCCAACTCTTTAGCTATTAAAGCTTTGCCAACAGGCAAAGTGTTATATGATACATTTGAAAATTTGTTTTTCCTGGAGCATGAGGTGAAAAACTTGTTCCTCAATAAGCCAAATTTCGCAAAATACATAGAGGGTGATGAAATCTACGAAAGGATGATGAATGTAAAACTGCTTAATGCGGAATGGTGGCAAAACATGACAGATTTACTATAATAAATTTACATTAGAAAGTTACTACACAGTAAATGAAGGCAACCAAGTGAAGCAGGTAAAAGTAGAACAACAGGGTCAAAGAGTAGTAGGGTCAAAGAGTATTAGTTGAAAGAAAAAAGAAAATAAGATTTCAACATAGAAAGGCTACAAATATCAATAAGCTTCAAGGGCTCCAACTTAACTAAAACAACCAACAACACCACAATAAAAGGGATAGCATGAAACAATTTAACATCTGTCTCTATCTTCATGCAAGAAGATATTCTTATTCCCTAGATTAATTCTTAAGTTGTTTTGAGATATTTTGTAAATATTTTTGTATAAATACTTCACATTTCGAAGTATGTAGGGTCGATTCCAAGACATTTCTATAGACTTTTTCTCTGTTGTGTCAATAAATAGATTGGCTTGCTGGATCAAGTAATAAAGATCAGATATTTTACAAGGTTCTTGTGTAAAGTGAAATACAAATAAGTATTCTCCCATGTTCAATGTTTTTTTCCTTATTTTTTTTTCCATAATCTTTTGTGTAAATTTCTAAAATCGAAATGTATAGCAAGGAATGATATTTCAGAAATCTTTTAAATGCACTCTGTCTTGACCGTTATGTATGATTTTATGTTTTCTTCACTATCTTAGCTAGGGAATTCTTAACTGCTCCTTAGCTTTGTAGTTTCTCCTCTGGTCTATAGCAAAGGATTCTTAATTTCCCTTCGTTCATGATCACCCTTTGTTCTTCATTCTAATCCCGGCCCAAGGATTCTTAAGTGCCCTTTCACCCTGGTTAGAATTACTTCACCCATTTGGCCTTAAGATTTGCATTTTGCTATGCTAGCCTACCCTGTGAACATTCCCTTTAATGACTTGGTCCAATTATGCTATCCATTTGTTGACTCCATAGCCCAATGGCTTGAAGACCTAGCTCCATCCATCTGCTCCAAGAATTCCACCACCCAACCTTCAATTCAAAATCAAAACTGCAATGAACACTAAGAACTAGCCTAAAATCCCATAAAAACAAAGCTAAATTATAAAGAGAGAGCCCTCTTTGGATTTAGGTTGGCTAGAGCCTACGCCTAAAAGATTTGTTTTTGGTTATCTCGGTTGCTTCCTTTTTCTGATAACTTCTAAGGAAAAAACTGAGTGATAACACGAGTCATGAAAATATTCAATGGAGCCATTCTAGGCATTTTCAAAAACTTTCCATGTCCTTCTATCCATTTCCAACCTAACTTTGGAGAGGTGATTCACTTCTAGATTCATGTCCCTATAAACATGATTAAAAGTGAGATGAGAGAAGTCGAGAGGATGTATTTAATATTTTGGAAAAATGGCATAAGTGAGTAGCTCTGTAGGGAGAAGTCCCCATTCATTTATTTTATCACAAGTATAGAACCCCCATATAAGTCGAGCTGAGTAGTGTCTCTTTCCCTATGTAGTTGCAAGGAGAGTTTAAGAGCCATAACTTTGCTAAAATTACTTTTTGTGGGCCAAGGCCCATTGAGAAGGAAATATGGTCTTCATTTGTGAGATGAATTATACCATCTCCCCCCCCTTTGATATGGGTTCCATTAGGTTGCTCCATGATCCGCGAACAACCATGGATATTCCACTAGATAGTTCATCACAACAAATCTGATAAATTATACTTAAAAATCTGAAATCTACATTATGAGGGTTTATTTTTCTTAAAATTTATGGATATGTAAATTACCATTTATTGTGTATGCATGAAAGTTATAATTATGTAGAAAATAGATAACAATGAAATAAAAACCCGGAAACCACGATTTGACATGAGATATAACCTAGAAACCTCTTTTGGGAGAAAAACCAACTGGAAGGGGAGGTCACTCTACTCTCTTTCTATGAATACAAAAATGGTTGTGAGTACAAAGAAGTAAGGCATGTGGTCCGTTGGCTACTACAATGAAAAAATCCTCTCTTTGTGCCCTCTCCATATCCCTTTCGACTACTCTGCTTGTTTCTGGAACAAATGAAATTGAAAAGAATGGAACCCCTTTCCTCTTTGTGGTCTGGTTATAACACAACTCGATAGACTACTAGTGGTTACCTTTGACTTAGTCAAATATTAACCAAAGTTACAATATGGACTCTTCTAGAGTCATCTTCATCATGATCACATGGTTAGCCATTTTTCCATTAGTTATGGTGGATGACATGGCATCCTCTTGAATTATGGTGTTGAAAACAAGAAGATCAACTTTCAAGTGACATAAATTTTACATACAGACTCTGATTGAGGAAATTATTGTCTTGTTGGAAAGGTCTCTATGTGTAGAATATGGAAAAAAGGTACAATTCTAAAGTTATAATTTTTTTCCACCAAAAAGAGTCTTTTGATGCCTCAAAATGCTTCAAGAAGTTTTTATACCCCAATTTGCAAAATTGGGTCCCACCGATAAAAATGGTCTCGTGAAAGGATTCCTCCACTTTTTCTAGCCTGAAAGCATCATGATGGATGAAAAATAATATAAACATCGAATATAGATCACAATCCGCATTTTGAGAGGCTTTTGGTCCCCAAAATATTCTACTAAAAGAGGTGAGGAAATTTTTCCCCCACCTTCTCTTACGTGTACCATTTAGCCTTGCCTATAAGTTGTCCTTTCAACAATTTTTTCCAAAGGTCATGCTACCCTTTTCTTGTATTTTTTGACCTCTTCTAAAAATTTGTCTCCTCTGTCAACTCTGCTTGACCATTTGGCATCAAATCCTCTACAAAAGGTAGGATTTGTTCCTCTTTCTGATCTAGCATGGAAGGCTCATAGAGTTTTAGATTCTTTATATTTAGAGTTGAGTAAATGCACTTGTAAGGGGGTAGAATAAGTATATAGTAGTTATATCCCACCTTTTCCAATATTTCAAAGTTACCATTTAATAGAGCCTCAATTTTCTTACCAAGACCCTGTAACCTCTCCATGTTCATGTTGAAATTCGAGTGCTAGCTAGAGTTTCTAATCATGATAATTACTTGTGAAGGTTATATTGTCCTTTTAGAATTTCTTTATTCTTCCTCAAGAAATTAAACTTTAACAATTTAATCATTCAATTACAAGATAAATACATCTCATAGTGCACAAGAGACAAGAGACACTAGAAATTAGGCCAGCGGCCAGGGCAAAACCCACAAGGGGAAAACCCAACAATCATTTCCATATAGAATATTTATCAACAAGAGAGAAATCTAAATCATAGACAAATGGAATAATAGTAACTAGATCACTCTCCAAGTACCAAGCCAACCCTCCAAGACATCTAGAATAAGGTGCCTCAATCTGTCCACGATTAAGTTTGCAAAGAGGTTTTGTTATGTTCTTCAATGGAGCCAAATTTTGTCTTCTTCTTTAGTCTTAGAATATGCCACAAAATATCAGATCATGCTTCAGAATGGGAGCTTCAAAACTTGACATGATTTCCATAGAGATACTTCTTTAAACCTCCCATCATTCCATATATATATATATATATATATATATATATATATATATATATATAGATGTATATATTTCTTTAGATTTCGTATCTTGTACAAATGTTCTATTCTTCTAGCAATATTTCTTTTGGAGGGAGACAAACAATTTATATATATCCTTCACCTAGAGTGAATGAGTGTCTTCATAGGAAGGCTAACATGAATTCTTAGAGGGCCGACTTAGGCCCTTGGAGAGATAAGAATATACTATAAAAATTTAATTTTCTTCCTTTTAAATATCCAAATGGGACATAAAAATTAATTTTTCGTTTGACTCAAATAAGTTCTTTTTGACTCTTTACAAAATGATAAAATATTATGAAAACCAAACCTAGTTACAATTTCAATAGTCCCTCTTACCTAGGGAGGTATTCATAATGACTCATCGAGATATTATCAAGTTGAAAACCTCTATAAGAAAGGATTCAGATTAATAAGCATCATGATAAACATCATCATGACTAGCAATGTCGAATTACCAAGGCCCATACAAGTAAGCTTTATATATCCACTATATCATAGCACAATGTTGGGAGGCATTCATAGGACACCACACAACCACCTCTCCAAGGTACATACTTCACCTATGTTCCTCAATGTATGTCCTCCATAGTATCCTTTCCTAATTCAGTGTCATAGTACCTGACACAAAGAAATGTCGGTCCACTAGACCATTCTTAAACCAGTCAATGTACTTGACTTAGGATGTTAATCTTAATTGGTCACAAAACATGACACAAGAGTGTCTATCCATGATTCTTATCCAATCTACGATTCTCCCTATCCGGGTCCATGTACTTGACATAGTGTGTTAATCCTAATTGGTCATAGAACATGACACAGGGAGAAAACATCTGTCCATCCTCACTCACTCTCAATCTGGGAGGAGTTATCCACAAGTCTAAACTTGTCTTGGAAGTACTCATGTGTCCCTTACATCAACTACCTATTCATCCATGGAGATCTATTATAGCTTCTTAGCTCTGATTTGCACCATATCTCGACTAGTGGTACTTAATCTCAATGTGATTCGACCTTCCATGAAAAATAGGGTTGTATGACAATCTTCATATAGATTTCATTATAAAGTATCATGTTCAAATCTAACACGCAGTCCAACGATCCATCATACATTTTATGGAGATAAACTACTCCATAGCTAATTTCACAAGCCATCATATATTCTGCCTTCACAGTGCTAATAGTACAACAACCATCATTAGTACTTTTATTTCTATCAACACTCCCAACCTATTAATCAAATTAAATACATCAGAGAACCAATCAACTTCCATCATCCAAATTCCAGGAGGATCTTGATCACATGATTCCATTAACCAAGGAATATTTTACCAAGTTTATACCAAATCTCAAGTCCCAAGTAGTAGTTTATCAATCCAAGATCCTTCATGTCAAATTCTACTTCCAACTCCCTCTGAAGGAAACACGTTTTATTTTGACACAAGATTCCTTCTATCATCAGAAACAAATAATTGGAGATCAATATTTCTCTTAATCAATCAATCTCAAATGATGAAGTATTTTTCAATCATGAGGCTCCTCTTTCATGTTTTTCAAAATCCAGGGGTAACTCTTCCAACTGAGAAAATTGTCTTATCAAAATTCTCTCCCTCTTACTAGGAGAGCCTTCCTGCTTCCATGCTACTATCTACGACATGCTTGACTTTTATTATACACAAAAATCAAGTCATATACTTTAAATTTCTTTCTCCCTATGAACTTGGTTCTTGTTCTAGTACACATCAAACAAGTCCTCATGATTTTCTTCATTCTTCTAATTCTTTTATTTCTCATATTTTGTTAAGGCTTAGGAAACTATTATCACTGACCTGCAATTCTTGTTACAAGGCCATGGAAGAACAAATAATATAGACAAGAAACTAAAGGTAAAGAAGATTAAAATAGTAGTAAACAAAGAGAAGAGTTATACAATACTTAAGTTTTGAGAAATGTCATCTCCCTCTTAATATAAGATATTTTTGCATTCATCTTGCAAATTCATCAACATACTTTTAGTTTCATTGACTAAGCATTCCAGCCATTAGATCATATAAGATTCAAATTCTTTGCACATTACTCACCTTTCTTAAGTGGACTATCAACCTTGAGAGAGGACTCGACCTCTTTTAGGCATACTTACTGATATCTTATGGTTTGAAAAACAACTCGAATTGAGTGTCATCATACCACGCATTTCACATGTCAACTTCTTTTGTTTGTTTATGTATAAGTCTACATTCTCAAGTTTCAAACAAATTATCACAGTAAGATTCCAGTGTGCAAATTAAATTGAGTCCGACCTCTTGAGATCCAAGGTTTAGATTATAGAGGCTTGATTATGTTAGTATAGTATTTAGAATAAGCTCTAATATTTCAAAACATGTGAGAGGATCACATATCTTCATGGAGAAGTGTAGTTATTTCTTCTTGACTCACGTGCAACTATTATGTGATCAAATACTATTTGAGTAAGATAATCATATCCAAAAGATTTTTCCAAGGGAATATTATAGTCTATTTTATAACAAACAGATTTGAAGACCACAAATTTTTTAATCAAAACCATACACAATCCTTATTCTTGATTTGACAACAGACATTTTTGATTCCGTAGTATGTCCTTGTCCATATTTGTTCTTGGCCATCAAGCACATGGAGAATAATGTTACTTAGCAACAAATAATATTGTGTAACAAATCTATGAAATATATTCACACTTTGTTAAGAGTTCTAAGTCATCATAGCAATAAGAAAAAGGGGTTACTTAGCTTGCTTCCTCTAGAGAGACATTGACTTTGTTCCTCAGATCCTTCATAGACTTTGTTCTTACATGGAATTGTGACACATATTTAAGGTATATTACAATGATGAGATTTGTACTTTAGAGATGATCTTGTATTTGGATGTCATCATATACTCTAGGCCTTGTTCTTCTTCTCAAACTTGTTACTTTCCTAAGAGATTCAGACCTATCTAGTTACAAATTCATACTTTCTCCAGTAATCGAGGACTTCAGAACTTTCTTCTAGCAATTATAGACCTCAATTTTTTTTCTCAGATCTAACAAATATTTTCTTAAACCTTTGGATAGATAGAGACCACAAATTTCTGGTCTAGTTTCATTGTGATGATAGTAAACTTAAGAATTTTTCCATAGAAATTGTTGACTTGTCTCCATAGGTGAAGTTGGATTCTTCGTTGTGTAACAAAAGTGGACTTCCCTTCATGCAACTTGGAAATGTTTCCACAACGGTGATTAATTTTATTATTTTTTGCAAAAGTAACATGAATCAAACTTATGATCATAGAGATACTAGACTTCTCACTGAATTGAATTTCTTTCATAGTGACTCTTGAAGGAGTCCTTCTTGCATGGAAATTTTAGGTTCATATCCATAGAGATAAATCACAAAGAGCTCAACCATTCACATATAACATCTAGACAAAGATAATTCAGATGATGACACAGAGGAGACTCAAGTTTCTTATAGAACTCAAATATTTCTTCAAGATTGTTCTTCATAGAGACACATATCTCAAGGTTTCATTCTTCTATAGTTGCACTTATGCCATGAACAGAGAGGGATATAATAATATGTGATCTACAATTTTCTTGTTATCCATAACTCTAATACCATGTTGAAATTTGAGTGTAAGCTAGAATTTATCGTCTTGATAATTAATTGGGAAGTTGTTATTGTTATTCTAGCCTTTCTTTATTCTTCATCAAGAAATTATACTTTAAAAATTTAACCATACAAGTACAAGATAAATAGAGATCACAATGCATAAGAGACAAGAGACAACAAGAATTAGGCCAACGACCAGTGAAAAATGCATAAGGGGAAAACCCATCAATCCTTTTGTTTTTAGAATCTTTGTCAACAAGAAGGAAATCCAAGTCATAGAAAAAATGACTAGTAGTAACTAGGTCACTCTCGAAGTACCAAGGAAACCCTCCAAACTTCAAGAATAAGGTTCCTCAAACTATCCACGATTAAGTCTACAAAGATGTCTACTTTTGTTCTTCAAGGGAGCCAAATTTCATCTTCTGATTTAGTATTATATTATGCCATACAAATTCAGATCATGCTTGAGAATGGGAACTTCAAAACTTCACATGATTGCCATAGAGATACTTCCTTTAACCTCACATCATTCCCCATATATATTGCTTCATATTTCATATGATTTACAAATGTTATTTTCTTCTTGCAATATTTTTTTTGGAGGGAGAGAAATGATCTATATATGGCCTTAATCAAGAGTGAATGGGTGTCTTCATAGGTAGGCCAACATCACTTCTTGGAGGGTCAACTTAGGAACTTCGAGAGACAAGAATATACGATAAAAAAATATTTTTCTTCCTTTTAAATGTCCATATGGGAAATGAAAAATAATTTTTCTTTTGACTCAAAGAAATTCGTTTTGATTCTTTACAAAATGATGAAATATTATGAAGACCATTCATAGTTACAATTTCAATAGTTCAATTGTAATCGTACTCTGTCTCCCACCTTGAACAACTTCTTTGTTCTTTGTTGATCATGCTTGGCCTTATATTTTTCTTGTAACTTCTACACTGTATCATATACTTGTATATGGATCTATATGATACTATAAAAAAAAAATAAGCCCTCAAGGCATCCCTTGTAAGATCCTCCCTCACTCCTCCTTACTTCCCATATGTAATATCCAAGGGTGAGGTTGGAAAATATCTAAAACAAGTTTCAAATGGGGACTTACCAGTATAAGTTTTGACTGATCTTTATAAGAGTGTTGTATATATACCAAATTTTCATCCCAAGTCTTCGGGTGCTTATGATTATAACCCCTCAAAAGCTACACCAAAGTTTAGTTGACTACTTTTGTCTACCCATATGTTTTAGGATGGAATGTTGTAGAGCTCTTGAACTGTGTGTCCATATTCTCCCACAATGTAATCCAAAATGCACTGAAAATACTCATGTCCATGTCTAAAATAATGCTCCTGGGTATCCTAAATTTCACCTAGACCTATCCAAAGAATAAGTTTGTTAATTCGTGCCCACCCATGGCATTTTTATAGGGAATCAGAACACATATCTTGTTGAACCTATCAATTACCACAAATAGGTAATCATGTCCCTTCTTGGTTGTTAGTAAACATCCTAGAAGGTCCATGGAAATTATTTCTCAGAGACGAATGGGTACGGGTAAGGGATAATATATATACCCAATTTTTTGTTACTATCCTTTCCAGTATAACAAAGCATACATCCTCTTATGAACCTAGATACATGTTCTTGCATCTTGAGCCAATACACATACCTTTATAAGTTGGACATGGTCTTCCCTACACCAAAGTTACCTGCAACCTTGGAGGTGTGAGCCTCTCTGATCAGCTGTTGTTGCTCACCTTTAGGAACACATAACTTATCCATCTAGTAAAGTAACCCATCCTGGGGATGGTATTCAACTGTGCTACAACCATCATGCACATGAATATTAACTCCGTAACTACTAAAACACTTCCTTGAATACTTGTAGATGATGCTAGACCCACCAAGATTCAAGGGATCTCCCCGATATGAAGTACCAACTAGACCTCACACCGTTTGGAGTAGGATTCCCAATAGTGGGTGGTAATGTTATGCCTTGACTGTGAAAACATGTAGAGTGAAGTATGGTAACTTTGGGTGAGAGGAAGTGTCTAATCCTACGGTGAGTTAAGTGCGATGCATGAAGGTTCCAACACACGAAGGGAAAAGGAAGTGCGCCCCTTGCAAGAATATAATAGTTTGCAGCTTGAAAGGAACATACGAGCATAATGACATCACAAGCTAAGATGGAGAAGATTCCACAAGTTAAAGTTTTGAATTAACACAACAATACGCATTCAACAATATTCATACAAATGCAAATGAAATAGTTCATAAGAATAAGCATAAGTTAAATGACATACATTACAAATACAACAAGAATAGTCCTACTATATTCACAACATATGCATGAAAGAATGTTGCCTCTGATTTTATTATTATAAGTGAAAGTTCCATTCATACATACACCATTAACAAACCACTATCCCCAATAGTGGAACATTAAAATCAAGAATACATTATCCTCCAAAGAAGTATACTCACTCTACGTTATGGAGAAGCCAAGGCTTTACATAATACTCCCAAGCTCCTTCTCAGCCCAAGCCTAGAAAAAAGCTTGGCTCCAAAAAGCCCATTACATGAGTTATGAGGTTCTATTTATAACAAGAGTGGGTGAATCTTTAACTCCCCTTTGTGACCTTTAGACTACCCTAATGACTCTTCATCTTCTTTACAAAATGACTCATTACATTACGTCATGACTCTTCATATTCCAATATTGACACTTTGAGTTTCACTTAAAACATAATTACAAATAATATTACATTTTACACTTGTACCCATATAAGAAAAAATAGGGTAGAGACAACATGACAACCTAACAAGATGCAACTCTATGATGCTTGAGTTTGGGAGAAATCTAGCTCAACATCCTCCACTTGTTGTTTCTCGGTCATATATTGGTGCTAAGCTCGGTACTGTGTGATGATGTCCCCAAACTACATGATGGTGTTTGAATGGAAGAAAACTCTAACCTCCATGGAATCTAGGTACAATGTCTTGCAACCAATTTCAAGTTTGTTTTGAAGCATGAGAAACATTGTTCTGACTTGGATAGGACCACTGACATGATTTTGCATGTTCTATCTATTCATCTCCAAATATTCATTGGTGGAAACCTGTCTTAGCTGCTCCAAGTACTCTTCGATATCTTGTCTGACTTGGTGTTTGCATTTGGCTTTAGTCAGTGAGCCAACTGATGGGATCTTATGTGTTTTCACGATGAAATCCAAACTATTGTATAACCGTACATCTGGGGTTTGAATAATTCCAACGAACGAGGTGAAATACTTGTTGTTCTGAATCAATATTCAAACTGTTTCTTTCTCCAGCTCTACCTATGGCTTCATTTTCTTTCCCAAGTTATGTGATACCCCTTTGTATCACATTGTCCATTCATGCATAGATGTGATGGAAGCTTATATAATCTTGAGAGTTTTGAGAAAGCATTTTCTTTGGTGCTGCAAGACATGCAAGCAGGAAACCGCCTTATGTACGGTAATGAGCTCCTCATAGAGGTCCCGCATGATCTCTCGAAGTGTCGATGCTTCACCAAGTATTGTTGCTCTCATTTTCTCCAAGTAGACCTTTGTGAAGATTGCGTTTTGTGTCGCTGCATTGAGCTGTTCTATCTCTTGTTGGGAAACTTTTAATTTCTATGCAAATTTCTTGTTCTTGGTCATCAAATACTAAGTGTTTGGTCTTTCTTCACTTGCAAAGGCCAAGTTGGCTTCGACAATGGAATTTGGATTCTTGATGGTGTCCCTCACTATCACCCTCTCTCTAGTGAATGTAGGTGATGCATGATCATACATAAAATTATTTCTCCATACTTGTACAATTCTCTTCTAGAATTCATCATAAGATATATTGTACAAGTCAATTACCAAATAATCATCAAGAGGAACAACATCCCATTCTTCGTTCAGAGCTAACTTAGCTGCTGGAGGCGATGGAGACTAAATGGCGACCTGTGGTGCACTCAACATCAGGTCGACATCCTCATTCTATGGCTCTAATTCCAACTCCATATTTGTAACTTCGATCAAGTCTTCAATCTACTAAGAAAGCTCCCAATCCTACATCTGTTCACCCTCCTCCTCTATTGCTAGTTGGTTTTGTTCTTGCTATTCAATTTATATCGACACTATTTCTTTTGTTATGGTGCCTTGCCTTTCTTCTCCTTCCTACTTCTGATTCTCTTCTTGTTCTTTCCTCCTCAACTCCCATTCTTCCTTCAGTTCTTATTCTACTTGATTCAATCCTAGTTCTGCATCCTGAAAGATCTTCTTTTCTCTCTTTCTCTTCTCTTCTCTCTATATCATCTGCTCCCTCTTTGCTTCTGCTGCCAAAGCTGATTGCATAAGGGTTGAATTTGATTTCAATTTGCAGCTTTATTCTCCCTCTATTTTGCCAATAACCTCTCTTTTTCCCTTATCTTGTACCGGATTTTTGACTTCTGCCCTGCCTGCTGGAATTGCTGCCATGTTAGTGTTGAATTCTTTTCTATAAACAATTGAGTGTCCACATATATTGGAAAGTTAACTAGTTCTTTCTCAACTGCTTCCCCAGTACTTCTTTTAGTGGTTTTTTTTGAAGAAACTCTTTTTGGTGCCATGGTAACAGTGACTGCTGGAGAGAGGTGCTAAAAAATAGTGGTACCTATGGGATAGGAAAGACACTCATGGAACAAAAACATTAGCCTTTAGAAAATCTACTTACAAGGCATGATCAAGAAGCAAATCGGGCATCTAATGAGAGGGATTGCACAATTTTCAATAGTAGGAGGGTTTGTCTACTTGTGGGAACTTTGCACTACGCAGTCCCAACAACCAAGGATGAAGATTGTGGCTTGAGACTGTGCAATGTACAGTTTAGCATAGGCAGTGGTCTGGGAGAGACTGCGCACTATGCAATCTCAATGGCCAGGGAAGAAGTCTTAGCCCTAGAACTATGCAATGCGTAGTTGGGATAGCCTGTACTATGTGGTATGTAGTTCCAAAGGCCAATCTCTCGACTTGAGCCTTAGGATTGCATAGTGCCCAACTAGGCAAAGTGAAAACTGACCAAGGAAAGTGTAGATCTACCCAAGGGAAGTGTGGAAAATGAGAAAATCGGAGAGATAATGTGAGATTGAGTGCAGATCTGACTAAGTATGAATAAATCATGATAGATCAAGTGTAGAAACCAAATAAATGGGAAGAAAATCAAATTGGTGAGGAGAGTCACTGCAATGGCGACCATTGGTGCAAAAACAAAGAAACTGATGCGACACTTATGAAAGGAAAACGATAACTTGAAACAACAATTCTAAAAGCTAAAACAAGTTGAAACACCAGTAATCACGAAGAGAAACAAGCAAAAAACCACTGTTGGTGCACTAACATGACTATTTAAATCAATAATAATTCCTACATTACATTATCAACCTAGGATTTGTCTTTTTATTTCATGGATGTCGACATTATCTGTGAAATAGAGATCAGAGGCTGTTACATAACTAAATTATCATCAAATTGTTGCAATAATGTAATAAAAAATCCTTAATTCTCTAAGTTCAATCAAATACAATTCAAAGAATAAATCTCAAAACATACTCAAACCATAAATCTAGATCCAATCGTAACTAATTTGCAAAGGAAATGAATTTCAAGCATGTGCACTAAAAGAAACCATATCTAATGGGTTACTGTCAAATCTAGTAGATGGAAAGAAATACTACAAAAATAGAACAACAAGTAACTACTTCAATCTTTAGCATAAATTGAAAAAGCATCAATCAATTGTAACACTCGGATTAATTTACACAATTCATTAAAAGGACAACATTAAGATATGACACAATTTTACCTATTCAATATGTTAAAGTAACAACGTTTAAGGATCTATTTCAAAATGAAATTGTAAACTGTAAAGAATAAGTCAATTATGTAAAAGAACAATAATAAATTTTCAGAAAATAAGGAAATAATTATGACACAAAAGGGCAGTGAATCTTCTAGCAATTGGGCCCAAAGCTTCCAGAAGTTACTGCTGATAAGGCTCAGAACATGATTAAGAGAGAATCTTTGTATTTCTCATTAACTGAAATAACAAAAATAAAAACTAATGTAATGTCAAAATATGCTCTGTTTAATGCAAAGATACAACAAAAGGTAAGAGTCCTGATCCTTTTCACCCATTAACATCATATAATCTAATGGAAAACTAATGGATTAAAGCAAATCCCGAGGATCAAGAGATCCTCAGTATTTTGTGGCTAAACGATCGGATTTATGTTTTCTGAATTAACACTTTGTTTCCTATCTTTCGCTAGCCCACACAACTAAGGAATGGTTTTCTCTCCTAGTTTGGCATTGTCGTCCTATCGACTGAGCAACAATTATCCAATTCTGATTTCCTGTGCATAAAAACAAGCAAAAGTTAGTCTTCTCGTGCTAAAAACATGCAATTTGTTAATGATTGATTTTACCTAACTTTCACAATCTTTTCTTCCAAATCCTTTCCAAGAATGAAGACAAATACATAGAAGTAAGTGATTTATCAAGTAATGTAAGGGTAAAAACATACCTTTTCTATGACCCAACATACTCCCGTGCTTACCTTTTTTCATGTCCTCATGCAAGAAGATAGTTAACATGCAATTGTGTTAAGGAGTAGGCAGGATATGTCTCTTCTTGATATAACTGAAAACCATTTTTCTTTTTAAGCATTGCAAATGCTCGACCCTCTTGGAATTTTGGCAATTCATAGTCAAAATGATACCCATCAGGCGGATACCAAATAATAAGGCTTCTATAACAAAAACCTATCCATGTAGGGCCCAAGCATAAAATAATATTGATGTACTTAACCAAACGAGCATCAACATCTTTGAAATTTCTGTAATCGAACGAATCTTTTTTTTTAATGTTGTTGCTGGAAGCCATCCACCTCTATTTTGCAGTAAGTAGGGATTCTTATTTAATATCCTAGAAATATTCCACTCCTGCTTTTAAAGTATCTTTATGGAGAAGACCTAAATAGGCCACAACCTTTGGTTACTCCATAAATAGTTCATGCTTTATAAAAAGGTGTAAGGGTTTTGTAGGTTCTCCCCTAACCCAAAGATCTAATTCGTGCCTTAGCCCACTTAATTTTATTACAGGAAAAAGAAATGAAGGCGTGAAATTGAAAATCTCTGATGAAGGGGCTAGGATTAACATCCCTTTCATTTTCCAGGAAAAAGTTGTGTAAGTATGTTATGAAACCAGCTCAAGAAAAGATAGAAAAGATAGATCAATGCCTTAGAATTCAGCCTCTTCGAGGGGGCAACCTCCTTTACATTACATAAATGAACAATTCTTGGATGATACAAATGACAAAACCTCATTTCTATATATATGAGTCTAAGGAGTCACAATATAATCCAGCTGACCTAACAACAATAATATAAAGCCACAAAAATAACAATAGAGGGATTCTATGGGCACATTAATAACAATATGGGGGCAATGGGGGCACAACAATATAAATAAGTGGTATAACTACAATAGTAATGGGGTAATAACTAGTATTATAGGGACCCAACATGCCCCTCTCCTTCAAAAAAGTGTTTTCCTCAACGCTTGAGTAGTTCTAGATACTTCTGCATAAAATTCTCATCATCCCATGTGGAATCTTCAGCGGATAAGTTCTTCCACTTGATAAGGTACTCTGAAATTGATCGATTTCGTAGTTGTCGAGTTCTTGTTTCTATAACTGCTTCCGGTTCCAATATAATTTTTCCTTCCTTGTCAAGTTCTGGCAATATTGTTTGAACTGGGAGCTTGTCGCCTATAACCTTCTTTAAGCGTGAAACATGGAAAACTAGGTGCAATCGAGAAGCTGGAGGAAGCTCCAATTTGTATGCCATAGTACCAATCTTTTGCAACACCTTGTACGGACCATAATACTTTGGTGATAATTTATTATCCTTCTTAGCTTGCTTGAGGGACATTTGCTTATATGGTTGTAGCCGTAGGAATACCCAATCACCTACATCAAAACTTCTTTCACTGCGATGTTGATCTGCCTATTGTTTCATTCTATTCTGTGCCAACACAAGGTTATCCTTTAAGAGTTGGAGGACTTGTTGTTGATGTTCGATGTGATGTTCCACTGCCTGAACCTTAGAATTTTCTCTTAAATATGAAGTGATGGATGGTGGTTGATACCCATAAAGTGCCATAAATGGGGTCATTTTTGTTGCTGTATGAAAGGAAATGTTATACCACCATTCAGCCAGAGGCAAGCATTTGACACATTGTGTCTGTTTATCAGATACAAAGCAACGAAGATATCCTTCCAAAAATTTGTTTACTATCTCAGTTTTCCCATCAGATTGAGGATGATAAGATGAGCTATGAGCTAACTGAGTACCAAGACAAGAAAATAATTTTGTCCAAAAATTTCCAGTGAAAATGGGATCTCTGTCACTTACAATAATCTTTGGGTTTCCATGTAGCTTTTGAATTGTTTCCATAAATGCAGTAGAAACTGTACTGGTTTAATTGGATGTGATAATGCACAAAAGTGTGCATACTTGGTAAGTCTGTCAACTACCACCATGATGACACTCTTTCCCTCAGACTTGGGTAAACCTGTGATAAACTCCATTGATACCTCCTCCCAACATTGGCTTGGAATGGATAAAGGTTGTAATAGACCTGGTGTCTTAATTGTTTCAACTTTATTTTGTTGGCAAACCAAACATTCTGCCACAAACTTTTGAATATCTGATTTAAGGCCATCCCAAAAAAATTCCTTCTTAACCCTGTGGTAAGTTTTTAAAAATCCTGAGTGCCCTCCTAAGAGAGAAGTGTGCAATTCCATAAGAATCTTTTGTTTTAGCTGGGAATTCTTACAGAGGTATAAGCAATCTTTGTACCATAACGAATCATTTTTCCAGCTAAATGTATCAGGCGTACTGGAATCTTGTTGTAGCTTTCGAATAAGTGCCCACACTTCTTCGTCATTCTTCCATTCCTCCCTTGCTTCATTTATCCAATCTGGTTGGATGATAGAAATAGCGCACAACAATGCTTCCACATCCTCATCCTTCCTTGAGAGTGCATCTGCCACCACATTTTGCTTCCCTTTTTTGTATATGATTTCAAAGTCATAACCCAACATCTTTGTGACCCACTTTTGTTGCTCTTTAGAGGATAATCTTTGTTCTAAAAAGTATTTAAGGCTATCATGATCTGTTTTTACCTTGAAGTGTCTTCCCATTAGGTAGGGTCGCCATTTCTTAAGTGCATGGAGTATTGCCAACATTTCCTTCTCATAAATAGCTTTTCTTAGAAACTTTCCCTTGATTGGACGACTTTCAAAAGCAATGGGTCTTTCATCTTGCATTAGAACAGCACCAATTCCATTTCCTGAAGCATCACATTCCACAATAAAGGTTTTTGTGAAGTCCGGTGTAGCTAAGACCAGTGCTTGGCACATTGCCTCTTTAAGATGTTCAAAGGCCTTTGTTGCTTCCGGAGTCCATGAAAATGCATCTTTCTTCAATAATGTCGTTAGAGGTGCTGCTATTCTTGTTGGCATTATGTTTTCTGGTATGACTGTATGTTACAGATGTTGTACTTGATGGCAACTCTAGTGGCAAGGCTCTCAGTTTGTTGAAAATTAAGAAGGACGCAGGAAACCAGTTCAGGAGGTGCGTACCCGCAGGTACACCATGCAGGGTCCGCGTCCAGAGACGCTGGCCAGCCGTTCAGGGGGTGCGTCCACCCAGTGCACACATTTCAAGGCAGAGAAAAAGCATGTGGGGGTTTCTTGTGTGGTATCTAGCTGACGGTTTTGTGTTTCTATGGTGTCGGCTCGTGGTATTGTTCCATGTTTTGGGGAGGAGCTTGCCTATATAAAGCAAAGGAGTTCATTTGGATTGAGCATTGTCTTTGGTTGAATATCTTATTTGGTGAGATCTAGTCCAGATCTAAGAGGGCGAATCTTCTAATGGACTGTGATCTCTATGGCGCATGATCAGATCTGTAGATCTGACTGTTTGGGTTAGTCTTGAAGTCTTCATATCATTTATATCTGAAGGGACATAGGTTCAGTGGAAGAAAAGTGCGCCGGGACGCAGGTACTGTAAAGGGCAAGTGCGCCGAGACGCAGCACGGTAGAGAGAGACCTGCGTGGGGACACAGGGTGATCAAGGTTCAGGTGCGCCTATGAAGCAGAAGGACGCGGCGCGATAGTGTTTTCAGGTGCATCTCTGTAGCGAAAGACGCGGCGTGATAGTATCTTTGGGTGCGTCCCTGAAGCAACAGAACGCAGAGCAGTCAAAGGAACAGTGCGTGGGCACGCAGCAGAGCAGAAGGATATCTGCGTGTGGACGCAGAGTAGCAGAAGGTTAACGGCGTCTAGTCGCAGGCCACAGAAAGAAAAACTGCGTCTCTGTTTTAAGATGTTCTGTTGATTGAATTTCTCTATTGATAAGGTGTTCTGGGTTAGTTCTGTTGTTGCTGATCTGATATCTGTAGTGATCTATATCTGTTATGTACTTGTTGATTATCTGATGCTTTATGAAAAGAAGTAGGGGGTTGTAGCTCCCTTCCAGGAGTAGACTGGAAAACGAGAGAGAGAGAGAGAGTTGTAGCTCTCTGCAGGTTGCAGCCTGTGTACTGGTAAAGGACTGCACCAATACAAAATCATTGTAAAAGAAGTTTCTAAATTGAAAGAAGATAGAGACATATTGCAGCAGGTGGTTTTCACCCACATTGGGTTTCCACCTTACATCTTGTGTTCTTTGGTGTGACTATCTGTTTTTCATGCTCATTATTTTATGGTACTGACATGCTAAAATAATTCAAAGATCAAATAAGGAAGATTTATTAAATTGCTAGATAATACTGATTCACCCCCCCCTCTCAGTATTATTTCCAACAATTGGTATCAGAGCAGGTCCTTCAGAGAAGCTTGATCGCTTGAAGGTAGATCGTTCATCATGAGCAACTACGAGAGAGAAGCATCAATCAGGCCACCGATTTTTGATGGGACAAACTTCAATTATTGGAAGGTAAGAGTTACTGCATATCTTCAATCTCTTGGTACAGAAGTTTGGGACATTGTAGAAACAGGCTATGCTTTTCCTTCAGCTACTCCTACAGATCCAGCTGAGAAAAAGAAATATGAAACAAATGCAAAAGCAGTCAGTACTCTATTGGGAAGTATATCCCAAACAGAATTCATGAAGGTAATGCACTTCAAATCAGCAAAAGAGATATGGGACAAAATGGTCACGAGCTATGAAGGAGATGAACAGGTAAAACAAGCTAAACTTCAAACTCTCAGGATTCAATATGAGACTCTCAAGATGTATAATGATGAAAGTGTTGCTAATTATTTTCTTTGGGTAGATGAGATTGTTAATTGTATGAAAAATTTGGGTGAAGAAATAAAAGAGGCTATAGTTGTTCAAAAGATTCTAAGATCATTATCCCCCAAGTTTGAATCTAAAGTATCTGCAATAGAAGAAAAGGAAAATCTCCGTGTTCTCACTATGTCTCAGCTACATGGAATTCTAACTGCTTATGAAATGAGAAAGGGAGGTCCATCAGACAGAAGGGAAGCTGCTTTTAAGGCATTAGGCAAAGAAGATTTCTATGAAGCAAGCCATGTTCCAGAAGAAGAGGAAGAAGAATCAAATTTTGTCAGAAATCTTCAAAGGGGTTCTGGAAGGTTCAGAGGTAAGCTACCTTTCAAATGCTTTGCTTGTGGAAGAGTAGGTCATTATGCTGCAAAATGTCCTTATAAGGATAAAGGAAAGGAACCTGCTAGATGGAACAAGAAACAAAGTGCAAATAAGAAAAGCTACTACACCCATGAAGATAGTGATGGTTTATCAAACAGTGATGAAGATGAACAAGGTAATAAATATAAGTTGTTAATGGCATTTGAAGATGATGATTATGAGGATGCTGTAGATGTGAATAACCTCTATGATGAAATTACTAGACTCAAGATATGTATAGAAGAAAAGAATGTGATCATTGATACTCTACAATTTCAAATTGATGAAAAAGAAAAACATCTTGAAAAACTAGAAGGTGAAATTGTTGGTCTCAGAAAAGAAATTGAGAAAACAAAAGTTATTAATCTTAAGTTTGTCAAAGGATCTGAAACTTTGGATGAGATTATCAATGTGCAGCGGTCTCCTCTAAACAAGACAGGTTTGGGTTACAATGGAGAAACCTCTCAAGCATCCACCTCAAAAAGTTATCTTGATGCGGCAAGAAGAAATGAGCAGAAGAACAATGAAGATAATCAGGTAAAGCAGGGACAAAATACAAACAAAAACTATCAGGGGCAATCCATCTTAAGGGTGAACAAAAGCTACAACCAGCCACAGGTAAAATATTCTCAGTTTGGTTCAAGAATAGATGAAAATAGAAATTACAATCAGTTGGCAGGTAGATTCAATAACCACAGAAGCTTCTTCAATGGACAATGCTTTTCTTGCCATAATTTTGGTCACAAAGCAGCTCAATGTGTTGCATATAAAACAATCATGACTAGGGAAGCTCAAAAACAAAGAAGTATGACAGGGATAACAAAAAGGACCTATAACAACTTTTCGGTTCTTGAAAATGAAGTCGAATGTTCTATTTGCAATAACTTTGGTCATGAAGAATCTGAATGCAGGAGCAGGTTTCAGCAGAAAAAGGAGCAAGCCTCAAGCACCAAAACATGGAGAATAAAGGAACCTCAAACAGAAAGATGTGGAATAGCATTTTATGCAGAGGGACAGGAAAATCTATGGTACATTGACAGTGGATGTTCGAAGCATATGACAGGTGATAAAGAAAAACTTGAATCTTATTCTGTTCTAGAAAAAGGAAAGAAAGTCTCTTTTGGAAACGATACTCCTGCAATTATAAAAGGAAAAGGCATTGCTCAGTTAAAAGGAAAGGTCAAGGCTGGAAATGTTTTGTATGTTGATGGATTGAAGCATAATCTTCTAAGTGTCAGCCAGATGTGTGATCAAAGGACCGAGGTTATTTTCAGATCGAATGGATGTCTTGTTCGTGATCTTGATACAGGTAAAACAGTACTCAAAGGCAAAAGAACTCCAAATAATCTGTACATATTTGAAGAAGGACAACAACAATGCTATCTGAGCAAGGATGAAGAGCACTGGTTATGGCATCGAAGGTTGGGACATCTAAGCTTCTCACAAATAAGGAAAGCATGCAAATATCAGGCAGTTCGCGATCTTCCAGATATCAAAATTCCTGACAACACCATATGCAGATCATGTCAGTTTGGAAAACAAACCAGGACTAACTTTCCAGAGAAGGAAGGATCAGCTAGCATGCCTCTTGAGCTAGTACATACAGATACATGTGGTCCATTCAGGAAAAGAACACCTAGAGGAGAGGAATACTTGATATTATTTATTGACGATTTCTCCAGGTTTGTCTGGTTAGGACTTATGAAGCACAAAGATGAAGCTTTCGAAAAATTCAAATCCTTCAAAGCCTTGGTTGAAAATGAATCAGGTCACAAAATTAAGTGCCTCAGATCCGACAGAGGTGGGGAATTTACTTCAAATGATTTTTTCGATTTCTGTGATGAACATGGCATAAGGAGAGAATTCTCTACAGCTAGAACTCCTCAGCAAAATGGAGTTGTTGAAATAATGAACAGAACAATACAACAAATGGCTCGTGCTATGCTTGATGAATCAGGAACTCCCGCAACTTTCTGGGGTGAAGCTGCACATGCTGCGGTTATTATTCTCAACAAGACAAATGTCCGGGTAAACAGCACTCAAACTCCTCATGAGCTCTGGAGTGGTAAAACTCCTTCGGTAAAGCACTTCAAAATCTTTGGGAGCAAATGCTATATCAAGAATACTGATGAGCAGCTTGGCAAACTTGAACCTAGAGCAGATGAAGGCATTCTTCTTGGTTACTCTCCACATAGCAAAGCATACAAGTGCTACAATAAAAGACTTGGCAGAATTGTTGACAGCATTGATGTGGTGGTTGATGAGAAGGGATACATTCCTAGGCAAGTACATCGGGAAGATATCGAAGAAGATGAAGGCTACCCTCAAAGACAGAATGATGAAGAAGAAGAACCTCAAGAAGAACCTCAAGAAGAACCAGAGGAGCAGACAAGAATAGAAGAGAAAACTCCATCCAGATATGTTCAGAAGAATCATCCAGAATCTCAGATTGTGGGGCAGAAAGAAGCAGGTGTACAAACAAGAAGAACAGTTGCAGAAGCCTCAAGCTATTTGGCATTACTATCCTCTACTGAACCACAAAATGTGAAAGAAGCATGCAAAGATGAATGTTGGGTAAAAGCAATGGATGAAGAACTTGAGCAAATCGAAAAGAACAACACTTGGGAGCTGGTTCCTAGACCAAAGGATAAGAATGTTATCGGAACAAAATGGGTCTTCAAAAATAAATTGAATGAAAATGGAGAAGTAATTAGAAACAAAGCCAGACTTGTTTGTAAAGGGTATGCGCAGCAAGAAGGAATAGACTTTGAAGAAACTTTTGCTCCTGTTGCAAGACTTGAGGCCATCCGAATGTTCCTTGCTCTCTCAAGTTTTCAAAACTTCAAAGTATTTCAAATGGACGTGAAATCAGCCTTTCTGAATGGAGACTTGGAAGAAGAAGTGTACGTTGAACAGCCAGATGGGTTCATTCTTGGAAATGATCCAAATCTTGTATGCCGATTGAAAAAGGCTCTCTATGGTCTCAAACAAGCTCCAAGGGCTTGGTACTACCGGTTGGACAAATATCTTCATCAACAAGGTTTTTCAAAAGGTTCAGCAGATAGCAATCTGTATATAAAAGTTGAAAATGACAAATTGCTAATACTTGTTGTGTATGTAGATGACATTATTTTTGGCAGCAATGAAGAAGCTATGAGTCAAAGTTTTGCCTTGGTCATGCAGAAAGAATTTGAAATGTCCTTGCTAGGAGAACTGACATATTTCCTTGGTTTGCAAATCCAACAAAAGGAAGGAGGAATCTTTTTATCTCAAACAGATTTTGAAGAAATATGGCATGGAAGATGCAAAACCAGTATGTACACCCATGGTCACAGGATGTAGTCTCAGTGCAAATGATGAATCTGCAGCAGTACATCAACCAACCTACAGATCTATGATTGGAAGTTTACTATATTTGACAGGTACCCGACCGGACATCATGCATGCAGTTGGAATAGTTGGAAGATTTCAGGCAAATCCGAAGGAGACTCATCTTCAGGCAGTAAAGAGAATCTTCAAATATCTTCAAGGGACTCAAAATTATGGCTTATGGTATCCTAGAGATACAGATCTTTCTCTTCATGCTTATACAGATGCAGATTGGGCCGGAAGCGTGGATGACAGGAAAAGCACAAGTGGTGGTGCGTTCTTTATGGGTTCCAGAGTGGTATCTTGGTTCAGCAAGAAACATAGTTCGATCGCCTTGTCTACAGCTGAAGCGGAATATGTTGCTGCTGCATCTTGTTGCACCCAACTTCTTTGGATGATGCAGACTTTGCAGGATTTTCAAATCACTTGTACACCACCAATCCCCATCTTATGTGATAATACAAGTGCAATCAGCATCTCAAAGAACCCTGTTATGCATTCAAAAACCAAGCACATACCAATCAAGTACCATTTTCTCCGGGAACAAGTGCTTGAACAGAAAATCAAGTTGGAGTATGTTCCTTCCAAGGAATAAGTTGCTGATATTCTCACCAAACCATTGCCCAGGGACACGTTTGAATACCTCAGGCAAAAGCTGGGGGTTGTTGATGCATCATCTTATTGTTGAACATCTTCTTATTGGTGGTACAGGCTCAGGGGGAGCACATAATGCATTGTTGGCATTATGGAGAAGGAGATCTTGGAAATAGCTGCAATATGTCTCTATCTCTTTCATGGGAGAATGAAGCTGAAGTTTGTAAGGTTGCCATCAAGTCCAAAGGGGGAGATTGTTGGCATTATGTTTTCTGGTATGACTGTATGTTACAGATGTTGTACTTGATGGCAACTCCAGTGGCAAGGCTCTCAGTTTGTTGAAAATTAAGAAGGACGCAGGAAACCAGTTCAGGAGGTGCGTACCTACAGGTACACCATGCAGGGTCCGCGTCCAGAGACGCTGGCCAGCCGTTCAGGGGGTGCGTCCACCCAGTGCACACATTTCAAGGCAAAGAAAAAGCATGTGGGGGTTTCTTGTGTGGTATCTAGCCGACGGTTTTGTGTTTCTATGGTGTCGGCTCATGGTATTGTTCCATGTTTTGGGGAGGAGCTTGCCTATATAAAGCAAAGGAGTTCATTTGGATTGAGCATTGTCTTTGTTTGAATATCTTATTTGGTGAGATCTAGTCCAGATCTAAGAGGGCGAATCTTCTAATGGACTGTGATCTTTATGGCGCATGATCAGATCTGTAGATCTGACTGTTTGGGTTAGTCTTGAAGTCTTCATATCATTTATATCTGAAGGGACGCAGGTTCAGTGGAAGAAAAGTGCGCCGGGATGCAGGTACTGTAAAGGGAAAGTGCGCCGAGACGCAGCACGGTAGAGAGAGACCTGCGTGGGGACGCAGGGCGATCAAGGTTCAGGTGCGTCTCTGAAGCAGAAGGACGCGGCGCGATAGTGTTTTCAGGTGCGTCTCTGTAGCGAAAGACGCGGCGCGATAGTATCTTTGGGTGCGTCCCTGAAGCAACAGAACGCAGAGCAGTCAAAGGAATAGTGCGTGGGCACGCAGCAGAGCAGAAGGATATCTGTGTGTGGACGCAGAGTAGCAGAAGGTTAACGGCGTCTGGTCGCAGGCCACAGAAAGAAAAACTGCGTCTCTGTTTTAAGATGTTCTGTTGATTGAATTTATCTATTGATAAGGTGTTCTGGGTTAGTTCTGTTGTTGCTGATCTGATATCTGTAGTGATCTATATCTGTTATGTACTTGTTGATTATCTGATGCTTTATGAAAAGAAGTAGGGGGTTGTAGCTCCCTTCCAGGAGTAGACTGGAAAACGAGAGAGAGAGAGAGAGTTGTAGCTCTCTGCAGGTTGCAGCCTGTGTACTGGTAAAGGACTGCACCAGTACAAAATCATTGTAAAAGAAGTTTCTAAATTGAAAGAAGATAGAGACATATTGCAGCAGGTGGTTTTCACCCACATTGGGTTTCCACCTTACATCTTGTGTTCTTTGGTGTGACTATCTGTTTTTCATGCTCATTATTTTATGGTACTGACATGCTAAAATAATTCAAAGATCAAATAAGGAAGATTTATTAAATTGCTAGATAATACTGATTCACCCCCCCCTCTCAGTATTATTTCCAACAATTCTCCCATAATTCTTAACAAACTTGCGATAATACCCCGTCAAGCCAAGAAATCCGTGCAAATGCTTTATGGATGTGGGGATTTTCCATTCCTTAATGGCTTTAATTTTGGTAGGGTCTACCTTAACTCCTTCATGAGATACAATATGACCCAAATATTCCACCTTCTGGACTCCAAAGAAACATTTGGATCTTTTGGCATATAATTGTTTCTCCTCCAATAGTTGTAGCACCCTGTCAACATGTTCAACATAATCCTTCCAAGACTTGCTGTAGATAAGTATATCATCAAAAAATACTAACACAAATTTTCTAAGGAATGGTTTGAAAATTGAATTCATCAAACCTTGAAATGTTGAAGGTGCATTGGTAAGGCCAAAAGGCATGACCAAAAATTCATAATGACCCTCATGAGTTCTAAATGCCGTTTTCGGAATGTCTTTAATCTTCATTCTGATTTGATGATATCCTAAACGAAGATCCAACTTGGTGAAGTAAATTGATCCATGCAATTCATCCAGTAATTCATCAATGACAGGAATGGGGAACTTATCTTTAATAGTGAGCTTGTTGAGCTCCCTATAATCCGGACACATGCGCCATGATCCATCCTTCTTGTGCACCAATACTACTAGGGCAGAGAAAGAACTTTGACTCGGTTGAATTATACCAGCCTCTAGCATTTCTGCAACCATACGTTCAATTTCACTTTTTTGGACATAGGGATATCTGTATGGCCTGATGTTTGGAGGAACACTTCTTGGAATCAGATGAATAGCATGATCATGGTCACGCATAGGTGGGAGACCTTTGGGAGTCTCAAATACCTTAGAATGATTGTCCAGGACTTTTTGGAGATCTGGAGAAATAGATGATTCTAATGTGGAAACATCTAGCGAACATAATTGTGCAATTACACCCCTTTGCTCCTTTTTTAGAAGCTTTGTCATACCATTAGAGCTGATTATCTTTCCTGGTTTCCCTGCAATACCCCTTAATTCAACTTCCTTTCCTTCCGTAGAAAATTTGATGAAAAGTTCTTGAAAATTAAAAGCTATTGTACCCAAGGATTGTAGCCATTGGACTCCTAGTACAACATCAGCACCTCCCATTGGAATGGAAAGCATTGGGCTAGTTAATACATATTCTCCCATGGATAGCTTGATATTATGGCACTTTCCAGAGCAATTTATTGTTCCTCCATTTGCAATCATCACTTGACACTCTGGTGCTAGATATAGGAAGCAATTCAATTCTTTTGCTACCCTACAATGAATAAAATTGTGGGTGCTTCCTGAATCAATCAACACTATCACCTTTTTCTTCTTGATTTGTCCTTCTATCTTGATGGTTTGAGGAGTGGTAATTCCTGCCAATGCATTACAAGATATGGTCGGATTTATTTGTTCTTCATCTAGGCTTTGTTCCTGGAGCATATCCTGTTCTTTTGACCTTTCTTGCTCCTTTTCTTCCTCCTCTTCACAATCTATGTAGAATAATTTCTTCTCAGCACACTTATGACCTTTAGTGTATTTGCTATCACAACTATAACAAATTCCTTTTGCTCTTTTTTCTTCCAATTGTTGTGGTGTCAACCTTATAGGTTGTGGAAGACTAGGGGCAACTGCACTTCCGTCTTTATAGTTGTGAGTGGTATGCTTCCTGGTTGCCATAATTTTGCTTTCCATTTTTCTTGCTAACCTGAATGCATTCTCTAATGAATCAGGTTCCCAAAGTCGAACATCATGTTGGATATTATCTTTTAAAGACCCTATGAACACATCAATCCTATGCTGCTCTGGAATATCTTTTACCCTTATGTTCAATTTTTGGAACTCCTCAATGTGCTCCATTATTGAACCCTTTTGTTTGACAGTTATCAATTGGCTAAAAAAAGTGTTTCTTTTTGTATCCTCATAATATGCTATCAATTCTTCCGTAAAAATTGCCCAAGTGATAAATTGTTTACGAGAGCAAAGCCATTGATACCATACAAACTGATTTGGTTCCAAATATAAAGTTGCCATACGTACCTTTTATGTGTTTTTCACATTATTGAGATCGAAGAACTGCTCCATCTGTAATATCCATGTGGCGGGATCCTTGCCATCAAACTTCCTCATATCGATTTTTGGAATATGGTGGGTCTTCGATCCAAGATTAGAGTCTATGGAATCATGATTAACATTTCTTTTGTTCACATCATGAGTTTCCTTTACAACCTTTTCACCATTAGTAAGTATTTCTTGTAGAAAATTTGTCAAATTTGTCTTCAAATCTGGCATGTCTGTCTTCAAATATGTCCTCAAATCTGTCTTGGAAGCGTGGTGGGCCCATAACCCACAGGTCCTAGGATCGAAACCTGGCTCTGATACCAAATGTTATGAAACCAGCTCAAGAAAAGATAGAAAAGATAGATCAACGCCTTAGAATTCAGCCTCTTCAAGGGGGAAACCTCCTTTACATTACATAAATGAACAATTCTTGGATGATACAAATGACAAAACCTCCTTTCTATATATAGGAGTCTAAGGAGTCACAATATAATCCAGCCGACCTAACAATAATAATATAAAGCCACAAAAATAACAATAGAGGGATTCTATGGGCACATTAATAACAATATGGGGGCAATGGGGGCACAACAATATAAATAAGGGGTATAACTACAATAGTAATGGGGTAATCACTAGTATTATAGGGACCCAACAAAGTATAATTCACAGAGGAAACCCCTCACCTTTTCATCCTACTCTTGGCAGCATTGAATAAATTCTAGGGTCTATTTAACTTCGACTAGTTTACCAACCTTGATAGCCTTAGCCTTTAAAAATAAATACCTCTCAAGAAAAAAAACACATAATTGGTAGCAGGTGACCTACAAGACAAAGCATTTGACTAAATGGAGCAGATAGTTTTAATTTGCTCCATATCTTTCTGAAGTTAACTCTGTACTTCTTTTACTTTTTCCTACTCAGCTCTGAGACTAGCATAAGTCTCATCCTCTATTGCAGTCATCTCATCAAACTTCTTCAATAAATCCTTATGTGTTTGTAGGGGTACCACTTCTCTTTGATATTGTGCTAGAGTATGTTGTGATTTTTCTAGTTCTTTCTGCAACTTTTGGATAGTGGCATCCTTTACCAAAGAAATATACAGGGGTGTGTCTTCAGTCTAAGCAACATTATCATAGGTTACCACCGAGTTGGTTTGAACAACTGTTTCCGCTGTATCGATTGTTCCCTGTGAAATGTAGTCGTTTATTTGAGAATTTTCTGGAAAATCTGTTTGAACAACAACATCCATAAAATCCGCAAAAAGAGAAAAATCTGTCCGAGTCTCCATCGAATGGGTGAAAATTTCTTCGGTTTAAGTTCTGACGATTTCAGCGTGATGCATTTTAGTTTGAATTAATAGGGGTGTCTTCTATTTGTGTTCAAGTGGTTTGAAGGAGATTTTCACTTTGAGTGCCAATAGTTTTCAATTCCACTTTGTTCCTGTGAGCCTTGCTTGCTTCATTCAACCATTTTTTCAATTGTTTGATTGTTTTCTTCAATTTTCTATTCTCTTTGCTCAATAGTTTCATCCTCACACTATCTAATTTCTTTGCCTTATTAGTGAGGTGTTTGATTGGAGAAGAAACAACAATATTTGTTTGGGGAAAAAGAGGGGTTATATTGTTATTAGGATCATGTTCCAATGAAACATTATCTCCTGACTGAGCTTTCGGTTTAGGGCTTCCTTTACATAAGTTTCTTGCTCCAGAATTCCATTTATACGGGAAATTCCCCCCCCTTGTTCCTGTGAATCCTCCATATCTCCAGAGGATGGTAAAATTTTGATATGGCCAAAACTACTGACAGAGGAAGACTGACTAGGGGTGCGATCCTGATCTTGTGAGTGTCCATATTGACTTTCCTCTTTGAAGAGTGTCCCGAAGTTTTTCAAAACTTGGGCCATCTCTTCTTCATCACCATGTGGAAATTTTTTTTGTAGACTTGCAGGGTGTGTATGGGATGGTCTTGCTTCCTCTGTCAATTCTGTAATATCCTCCTAGAATGTTTTCATTTTGTAGGGATGGAGGATAAAGCAGAGGTTTTCCTTTTTCATTCCCTCCCTGAGATTGTTACCTCTAAAGTTTGTTGTTCATTATCTGTTTCATCAACATTCTCTACAATTTGGTCAACAACTGCACTTGCCTGTGCGTTTCTTTGATTTTCTTCTAATGAGGATACAATAGGGTTTACAAAATTGTCCTACTTTAATTTCTACTAGACTAATTGTAGCATGCGGGTTGTTATTTTTCCTAAACCGACTAGCGACATCATGAAGTAAAGAGTTTAAAAAGAATGGAAAATTAACTACAATCTTCTTCCTAAGTACTGCTAACATCTTAAGGTGTCTAGATCATACCATGTCTTGTCAACCATCGCAAGTGATATATTTCTTAACGAATGTTGCCAACTCTCGCCATGGTTCCCTTAAAGGCGCCCCCTAAATGACTTTTCCCTTGCATATTAATTCTTCACCCGACTCTTTGAATACTTCAATAACTTCATGCAATTGTACATGCTTCTCAATCCATTTTATGCCTTCTGTCGAATGTCATGATACTTCGGCTATGACCGCTTTAGAGACGGCTATAGCTTTTCCTTTTACGGTTGTGTGTCCATTCTGTAAGTTTTGTAAAAATTCTAGTGCAACATCACTATGAAATCCCTGCAACTTGACCAGGTACTATATCCACCTAGCGCATTTGAGAATTGCTCAAGCTTGTTCTGTTAATTGCAATAGTGTGGGCTCGTTGCGAATGGTGTTGCCCCCCATGCTTGCTGTGCTCCTGTAACAATTTCACTACTTTGCATGCAATAACCTTAATTCTATAGTTTTAGTGTTGAACAACAACAAATAAGCCGCATGCAAGAGTTTCAATTAGAAAAAGCTTTTATATAAATGCAATAATAATGATCAGTCAATTAGAAAAAGATTTTGTATAAATGCAATACTAATAATCAGTCAAATCAGAAAGTCATGGCGGAGTTGGGTAATTATATCTTGTCAAATCATCATAGCGCATAACCTTCCCCCTCCAATAAGAAAAGGGCGTCCTCGTCCTGGAGTATGGGAAAATGAGAAGTACACATGGCATCATTAATATGGCATGAAGTTGTTAGAGGAGTCCGATAGGTGGAGTGGAGTGAAATAATTAATAGTCGTACAAGTGGTTAGAGATGATCGTAAAAAAGAATAAAGCATGTAAATATTCATTATGAGAATTGATTTACCTTTCTGATTGATAAAGCGAAATTTGACAGGGCATGAAAAAATAATGACTGTTGACGTCAACTGATTGGACGATGCTGAAGTGATTCATTCAATGGATTTTCAATGGTTATGCTGAATTTTAGAAATATAAACACAATTCAATGGTGGTTTCTCCTTTTTGATTAATTGAATAGGAACTATTAGCATACTAAAGAATTGGCAATATAGAATAATACTACAATACCACGGGTAGAGCCATTGCTCCCAGCAGGCATCTATAACCTCAACAGGGTTACTACTTAAACCCAAAAATGAGCCAGTATCCTCAACTTATGAATTTTTTATTATTATTGCTTACATATTTCTACAAAAATACCACTGTGCTGGCATAGTAACTAGATAACCACAATGCCATTCACCAGGGTAGAACAAAGTGAACAGGACGACTCTTGATGAGACCTCCTGTCCTTAGACATATATAATGTTTGAAAGGCCATTACCCTAGTGTGGTAGCCAAAATGGAAATGGTAGGTCGGCTTGTAATGAGACATCCTATCCTCTTTGCAAAAGATTTATCCTATCTCCAATTTTACATTATAAGTTGAGGGAGGCTCACTAACTCCTTAAGAATCAGAGATGGTGTAAGAAGTAAAAGAATGCCTACAAAAGATATGCTTTCTTTCTTTGCATTGTGCCAAAAGGAACTGCCATTTGAAGGTGTAAAAGAGAGAACCAGGAAGATGTTGATTTTGGTGGTGTATCAAATTAAGAATATATCCAAAGGAAATATATACATCAAGTCATTTAATAGATGAACTGTGTCAGATTAAAATAAAGGTAATAATCAAATGGTTAAAAGAAATCATAATGTAATCACTATGAATGCTTTTTAAAAGAGATTTTGACGCAATTTCCAGCCAAACAGATGACTTTATAGGCAGAACAGAAAGTGGTTTATCGGAAAAGAACATCAAATGTTCTGTTGGGAACGGATCAACAAATGTTCACTTGGGAATGGAACAACAAATGTTCAATCGAGAATGGAACAGAAAATGTTCAATCAGGAATGGGACAACGAAAGTTCAATCGGGAAAAGAACAACAAATGTTCAATTGGGAATGGAACAAAAAATGTTGTGTCGGGAACGGAACAAAAAATTTTCAATCGGGAATGGGACAACAAATGTTCAATCGAGAATGGACCAAAAATGTTCAGTTGGGAACAAAACAACAAATTTTCTGTTGGGAACGGAACAACAAATGCTCGCTTGGAAGAATGACAACTGTTATTTTAACAAAACCACAACTACACGTATGAAAGTTGGTAAAAAGGAACAAAAGTCATTCTTTTGGAAAAGAACAAAAGTTGTCTGAAAATTGAAACAATATTTGTTCATCCCAAAAGGAACAACAACTGTAAAACACACAAACTATAAAAGAAACAACAACTGTTCTTTTTGGAAAGGGAACAACAACTGTCCCAAAAACGAAACAAAAACTATTCACTCCAAAAGAAATAGTGCTTATTAATTAATAAGGGAAACAACAACCGTTCAATTGGAAGGGAACAATAGTGGTCCAAAAATTGAACAACAACTGTTCACTCCAAAGAGAACAATGACAATAAAACAACGATAAAAGAGATGAAGAAACAATTGTTGTTCCAATGGAAAGGAACAACAAATGTTTAAACAACATTGTTTCTTAAAAAGATTCAACTCATTCATACAACAATGTTTACTCTATTCAATCATGCAAGTAAAAAAAGGAAGATGGACAAATTAATAAGCTATGTTCACAGAAAATATATACATTATTTACAATTGAAAAGGAACAATTTTCATGAAAGTAAAGTTGTCGGGTCATCACTCCCTACAGCTAAAATTTGCATAGTGGGATCACTGCGTACTTGTTGGCAAAAAGACTCTTTGGTGAGTGGCTTGTGATAAAGTTGCAACCGGTGTCCATTCACCAGAAAAGGAGAGCCAGACCCATCAATGGTAATCAGAGTTACAGTTCCATTTATGTGTACTTCATGAATCTCATACAGGCCAAGCCACCTTGTTTGCAGTTTTCCTGGAAAGTCTTGAAACCTGGAATCGTAGAAGAGCGCAAAGTCTCCCTTCTGAAACGTCTTGTTCTTAATAAAGTTGTTATGTCACATAGCCCTTTGTTGTTGAATAATCACTGTATGCTATAGAGAAAGTATTTGTGATTCATCTAATTCATTTAATTGCTAAAGACTTTTCATTTGGGCCTCTGTAAAGTTCCAATCCCACTTCCTAGGCTATTCTGAGAGTATTTATTTCGAATTTGATAGGAAAAATAAGTTCTTTTCCAAACACAAGTTGATACAAGGAATAACCAGTAGTTTTTCGCCAAGTTGTGTGACAGGCCCACAAGGACTCTGGTAGTTTAGCAGCCTAGTACCACCAGTGTGTCGAAACTCTTTTAGTCAAGATCACCTCAAGGACCTTGTTGGTGCTTTCCACCTGTCCATTCGCTTGCGGGTGATACAGAGAAGTGACTTTCTGTGTAATATTATGGTTCCATAGAATGGTCATAAGCTTATGTCATACAAAATGTGGACCTCCATCTGTTATCACTTCCCTAGGTAAACCATATTGCAAAAATTACTCAAACCAAAAATTAATTACAATTTCTTCCATAGCCCTTGGAAAAGCCACTGCTTCTACCCACTTTGTTACATAGTCTGTAGCCACTAGTGTGTAGGATTTTTGGTTTGATGGCGGATTGAATGGACCAAAAAAATCCAATGCCCATCGTTCGAAAGGATCCATTACCAACTATGACTACAATGACATCTCATTGGCTTGACCATGACGATCCATCCTCTGACAACTATCACATGCCTAGACATATTTTTTGCATATTTAAATATAGTCGGCCAGTAATAGCCCATCCGAAGTATTTTATGTCCAGTCTTGCGATCTACAAAATTTCCACCACAAGGCTCATCATGGAAATCTTTCAGAATGTCATAGATCTCGTCTTTGTGAATACATCGTCATATTTGCATATCAGACATTGTGTGGAAAATATATCCACTGATACAAGAAACTGGGTGTTGCATTGGACAATCAACTTCCTTTCTTTAGCTAACAGGTGCCTTGGTAGTTTTCCTACCACTAGATAGTTTGCCACATCTACATACCAAGGTGCCTTTATTGCCACAACAATAAGAAGTTCGTTTTGAAACTGGTCATCCACTACTGATGGATCCTTCGTTTTAGGTACCCGAGACATAAAATCTACAATTGGATTTTCCTTCCTTGGTCGGTCCTTAATAGTAATATCAAACTCCTGCAAAATTAACAACCAATGAGTCACCCACCCATTAGTAATAGGTTGATTGGATAAATATCTAATAGCAGAATGATCAGTATACAAAAATACTGAATAGCCTATTATATAATGTCTAAACTTGTTTATGGCATAAATAACAGCCAAAAATTCCTTTTCTGTGACTATGTAATTAAGTTCAATAGAAGTGAGATTTTTGCTGATATAATAAATAAGACAGGGATTTTTTTCCTCCTCGTATTTGAGAACAATGCCTATTGCTATGTCTGATGCGTCCGTAGAGATATGGAAAGGTAGCTGCCAATTTGATCCTCATAATAATGGTGCAGTTGAAATCAACTTGTTTAGATCTCCAAAGGCAAAATCACATTTGTTAGACCAATTAAATTCAACGTTACCCGTTAAGACATACAAAGGTGCAACACTTTTTGAATTTTTTTCAATAAATTTGCAGTAATACCCCACATATCCAATGCAAATATGTACCTCGGTCTGGGTGCTGGGTGTGGGTAGTGCAAGAATCACCTCTATTTTCACTGGATCTACCTGTATTCCTACCGTAGAGATGTAGTGTCCCAAAACCACACCTTTGGTCATCATCATATGACACTTTACATTGATCAAGAATAACCTGGTGGCAATGCATCATTCAAGTACCTTTTCCAGATTTCGCAAGCCCTGCTCAAAATCACTTCCATAGGGGGTAAAATTGTCCATATAAATTTCAATTCCTTCGTTGATCAGATCAGAAAAAATGTTCAATATCGTCCTCTGAAATGTGGTTGGGCCATTGCATAAACCAAAGGGTAAAACTCTGTATGAAAACGTACCCCACGGAGAGGTAAATGTGGTTTTTCCCTTGTCTTCAAGGGCAATCTAGATCTGATTATAGCCATTGAAGCCATCAAGGAAGGAAAAAAATTATTTCCCTGCTAAGGTGTCGAGAACTTGATCAATGAATGGAAGAGGGAAATGGTCCTTTTGGGTGGCTTTATTCAGTTCCATGTAGTCCATGTAGATTCACCATTTCCCATTTTTATTGGGAATGACTACTAATAGGAAGACCCACTCGCTATTTGAGATAGGATAAATAAAATTTACATTCAACAACTTTTGCAGTTCCTCTTTCACAATATCCCTTAGGTGAGGATTCAACCTTCTTTGGGGCTTCTGAATGGTGCGAACATCCTTCTCGATGTAGATATGATGGGTACATAGTTGGGGATCTATACCTTTCATGTCTGAGTATTCCCTAGATTTTTTGTTTATATTTCTGAAGTACTTGAATAAGCCTTTGCTGTTGGTGGCTGTCTAGGTTATCGTTAATGTTAAGTGTTTTACCTAGTTCAATCTCAATTGGCCTGCTATTATAAATAGCGGTCGTGGGTATATGTTGATCGTCTGCATCCTTGGAGGGATCTCCCTATGCTTCATTATCAAGAATGGCTTTTAATACTTGGCATGTCAGATTATTCATGAAAACTAACCTATTAATGAAATTGTTAATCACATCATCCTCCATCTGATTCTTAAATTCAAGAGCTTCTTCTAGTGTGAGAGGAGAGTGTATGTTTTCTTTCAAGTATCTAGGTGGGTGTAACTGAGTATTTACAATAGGTAGACTTGGTTTAGCTAGAGGATACAAAACAAGATTCTTCACAACATTTCCTTCTCTAATATTCATGCTTCCTGCATGAAATCCTATATAATCATTTGTCGTTGCTAACCAAGGTCGACCCAATATCAAAGGATGTCCATCTAGCCTACTTCTTGGGTTGATGACTAGAAATTCCACGAGATATTCCCATGAATCGACAGAAACAGTCACATCCTGTAAGGTTCCCTCAGGTCTAACTACTGATCTATCGACAAGTTATAATAAGGTTGAGGTGGGTTCCAAAGTTGTAATTCCCAAAAACATGTAGGTTTAATTTGTTAGAATATTAATGGCTGCTCCAAGGTCTACTAATGTGTTTGGAAAGGTGCAGCCTTTTATTTGAATAATTACTACAGGATTCCCTGGGTCTTCATATTTAATCAATGTTTGTTTACCCAGAAGCAGGTTAGATAAAGTTCCTGAAATGTGCAATGTTTGTGGGTCTTTCAATTTCCTCCCATGCTTCTTCCCACATAAATCCTTAATTGTTTTTGCATAGATCCGAATATCTTGTATGGCCTAGAGGAGAGAAATCTTTATACACAAATTTTTTAATTCCCCTAATATATCAAAATCAGGATAGACAATGAGTTTAGCTATTGCTAGTGTCTCAAGGAATGGGGGAGAAGAAATTATAATTTTATTCGAATTATGCTACTCAACTGTGTTTTCTTCCTATTTTATTTCCGTTGCAATCACAGTTGAAGGATTTATTTTGGGTTGGTTTTCATTTTCAGTTTCTTTATTTTCTCTTGTGGAAATAATGCACCCTGACCTTAGCCGAATCTCATTACATTCTACTGGTTCTATGTCATTATCCGAACTCTCAAGGATTTGTACATATTGGAGTGGTTTATTGCTATTAGGATTTGGATTTGGTTGAGCTGGTAGTTGGGGGCGTACTAAAGGTTGAGGGTTTTGAAATGGACTAGGCAATGTGGGCTGAGGTTGAGAACCCACTCCCATGGGTAAATTGTTCATCCCCATAGGGTGTTGCCAGTTTTGAGGCCAATTCAGGTTCTGTGAAGTGGAAGCAACCCACTGTGAAGGGTAAGGATTACTAGCTGAATTTTTCCAGAAGGGGGCAGAGCATTATGGATTTGGCCAGCCAACTCCTAGGAAGGGTTGGTTTGGCCAGGGTGACATGGAATACTGTTGGGATTGCGAGGAAGAAAAATGTGGTTGACCTTGCCATGTTGTTCTAGGATTTTTCTGTTGATGATATTGCATAGGAAAGAACAAAGGTGGGTCTGGCGGCGTACCCGAGGGTCGTGCTTGCCATTGTCGACGTTGTGCCATTAAGTATGCTGACTCTTTTCCTTCTTCAACTTCTTTGAATATTTCTTTTAACTTGGGAAGTGATGGACACTAATCCATGGCATGGTCCTTGGTGTCTATAGAGCACGTCTGAATCATGTCCAAAGGACATTCTCTTTGGTTGTGGTTCTTTTAGCATCATGGGTAGAGTATGGCTAGCATTTGTTCTGCCTCAGCTTGTCTATGTCTAGAATGTAAGATGTCTAACTGTGTAGTCAGTGTGCTAATATATCTATCTTGAAATATTCTAGGAGGCTTTTTATCTCTATTCTCACCATGCCTCTGCTGGGAGGCTTGCTTCCTCTAGTCATGGAGTCTTGGCTTTCTAGCCTGATGCATGTGCTCCCTCGCGAATACCTGATACACAATCAGATAATTTCATCATAGTATTCTTGAGAAATGTCACTGTTGGGTGTGGAGCCTAATTATATTCTATATTCAAAGGTTTCAGTTGGATGTATACCCTAGGAAGATTGTACACCCCTCCACACAGGGTGGCTAATCCCCCCTAGAAGGCAACCCCTCACTATATATGAGGGAATTGTATTGCGTTTGTATATCTGTATTTTGAGTGAGGAAGAGAGAGGAGATTGAGAGCGAAGAGGGAGTTACAGTGGATTTTTTGTAGGTTGTATCTCTTCAGTTTGCTGGATAATATAATAAAAGAAGGACTAGCTATTTCTTCGTGGATGTAGCCCAAACTAGGTGAACCATGTATATCTGTGCCTCTCTTGTTTTATGCATTTTCTATGTTTATATTTCTGCAATATTTTATGTGTTCCATTGTTCCGTAATATATAATTTTCCAACAACTGGTATCCGAGTTGAAGGTCTATTTGGCTGATAAACTCGCGGGAGAGAAGGGTTCCTGGTTCAAGTGGGATCAATGGCGGAAGATGGTAGGTTTAGGTTCGAAAAATTCAATGGCCAAAACTACCAGCTGTGGAAGATGCAAATGGAAGATTATTTATATTAGAGAGATCTGTACCTACCATTGAGTGAAAAGACAAAGAAGTCGATGAGTATGACAGACATAGAATGGGATATTCTCGACAGAAAGGCACTTGGAACAATACGACTGTGCCTGGCAGCATCGGTAGCATTTAATATTTCAAAGGAAACGACAACAGAGGGTTTAATGTTGGCATTGGCCAAACTATATGAAAAACCCTCAGCCTCAAATAAGGTATTTCTTATGAAGCGTTTATTTAATATGGAGATGTCAGAAGGTGGATTTGTTGCAGACCATTTAAATGATTTTAATACAGTTACAAGTTAGTTAAGTTTTGTAGGGGTAAATTTTGATGATGAAGTTAGGGCTTTGTTATTTCTGTGCTCATTTCCAGAAAGTTGGAATGGTTTAGTTATGGCCATTAGTAACTCTGTCTCTGGATCTAGTACTTTAAAGTTTGATGATGGTGTCGGTGCAATCCTTAGCGAGGAAATGCGACGGAAAAGTTCTGGTGAGACATCAGGTAATGCTTTGACTAAAGAGACCAGGGGAAGAAAAATGGAAAGAGGAAAGAGCTTTGGACATCGCGGTAAGTCAAGAAAAGGTAGATCCAAGTCTAGATTTGGGATAGTGTGCTGGAAATGTGGGAAGAAAGGACACCTGAAGAAAGACTGCAAGTCTCGGAAGGGAAAAGAAGGAGACGCGCAACAAGAAAACAATCATGAAGCGAATGTAACAGGTGATGTGTTGCAAGATGCTTTGATTCTTTCATTAGAAAATATTATTGATGCCTGAGTGGTAAATTCAAGGGCCTCATTCCATGCCACACCTGATAGGAAACATTTTCATGATTATGTTCAATGAGATTTTGGACATGTTTGATTGGGTGATGATAAACCCTGTAAAATCGTTGGAATGGGTACAGTTTTCATAAAACAATAGAATGGAAATCAATGGCTATTGAAGGAGGTAAGGTATGTTCTAGATCTGAAGAAAAATCTGATTTCAATAGGGTAGGTGGGAGGTGAAGGTTGCGTAAGTACTTTCACAGATAAAACCTGGAAGGTCACTAAAGGATCCCTGGTAATAGCGAAAGGAGAAAGGGTTGGTACATTGTACTTATGCAATGGTATTTCTAATTCTATTAATGCTTTAACCTCTAAAGGAGAAGATATGACATTGTGGCATCATAGGCTCAGGAACATGAGTGAGAAGGGGATGCAGATTCTTCACTCAAGAAACTTGTTTCCAAGTTTGAATCATGGTGATTTAAAATTCTGTGAGAATTGTGTTTATGGAAAATAGAAGAGAGTCAGATTCCTTAGAGTTGGGAAAGAAAAGAAGATCAAAAAATTAGACCTTGTGCATACAGATGTATGGGGACCTGTTGAGGTATCATCTCTTGGTGGCTCTCATTATTATGTTACTTTTATTGATGATGCAACCAGAAAAACCTGGATTTATTGTATTCAAAATAAATCTGATGTATTTGATACTTTCAAGAAATAGAAAGCTTTGGTTTAAAATTAGACAGGGAAAAGGTTGAAGTGTCACAGATCAGATAATGGAGGTGAATATTGTAGCAAAGAGTTTGATAGGTACTGTTCAGAGAATGGAATTTGCAGAAAGAAGACAGTTCTAGGAACACCACAAGAAAATGGTGTGTCAGAAAGGAAGAACATGACAATCATGGAGCGTGAAAGGTGCATGAGATTGCATGCAGGATTGCCTTTACAATTTTCAGCAGATGCTGTAGACACTGCTATTTATCTAATAAATATAGGGCCTTCAAGTTCCTTGGATGGTGGTATTCCAGATGAGGCATGGACGGGTAAAAAGTTGAACTACTCATTTTTAAAGACTTTTGGTTGTGAAGCCTTTGTCCACATTAACAAAGAAAATAGAACAAAGCTTGAGGCAAAATCAAAGAAATGTACCTTTATTGGATATGGTGTTAATGATTTTGGTTATCTCTTTTATGATTATGAAAAACAAAAAATCATTAGGAGCAGAGATGTCATATTCAATGAAAAGGTTTTGTATAAGGATCAACTGTAGGAAAAGAAACAGGAAAAAGAAAATAGAGAATACACAGTGCTTGACGATATCACAGGAAAAGTGATGGTGCCTAAAAATCATAATGATCAACAGCTAGAACAACAACCACAATAGCAACAAGCACCTCAAACACCTGAAAGTGGTGTTAGAAGATCTACCAGGATAGGTAGACCCCTTGAACGATACTCTCCTTCATTATATTATGTATCGTTGATTGATTCTAGTGAACTAGAATGTTATGAAGAAGTAGTGCAGGTAGAAACCAAGAAGAAGTGGGAGCAAGCCATGAAAGAAGAGATGGACTCCTTAGCACATAACCAGACTTGGGACTTAGTCAGGTTGCCTGAAGGTAAAACAAAATTGTAGAATAAATGGGTTTACAAGTTGAAGGAAGAAGATGGAGGTAGAAAAAGGTATAAAGCTAGACTTGTGGTGAAAGGGTTTGCACAGAAAAAGGGTATAGACTTTAATGAGATATTTTCTCTTGTTGTGAAAATGACTTCAATCAGAACTATTCTAAGTGTAGTAGCAGCTGAATATTTGCATCTTGAGTAGTTAGATGTAAAGACAACCTTTCTCCACGGGGATTTGGAGGAAGAGATATACATGTAGCAACCACAAGGATATGAGGTAAAAGGGAAGGAGAAACTAGTTTGCAAGTTGAAGAAGAGCTTGTATGGCTTAAAACAGGCTCCAAGGCAGTGGTATCTAAAATTTGATAGGTTTATGTTTGAACAAGGTTATACTAGATGTCACTCTGACCATTGTGTTTATCTCAAAAGGCAAAATGATGGCAGCTATATTATATTGTTATTGTATGTAGATGACATGCTTGTTGCAGATTCTAACATGCAAGAAATAAATGTTCTCAAAAGGAAATTGGCAAACTCATTTGCAATGAAGGATTTGGGTGCTGCAAAACAAATCCTTGGTATGAGAATAACTAGAGATAGGAAGAATCGCAAATTAACATTATCTCAAAGTGAGTACATAGAAAAGGTGTTGAAAAGGTTTAATATGGAGAATGCAAAACCAGTTGGTGTACCTTTGGCTAGCCATTTCAAATTAATTAAGGAGGCATGTCCCAAGACTTAGGAAGAAATGGCTGATATTTCTAAAGTTCCATATGAATCAGCAGTTGGAAGCTTAATGTATGCAATGGTTTGCACAAGGCCTAATATTGCACATGCAGTGGGAGTTGTAAGTAGGTACATGAACAATCCAGGAAAAGAACATTGGATCACGGTGAAGTGGATTCTCAAGTATTTGAGAGGTACCACAAATCAAGCATTATGCTTTGGTGGTTCAAACATTGCTCTACAGGGATATGTTGATGCAGATATGGCAGGTGACAGAGATAACAGGAGGAGCACTACAGGATATGTATTTACTATAGGTGGAACAGCTATCAGTTGGGTTTCAAAAATATTAATTGTTGTTGCACTTTCAACAACAGAAGCAGAGTATGTTGCTTCTACAGAGGCTAGTAAAGAAATGATTTGGTTACAAAGGTTTCTGGATGAATTGGGTAAGAAGCAGGAGTTGGGCAGGTTATACAGTGACAGCCAGAGTGCCATACATCTTGCAAAGAACTATGCATTTCATTCCAAGACTAAACATATACAGCTCAAGTACCATTTCATACAGTCAGCATTGGAAGATGGACAGTTGAAGCTGGAAAAGATACACACTAGCTAGAATCCCGCAGATATGCTAACAAAAGTTGTAACCAAGGAGAAATTAAGAATCTTCTCAGTTTCAATTGGTATTAAAGTATGTGTTACACTAAAATTTGTCACCATGACTATTTGCAGTTAGTATGGCTCCATCAACTGTCATACTATCCTCCTTGGCAAGTCTTATACCTCTGCTCCTCATGTCAAACCCCAAGAAAGAGAGAAAGTCCTTAAAAAGTCAATTAACTCTGGTTACGCAGTTTCTCTTACCCTTACCTGCGTGTACGCACCTCAAGTTCACAATACTTGCGTACTTGTATGCTTTGTCTGTAAAGGGGTGGGTGCGTACTCCTGTAAAGGTCAAAAGGCGCAAGTTTTACTTCAAAAAAGTTACTTGTGGTCGATTCTAGAGCATTCTAGAAGATGGTTTGACGTGTATTGAGCGCCTCCAGATGGTTCATGCATCCCAAAGAAAGGGGAACTTATCCCATCAAGAGGGGAGCTATCCCATTGAAAGAGGGGCTTATCCCATTGATGGTGGACCTGATTAACTTCCTCCAAAGCATTATAAATACAGGCATTGGGCCAGAGGGAGAGGAGGTTGAAAGCTGAACATTCCTAAGGGTAGATGCTACTGAAATTAGGACTCCCTTTTAGAGCTTGAGAGGAGAGATTCCAATCCTTTCTTAGCTTCATTTGGAAGTGGGTGAGCTGATCAAAGTAAAGGAGAACTCTTGCTGGACCCTGGGAGGGACCTGCACAACACCAAGGCACTGGTTGTAATGGTTTCTTTTGTTTCCAATTAATACAATTAAGTTCATTTTTCTCAACAAGTTGTTATATATAATTTGTTTCATAAACTCCTTGGTCTTTAGGATGAATATGTTTTATTATATGAGTTATTCAAGTGCTATGTAATCGTTTGCTTGTTAGTGAATGCAGGTTTCAAAGAGAAGGAGGAGCTCATCTGGATCGGAGAGGCTTGGCTGCTGTAAACAAGCGTTGGACTAGAGGTAAGCCTTAAACACCTGGTTGCTTTTATTCTAAATGCATATTTAGGGAAAGATAGTGCTTGATTGTTTTGTTTGTCACTAGAAAGCCTTAGCTTCTAGGGAGGTCGGTTTTGTCTGCAAAATTGACTCTTTCCGCATGACAGTATGATGAAGAAGATGAGAAACAACCATGTCCAAAGTGGAGTCATTGTCTAGCAAATGAAGCAGTGGTGGAGTTGCTATAATCAGTCTCCAAGTGGGAGATTGTTGGGTGTAGAGCCTGATTATCTTCTGTATGCAAAGGTTTCAGCTGGATGTATACCCCAGGAAGATTGTACACCCCTCCACGTGGGGTGGCTAATCCCCCCTAGAAGGCAACCCCTCATTATATATGAGGGAATTGTATTGCAGCTATGTATATCTATGTTTTGAGTGAGGAAGAGAGAGTAGATTGAGAGCGAAGAGGGAGTTACAGTGGATCTGCTGTAGGTTGTATCTCTTCAGTTTGTTGGATAATATAATAAAAGAAGGACTGGTTGTTTCTCCATGGATGTAGCCCAAACTGGGTGAACCACGTATATCTGTGTCTCTCTTGTTTTATGTGTTTTCTATGTTTATATTTCTGCAATATTGTATGTGTTCCATTGCTCCATAATATATAATTTTCCAACAGTCACCTTTCCCCATCAGATTTAAAGTTTCTACCCATTCTTCTTTCATCCCTTTTATTAAAATGGCTTTTAGGACTATTTTTGTTAATGTGGAGTGAGGGGATATTTGGAAATTGTACTGAAGCCGTCCGACATATTCCTCTAGAGTTTCATTATCCTTTGCAGACATTTTAAATATTTCATTTTTTAATTCCCTAGTCCTACAACAGTCTTGATATTTAGTGAGAAAAGAAGCTTTCATGTCATCCTAGGAGTTAATGGTTCTTCCACCTAAACCCATAAACCATCGCAAAGCTGTTCCTTTTAAGGTGGAGGGGAAAAATTTCAATTTTTGAGGATCAATGGTGTAATCAACCTCTGCACAAGACGTCAAACTCAAATAAGAAATCATTTTGATCCTTTGAGGTCATCCCATGAAAGGTTGGGATATCTTGCAAAGGAATAGATTTCATTGGGGTGTTGGCTACTGGGTTGACGATGGGATATTCAAATGTCATCTGACCTTGAGGTGGTTGATTCACCATTTGGTCGAAGATGTACCAATATTATTTAGGGATTTTCTGGTCAGGGGGTATTATCTGAGTGGGTGGAGCACTAATGATTTGAAGGGGATTTTCTGCACTGCTCAGATCTAGGATCATAAGAGATCCTAATTCAGACGGTTGTGGCTATACCTTAGTAGCTCCATTAGTTTCTCCCCCTCCTTCTCTCAAGTTACACAATTTTCCCTCTTGTGAGGGACCAGAGTATTGGTGATTTGGACTTTGGAAACATTTCTCAGATCCTTTATTTCTGCTATGGATCTCAACATAAGTTGTGGTTGGTGATTCTGCTACTTGAGGGATCGAAGTAGAACCATTTCCAGATGCTGTCTAGGGTCCTACTGACACCTGGGATTCAACTTTCATATGATTTCGTCTATAAAGGTTGGTCTCTCGAGGGTCGCCGATCCCTGGGATTTGGTGGTTTTTGGTAGTGCTTTCTAATTTATTGATATCATTTTTCCCTTAGTCATTCATTCCTACACAACCTCTATGCATCTTCTGAGAGTGGGCATTAGGAGAAAGCTTTTTTCTTTCTATGTATGCAGGTTCTTACCTCTCGTTTTCAATACCCAATTCTCTTCAGAGACACAAATTAACTATTATCTTTGACAACCTCCCGACAATGATGCCAAAATGTTGGTGCACTAAGATGACTATTTAAATCAATCTTAATTCCTACATTACATTATCAACCTAGGATTTGTCTATTTATTTCAAGGATGTCGACACTATCTGTGCAATAGAGATCAGAGGTTGTTACATAACTAAATGAGTCTAACACTTCATCAAATCGTTGCAATAATGTATTAACAAATCCTTAATTCTCGAAGTTCAATCAAAGACAATTCAAAGAATAAATCTCAAAACATACTCAAACCATAAATCTAGATCCAATCATAACTGATTTGCAAAGGAAATGAATTTCAAGCATGTGCACTAAAAGAAACCATATCTAATGGGCTACTATCTAATCTAGTAGATGGAAAGAAATACTACAACAATATAACAACAAGTAACTACTTCAATATTTAGCATAAATAGGAAAGAACATCAATCAATTGTAACACTCGGCTTAATCTACGCAATTCATTAAAAGAACAACATTAAGATGTGATGTAGTTTCACCTATTCAATATGTTAAAGTAACAATGTTTAAGGATCTATTTCAAAATGCAAATGTAAACTGTAAATAATAACTCGATTATGTAAAAGAACAATATTAAATATTTGCAGAAAATAAGGAAATAAGTATGAGACAAAAGGGCAATGAATCTTCTAATGACCGGGACCAAAGCCTCCAAAAGTTACTGCTGATAAAGCTCAGAACATGATTAAGAGAGAATCTTTGTATTTCTCATTAATTGAAATAAAAAAAGTACAGAATTATTGTAATGTCAAAATATGCTATGTTTAATGCAAAGATAAAATAACGGGTAAGCATCTTGATCCTTTTCACCCATCGAAGTCTAATGGAAAACTAATGGATGAAATAAAATCCCAAGGATCAAGAGATCCTCAAGATTTTGTGGCTAAATGATCATATTTCTGTTTGCCAAATTATCACTTTCTTTCCTATCTTTCGATAGCTCGCATATCCAAGGAATGGCTTTCTCTCCTAGTTTGGAACTGTCGTTCTATCGACTAAACAACAATTGTCCAATTCTGATTTCCTGTGCATAAAAACAAGAAAAGTTAGTCTTCTCGTGCTAACAACTTGTAATTTGTTAATGATTGATTTTACCTAACTTTCACAATCTTTTCTTCCAAATCCTTTCCAAGAATGAAGACAAATACATAGAAGTAAGTGATTTATCAAGTAATGTAAGGTTAAAAACATACCTTTTCTGTGACACAACAAACACTCACACAAGAAAACGAAAAAAAAGTGAAAGAAAAAGTGACAAAAGACGATAAAAGCAAAACTCACCCAAAAAAAAAACGACAACTCCACTGAAGGTTCCTTGAACTCCTCGGGAATGTTATAGCTCTAAGATCAAATGCAAAAATGAGCTCTAGAGGCGTCGATTAACTATATTTGAGAAAACAAGGGTTTATGACACACATGCCTAAAATCAAGGAAATCCGACACTGGGCGAAAATTTCTAAAAATAACAATGTGCCTTCTTCACGAAAGTAATAATGGATCCCTAATTCCTAGGAATTATTTTTACCCTTTAGTTTTCTTGGCTTTTCTGGGAAACTAGCCATGCATGCTACCGAGAAAGATTGCACAATTATGGGGAACTGTTAGCTCTGCTACAAACTTCAACATTTGGAGGACCAAATGTCAGCTCAGCCATGTGTTTATGCAAAAAAGGAGCTTTCTGCAGTCATTTACCTTCTTCTCCTTCAACTTCCTCATACTCTCTTAGCCCTCTGTATCTTTGTTTTTCCTCCAAAACCCTGTACAAACTCGCTTTCCATCAGGTCCCAGGGCACAATGTTAAACCCATGAAATTGTGATCGTGTGACCATGCACTTTTCATAAGCCCTTTTCCCTCATCGCTATAGGAAAATCACATCATGTGTGTATAAGGCCCAAACCCCTTGACTTCCGCCGATGCGATATTCCTTAAAAAAATAGTTAATTCCTAATCGGGTCTGTGGTCTAATCACAAATCGGAAAACGCAAAGGCCCAAGGTTTTCAAAGGAAAGTGCCGATCTAATTACTCCTTCTCCATTGGATCAATTCCGCCATGATCCAATGGCCCACGCCCTACAAACCAATCTCCACCGTCCGATCGTCCACCTCCTGATCCAACGGTGTTCGCTCTTCCCGATCCCGCGAGCTACGCCCTCGTTAACTTGTGGGGAAAGCGGTTTTCCGCTGGTCACATCTGCCACGTGTCGAGTGATGATTGTGATTGCGCACCCGTTGTACGAATACCACCATCCTCTAAAAGCGGTGCAGGGAATACCACTTACCACCCATCCACCCGTCCCCGCGCGTTAACCCCCGTGCACATCTTCCACCCGATCATCATCAGATCTGCTCGCCCACGATTCGACGGCTCATGATCGTCTACCCTGCTTCCGCCATATATCCTCCACTGACTATTTCCCGCCGTTGATCTGCGCGATCCAACAGCCTATCTTCCCCCTCAGTTTGCCCAGACGGTCCTCGTCCATAGCCATTCCAGACTCCCGAAGGACGAAGATGGCCTGCATTTATGTACTCGACGCAATTACTCCTCAACGAATGCATTTAACAGGAAGAATGGCCAAGAAGAAAAAATGACAGCCTCGAGTAGATAACGCATTTATCAGTTATGGAGCTTCACTCATGCAACACTCCACCTACTCAGAGAAGGACCGCTGAACAACAGAAAAGGTCAATTTTGTTCATTAAAGCACGCAAATTGTAGCAGAGACTCCATCAGAGAGTTAAGGTGGTTGGTGGTCCATTATGACCCCTCCACGCATAGCACAACAACATATATTTGTAATCAAACTCTATATATACCCAGAACACAGATGTGATGAGGGTTGCTAGTTTTAGTTTTGATGTTAGGTTCAACTTCTGGAGACTGTAACTACTGTGATACTTGCAGTGTCTGGTCTTCATTTTCAGCTAATACAAGCTTCTTTTGCTATTAATTTCTCACTTTCCATTTCTGCTTTGTTCTAGGCTGTGCCTGTTATGTATTTTTCATGTGCTCTTGATGTTTAGCATCAGAGGGGCTGTCATCCCACCTCTGTGTTAGAATATAGTATGTATCATTGAATGTGCTATGCAGGTTTCTGTTTACTTAGTGCTAGAGAGCTGTCATCCTGTCTGTGCATTAGGAAATAGATTTGCAGACCTCTTTACTGGTTGCAGCCGGCCATCACATGGTCTTGTGCATCTGCTGGTGTGGTTAGTATTCTCCATGTTCACTTAATCCTCAAACTATGAGGTGGTCTAAAGCCTTGTAGTCTAGAGGGGTTCACCCATGTCTGGGGTTAAGCATAGTAGAAGTGGTTATTTGGCTTGAATATGCATCATGCCTTCCATTCATCCATTTCCAACATTTTGTTGAGTTTGTAATGTTCTCGAGCATCTCCGAGATACAACCTAGGAGAGTTTCTTGGGGTGATAAAAGGAACCAGGCAACTTTCTGGTTCAGTGCATTGTGCAGTTTCTGAGCTCAAGGGATGCATTGTACAATTTTTGGGCTTAGTGCTGGGCTTCCTTCCATGACTGTGTAGTTTATGAGCTCAAGGCAGACTGCCAGTCAGGACTACGCAATTCCAATCATCAAGGTTGCCATCCCTCAAGGATTGCACAGTTTCTGGAGGCAAGCTCAAAACTATTGTGAAACCAAACTAGGAGATCATATTGTGAGTTAGAAAAATCATCTAGGTGTTAAAAAAAGCAAGCACAAGCACAAATAAAAGAGATAAGTCTTAGTCAAAGCATGAATTCTTGAATCAGTGTAATATGAGCTTGTTTGGATACGAAGGAAGGCTCTAAAATCAAAGAGTAAGAAAATTTTTGGAGGGTGGTTGTAGCCGCTACAACATTGGCGACACACTAGTAGAACTCCAGATCTTTGTATGGATCTTGTTTCATGAAAAATATGTTATAACTATTTTTGTAGTATTATTCAGTTCATCGATTATCACAACTTATTCACTTAGCTTGAGTTAAAGATATAGTCTCTACCATTCTCTTCATCGATAAAACACATACCAAGCCAAGTCAAATTGAGTTGTTTCGATTGGGGATAATGAGTATAGAAATGCACAAGTAAAAGAGATTGTCAGAGTCTTAGTTTTCATCTTTGGTGTTGCTTTGCTCCTAGTAGGCCTGGGCAATACCCCGACGAAGTCACTTCAGGAACACAAATATTGCTCCGCTTCCAACAAGCCTAGACAGTACCCTGGAGGAGTTTATTGCTTCACCTCTCTATGTAGGAATCCTTTCTCTTCTTTTTCCCTTTATTTCATTTTTCTTTTTTTCATTTTATTTGTTCAAAGAACTGTGCATAAGCACTTATTTATTTCATGGGGGTGGAAGAGGGATCCCAACTTATTGAGAGAAGAAGAGGTTATCCCTTCAGAGAAGGATATTTATATACACCTCTGACATACTTGTTAAGGTTTTCCTCCCCTCCTTACTCTACTCGACTTAGTCTACAAGGATTAACTGAAAAATATGTTAGGCCAGGAGTAACTCCATTTGGCAGAAAACTGAGTCGTATTATTCCATCAGGTATGTTATTGTTATATAAAAAAGGGTGTGACTGTTCAGTTCATCTCCTGATGACTGTTCACATTCCTAATTTAATTATTTACATGAATTCACCCAATCCTGAGGATTAGGTGTCAACATTCCCCCCCTTAATCTGAAGGGATGTTGGTGAGTCCAAGCATCATTCTGAATCTTTCAAGCTTTTCTCTTCCAAGTGATTTGGTGAAGATGTATGCAATTTGCTCATTTGTGGAACAATGATGGAGTGGATTGTTTTGGCCTCAACATGATGTCGGATCAGATGATATTTAGCATTGATGTGCTTTGTTCGATCATGGAACTTTGGGTTCTTGGCAAACTTTATTGCAGAGGTGTTGTCAATCATGAGTGGAGTTGATTGTACTTGTTTTACCTGCAAATCTTCAAGAATTTTCCTGAGCCACACAATTTCTTTTGTCGCTTCAGCTGCAGCCACGTATTCTGCTTCTGTTGTGGAATCTGCTGGAACTGATTGTTTGCGTGATCTCCAGGAGACAACTCCTGATCTAAGACTCATAGCATATCCTGAAGTAGATACCCCAGTTTCTTTGTCTCCATCGAAGTCTGAATCAGAGTATCTGATTAAACTGAAGTCATCCACCTGTGTGTACTTGATTCCAAAGTCTTGAGTTCCCTTCAAGTACTTTAGAACTCTTTTTGCAGTAGACCAATGTCCCTCACAAGGCTTTTGCATAAACCTGGAGAGGATTCCAACAACAAATGAAATGTTTGGTCTGGTGGTAGTTAGGTAGTTGAGACTTCCTACAAGTTGTCTATACTTTGTTGCATCCTCAAATTCCTTTCCTTCAATAGATGTGAGCTTCAAGTTTTGTTCCATTGGAGTAGTAAGAAGATTGCACTCTGTCATGCCAAACCTGTTCAACAAATCTCCAATGTATTTCTTTTGAGAAAGAAATATGGACTTTGGATGTTGGGTTACTTCAATGCCAAGATAGTAATGAACATAGCCCAAATCAGTCATTTCAAAATTTTTTCCCAATTCCTTCTTTATGGATGCAATGTAGCTTTCATTGTTCCCTGTCATTAAAAGATCATCTACATATACCACAAGATATACAAATTTTTTGCCAACTTTCTTGACAAATAAAGTTGCATCATCAAGATCGAAATGATTGAAATTGAGTTTCAGAAGATGCTCAGTTAGTTTTGCATACCAGGCTCGCGGTGCTTGTTTGAGGCCATACAAGGACTTCACAAGTTTGCATATTTTATGTTCATGTCCTTTCACAGCAAATCCTTCAGGGTGGGACATAAAAACATTCTCTTTTAGATCTCCTTTCAAGAAGGCAGTTTTTACATCCATTTGATGGACTTTCCAACCGTTTTGAGCTGCTAGTGCAAAGAGTGTCCGGATGGTGGCCCATTTTGCTATGGGGGAAAAAGTTTCCTCATAATCGACCTCTTCCTTTTGTGCAAAACCTTTTTCCACAAGCCTAGCATTGTGCTTGTCAAGTGAGCCATCAGCTTTGTACTTGTTCTTGTAGACCCACTTGCAGCCAATTGGTTTGGTTCCAAATGGAGGATCAACCAGATTCCAAGTGCTGTTCTTTATGAGGGCATCATACTCATTTTGCATCGCTTCTTTCCATTCATCATGAGAAGCAGCTTCTTTAAAGGAAGGTGGTTCAAAATCTGTAGACAAGTTCAATTCAAAATCATAAGAAACATCAATATCAACAGGTGAATTAGTGTCATCTACATCACCTCCATTTTTTCGGTTTGAATTTCTGGTTCATGTTTTTCCAATTTCATCAGGATGAACACTTTCAAGTGTCTTCGTCAGCCACTTTGGGGGACCTTTCTGAGATGGTCCAAGCTGCTCCGTTGATGGAGTTGGGACTGAATCAAGATTGAGTCTCCCAATTCTATCAATTACATCACTTAAAGCATCATCCGTTGTTGGAGTTTCATGCGGGGGAGATTGTTCTTCGGAAGAAGATTCCACATGTTGATATAGTATAGGAATCCCCCCTTCAAGATGTGGAATCCAATTATCAAATTCTTGAAATGATTTTGCTTTTGCGAATCTATCCAAGCGATCAAGTTGCCGCTCAACAACATTGTCAGTTTTGGATGATTCAAGAAAAATTACATCTCTAGATACAACAAACTTTTTATTTACTTCATCATAGAGTCGGTATGCTTTGGAGGTGTTTGAATACCCTAGGAAGATACACTTATGACTTCTAGCACCTATTTTGTTTCTATGTACCTTAGGTATCAAAGCGTAACAGGTGGAACCAAAGACCCTGAGATGTTTTACCGAAGGAACATGTCCATACCACAATTAATAAGGAGTCTTGTTTCTTATAGCATTAGATGGACATCTATTGTTTATATATGCAGCACATAGAACAACATCATCCCAAAACATTATCTTTACATTTTTGAAGAAAAACATGGATCGTACCATATTCAAGATTGTTCTATTCATTCTTTCAGCTACACCATTTTGTTGGGGATTATAAGGCATAGTTGTTTGATGTTTGATCCCATGTTGGCGAAGATAGTTTTCAAATTCATTTGATGTGTATTCTTTTCCATTATCAGTGCGAATAGACCCAATATGAGATTGTGCATCATTTTCAATCCATTTATGAAAATTCTTGAATGTTTGAAAAGCATCAGATTTGTTCTTCAACAAATAAACCCAACACATTCTGGTGTAGTCATCAATAAATGTCATGATATATTTATTTCCATTTGCAGAAGGAATAAGAATTGGACCACATAAATCTGAATGAATGAGTTCAAGCTTCCTATGTGCTCTTGAATGTGAATCATGAAAACACTGTTTGCTATGCTTTCCTAGAACGCAAGCATCACATTGCTTAAGTTTCCTAGGAATTGTAGGCAAACCAACAACACCATTTTTCTTCAATAAGCAGATACTGACATAGTTTAAATGTCCAAATCTAGCATGCCATAATAAACTTGATGGAAGTGTACCTTCTTCATGATGAGAAGTATATGAGAAATGTTGTGCATGAGCAGAGGTTCCTTGCAGTTTGAGAAGCCTTTCTTCTTCTATTCCCCTCATGACAAGTGAGTGGTCAGATGATTTTCTTACCTCAAGCTTGCCATCAAACATATGAATGGAGTGACCTTGCTGGCGGATGTGGACCAAGGACAACAAGATTCTCTTGAGCTGTGGGAGATATAGAACATGATCCAGAAGAAAGTCTAGAAGACCCGGCAGTTTAAGCCTGATTGTGCCAAGCCCTGATGGCTTGATTTTTGATTGATCTGCAAAGTATACTGCTCCATCAACATTGTCAGTAAAATCTTCAAAAAAATCTTTTCTATGAGTCATGTGACAGGTTGCTCCTAAATCAAGTAACCAATCATTTTTCCAAGAAGCAAGTGAAGCATTAAACAAATCTTCATTTACTCCAATGTTACATTGTGCCTCAACATAGTGAGCGGATTCAGGTGCTTTACCTTTGTCTGTATCATCAGTTTTGCCTCTCTATTGATTTCTTTTCTGCTCAATTTTGTCCCATGGTAGCTTGCATGTAGAGGCATCATGTGATCCATTTCTTTTGCAGCGAATGCAGTGCAGATTTGCCTTTTCTCCTTGAGAATGCCTGCCCCCCCACCTCTGAAATATCTTCCTCTTCCTCTTCGTCCACCTCTTCCTCTTGTAGAATCTTGAGTAGGATGCTTTTCTTTATGAGCAAGGCACACAGTCAGAAGATTCAGGGGTTGTCTTCTTTCCAAAAGCTTTCTCTCTTTCAGCAAACTTTTTCACAAGAGAGTCAAAGGTTATATCTTTGAGATTTCCATTTGCTTGTAATGACTCAAGATTATTGGAATAAGTAGGATAAAGTGCCTTGAGAAAAGCAATAAGAGGAATATCCAGCTCAACCTTAGTGGAATTGATATCATGCATTATAGACTTTACTTCAGATGCAAGAGCAAGAGGATCATTATTTTGCAGTTCAAGAGTGAAGAGTTTAATCATGAGTTGAACAACTTCAAGTGCAGAATGTGAGTCATAGAGTTCTTTCTGCTTTTGTAAGGCTTAAAAGGCAGTGGAATATGACGAAATATGGCGACTCACCTCTTCATTTACAGATGCTACGATTAATGCATAAGCTTTGCTGTTCTTGTTTTCCCAAATGACGAGTTCTTTGTCTAAGGTAGGCTGTACTGGGTCATTGTCTCCTTCTCCGACACACACTCCTTTCCACAACTCATTGAAGATGAGGGTGTGTTTTATCATCCGAGACCATTCAGGATAGTTCTCCTTGCCAGTGAGAACTATTCCTACCATGGATATGATTGAATGCATTCTGTAAAAAACTTTTGCTGATAGAAAAAAATACTTCTGCCAATATACAGTAAAAATGTACTCAAAAGGGCATTCTCAAAAGATTTCAAATCCACAATGTGACCCATATAAATCCATCATTATATAAATCCACCTCACATAAACCTCATATAAGTTCCACCATATAAATCTCATAAAACTTCACCATATAGATCTTATATAAATTTCCTATAAACTTCATATATAAATACCATGGTCATGACCATGTAGGTCAACGCATTCTTTGAACTGTAATTTACAGCGGTCAACCTCGGCAAAGCATCAAACATATGAATGGCACCAGCAATCAAATCAGACCCAACTGTCGGGACAGAAGCACAGAATCTCGGCCGAAAGTGAAAAAAAAATGCTTCAGGTATGGAAGTATGGGTGAACCAAGTCAGGCCAGCTCATGTATTAAAAAGTGATGTATTAAAAACACAACAGTGTACTAAAACAAGAGTGGGAGCGGTGTATTAAAACACACAGTGGTGTATTAAAAAACGCACAGTGGTGTATTAAAAACACATCATAACCATGTATGAGCTTTTGCCCTCTGACTTAACTGTCATTGTTTTACTGCTCTTTCACGTCCATGCTCTCGTAGCGGCGTTGCTGTTGTCCATGGTGGCTGGTGGAACTGTCGTCATTCCGTCCATTGTTCGATTCTTGGCCTCATCTTTTTGGAACGATATGAAAATATACGATGACACTTAGTACATAGTGTTAGCCTCCTGTTGCAACAGGTGTTCATCTTTCATGATTGACATTTTTACATGCCAAATATGTCATCTTTCATGCTGCAAGGTTCCATATTTCCAAAAGAGGTCAAAGAAAAGGCCATGAAAGTGTGCCAGTCCAAGTGCCACTGCTGTATTCCAATTTTGATGACTTAATCATTTTTGAAGAATGTTCTATAAAAGGGAGGGCCAAACAGCTTAATCTTGGCCTCCCTAGGTTTCAATTTCCTGTTTTAGAATATAGAGAACCATTATTTGTCCAAACAGCTTAATCTTGGCAGATCTGTAGATAGGTAGAGAATCAAAGGAGCCCAACTGCTTAATCTGGGCCCTTGGCAGAAATAAGTGTAGATTTAGATAGGAGGACAGTCAAAAGAAAAATTGTAAGGCTGGGTCTGCGAGTCTAAGTGCACCCAAACCAAAAAGAAGAAAAAATGTTAGGCGACTAGGCTGGGTAGGTAGCTGTGTGGTTGTAGAATCATGGCTTGTGATCCATTTCATGTTGTCAAATGTCATATTAAGTAAGATCACAAGTTGGAGGCAGTTTTCGTCTGCAGGAGCTCAAGCTGGACATCTCTAACTTCCCCATTCTTCCTTATCCCCAAAACACTTACTAATTTCCCTGAAGAGGTCAAGATCTGCTTGAGCCTCTTAGTCTCATCATGTTTCATAACATTTTCCTGAGTACAGATCTGCTTTACTTAGAGGCACTCATATCTTTTCTACAAGTTCTATTTTCCCTCTATAGCCTAAGGTCCCTTACCTTAGCGCTTTCTTGTCATCTCCATATTAACTCCTAACTCTATTATCTAGCGCCCTATCGGTTTCCCCTTCCCCTACTAAAACTATGTATAAAAATCCCAAAAATATAATAATACCCCCTCCCTGGCACTATAACCCTATTCATATAAGTCTGGGAAGTAGCAGTTCATCTGGGGCTGCTATTAGCCCATCCATGTCCTGGAGTTACTCTGACACCTGGTCAGAATAACAACCTTTACCCACCCCTTCGCCCTTAAAAACCTCACGATTTCTACCCCTACAGTCATTTTCCCAAAGATTAATGTTTAAAAGTTTCATTAAACATTAAGTTTTCCCCCCCCGCTTAAAACTAACACAAAAACCCACAAAACCAAAGTGTAAACCCCACCGTGCAATATTAATATGCGAATATTCCATGGGCCCTGATCCCTTATTCCCCTGCTGCCTTACCCGTCCCGCCAATCGTCCGATCGTCCGCGCCCCAGATCAACGGTGGGCGGGCCTCCCCATCTCTGAAGCCACCGATGGTTAGCATTCGGGAGATGGGCGGTATTCCTGCCGTACTCCCGCCACGCGTCGCCCTCTCGGCTGTGGTGGAGCCCCTCCTCCGATACCGCCGTCTGCCCAAAGGTGGTGCGCCCAAAACCGAAAACTGCTTCCACCCTCCTGTGTCAGCACAACGTCACCCGCTGACGTCATCTGCCTGCGTCGGCCTCCTGCCACCGTACTGCCAACTCACCCTGCCACGTCATTGCCACCATGTCACTGCCACGTCACCCGCCATACATGCTGATGTCACCCTGCTGACGTCATCATGCTGACGTAATCTGCCGTACTGGGTCCCACCTGCTGACGTCATGTTGACATCATCAGCAAAAAAGGCGCGAAGGCGAAAATCGTGCTTAGGAAGCCCGGATTCAAATTCCGAGGCAGTTTTTCACGCTAATCGCGCATGGCTACGGGAAATGGGCCAAAATGGAAAATCCCTCATTGTGCAGCCCCCAGTAAGCCCGAAAGGTGCAGAATGACCCGTTTTTCTTTGCGAGGCACTCAGAAAGGAGCAAAAAACAGTTCTAAAGGAAGCAAAGGGCGGAACAACGACCATTAAATATTGATTTGACAATTTCAGTACCACAACACATCGGAGAAGCGGCAAAGAGTATCAGTTGAATATTTTTAAAGAAAATTTGCAGTTCCCAAAGCAGGTTAACATTGAATGGCCTCCAACAAAGTCAAATAGAGTGGTGTAAGCCCATTGAAACTCTCAAATCACAGTTAAAGCATTTAAGGCTACCGAACAGCAATGGAGCAGATACCCATGCACAGTTATTGCAGAAAAACTACACCAAGCCACCGAGGACAACACATTAACTCAGTTTTGATACGGCTGCCCTCAGCGCAGCTCAAAGATATTTTGTTGCATTTATTGCTGTATAGGATTAGGTTAAAGTAATCATTTTCTTTTAGACCTGTTTAGGTCAAGCTGTAATAGACAATTTTTGATATTTTTCCCTATATATACCACCCTCTGTATTGTTTTAAGGGTTGGTTGGTTGATAGTCTTCATTAGAGACTCGCACTGGATATCTGAGATGTTTTACTTAATCAAAGATTGCTGAAAAGCTTGGAGAAATGACTGTCTGCTCTGTGTCTAATGGTTTGAAGAAATGAATGTGGAATTCTTGTGCTGCAGTATGAATCAATAAGTGTTTCTTACCTCTGTTATTCCAATTTCACATATGCTTAAGTTACAGAACAAAGGATTGGTTTAGAATTTGCTTAGCCGCACTCTATGCTCAGTTTCTGTGGCTTATTAATGTTTTCCTCTTGATTTAGGCATAAATATGAATTCCTTTATGGCTCATGTTTGATCTATTTCACATATGAATGACTGTTATCTAGGAATTCTTAACTGCTCCTAGATAGGGCTCATTTATCTCCTTTCTGCTAACCTGACTGAGAGATTCTTAATTGCCTCTCATTCCTTAGCCTTTAATCCATCTTTTTACCTTGAATGATTGTTTCATATGCAGCTATCTTGCTCCATATTCTTTCTTGTGACCAAGAAAACGCACCAGCAGTCTTACTCCTTGACTCCAAGCCCAATGGTTCTAAACTTTCGTGCTATCCTTGCCTCTTTACCTGAAAGTATCATCCTTACCACCAAAACTTAAAAAAAACCCCCTTGAACTCAATAACTAGCCTAAAATCATCTTCAACAAAGCTAAATCAGAAAGAGAGAGCCCTCTCTGATTACAGGTGGGCTAGAACCAGCAGTCCAAAGATTGGTCTGTGGTTACCTCGGCCTTATCCTTTTGTGCTGATCAAAAGGACAACCCAAGTGATAACATAATGGCGACTCCGCTGGGGACAATTAGTTGTTAAAGTGCTGTCTGCTCCTTAAAACTACAGATGAAGTCTGAATATCAGCTAGGAAGCCTTTGAAACTGTTCTTGCTTTGCATTTTCAGGAGTAAATAAGAGCTGCTTCAGTCAATCTTCATGCTATTTTTAAGCTGCAGATAGCTGTTCCCAAATTTTGATCAGTTCCTTGCTAATTCTAAAAGTGTTCCCAGAAAAATACCAAAAACAATTCGGAAGCTAGCTCCCAAGAAGAATCCACGATACACAAGGGAAAATCCAGACCCAAATCCCCCAGCTGCTTTTGAAAATCCGAACCTAATCCCAAAGATCCTTAGGAAGCAAGAGCAAAGAGAAGATTTTGCTGATCTGAGTCCTGAAACAGTTCACCCTAGCAGTGTTCCTACCCCAGTTAAGGTTTTATTTCGTTCAACCCCTACTTCCCCTTGTTCATCATCCACATCTCAAAGCACTCCATCCACACCTCCATTCACTACACATACTACAACTACCACTACTGTTGTTCCAGTTACTCCTATTATCCCTGTTGTCCCAGCTGTTCCTGTTATCCCAGCTGTTCCATTTATCCCTGTGAATATGGCTAATAGATATGCACCCCTGCAATTGCCTGCTAATCCTGGGGCCTTGCCTCAAGATTACCAATCCAAAATTACATATTTTGATAGTACTGGTCCTTTCACTGCACTTCAGCATACCAAGAAGATGCAGGACTATTTTGAAAACTACGAAATAGATGATGATAGCATGAGAATGAAAATTTTTGTTCAAAGTCTAACAGGTGATGTAAGAACTTGGTTCAGATCACTTGCTGCAAATTCTATAACCACTCCGGATGAGCTTTACCAATCCTTTACCAACAGATGGGAGAAAAAGAAAGACCCCTTGCACATACTAGCTGAATATGATACAATTAAAAGAGGTACTCAAGAGACTATGTTGGAGTACTGTGCAAGATTCAATAATGTCTATAATGCAATACCACAGAACTTAAGACCACCACCTGACCTTGCCTTGTATAAATTCCTTGATGGATTTGACCCGGATATGGCATACCAGTTAAAAGAAAGAGCCCCTCAGACCCTTGCAGACATGTAAAATGTTGCTGTTAGCGTAGAGGCCAACCTAATTGCCAAAAGAAACAGAGCTAGAATGGAAAGAAGAACCACCTTTAAGGAAGAACCCTCAGCCTTAGAACAAAAGCTTGATGCTATCATCAGTGGCATGCAAAGGCTGGGAGACAGAGTAGAGAGTGTTGAGAGGAAGTCATCATGGGAAGGACAACAGTCCAATACCATAAGGAACCCAAATTTTAGGAAAACGCAGAACACAAATGTTGGTAGGTCAAGCCCAGATCATGACATAAGACCCCCTTTCCAAGAAAACTATGCTGAGGCATCCACTTCTAGTGAACCCATAGAAGACACTCACATGAATCTGATGGATCTAAAGGGTGAGCATCAAACTTTTCTGAGCCAAGAAGACCAAGATGAGCATGACTATAGTCAATTTCAGACTAAGTCTGGTGAGTCTTTTGATTTTAAACAAGGTTATGATACTGTTGTGTATGAGGTCCACAAACAATATAAGCTGAGAACTAGGACCATTGACATTTCTGAACCTAGCAAACCAAAGGATGGCAAACAGCCCAACAAGATTAAAAGAAAGGCTGTCATAACAGAACCAGCTGATATACCTGTCCCAAACCCGCATCAAGTGACGGTAGAAGACATAACAGAAATGCAACCTTCTATTGATCAGCCTCTGCCACCTTCTTCCTTTGAGCAAAATTCGACCAGTATTCCAAAAAGCTCTCCTAAAACAGAAAAACCGCAAGCAATCAATTCCCATAATGCTGATGAACAAGAGCAAATCACTGGTAATTCAAAAAAGAAGAAAAAACTACAATTATCAACAGCAAGACTCCATTGGAAAAGCCATTTAACTTAGAAGCAGAGATTGGAAAACTTAAGATATCTATCCCCCTCTCAGAACTTGCCAAACACGATGTATATAGGCAACAAATTCAAAGGTCACTTCAAATCCCAGAGAATAAGGATGATGTAAATGTTTTGGATGATACCCCTGAACTGTTGTTTGGTCCAGAAGTTAATGGAAAGTCAACATATGGACCTATTTCACCCTTCTATGTTAGTTTGCATATACATGACAAAGTTTTGCACAACGCTATGTTTGATTCAGGAGCATCGCACAATCTTATGCCCAAAGCAGTTATGGAAAAGCTGAACCTTGATATCACAAGACCCTACAAAGATCTATTTTCCTTTGACTCAAGTCAAGTCAAGTGTTTAGGCCTCATCAAAGACTTGTGTGTCTCCTTAGTCCAATATCCCAACAAGACCATCCTCATGGATGTGGTGGTGGCTGACATCCCACCAAAGTACGGTATGCTCCTATCAAGATCATGGGGAGCAAAGCTCCAAGGATCCCTTCAGTTAGACCTCTCCTATGCCACTATTTCAGTCTTTGGGCAACCAAAGAGACTGTACAGAGAAACACTCATGAAATATATGGTAAGTAGTGAGAGCAAGCCTGAAAATTTTCCCATTTACTCAATCCATTCTGATATGGATTCTTTTATTTTGTTTAATGATGATACAAATTCTCCAACTGATGATGAGCCTTTGGCTCTAGAACAACAAGCACACATCAATGAAGAATCGGTTGCACATACTGATGAAGCTGTCAGAACAGTTAATGCAACCAGCATACAAGAAGAAACTCCCCAAGCAGAAACTGCAAATCTGCCCAATCCTAAAAGGGCTGAAACTCTTAGTACTAACCACAAGCAAGAAATCACATGGTATTTAGAGTTTGATGGCTCTGTCAACAAGTTAGGAGCAGGGGTAGGTGTATGGATTCACAATACACATAACAATCATGCAGAAGGCCATGCCTACAGACTGAACTTTAAATGCACCAACAACATGGCAGAGTATGAGGCTCTGCTTTTAGGCCTTAAACTGCTCAAAGCTTTAGGAGTTGCAAAAGTGTCCATTTTAGGTGACTCTGATTTAATCATACATCAGATGAAAAGTAACTTTGTCACCAATGACAATAGAATGAGGCCTATAGGACTGCTGCCACTAATATACTCAATGCATTCACTGAATTCAAGCTGGCCAAGATTTCAAGAGAGCATAACATTCATGCACACAGCCTAGCCACTTTTGCTAGTACATGCAAGCTTCCCTTTGGGCCAAATCATCATTTTACAGCTGAAATAAAACATAGGCCTGCTGTCCCAAATAAAGTTAAAGATTGGCAAGTGTTCGAAAATGATGCCCAAATTAATAATTTCCTCACACTTGAGCCTTAATTTTCAAATATTAACATTGACATGTATGCTATGAATGATTCCCAACATCAAACAAATGAAATTCAGTAGGCTGTAACAGCTGCAACAACCAAATAAATCCTAACTGTTTTTGACAACACAAACATAGAACAGCTGAAACAAAGGCATTTGGAGGAAATTGCCAAAACAGAGGCAGAGATCATTGACTTAAAGGATAACTTTTTGCCTACTGGCCTAACTCCATTAGAAGACATGTTTGATGCAAATGATGTTCCTAAAAAACCGAAAATGCAACCATTGAGTTCTGATATAAAAGAACACAACATTGGGACAGTAGAGAAACCAAAAATGATCAAACTATCCAAAAATTTGCCGCCTGATCAAAAGCCCAAGTATATTGATTTATTTAAAGAGTTCCAAGATGTATTTTCTTGGAGTTATGAGGACTTGAAGTCCTATGACACCTCAGTAATTCAACACACCATTCCCTTAAAACCAAACCAGAAGCCCTTCAAACAAAAACTGAGGAGAATCAATCCTGTGCTTCTCCCTTTGATTGAAAAGGACGTGAAAAGAATGTTTGAATCATGTATCATAGCATCCATCAGATTTTCTGAATGGGTATCCAATCTTGTTCCCACAAGAAAGAAAACAGGTGAGATTAGACTTTGTGTAGATCTGAGAAATTTAAACCAAGTCTCCCTAAAAGACCACTATCCTTTGCCCAAGATGGATCACATCCTACAAAGAGTAGTGGGGTCATCTAGAATCTCTTTGCTAGATGGCTTTTCAGGTTTCAATCAAATACTTGTTCACCCGGATGACCAAGACAAGACAGCCTTTACTACACCGTGGGGAACATTTAAGTATGTAAAGATGCCATTCGGACTTAAAAACACTGGTGCTACCTTTCAAAGAGCAATGGATATTGCATTTGCCAAAGAAATACATGATTTCCTAGTTGTCTACCTTGATGACTTGACCCCATTTTCCAAATCTGATCAAGAGCACCTCAAACACTTAAGGCAAATATTCATGACATGTAGGAAGTATGGCATTTCCCTGAATCCCAAGAAGTCTCTCTTTGGCCTTGAAGAAGGCAAATTACTTGGCCACATCATATCAAAAGATGGGATTAGAATTGATCCCGAAAGAATCCAAGCCATCCTCCAAATCCCATATCCAAGAAACATAAAAGAGCTGCAAGCATTCCTTGGAAAGATCAATTTCCTAAGGAGATTTATTCCAAATCTAGCCGAGCTGATAAGATTATTAAGCAACATGTTAAAAAAGGATGCCAAGGTAAAATGGTCTCTTGAAACCAAGCAGGCCTTTGAGAGTATAAAATCTGCCTTAACCCAAACCCCTGTCCTCACCAGCCCACAGTTTGACAAAGATTTTATCATATTTTCATTTGCATCTGATCACACCATAGCTGCTGTCCTTCTGCAAAAGGATGAATAGGGAGATGAAAAGCCAATTGCTTTTTTCAACTGAGCCTTAAGAGATGCCCCTTTGAAGTACCCAATCATGGAGAAGCAGGCCTATGCACTTGTTAAGGCCATCAAGGATTTCCGAGTGTACATTTTATATTCACATGTGATTGCCTATGTCCCAAACGTTGTTGTAAAAGACATATTGACTCAAGAGGGATTAGAAGGCAAAAGAGGCAAATGGATTGCAAACATCCTTGAGTATGAAATAGAAATAAAACCAACCAAACTGATAAAGGGACAAGGTTTAGCCAAACTGATGCTCGAGACAAACTTTCAAGCCTTAGACATTAACCAATTGGACAATGAACAGGAGCTGGCGACTCCACAGATTAGTGAAACCTTTTTGCAATCCCCATGGTATGCTGATATATGTTTTGTACTGTTAAACTTGTTTGCTCCCCCAGGATTGTCTAGAACCAAGAAATGATTTTTGAAAATGAAGGCTTTAAAGTTTTGTGTCATAGATGGTGCATTATTTTGGAGAAATCATGAAGGTATATTGCTTAATTGTTTAACCATGAGTGAAACTGACAAAGTCATGAAAGAATTCCATGCAGGTGACTGTGGAGGACATCTATATTGGAAGTCCACTGCTGATAAAATTTTAAGGGCTGGTTTCTATTGGCCCTCTCTTTTTGCAGATGTAAAGAAGTTTGTCATGTCATGTCACAAATGCCAAATCTTTGAGGGAAAAAGAAAGCTGTTGCCCCTGCCCCTGAAACCCATCTCAACTGAAAAACCTTTTCAACAATGGGGTCTTAACTTCATTGGAGAAATCCATCCCTCTTCCTCAGGCCAGCACAAATGGATTTTAACAGCCACCGACTATTTCACCAAGTGGGTTGAAGCCATTCCCTATAGGCAAGCCAATGACACCATCATTATCCAATTCCTTGAGTGCAATATCCTTTCTAGATTTGGCTGCCCTGAGAAGATCATCACTGACAATGCGCTGCCTTCAAATCCAAAAAGATGATAAATTTTTGCCACCAATTTCATATTACCTTGGGCCACTCTACAGCCTATTACCCCCAAGGTAATGGCTTGGCCGAATCATCCAACAAGAGCCTCATCAACATCATAAAGAAAGTGCTAGAAGAAAACAAGAAGAACTGGCACAAAAAGCTGGTAAATGCCCTATAGGCAGACAAACTTTCAACAAAGAGATCTATTGGGATGAGCCCTTATGAGCTAGTATATGGCATGGAGGCCAGATTTCTTTCATCCTTGGGCATCCCTACTATCAGACTGTTACAGGAAATTCAGGCTGAACCAAATGACATTCAAAGAAGGATTAATCAGACCATTCATCTTCAGCAAACTAAAGAACAAGTTTATGACAGAGCTCAAATTTTGCAAGAGAAACTGAAAAGATGTTTGATAACAGAGTTAAGGCTGAGGATTTCTACATTGGTGACAAAGTTCTAAGGTGGGACTCATGAAGAGAAGACAAGGGCAAACATGCCAAGTTTGATTTTTTATGGAAAGGGCCATTCGTTATTTCTGCCGTCAAGGAAATAACACATATTTTCTCAAATCTATAGAGGGAAGCACTGCTGAAGAAGGCCCTGTTAATGGCCGTATGCTGAAACATTACCATGATCCCTTCTAAGGGATACGATGCAGCTCTGTATATATTTCTTGTACAGTAATATTTGTATATATCAGCACTTTGTTTATTTTTCCGAATGGTGGAGGAGCAGCAGTAAATTTTGTAAAGACACAGCCAATGCAAGTATTCCAGTTTTAAAAAGCTCTGTCTCTGCACTAAATTCAACAAAACAGAAAGAGTAACACTGACACATCATAGCAATTCATGGCAAAAAGAAGCTGTTTGTAATCTTGCAGTCTTAAGTTTCATATCAGCAGCTGTTTCTAGACCGAGGCTAAGGCAAACACATCAGTTTTCATCCATGTTCTGACACTGTTTCAAAGGCACAATTCTCAAGCAAACATTCTACATAATAGCAAGCATGCAGAAGAAAGTAGGCAGTGCTATGCATTTCACAATATTTCAGTTGAGGAGAAGGTTGTTCATATTACAAAGTTGCAATTATCTAACAGCCAGCATAAAGAAGTTTTTCAATCTACAATAACAACAGAAGATCAGGCAGTCTGACATGCTATTCTTGGCTTTTCACAAGGAAAAGCCATCCCTAAGTGGAGCCACTGTTAGCCTCCTATTGCAACAGGTGTTCATATTTCATGATTGACATTTTTACATGCCAAATATGTCATCTTTCATGCTGCAAGGTTCCATATTTCCAAAAGAGGTCAAAGAAAAGGCCATGAAAGTGTGTCAGTCCAAGTGCCACTGCTGTATTCCAATTTTGATGACTTAACCATTTTTGAAGAATGTTCTATAAAAGGGAGGGCCAAACAGCTTAATCTTGGCCTCCCTAGGTTTCAATTTCCTGTTTTAGAATATAGAGAACCATTATCTGTCCAAACAGCTTAATCTTGGCAAATCTGTAGATAGGTAGAGAATCAAAGGAGCCCAACTGCTTAATCTGGGCCCTTGGCAGAAATAAGTGTAGATTTAGATAGGAGGACAGTCAAAAGAAAAATTGTAAAGCTGGGTCTGCAAGTCTAAGTGCACCCAAACCAAAAAGAAGAAAAAATGTTAGGTGACTAGGCTGGGTAGGTAGCTGTGTGGTTGCAGAATCATGGCTTGTGATCCATTTCATGTTGTCAAATGTCATATTAAGTAAGATCACAAGTTGGAGGCAGTTTTCATCTGCAGGAGCTCAAGCTGGACATCTCTAACTCCCCATTCTTCCTTAACCCCAAAACACTTACTAATTTCCCTGAAGAGGTCAAGATCTGCTTGAGCCTCTTAGTCTCATCATGTTTCATAACATTTGCCTGAGTACAGATCTGCTTTACTTAGAGGCACTCATATCTTTTCTACAAGTTCTATTTTCCCTCTGTAGCCTAAGGTCCCTTATCTTAGCGCTTTCTTGTCATCTCCATATTAACTCCTAACTTTATTATCTAGCTCCCTATCAGTTTCCCCTTCCCCTACTAAAACTATGTATAAAAATCCCAAAAATATAATAATACCCCCTCCTTGGCACTATAGCCCTATTCATCTAAGTCTGGGAAGTAGCAGTTCATCTGGGGCTGCTATTAGCCCATCCGTGTCCTGGAGTTACTCTGACACCTGGTCAGAATAACAACCTTTACCCACCCTTCGCCCTTAAAAACCTCACGATTTCTACCCCTGCAGTCATTTTCCCAAAGATTAATGTTTAAAAGTTTCATTAAACATTAAGTTTTTCCCCCTCGCTTAAAACTGACACAAAAACCCACAAAACCAAAGTGTAAACCCCGCCGCGCAATATTAATATGCGAATATTCCCGCGGGCCCCAATCCCTTATTCCCCTGCCGCCTTACCCGTCCCGCCAATCGTCCGACCGTCCGCGCCCCAGATCAACGGTGGGCGGGCCTCCCCATCTCCGAAGCCGCCGATGGTTAGCGTCCGGGAGATGGGCGTATTCCCACCATACTCCCGCCATGCGTCGCCCTCTTGGCTGTGGCGGAGCCCCTCCTTCGATACCGCTGTCTGCCCAAAGGTTGTGCTCCCAAAACTGAAAACCACTTCCGCCCTCCTGCGTCAGCACAACATCACCCGCTGACGTCATCTGCCTGTGTCAGCCTCCTGCCACTATACTGGCAACTCACCCTGCCACGTCACTGCCACATCACCCGCCGTACATGCTGACGTCACCCTGCTGACATCATCATGCTGAAGTAATCCACCGTTCTGGGTCCCACCCGCTGACGTCATGCTGACATCATTAGCAAAAAAGGCGCGAAGGCGAAAATCGTGCTTAGGAAGCCGGAATTCAAATTCTGAGGCAGTTTTTCATGCGCGATTAGCACCTAGCACTAATCGTGCATGGCTACGGGAAATGGGCCAAAATGGAAAATCCCTCATTGCGCAGCCCCCAGCAGGCCCGAAAGGCACAGAATGACCCGTTTTTCTTTGCGAGGCACTCAGAAAGGAGCAAAAAACAGTTCTAAGGAAGCAGAGGGCCGAACAGTGGCCATTAAATATTGATTTGACAATTTCAGTACCACAGCACATCGAAGAAGCGGGAAAGAGTATCAGTTGAATATTTTTAAAGAAAATCTGCAGTTCCCAAAGCAGGTTAACATTGAATGGCCTCCAACAAAGTCAAATAGAGCGGTGTAAGCCCATTAAAACTCTCAAATCACAGTTAAAGCATTTAAGGCCGCCGAACAACAATGGAGTAGAGACCCATGCATAGTTATTGCAGAAACACTACACCAAGCCACCGAGGACAACACATTAACTCAGTTTTGATACGGCTACCCTCAACACAGCTCAAAGATATTTTCTTGCATTTATTGCTGGATAGGATTAGGTTAAAGTAATCATTTTCTTTCAGACCTATTTAGGTCAAGCTGTAATAGCCAATTTTTGATATTTTTCCCTATATATACCACCCTCTGTATTGTTTTAAGGGTTGGTTGGTTGATAGTCTTCATTAGAGACTCGCACTGGATATCTGAGATTTAATCAAAGATTGCTGAAAAGCTTGGAGCAATGACTGTCTACTCTGTGTCTAATGGTCTAAAGAAATGAATGTGGAATTCTTGTGCTGCAGTATGAATCAATAAGTGTTTCTTACCTCTGTTATTCCAATTTCACATATGCTTAAGTTACAGAACAAAGGATTACACTCTATGCTCAGTTTCTGTGGCTTATTAATGTTTTCCTCTTGATTTAGGCATAAATATGAATTCCTTTATGGCTCATGTTTGATCTATTTCACATATGAATGACTGTTATCTAGGAATTCTTAACTGCTCCTAGATAGGGCTCATTTATCTCCTTTCTGCTAACCTGACTGAGAGATTCTTAATTGCCTCTCATTCCTTAGCCTTTAATCCATCTTTTTACCCTGAATGATTGTTTCATATGCAGCTATCTTGCTCCATATTCTTTCTTGTGACCAAGAAAATGCACCAGCAGTCTTACTCCTTGACTCCAAGCCCAATGGTTCTAAAACTTTCGTGCTATCCCTGCCTCTTTACCTGAAAGTATCATCCTTCCCACCAAAACTTAAACAAAACCCCCTTGAACTCAATAACTAGCCTAAAATCATCTCCAACAAAGCTAAATCAGAAAGAGAGAGCCCTCTCTGATTGCAGGTGGGCTAGAACCTGCAGTCCAAAGATTGGTCTGTGGTTACCTCGACGGTATCCTTTTGTGCTGATCAAAAGGACAACCTGAGTGATAACACATAGCGGTGCCTACCATTCATTAAATTTTTCTAGAGGCACAACACAAAGCCCAAAAGTGAGGAGAAAGGTATCGTATAGCTTGTGACATAGGCGGTCGGAGGACAAGACTGCAGAGAAAAATGGTGTGTGGTTCCACTGTGCAGTGGTTCATAAAGTCATGAAGAGCACCACGATTTCATAGGAGCGGTAATCCATTCGGTTCAACTAAAAAAATAGCACCAATAACACACTGTCAATGCAATGTAATACCACCAAAATTGCTCAGACAAATCGACATACCATAAAATTGTTTCTCCAACCATACAAGTTTCGATCCTCGACTGTTAGGAGGGAAGAGAAAATGCAGACTGGGCGGACTGGTCTATGCGCAAAGTTTAGAGAGTGGACAGAGGGACAGAGAGCCCGGCAGTGAACATACTGCATGAAACCATGTCAGACCACCACGGCAGAGGCAGCGCTGGTGCGCCAGAGAGCATTATGGACAGAGGCAGAGAGCGTAGGTAACTCAGGACTGTACCACGTCAGGATAGGATAGAGGAGTTACAGGAGCATAAGAGCTAAAACAAGGAGCTGGCTTTGATACCATGTCAGGCCAGGAGTAACTCCATTTGGCAGAAAATTGATTCGTATTATTCCATCAGGTATGTTATTGTTATATACAAAAGGGTGTGATTGTTCAGTTCATCTCTTGATGACTGTTCACATTCCTAATCTAATTATTTACATGAATTCACCCAATCCTTAGGATTAGGTGTCAACAAAATCGAAGACTGATTACAGTAGGTGGTACTAGTTAAAAGTGCAAGCTTCATGATTTCACTTGTGACTTTCTCCAAAAGGAATGTATTTTCCATCAGAGTATCATCGACCGAAAGAAATGAAAATTCACATAAATAGAGGGAATAGATAGATAACAAAGCGTTGATAGCAGGAAAACTTCCTCTTGGACTTCACCTTGCTTTTATGGGAAGAAAAACACAGTATCATGTGGAATCTATCCTATGATTGAAAAGAAAACAAACATAAGAAAAGGAAAGAAGCTGAGTGAAAAGTGAAAGAAAAAATTTCAAAGAAAAAAACAAGAAAAGAAAACAACTAACCTACTCCTAACCTAATAGTGAATAGGCCAAACTCATGTGAAGGGATACTTCCAATATAACGTTTGACGCAATGGCTAGCCTATGTGGGCAAGGGAATGTATTCCAAGAAAGATATACGAGAAAAAAAATAAACAATAAAGATAAGACAATACAACCCAAAATGTTCAAAGTTTGAAAGAATGCGCATAAAAGAAAGAAAGAAATGTGCATGGTAAATATTCTACGAGTGCATGGTAAACATTCTTCGGGTGCATGATGGTGTGTAGACACATTCCGACCTAAAGACATGCAAGAAAAATATTTTGAATTGTGGAAATGGACAAACATAAGGAAAGAAAAAAAAGTCCAACTTGCAAAATTTATCGCCACGTACGACTCCTCCAATGAATGAGTGATAGGATCATGTAATACAGTTCGAGGATGTGAAAATTGTAAGGCAAACAGATTTTCAATAGGTGTTATAGAGTGATGAGGAGCTTGGAAAGATTCAACACATTTTTCATCCAAAGTGGAACTAACCTCAAGACTACGAGAACCTTACATAACCATGAGTTTGGGTTGAAGTGCCTCGACAACTTGGGGAAGTTCTAACTCATCATAAGGTAGATCGTCATAGATGAGTGGTTGGGAAATATTAGCAGTGGAAAATTCAGAATCATGACCAAATGAATCAATGAAGAGGTTGCGACATCCATGATCAGAAAGTTCAAGATCAAAGATGGAGACATCCTCATGATTTGATGAATCAAAAAGAGGGGAAGATGAAAAATGATAAATTTCACCCTCTAAATTTTCAGAAAGTTGAGATGAGAGATTGGGAAGATAAAGAGTAGAATATTCATGCTCTCCACATCTAGATGAAAAACGAACATCCCATGTGTTCTGTGAATGATCAGAAGTAGTAACATCATTAAAAACTAAATTTTCACAAGATTCAACAAGAATGAAAAAATCATGGAAAATGTTGGGATGATGAAGGAGAGGTGTAGAAGGAAGAAAATCATCGTTCATCATAGTTTCTTGTTTAGCTATGGGCTCCCACACATAATCATCACGAATGATATAGAAAGTTGGGTAACTCAACACCAACTACATCCAACACTTGATCCTCATGAACATCACAAGAGAGATTCAAAACATGTGAATGAGAAAACTCACAATCTGGTGGATCAGAGGGACAAAGGATGGAGGACGAGGAGATAATGCTTCATCATAACCATTAGATTCATAGTACAAACCCACACTATGATTCTAAGTATGTGAAGTGGGAGAAGATGGTGATAGATCAAGAAATGAATTCCTAATCTCTCCCACCTCAACTTGCAGAACCAGAGTTGTTTTATGAGAAGGGGATGGAGGGTCAGTTGGATAAACAACCTTGTCCATCGCAGATTTAGAATATCTAACATCGAGGTACATTGGGAGAATTTCAAAGGATTCAAGCTCCTATGGATTTTATGAAATTTGAAAAAGATATTGAAATCTCCCTGACAAGAAAGGAAAATCAACTTCATCTTTGGGAAATTCAAAACAAAAATGTATGAAACAATTGTGAAAATTATGCAGTGATTGATCAGGTGAATTTTGTAATTGCAAAATTTGTTGCACAGATGTTTACAATCATACATATCAAAAACATGAAACAATTACATGAAAATATGTTTGAAGGAGTGTATGGAGGCATCAGGAAATGTGCGACACGATTCCCTTACGCACCCTTCAAATGTGAGAATGAAGAAACTACAAAAAACATCTTCATAGTGGATGTTGTGCTTTGTGCAGAAATCAAGAAAATGTGTGGTGTGCTGAAATAAGGTTGTTTCACTCTCACCTTTGAACTTTAGAGTTAAAAAGATATCTATGATACTTGCCATCACTTACAGACTTATGTTTCTGGAAAAACATGTAGGGGTTATCATTGTGGAATAATTCATTAGATGAGTGCATAAATTCAAAACACACTTCAAGGTCTCAACTTGTCATATGCCCTCCTTCTGGCACCATAAAGGTTTATGGTGTTGGACCCACCAACATTAAAGGGATCTCCCCAATATGATGTCCCAACTAGACCTCACATCATTTGAAGTAGGAGTCGTAGTAGTGGGTGGTAATGTTATGCCTTGAGTATGAAAATGTGAAGAGTGAAGTATGGTAACTTTGGGTGAGAGAAAGTATGTGACCTTGCAGAGAGTTAAGTGTGATGCATGAATACTACAACACATGAAGGGAAAAGGAAGTGCACCCCTTGGAAGCCTGTAATAGTACACAGCTTGAAAGGAACACATGAGTGCAATGACATCACAAGCTAAGATACCTAATAGTTCACAAGTTAAAGTGATGAAGTAACAAAACATCACGCATTCAACAAGATTCAAAAAAATACAAATTAAATAGTTCATAAGCATAAGCATAAGTTAAATAGCATACATTGCAAACACAACAAGAATAATCCTACTATATTCACAATGTATGCACAAAAGTGTGCTGGCTCTAATTTTATTATTATAAGCGAAAGTTCCATTCATACATACACCATTGATAGACCACTATCCCCAATAGTGTAACATTAAATTCAAGAAAACCTCCTCCTCCAAAGAAGCATACTCGCTCTATGCTATGGAGAAGCCAAGGCTCTTCACAATACTCCCAAGCTCCTTCTAAGACTAAGCCTCTCCAAAATCTTGGCTCCCAAAAGCCCATTACATGAGTTATGATGTTCTATATATAACAAGAGGGGGTGACTCTTCAACTCCCCTTTGTGACATTTAGACTGCCTTCATGACTCTTCATCTTATTTAGAAAATGACTCATTATATTACATCATGAATCTTAACTATAGTTATGTTCTAATCTAGAGTCAATGAATTGGGGTTTATGAATGATTCGGCATGTATATATACATGTATTGTAACATTGAAAGGAATATAATGAAAAATCAATTTGGTAGTCTCGTTTTTGGGATCCAGGGGAAAATCTCTGTGTATATCTATTTTATGTTTTATGCTCTTGCCATTGTTTATTTTCTGTTTTTATAATTTGTATGGAGGAAATTTATGTATGGGATTAAAACCTACATTTGGTATTAGAGTTGTTTAGGCTTCAAGGGGACACCTTTGCTGCTGAGGGTTTTTTCTCGGGCCTGTGGTAGACCCCGTTCAGTAGGAGATCTATGGGATTGATTCTTGTGCTTAAAGAAGATGGTGAGTAATGGAAAGATAGAGATCGAGAAATTTAATGGTGAGATTTTTGGGTTGTGAAAACTCAAGATAGGGGATCTTTTGGTGGATAAAGATAAGTGGATCGTGATAGATCTAGGTACTAAACCAACAACAATGCCAGCTTAAGGTTGGGCGACGTTGGATCAAAAGGCAAAGAGAACAATATGATTGTGTGTCTCATATTCAATGTTTCTAAAAACATCAGGGGAAGCTTCAACGAAGGCTTTGTGGGACAAGTTAGGGACTTTGTATCAATCTAAGTCTCCAGTGAATAAACTATTCCTACAGAAAAAGTTGTATAACCCGAGGATGAAATATGGAGAATCGGTGATAGAGCATCTGAATCACTTTAATATTGTGGTAAATGTTATTTCCTATCAGTCATGTCAGTCACCATTGATCAAATGTTCTCTTACAAAGTTTTTTACTAGGGTCTTAGGTCAAATTTTTATGGTTTCAAATAGCTTTTCAATAAAAATTTGGTCACTGGCTAGTGTGTCTAGGGCTATTTCCACTCTCTCAAGAATTTCATATGCCGGTCACTTTCATCACTCATTTGAGTCTACCATCATGAAAACATCATTAACATCACTTCAGTCACATCATCATGGTCTCCATTCATCTCAGTGTCACCATTAGGTCATTAGGATTAAGGTCACAAAATCAATCATTTCATGTATAAATCTGACAAATGAGGAGTGAAAATAGGTAAATTTGTTCAATAACACTTGATTTCAAATGAAAATTATGTTTTTATATGTAATAATGTTCCTATGGTTCTAAAGTTACAAGAAGAGGTCATAAGGCTACAAAACTCAAAAAGAAAGGGAATTGGTGAGGTGGGCCATCCTACCTCATTAATCACTTAGACACCAAAAGAAAATTATAAAAGAACATGGAGGAGCTCATTCACAGTCATTTGCACTTTTCTATCATCCTAGCATCAAGCTCCCCCCTCTCATCTGCAAAAAATTGTGATTCCATAGCCCTCACTGGAAAAAATTGGCCCTCGTTGTGCACTTGGACAGCACGCTACGCACAGGAGGCCTTCGCTGTGCATGAGGCATAGTTGTAAAAAATTGGTGTTTGACCAAAAAAATCAATTTTTCAAAGCTACACTTCAGTAATTTCATCCTTTGGGCTCTATAACAAGTAAGTTTAATCATTTTCATAACCTCCTTTGCCTCATATGTCAAGATATTGATGAAATACTTCTTCTCCTATGGTTTACATGATTTTCATGGTTTGATCTTAAAATGATGAATTGCTACCATAAACCCTGGATTCCTTATCCCCACACCTCTATTTGCATCTAATACACCATATCCATCCATCCATCACAAAGCATTTTCCCCTCATTTTCTATTAGATTCCTCTAAACCCTAGTCTACCATATCTCTTTCTAGGGTAGGCTTATGTTTTGGCCTTTTCCAGCCCCTCCCCTCACTCATTTCCAAAAATTCATTCTTCCCTTACTCACTAACATCATCCCCTACCCTCCTAAATTTCATTAAAAATTTAGGCAACTCCTAAGTCCATCATACCACCTCATTCCCTCACAACAACAAATTTCACTGTTTTTTCTTGCCTTTCACCTAGGGTTTGAAGTATGGAGCCTGAATCATCACCATCAAAGAATAGGAAGTACAAAAAGGGGGGGAGATACTGAGGATTGAGCCCTATAATTGCAATGAAATCACCTCCTCCCCATTTGTCATGAAATGCTTTGAAGATGTTAATTGTTTAGGGTTTTGTCAAAGACTGCAGGAAGTAGGTTATCATGAGCATCTTACAAGTATATTTTCCCTCACCTTGAAAGAATACAAGATCACCATTGTAGGGACTTATTTCATGTTTTTAGTGGATGTCATCTCTCAAGCTACATGCATACCAAACCATGGTGAAAACTGGTTCAAAGGCATGAAACTAGACCTAGAAGAGTACAAACCCTACTTGAAATCACAATACAAAGGAGCTCACTCACATGATTTCCCATTTAGATACTTGTTGGAGAGATATGCACCATTGATGAAGGTTGTCATGAATTTCTTCACATGTGAGGGAAGATTTTCCAAGTTATATCAATACCACATAAGGCTACTCATGCACTTTACAGCTGCCAAGTCTCTCAATTTGTGCAACTACTTGTATAGGAGCCTAACCAAAATGTCTGAAAGGGTGAAATTGAAAGGAAAAGAGAATTACCCCAACCTCTTTCACCATAGCCTGATAAAGGTTATAATATTCCATCAGTTGAGAGAGAAGAACATGACATAGGACACCTTCATTGAGGCAACCTTGAAATGCATATAACCACTTCACCAAGCTAGCACCAAAGCATGCCAACACAACCCATGGAGGTGGGGTCATCAAGAAAACAGATGAGGTTTCCAAGGCACCTAGGCCTGAGGTGACCAAGACATATCAGATAGGCAGAAGGTTTGTGTTTTGTCCTAAAATTGAGGAAGGGGCCAATCCTACTACATCAATAGAACATGGATCACCATCACATCATGAGGTTTATTCACATTATGAGGATCCCATTGAGCATGAATTTTACCTAGTTTACTTGGAGGCACAAGATGAGCGTCAAACCATATAAAAGGTCATCAAAGAGAAGGATTCTTATATCATGGAGCTCACGGAAAATTTGGCAAGGGCCAAATTCATCATTTCATTCCTTGCGCAAGAAAAAATCAACTTAAGGCAAAACAGCTAGTCATGGAGAAAGAGAAATTCGAAGCCAAGAAACAAGAGATGAAAGGCAAGGTAGTGGTGGACCATGAGGACACTGAGCAACATGAAGGACACGTGGAAAGGAAGAGACCAAGGACAATGGGTCTTAGGAAGGCACTTCAGAGGGAAAGAGAGCAAAAGCCACCAATGGAAGAATTGACCTTTGAAGAGAGGATTACCATGGAAATAAATGAGGATAGGGAGTTTTGGCTTGAAAAAGTCAATTTCCACCTTGAGAAGTTCCTTGACAAGGCCAATATGGATAACAAATTGCAAAGGAAAATGATCATCCACTACTACAAGGAAAATCAACTTTGCAAGGGAAAAATCAAGGAGTTGAAGGCCCAACTAGATGAAACCCTAATCAGCCAAGAGGAGAAGGGTAAGTTATATTTTCTTGCTGATGCATCCATGGTTGCATAATATACCTCATCAAGCATCTCTGGACAAATTTTGGGAGGATTTGGAGAAATTTTGTGTTTTGGTGCATACTGGTGCAGACTTGCAGTTTTTGGAAATTTCTATCTAGGAGTGCAACGAGCTCACGCTGTTCTTCTTCCTCAGGGATCCAAATGATGGAAACTCAACATTTTTGGAAAGCGTATGACCCCCCTATAAAAACCCATTTGAAGGCCCAACTAGATGAAACCCTAATCAGCTAAGAGGAGAAGGTGTTATAGACATTTTTGGGCACTACAACCCCAATCATACATGTCCATAAACTAAGGGCTCCTAAGTCCCTAAAAGTGTTGTTCCATACCCTAAAAGAACAAGGTCAGCTGATTACATCATCTCCCAGAAGTTCTCCACAGGAAACTGCTCAGAATTGGTCAAAACTGGACCATACAGGTTGCTCAGTGCTAAGCGTGTGATGCATCCCACCTGCCCAGTGTAAAGGGTGTGATGCATACTGAAAATCCCTTTTGTAGGGTGCGATGGGCGAGAGTGGACAAATGGCAGAGACAGTTTGTGAGGTGGATGATCACAGAATCTTCCAGAAACTTCTCCCGTGACACTTGCCTCTCTGAATTCGCCCAGGGATGAGTAAGAGATCATCAATCTCCAAGTGGAATCAAGAACTATCAGAGAGAGGACACTAATCAAAATCCTAGAAGCTGACTCACCCCCCTGCAATCATCTATATATGGATCCCTCATCTCAGAGATCTAGAGGCTAGAATTTTGTATCTTGTAAGGAAGTGCTGTTGGTTTCTTGTTGGAATATCATAGTGTTGGGTGATATAAGCTTTTCATGAGGTGAAAGAAGGGATTTCATGCTGGAGGATGATGCTGGGTCAGAACAATTGGTTGTAATCCTCTTTGCTATTCTTGATATTAATAGAGCTATTCAAGTTTTCCTCCACATTCTTCTATGTTTGATGATGTATGCATTTTTGTGGTCAATATACATCTGGTCCTATATTGTTTATGATTGTAGATCACTGTTCTTCGATAGTATTATGCTGCTTTGATTCCAAAGGTGCTCTTTGAAGCCAGGTAGACGAAGGAAAAGCGGCAAGGATTTGTCAGAAGGGAGAGGAACCGAGCAAGGAACCAAGCGCAAGACTGAGGTTGGTGTCCTTCATTCCACTCTTATCTACTTCTCATAAAGGAAAACGAAAGTAGTTTTAGTTTGTTTGTTTCTAAGATATCTACCAGTCTTAGTGGGACTAGCAGCTCTGAGTGGACACTAGATTTCTCGATAACAAAATGGTGACTCCGCTGGGGAGCGAATAGATTGTTTGTTTGTCTATATTTTTTTTGTTTTATAAACTTACAGACGGAGCCTGAAGTAAAGCCAACTAGCCTTCAAAATGCATTTTCTATGCAAGTGCAAAGTAGATCAATGTTGCTTCAGTCTATCTCCGGGTTTTGTTTATAAACTGAACAATCGATTTGAAAACTTTCTAATTGCCCTAGTGGTGGCTCTACTAACCTCATTAGATCAGCCCCTGTGATTTCTATTTACTGTACATCACTTGCCCGGCCTAAATCCCTGAAATGAGCTGCAAACTGTGACTCGGAACGTAGTTGAAGTCTCGTCCCTGGACCATCGCACCTTTTACTCTTGGGAATATGGATGCATCGCACTTCCTGTGTGCAGTAGGTGTGTTGCATCTCACCTTCCTTGTGTTACAGGTGCGATGATCAGACAAGACCTCTTCTGCTCTCAGATTTTGGATTCTGTGTTCTCTCTCTTTAGCTCTATTCAGGAGTTTTGCTATCTGTGATCAGTATACCATTGTCAAAACCCCCTTCCTTTCCATCATTCCACCTCCATTGTGCAAAGAACTATGAATGTTTTTATGTATTTTCCGCCATTTCCAGTTCTCTTTTACAAAGTAGTAGCATAGTCGAACTGTCGTCTTTTGATTTGAAAGTGTCGCAAGTGTCGTTTTCAATCAAAGAAAAGAATTCTATTGTTCTTGATGGTCGATTATATAGTTACTCTTGTATTTGATTTGAATTAGTAGTTTTTCAAGTGTCGAAAGAAGTTTTCAATTCAAAATCTTCCTTTCATTTTTTGAAGAGAAATTTGTTAGTACTGTCTCTTTGAAAAGATAATTTAGATTTGTACTTAGCATTCTTCTTGTCATTCACACATTAAGAAAGCTGAAAACAAATACATGCATGTGCATTTGCATTTAGACTGCTTGTTGGTTTGATTTAGGACAGTGCATCTAGTGTGTGCTCTCTACTCTATGTTGAAAGAATATCATCTCTCTTTCCTTAGTAGCTAGGATTTTCATTGCAAAAAGAAGATTAAACGATTGTTTATCATCTTAGATTGCATTTTAGGAATTTTACATCTACATCACATGGTGAACTTGAAAGGAAAATTTCTTAAGAAATATCAACTGTAAAATAAATTTAATGAACCTAAAAATGCTTTGGAACCTAATGCAACATCTAGAATTCTGGGCTAGAGACGTATTCCAGCATCGTAAAGCCTAGTAATTGTCGCTTTCACTATTGGTTGGGTGATTCCTCCTCTTTGAGACAACAAGTGCCAGTACGGACTTGTGCTCCCACGTACTGTAGAGTATATATTGGGAGACCACAATAGGCTATATCATTTATCCATAGGAAGCCGTGTCTTCCGCCCTATCGATTGCAATGCACTAAACACAACTTTCGGGAAGATTGACTGCCGTATCGTAAAAAGTATTCTACAGTTTTGTGATTGGTTTGGTAATCCCTCTGTCTAGATTTCTAGAATAGTCTCTTTTGTTCCTTTTCAGACTCCTTAAAGGAAAAGGTCCATCTGAGCACTTGTCACTTCAGGCTCATTAAAAATCGAAGGCGACTAGAGTCATATTTTGTTTTTTCTCGACTCTTAAAAATTGAAAAAACAAGTTGTGTCAAAGCATCTAAAATTTATTTTAATTGGAATAATATCACCATTCCCACGTTGGACTTAGGTTGAGGAAAATGGAGTCCACCAACCAAGGATTTCCCCTTGGTGGAAATCCTAGTCCTTTCTCCTCTTGGGGAGATGTTGGTGCACCTCAAATGGCCACATTGTCATTTCCAGGATTGACGATTGGCTTGCCAATATGGCTCTTCTCAACCTTCGTCGTTCAGAACATTGTGATTCCTGAGCAATCAAGTCAGCAACTGGATGATACTAAAGTTACCCCCAAACCTTCTACCTCATCCGATTCTTCCTCTCCTCCTTCCTCTTTGCTTGATAAAGCTGGTAAGGCCAAAAATCAAGTAACTAAGAAGGAGAAGAAGGGGAAGGAGAAGAAAGAGAAGAAGAAGAAGGAACCAGAGGCACAAATGGGTAACTAGGAATCGTCTAGTGAAAATCAACACACTACTCCATCCAAGCCTAAATCTCCATGTGTCATTTGGAAAGGAGACCACTATCATCAAGATTGTCCTTGCATCCCTCAGATCTTAAGGGATTGATCTCCTTGTTTGCACAACCCGATGTCATCAACCTCTGAAGACCATGTTGAAAGTACACCATCAACTAGTGAAAACGAAACATTTGGACAAAAAAGGAAATGTAAATTTCCTTGTAAATTTTGTGAAGGCGATCACGCCGTCCACTGTTGTCCCTTCCTAGACGAAGCTAAAAGAGTTTTGGATAACCGTCTGGCCTTGCCGCTGCGGCTTCCTCCTGGATACAAGAAACTCTTGCCGAGTCCATTGCTAGTTGAAAATCTGACCGACACACCATTATGGTTGGTTGAAACATCTGTCATTGAAGATAAACCCACTGAATCCATACCAGATGAAAGTCAAAAGGTTGAGATGGCAATCAACCCGGTCTTGTCTTCAGAAGGTCTATCTTCAGATGACACAATCACTGAAGAGAATGAGAACGACACCGTCCAAATTATTTTCGTAAACACAGGCTTCGATGAACATGGGGGCAGTCTACCCATTCCTTTACTGCAGGAAGGAAGTTCGTCAGAGTCATATCCAGCCATCTATTTGGTTCCACCTCCAAGCAACCTAGTCGTTTGTTTCGATTGGAATCTACTAGGTAGACCCCGGGTATCAGCCAATGTACCATTCCAAATCATTGTACAAGCTTACAAAATGATCATGGTCAGTACCATCATAGATGAAGGGGCTTCTGTGAGTATCCCTTCCTCAATTGCTTGGGAAGCGCTTGGTTCGCCATCGCTTCTACCTGAGATGAGAAATCTGACAAGCTTCGACAAAGGAACCAGTAGACCGTTAGGGATCCTTCCCAATGTGCCCATAACGTTGAGAAGAAAAACCGTTTACATGAACGTAATGGTATTCCGAGGACCTCTAGATTATAATCTACTCCTTGGGCATGACTATATTTATTGCATGGGAGCCGTTGTCTCCTCACTCTTTAGAGTAATGTGTTTTCTGCATGAAGGCCAAGTTTTCAAGCTCGTAGACCAGCTTTCGTTCCCTGGCTCACACATAGCAAATAGTCAAATGCCATCCCTAAATGGTCTTTTCACACAAGGAATGTCTCATCAATCTCCAGTCCGTCCACTTGAAGAGCACGAGTGATTCGGGAGGACATGACTGAAACCCAGGGGGCATGCACCCTGGTCTGTTTCGGTAGGAAAACTGTTGGTATAGGGTAGGCTTCTGTGGAGGATATATGACTAGTCTGACACACCTATCCGTTTAGGAAAATGGGATTAGACTGGAATAAGATTCCCTTGTCAAAGTTATGTGAGTGGAGGCGACCGTGCCACTCACCTTTGTCTATTTCGGTAGACATTGCCAAGGAAGCATTTTGTCTGCAACATGGATGGAGAGCTTTCGTATGGTAACCTGGAAACTTTTTGCTGTACCTGGGGGCATGCAAACCTTTTTGCATGCAAGAGAAGAGCGACCATTTATTTTCATAGTTTGTAGTTTCTCAACCCTTTAAACTCGTAGGATTGGTCGTTCCTAACTCGCATAAAGAAAGGATTCGGGGCAAAGCTTTGAAAGGTGCAAGCTCCATAAAAAATGGCATCTTAGATGAGATATCCTTATTATACGACTGGCACAAGTAGTTTTTGTGTGGATTTCAAGCTCGTTGAAAATTAAACATAAGAAATGAGCAAACATTCCCCCAAAGTTTAAGCTCATTAAAAAATGAACAAATTTCCGGTAAATAACCATTGTGAATGCATTATCATAAGCTTTTGAGCCCTGGTCGTGTTCTCATCATCATCTCCACTCTGTTTTAGCTGATCATTCACCTCCATTTGATTGTTTGCCCCTTTTTGAGGAACAGCTGCGAAGAGTGATCCTGTTAGCCATCCTTGTGACACTACCGTGACTGAAAAATTCCAAACCTTACTGGAACCAGCTGCTACCTGAAATTATCACTCGTTCCTCAAAACCGAGTCTTCGTTAAGCTCTTTTCACCCGACTCGTAAAATATGAAAAGATTGCTGAGTGATTGGCCTCTCCAGCTCGTTAAAGAGACCAAAAGTGCTATCCCTCCTCTAGATTTTAATATTTTTGGACCTGAGGGATTATTACACAAAAAGATCGAGCGCTTGTCTTGTTCGGCTCGTTAAAACTACCGAAAATTCATCCCTTTCGTATTATTTTATACTTTTTCGGACTTAAGGGATTATAAGATGAAAAAGGATTATTGGAGTTTCCTTTATGTCCCTTTCAGACTCTCTAAAATTGAAAAGGACCAAGTTATCTTTGTCGTTAAACTCGTTAAAACCAAATAGCAACAAACATGTCCATACAGACAAGAACGAGTTTCACTATCGCTAGGCTTGTTAAAATATAGCGATGGGTTTGCTCGAAGGGAAAATTATAGAACAAGCATATGTTATCCTCCTCAAGCTTGACAAAAATAAAGAGGTACTGGTCAGCAATGACTGGGGAAAAATTGGGAAGAAAACTTGAATAAACTTTATTGGTAGCAAGTCGCTCTTGAACATGACACTTTCACTCCGCATTTGAGTCAGGTTGGGTTGTTCCGTTCACTGGTCATATCACCATTGGTCGATCACACCATCCATATTTGGGGTTAATGCTACCAATCCATGTCAGTATCACTGGTATGTTCAAGAGAAGTCGCTTAGAGAATTCACCTGTGCCTCATTCGCTGCAATACATTCACACTCCATTCTTTCATGACCGCCACCCTGAACCTTGTATCATCAGATCATTTTCACCTCCAAAATCATTTACTCCATTCCATTTGTTTAGTCAATTTAGTGTTATCTAAATTGCTAGTATTAATTGTCAACCCGGGGCTCGTAAGCTGATGAAGTGAAGGTGTACTATATGTACTTAAGCAACCTCTTAGAGTTTTTTTTATCATTGGGGGTGTTGTTTGTGGTTAATTTATCTTCCTAAGATGGAGTGGTGATTTATAAATAGATGAGTGATAGTGTGTGATTAGTGATCTCTAACTACTTGCTTGAAAGGAAATGCTTGAAAGAAATAAATAACTTGAAATAACTTGAAAGCAAAGAACCACTTCCAATGGCACTAGACACCATTCATGCTGCTGCAAATAAAAGAAAAGAAAGTCACTTTTAAAACCAAAGATAATGATTATCTCTCCCTAACTCCCTGCTTCAAACACATAGTGCTGTGTAAAGCACGATTAGGAAGTAGCTCAAGTTGAGTTAGAAAAGTGATTAAAAATGAGAAAAATCTACTTTAAAGACTAGTGATAACGTTTTGCTCTTTCTAACTCTCTACTTCTGCCATATGTACTATGCAAAGTATGATTAGAAAGTAGTGAAAGATTAGTCTAAAAAGCACTCAAAGCCAACTGCAAGTTAGTGGTATTCTGATCCTTAAAAGATAACAATTTATGATAAAAGATCATTCATGTGTTAGCAGAACTTTGAGAAATAAGACTAAAAATCAGCTATAAAAACAAAGGCAGCAACTTGAACCCATCAACTTCAAATACCATTAATTTGTAAAGCAAATACACAAACATAAAAACAAATCCCGGGCTAAAAACCTGCAAGGAAATAATACTGATCAGCTTGAAAGAAAAGAAATCAAATAAATCAAACTATACATGTTTAAAGAAATGCTGAATGAGAAAATAAAGAAATGCTGAACATAAAATACTTTACAGAGGCTAACATGAAGAGGGGCCCTCCATTCATTCAGCCACAAGAAGACTTAAGGAACTGAAAGCTTCAAAACAACACTATTTCTATTGCTCCATTTGCAGAAATGTACAAAACAGAGTGCTAGAACAGCACTATAAAAACAGAGTTTACAAATGCTCTTAAAATTATCACAAGTTCAGAAAGTACAGCAGCTAAAAAGTAAAATAAGCGTACGCAGACGCAAGTATATATAGGCATCTGAAGGATGGCCTAACACGTACAGCTAATAACTGAAAAACAACTAACTGTAATGCGTATTTAAGGTTCATTGACACATCATAAGGCTGCGTGGATGAGCTGGAGGTTCTGTCGTCATGGGCAATGAATCCAGTGTTGGATCATGTCCCCTACCACCTGCAAAACGCGGACAAGTCACCGTTTGAGCTGACGTGACCTAACAGCTTACAATCACCGTTAAGCTGCCTTTATTTGACCGTAACTTGACCAGTTTTGACCGGAGGTACAGATGACGTGAATGGCTGAAAAAATGGCACAGGAACCTTGAGCACGTTGATACCTAAGTGCCCATGTGGCTCATTTGGCAAACTGACACGTGGAACCTTGAGTTTAACAAAAAGGCTGCGGGATCATCAGATGGCTGCGGAATCGCTGAATGGCTGCGGGATTGCCAGACAGCTGCGGAATTCCTGCAAGTATGTCAAAATCTAAACAAAACAGTCACCCATTAGCAAAACTCACTTGATCATGCTTAATGACACCTAATGTAATGATCTGGGTGGTTTTACAGTGAAAATGAGGCAAAAGTGAAGAAAAGCTGAGGAAAAACTGAGGGAAATGGTAGACAAGTAGGTGTAAAGTAGAGGCTCTACATACCCCCACTACGAGGGTATTGCATGTCCTCATGCAATGAAAACACAGCTCAATCCACCTGCTGGGATGCCTCTGCTAAGACATCCAATCTCCTCTTCTTCCTCTGTGTGGAGACATTGACTTTTGGTCTCTTGAACATGCATCTGAATTTCAAATTGATTAAGGCTCTGTTTAGCCTTCTACATTTCTTCTTGAGTCTCCTATTTTTCTTCTGCCACATGCCCATGTGAAGCATGGTGTTATCTTGGACCATTTTGTCAATATCAGCTTGCTGCTTCATTTTTTCATTTTCCTGCTTAATGTGGCGATTTAGCACCTCAAGTTCATAGATCTCTTGTTTGAGTATGTCTATTTGCTGCTCATGAGGTATGATATTACTTGGGCCAGCAGTGTTCTGCTCCAATGTTTCAAAATAGTTGTACACCTCTTGCTGAGCTGGGTCAACCATTGGTGACTTCCTTGGACTGTGTTCATGCTCAATTTCAGTTTCAAACTCCGGCTGAAATGGACTGTCCTCCCTTGGAGGAGTAGCTGCATCACGTTGTGGACTATCCTCAAGGTCTGATTTTATAGCACCCTTCTCAGGTGTGCTTATATCAATGAAAAGTGTCCTTGTGGCTCTCCCTTTATTCTGCAATCTGCTGCTCCTTCTTACAGTGGCAACACTCTGTGTTTCTTTTTGTGCCTTTTTCCTTGGTTTCTGCACTTTTACTTTCTTGGAAAGGGCAGTTTATTCATGGAGTTTGGCCAACCTTTGTGCTAAGGGCTGACTATCTTCCTCACTAGAATTCTCTGGAGTCTGATAAGTTTCTTGAACTATGGATTTTCCCTTGTCTTGCTTTTGTTTCTTCCTATCTTCTTTTCTCTTCTGGGCAGCTTCTTGGGCAAGTTCTGAGAGGGTTTGTGTGATAATCCCTTGAGCTATTGGATCACTATCCACAGTAGGTTCAGGCTCAATCTCATGTTCAGAATGATGTACTTCAGTTTCCTCTTCAATCTGTCTTTGGACAGTTCCCTCTAAGATATCAATTTCAGGGGTATCCTATTTTCTTTTTCTTCTACTTTTTCTAGGCACAGAGGTTTCTCCAGCTTCTTCAAAATGATTTCTCACAAGGAATTTCTCCCAGGTGTCTCGTTTTGCTTTTAATTGTTCCTCCACTAACATCTTAACAAGACTATGATGATAGAGATGTGCTTCAATGTTTCGTGGATTCCTTTGGGCCATGGAACACATTTTTCTAAGGCTTTGGAATAGAAAGTAGGGAAGATTTATATCATGTTCTCCTTGAAATTGCAGCATAACTTTACCATGATAAACATATAAGACCCCAAATCTCCCTTCACAAGTGAAAAATTTTTGCACTAACAACAGTAAAATTTTCCATTCTTCCTTAACATAAGTGACAGGAATTCCTTTTGTGAAGACACTGGTATCCATACCTGGGTTTTTTAAAATCTGCTTCCATTGTTGATCTTAAACTGACCGGTTTTTAAACCACCTTTCTCCGGTTTGTGGGAGAGATGTAGCTTGTGCTATGCTGCCCTCACTGACTGCAAACGTTAAATCACCCACCTCCACTTGACTGTCTTTATCTCTGAATGACCTTGCAAAGGCCTTTGTAACTTCCTTGTGGTAGCCTTTAAATTTCTTGATGCACTGTAGCCAGTTGGCTTTCTGCAACGCCTCCTTAACTTGAGGATATGCTTCCAGGAATTTTGAACCTTCTTGTTCAGCCCTTAAAAGTTTCCCCATTGACTCTACGGCTCTGTTCTAAAACACGACTTCAATGGTGGCTTTACACAGAAAATTCTCGGCTCTGTTCAGAATTTTGTGGAAAAGAGGTTGTATGGTTTCAGCAATAGCCTTAGACACAGTGAGTTCACGGCTTGAACATCGTGAAATGGTGGATTAACAGCTTTAACACAGTGGAACAGTGGCTTAGCAGTCGTAATACAACCGTAACATACGTTCACTGGTTATATGTATTCACTGTTTCTCAGAATTAGCAGAGAGGAAAAAACAGAGTATGGTTTATGGAGGCAACGTAGTGAGTGGAACGGAATGAAGGAAATGAGAGAATGGAATAGCGTGAAATGGAGTGTTATGAGCGTAGGAGGGTTTCGAAATAATGAATGGAAACGGCTAGATCCTTAGATTTCGGCTGTAGGTTTACACATGGCTACGGGATGAGGACTTAGAGAGTCGTAGTACATTAGGCTACGTCACTAGGGTACGAAAGCCTTAATGACAGAAGCAGCCGTAAGTGATTTTCAAAATCGTGGTAATCAAGGACTGATAGACTTGAGAGATACATGGATATATGGTCGCATGGTAGGGAAAATGGGTAATCATTACAGTTAGTGGCAAAAAGACATAACCCAGAAAACTTTGCGTAATGAAATAACTGTAAGTTTAAGATTTAAAACATACCTCAGATCCACGTTTGGTTTGCCTTTTGATGATTTGCCACTAACCCTTTGTCAACTTATTGCTGTTACATGACTCTTTCCTCCTTGTTATTGATGATTTTTGAACTGTAAAAATTTCTCAAACAGACTGTGTTTCTTTGTGCAGGTGCAGAGGGCTGCGGAAAGGCTAAACGGCTGCAGAATTGCCAAATAGCTGCGGGAACTGCAATGGTGTCCTCCAGCTGCACAAAATAACCTTAGTTGCCTAAAAAAAACCTTTATTAATGAAATGAAATGGAATGAATGGATGAATGGGTGGAAAGCAGTGAGGTGAAGTGAGAATGGTTAGATGGAATAAGATGGTGAAATGGAATGGATGAAATGGCGAAATGAGATGAAAGAGAGAGAGATTTTTTTTTTTTTGGAAAACATGAGGTGTCAGGTGACCCTGATTTTCACCTCAGGTTTTCTGCATGAGACTGCGAATCAGAGATTGGTTTTCAGGCTCATACATTTATTCTTTTTTTTTTTTTTTTTTTTTTTTTTTTTTTATTTTTTTATTGAAATTGAAAGAAACAGAGATTAGGCTGATGGAGGAGAAGAATTCTTCTCCACCAGCCTCATTTCAGAATCGCCTTGGAACAACTTAACAAACTCCTCTTTTGAGAGTGGCTTGTGGTAAACTTTCAACCGGTGGCCATTCACAATAAAGGGAGTTTGAAGTTCATCAATAGTCTTCATTCTAACTGCTCCATTATTAAAGACTTCATCAATCTCATATGGCCCAAGCCAATGAGTTTGAAATTTTCCTTTGAAGTCCTTAAATTTGGAATCAAACAAGAGTGCCCAATCACCCTTTTGAAACTTCTTTTCTTTGATATGTCGATCATGCCATTTGATTCTTTGGTGCTGAACTAGATCGGTCCTTAGAATTGCATCTTGTCTCATTTCATCTAGTTCATTTAACTGGTCCATTCTGTGCTTCTGGGCTTCTGATAAGCTCATCCCCAATTGAACTGCTGTCTTGAAGGTCTTTCTTTGGAATTCAATGGGGAACAGGACTTCCTTCCCATAAACAAGTTCATAGGGAGAATGTCCTGTGGTGTTCCTCCATGTAGTTCTATAGGCCCATAAGGCTTCAGGAAGCCTTTCCGCCCAATCTCTTCTATGAAGATGAACAGTCTTTGTGATGATGCTTTCAAGAACTTTATTTGTAGATTCTACTTGACCATTCGCTTGCGGATGGTATGGAGTAGATGTTCTATGCTTGATTTTATACTCCTCCATCAGCTTCTGCATCATCCTTGATGTAAATTGGCTCCCCTGATCTGTTACAATTTCTCTTGGGACACCAAAACGAGTGAAAATATCCTCAAAAAGAAATTGAACAACTGAATTTTCAGTAGCAGAAGTCAATGCTTTAGCTTCTACCCACTTAGTAACATAATCAGTACAAACCAATATATATCTCTTTTGCTTGGATGGCGGATTAATTGGTCCAACAAAATCTAGAGCCCATTTCTCGAAGGGTTCGATGCATACCTGTGGCTGTAGTGGCATTTCATTTGAAAGAGTTGGTCTCCCAACTCTCTGACAACTGTCACACCTTCTAACATATTGCTTTGCATCCTTAAAGAGAGAAGGCCAATAATATCCTAAAGAAAGGATTTTATAGGCTGTCCTCTTATCAGCAAAGTGTCCGCCACAAGGTTCGTCATGACATGCCTTAAGGATGTCAGGCATTTCATCCTCCCGTACACATCTTCTGATCATCAAATCTGGCCCTGTTCTGAACAATTCATTAGAAATCCAAGAATAATGTGAACTCTCCTGAATGATTTTCCTTTTCTCATTAGGAAATAAATGTAAAGGTAGCTTTCCAGTAACTAAATAATTAGCAATATCAGCATACCAAGGAGTTTTGGTAGTTACTGCAAACAAATACTCATCTGGAAATTTATCCTCTACAGGAGAATCCTCATTAGTGTTTTGGATTCTAGACAAGAAATCAGCTACTGTGTTCTGTTTACCTGGTCGATCTAACACAGTTATGTTGAATTCTTGTAAAAGCAAAAGCCATCTTGTAACTCTACCATTAGTGACTGGTTTGTTCATGAGGTATCTAATGGCAGAGTGATCAGTGTGGACAAAGGTTTCATAGCCAGTTATATAATGTCTAAACTTGTTTATCACATGAACAACAGCTAGAAATTCCTTTTCAGTAACAGTGTAATTTAACTCAGTAGGAGTCAAATTCTTACTTGTGTAATAAATGGCATAAGGGATCAAATCCTTTTGTCCCAAAACAGCTCCTAAAGCTGTATCTGAAGCATCAGTAGAAATGTGGAAAGGGAGTTTCCAATTTGGACCCCTTAGAATGGGTGATTCAGATATTCTAATCTTTAAAGTTTCAAAGGCAGATTGACATTCAGGATTCCACTTAAATTCACAATCTTTAGTAAGGAGTTTGAAAAGAGGGGATGCTATCTTAGTGAAGTTTTCAATAAATCTTCTGTAATAACCAGTAAACCCAAGAAAACTTCTAACATCTCTTTGGCAATTTGGAATAGGTAACTTAGAGATGACTTCGACTTTAGATCTATCAACTTTGATTCCATCTCCTGAAATATGATGTCCTAAAACAATCCCTTTAGTAAACATCATAAAACACTTTTCATGACTTAAATAAAGATTTGTTTCCTTACATCTTACCAGTACTTTTTCCAAATTTGCCAAAGCTTCTTCAAATGTATTACCATAAACTGTGAAATCGTCCATGTATACCTCTACACAATCATGAATCAGATCTGAAAAGATTCCTAGTACAGCCCTTTGAAATGTAGCGGGTGCATTGCACAATCCAAAAGGGAGTACTCGGTAGGCAAAAGTTCCCCAAGGACAAGTAAATGTGGTTTTGTCTTGATCTTCAGGTGCTACCTGAATCTGGTTATAACCACTAAAACCATCCAAGAATGAGAAATACTTTTTACCTGCTAAAGTGTCTAGTACCTGATCAATAAAAGGTAGAGGGAAATGATCCTTTAAGGTTGCCTTGTTCAATTCTCGATAATCAATGCAAACTCTCCATTTACCATTCTTTTTGGGCACTATAACCAAGGGAGAAACCCATTGGCTATCTGAAATGGGGTAAATGAAGTTTACCTTGAGCAATTTCTGAAGTTCTTCTTTCACAATTTCCCTAAGATTTGGATTCATCCGTCTTTGTGGCTGCCTAATAGGTCTGCTGTTTTCTTCAATATAAATGTGATGAATACAAGTCTTAGGGTCGATTCCTTTCATGTCAGTGTATTCCCATGCAAAGGCAGTGGAATGTTTTTGCAACAGTTTAGTTAATTCTTCTTGTTGTGGTCTTTCCAAGTTCTTGTTAATGTTTAATGTTTTTCCTGGAAAGATTTCAACTGTAGAACTACCAAACTCTTCCATTGAGAAGAGAGACATCTGTCTAGAGGAGAGATATTCAATGTCTGCATCTAACTGAAACTGTGTAGAGTCATATTCTAAAGGTGTCTCGAAATTTTCTAATGTATTTAGAATTTGACTGTCCTCACTAATCTCAGAGATGGTTAGAACAGGTTGAAGAGTATCCTCATCATCGATCCACTCATATTCTCCTATTTCTGTTATTGCCTTTGCGGGAGGATACAAGTTGAATTTCTTGGTAGAATTACCATCTGATATATACATGTCCCCAGACCTACAACTTATGAAAGCATCAGCTGTGGCCAGCCAAGGTCTTCCTAAAATAAGAGGATGTCCTCCTAGATTGTTCTTGGGAGTTAAAATCATAAAATCAACTGGATACTCCCAAGAGTCTAGTGAGACTGGAATATCTTCCAATACACCATCAGGTTTGATGATTGATCTATCTGCAAGTTGCAGCAAAGTAGGTGTAAAGAGAAGGTTAGGAAGCTTTAACTGATCCATGGTCTGTCTACTCATGATGTTGATAGCGGCTCCTAAGTCAATCAAGGTATTTGGGATTTCAACCCCATTAATATGAGTTTTAACAATAGGGCTACCGGGATCCACATACTTTTGCATGGTAATCTTACCCATCATAATGTCTGCAATTTTTCCAACTAGATGTATCCTTTTGGTATCTCTGGTTTTCTTTCCTGTTTTTTCCAAACTCAACTCCTTTATTGTCTTTGCTAGGATGGGAATTTCCTTAATGGCTGTTAACAAGGGAATCTTGATACAGACATTTTTCAATTCATCTAGAAAGTTGTAGTCAGGCAACCAAATTTGCTTTTCCACCCCCTGGTCAATTTGTAACCTTTCAGGGAAAGGCGGTGTAGTTGAAGATGTAGGTTGCTCAACTAAGGGAGTTGATTCTTTTTCTTTTTCTTGAATGTTTGGATTTTGAAGGGATGCTTCAGAACCCTTATTAGCTTTAAGAGATTCTTCCTCAAAAATGCTTGGCTATTGAACACTTGTAGAAGGTTGATCTAGGATTCTACCTGATCTGAGTTGTACTTCATTGAGGGGAACAACCATATAGGTAGGGAATGGTTGACCTTCCATCACATAAGCATTTTGAGGATTCCTATTATTTGGATTGGGTAATGGCTGAGAGGGAAGTTGATTTGGCTTCTACTGGGAGAGTTGAGAATTTTGATTTTGTGGAGGAGGTTGTTGTTGTTGAGGGTATGGCAATGATAATTGTTGACCTTGATTTGGAAGTTGGGGAGCTTGCTGATTCTGAAATGATGGAGGATATTGATAGAATTGAGCAAGTCTCGCATAAGGATTTTGCATGCTTTGCAACCATGCTTGAAAAGCATTTTGTGGTTGAGGCCAAGGTTGTTGCCAAGGATTCCAATTTGGTTGGGATTGAGAATTCATAGAGTTGTTAAACCCTTGATTCTGTTGTCCTTGCCAAGGTCTCCTTGCAATAAAACAAAGGGATTCAAGCGTACTTGGATCTTCTTGAAAGACTGATTTGAGCCCAGGGATTGAAGGACAATCCTTGGTCTCATGGGTTTCTAAGCAAATTACACATGTTTCCACAACTTGTGCTTCCAAGGGACATTCCCTTAAAGCATGCTTCTTTCTACACTTCGGGCAAAAGATAGTCATAGCCTCAGCTTCTGCTTTTTGTTTATTTTGAATCTTAAGGGTATCAATTTGTTCACTAAGACTCCCTAAGATGTCAGTTTTAAATTCATCAAGCATATTACCGATTTCAGCCCTACTCACTGATCCTGTTGTATATTTATTTGCCCTAAGGAGAGAAGGATCTCTAGGCCCTTTTTGAGTTTTTGATTTGCCCCTTGAGAGATGGATACAAAGTTCTGCTATATCATTGAGAGAAAGTTGAGAAATATCCCCTTTCCCCATCATGTTTAAGATATCTATCCATTCATCCCTAATGGCTTTTAATAAGAGGGCTTTTAAGGTCTCTTCATCCAAGGTACTCATTTTTGCTCTTTTTAAGTTATATTGAAATCTCTCAAGTAAATCTTCTAAGCTCTCATCTTCTTTTTGCATCATTTTAAAAACCTCGTCCTTGTGATTAGTAGGCATACAATAGTCCAAATACCTATCCAAAAAGGTTTGTTTCATTTCATCCCAAGTCCTAATGGATTGAGTAAGTAACCCCATGAACCATTTTAAAGCTTGATCTTTTAATGTTGATGGGAACAGCTTGAGTTTCTGAGTATCATCCAGATAGTCATAGGTTCGACACACAACTTCAAATTCAAACAAGAATGTTTCAGGGTCTTCAGTTCTTAACCCATGAAAATTTGGGAGGACGGATGGTGATATGTTTTTCATGGTGGCTCGGGAATCCTCATTAACAATGGGAAACCCAAATGAGTTATCCCCATCTCTATTTCCTCCAATGGGACCTCTACCTCCTCCATTATTATTGTTATTTCCTCCTCCTCCTCTACCTCTACCTCTACCACCTCCTTCTTCCTCTGCCATGATGATTCTCCTAGGGATTTCAAAATCTTCTGGTTCCTCTACAAAGGGTGAATGAGAAGAGATTTCTCCTTCTTCTTCAGGTGAGTCTATTTTCTCAATTACAATTGGTTTTCCTATAGGAGAAAGAGAAGAGTCTCTTCCTGGTTCAAACTCAATAGAAGGTGTAGGAGAGTCAACTCTTGGCTCTTGAATTCTAGGAATTCTAGGACTGGGAGTTTCGGCTGGAGATAAGGGAGGTGTCTCTTGTCTATCTCTTGAAGCAGATGGACTTGTAAAAATTGAACTTCGAGCTCTAGCTAAAAACCTTCCTCTAGAATCTCTAGCTCTATGCATGTCATTTTTTATTTTATCTTCAAGTCAAGTTAATAGTTCTTTTTCTGATCTTCCAGGTCACTCTAGGTGCAAGAAGAGAGCATACTCAAGAAACTATTAAATCAATAACTTTCTCCTTTCTGATCCTCCAGATCACTTTGAAGTGCAAGAGGAGAGCATACTTAGATAGGCTATTAACTTCTTTTCTTGAAATTTTATGTTTTTTTTTTTCTAAGAATATGGCTACTTAATTTCACTTCCCCGGCAACGGCGCCAAAATGTTTAGTCAATTTAGTGTTATCTAAATTGCTAGTATTAATTGTCAACCCGGGGCTCGTAAGCTGATGAAGTGAAGGTGTACTATATGTACTTAAGCAACCTCTTAGAGTTTTTTTTATCGTTGGGGGTGTTGTTTGTGGTTAATTTATCTTCCTAAGATGGAGTGGTGATTTATAAACAGATGAGTGATAGTGTGTGATTAGTGATCTCTAACTACTTGCTTGAAAGGAAATGCTTGAAAGAAATAAATAACTTGAAATAACTTGAAAGCAAAGAACCACTTCCAATGGCACTAGACACCATTCATGCTGCTGCAAATAAAAGAAAAGAAAGTCACTTTTAAAACCAAAGATAATGATTATCTCTCCCTAACTCCCTGCTTCAAACACATAGTGCTGTGTAAAGCACGATTAGGAAGTAGCTCAAGTTGAGTTAGAAAAGTGATTAAAAATGAGAAAAATCTACTTTAAAGACTAGTGATAACGTTTTGCTCTTTCTAACTCTCTACTTCTGCCATATGTACTATGCAAAGTATGATTAGAAAGCAGTGAAAGATTAGTCTAAAAAGCACTCAAAGCCAACTGCAAGTTAGTGGTATTCTGATCCTTAAAAGATAACAATTTATGATAAAAGATCATTCATGTGTTAGCAGAACTTTGAGAAATAAGACTAAAAATCAGCTATAAAAACAAAAGCAGCAACTTGAACCCGTCAACTTCAAATACCATTAGTTTGTAAAGCAAATACACAAACATAAAAACAAATTCCGGGCTAAAAACCTGCAAGGAAATAATACTGATCAGCTTGAAAGAAAAGAAATCAAATAAATCAAACTATACATGTTTAAAGAAATGCTGAATGAGAAAATAAAGAAATGCTGAACATAAAATACTTTACAGAGGCTAACATGAACAGGGGCCCTCCATTCATTCAGCCACAAGAAGACTTAAGGAACTGAAAGCTTCAAAACAGCACTGTTTCTATTGCTCCATTTGCAGAAATGTACAAAACAGAGTGCTAGAACAGCACTATAAAAACAGAGTTTACAAATGCTCTTAAAATTATCACAAGTTCAGAAAGTACATCAGCTAAAAAGTAAAATAAGCGTACGCAGACGCAAGTATATATAGGCATCTGAAGGATGGCCTAACACGTACAGCTAATAACTGAAAAACAACTAACTGTAATGCGTATTTAAGGTTCATTGACACATCATAAGGCTGTGTGGATGAGCTGGAGATTCTGTCGTCATGGGCAATGAATCCAGTGTTGGATCATGTCCCCTACCACCTGCAAAACGCGGACAAGTCACCGTTTGAGCTGACGTGACCTAACAGCTTACAATCACCGTTAAGCTGCCTTTATTTGACCGTAACTTGACCAGTTTTGACCGGAGGTACAGATGACGTGAATGGCTGAAAAAATGGCACAGGAACCTCGAGCACGTTGATACCTAAGTGCCCATGTGGCTCATTTGGCAAACTGACACGTGGAACCTTGAGTTTAACAAAAAGGCTGCGAGATCATCAGATGGCTGCAGAATCGCTGAATGGCTGCGGGATTGCCAGACAGCTGCGGAATTCCTGCAAGTATGTCAAAATCTAAACAAAACAGTCACCCATTAGCAAAACTCACTTGATCATGCTTAATGACACCTAATGTAATGATCTGGGTGGTTTTACAGTGAAAATGAGGCAAAAGTGAAGAAAAGCTGAGGAAAAACTGAGGGAAATGGTAGACAAGTAGGTGTAAAGTAGATGCTCTACACCATTTCATAGATGTGGGATTCATTAAGGCCCTCCTACGGCGGGTCGATTCTTGTCGACATCAGCTCATTATCCAAGAAGTTGACTTAGGAACAACCCTTTCAGTACTTTGAAGCTTGCGTGCCTCAATGGCAAATTTCTCACTTCCGGCAACAGGTTTACATCAATGGCCTTCGACCGAAAGATTTTGCGTGGTGTTCGATGCCAAGTCCCTTATTCACACCACGTGAATTGTACTGTAGTACCTTGAGGGTCATCATCGTTATTGGTGATTCCTCTCGCACCTGTTAATAGCTTATATCATTAGCTGGTAATCAGGCGATGTCTTTCCATGTTCGACTCTAGAACATCTTTCACATGGATCGAATTGTACTCCGAGTGAAGATTGAATGGGTTTGAAGACCCCGGATCTAGTTTCATCCATTCGGCTGCGATATATTTAGGAAAATAAAAACATCAAATGTACATTGTTGCTGCATAGATGATCATTCGAAGCAAAGGATGATGACTCTATTAGAATCATCAGTCTCTCGCACAGACGGTTGTTTGTCTTATGTACATGAAAATGAATTTATAAAGTTGAGCATGGGAATGCATGCCTCAGCTAGATCATGAAAAATACTATGAAGATAATGTATTGTGTTGTATCTTATTACAGGTCACCTTCCAGCTCGAAAAAACTCCGGATCCTCATGATAAAGCATTTCACCCGACATCAAAAGATTAACGAACTCATGCTTTAGGGGGAAACTGTTATAGACATTTTTGGGCACTAAAACCCCAATCATACATGTCCATAAACTAAGGGCTCCTAAGTCCCTAAAAGTGTTGTTCCATACCATAAAAGAACAAGGTCAGCTGATTACATCATCTCCTAGAAGTTCTCCACAGGAAACTACTCAGAACTGGTCAAAACTGGACCATACAGGTTGCTCAGTGCTAAGGGTGCAATGCATCCCACCTGCCTAGGGTAAAGGGTGCGATGCATACTGAAAAGCCCTTCTGTAGTGTGCGATGGGCAAGGGTGGACAAATGGCAGAGACAGTTTGCGAGGTGGATGATCATAAAATCTTCCAGAAACTTCTCCTGTGACACTTGCCTCTCTAAATTCGCCCAGGGATGAGTAAGAGATCATCAATCTCCAAGTGGAATCAAGAACTACCGGAGAGAGGACACTAATCAAAATCCCAGAAGCTGACTCACCCCCTGCAATCATCTATATATGGATCCCTCATTTCAGAGATCCAGAGGCTGGAATTTTGTATCTTGTACGGAAGTGCTGTTGGTTTCTTGTTGGAATATCATAGTGTTGGGTGATATAAGCTTTTCATGAGGTGAAAGAAGGGCTTTCATGCTGGAGGATGACACTGGGTCAGAACAATTGGTTGTAATCCTCTTTGCTATTCTTGATATTAATAAAGCTATTCAAGTTTTCCTCCACATTCTTCTATGTTTGATGATATATGCATTTGTGTGGTCAATATACATCTGGTCCTATATTGTTTATGATTGTAGATCTCTATTCTTCGATAGTATTATGCTGCTTTGATTCCACAGGTGCTCTTTGAAGCCGGGTAGACGAAGGAGAAGCGGCAAGGATCTGTCAGAAGGGAGAGGAACCGAGCAAGGAACCAAGCGCAAGACTGAGGTTGGTGTCCTTCATTCCACTCTTATCTACTTCTCATAAAGGAAAATGAAAGTAGTTTTAGTTTGTTTGTTTCTAAGATAGCTACCAGTCTTAGTGGGACTAGCAGCTCCGAGTGGACACTAGATTTCCCGATAACAGAATGGTAATTTAGATTTTGCTGACGCATCCATGGTTGCATATTATACCTCACCAAGAATCTCTGGACAAATTTTGGGAGGATTTGTAGAAAATTTTGTGTTTTGGTGCATACTAGTGTGGACTTGTAGTTTTTGGCAATTTCTGTCTAGGAGCGCAGTGAGTTCACGCTGCACTTCTTCCTTAGGGCTCAAAATGATGGAAACTCAACATTTTCAGAAAGCGTATGACCCCCTATAAAAACCCATTTTCCCACTTTCCTAGTTCAGTGCCCAATTTTTGAGAAATTTGCAAAAAAGAGGCCAAAATCACCTTTCTACCCCTCTTTTTCCATTTCGTTGCACACCCGGAGAAACCTTGGGAGAAAGGCCATATCTCAGCCAAGCATGAGTCATTTTTAGTGAGACAATACTCCAAAGACATATACACTCTTACAAATTTCCATAACGGGCTTCAGATCGGCATTTTGACTTCATAAAAGAACTAAAAAATGGCCTCCAACAGCTCGCTACGCACCTAGAAATTTCTGAGATTTTGTAAAATTTTCACTGTGTAATTTTTTGTAATTCCTAGTTCGACTTTGGTAAAAGTAAAAAGGATGATGTAAATGATGTAATTGAGTCATATTACTATAAGTATGATGTTATAGTGGTTAATTAGTCTTGTTAAGTTGTTTTAATGTAAACTTAGGCCTCATTAAAGAAGAAAAACTAAAGTCAAAGTCTAAATGAAGAGTTTGTATTCAACCTTCTCAGTTTGACTTGTTAGTTGAGATATTCATTAGAATTGTTCCACCACTCATGGATTTAACCCATGAGGGTGGGGAAATTATTTATTTTGGTCTATATGTAGCATTTTCTCCGTCAGGGAGAAGGGTTGGACAAACAAAGAGAAAACTCTTGTAGCTTTGTGCTTGAGCATTTTCATGGAATCAAAGGAACAATTGTAGCTATTATCTAGGAATTCATGTCCAGTGAGTTTGTGATGTTTTACTTTTTCTGTTATAGTTTCATATGAAATATATTCATCTTCTCTTTCCATTCATAAGATCTTCAGTGGTTTTTCCTTAAGTTTATAGGCGTAATTCTTTTCTTTAAGCTTCTGTGGTGGTTATTTGGAGTAGTATGATCCAGCTTATCCACAGTATTATGTTAATGAACATAATATTGTGGATAATCCAGATCATACTACTCCATAATTCTTTTCATAAAGCTCTGTTTTGATGGGAATCTCATTATGTGTTATTTTCTTTCTTGCTTAATGAATTCATGATATATATGCTCATTAAGATCTCTTATTTCTTCTGAACACTACACTACACTGACAACCATAAGCCATCACAAAACTATTGCTACCTTGCTCCTTTATATATTTGTTGTTGTTACCCTTTTGATCTACTAGGAACGAGATCCCCCAAGGACAGTTTTGGGGCTAAAATCCCATGTTTTGGGTCTAGGTTTGTAATAAACTTGTAAATACTCCACATTGTGGTCACAGAGTGTGAAGGTTTCGTGAGTCATAAAGGGTTGTTTTCCCTTATTTTTGTAAAATAAAGTCGGCTGTAAAAGATCTACCCATGGTCTACGGACCATGGATTGTATAAAAAGATCTAAGTAAGTAAGCTCTAAGTAGTTGAGATAAGTCTTATAGAGTCATATCTATGAAGTAAGGAGTCTAAGTTTCAGGTCGTAGTGTAGGTAGAGGCTCTACAGCTGAGTGCGCAGAGGCCTAGGGTGGAAGTTAGTGGCTGAGTTCACGGACCCCTGAAACTGTGTGCGCAGGGCAGATAGAGTCTGTAATCACTTGAATATATCAATAAAGAGAAGTATTCTGCAAATTCTGTGTCTTTGTTCTAATTAATTCATCTTGTCATGTTGTGTATGAATTTCAATTATAATGCTTATGTGATGCATGCATGTGTGCAATTACGTGGGATAACTGAACGAAAATAAGGATATCTGTTTACGTATTGCTAACTGTGATTATTTAATAATATAAGTAAGATTCTTAAGGTAACCTGATAATTTGTGCAATATGCTGCTTTAACAGCGCAAAAGTACCTGAACCGTAGGTTAGGGCTGCACGAAGGCCAATCGTATGCCTTTGCAGAGGTACTGAAGGGTGGAGTAAAGGGTTAGACAGATAGAGCCCTAGATCTTAATGACCTACATGAAAGAAGGAATAAGAGGAATAAACTGACATCACAACCATCTCAAGGTGCGGAAACTCGGTTCCAGCATCCCCCCATACTGCTTTGGGTGAGACTTCAGTTTGTGCTCCATGGGCTGATGCTAAAAGGGCTAGTAGTGTAGGGATTTGTTTGGATAATTAATGCTGAACCTGGGTTAGGACCCAACTAGCCAACAAATGGTTCCGTTGCCAGGACCGGAATCTACATAAGAGATGTGTGATGTCGTATCACTGGAATCCAACTAATAAAGAGATCGGAGACTGGTTGGATAGGAAGATCCACAAATTCGTGGTGCAGGAGAACAGAAACCCACGACTGACAAAGGAATAGTGGATGGACAGGTACCTATATACAGAGATCCACGAGATATTTTTCTACTCCTTTCTAGTTGCGTTATACGAGTGGATCGCGAAGCTAGCAGATAGCCAAGGAAGGTGGAGAATTAACGGTCCTGTTGTTTGGACCCCAGAGTTAGTACAGAGATTGGAAGCATCCGAGGATAAGATCACTTGCACTGTCGATCATTGGCTTGATTGCATCCTAGGAGATTTGTGATTGAATTCACGATCGATACCTTAGTTAACTACAGTGAGGTGGAGTGACGCTTTTTTAAAGGACTGTGAGGTAAGTACTTGAAATATTTGAATACTTGGATTAAAATGTTATTGTACGAAAAGAGGGTTATGAAATTACCTTGATGTTCAGGGCTATGTGAAGTAGAAAAACTTACAGGAATTAAGGGAGAAAGGGTCCTAAATATAGTCCATTAATTTCACCTCCACGAGGTGACAAAGAGGGAGTAGTGTAGGCTTCTCCACGAAATGATATTCAGTTAATAAGACAAGGATTCCCGCGACTGCCACCTCCACCCACACAACCTCCAAATTGACCACCATCACCTATGACTTTACTCATACCACCTCCGCCTCCACCGCAGTTTAGTATGGCAAATTCAGTGAAGCTGCCATTGTTTAAAGGCTTGGGAAATGAGGAGCCAGACCAATTTTGGTTCATGGTGAAAGATGTATGGGAAGCTCAGGGCATTACAAATGATCACATGAAGAAGGAAACTTTGGTTAGTGTGCTACAGGATCACGTGCTAACCTGGTACATCAAATAATCTAATGATAATCCGAATGCTGGAGTGGTAGACATCCAGACCGCGCTGAACAAAGAATTCAGTAGGCCTAAATTTGAGGCATAGTCGATTGTAGGGTTCAAGGAAATGGCAATGAAACCAGGCGAGACGCCTTGGGAACTAGATCAGAGGTTGAAGTGTAAAATCCATGAAGCTAATATGAACTTGACAGACGAACATCACCGTGAATGGTTCATGGCTTCACTCCTGCCACACTTAAGGGTTGCGCTGTCACAATAGAAGTTAACGACTTAGGCAGAGGCCTTGGAGATTGCAATGAGACTACATGAAACACCAATGCAAGATCCAAATCTAGAGGTTTAGCAAATCCATGCGCAGTTGAAAAATATTTGCCTTAAGATGCAAAGTTTGAAGTAGAACAGAAAAGTTCAACCAAAAGTGCATGAAGAGGTATGGTGCCTGAAATGCAAGGGTTAGGGGCATGAAAAAGACCATTGCCTATTATTTGTGAACTATATTGTAGGAGGAGGACCAATGCCTTTGAGGCAGGAAGCTCAGGAAGGACCAAGTGCAGGGCCTACATTGTGCTGTGCTATATGTTAGGTAGCAGGAAAACATGCCACAGATAACTATCATTTGTTGCAAAAGTTTTTATAAACACTGCAACAACTGTTTTGAAACTTTTGTAGGTCAGTTGAGCATGATGAGTGCAATTGTAGAAGCTACGAATTAATGCTGGATAGAACACCAACCTATAGGGCCCGGGAAGAAATGCGACTCCCTGACCAGAGCGTGGGGATGATGCAGACAGGTTTTCAGGGGTGTGGATGAGGCCGAGGCGGAGGAGGACCTAGCAAAGGTCAGGGGCAGCTGATTTGCTGTAATTGCGGAGGACCAGGACACTATGCCCTCGATTGCAGTAACCCAACGCATCCGTCATGTAAGTATTGCACTCGGTTTGACCAAGAAACAGAAGAATATCCTACGTTGATAGAGAGGATACACGACAAAGGGGCGCTACCACCTCAGCTGACTCAGAACTTGTAGATGATGAGGTCTGAGCCACACGAAGAGGATCCGAACATAAATATAGTGCTCCAAAGTGGAATCACAATAGGAGATGATAAGGGGAAACAACCCAAGGACAACACATGGGTTCACAAAGCTCCAACGAAGGAGACTGAGTTCAATTTGGAACGCGCATGTGAAACATTCATGGAGGCAAAGAAGAGCTTCGCTGAGGCCTCCACCTCAGGGAGCAAGGATAAGCCTGATCAAGAGATGGACCCTTCTATGATTACAACTTTCTTGGAGACCTGCATGAAGTTATTGCATGATCATAAGGCTGTGAAGGGGCTACAGGAGCTTATAAATAGATGCGTCAGAAACAATCTAGGTGAGCCGCGCATAGTACGAAAGATTGGTAAGCATAAAAAAAGGACGGGATGGGAGATGAGATTGACTGCGCAGATAGGAGAGTATGAGATGGATCAAGTTATCATGGTCTTGGCGTTAGACATGAACCTCCTACCAAAACAGACTTGGGAGAAGATGGCGTGTTAAAATTGGAAACCAGGGAAAAACTTCATGTGGGTCATCTTATTCATGGCTAATAATATTTTTATTAGATTCCTCTCATCGAGAGGTGTGGGATTGATATAAAGATCATCCAATTCCGATAAGTATTCATGGAGATATGAATTTATTTTGATTATGGAATTATTATCAAGCCGACCTACAACTCATGTAGGCTCAGAAGCCCAACAGTCGCATCTATTCACCCACCAACGTTGTGTATAAATATAAGAGGACTTTTCCTCATTTGGACTCACTCATCTCATCACAAATCTCTCTTTCTACTGCGCAGATATGAGTCTCTTCTCAACTGCACTGAAATGGGTCTCTCTCTCTCACACATGTGAAGCCGGAAGCTGTTGAATTTGAAGCTGCAACTGCATAAGGAAAGATTGACTTGCGTGGCATAGAAGATCTCTTCTTTAGAACTACGCTGTAGGTTCATCTAAACCTCCTTTGAAAGCCACAACTTTTGGTGGTGGAATGAAGTCAATCCGACAAACGGTTTGCAAGATATTGACTGCCCTAGTTTGAAGTTGGAAACTGTTGAAACTGAAGCTGCAACTGCAGAAGTAAAGATTGACTTGCGTGGCCTAGAAGATCTCCTCATCTGAACTATGCTGTAGGTTCATCTGAACCTCCTCTGGAAGCCAAAACTTTTGGTGGTGGAATGAAGTCAATCCGACTGTCGGTTTGTGAGATATGGTCTGCCCTAGTTTGATAATGAAACCGCTAATGCTGATGCTACTGATCTAGGTTTTGCTACTGCTGATATGAATCAGATTTATTGTACTATTTCTCTCTGCTGAATTATTGAAGATAAAAGAAGATTTGATCAAAGGGTTTCCCCACACATTGTGGGGTTTGTCCCTGGCTAGCCACCACATCTTGTGTCTCTTGTCTTGGCTTGTTTTTTGTCGATCGTTTAATGTTCTATCTGCACTTTACTTTATGTACATGTGATTGCTAATCGGTGGAATATAATAAGAAAAATAAGTAAACTGTTATAAGCATAGAACATACCATAACTTAACATGGTATCAAAGCTGAGGTGAAGACAAAGCCCGAGCAAGAGCAAGAGCAATCATCGAAGAGAATATTGGCAAGGCTATCCTAAAAGAACTATGGGGTCCTCAACACTCTTTCCTGCTGAAGACAAGCTCTGTGAGAAAGATGACTATCACTGATGGAAGATGTCTATCGATCTAACCCTTGAGAATCAAGTAGTGTTGGATCATGTGAGAGGCAATATTGCTGAGCCTCCATCAAATGCATTCGCTGTTGCCTAGAACAAATGAAAGAATGGAGAAGTCAAAACAATAGAAGATCATCTGGGACTCTATCGACAAGCACTTGGTGGCCTACATCTCTGAACTGGACACCTCCAAGGAAATCTACGATAGACTGGTGAGTTTATTTAAAGTTAATGATGCAAATCAAGTTTTGTTTCTTAGAAATAAGCTAAGGGAAATCAAGAAGGGTAAAGATGAAAGTATGCAAGCATACTTCTTAAGAATCGCCGAGATCAAGAACGATCTCCTATCTATTGGGGAAACTATTACTGACAGAGAAATGACACTCACAACTCTTGGAGGATTTCCATTTGAATGGTATGTGTTCAGGACTACCCTTTTGAACTATAATGTAATTCCTGGTTTCGAGGAATTAATGGCTAGATGCATTCAAGAAGAAACAAGGGAAGAAGTGCAAGAAATGCCCATGCCTAAAGGTCCTCCTGCTGCCGTTTCTTCTCATGCAAAGAAAAGAAATAATTCCGGGACTAAATCAAAAGGAAAGGCTGGACCTAAGGCTAGAAGAAAATGACGATGTTACATTTGCGATAAAGCAAGTCACTATGTATGAGATCATGAGCATCATGATGAATGAGATCATGGACATAAAGAGCAACATGATATCATGGACATATAGAATAGCATGATGATGATGCACACTAGTTTGAGCAGCATTATGATGGATAAAATCCTGGACATGGGCAGCATGATGATAATCATGATTAGAGAAGCATGGTACAGTATGCAGTGGTGCAACTCGAAATCCCTCTTATGGAAAGGTATGTATATGGAAAAATAATGTTAAAGATGCCTTTACTCTTGGGTTTAGTGTTGATTCATTATATCAGGTCGATGGAAGTCCGCTAGGTGTCATTTCTTGTGACACAACTCTTTAGTCTAAACTTTGGCATCGGAGGTTTGCCCACCTTCATTACAAATCTCCACCCGATGTAAGACAGATGATAACAGGGATGCCTGAATTCCAGGTAGAGAAAGAAGGTGTATGTCCGGGATGTGCCAAAGGAAAACTCAAAAGGGGACCATTCCCCTCAAGCCAAAGCAAGACCTCCGATATATTACAATTGGTTTACTCAGGCATACCTGAGGTTGGCATTAAGAGGGAGACTACTACACTACATACTCCTGAGCAGAATGGTGTGGTGGGAAGGAAGAACCACACGATGATGGAAGCTGTCCGGGCCATGCTACATGATCAAAGACTTCCAAAGTTTCTATGGGGTGAAACTACAATCACCACCGTATATGTACAAATCGATGCCCTCATCAAGCATTGGGTTCCTAAACTCCTGAAGAAATGTTCACCACCGGTTAAAGGGAAGTCATGATTAGTCATGATGTCACCTTTGACAAAGATATGGCTCTCAACAAGGTGGGAAATCTGCTGACTTTGAGTAGCTCTCAAGAAGCCAACACCAGGGAACCGAAAGAAAAGGATGATGAATCAATGCCTGATGTAGAAGAACCCATGGATCCGATTGATCCTCATCCACATGAGCCTTCCTCTTCTAGAAAGAGGCCTTCATGGCTTAGGGGGATACTTGACGATGCTGAAGGACATGCTGCACCCTGAGGAACCTTCCATCAAAGTAAGAAACTTAACAGGTATCAGGGATACCTGACCATCATGAGCATGATCATACAAAATGAACCTTCATCATTCTCAGATGTCATCAAGCATTAACTATGGAAGGATTCTATGACCATAGAATATGAGTCTATTATGGAGAATGATGTCTGGGAAGTATTTCCCAGACCCTGGACAAGACAATTGTTACTTCAAAATGGCTTTACAAGATAAAGCATGCAACAAATGGAAGTATGGAAAAGTATAAGGTTCATTTTGTTGCTTGTGGTTTATCCCAGAAGGGAGGTATAGACTATGATATTTGCACCTGTTGCCAGATATACGACCATCTGCTCGATCATAGCCTTTGCCGCTTCACAAGGATGGAACCTACATCAGATGGATGTCAAGACCGCGTTCTTGCATGGTTCTATAAAAGAAGAGGTCTATGTGGAGCAACCTGAAGGATTTGAGATTTATGATTGAAAATCTCATGTATGCAGGTTGAAGAAGGCTCTCTATGGGTTGAAGCAAGCACCCCGAGCATGGTATGAGAGGATCGATAGCTACTTGATGAAGCTGGGATTCACTAGGAGTGAAGCTGATCCTAACCTTTACTTTAAGGTTGAAGATGACAAGCCTCTCATACTGGTGTTGTATGTGGATGACCTCTTTCTAACAGGTGCAAACCCTCTCATTCACAAATGTAAGAGGGAGATGGCTTTTGAATTTGAAATGAAGGACCAAGGACTTGAAGTATGGCAGAAGCCAAGGGAAATTTTCCTATCTCAAGGAAAATATGTGGTAAATATATTGGAAAGATTCGGTATGATGGACTACAAGCCTGTGACTACCTCGATGATCTTAATTTTTAGAAGTTATATGGTAGTGATGTCGGACCAGACTTGGGAAATGCCTCTGAGTTTCAAAAACTCATTCACATTGATGTTCTTGGTGAACCTCCGTCCGAACATATGTTTTGCAGTTAGCATTGTGAGCTCATATTTGGTTGAGCCTCACTGGGTTGATGCCAGGAATCTTCTGAGATGTCTTCAGGACACAGTCTCTCATGGATTAAGATACACTGCCGAAGATGTGAGACTACTTGGATATGCTGATGTTGATTGGGTAGGCAGTGTGGTGGATCGTAAGAGCACTTCCGGGTACAGTTTCACCTTGGGATCTGCTTCGATATCCTGGATGAGCAGGAAGCAGAAGTCAGTGGCTTTGAGCACTGCCGAAGTAGGATATATTATAGCAGGATTGATGTGTTCTCCTGTGAGGATAGGATTGATTAGTTCTCCTGTCGAGGCATCCTACCCATGCAGTCTGGGACTCATGGGAAGTACCTCTCATCTGATCAATAAGCAGGGAAATGAAGTTAGGGACCATAGTAGTACCAATGGACGCATCATTGTAACTACCGTACTCCCTATGCTAAGATGACCTCCATTGATCTGGGATCAATGATACTGGTTTGGGACCAGTGGTAGGAGTTGTACCATACTATGACGCTGACTTCGGGTCGGTTGAGACTGGTCTGGGATCAGTGGTACATACTCTGAGACTGACTTTAAGTCAGTGGAGGATGATATTGGTCTGGGACCATTGGAGTTGTACTCACTATGACGCTGACTTTGGGTTGGTTGAGACTGGTCTGGGACCAGTGGTACATACTCTGAGACTGACTTTGAGTCAGTATGATACATCCTCGATCATTTCTTCTTCTTCATAATTCGGACAAAAGCAGAGTAGAACAGAACAAAACAGTACAGATCAGTGCAGGGCAGAACAAGACAAAGCAGAACAGGCAAAATAGAGCAGAGCAGGGCAAGGGTCAGGCTGTACAAAGTCAGTGCATTTGATGGATGAATAGTAATGACCGATAGACAGATTGCAGATGAAGTTCTCCATGGTTGCGAGGGAGTGTTAAAATTGGAAACCAGGGAAAAACTTCATGTGGGTCATCTTATTCATGGCTAATAATATTTTTATTAGATTCCTCTCGTCGAGAGGTGTAGGATTGATATAAAGATCATCCAATTCCGATAAGTATTCATGGAGATATGAATTTATTTTTATTATGGAATTATTATCAAGCCGACCTACAACTCATGTAGGCTCAGAAGCCCAACAGTCGCATCTATTCACCCACCAACGTTGTGTATAAATATAAGAGGAATTTTCCTCTTTTGGACTCACTCATCTCATCACATCTCTCTCTCTCTACTGTGCAGATATGAGTCTCTTCTCTACTGTGCTGAAATGGGTCTCTCTCTCTCACACATGTGAAGCTGGAAGCTGTTGAATTTGAAGCTGCAACTGCAGAAGTAAAGAATGACTTGCGTGGCCTAGAAGATCTCCTCTTTGGAACTGCATTGTAGGTTCATCTGAACCTCCTTTGAAAGCCACAACTTTTGGTGGTGGAATGAAGTCAATCCGACGAACGGTTTGCAAGATATCGACTGCCCTAGTTTGAAGCCGGAAACTGCTGAAACTGAAGCTGCAACTGCAGAAGTAAAGATTGACTTGCATGGCCTAGAAGATCTCCTCATCTAAACTGCGCTGTAGGTTCATCTGAACCTCCTCTGGAAGACGAAACTTTTGGTGGTGGAATGAAGTCAATCCGACTATCGGTTTGTGAGATATGGTCTGCCCTAGTTTGATAATGAAACTGCTAATGCTGATGCTACTGATCTAGGTTTTGCTACTGCTGATATGAATCAGATTTATTGTACTATTTCTCTCTGCTGAATTATTGAAGATAAAAGAAGATTTGATCAAAGTTTTTCCCCACACATTGTGGGGTTTGTCCCTGGCTAGCCGCCACATCTTGTGTCTCTTGTCTTGGCTTGTTTTCTGTCGATCGTTTAATGTTCTATCTGCACTTTACTTTATGTACATGTGATTGCTAATCGGTGGAATATAATAAGAAAAAGAAGTAAATTGTTATAAGCATAGAACATACCATAACTTAACATGGGGAGACCCACACTGCAGTGGTCTCTAATTTAGCTAAGGATGGTGAATCAACAAAAGATCATCCCCATGGGGTGGCTGTAGGGGGTGACTAGAGATATTGAAGGTGCGAGCGCACTGGCTGAATTTGAAGTAATAGAAATTATGAATGATAGAAACCCCTACCCTGCGCTCCTTGGAATTGATTGGGCTACTGATATGAATAAAGCAATCAACCTAAAGAAGCAAAATATGATATTTGAGAAGAAATCACTCTGTGTAATAGTACCCCTAGATCCTGCTGAGGGATTGCGCTATACTGAACTAGTGCACGATTATGAGAGCGATGACGATATGGACTGTATCTATAAGATAACAACGTGATACCAATATTGGGTGAATCCAACAACGGATGGACGAATTACATGGGATCACAAGTGTTCCTACACCTCTAACTCTGATGAAGAATTAGAGCATTGATAGAATTAGTTACATGAAGTAACTACCCTGAGCTGTAACATAATGACCTGATCGCTGCACTATGTCATCAGAGGTAAGGAGTCTGCCCACTTATGATGGCCTGAATGATGTAGATATCTTTTTGGATGCATTTGAGAGGGAGGTACCAGAAAAGCAGCGCTTCCAAGAGTTGGACTGGGCACTGCGCACTATGCCCGCAAGATGGTGGGGTACGCATAAGGGAAGCTTTGATTATTGGCGTGAATGTAGGAGGATTATGAGAACACACTTTGGGAAGACAAAGGTACAAATAATGGAAAAGTATGATGGGCAGGATGAATTGCGTGAGAACTTGGCCAAATGGGCTAAGGCTTATGGAGAGAAGCCCCAACTTGAATGGGTGCACTTGTTCTGTCACACCCTGGATGTCATCCCAATGAACTGGTATGTAGAAACAGAGCTCCGCCATGGTACAGGTGAATGGGATATTTTGTACGAAGGATTCATAATGAAATTTAGCTATGAAGATGGGTTTTACTGTATTGATGAGATGCTACAAGAGGTAAAAGCAACAATCTTTAGGATACTGTAGCATCCTTTGGACCTGATTCAACCTAAGTGGGCTACTCAGCTGAGTCACATCTTAGAATGCTATAACATAATCGTTGAAGAAGAGGATGAGGATCCTCGAAAGGTTAACATCCCTGAAACAGAAGGTCACCACGAGGTTGAAGGACCATATATTGAGAATCCAGATATAATCAAGCCACTGAAAACAAAACAGATAAACATTGGTACGGAGGCAGAGCCCAAATTCGTGAAGATTGGAGATTACTAGGATGATGAGACGTTGGATAAGGTCGCTGAATTTCTCCGCGCATACCAGGATTTATTTCCTACCAAGTTTACGGATCTAAAAGGGATAAATAGGGACCTAGGTGTTATGAAGATCACATTGAAGCCCAACATGAAGCCGGTTAAGAAAAGACCTTACCGTCTCAATTCGAAGTATAAGGGGAAGATCTGCATAGAGCTAGACAAGATGCTCGTGATAGGCATCATTGAGCCCGTGGAAGAATCTGACTAGGTAAGCCCAATGGTGGTACAGGAGAAGAAGCAGAAGGATGAAATAAGGATATGCGTGGATATCAGAAAGTTGAATGACGCTTACGTACATGATCCTTTCTCAACTTCGTTCACGGATGAAGTGTTGGACAATGTAGGTGGCCAGGAAGCATATTCCTTCACTGATGGGTTCTCTGGGTACCATCAGATCAAAATCGTGCTAGAGGATAGGAGCAAGACAACCTTCATGACTGAGTTGGGTTGTTTTTAGTACACTGTAATGCCATTTGGGTTGAAGAATGCGCCTATGATTTTCTCGCGCTTAGTCGTTGTTGTGTTCAAGGAATTTATTCATATGTTCCTGGAAGTATTATTTGATGACTGGACTGTGTTTGGGATGGTGAAACGGCATGTTGCCAGTTTACGCCTGATGCTAGATACTTGTTGAAGATAGAATATCGCACTTAATCTGAAGAAGTGTCTGTTTTGTGTTCCTTTTGGGACCCTGTTGGTTCATGTGGTTTGCAGACAGGGACTGATGGTAGATCTCGCAAAGATCGTGGTGATACTGAACTTGGAGGCGCCAAGGAGTGTGAAACAGTTGCATGCTATGCTAGGGCATACAGGATATTAAAGAAAGTTTATCAAAGGCTATGCCCAGATCATCGCGCATATGGAGAAGTTGTTGAAGAAGGATGTCACATTCTGCTGGAATGAGGACTGTAAGAAGAGATTGGATGTATTGAAAGAAAAGATGGTCACCACGCCAATTTTAGTCTTCCCAGATTGGAAGAAGGAGTTTCATGTACATTTCGATGCATCATGTATAGTGCTGGGAGCAGTATTGACACAGGCTGGTTGAGGAGACTTGGACCATCCTATGACGTTTGCAAGCAGAAGGTTATTGAAGGTGGAGAAGAACTATTCCACCACCGAGCACGAAGGGTTAGCTATGGTATACGCATTCCAAAACTTTAAACGCTACTCGCTGGGAGGCCATTTTAAGATGTATATGGATCACTTTGTGCCGAAGTACCTGGTCAATAAGCCTATGTTGGGGGGGGGGGGGGGAATCTACAGGTGGTTTTTATTGTTCTAGGAATATGATTTTAAAGTTATTGTGAAGTCTAGATGAATGAACGTGGGACTAGACCCTCTGTCACGCACCGAAATAGGGGAAGAGCCCACTAATTTGGAAGAAGGATTGCCTAATGTACAACTATTTTCAATGTGCATTTTGGATGGTGATTTTTAGGATATCATACACTTCCTAATGATAGGAACTACCTTGAAAGGCTACACCATCTAGCAGAAGGAGTTAGTGGTGCATGCAACTAATTTTTTTTGTCATTGTTGCGCATCTGTACAAAATGGGTTTCAATGAGATATTGTGATGGTATGTACCAAATTTTGAAAGAATCAACATCCTCGTAGATGCTCATGGGGGCGCCGCAAGAGGAAATTATGCAGGGAGAGCAATCGCGTAGAAGATTCTACACACACGGTTGTGGTGGCCAACCCTCCATTAGGACTCAAAAGCATATTGCAAGGTGTGTGATGTGTGTCAAAGGACTGGTAGGCCATCGCAGAGGGATGAGCTACCTTTGAATCCACAAATGACGTTGCAACCCTTTGAGAAATGGGCGATAGATTTTGTGGGACCTATTCAGCCCTAAGGAAAGACGGGAGAAAGGTACATTATCACCACGATGGAGTATTTGATCCGATGGGCAAAGGTATAATATGTGAAGGATTGCACTGGCACAATTGCTACAAAGTTCCTCTTTGAGTAAGTACTGATGCGATTTGGCTGTCCAAATATTTTGATGAGTGATCGCCATACACACTTTTTGAATGAGACGATTAGCGCGCTAATGGAGGAATTTCAGGTATATCACTAGAAGAGCATGCCTTATTAGCCGCAGGCTAACGGGATGGTGGACACATTCAATAAAGTACTAGAGAACACACTCACCAAGGTTTTCAATGCTCCGCAAAGTGATTGGGATGTATGCATACTCATAGTACTATGGGCCTATCAGACAACATGCAAGAAGTTGACTGGACAAACACCCTTTTGGGTTGTGTATGGTGTTGAAGCAGTAATGCCCATGGAATATATTGTGCCTAGTTTGGACATAGCGACACTCACAGGTATGACGAATCGCGGAGCCATCGAAGAAAGGCTTATACAATTAGCTGAGCTTGAGGAAGAGAGATTTCTAGCTGGATTTCACCAACAGGTCCAAAAGTAGCACGAAAAAGCATGGCATGATCAACACATTAAGCTGTGCACCTTTAAGGTAAATGACCTTGTTTTGTTATATGACAGCAAGTTTGATAAATTTCTAGGGAAGTTTAGGATGCACTGGTTAGGGCCCTATGTCATTATTGAGATTACCGATGGAGGAGTGGTTTAGTTGGTCAACTTGAATGGAGAACCCTTCCTAGGAAAGGTGAATGGCAGTTGATTGAAGCCATGCACTGACAGTCCAGCCATGTGACTAGATGATGTAGCATAGTCTTAGTGCTCTAGGCAGATGAAAGTAGGCACGGGACCATAAACTACACTACCCAGGTTGGGGAGCTGCGTGATTGGAGGATTGCGGGAAGCAAGGAAGTGTCACAGGGTTAGCAACAACGCGAAGGGAGCTGCGCTACCGAGGGAAAAATCGGGCAGGTCAGCCAAGAGTGACCGTTAAAGTCACTGTTCATGATTTGATGGGAGAAATGTGGCCAAATGGAGTGGGAAAGTGACATTTAAGACAAAATTTATGGCTCAGATCCTTGAAAATTTGCCGCCAATTCGACATTAATGAATCGAATTTTGGGGGAATGGTTGGATTTGAATTCAAAATTCCCTATAAATTACAAGTGGTTATCTAGCAAGAAGCACTTGGCATTTTGAGAATTGAGCTGTTGAGCTCTCAGGCACACATGAACCGAGAATTCTTTGAGGCTTTGAAAGCAACTCCAGCGTTTTCAAACTTACTAGAGATGTCACGAACACTGTTGGAAAGCATTATGTTAGCACCCATAGAAGCTATAGATACCAAAGTAGAGGAGTCAGTGCCAGAAGTTGAGATGGAGGCAAAATTAGTTGCTCTAGAGGTTGCCAAGGTATTAGCCGAAGTCCATAAATCACGAAGAACATTGAGACCAAAGCCCACCCTAACCAAGGAAGCCACGAAGGATAAGAAGGGCAGGCAACCTGTAATATTGGTGTGCACATTTCCAAGAAGAAACCCACCGAAGCCTACCACACAGGAGAAGGGAAAAGCCATAAATTTGGAGCCGGAGGAGGAAGAAATCGAAGACATCCTGATGTATGATGAGAATGTTGGAGTTGAAGTGGAGGAGGTTGAAGCCCACGGTGCTAACCCTATTACTCAGTTGCCTGAGTATGTCCCTCCACACAACGGTAAGACCACGGTGCCGAAAGACATCGATGAGAGCAAGACCCCCTTGCAAACCCCTCTATTACTGGATGAGATTGTTTTTGAAGGACCATGCTAGGCATGTGTACTGCTACTAAAACTTGAGGGTTGGGACTTGGATGACCATGAGAAGTTCCCTTACCTAGCGACCAAGGAGCTGATGCATTGCATCATCGATACAAACATCGGAATGACCGCATTGGAGCTACGGAGGTGGTTTAGAGGAGTAGACAAGGTAGGGTTGCTCAACCTGCTTTGGGTGCCACAATACAACCGTAGCCCGGTGATAGTATTGGTTATCAAGCAACTGCTATGCTTGGTGCATGATGGGTTTCTGTGGCTAAAGGAGCCAATACCCATCACTGACAGGTTGATCCATAGGATCACGCGTTTGCCTTACATAGGAGAGAATATGGCAATGATATTTAGCAAAAAAGGTGGTGAGAAGGCCCTCATGGAATCCATGAAAGAAAAGTTTAAGCTGGTGAAGAAGCCACGTGAATATGCCATATCCAGCATCTTGGACCCTGCTATAAATGTAGCTACGTAGATTCTAGCAAGGAAAGTGATGAGGAAGTGTTGCGCCGATGAGGTCCCTGCACCTATCGTCGCACTGGTAGCCCAATGCATTGAATGAGTCCACTTCAACTGGCCAGACTACCTTCACAGAGAGTTCCTAGCGAATTGACACGAAGCACAAGATCTCAGCAAGATGTTGCACTATGCATGGCTCTTGCTGTGAATTGTGCTAGTAGCATGGGAGCTACCAGAGGATAGTAAATTCCCTTCAGTCACATCAGACCTATCAGAAGTAGCGAAGTACGCTTCGCTATGGGCAACCAAGGATATGCAACACATCAAGGATAGAAAGATCTTCTGGATCCTGATGGAGATGAACATCTACATGGGCATCAATCGCAAACTGCAGTTGTCGCCTACGGTGTATGACAACCTGCAGGGCTATGCAGAGTTTAAAGCAGAATTTCACCATGTGTCCATCAGGGCATGAAAGGACCCTACACAGAAATGGCACAACTTGCCTTTCCTGGCAACTGATGATGCCATTAATGCAATACTTGATCAATGGCCGGTAGAGTGGAGTGATACAACAGAATTTGTGGTGGGAGGAAGCAAGTCCATCACAAAGAGAAATAAGGTGGAGGCCAAGCTTAAGATGACACAACTAGCCAAAAATAGGAAAAAAGAGGCCACTGACAAGGCCCAGATAGAGTGCGATTCCGTGTAGCAGACAATGAAGTAGACAGGTGGGATAGAGTGAGGCTCTGACAAAGGTGTGAGGTCACCTTCACTTGAGATAGAGGAGGAGACAGATGAGCAGATAGAACATCATGACGTAGACCTTCAGGAGACGTCCACCCATAGCAAGTGCCAAAAGGGGCAGGAGAAAGGAGGGTCTAGGAAGAAATCAAAGGCTACCAAGACATCACTAGACCTTATCATGCTAACAGAGGGTGATCTGCACGACATTGGTGACATGGTGCAGGATGTCACCGCAGAGGCCCTATAACAGTTTGAGAAACAACAACAAATAATATTATGGGCTATCCAGACACATCTGTAGGAGTTGCAGACCCACGCAACATAGGTTAGCATGATGTCTACTAGCCTTGCTATTGGTACTTCAGAAGCTACCAAAATGCTACGCGCAAAGGCCTCTAGGGCAATAGTGTAGCTTGATGGAGCACTGACCATGAAGAATGAAGCTGATAGGCCCACTGTCATAGCCCTAAAGGGAGTAGGACTGAATCTGACAGTGCTCCCTGGTGAAGCGCTCCACTTCTTGTAGGATGGAGTGATTGTAGAGTTGAGGGCCAATGAGCACCACACCCTCTAGGTGATTTGTGAGCAGTGGATTAAAAACAAGAAAATGGCACTATAGTGAGACTCTGCCATTGTCGATATGACCAAGGAAACCAACTAGAACAAGCACATTATGCAGGTCATCAAGGAAGCATGCCAAATGGTCCCATAATTGGCCACTCCTGAGGAGGAACCAGTTGAGGTGCAAGTATGCAAGCTGGCTGTGGGGTTGTACGACACTTGGACAAAAATGGAGAGGGTTCAATTGGAGTTGAAAATGCAGATCAAAGAGTTGTAGTTGAAGGCCGAGGCTTCCACTCCAATACAAGTAAAGGAGTAGTGGGCGACCACTGTCACAGAAGAAGTAGCGGCGGCTGACAGTGCAATAGCAAATTAAACTTATAGGAGGACCCTAATGTACAGCGACTAGAGACAGAGGCGCACGAGCTGCAGTAGTGCTATGATGAGGTCAAGGGCACAACGTGAACTGTCCCACTAACATAAAGACTAGCAAAGCTGCAGGAGGTGAAGCAGCTAAAAGAACAGGTGGATGTGGTGCTGCACAAGGAAGCAGTGCTGAAGGAAAGACTGAAGCCCTGGTTGGATGAGGTTTACATGGTAACAAGCTCTATTAAAGGAAATCTTGTGACTTTGTAAGCAACTCATCAAAAGCTTCAGGCAGACAATTCAAGAGCAGTGGCCAAGCAGATGGTGGAAGACGTGAAGCAAGCGACAACTCAATGCACTGCTGAGGTTGCAGTCATACGAGTTGAGCTGGAAGGTCTTCGCACTAAGATCTCCACGCTTGCCAAGTGACATGAGGGAAAGTCACGATGTTTGTGTTGGGGGCCTGTTGGGAATGAGATCTGCCAAGGACAGTTTTGGGGCTAAAAGCCCATGTTTTGGGTCAAAGTTTGTAATAAACTTGTAAATACTCCGCATTTTCTAGTCGCAGAGCACGAAGGTGTCATGAGTCATAAAGGGTTGTCTACCCTTATTTTTGTAAAGTAAAGTCATCTATAAAATATCTACCCATGGTCCACAGACCATGGGTTATATAAAAACAACTAAGTAGGTAAGCTCTAAGTAGTTGAGATAAGTCTTAGAAAGTCAAAGCTGTGAAGTAAGAAGTCTAAGTTTTGAGTTGTAGCGTAGGTAGAGGCTTTGCGGCTGAGTGTGTAGAGGCCTAGGGTGGAAGTCCACAGCTAAGTGCATGGACCCTTGCAGCTGTGTGTGCAGGGCAGATAGAGTCTGTAATCACTTGAAGATATCAATAAAGAGAAGTATTTTTCAAATTCTATGTCTTTGTTCCGATTAATGCACATTGTCATGTTGTGTATGAATTTCAATTATAATGCTTATGTGATGCGTGAATGTGTGTAATTACATTGGATAACTGAATGAAAATAAGGATATCTATTTATGCAGTGCTAACTGTGATTATTTAATAAGCTAAGTAAGATTCTTAAGGTAACCTAACAATCTGTTCAATATGTTGCCTTAGCAGCGTGAAAGTACCTAAACCGTAGGTTAGGGCTACGCGAAGGCCAATCACACCCCTTCACAGAGGTACTAAAGGGCAGAGTAAAGGGTTAGATAGACAGAACCCTAGAACTTAACGACCTATGTGAAAGCAAGAATAAGAGGAATAAACTATCATCACAACCATTTGAGGGCACTGAAACTTGGTTCCAACATGCCCCCATACTGCTTTGGGTGAGACTTCGGTCTGCGCTACATGTGTTGATGTTGAAAGGGCTAGTAGTGTAGGGTTTTGTTTGGCTAATTAACACTGAACCTAGGTCAAGCCCCAACAAGCCAACATGATGCTTTGACCTAGTTACGTAGTTTTCATCCCTTGTTTAGCATCAAAACCCATCTGAGCCTAACATATCTAGCCTAAAATACTTTTATATTATAGTCAATTCTTTGGTTGTGATCTCTTAGAGAGAGACCTCTCTGGATTGGTAGGGCTAGCTACCAAACTAAAAGCTTGGTCTGTGGTTACCTCTGTTGGTTTCTCTCATCCTCAGACATTGTTGAGGATAACAGTAAGCCAGTTATTATCTATTGATATTAAAATTTCAGATGAAGACAAGTACATCAGTTTGTTGTGTTCTCTACTAGATTCATGGGATAGTGTGGTTGTTTCAATAGCTAGCAATGCAAATGCCTTGCAGTTTGATGAAATATTCTCATCATTGCTATCGGAGGAGATGAGATGGAAAAATATGGAGGGACAGAATGGTTATGCCTTGTCTATATGAGGACGGTCCCAAAACATAAACAAAAAGAAATCCTCGAGTGGGAGATCTAAATGTTTAGGAAAACCTGTAAAGGTGTGTTGGAAATGTGGAAAGGAAGGGAACTTCAAAAGGGATAGTAAATCTAAAGCTCCTCAGAAAGGAAAGGGATTTGATGATGGTCCTTTTGCATAGGCAAAAACCACCTCAGATGAAGTTGGGGATGTGTACTTGGCTTCTTCTTCAAGTACACATGTAGAACACGAGGCATGGTTTATTGACTCAGGTGCATCCTTTCACTTCACTCCAAGTGGTTCTATGAGTATGAGAAATATGATGGTGGTTATGTCTTCTTAGGGGATGATAGGAAGGCTAGAATCATTGGTAGCAGAAAATTCATATTGAAGTTGCAAGGTGGAAGGATTAGAACACTTCTGGGTGTTTTTCATATTCCCGCATTGGCCAGAAATATGATTTCTGTAAGCAAGCTAGATGATGTAGGTGTAAAAATAGTGTTCAAGAAAGATACTTGCAAGATGGTTCAGGAGCATTGGTATTGATGAGGGGAGTTTGGATTGGAAATATGTACAAGCTTCAAGGTAGCATTGTTATTGATGGGTGCAATAGTTTTGTGGTTCCTGAAAGTGGAGAAGAAAATATAGTGGTCTCTAGAGAAAATACCATGCTATGGCATCAAAGGTTTGGACATATTGGAGAGAAGGGCCTTCTAATACTTTATGGTAATGGTATGACAGAAGGTATGTCTAACGTCTCTTTGGATTTTGAATTTTGTGAAAATTGTGCATATGGGAAGCAAAATCGGGTGAGTTTCCCCATTAGTGCTAAGAGGGTGAAACAAATATTAGAGCTTGTGCATAGTGATGTGTTTGGACCTATGTCGGTTCCATCATTGGGTAAATCTGTGTACTATGTATAATTTCTAGATGAATTATCAAGGAATACATGGATATATTTCCTCAGGAAGAAATCTGAAGTCTTTGACAAGTTTAAAGAATTTAAGGCTCTGGTGGAAAACCAAACAGAGAAGAAGATAAAGGTGTTGAGGACAGATAACAGTGGATAGTTTTGTAAGAAGGAATTTGAAGAGTTTTGTAAGAAGTGTGGTATGGTGGGGAAGAAGACTACTGCATACACAAGTCATCAAAATGGAGTTGTAGAAAGAATGAACTGGAAATTGATTGAAAAGGAAAGACACATGCTTAGTAGTGCCAGGTTAGGACAAGAATTTTGGTCAGAGGCGGTGGAGAATTCATTTTACTTGGTCAATAGATCACCTTCATCAATGTTGGAAGATAAGACTCCATAAGAGGTATGGCCTGGTAAGAAGCCTTCTTTTTCACATCTGGGGTTATTTGGATGTGATGCATATGTACATGTTCCAAAGGAAAAAAGAGCAAAGTTAGATAGTAAATCTAAAAAGTGCATCTTTATTTGGTATAAGGATGGTTTAAAAGGTTATAAGATCTGGAACAAAAAATCAATGAAGGTTGTGTATAGCCAAGATGTGGTGTTTAGAGAGGTGAAAGATGTTATTAAACATAAAGTCCTACTAAAGAAACCTAAGAAGATATATTTTGAGATAAAGGAGGAAGAATAAGACTCTACAATAGAAGAGGAATCAAAATATGAAGAGCCACAATTGCCAACTGTGAGAAGATCAGTTTGAGAAAGAAGGCAACCAGAAAGGTATACTCCATCTTCTTTCTGTTCAAATTTTGGTTTATCTATTACTAATGATGATCCCAAAACTGTTAAGGAAGCATTAGATTCAGAGGATGGGAAACTCTCGAAAGAGGCCATGGTTAATGAAATGACATCTTTGCACAAAAATGAGGCTTGGGATCTAGTGGATTTTTTGGCTGGAAGAAACCCATTGGTAGCAAATGGGTGTTTAGGAAGAAGATGAATGCAGAAGGCCGGGTGGAGAAATACAAAGCTCGGTTGGTAGCAAAAGGTTATTCCCAGGTGCCAAGAATTGATTTTGGTGATATTGTTTCTCATGTTTCCAAGGTAGCTTCTATTATATTACTTTTATCTATTGTTGCTGCTTTTGATTTTGAGGTAGAATAGATGGATGTGAAGACAACATTTCTTCACGGGGATCTAGAAGAAGAGATCTACATGAAGCAACCTGAAGCCTTTGTAGTGAAGGGTAAGAAAGAACTGGTATGCAAGTTAAAATAGTCTTTGTATGGGTTAAAATAGTCACCAAGGATGTGGTATCATAAATTTGATACATTTATATGGGGACTTGGCTTCACCAGAAGAAAAGCAGATCACTGTGTGTATTTTAAATTAATTGGTGATCGTGTTATTTATTTGGTCTTGTAAGTGGATGATATATTGTTAGTTGGAAATGAAAAAGAAGTTATCCAGGATTTGAAGACCCAATTGTCCTCCAAATTTGACATGAAAGATCTTGGTGCTAGAAACTATATTTTGGGCATGGAAATTAAATGGGATCGGGCAGATGAAGTATGTCAAGGCTATACTATAGAGGTTTAATATGTAGGATAGTAAATTGGTGAAGGTTCCTATTCTTGTAGGTGTAAAGTTATTTTCTAAACAGTGTCCTAGGACATAAGAAGAGGAAGAGGACATGTCCCGTGTTCCATGTGTAAGTGTAGTCGGTAGCGTGATGTATCCAATGGTATGTACTAGACTAGATATTGCACATGTAGTGCGAGTATTGAGCAGGTTTATGTCAAAACTAAGGAAGGAGCATTGGACAATAGTGCTGTGAGTTTTTAGGTATTTGTGTGTCACTAGTGATCATGGTTTGTGCTATCAAGGAAGACCAGGATTGGATAGAGTTTTGGGCATTCATGGCTTTGTTGATGTAGACTGGGTTGGAGATATGGATCAGAGAAGATCTACAAGTGGGTATGTGTTTATCCTATTTGGAGGTGCAGTCAGTTGGATGAGTAAGACACAGTCTGTAGTGGCCCTTTAAACTAAAAAGGAAGAATACATGGAAACCACTCATGCAAGCAAGGAAGAAGTTTGGTTGCAAAGATTGTGCTCAACTATGGGGTGAGTACATGAGCTATAAGGATAGATTGTGACAGTTAAAGTGAAATTTTCTTGGTAAAGAACCCTGCTTATCATTCAAAGAAAAATCACATTGATTTTTAGTATCACTTTGTGAGGGATATGGTTGAGGATAAAAAGGTGTTGCTGGTAAAGGTGGACACTTTGAAAAATACTACAGATGCATTGGCAAAGTCTGTGAGCACTGAAAAGTTCTCTTGGTGTAGAGAAATAATGGGCATTGTAGGGCTAGATCAATGAATAAGATCTCATGTGGAAAGAAAAGAACAAGTGGGAGAATGATGTGTGTGTGTTATATTATTCCCATGACTACCCCACGTGTGGTGGGGCTAGAGTTACTCTTGTACATTACTCCAAGCACAATAGGGGGGGTAAGAAGGGTGGTAGTAGCCTCCCTGCACGGGGTCTGGGGCGATGGCCTGAGAAATTTTTTGGGACCCTATATTAGGTGGGCAGACCTACCTATGGTTATGTGCATGGATTTCATACATGGTTTTGGGCATGATGGTTTTCTGTCTATGGTATTTTGTAGATCCGGTCAAGGTAACTATGGTTCTGTTCTAATCCAGGGTTAATGGATTGGCGTTTATCGATGCTTCGGCATGTATATATGTATTGTAACAATGAAAGGAATATAATGAAAAATCAATCTGATAGTCTCGGTTTTGGAATCCAGGGAAAAGTCTCTGTGTATATCTGTTTTATGTTTTATTCTCTCACCATTTTTTATTTTCTATTTTTAGTATTCATATGCAGACAATTTCTATACGGGGTTAAAACCTACAGTGCCAATTTCTTGTTCTCAGCCTTCAAATATTGAGTGTTTGATCTTGCTGCACCCACAAAGGCGAAGTTGGATTCAACAATGGAATTTGGATTCTTGTTGGCGTCCCCCACTATCAGCCTCTCTTTAATGAATGCATGTGATGCACGATTATTTAGAAAATGCTTTCTCCATGCTTATACAATTCTCTTTTGGAATTCATCATAAGAAATATTGTAAAAGTCTATTACCGGATCATTATTAAGAGGAACAACATCCCCTTCTTTGCTTGGAGCTAACTCTAATGCTGGAGGCGATGGAGAATGAATGGTGACCTGTGGTGCACTTGACATCAGGTCGAAATCCTCATTCTATGGCTCTAATTCCAACTTCATATTTTCAACTTCAATCAACATTTCAATCTGCTGAGCAAGCAATCATTCCTAAAGTTGTTTACCCTCCTCCTCTAATGTTGGCTGGTCCCGTTCTTGCTGTTCAACCTATATCGATGTGGTTTCTTCTGCTATGGCACCTTGCCTTTCTTCTTCTTCCTGCTTCTTCTTCTCTTCTTGTTGTTTCCTCCTCAACACTCATTCTTCCTTCAGTTCTTGTTTTGCTTGCTTCAATCTTAGTTCTGCTTCCTGCAAGATCTACTTTTCTCATGGGGGCTTTACTCAATAAAAATCTAACATAGCACGTGCATTCATGGCATACTAAACAATACCCTTAATATGACTACATATTGGAAAATACCTCTTAAAATCACTTTATTTAACCCCCTACCACTACAAAACCAATACACCTTTCCAAGTTAAAAAGGTCCTAATTTCACTAGATATCGTAGGTATCCATTTTTTCATTAACATTTTTTATACCCCTTTATATTTATATCCCTTTATTTTCATTAACAATGGTAAGCACATTCTGCACCTAGAAAGAATAACCTAAATACTAGGTAGCTAAAAACTTGAAAGTTTCAATAAAAAAGAGGCAGATATAAGTTGGTTGATTCACAAATACATATTGTGGAAAATAGATAGATTTGAACTCTCAATTGCATATATCTTCTATCGAATAGTGAAAAAGATACTCTACAACAGTTCAAAACAAAACCTCAATAACCAACACAATGGCGCACCTTTCTTCTCACTTATATAATAGGAAGAGGAGAGAAAGTGCAATGAATATGGACACATGAAAAATCCTATCTGGTTGGAATTTGTCAAATCATAGCCCTAACCTAATTAGTTAGCCCACCATAGTTGCATAGTAAGAGTGCCAAGTAAGTGTGACTCCACCAAAAGATGAACTAGAGCATGCAAACATGCATCGCTTCCTTGATATCTGTGTTCTCTACCTAAGATGGGAATTTATCATGCATAAGTATTCTAAGTTACTAAGGATTAAACCCTCTTAGTAACATCATGCATGCTGAAAATAACAAAAGAAAAACTCTAATAATAGAAAAAATCCATTGAAAACTGAAATTGCTAAATTTGAAACAACATATAAACTAGAACTAATTGAAAGTGTGACATGCGTGTCCTTAGCATTCATGCACCCTCTTCCAAAAAATAGTCTATTTCACTATCTCTTGTGGCATGCATGTGCCCTATAATAAGAAATAGTCGGTATCACTATCTCCTTCACTTTCATTCAACCTATTCATCACTAACGTAACGATAGGGTGAAGGTGCCATATATGTTGTCTTCTCTACTGACCCATCATTGGGAGGATCACTGGCTTAGTAACAGGTAACAAATATTAACAAAAAAGTTAAACATATATCATAGAGGTATTAGTAATTTGATGCATGTTTTTTGTGGAGAAAGGTTTCTTAGGAGCGTGAGTGGAAGTGGGAAGTGGGAGTGGAAGTAGGAGCGAGGAGTGTAATTTTCCAAAGCTCGCATGTTGGAAGCAATTTTGGGAGTGAATTTTATATAACATATATATTTTTTTATATTTTGATGCATATATGTTAATAAAATATTCTAGAATGATGAATTTCTAATAAAAAACATAAAAAAATGGATTAAACCATATAACATCATTCATATAGTAGTTATAATATTCATCAACCAGAAGTCCAAAAATTGCAAGTTCTCATTTATATAGCATGTAAGGATGCACATAACCAAAATATCATCGAGTGAAATCCATCTCTTAGCTGAAAATACATCAACAAATAGGCCTGTGATGGTCTCTAGCATCCAAAAAAGTCATGCCACAACAAATACCTACATATCATCAAAATCATTGCCTATACTAGGATATTTTTCATAATATCACCCTCTAAGCATTAGCATAAGATGGAAAAAATGTAGCATGTCAAGTCAAGATTTTGTTTGAGTGATATGTACATTTTTAGTAGGGTCATGAAAGAGTAGTTTGAAAACCAATGTAACTAACATGAAGGTACATTAAAGGTTTGGTTCTCTTGATTAAATATGGGTTTCATACTCTATTACATGAAAAAATCGAATGGAGACATTGCAATCCCCCCAATCTTTGAAATCCTGAAAAATAATAAATCTGATCGATTTTGAGTGAGATAAGAAATTCTACTTCCTCCATATGAAATCTAATGAGGTCGGAACCACTCTCAAACATCCTGAGTCATTTCATGGTAATGTTAAAAATTGAAGTAAAAGGATGAAAATGAAAGATAAAATATAATGTCACTTTTACTATAATAATTTAACATTATCAGGAATTCCATGTCAGTACTAGGGTCATAGGTCTGAATATTAAGCTACTATGGACCTAATATTACCATATTTTTTCTCGATACTCCCACAATACTATGTTGAAACCTCGAAATTTGCTGCAACAACATTGGGAGATGACCACCCAGTCTGGAACTTAAAGCAACTCCTTTTCCATTTGGAATGGCGGTTCTGACTAGTTCAACTAGGTACAATTACCATCTCTCAATCTCAAAAATGGCTTACAATATGACTTTCATCCACTAATGGAGAAGAGACATCAGATCAACCCTCTTGATGATGAGGAAAGAAAGTCATCCTTAAGTTGGCTTGGGGCTCAGCCAAGCCACAACTAAAGTTTTCCTTTTTGGGAAGGGGACTTACAAGAATGTAAAATTAAATCTAAATGAAAACTTAATCGATAATGCAAGTGTTGACAAGGTTAATCCTCTTTGAAGACAGAGATGATCCCTCTAGCCCAATGAGTGGGTCTAGCAACTAAAGTGATAATCAACTAGACATCTTCCTAGATTATAATTGAAAAATAGAATGAGAGAGATGACCTACCTCGTTCTGATGTTATTCTGAATTTCTTTGTTGAGATCCTTGAACTACTTGTGTCGTGGACTTGTTCCTACTTCTCTCAGTGCTTATGTACCTGTACAAGTAATCAAGAGACAACAAAGCATGCCAAAACCAATGACAAATCAATTAATAACCTACTTAGCTGATCAAGGAATTCCAAGCTAATACATACATGAACATATATATTTTTGGAAGATGAACCAACAATTGTATATTATTTAAAGAATAAAGGGAAGCTTACAACCATATCCTTGATGTTGAAATTCTCCCCTTGAGTGGTAATCCAAGTCCATGCCAAGAAACCATTCAAACACTCCTTCTCTAAGTCTAATGAATATCCTCTAAGCACAAGCTCAACATAGGGGTGCAAATGGGCACAGACCAACCATTTGTGAATGGGAGAGGAGGAATTTATAGGCTGGGAGAGGGAGTTAGGACTCCTCCAAAGATAGGATTAGGCCCATATATCAAGGAGGTAGCTCATAGGGATAAGACAAAGAGGTCAAGTTAGGAGGATTCGACCTCATTTATCCGAAACCACCTCCAACTCGCCACTTTGGAAGCTTCTAGACCATGAAGCTTCTCATCCTCTTTGGGAAAATTACCTTTTTGGGATTATTGTGGGTATGCAACGGAACAGAACAATGCCATCATAGGTCAAACATGGGGCAACAGGCGACCATCATAGTTTTTGGCTTCATAAGAGCGATGACCCTCATTTTATGGTCTTCAGAGTTATTTCTTCAAGGAAATCTTAAGACATTTTCCAAGAAAAGTTAAAGGAGGGATCTGAGCTGTATACATGGATGAATATACTGTATAATGGTCATGTTTCGGGAACTTTGGGGTATTTCACAAGGAAGTGCAGGAGGCGTGACAAAATACTGTGTGAAAGATGCCCCCTAAAGCATGAAAGCAGAACGAGGAGTGATGGCTTAGATGCTTTACGAGATTTTGGCAAGGATGAGGACACACACTGTCAGGAGACCTGCAAATCAAGGACGCATATACATATACATATCCAAGATCAAAACATGAATCCATGGCATGGATGCAACCATCTGGATGATCAAGACTATATGAAAATATCCATGGTATGGGCACAACCATCCAAATAACAGGGTTCATCATAAATATAAAGTCTCATGGTATGCTAAAAAACATTTGTATAGTAGAAACATGTGAATGACATCTAAATCCATGCAACCTGAGTCATAATAGACAAGACTCAGGGTATTTCTCTCCATCCCGACCTAATCAATGTACAAATCCTAACATGCAAATAAATGTGTTGAAGTCAAACATGCTAGAAAACCATTTTATTACTGGCCAATGATGTGGATCATTAATAGGAACGAAAGTAACCACCCATAATGCCAATGGCTGTCAGGATACAATAGTACAATCCATTAATGCGATAACGAAGTTGAAGTTGAACACTCATGGAATCACCCGACCAAAGGCCAATATTGAAAACCTATTGTTAGATGCGAATAAATTGCCATTAAGGAATGCAAGCTCTAAGATACTGAAAGGGAGTTTCTAAGTCATCTTGCTAGATAATGAGCTGAAGTCGATAGGAAGCAACCTATTGAAGGAGAGCAATGATGAATCGCCCATCATCGACATGAAACAAGGAATAAAGTGGAATAAAATGAGTAGGATCCAAGACTGTAGAAAAGAGCCAGACAATGTATTAGTAATAAACCACAGATAGGACTTCTCTTGAACATATTGGTGACACCACTCTGGAGTGTGGCAGCATTTGACTCAACATAGGACCAAGGGTAATAATGACGAAACGAAATAGTCAAATGAGAGGAAAAAATGGATCACCCAAACCCAAGAGGAAAAGTGACAGTGAGGATATCCCAAACCTGACACGAGAGTAGAAGAGTGTCATGTCCAAGAGCATCATGCTGCCTATGCAAAGGATGTTTCATCTTCATTTTTACCCACTATTTCTAGCGATTACCTATTTATTTTTACACAAGCTTGAAGAGGATACCATATACTTGTTGTATAAGTTCATACTTTGGATGAATCCATCCTAGTAAGTTTTACGAGCCCTAGGAAGGATAAGCTTGGTCTCATCACGGTGATGAGTCTTTCGTCATAAAATTTTAATGAATTCTGACGTAAGACAAACTCGACATTTTTTCATGTTTAGAGAGTTTGAAAAAGAAATAAAAAAGAAAACTCCAACAGGTCCCTTTTCATGATTTAAGTAGATGTTAATTCATTTACTTTAACAACTTCAAAATGACAAGTACTTGGAAATCTTTTCTTGGAGTCTGCAAAGAGCTAAAAAAGGGACTCCACCTTGAGGAATGAGTGGTATAAAAGGATAGCATCGGGTTTCGGTAATGATGGAACCGCTCAAAACATGTAATGGTCAAGAGTCTGGCTAATAAAACCATTCATCACAAATGTTCCTTGGGCAAGGGTAAAACAACCAAGTGAAAGCATACGATTGGCCAAAGAGATGGTGATGATGAAATGAAAGAACCAAGGCTCATCTAACAATAATCGGTTGATTAAAAAAACAATCACGAGATGTAAAGTGGGAATGGTTTCATTTTTCCACGAGCTTGAAATGGAGACAAACTATGCTTGTATTTGGTTTCATTTTTACACAAGCTTGAAACGGAAACAAACAATGCTTGAATTTGGTTTCATTTTCATACAAGCTTGAAACAAAGATAAAATATGCTTGAGATAAGTTTGAATTCCCCCAACATAATGACTCAATTCGAGGTACATGGCCCCACTAGATTCATTTCATTCACCTAAGTGGATGGAATGAAGGTTGACTTATGAGATCAAGTGAAAGACTCCACTGTGATTTTACAAGATCTAATCAAAGACACAAATTGGAGGGGTGTTTGTTTCATTTTTTAATGAGCTTGACATAGGAAAAGAACCATGCTAATGACACCTTGTTTCATTCTTTACCGAGCTTGACACAAGTAAAAGAAATCTTCTCAGGTCATTGTTTCATTTTTTAATGAGCTTTACACAAGACAAGGAACTCTGCTCCATAGCCCTTGTTTCATTTTTTAAGGAGCTTGACACAAGACAAGCAACTCTGCTCCATAGCCCTTGTTTTTGTTTTTAAGGAGCTTGACACAAGACAAGGAACTTTGCTCCATAGCCCTTGTTTCATTTTTAAGGAGCTTGACACAAGACAAGGAACTCTGCTCCATAGCCCTTGTTTCATTTTTTAAGGAGCTTGACACAAGACAAGGAACTCTGCTCCATAGCCCTTGTTTCATTTTTTAAGGAGCTTGACACAAGACAAGGAACTTTGATACATATCCCTTGTTTCATTTTTTAAGGAGCTTCACACAAGACAAGGAACTCTGCTCCATATCCCTTATTTCATTTTTTAAGGAGCTTGACACAAGACAAGGAACTCTACTCCATAACCCTTGTTTCATTTTTTAAGGAGATTAACACAAGACAAGGAACTCTGCTCCACCTCATTGATCATAGACAACTAGAGGCCATGGCTTCCAAGATTTTCTCATCATATGGGAGAATAACACTCTGGAAGGAATACATGTCCAGGGATCCAAATGAAAAATCGGGCTCCAATGCCCCCAGTACATGTCATACTACATCACCTACTATATTATCAGTAGATGTGGGTATGGAATAGGTGGCCACATAATTAACATGTGGCAGGGGTGATGCCTCTTGCACATAAGAACCATTTAGGGATGATGGTTGAGTGGGAGCTAATTCAGGACCAATGAATGTAAGCTGATCAATGATCACAATGTTTCCTTCATGCGGGAAAAACATCACTAGAAAGAGGGAAGAAACAAGATCTCCCATGATGTAAACATGGTCATGACCAAGAGTATATTAAAATCCAACGGGCCTTGGATAACCATAACATCTATATAGACAGTCTTTCCTCCCAAAGTAATATGAAAATTAGGAAGGATCCCTAACGTTCCTCTATTAAAAGCTAACAGATTCTAGGCGAAGGGGACAAGCTAAGGAGAACCTAATGCTTGCCAAGCAATTGAGGACAGGATGTTAATAGATGCGCCCTCATCTATGAATGTGCTTGGTACGACCATATGGTAAGACTGTACTGTAATATGGAAAGGCACATAATATGGAAGGTGATATCCTTCCAGTCAACTCCAATAAAAAGAAGTGACTAAACTACTTAGAGGGGGTGTTGTAGGAACATTCGATTTGACTTCCTTCTTGATGGGAACATGAGAAATTCTCTCATGCACCTCGGGAATAAGAGGATTTACCTCTAGTTCATTCGAAACTCAAGAGACCAGAAGAACCTGAGCAATATGGGGTTCACTCTGTACCCGAAAGGTGCAGTTAACTAAATGTGGAGTCAAGTCTACTAGTTTCTCAACCAATGGTTAGTCGAGAACAGACTCACGAGACTCACTTTCAGAGATAGCAAGGTTGACCAAAGATGAATTTTGATAAATCACTGGATCAACTAGTGAAGGATAATGGGAAAGCTTTCGATACCCAGTCGGAAGACAAGGTTGAGAAGATGTAAGGTTTTCCAACTCTTTTGAAGCTTCATCCATAAGAGGACAAAGCTGAATGGGATGATTGCCTTCACACAACTTACAAGGAAATTTAACTATTCCCTTTTTCCCATGAGATTTACTATTAGTAGTTGAGGGTTTATCACAAGCATGATTTCCAGAGGCTAATGACAAAGGTTGATGTGAACCTATGGACCACACTTCTAAGAACTTGGGAATATCAGGACAATTCCGAAGAAGGTGGTCACCCTTACATAGCATGCAAGGGAATTTTACTTTTCGGGGTTGATTGGAAGATTTTTCTACATAATTTGCATCCGTAGCAATGGCTGCTTGGTTGTCCCCTTGCTTATTTTGCTTCTTCTTATTCATCATCTTCTTCTTCTTCCGCTTCCTGGTTACTAGAATCTAGATTTTCATTAGGCAAAGAGGAAGAATGGGGTGAAGAAACAAGCAAAGAAGGCAAGGGGTCAACTTTAGGATCAACATGAGGTTGATGTTGTTTAGGTGGAGGAGAACTTGGTTGAAAAGCAGTTTGGACACTCAGAACCACCGAGGTCGAAAATAACCAAACTGGCAGACCAATGGTCAATCCAAGAAGGGACAACGTTGCCATATAAGGAGCACCAATATTTCCAAAAGAAGGAAAAGGACTAGGATTCTCGTCAGAGGGGTTTCCTTGACTGGTAGACTTAGGAAATGTTGTCATTGGTATCAACCTAAGATCTACTAAGGAGTATTTTTGCAGGAAGGATGTTATTCCACGGTCAATTAATTTTAGAATTTGAAACAAAACTTTTCCTTTTCATGTTTTAAGAGTCAAGAAAAGTATGAAAAGTTAACTCTAGTCACTTTTGTTGGTTTAGTGAGCTTGAAAGGACAAGTGCTCAATGATCTTTTCAAATTTAAGGAGTCAGAAAAGATCGAAATGACTACTCAGGTGAATCTAGGTAAAAGGAGTACCAAGTAACCATGAAATGCAATATACACCTCAGCAAATAAATTTACCAAGGACTTGACGTACGTGCAGGAAATCTCCTTGAATGTTGTGTTTGGTGTAAAATGTTTATAGGGTGTCTGAATCGGCTTCCAATGGATAAAGGTTTACAACCTTTAGGGGTCTCCCTTTATATAGTCGATGATACAAGGAGAACAAGTCCATGCTAGCACTATCTAATGCAAAATCGAATGACATATGCTATGTTTTAAAGACGCCGGAACAAGTCTCTAGCCTAGACTACAAAGTATGAATGTTAATGTTTCAAATGCTCCTTAGATTAATTGACAGATTTTAAAGTTTATCTTCAATTATGTTTTAGTTTTGGGCTCAAAACGATGTCACCTGAACACCTATGATGCAACTATATGAGAAAAAGAAAACTTTTGTTTCAATGAAAGCTAGACTAATAAAGGGAAGAAATTTCAATTAATAATGCATCAAACAAAATGCATCATGCAAAATTCCTTCCACTAAATTTCACTTTTGTTTTCCAAATGAAAAATGTGAACATGAAATCCAATCTTTCATTTCACTAAATGCAATGCAAAAAGTAAAAAGGATTGTCACTTTTTACCATCCGAAATGCAAATTTTCGAAAGCAAAATGATTTTGACTTTACAAAGATGCACTTATATGAATTATGTTTTTCTTTTTGTTTTGAATGATTTATTGCACCTAATACAATTTTTAGCTTTCAATCACTAAAAAAATGTAATCTATTCTCAATTATGAATCTCAAAAAATAACTTTTCAATGCAACTAATCTAATGCATTTTCATGAAAAGTAAATTTCGAAATACAAGCTAAAAAAATGCAAAATTATGTTTTCAATGATTTCCCCAAAAAACAACACTCAATCAGTCTGAAAAAAAAGCATCCCAATGAAACTAACAAGCAGAAAACGATGACCAATTGACTAGAAACCCTAAAACTCAGTCAGATTTCACTTCAAAGCCAACGAGACAAATTTTGCAAATTAATCAAGGCAATGAGTCAAAACCATTGACGAATGCAAGCATACAGGATAGGAAAAGACCTTAGGGGCAAACACACACTATATTCTTAGGAAGAAACCTAAAAAATTCTCACATTCAAGGATCATCACTACTTTATATACCCAAACCCTCGATTATCGCTACTTTTCATAGGAAAACCCGCGATGACATCACTACTTTGTATATCAAAAGTAGTGATGATTTCAGCCTAACCAAAAAATGAAGATTTTTTTTTTTCATTGCGACTCTACAGGAAAGAGACTCTACACAATCTGAAGACGTTTGAGGATAGCTAAGAACCCATCCCATAGAGTGGGACTAGTAACATTTATTTTTTCCCTTCACAGGTGTTATAATAAAACTATTCTTTGTATATCTGGTTTCCATTGGATGATTGGAGTTATTACTATTTCTTTCTGCTGTTTAACTATGATTGTGACATAGAGTATAATTTTGGCAGGTTTTGTTTCTAACATTTGCTACCGATCTATAATGTTTAATAGCCATTTATATTGTTGAGATTGTTTGTCATCCACAATCTTAAGTGGGTTCTTTTCATACATCTTTGAGAAGAAAACACTACAACGAATAGGTCATACTTATAGCCATTTGTGAATTCAAATCTGACTGTTCCCTCCATAATTTTGTCATAAACGCACCTTTGCTGGAAAATTTTCGAATATTTTTTCCTTAATTTCCACCTACCCGCTCCCCCTAATGGGATTTTTGCAGTCCAATCAGCTATAGTGACTCCAACAAATATTTTTGGGCTAGGCTGTGTGGCACCCTTCTCCATGGTGCAACATTTGGAGCGCAACCTCAATTGGTGCTCCTTCATCAATATTCAGGAAACCTGATTGTTGCCATGTCCTCCTAGTTGGGCAGTTTGGTTTAGAGTCCCGTGCTCCGTTGCAATTGCCTGGACTGCTAAGATTGCCTTGCTCCCATCCCTCGTATATAGCTTCAATTGGATCCCATTCACTCTTCTCGATAAAGGTTCACATTTTAGCTTCGTGAGCTGAACTGCCACCCTCCATAATATCTTTGATGACATACAGCCCCAACCAATGCATTTGAAACTTTCTCGGAAACTTCCTGAACTTGCTATCATATAACAACACCAAATCATTTACCTTGAATGTGAGAAGCTTGATATGGCGATCATGCAATATCTAACTCCATTATCTACGCGAGCTGTTGCTCCCAGGCCTCGCGATCTGCAATATCTGTCAAGATGCTATGCATAGAATAAGTACAATGTACTCCATAGGCATCACTGTTTCGATGCCATAGACTAATTTTAACGACGTTTGCCCTATTAGTTTCTTATAGGTGGTCTTGTAGGCACATAGTACTGCAGGTATGCAAACATCCCAGTCATTCCGCTGTGAATTACACACCTTTGTCAACACAGTTTCCAAAATTTTGTTAAAAGCTTCGACAGTCCCATTTTCCTGTAGGTGATATGGTGTACTCTTTTGATGGTAGACTTGGAATTCTTCTATCAACGCATTAATTGTTTCATTCAAAAAGTGTGTATCCCAATCAGTCATCAAAACTTTTGGGCATCCAAACTGTGTTAAGACATGCTCAAACAAGAATATTTCTTCCATAGCCCCTGTAAAATCCTTTACTCACTGTGCTTCCACCCATCTAGATAAATATTTCGTCAAAGTGATAATGTAGCGTGCTCCCATCTTCTTTCCAGGTGGTTGAATTGGCCCAAGAAAATCGATTGACCACTTCTAAAATGCATGTAAAGATACCTGAGGATGGAGTGGTAGTTCGTCCCTTCATGATGGTCTAACAGTCCTTTGACATGCATTGCACACCTTACAGTATGCTTTGGAATCCTTGTGCAATGTTTGCCACCATAGTCCTGCGTGAAAAAATCTTCTATGTAGCTGCTTTCCCTACATAATGTACTACCACAACTCCCCCATGAGCTTCAATGAGAATAATATCATGCTCAAAATCTAGCAGATATCTTTGCAATATTTCATCTGCCCCCATTTTATACAAATGTCCTGCAATGACTGAAAAATTGGCTGCTTGAACTACTATTTCCTTCCTCTGTTGATTTTTATATCCTTCAAGCGCCATCACTATAGTTGAGAAGTGAATAATGTCAGCAAAATGGTCATTAGCTACATGTATCACAAAGGCTATGCATTGGGCAATCCTTCCCCCAAATTAATTGGTTCGTTGCCTATTTCAATTCTCGACAGATGGTTAGGTCCAATATTCAACTTCCCCAGCTCCACAATTACTTAAAAATCATACCCCTGAAATAATAAAAACCACCTACAAATCTTCCCCCCCAACATAGGCTTGTTGACCAGGTACTTTAAAGTAGAATGATCTGTATACATCTTAAAATGCCCTCCTAACAGATAATGCCTAAATTTTTGCAGCGCATAGACCATGGCCAACCCCTCATGGTTTGTTGTTGAATAATTTTTCTCGGTCTTTGATAACTTCCTACTTGCGAGGGGTATAGGATGGTCCAGTTCTCCTTCACCTGCTTGTGTTAGTACTGCCCCAAGCGCAATGCAAGAAGCGTCCACATTTACATGAAATTTCTTTTTCTAGTCGGGAAATACCAAGATTGGTAGAGTCATCATATTTTCGTTTAACATATCCAAGTTGCACTAACATTGTTCATCCCAATAGAATGTCACATCCTTATTTAGTAGTTTTTCCATGGGCGCAGTAATTTGAGCATAAGATTTAATGAATTTTCTATAGTATCACATGTGTCCCAGCATCACGCATATCTACTTGACGTTCCTAGGGGCTTCTAAGGTTACAATCACCACAATCTTTGCAGGATCCACCATCAATCATTGTTTACACATGACATGACCCAACAAGATCCCAAAAGGCACACATAATATACATTTTTTCAAATTTAGTGCTATTTGGTATTGTCGAAATTTATCCAACATAAGGCACAGACTTGTGACATGGCACTTCACCAAGCCAAACATAGTCCAATCATCAAAGTATAATTCCAGAAACTTATGAATGAATTCTTTGAACACTACTATGACTACACGGGGAAATATTTCAGCCACATTCTTCGATCCAAACGGAATAATTGTGTATTTAAAGCACCCCCACTCTATCGCGAAGGTGTTTTTGATTCTATCCTCTTGGGAAATCTAACTTTAATGATAACTGGAAAATCCGTCAGTAAAGGAGTAGGCCACCTGCCCTCTGATATTGTATAACACTTCATCTGTAAATGACATCGGAAATGAATCATGAACACATGCATCATTAAGCTTGCGCTGATCTACGTAGATTCGTATTTCTCCCTTTTGTTTCTTCTCTTGGACTACCATTGGGTTCACCCAATCAGAATCTTTAACAAGTCTTATAATGCCCGCCTCCATCATTTTATCCAGCTCTTGGTGAACCTTTTCCTTATACTTTGGACTAAGGCGATAAGGCCTTTGTTTGACAGGCTTTGCGTCCAACTTCAATGTGGTCCTCATAATGCCAAAATCACCAAGTATGCCCTTTAAATATGAAAAATTAGTGGGGAAGTAATAGTAGTATTCGCGAAGTAATTCAACAACTTTTTCTACTATAGCATTGTCCAGGTAATCTCCAATCTTTGCGAACTTCGGTTCCTCCTTAGTGCCAATGTTTACTTGTATTACTTTCAAAGGTTTAGAGATGTCTGGGTTCTCTACTTGCAGTCCTTCTACTACACGATGCCCTTCTTTCTTCGGAATATTGATATTCCTCAAGTCTTCCTCCTCCTCTTCAGCGATCACATTAGAGCATTCCAATACGTGGCGTAGCTGGGTGCTCCAATCTGACTGAGTCCATTCCATAGGTTTCTTTGGCATTGTGAAGATGAGTGCTTTAATATTTTAAAGTGCTTCATTGATGCTTGCAAACCTGTCTTCAAAGTTGAAAGACAATAAGCAACATTCCTTCAATACATCCCATTCTACAGTGTCGTGGTGGAGCCCTGTTTCAAGGTACCAGTTCAAGGGGATTGTATCCAAGGTATGACAAAATATACGTACCCATTCGGATTGTGGTTTTGTTCGCCACGTCTTAGTCCAATTTTCCAGGTGATCATGTGGATCATCCTTCCCATTATAATTTTCAGTTAGTCTTGTATTAGCATGCCCAAATCATAACTTCATCATTCTCTTGTAATATCATCATCTAGCAAAACTTTCCTTATCTGTGCCTAAGCATTGTGCAGGCGTAATGCGTAGCACCAACTCAAATGCTTGAAAACAATGGTCCTCATGGACTTCATGCTCAAATTCATCTAGAAACATATCTACGTCAGTTAGACCACCATAATAAGGTAACTTTCTTACCTTTGACGAAACACAACATAGTGACTTCATCATTATATTCCATTGCAATGTAGATACTTCAAGTAAGCAGTTTTTCCAATGCTCTAATTCTTCATCTGAGTTAGAAGTGCAGGAACTCTCTCAGTCCCATGCGATCTATCCATCTGCCATTGGATTGAGCTAATCCTCATCTCAGGCTCTTATCTTGTAGATTTGATCCAGCTCATCATCACTTTCTATGTAATCATCGACTGGTTTAGTATAGCATGTCCCTTTCACAGGATCAAGTGGCATTATAACCCTTAGCGACTTCCTTTTGAATGACATTATCCTCTTCTTCAAATTAATGACCCCATTCATATCAATAGCCTAGTTGATTCCTAGGAGTGCGGGGTAGGGATTACTGTCATTGAAAATTTCTATAACTTCAAAGTCTGTTAAGGCACTTGCACTTTCAATATCAACCATTACTCCATATAATTGTCCCATGGGGATGATTTTCTCCTGATTCGCCATCCTGAGCTGAATCGAAGACCACTGTAGCACAGGTCTCCCCATCCTTTCCCATGTCTATTTAGGTAGAACATTTGCATCAAACCCCAGATCCAAAATGACCTAGTCCATTCCATAATCGCCTATCTGCGCTGTTAGCCACATATCATGTCCTGTTCATTCCTTATGCTTACTGATCTTTCTAACTGTCTGCTGCTCTGAAGGAGTATTTTCCTTATTGGCACACTTTTCGATTAAGTCATGCAATCCTTCCATAACCTTCTTGTCACATAGTAACTTCATACATGTTTCCAAAAATGTAGTGGTTACGAAAGTGTCAACCTCTCATGGCATACTAGTTTCTAGTGTCTTTTCTTGCCTTCCTGAGGTGGAGGCCTTAGCGAAGCTCTTCTTTGCCTCCATGAATATTTCCTTAGTGCGATTAAGGTTGAAGGTGACTTCTTTATCAGGAGATTTGCGAACCCATCCATCTTCTTCAGGTTGTTTACCTTTACTTGCTCTAGTCACGATACCTCTTCTTAGTACAATATTAATGCTTTGATCGTCCTCGTGGGGATCAACCCTCATCATTTGTAAATTCTGTGTAGGCTACTGATCCTACATTTTCTTCTCTTGCATTTTATATATTAGCACCAAACATTTTTCTATGGCATGGTTGAATTTTCTATAGTATTAACACGAAGGGTGTGAAGGATTTAGGCAGTCTCTTGCGAAGTGCGTTGGCTATCCATAGTTGATGAAGATAATTTGACCATGACCTATACTAGGTCCTCCTCCTTGTCCTCATCCTTGGCCTTGAAATGCCCCACATTCGCCTACTGCACCTTGATCTGGATGTTGAGTTTCTACATGCATACGGTAAGTAGGGGTTCTTTCCATCATCAACTCATAGCTTCGACAGTGGCGCTCATCGTGGCCCATAGATCTATAGAAATTATAGAACAACTACTGGGGTGTTTGAACAAAGTTCTGAAGTGGAAGTTATCTCTCGCATGTTGCCCAATGACTTGAGAAATGACACACCATAGCACAACTCCTATGCTTAGCCCGGCTGGGGATTTTGGCTTTAGGGGGGATGGCCCTCCCCCTATAAGATGGTTCGCATATAATGGACAATGATCTTCATCATGTCCATGTCCCTTGCACTTCAAGCACCAAACATCTGTGCACACTTCTGGCTTAGTCTCCTTTTCTTTCCTTAAAATTTGTAAGTCTAGGTGCAGGCTTTCTAACTGCAAGTGAATATGTTCTTCCCCTAGGTATCCTGAATAGGTGATGTGTGCAGCCTCATCGCGATATCCAAGGATTCTTCCTAACTTTATATCTTTGGTTGTGATAGAGAAATTCTTAAATGCGGCAAAAGCGATGTGATAAACCAGTCGCGATGCTGGATATTTGAGATTTGCATGTCAACTTGTCTGATTTGGTACTTCAACCTCTGATCAAAGGCCCAAGGTGTCTCGTAGAATCTCATTAGGGTCTCCTTAAATTCAATTACCTACCACTCCTTTGATTTAAGCTTACTATTGTCTTTGTTCAAACCTGTCTGAGTCTCTTCTAACGATGCCCGCGGATTATCAACACAATACTTAACGTACCAAGTCAGTGCGTGATCCTACAAGGCGGTAACCAACTATGCCTTCTTTATATTATCATCGGAAATTTGTTGCATTGTCCATACAGTGTTCGTAACAAACCAAAATTTTTATGGATATTCACTTCCTATTCCCTTGAAGATCGACATTTTCATTGTGTTTGCCATGATGAATGGTGGAAGTGGAGGCGGAGGTGTAGGTGAAGGTTTATGTGATGGAGGTGGAGTGGATGGATGCGATATTCTTAGAATACCTTGAGTTATTAGCTGAACAACTTTTCGTGGTGTAGTCAGCACTGCCCCTTCTCATCACTTGAAGGAGGTTCAATTAATGGAATATACTCTGGACCTGATCTGGGACTTCCAAAAAATATACCACTTCACGTAGCTCTAAACATTAAGGTAATGGGATTACCCACTTTTCACATAATAACATCTTAATCCAAGTATTCAATGACCTTAAATACTTACCTTGCTATCCTTTGAAGAATCTTCGCTCCGCCTCGCTACAACTGGCTGATGTATCAACTACAAATTTAGTAACAAATCCTCCCAGAATTTGATCAAGCTAATGATTGACAGCTAGCATGATCTTGTTTTTAGATGCCTCTATTTATCGCACTAATTCTAGAGTCCACACTATAGGACTATCAAGTTTCCACCTTCTTGGACTGTCTGTCAGTTTAGCTAATCACTCATATAATTCAATTGGGAAAGTACAAAAGAATATTTCGTGTACCTCTATATACATATACCTATTCAACCAATCCTCCTTTTTCAGGCATGGATTCCTGTTTTTTTGATCCAAAAACTTGTGAATCTTCTGATGTAACACCTTTTCAATTTCTTTCTTAGTCGGATTCCAATGATGCGACATCACACATATCTTTAATCAGATCATAGTACTAGCATTGAAACAATTTTTTGGCTTAGAGGGTCTTGACCCAGATTTAGAGTTAGTTGCGCCAACCAACAAAACCTTACACTGTTGGCCCTTTTGGAAATAACTCATGTACCGCAGGTTGCAGTCTCACCCAAAGAAGTATTGGGGGATGTAAGAACCAAGTTTCTGCATCTAGGGACTAGTGTGATGTCTCCTAGCACCTTAGATCTGCTTCCTTGTAAATTAGTAGACTCCTAGGGTTATTTACTATAACTAAGTTAAATCTACTTCCGGACCTTCACGAAGGTCCATGATTAGTCCTTGCGGACCTTAAATAGTTGATTCACCTGCTTTCGCCCATCAAAAATCAACCCTAGATCGGAGTTCACGTACATCTACTTAATTCGTCAAAAAACATAAGAGAAATAGCTTCTAACTTCATAGAAGTGGATAACCATTCATTTCATATATTATTAAGATAGATTTAGTGAATTCACGTAGCATTCATCCAATATTTTAGAAAACATATCATTAATCGACAACATGTAACATAAACAGATTCAATGGAAATACTCAGTAATTCTTCAAAAAGTTGTCTTTATTGATCTTTCATTCACATATTAGAGACTCTTTACCCTGCGCACTCAGCTGTAGGGGTCCATGCACTCAGATGCAGACTCTACCCAGGCCTTCTGTGCACTAAGCTGCAAGAGCCTTCCATTCTCTACCTAAGGGCAGGAAGCAAAGCCTTCCTACCTTAGCTCTTTCTCAAGACAAAAACTATTCAATGTACCTAATTCTCTATCGAAATTCCTCTCTAAGACTTGCTAAGACCCAACTATTTATAACTTTCCTAATACAATACCATGGCCCCTGGCTCATGGGTGAGTCTTCAAAACCGACCAAAAACAAGTGGCTAAGGCCCCTTTGACTCTATCTATCTGTGCGATCTGCATCCACATTTTTTGGAGGCTTTACATCTTTTACAAAATTCTTTATAAAAATGACTAAGTTAATTCAATTCTACCCATGGGGACCCCATCCCAAAAGCTATTGAGACACATTTAAATTGAGTCATTTGGCTGGATGAGACAAAACTGCTATTTATTGCCTAATATATTCAAAGGGTTAGCGTGCCAACGAATTTGTGAATATATCTGCAAGTTTCTTATTAGTGTCCACATATTCAAGTCAAACTATTTTAGTAACAACCTGTTCTCTTAAGAAATGGAACTTAATTGGAATATGCTTGGTCTTTAAATGCATGATAGGATTTTTAGAGATGTTAATAGCACTACTGTTGGCACACAAGATTGGAATTGATTCAATCAACTATACCTTGATGTCCTTTAAGGTCTCCTTCATCCAAAGTATTTGTGTGAAATAGGTGGCTGCAACAATGTACTCTACTTCAACTATTGATAATGAGTCTGAGTATTTTTTTTTTCTAACCTAAGAGACTAGATAATCTCCCAAAAATAATGATGCTCCAGATGTGCTTTTCCTGTCATCAAGGATGCCTTCTGTTATCACCAAAAAATTGATAATCTAGGCTAATTTTCTAGATGGTTTGAAGTTTACCATGTAAAGCCAATTTTACCCTAGTAAAATTGTTTTCACTGTGAGAAATTACCTAATAAACCACCTTTATTAAATAATTTATAATTAAACCCATGAAGAATAATTAAATAAACCACTATTTATTTGATTTTCTTCTATGAATAATTAATTAAACCATTTTTTTATTATTATTCCTTGTTAAATTTGAGTCAATCATGAAAAATAAACCGAAAATCATTATTTACCTTATTTTTCTCTAAGAATAACTAATTAATCATTAATTAATTACTATTATTTTTAAAATTTGACTAAATCCCTTAGGAATAATTAAATAAATCATTATTTGTTTATTATTCCTTAACTAATTCATTGAGATAATAAATATATCATTTATTTATTTATTATTTCTAAATAAAAGTTTAAATACTTTTTTCCCACCTAAACAAATATAATAAAATATTCCAAGTGGTAATTCCAAGAATGGGATCAATAATATTTTAATTTCTGCTCATTATTCGAGGATAACTCAATATTTTGTTATAAATAGGAGGGTTTTCCATTCATTATTCACTTTTGATTATTTTCATTGTTGCACTCGCTGTTGTAACTTTGATTATTTTCATTGTCACACACCATATTTTTGCTGGGTTTATGCATTGTAGAGGAGAGAGACTCTACAAAAGCTAAAGACGTTTAAGGATAGCCAAGAACCCATCCCATAAAGGGAGACTGGTAACATTTATCTGTTCCCTTCACGTGTGTTATTATAAAATTATTCTTTGCATATCTCGTTTCCATTGGATGTTTGGGGTTATTACTCTTTCTTTCAATGTTTAACTATGAGCGTAGCATAGATAAGAATTTTAGCAGGTTTTGTTTCTATCAATAGCTGCAGATCTACAATGTTTAGTAGTCATTTCTATTGTTGAGATTGTTTGTCGTCCACAATCTTAAGTGGGTTCTTTTCGTACATTGTTGAGAAGAAAACACTACAACACCTTCGAAATCAACATCAATATAATATTTTAGCTTAAAATCTCTATTTTTGGCATACCACAACCCATACTCTATTGGGCCTTGCAAATATTTGAAAATCATTTTTACAACAATGACATGGATTTCACGAGGGAAGGCTTGAAATCTAGGCACTAGAGTCATTTCTTGCATAATGTTTGGTCTTGAGGTTATGAGGTATAACAATCTTACAATAATTGATTTGTAGATTGTTTGATTTACCAGAGGTGTTTCATCCTCTTAACATAGCTTATAGCCAGTAACCATGGGGGTACTAAATATCTTGGATTCCGCCATCCCAAGTTTATTTAGAATTTCTCTTAAATAATGGGATTGGGAGATGAAGATGCCATATTTAGACTGAGAAATTTACAACTCAAGAAAGAAGGAAAGTTATCCTATCATATACATCTAAAATTCTTTCTGCATATAATTCATGTGCCAACTATTCCAAATCACTACCAAATATAATATCATCTGCATAAACCAAAACAATCAATAAGTAACCATCATCAGATTTAATATACATATTGTTATCTGTAGTGCCTCTCTTGAAGCCTTGCTACTGGAGGTAATTTTCCAACCTAGTATACCAGCTCTATGGGGTTTTTTGAGTCCATACAAAGCCTTTGGAGTCTGCAAACATAATATTTGTTCTCTAAGGAATGAATCCTTTAGATTTTTCTATATACACTTCTTCTTCTAGATCACCTTTGAGAAAGGATGATTTCAAATCCCTTTGATATACCTTGATGTTATTTTGAATAGGAAAATCAAGAAACATTCTGATGGCTTCTAATATTGCTACAGGTGGAAAGGTTTTTTCAAAATTTATCCCTTCCATATGAGCATACCCTTTGTAGAATACTCGTGCTTTGTTCCTTACAACTTAGCCTTTATCATTTAACACATTTTTAAATACCCATTTTGTGCCTAAAATGTTTTTCTCTTTGGGTCTAGGGATAAGATCCCAAGTATCATTTCTCTCGATTTGATCCAATTGTTCACTCATTTCCTTCACCTAGAACTTGTCTTCACCTACCTAACTAAGGATTTTGGGCTCGATTTGTGACATAGGATATATTGGACTATCAAGAAATTTCCTTCTAGTTTGAACACTAAGCCAATGATCACCAATAATTTGATTTTATATATGTTGTTTTTGCACATGGAAGGAGTTTTGGGCATTTATGTTGTACCTATTCCATCATCTTTTTCCTCTTCTTTTGCTTCTTCATGGACTGAGAATATGGAGGCTGGAATTTCTCATTCAACCATGTTCTCATTTTCTTTGGATGGCTCTGATCGGGGAAGAATTTTATCCACTATAATATCAATGCAACCTTCAACTCTTTTTTCCTATTGTTGAAGCAGTGGTATTATTTACTCTTGACAGAGTACCAAAGACATATACCCTCATTAGCTTGGGAATCAAATTGTTATGAAACCAACTCAAGAAAAGATAGAAAAGATAGATCAACGCCTTAGAATTCAGCCTCTTCAAGGGGGAAACCTCCTTTACATTACATAAATGAACAATTCTTGGATGATACAAATGAAAAGACCTCCTTTCTATATATAGGAGTCTAAGGGGTCATAACATAATCAGAGCCAACATAACAATAATAATGTAAGGGCACAATAATAACAATAGTGGGCTTCTATGGGGCACAATAGTAACAATATGGGCACTACATGGGTACATCAATATAATAAGTGGGTTATACTAATAACAATAAGGGGTTACACTAGTAGTATAGGGGCCTAACATGCCCCTCTCCTTCAAAAAGTGTTGTCCTCAATGCTTGAGTAGTTCTTGATGCTTCTGTATAAAATTCTTGTCCTCCCATGTGGAATATTCAGCGGGTAAGTTCTTCCACTTGATGAGATACTCTGAAATTGATCGATTTTGTAGTTGTCGGGTTCTTGTTTCTGTGACTGCTCCTGGTTCCAATATGATTTTTCTTTCCTCTTCAATTTCTGGTAATATTTTTTGAATTGGGATCTTTTGCGACTTTTGAATAAGTGGCCATACTTCTTCATCCTTCTTCCATTCATCCCTTGCTTCATTTATCCAATCTAGTTGGATAATATAAATAGCACAAAACAATGCTTCCACATCCTCATCCTTGAAGAGTCTTCCCATTCGGTAAGGTCGCCATTTTTTAAGTGCATGTAGTATTGCCAACATTTCCTTCTCATAAATAGCTTGCTTGAGATGTAGCAGTAAAAATACCCAATCACCTACATCAAAACATTTTTCACTACGATGTTGATCCACCTGTTGTTTCGTTTGGTTTTGCACCGAAGTGGCGTTATCCTTTAAAAGTTGGAGAACTTGTTGTTGATGCTCGATGTGATCCTTCACTGCTTGAACCTTTTTCTTCTTGATATGTCCTTCTATCTCTAGAGTTTGAGGAGTGGTAATTTCTTCCAATCCTTTACAAGATATGGTCGGATTCATTTCTTGATGCTCGATGTGATCTTTCACTTCTTGAACATTTTTCTTCTTTATATGTCCTTCTATCTTGATAGTTTGAGGAGTGGTAATTTCGAACAATGAATTACAAGATATGGTTGGATTCATTTCTTCTTTCTCGATGTGATCTTTCACTTCTTGCACTTTTTTCTTCTTGATATGTCCTTCTATCTTGAGAGTTTGAGGAGTGGTAATTCTTGCCAATGCTTTACAAGATATGGTCTGATTCATTTCTTCTTTCTCTGGGGTAAGGTCCTGACATATATCTTCTTCTTTTGTTGTTTCTTGATCCTTTTCTTCCTCCTCTTCATATTCTAAGTAAAATAATTTCTTCTCAGCACACTTATGACCTTTAGTGCATTTGCTATCACAATTGTAACAAAGCCCTTTTTCTATTTTTTCTTCCAATTGTTGTGGTGTAACCCTTGTAGGTTGTGGAAGGCTAGGAGAAACAACACTTCCATCGTTATAGTTGTGAGGGGTACACTTCTTGGTTTCCATAATTTTGCTTTCCACTATGTCACAAAGCCCTTTTACTCTTTCCAATTGTTGTGGTGTTGCTCTAAAGAAGGTGTTGCTCTTTGTATCCTCATAATGTGCTATCATTTCCTCCGTGAAAATTGACCACGTAACAAGTTGTTTACGAGAATAAAGCCCTTTGTACCATAAAAATTGATCTGGTTCTAAATATGAAGATGCAATAAATACCTTTTGTAGCAGTTGTACACCATGTAGATCAAAATATTGCTCCATCTGAAGTATCCAATTTACCGGATTCTTGCCATCAAACTTCCTCATCTTGCTTTTTCTTGATTTTAGGAGCTCGACCTTGAAATGACTGTAACTCTGTACTTTCAGATTTTTAAGTTCTAAAATTGTGACCTGTAGTAGCCCTCTTTGTCCTCTTTCCAATTCCACCAGTCTGATCCAAATTGGATTGTCCAAGAAAGAGTTATGCACAATCTCCCAAGATGACCTGATTATAGACTAGTTCAGTAGAGCGAACTTGTACGACGTGCCACGAGTCACTGTTTCAACCTTTGGATCTAAAAAATGCATACAAGAAACTACAGTCCGTCCTCTTCTTGTACCTTCTTATGAAATTTCTATCCCATCCCCAGAGAGAAAGTTATGATGATTTTCCCCAGGTCACCTATTTTGAATGTAATTCAGGAGTCTGCAAAAAGACCAACTTCCTCGGATCATATCTCCGCAAATATTGCACGTAAAGATCTGAAATTCGAATCAAAGGTTCAGCACGAATTCATCTCAAATGGGTTTTTTTTGTGACTTCTGAAACGTCACAGAAAAAGAGTTATAGCGAAAATGCCACGATGACCTGTTTGGAGCAGCGAAACCCTAGAATCCAAAGCTCTGATACCAAATGTTATGAAACCAGCTCAAGAAAAGATAGAAAAGATAGATCAACGCCTTAGAATTTAGCCTCTTCGAAAGGCAACCTCCTTTACATTACATAAATGAACAATTCTTGGATGATACAAATGAAAAGACCTCCTTTCTATATATAGGAGTCTAAGGGGTCATAACATAATCAGAGCTGACATAACAATAATAATGTAAGGGCACAATAATAACAATAGTGGGCTTCTATGGGGCACAATAGTAACAATATGAGAACTACATGGGTACATCAATATAGTAAGTGGGTTATACTAATAACAATAAGGGGTTACACTAGTAGTATAGGGGCCTAACACAAATTTTCCAGTATTTTTATCATCTCTTTTGATATAACATTTTCTCCTGAATAATTTGAAATGCTTGAATGATGCTGGTCTCCATTTCAATAACTCATAGGGAGTCTTATCATTGCTGGGCCTGAGCTATCTCATGTTTGCTAAAAAGGAAACTACTTGTGTTGCTTCTCCCTAGAATGTGTGTGGAAACTTTGCTTCATCCATCATAGCTCTAGCCATCTCCTACATTATGTTCTTTCCCTCTATCAAGCCAGGAAAGTAACTCCAAGAATCGATTCTATTTTTGCATTAAGAGAGAACATGGATATATACAGGGAGAGGGAGACTATTATGATTCATGTCTTAATGTGTCTTCATCTTAAAATTTCCTTTATTTTTGTATTTACAATATTTACATGGATTTTCCTAATCCTAAAGACTAGGTTTCAACATTCCCCCTTTAATATGAATGGATGTTGGTGAGTCCAAGCATCATTTTGAATATTTAAAACTTTTCTCTTCCAAGCACTTTGGTGAAGATGTCTGCAATTTTCTCATTTGTAGAAAAATGCTACAAGTTGATTATCTTGGCCTCAACATGATGTCAAATCAAATGATACTTTGTATTGATGTGCTTGGTTTGATTATGGAACTTTGTGTTTTTGGCCAACTTTATTGCATAAGTGTTTTCAATCAAAAGAGGAATTGAATGCACTTGTTTCTCCTGCAAATCTTCTATAATTTTTCTTAGCCACAAAAATTCCTTGATTGTTTCATCTTCTGCCACATATTCTGCCTCAGTTGTTGAATATGCTCGAATTGATTTTTTTTGTGACCTTTAGGAGACAACTTCTAATCCAAGACTCATAACATAACCTAAAGTAGATACTCTAGTTTCTTTATCTGCATCCAATTCTGAATTAGAGTATCCAATCAAGCTGAAGTCAACTACCTATGTAAATTGAGTCCAAAGTCTTGAGTTACCTTAAGTACTTTAGAACTCTTTTTGTAGTAGGCCAATGACCCTAACAAGGATTTTGCATAAACCTACAGAGGATTTTAACAACAAATTAAATGTTTGGTTTGGTAGTAGTCAGGTAGTTGAGAGTTCTGATGAGTTATCTATACTTCGTTTCATCCTTAAATTCTTTTCCTTGAGTGGACATGAGCATTAAATTTTGTTCCATTGGAGTAATAAAAGGATGCACTCAACCATGCAAAACCTATTCAACAAATCTCCAATGTACTTCTTTTGAGAGAGGAATATAAACTTCGAAGTTTCTCGTGATGTTGAATGTTTGTTTTGCCAATTTTAATGGCGTGATTTCAGACCTGGGAACAAAATTGAAGAAAAATAAACTCAAGCATAGTTCTAAGATCTTGAATGCTAGCGTAGTAGAAGCAGTGAATGAGCATATTCCAGACACAAGATCTATGATTTATTTGATTATATGGTGCATCATGTAGATGAATTCGAGACAAGTGTAAATCAAAACAGGAAATATAACACTTCATTTCTGTAATACTAGTGATCATTTGATTTTATTGTAGGATGAAACATAATTACATCAATACTACTATATTTGTTGAAAAGAGGAGATAAATTACATTGATTGCATCTTTTATTTGATTATTACATATTATATCTTTCTAAAGAAATCATAAGCTAGAACAGATACAATGATCTAATATTTGTTTTATTAGTTCCACAAAATATGTTTGCTATGCAAATCAATTCCTCATGGTTTTTACTGAAAAAAGAAAATTCCATGTAAATAGTAGAAAATGGTCCTTTGGTAAAGGAAAACGTTAATGAGAAGGATTAATGTGTGAAGTGTTGAGTCAAAGTTTGAGACATGTTAAGTTAAAGGTTTTGACAAAAATTCCATTGAAGTAAAACCATTAGTAAAGTTGAGAATCTATGAAGTGAGTCAGTCAAGTCAAGTGGAAGTGTCACTCAAAAGATCCGGTGAATGTAATCAATCTTTTGTTGAAATTTTTCATGTGTTCAAATGGTTAGAAGTCCTTGCACAATTTGAGTTATAATTAAGAGTCTTTTGGATGTAAAGTTTGAGTTCAATTATTTATTGATGTCTAATGTTGGGGCAATGTCAAAGTGACATATTCAAGTGAAGTTAGATTTAAGCAGTCAAATCTAAATTGAAGACAAGATGAGTACCAAAGATGTTTATTGTTAGGGTGCATGTTCGTTGGTACCCAACACCCATTGTTTAAATTTATGGTCTAGTGTTAAAAGAAAAGTAAAGTTAGAGTCATGTCAAAGTTAAAAATTGAGTCATTATTAAGTCATAGCATTAGTGTGTCATTAAGTTTTCCAATCTAGTTTCATAGGTGTCTTGTTAGATGGAGGTTCCCCACCTACATGATAGAATTTTATGTATATATTGTAGTAGAATGAAGAATAAAGCATGAATATGACAATGAAGAAAGTAAAATACTCAACAAAAATGACAATGAAAAAGATGACTACAAGACAAAAGCGAGTGACAAAAAGAAGAAGATAGATGCAGAAAGAGGAAAAATATAAAGTATAAGTGACTATAGATAGTTGCAAAAAGGGTTCAAAAGGAAGCCACAATAAAGTGAAGAAATGATAGAGATTCCATGAAACAAGGAAATGACAAAAAAATTTGAAGAAGATGGAATTCTACAAAAGAAGCATGAGGAGAAAACACAAGCACAAGGATGCAAAGAAGATGAAAGGAGGAAATGATAGAAAATGAACACAACCAATTAACAAAAGTAATGCAACAAAAGGATGATGGAAACAACATGAGTAAAACAAGAAAAGTATAATTCATTTTTTGTGTGTGATAATAAACCAATGAATAAATATCCCTAAAAAGTGGTCCTTGGATGATATAATGATATTGGTCCTAAGAATTGTATAAAAATTGTGGTAAGGAATTTTTAATCATGTGGTAAGAATAAACCACCAAAAAAAGAATGATAATTCAAAGAGAATCTTGAAGTGGTTATAACCGTTGATTGAGGCAACCCATACCTAGAAGAACCATCGATTGAGGTAGTCAGGTAGATTTCAAGTCATGAAAATGGGCCTTATATAGGAACAAAATGATCATTTAAGACATAATAGAGAAGAGAAAACTATCAATTTTTTTTCTAAAGACAAGACACATGGTTAGGATACCATGAATGTTTTGTTCCTTGGAATTTTGATGTAGAGTCATCGAAAATAGACTTGCGGTTGAGCCAAAAACACAGGTGGATGAGTATGACAAAGATAAAAAAGGGGAAACAGGTACTGATAAAAGGTATTTGCAGCACAGAGATAGTTGAATGAACCATGTACGTGAAGGGACATCCTAGTAGATTGGTGGTTGCAGCGGCTAGTGACCCATGTATTCTGGTGTATGGTTGTTCTTTTATATGTACTTTAGCTCATGTTTGTGTTTACAGGTACAAAATAAAAAGTGGAGAAGAATACCAGAGATTAGCCAAACATGAATACACAAGAAAATAATGGAAAAATAAAAAGGGACCGATTTAATACTCAAAAAAAGGGGGACAAAGGAATTATTCCTATTTGTAATGTTTAATAAATGATATCATGAGAAAAAGTGATAGTATAGACTTATTGTAGAAAATATATGTAGGGATGAGAAATGGAGAGAATTAAGTGAATATAGGAATGAGATTGCTAACGAAATCATGCAGGGATTGAGGAGAGATCATAGGTGATAGTTAAGGAATTTGTTAAGAGAATAATGGAACTATCTTTCCATTTATGATGTATATTTTATGGTCTCTTGATCCTATTTAATGAGATAATTTGTATGCTAAATGTAACATAGAGTGTGTGACTGATTAATAGATATTTCCCCTATGGGGGGGGTTTTAGAACAAGTATGCTTTCCTTGCTTCTTGTGTGAGTTCTTTTGGGTGTATACTTTTTGTTGTGATTATGTCATTATGGAGATCAAAATTGTAGGCAATTTGTGCTTGCTTCATTCATCATGCACAAACTTTAACTCCTCCCTTTGGAAAATAAAGAGATGACACATGGTGTGATGAAATCATGATGATGTTTGCATGTGGATGACCATGACTCCTAAGTTTTAGGTCACATGAGGGTTAAGACCGAAGGACCATGGCACAAAATTTATTTTTAATGGATTATTACATATTTAATTATTGATGAAATGTTTTGAAATGATAAGTTTGCCACTACACTAATTCACCTTCCCCCCTCTTAGTGATTTTGGTATAACAAGTGGTATCAGAGTGGGTGCCTTCAGGAACAATTAATCAGTAGAAGGTTGATCTAAGGAAATATGGCAGCTATCAGATCATTAGGAAAACCTCATTTTTTCAACGCGTCAATATATGCTTTTCGAAAGATAAGAATGGAAACTTATACCTCATTTCATTGGGAGTAAATTCTTGGGCGTAGTAGAAAAAACTTATCAAGTTCCTGATGCTCCACCTACAGATACATCTGGTAAATCCCTCTACACATGTAATGTAATAACTAAGCATGCCATCCTGAATTGTTTTCAGGTACAATTTTTTTCAAAGTAATGCATTGCAAGTCAACCCATGATATATGGAAGAGGCTTAAAAATGGTTATCAAGGGGACAAGACGGTAAATGAAGCTAAGATACAATCTTACAAGGCTCAATTGGAAAGATTGAAAATAGAAGAATATGAGGATAATGGGTCATATTTTCTTCGAGTAGACAAGATTGTCAACACTATTGTAGGTCTCAATGAAGAAATCAAGGATGATGCTGTTATTAAAAAAAAATTGAGATCCTTTTTGTCAATATTCAATCCCAAGGTATCATGCATTTATCATCTCTCAGATATGTATCAAATGAAAATGGATGTACTTCATGAATAGTCTCAACATATGAACTAAGGATATAGAAGGAGAAAACATGAATCAAGGAAGTAACATCCAAAGAAGCTAATGAAGTAAGAAAGCATGAGAATAAAGCAGATTAGTCATGAATCAGATGAAGAAGAAGCCAAGATCATAAAAAATATGAAGAAGAGAGTAAAAAAGTTCATGGGTAAGCTTCCTTTCAAATTCTTTGAATGTTGAAGAATAAGAGATTAGGCTTCTAAACGTCCTCATGAAAAAATGAATGATAGCGATGATGAAGTAAGATTTAAGATCAAGAATCAAAATAATAAATTTGATTGCAAAATGATATGGATTGGATCATTGTATTGTTTTTAATCCATCTCAATGCATTTAGAGTGGAAAACATGGAGGAATTAGCCCATGGGACCATTTTTATCAGTGGGACCTAGTTTGGGAAAACAAGGTTTGAAACCTTCTAGGAGCACTTTGAGGCATCAAACAACATTTTTTGGGGATAAAACTTTGATTTTAATAGATTGATACCTTTTGATGTTATTCTACACATAAATATATCTATAATGGTGCAAGAAGTGTGTCAATTGGAGTTCGTATGTGAATGTCATTCCACTCAAAATTTGACCTTCCTTGTTTCACACCCATAATTCAAGAGGATGCCACGTTAGCACTTATTATTCATAGAAAAGGGGATAATCATGTGATTATGATGTAAAATATTATATAAGAGTCTATATTGTAACTCTAGTTAAGATTTGAGGTAGTCAAACCTAACCACTCGTGGGCTATTGGGCTATGTTATAACTGGGCTACTAAGTGGAAAAAGGATTCCATTCTTTCCAGTGAATTTGTTTCACAGGTGAGAAAAAATGACCAAGAGGGATAGGTGGTAGAGAACACAAAGAGGTTTTTTTCACTTTTGCAGCCCATGGGCCACATGCCACACTTATTTATACTTGTAGCCATATTTCTAGACAGATAAATAGAGTGAATCAACCTCACCTTCTAGCTAGGTTTTTCTTTCGAAAGGGTTTCTGAAAGTAAATCTTGTGTCTTATGTGTGTGTGGGCTTTTATTCTGTTGTTCTCTATTTTTTTCATTATTTCCATTCACATGTATGCACTATTGTTATAGCTTCATTTACCACCTTTGTATACTTGATTCTTTGATTCATGGCCTTGGGAAGCCCTTTCCCATCAGACTTGGTCCAAATATTAAAAAACATTATCTTAAACTCCATACGTGACTTTGTCCTGTAAAAAGCACGTGCACACATGGGTTCAGATATACCCAACCCACGTATATGAATTAAAATATGAAAAAAATATAAAATCCCCATTTTTTGGGTGGGGTTTACAGGTTACACAGGAAGTTGACCTACAGGAGCCCATGGCCTAACTGTTTCCCAACTGAAAAAAATGTTTTGAGGTCATATAAATACACCTTGTGGGGAAGGCCTAAGGGAGAGAGAGATAGGACATTGATATTATATCCAAGTTTCCCCTGGTAAAGTATGATTTTATCCCTATGCCTCCTACACTCCCAGCTATAGGAAACTCATGTTTCCTCATTATGATGTCCATCTCCTTTATATGGCATCCATGTGTATGCTTTTGAAAGAGGATTTTTAAGACTTGGGTTGGATGGATCCAGAGAAGGAATAGGCTGCATTCTTACATATTATTTTGTTGTCATCAATCAAGAAGCCATGCCATGTTCCTGATGATTAGATCTTAATGCTTTAATCCGTGTTTAAATCTGATTGATGTATGATTTCATGTTTTATGCTTATATGCTTATATGATCTAACACTTATATCATGAACATTCTTTCTATTACTGTTGTTGTATATGATTTTCTTGAATGAGTTGTAGGTTTTAAGGCATTGGAGGAAGCAGAGGGTTTGGACCCTATGGGAATGACCTCAAACGTAGGACCTTTGGGTAATACTTCTTCTTCCTACTTTCGTAGTTTAAGTATCAAGGCTACTTGTTTTTCTGCTTCTTGTTAGTGTATGCCCTCTTCTCTGTTGGGGTGCTCAACCCATACCCTAGGGTGTATTATTCCCATAACAGAATTGGCGACTCCGCTGGGGAATACTTCTAGTATTTCCTAGTTTGGGTTGTTTTCTTGCTTGATCTGGGCTTTCTTGTTTGATTCCCTGTCTTTCCAGTATCTTTGACTTGTCTGCAACTTGGGAAAACAGTCTGATTCTCTGGATCAAACCTAAATTTCTATTTTTTCCTTACTGACTTTTCTATATGTGATTTTCAGCCTATATGGTTGAGTCTACATGTGTTTTTGTCCAACGAAACATGCGTATATGTGTGTTTCCTTGAGAACAATCACATATACACGTGGGTCTGTCACTGCACAGTCGTGTATGCCTAGTTTTATTTGAATTTTTCAAATGTTGAGGCTAGTAAGGGGTTTTGCCTAATGTTTCTTGCTTATGTTTAGTCATTGATTGCCTTGGAAAGTCCTACTTTTGGCAAAATATCAGTTTCTTGTCTCTCTTTGTGAAAAGACCTAGTCAACCTAGGGTTTGCTTTTTGGTAAGGTGTTGGTTTCTGTATCTGGGTTCAAGGCTTTTCGGTGAAGTTCTTGGCTGTTCTGAGACTTTGGAACATAGAATTGGTTTCAATTCATTTATAACCCAACCTTTGCGTGACTTTTCCTTGACTTCCTGAAAGTTGGTGTTCTTGGTTTTTTTTCTTGATTTTTGAGAAATTTTTTCTTGTGATATTGCAAATTTTTATTAGTTTTCTTAAATTATTTCTTGTTTGCTAGAGTTTATATGCTGCTCTTCAAATCATTTCATTTCAGTTTATAGCCTCCTGACATTCAAAGTCTTATATCTTGTGATATCGATGGCTTGTGAAGTTTAAGTTTCTTTATGCTGGAGATTGATTTTGAAGCCTTTTGTAGTTTTTACTTTCTCAAAAACTCTATTGTGTCCTTAAGAAGAAAAAGATAAAAACATTGTTTTGTTGCCTTTATTTTTCCTTTTTGGTTTTGTTATTGTTCTGAGCAAGTGTGAACTCTTTTCATTAGGTTGAATTCTCTTGATTTTGGGAAGATTTTGTGAGTGAATTCGTTCTTCCTCTTGTCAAGTTTGGCCTCTTGTTTGCTTTATGAAACAAATTTACTTGTTTTTAGAGTAGTCTTTTGAATCTTGCATTAGACATTTAGTTTACATTAGCATAGTTGCACTATAAGAATTTTTAGTCATTTTTTGTAGATTTTGAATGTGTGAGCATGTGTTTTGAGAAAAGAAAAAGAAACTTTTTCTTTCATAGTTTGTTCGTAGAACCTTATAGAAATCTCTTTTCATCGAAAGAAAAAATGTTGCATGTGCATGTAGCTAGGTTTTCTATTGATTTATTTTGTGTCCATAACATCATAAAGATTCACATCCATCTTACCCCTGACCTAAAGAAAAGGAATTAAAATAAAGCGCATAATTTAAAATGGACTAGAATTTTTTTTGATTTGTAATTAGTAACATCAACTAGTCTAGGTCATATTAGGGACTTGGAATAGGCAAGTGGAGAGTGAATTGTCCAAGGCCACTCTAAATTTAAAATGTAGAAGTTGATTAAAAGAGTGAAATCCAGTATTGTGAAGTTGACTGGGAAAGCTCTTCTCTTTTTGGAGTTAAGGCAGGAAAGAGAGATACCCCCTCTCCGACTTGTTAGATCCCGACCAAAGAATGTTCCGCCTGGTTGCCGACATGAACTAGTGTCCATACTTGCATTACCTAGGGACCACATAGGTGACTACGGGTGGGAATACCCATCGTACTGAGGCATACATTGCATCAATCTCATTAGTACATCTGGACGGTGCCCTTGCGAAGCTTGGGTACTTGCACAAGCAAAGGCTTTTGATTGGACGTTAGAGTAACTATTTCTATTACCTTCGCTGGTAGGCTTGGGCCATCATTATCCCAAAATATATTTGGAAGGTCCTTTATATCACTTTCTTGTATTTTTGTGTATGGTCCTGTTATCACTATAAAAGTTTTTAAAAATTTTGGATAGCCTGCATGGTTCTAAAGTTTTTATGTTAAACATGGTCAAGTCATTTTTATGTTTTGTTTTAGAGTCTAAGTCATAAAGTTAGAGTCTCATTTCCATTATCAAATAAAGGTCAACAACCTTGTTTTACCCATTATGAATCCCACATCATTTCAAAAGTTTCATGTATCTGGTCATTTTAAAATTTTGAAGGCGCTATGAAACTGTCTAGGAGTTTTCGTAGCGCAAAACCCAGAATTTTCATTGAATGCGCTACGAAATTGAGGATTCGTGTAAACTTGAGTCTAGCTGTCAAATCATCCCGAATTCGTTAATTTTTCATCATTAGGTGTCAGTCCATGAACCATACCCGTCACATGCAAGCCATTTTCACTCATCATTAGATTCATTATGGGTCATTATACGCACTCCTCAAATTTCAAAAAGGGTACTAAGGTAAGGGTGACTTGGTCTTGGTATTTTCCATGTTACTACATGCATAAGAAACAATTGGCAAGCTCAGGGTCAGCATACATCAGAGTTCTTTGAAGGCTCAAGCGAGGCAGTGTTCAAATTAAAATAGGGCAAGTTTTTCTAAGTCTCCTTTATAGGGATTTCAAAGGAGAAATGTCGAAAGAAAGAAGAAATTGAAGCTTGCCAATATTGAGATTTCCAAACTTAAGAAAAGGGAAAAGAAACATGCAGTTGAGATAGCCAACTTCAACAAAATGAAGGCTCTATGGGAACATGAAAGAAATTCAAAACCTCAAGTAGTGAGCAGAAAGGCCCAATACTTCACCTAGACTGTCCCTGCCATTAAGGAGGCATGATACATCATGTGGATTAATGACAGGCTTAGAACCAATATTGGAGTGATGAAAAGGCAAATTGAGGACCTGGACATTCAACTAAGCAAATATAGAGGACAACCTCAACACAAAGGAATAGGGCAGTAAGTGATGAAACCTTAACACAAATTTGATTGAAGCTAGGACATTAATTTTTGAAGTTGTTTTATGGATGGGTAATCTCAAGTATATGTGGCATATTGGAATAAGGAAACAGCTGAGAAGAATCCCAAGGAGGAAAGTTTTTGGAAAAAACTGCTATAGGTAACATGTAATACATAGCAGTTTTGTAGCGCGCTATGAAACTGCTGTAGGTGCAGTTCTTCCCTTTTTGATCAATCTTCAAAGGAAAGAAGGGGATATTTTTGAAAGAGGATGCTGCTAGAGAATGTAAGAAGATCACTTGAGAAGGTTTTACCCTAAGAAAAAGGTAAATTCAAGAAATGAAGACATATACACATACCAAACCTTGCGCTATGAAATCACTGAAGCAACCTTTTTCAGCAGAAAAACTGTTTTAAGTAGTTAACTTACAAGAGGTCTCTTGAGCATCTGAAAGCATATTTTAGAAACTTGAAAGAGGTTTTTATTCCTAACATACTGAAATACAAAAAAATATTTCAGTTTCTTCAAATTCATTATGATCTGGGAGAGGTTGATGACTCAAATGGCACTACGAAACTATTGTAGGAGCCGTTTTTCAGAAATCACAAATTTGCAATTTACACCTAATATTCAAAGACTGTTTCTGGGCAGTAGGAAAGGTATTGAAAAAAAAAAAGAGAGGTTTTTGTTTAGAAAAGAGTGATATACAATAGCCTCCTTCACATTTTCAAAATACATTTTTTATGAGGAGATAAAAGCTCTGTTCCAACACCTATTGTTTAGCCAAAACATAACAAGGGACAGTGTCCTAGTTTTTAGGGCAGATGGAGAAGCTATTGAAGGCTAGCTGGGGGGTTATAGACATCACCAAGTTCAAAGTTAAGAAGGAGAAGTTGTTAAACACTGAATTTATTTCACAATCAAGGTTGTTGCCAGCATAATAAGGAGTTGCACTCCTAGTTGTACTAGGTCTCTAGGACTGTTAGTTAATAGCTAGTTGTAATTAATAGTTTGTTAAGAATTAATAGGTGTCAGGTCAAGTAAAATTCGAATTCCCCTTATGCTGGAGGAAGGAATCCAATGTTGTAATGAAATATATATATGACAAGAGGTGTAATACACCAGGGGTTGGAAATTTTTGAGAAACACACTCATATTGTGGCATTGTAGAAGACTATGTTGTTATGTAATACAGAGTTTGGCTTTACTACTCAGGATTCAGAAGAGAGTTCAATGCTTGATTGTCTTATGGTTGTCCTCATTTCCTCATTTGCAGTGGTATGAATGTATGTTACTTAGAACTCATTAGCTATGCTCTAACTTCCTTCATGCATTTGTAGACTGTGTTTTCTACATGTTCTTATGTGTTACTGATATATTGAACTCTTAATGCGCTGACTTCCATTTTAAGCTAATATTGTTGTCATACTAAACATTTTATGACTCCATAAGCCCAATGGATGTTTATTGATTGCATTCATCCTTTCATATTCCTTTACTTGTTTCATAGAGTTAGCCATCTAATCTTTTACTAAAATCTTTAACCTAGTGAGAGAGCCCTCTCAGGTTGGGGAGGATAAGCCTCAACCAAAAGTTGGTTTGAAATAGTTACTCAAGGTCTTCCTGGTCAGCAGCCTATCAGGAGAAGGTTTTGTGATAACATTTTGGTGCGTCTGCTGGGAGTCTGAAGAATATTCATTCCCGAAATCATGAAGCTGAACTCTTGGGGTAGTAGGAGCTTCAAAATTTGTTCGAGGCTATAAAAATACCTTGGCGACTCCACACATCAAATAAAAAATTGGAAGGTGACTCCACTAATAGAAGATCAGTAGCTTGATGAAGTTTCAAGATGAGTGCCATTGCAAGAATGAATGCTAGGTATGCCCCTATGAATCGGTCTCATATCCTTGGTTTTCCAAATCCTATACCAAAGTTTGATTGGTTAGATGATCTTCCAATATTCAAAGATGAAAAGAAATACAATGCTACTCTTCATTTGGTTAGGTTCCATATGCATGTTCGCAGTCTTAAGGTTCAGTTCCCTGAAGATTGTCTCATGAAGATTTTTATGACCACTTTAGAAGGACAAGCATGGTCTTGGTATAAAAGCTTGGAAAATGGTTCATTATATTCTCTTGCTGATTTCCATGATGTATTCTATGACATTTATAAAGAGTGTCATCCCTCCTTATTGCTGGTCAAAGATTGTTGTAAACATTCTGCCTGTTTTATTCAATATTTGGAGGATTGTTATGATGACGATGAATTTATGGATGAAGAAATTTTAGAGGCTCTTCATAACAACACATTTCAACAACTAGAAGAAAAGATAACATTCCATGACATGCAACATGAAAATCAACAAGGGTTTACTTATGAAAATCATGTTACATCCTATGATATTAATGGAAATATGCAACAAACTTGTCAATTCTTTGATCATAAAGAGTATGAAAATGATCACAAACACCAAAAAGAAGTATTGGAAGATAGCTTTTATAACCCTCAAGAAGAGGAAAAGGTTGATTTTTTATGTCATACTTTGCAGCAACTTACATCAATGAATGATCTTAATAATGAGGAAAATTACATTGTTTGTGGGAATCATTCAGAAAAGTAGTTGGATAGCATATCAAAGGAATCGCGTGTGGCTGAAAATCAGTTGTTAGAAGATGTAGAATGTAATGATGATAATCAAAATAACCATGTCCTCTTTGACCCTATAAATGAATACATGGCAAAGCTTTACACACCAGTATTTCATTTTCATTTGCATTATGAAGATCAGATACATTATAAGTTGATTTGGTCATATCACTATCATGGTTATTTTGAGGTCGAATGCAGTCAAGAGCATGAAATATCAGAAAAGACAATTGACTGGCTTTATTGGAAATATCATGGTTCCTGACCTAAAGTGGAAATTGCAGCTGATAGGGTAGGTAGGAATGTGTAAATAAGCTCAGGGTAGGTTGACTGAGAATTTTTTAGTAGGTGCAGGTTGAGTCCATCTTGTAGAAATCGTTAAAGCTTGGGAAGTAGATTGGGTAGCATTATGGAATTTTATTTAAAGGATGGATAGCAGCACTGGAACTGCAAGTTCTTAGTGTACAACAAGGGCACACTATCCCATGTGGAGCTACTATTATCACTGTAAAAGTTTTTAAAGATTTTTGATAGCCCGCATGGTTCTAAAGATTTTATGTTAAACATGGTCAAGTCTGTTAGGGCCTAAATCTACCTCAGGCTGAGAAAGACAAGATCTAGGGTAACATCAAACCACGCTTAACCTGGTAGCTAGCCCTACCAGGTCGAGAGAGGGCTCTCTCCTTGTCAATCTCATGAAAAGATGGCCAATAAATCGTGAGATGACTGATGTAATGACTAATTTTAGTCTAGGTATGTGTACAGAGGTGTTTGGTTGAATTTAATGATGTTTTGCTGGCTCAATTGTGAAAGGCAGATTTGGGTCTGGGGAATGAGGCTCAGTTTTGCAGAGATCTCTATGGGGAAAGGTAGGCAAGTGATTTGGTACTTCAAGTTGAGTGAGATGGAGAGATTTTAGAAAAGTGAGGGGTTGGAGAGGGCAGGAAAAACTCAGGGATCCTCTTCAAACAACTGAAAACATAGATAACTAAACAACCCTAGTTAGAGCACTGCAATTTCAGTGTATTCTACCTTTATCCTTGTTTGATTTAGTTAAGATGAAGCAAAGAGAGATAATGGAATACATAAATCACTTGTAAAACTTGCAATTATAGAAGAAAACACAATACCAAATCAAGATGCCACAAGATTCCCATAAAGTGCTGCAAACCCTGGTCAATTCCTTTGCCAAACTGTTGAAAAAGAATGTACAATAATGCTCAAAGAATTCCCAAGATTCCAACCTTTTGCCAAAGTCCAACCCCTACACTATGAAATTCATACAATATATACATTTTCTCATCCTTGTACTAAGGGAATTGAGCTCAACCATTTTCTTCAAAATAGAATCAGTTACATTAAACTTGGGCCGAATTTCTGAAAATAGGTGTTGAAGATGACCTTGTATTTCCTAAACCATAGCACCTGTTACAAAACTGAAAGAGGCTTTTGTAGATAAGGTCATATTGGAGAAAACCCTCTCTCAAATTGGGAAAATTTGTTTCCAGTTACTCAAAATCTGTTCCATAAAATCATCTCTAAAACAGAAAATCATTAAAAATTTAAATCTGTGAAAATGTGCTGTAAAGATCTAGTCACATATCCCAATTCGTGACACCTAAAGAGGTTTTTGTTATATGGCTCGTTTTTAACAAAAACCTCATTGGGTTGTGCAAAATCACTTTCCATATGTTGTAAAATGGCCCCGCACTAAAATGACTAAAACAGTAAAAAATATGAAAACTTTGCTTTGTTTTAATGTAGGCTCCAAATATCACTATATATCTCCCACATAGTAGCACCTGTGCATAAACTGAAGGAGGTTTTTGTTATTTGGTATGTGATGAACAAAATTTTATTTCACTTTTGAAAAATTCCTTACCATTATTTCAGAAACTGATTTTTTACTAAACTTGTCATTGTGTGCAGCAACTGACCTCAAAACATGCATAACCAAGAATCACTCGTCCATTTCAATCATATCTTCTAATCTGGGAGCCGGTTACGGGAGTGTGATATACCGTTGGAAATATTTATCCAATATTCTTCTGATGGACACACTTGTGACATGTTTTGTTCTAAACATCATGTGCAAAACATCTAACAAAACTAGACATAGTAAGAGCTCATGTTGATCCCTGGTGACAGGCTGCGAAGACTGGAACTAACAAAGTCATTTTTATGTTTTGTTTTAGAGTCTAAGTCATAAAGCTAGAGTCTCATTTCCATTATCAAATAAAGTTCAACAAACTTGTTCTACCCATTATGAATCCCACATCATTTCAAAAGTTTTATGTGTCTGGTCATTTTTAAAATTTTGAAGGCGCTATGAAACTATCTAGGAGTTTTCATAGTGCAAAGTCTAGTTAGGAGTTTTCGTAGCGCAAAACCCAAAATTTGCATTGAATGCACTACGAAATCAAGGATTCATGTAAACATGAGTCTAGATGTCATATCAACCTAAATTCATTAATTTTTCATCATTAGGTGTTAGTCCATGAACCATACCCGTCACATGCAAGCCATTTTCACTCATCATTAGATTCATTATGGGTCATTGTACGCATTCTTCAAATTTCAAAAAAGGGTAAGGTAAGGGTGAATTGGTCTTGGTCTTTTCCATGTTACTACATGCATAAGAAACAATTGGCAAGCTCAGGGTCAGCATACATCAAAGTTCTTTGAAGGCTCAAGTGAGGCAGTGTTCAAATTAAAATAGGGCAATTTTTTCCAAGTCTCCTTTATAAGGATTTCAAAGGAGAAATGTCGAAAGAAAGAAGAAATTGAAGCTTGCAAATCTTGAGATTTCCAAACCTAAGAAAAGGGAAAAGAAACATGCAGTTGAGATAGCCAACTTAAACAAAATGAAGGCCCTGTGGGAACATGAAAGAAACTCAAAACATCAAGTAGTGAGCACAAAGGCCCAATACTTCACTTGGACTATCCCTGCCATTAAAGAGGCAAGATACATCAGATGGATTAATGACAGCCCTTAGAACCAATATCAGAGTGATGAAAAGGAAAATTGAGGACCTGGAGATTCAACTCAGCAAATATAGAGGACAGCCTCGGCACAAAGGAATAGGGCAGTAAGTGATGAAACCTTAACACAATTTTGATTGAAGCTAGGACATTACTTTTTGAAGTTGTTTTATGGATGGGTAATCTCAAGTATATGTGGCATATTGTAATAAGGAAAAAACTAAGAAGAATCCTAAGGAGGAAAGTTTTTGGAAAAAACTACTGTAGGTAACATGCAATACATAATAGTTTCATAGCGTGCTACAAAATTGTTGTAGGTGCAGTTTTTCCCTTTTTGATCAATCTTCAAAGGAAAGAAGTGGATATTTTTGAAAGAGGATGCTGCTGGAGAATGTAATAAGATAACTTGAGAAGGTTTTAGCCCTAAGAAAAATCTAAATTCAAGAAATGAAGACATATACACATACCAAACCTTGCGCTACGAAATCATTGAAGAATCATTTTTGAGCAAAAAAACTATTTTAAGTAGTCAAATTCCAAGAGGTCTCTTGAGCAACTGAAAGCATATCTTGGAAAAATGAAAGAGGTTTATATTCCTAACATATGGAAATACAAAAAAATATTTCAGTTTCTTCAAATTCATTATGAGCTTGGAGAAGTTGATGACTCAAATGGTGCTATGAAACTGTTGTAGGAGCAGTTTTCTAGAAATCACAATTTTCTAGTTTACACCTGATATTCAAAGACAATTTCTGGGTAGAGTGAAAGGTATTGCAAAAAACCAAGAGATTTTTTTGTTTAGCATAGAGTGGTCTACAAAAGCCTCGTTCATGTTTGCAAAATACATTTTTTATGAGGAGATTAAAGCTCTGTCCCAACACCTATTGTTCAGCCAGAACATAGCAGGGACAGTTTCCTAGTTTTCAAGGCAGATGAAGGAGAAGCTATTGAAGGCTAGTTGGGGGGTTATGGACATCACCAAGTTCAAAGTTCAGAAGGAGCAGTTGTTAAAAACTGAATTTATTTCATAGTCAAGGTTGTTGCCAGCATAATAAGGAGTTGCACTCCTAGTTGTACTAGGTATCTAGGATTGTTAGTTGTAATTAATAGTTTGTTTAAGTATCAATAGATGTCAGGTTAAGTAAAATTCAAATTCCCCTTATGCTAGAGAAAGGAATCCAATATTGTAATGAAATCTATATATGACAAGAGGTGTAATAGACCAGGGGTTGGAAATTTTTGAGAAAAACACTCATATTGTGTCATTGTAGAAGACTATGTTTTTATGTAATACAGAGTTTGGCTTTACTACTTAGGATTCAGAAGAGAGTTTAATGCTTGATTGCCGTATGGTTGTCCTAATTTCCTCATTTGCAGTGGTATGAATGTATGTTACTTAGAACTCATTAGCTATTCTCTAACTTCCATCATGCATTTGTAGACTGTGTTTCCTAAATGTTCTTATGCGTTACTGATATATTGAACTCTTAACGCCCTGACTTCCATGTTAAGCTAATATTGTTGTCATACTAAATATTTTCTGACTTCATAAGCCGAATGTATGTTTATTGATTGTATTCAACCTTTCATATTCCTTTACTTGTTTCATACAGTTAGCCATCTAATCTTTTACTAAAATCTTTAACCTAGTGAGAGAGCCCTCTCAGGTTGGGAAGGCTAAGCCTCAGCCAAAAGTTGGTTCGAAACAGTTACTCAAGGTATTCCTGGTCAATAGCCTATTAGGAGAAGGTTTCGTGATAACAGGTCCCAATCACCCAGAGCAGAAATACCTGAAAGTAGCTTGATTGATTGTATCTTTAGGGATATTTCAGTGAGTTCTCTTTGCTCCTAGATTGCCATAGCTTCGTAATTTTTTGAGTATTTTCAAGTTCTCATAATAATTAAAAGTGGTCGATTGACCAGTTCGTTAGTCTCAGAGGCTTCGTGGTCTCTCACCTATGAGTTCCAAGCATTCTTCTAGAAGACGTAGAAGAAATTTTGCTGGTGATTTTCAATTGGTACCAACAAACACATTGGAGATTGATCCTTCGCTTCAGGCTATGTTCTTGTAGGGTAGACCTAGTGTCAGTCGTGATTTGGATCGGGATACCCTTGTGATTTCTAGGGTCATCTTCCACTTGGAAGATGAATTTGAGGTTGAAGAGATTGTCGAGTCACCTGTGACTCCTTCTTCAACTCTTCCTCCTAATTATCCAAACATCTTTTTGTTCATTGCGACCTCAACTCACAGGACGGAAAGCCCTAGTTTTTATATTCCTCTTCCTTCATTGACCACTGCTGGGAGCAAGAATCCAAATATGTGTGCTACTAGTGAGAATACTCCTCTTTCCATTCAAGAAGGAGGTATTATTGCTATATCTACTATCACTCCTTGTACTACGATATTTGGTTCTTCCATTCCATCTTCGAGTGGGGGCAGCCAAGCTTTTGCTTCCCACACTGGTTCCTTCCCCTTTGGAATGCCTTCTAGTGAAATTCCTTCAGTTCCTCTATCCATCCCATCCCTTGTTTCCACAACCATGACTTCTATGACCATGGCTTCAAGCTCTTTTCAGGGTTTTCCTTTTGGGAGTGGTCACAATCCTCATTCTAATCCTTCTTTAGGATATCTTCCTTTTTCTGTTCAAGGTCAATGTTATAATCCTTTTCAAGGATGGATTAACCCTCCTTTTAGTGGTTTAGGAACCAAGAATTAGTTTTATTTTGGTCAACAAGGGAACATGACTTACTCTTTCGTAAGTTCCTTTTAAGATTTTTCTGCCTTCGCTAATGCATGGAACCCTTACCAAGGGCTCTCCTCTCTCCTTTTCCTAATTGGCTTGGGGGAAATATTCCTGGTTATGGTAAATTTACGACAAGAGTTGGTCAAACTCCAAATTTCTCTGGACCACAAGGTTTTCCTTACAGTTTGGTTCCTTCTACGAGCACTCCTTGGTAACCTGGTGCCTCTACAAATGTAGGATATTATATTCAGACTGTTGGGAATTCATTTCATAGTGGATGGAATTATCAAGATCCTCGGTGCTTACCATTCTTGGCAATCGTAAATTTTCTAGATCTATCAAAATTGACAAATGACACTATTCGTTATAATCTGGTGTGGTCTTTAGATCCTACCAAATTTCCATCTAATATTCCAAAATTAGAAGGAAATCTTGGGGAGGATCCAATTGACCATATAACAACATTTCATTTATGGTGTTCCTCTAACTCCCTAATTGACGATTCAATCAGGCTGAGATTTTGTGGTAGCAACTACAACCACCCTCCAAAATTTTGCCTTAGCTTCATTTTGGAGCCTGCCTAACAACTTTTCACAGCACCTTGTCTTGTTTTGCCAAGTTCACAAGCTTCAGTTTTTTTCTTGCACGAAGGCAGCCTGTCGATCATAGCTTGATGCATTCCACTCATAGGCTGATCACCCAGACTTGTTCCATCTGTAGGCTGAGCAACTACCCCAAGAAATTGTGCAATTCTGGAGGGCAACCAACCTTCCCTCCAGAAATTGTGTAATCCTGATTGGCAACCTGCTGGGCTCAAGAATTGCGCAATTCTGGTAGTCAAAAGTCACAGAGAAAATTGTACAATTTTCCCCAGTGGGGCTGCTCAGCCCAAAATTTGTGCAAATATGGGTAGCAGTCAGCTGCTCTGCCTAGAAATTGCGCAAATCTCCTGGGCAACTAGCCTAGCTCCTAGCCAGAAATGCACATTTTCTCCCAGCTGTCGAGCAATCTCTTGCATGTACAGTTGAGTTAACCGTTCCCACCAGGACTGAGCAAAACTGACTTGCTTGCATGGGCTACTTCTCCCAAGGTAGCATGCAAAGGAATCCATTGTTTCAGGGATCTGTTTTTGGTAGTTGGAGGTTACATGCAAGGATCATTTCAGAAACCTCCCACCAAGTGTCGCTTTCCCTAGATTTGTGGCATGCGCAACACAACCTTGATGTTATCAAAACTCATCAACCAAACATTACAAAGCTCTTTCATCACATCAACCTTGTAGCTATGACATCCCACATCACATCTAGGAGCTGTCAACACATTCAACTCAATTGTTTTGGGGTAATCCCACTTTCCATGACTTGTGTTGCATTTCTGGTGCTTTTTTGTGTTTCACTTTGTATCAACACTATCTGCTTGATTTCAGTGAATGTTTGCAGTCGTTTACATGTATATTAGCTTATCCTAGCACTGTTTCAGTTTTCGTTGCTATCTCACTCCTGTTGCATGCATGAAATTGTTTTTCATGAACAGTCATCGATTCAGCAATTCACCTCACCTACATACATGTTATTCCATTTTCTGAATCTGTCATTCACCATTTGCATGCATGATCATTCACTTATGCTTACACTTAGTATCACCATGAATTCTCATTCACATTTGCGTTCAGTTTCCCATCGACGAGTCTCTGGGCAACCTCGGCGTGGACTCTCCCTTCACTGAGACAACATTGCACATTCTAAGGAAGGAAGGCTCTATCTTCCTCTCTAGAAATGTGCATCTATGCACAGCCACTATCCTCCAGGAATTATTTTTGCATTTCTAAGGGATAGTGACTACTAGCCGAGAAAATTGCGAAATGCAGTCCTGGAGCCTGCAATCACTGCCAGTTGAGATTGCACATTGTACAATTCCAGTAGTCAACAACCAGACTGGACTATGTATTGCAAAGTTCCAGTAGTTAGTCAGCCTCCCAGTGGCCTAGTCTATGCCTTGCACAGTCTTGGAACTTAGTCTCTCGACCTCCTGGCTGAAATCATGCAACCTTCATGATCAGTCACCGGGTATGTTGCAAGTCAGTTCTCAAGTTCATTTTGGTTTTCGACTGACAGATTGCTTGACATGAGTGTTTCCATGTCTCCAAGTATCACAGGTGTTCATCTGCCTCTTAGTAGAAAAAGTACAATGGTTTCCATGAGAGCAGAGTCAAAGACATCATTCAGAGCACACTTGGGGATGTAGTCGATCAAGAGTTTATGAGATTTCCTACTCACAAAGATATCAAGATGTTCATAAACAAGGAGATTAAGATATGACAACGGCAACATCACAATGAGGAACATCATGAACGACAATTGAAGGCAACATACTAGATGCAATAAACACGAGAGGAAGGTTGTTGACAACACAAAGGTAGAACAAGGTTGCAAGCTCAAGCAAATCCATTGTTGATGAAAGAAACTTTGGAGACTTAGGCTATGAGGTGATGAAGTGAAATGAAGACCATGTGAAGACAGAGAATGGAACAAAGAAGGAGTTTCATGTTCTAAAGCAACAACTCAAGATAGAACATGAAGCTGCACAGACAAGCGAATGAGTTGCATTAGGAACAGGAACAACAGTGGGTGCAACACGCACTCACGTATGAAACTGTGCCTGTACAAGTTAATATCCATCCCAATAGCTAGCATGGAGTAGACATGGTGAGTGGTGTTGTTTGTCGCATGCAAAGGATTTAGCAGCATGTATGTCATTATGCACATGCATGCGATCCAACCCATTCAAAACACTCATGAATGCAAAGACAAGAAGCATGTACAACCTAAGATGAACATGTATTTCAACAAGTTGATGCGCATGACCACCAACACACACTTGAAGATCAGCATAGACACTATGCATCAGTGTGTTTCTAGTTCAGCCACACCCAAGAATACCATACGCATGTTAGCATACCAGTTCGACGAAGTAGCCATACCAATGCCTGGATGCAACGGAGGCAAGAGTTTGCTTCACCAAGATGTCACCATGGGGTGCATGGAAACCATCACGGATGACCATGCTTGGCATCATATCACCACTTTCACCATCACAAGCACGTCAAAGAGTTGGTCTCATCACAACGGACCGAGTGTCGGTGATGTTGTGCATGGCTTCTCAAACCATGTTGTCTCACATGAGTACATGTGCATTGTAATGTAATGTCATATCAATTGTAAGTCAAGTGTCAATAGTTGGATGTAACAGTCATAGAGTAGATGAAGAGTCATGAGTGTAGATGAACTGTCAAAAAGGGGAATATCAAGGTTCACCCCACCCTTTGCTATAAATAGAACCTCATAACTCATTGTAAAGGCTTTTGGTCAACCAAGCTTCTGATAAGACTATCTTGGAGAGAGCTTGGATAGTATTGTAATGAGCCTCGGCTTCTCCACTACGTAGAGCTAGTACATATCTTTGGAGGAGTAGGCGGATGTGGATGTAACATTCCATTATTGGGACTAGTAGTTTGACACTTACACTTCTTTATATAATCAGAGGCAGCATGTTTCATGCATATGTTGTATTGTATTCCAGCTATCTTGTTTACTCTAAATGGCATATGTATCTTCTTTCTTATGCATGCATGTATGGACTATTCTGTATGAGTATGTATGAATCTTTCTTAAATGTGTTGTTGGCTTAACCATCACTTTGGATTTCCAGCTAACTTGCTTTCCAACTTGTGATGCATCTTCGCTCATGTGTTCCCTTCCCATTCGAGTACTATTACAGGTTTCAAGGGGTGCACTCATCTCAACCCCCATGTGTTAGAACCACTCATGCACCTTCCTTGACTCACTGTAGCTATCACATCCTTGCTACCAACAAAATTATCTTACTTGCCTCTATGTGAAATGGTAGTCAAGGCATTAGCATAGGACTCGTTGTCAGGATTCCTACACCAAATGGTATAAGGTTTGATTGGGACTTCTTACCAGGGAGAACCCCTAACATGCTGGCAAGTCCAACACCATCAACATTTTGGTGCTAGAAGGAGGGAGATATGACAAGCTTAGTCCTCACATCTATTTTGAATCTCTATGCATCTATCATGACTAACTAACGAGTTTCTCTTTCAGAATGCATGTATTATGGAAATGATTTCATCATCTTAGAAAAAATCTCAGATAACTTGTCTCATAAGACATTTGATGGTGGAGGCTACGTAGCCTTGGTTAGCCACATAGTCATCATTGTAGGCTCATGCAAAAGATATGGATTCTTTGAAGAATACATGAGCTACGCGCTACTCGTCTACACGCTTCATGGGCACCCAGTGCACTAGTGTGCCACGCTGCCTGAAAAATATATTCATTCTCTTGCTCATCTGGTTGTAGAATAGATCACGATTTCAATCACTTTAACTATAAAGAACTCAACAAATAAATTATGGAATTACAAAAAGCACACGATGAATCCAATGAATAGTTTCACACACACTTTTGTAATATTCCATACCAATTCCCCGAAGATGACATTGATTAGGAATTTCTCTATGGGAGATTTGAGTATCTTCTTTACATATCTGAAAATATGCAATTCTTGAAATCACTCGAAGCCCACTCATACTCCAGTGATGGAACTCCACAATCATGAGTAGGCACAATCATTGTCACAAGTGACTATCCGTCTTCACCTCATCAAATAGCCCAAACACCATGGAGTGATGTGGGAGATCATGCACATACCTCTATTGAAATGTCACATCCTCCCACCCCACCTTCTCTTGAGATTTGTGTAGATTTGGCTTGCACGCCTATTGGTTTTCATGTTGATTCGTTCCCTCGACCTCCGTCCTCACATTTTGTTGATCCTCCAGATTGCACTGTCTTGTGTTCTTCCATGCTAGACTCCTCACCTGTTGTGAATGAGGATGAAGTTGCTGATGGAGTTGGTGTTATGAAGCCAACCTGCACCATCATTTATGATGAGTGTTTGTGGGAATCTAAAGAAGAACCTGCAGTGAAGGATGACTCCCTTCTAGGTGTGCCTAATCCACTTCATCCTGACATCCCTTGTGATTTGGCCACTATTGATTCCCTCCATGAAAACTCATTTCCGGATGCTTCTAATTCTGATCATTCATAGGACACATCGGATGTCAGTCTGTCATCACAGTGCGGAGAAGACACATCCTCCTCTGGAAATCCATCCAATCTGTCATCTATCTTTCCTAAAAACACAGAGGGTGAACATCATTGCTTCCCATCTACACCTCTACCCAATTCATCAAATCATGAGCATGCCGACAAACATCTCGAATTTTCTGATCTTGGTTGTCATGATCTATTCACTTCCTCATCCGATCACCATATTGATTCAACCATTGTTAATCTGTCCAAGACACGAGTCTATGATGATCTATCTTTCAATGAAGTTGAAACCCCCCAGACTATCGAGGCACTTCAGCCCAAGCTGATGGTTATGTCAGGCCCTCACTATCCTGAGGTTGGTTTCACTGCTGGTCAGGAAATTGTTGAAACACTCAAGGCTCCTCATCACTCTCTACTTTGCATTGAAGATAAACCAAACACCCAGAGTTCACTTCCTCCACTTGAACTACACGATCCCATCACTCACACGTTGGAGGAATCGTACACATCAAGCACACATGCACAACAAAAGTGGTCTACCTTTCTCATGTTTGCTTGCATGCCATAGTCAAGAGAATGTATACACTCAACATCTACATGTAGTGTAGCACAACATCATGGCAGCTCCACAAAATGCATGTCATGCACTGTTGGGCGCGGGATCCCCCAAGGGAAGTTTTGGGGCTAAGAGTCCATATTTTGGTCCAATTTTGTAATACAAATGTAAATACTCCGCATTTTGTGGGTGCAGAGCGCGTAGATGTTAAAGAGTCATAGGGTTGTCTGCCCTTATTTTGATAATGTAATGTCTGCTGTAGAAGACATACCCATGGTCCACTGACCATGGAATTGTATAAATAGAGTGAAGATCGAAGTAATTAGAGGCATCGAATAATGGAATCATGGATTATGATCAAACACGTATGAGAGATAGCTCTGAAGTAGAATTCTAAATCTTAGGTTGTAATGTAGGTAAAGGCTCTGCAATTGAGTGTACAAAGGCCTAGAAGTCTGCAGCTGAGTGTGCGGACCCCTGCAGCTAAGTGTGCAGGGCGAGTCATTCCTGTAATCATCTGGAATTATCAATAAAGAGAAGTATTCTATCAATTCTATGTCTTTATTTCCTGTTTGTGCATCTATTATATTGGGTATGAATTTCACTTCTAATGCTTATATGATACGTGAATATATGTAAATGTGTTGATGAAGTATACAAAAGTAAGAACATCTATTTACGTGAAGCTAAATAAGATCTTTTAATAAGATAAGTAAGATACTCATCACAATTTCGGAGATATAGCAGCTCTCTGCACTAGCAGCGTGAAAGGACTTTATCCCCTGATTAGGGTTGTGTGAAACTGATTGTAACATTTCGCAAAGGTACTCAAGGGATAAGAAACCTGCAAAAATGCAGGTATAGTTGGAATAAAATGACATCATAACCATCTCAAGGGTGCAGAAGCTTGGTCCCAGCATACCTCCATACTGCTTCAGGTGAGACTTTAGTGTGTGCTATGCGGGCTGATGCCAAAAGGGCCAGTAGTGTAGGGATTTGTTTGGCTAACTAACGCTGAACCTGGGTCAGGCCCCCTCAATCCAAAAAATGGTTCCATTGTCGAGACCGGAATCTGCATAAGAGATGTGTTATGTCGTATCATTGGAAGCCAACTAACAAAGAAATCGAAGGTTGGTTGGATAGAAGACTTCACGAGTTCACAACACAAGAAAACAGAAACGCGCAATTGTCAAAAGAACAGTGGTTAGACAGGCACTTGTATACAACGATCCACAAAATCATTTTCGTGTCCTTCCCTACTGAGCTATACGAGTGGATCGCGAAGCTAGCAGATAGCCAAGGAAGGTGGAAACTTGATGGTCCTATTATGCGGACCCCAAAGCTAGTGCGAAGGTTGGAAGAATCACAGGATAAGATCATGCATGCCATCGATCATTGGATCAGTCACATTATAGGAGGATTTGTTACTGAGTTCGCGGTCGACACCTCAGTCAGCTATAGCGAGGTAGAGCGACACTTTTTCAAAGGACCATGAGGTAAGTACATAAAATATTTGAATACTTGGTTTAAAATGTTGTTGTGTGAAAAGCGCGTTATGCATCTGCCTTGATGTTCAGGTCTACACAAAGTGGAAGAATTTACAGAAACGAAGGAAATAAGGGTCCAGGGAATAGCCCATTGGTTTCACCTCCATGAAGGGACGAAGAAGGGATCATGAAGGTCTCTCCACGAAGTTCTATTTAGTTGATAAGACAAGGATTTCCATGAATTCGACCTCCACCCACACCACCACTGCCTTCACCTCCATCACCTCCAACTTGACCCGTACCACCTCCACCACCATCGCGATTCAGTATGGCAAACACAGTGAAGTTAAATTTGTTCAAAGGCTTGGGAAATGAGGACCCAGAGAAATTTCGGTTCATTGTGAGGGTTGTATGGGAAGCTCAAGGCGTCATAGATGAACATATAAAGAAAGTGACACTGGTTAGTGCTTTGCAAGATCGCGCGCTAACCTGGTATATTAAGTACTTTAGCAATAACCCAAATACTAGAGTAGAGGACATCCAAGAAACACTGAATAAGGAATTTAGCAGGCCTAAATCTGAAGCGCAATCGATTGTTGGATTCAAAGAGATTACGATGCTACTAGGCGAGATGCCTTGGGAACTAGATTAGAGGCTGAATGTATGATCCGTGAAGCCAACATGAATTTGACAGATGGACAACATAACGAGTGGTTTGTGGCTTCACTACTACCACACCTAAGAAGTGCGCTGTTGCGGCAAAAGATAGCAACTTAGGTAGAGGCCTTGAGGATTTACATGCGACCCCTATGCAAGATCCTAATCTAGCAGTTTGGCAGATCTATGCACAACTGAAGAATCTATTTCTTGAGATGAAAATCTTGAAGCAAGATAGGATGGTTCAGTGGGAGGTACGCAAAGAAGTATGGTGCGTGAAATGCAAGAGTCAGGGTCATGACAAAGACCACTGCCCGATATTTACAAATTACCTTGTAGGAAGAGGACTGATGCCTTTAAGCAAAAAGCTCAAGTAGGACCTAGCGCGGCACCTGCTTTGTGGTGTGTTATCTGTCAAATAGCTGGAAAACATGCCACAGATAACTGCCACTTGTTACAGAAGTATACACAAGCTCCGTAGTAGTTGTTCTGCAACTTTTGTAGATTAGTGGGACATGATGAGCATATTTGCAGAAGCTATGAATTGATGATGGATAGAACGCCCGCTTACATGGTTTAGGCCGAAACACGGCCCCTTGACTTGAATGCAGGGATGGCATGGATATGATTTCAAGGGCACGGATGAGGCCGAGGTGGAGGAAGACCTAGTAGAGGTTGCAGACCATTGATTTTCTACAATTGTGGAGGGCCAGGACGCTATGCCCATGATTTCACTAATCCAACGCACCCATCGTGCAAGTATTGCACGCTATTTGATCATGAAATAGAATATTGTTTTACATGGATAGCAAGGATACATGACAAAGGAGTGCTACCACCTCCCATGACTCAGAACCTACATATGATGAGATCTGAGCCATACGAGGAATATTTAAATGTAAATATAGTGCTCCAAAGTGGAATCACGATAGGAGATGACAAGGGCAAAAACCAGAAGACAGTACCTTGGTTTGCAAGGCCCCGATGAAAGAAGTTGAGTTTCATTTGGAGCAAGCTCGGGAAAGCTTCATTGATACCTCCACATCAGGAAGCAAAGATAAGCTTGAGCCGAAGATGGACCCCTCTATGCTCATAACATTCCTGGAAACCTGTATGAAGTTACTGCGCAATAGTAAGGCTATGAAAGGGTTACAGGAACTCATCAACAGATGTGCTGGGACCATGCCAGGAGAACCGCATGTAGTCCGGAAGGTTGGAAAGAATAAGACAAGGATGGGGCATGAAATGAGATTGACCGCGCAGATCGAAGAATACGAGATGGATCAAGTCATTCTAGATTTGGGATCAGATGTGAATGTTTTACTAAAGTAGACATGGGAACGAATGGGGAGACCTGTGCTACGATGGTCTCTAGTTTAGTTCAGGGTGGAAAATCAACAGAAAATCATACCCATGGGGCAACTGTAGGGAGTAACCGTGGATATTGAGGGAGTGAGTGCACTGGCAGATTTTTAAGTAATAGAGATTGTTTATGAAAACAATCCCTACCTTGCGCTCTTGGGAATTGACTAGGCTACTGATATGAACAGGGTAATCAATTTGAAGAAGTGAAAGATGATATTTAAGAAGAAGTCACTATGTGTAATAATACCCCTAGACCTTGTTAAAGGATCGCACTATACAGAACTAGTCCGTGACTATGAAAGTGATGATGATCTAGACTACATCTACAAGATAACAACGCGAGACCAAGACTGGGTGAATCCCACTGCGAATGGCCGATTACATGGGAGTGTGAGAGTTTCAATATTTCATATTTCGATGAAGAAATAGAATTCTAGTAGAATCCGTTACATGAAGTAACTACGTTGAGTTGCAATATGATGACTCGATCGCTGCGTTGTGTGTTGTCAGAGGAAAGGAATCTCCCTACTTATGATGGTGTAAATGAAGTAGATACTTTTTTGGATTCATTTGAAAGGGAGGTGCTGGAAAAGTACTGCTTTGAGGCCTTGGACTGGGTACTGCATGCTACACCCACAAGATGGTGGGGTATGCACAAAGGAAGCTTTGATGACTGGCGCAAATGTAGGAGAATGATGCGTGCACAATTTGGGAAGCCTAAGATGCAACTAATGGACAAGTATGATGGACAGGATGATCCGCACATGCATCTAGCCAAGTGGACGCAGGCCTATGGAGAAAAGCCCCAACCTGAGAAGATGCACATGTACTCTGTGCTAAAGTACTTGGTCAATAAGCCTGTGTTGGGGGCGTGAATTTGCAGATGGCTTTTATTGTTCCAAGAGTACAATTTTGAAGTTGTTGTAAATCCTGGACGATTGAATGCGGGACCAGATCATTGGTCTTGCATCGAATTGGGGAGGAACCTACTAGTTTGGAGGAAGGATTACCTGATGCGTAGCTCTTTGTTGTGCACATCGCGAATGGAAATTCGAGGATATAATACACTTTCTAACAATTGGAACTACACTGAAAGGATACTCTGTTTGGAAAAATAAGGAATTAGTGGTACACACGACAGGTTTACCTATCATTGTTGGGAATATATATAAGATGGGGAATGATGAAGTACTGTGAAGGTATGTACCTAAGTTTGAACGAAGCATCATCCTCGTAGATGCTCAGGGGGGTGCCGTGAGAGGACATTATGCAGAAAGAGCAACTGCGTAGAAGATTCTATGTGTAGGGTTGTGGTGGCAGCCCCTTCATCAGGATTCAGAAGCATATTGCAAGGCATGTGATGTACGTCAAAGAATAGGTAGGCCATCGTGGAGGGATGAAATTCCTTTGAATCCACAAGTAACGTTGCAACCTTCTAAAAATGGGAAATAGATTTTGTATGATCCATCAAACCTCAAGGAAAGAAATGCGTGAGGTATATTATTACTACGATGGAATATTTTATTTGTTTGGCAGAAGTGTAGTGAGTGAAGGATTGTACAGGCATGACTACCGAAAATTTTCTATTTGAACATGTACTGACACGATTTGGCTATCCAAAGATCTTGATGAATGATCATGGTACACACTTCTTGAATGAGACAATCAGCACACTAACGGAGGAATTTTAGGTGTATCACCAAAATAGCACACCTTCTCACTCACAGGCTAACGAAAAAATGGAGGCACTGATCAAAGTGCTTGAAAATGCTTTGACCATGGTATGCAATGCTCAGTGAAGTGATTGGGACCTATGCATACCTATAGTGTTATGGACTTATCAGACAACATGCAAGAAGTTGATGGGACAGACACCTTTTAGGCTTGTCTATGGAGTGGAAGCCGTAATTCCTATGGAATACATCGTGCCTAGTCTACACATGGCAGTGATCACAGGTATGACAGATTGCAGAGTCCTAGAAGAGAGTCTCGAACAGTTGGATGAGCTTGAAGAAGAATGATTTTTGGTAGGATTTCACCAGTAGGTCCAAAAGTAGCATGAAAAGGTATGGGACGACCGAGACATCAAGATGCACACATTCAAGGTAAAAGATCTGGTTTTGTTATATGATAGTAAGTTTGATAAATTCACTGAAAAGTTCAAGATGCACTCGTTAGGGCTGTATATTATTAAGGAGATTATCGACAGAGGTGCGGTACAACTGGTCAAGTTAAATGGAGAACCCTTCCCAAGAAAGGTGAATTGCAATCGCTTGAAGCCATATACCGGCGATGTGACTATACGACAGAGGAACAGTTTTAGTGCCCCAGGAAGTGAAAAGGAGGCATGAGACTATAAACTACACTGCCCGAGAGCTGTGTGATTTTAAGAGTGCGCGAAGCAGCGAAGTGTCACAAGGTTCACGATAGCACGAAGACAGCTGCGCCCGCGTGCAGGTCTGCTGGAAAGTGACTGTTAAAGTCACTATTCATGATTTGCTGGTTGGTTTCAAGCCAAATGGAGTGGACGGTAGGAATTTGAGGTGAACTTTATGGGTTAGATTCTTGGAAATCTGCCACCAATCTAGCATTAATGGGCCGAATGTGGGGGGAATAGTCGAATTCAAATTCAAAAGGCCGTATAAATTACAAGTGGCTATAGTGAAAAACAGTTGGCATTTTTAGAACTGAGTTGTTGTGCTATCAAGTGTATATGGACCTTTCAAACTTTGAGGCTTTGAGAGTAAGTTCAGTGTTTGAAACATTTCCAAAGGAGATGTAGGACCTTCTAACTAGATTGATGTCAACAGCCATGGAAGCTGCGTAGGAAATTGTGGAAGTAGAAGCCCCAGAGTGCACCAAAGTGATAGTTGAGGTCCCTAAATCACCTCGAACACCGAGACCTAAGAAGGATAAGAAGGCTATGATCCCAGTGCACATCTCGCCCAGAAATCCACAGAGGACCAAACTCATATTGCAGGAAAATGGGAAGGCCATTAATCTGGAGGCCAAAGAGGAGGAAGAATTTGAAGAAATCTTGGTAGATGAGGAGGATGTAGAGATGGAAGTTGAAACCTAGGGTGTGGACCCTATTACCTGGTTACCTGAATATGTTTCTCCATGCAAGGGTAAAGCCAAGGTGTCAAAGGATATAGATGAGAGCAAGATCTCTCTGCAAACTTCGCTACTCCCAGAAGATATTATTTTTGATGGACCACATTTGGGGTGGGTTCCTGTGTTGAGATTTGAATATTGGGACCTCGCAGACCACGAGAAGTTATTGCATTTAGTGACTGAGAAGCTAATGCACCAGAAGATGGACGCAATGGCTGGAATGATTAAATTGGATCTGCGCAAATGGCTCATAGGTGTAGAGAAAGCTAGGTTGCTAAACCTGCTCTAGGAGCCGCATTACCATCACACCCTAGTGACCATCTTTGTAATCAGGCAGCTGCTCTACTTGGTTCATGATGGGTGCTTGTGGCTGGAGGAGCCCATCCCCATCACAGATCATTTGATTCACTGGATTACATGACTACCTTACTCAGGAGAGGATCCAACCAACATTTCAGAGGGAAAATGTCGTGAGTTGGCCCGCACAGAAATGATGAAGAAGAAGTCCAATATGGATAAGAAGAAGTGAGGGTATGCCATCTCCAGCATTAACAACCCTACAGTCAAGGTCGCGACACAAATTTTGGCAGGGAAGATAATGCGGAAGTGCCCTGCGGATGAGGTGCCTGTGCTAGTGGTTGAACTAATGGCCCAATGTCCAATTCAGCTGGGTGAACTATCTATGCGGTGAGTTCCTTGTGAACTGTCACAAGGTATAGGAGCAGGGAAAAATGTTTCATTATGCGTGGCTCCTGTTTTCAATAGTACTTGTTAGTGTTGGTATATTCATCCCTCTGTCAGTGATCAAATTCTCTTGTTGCATTGTATGTTAGGTGTCTGACCCGATCAGCTGAATTCCATTAGGGTCATGGATCAGCTAATGGTAGTGGCTTATTATACATTGTCCCTCATGTGCTAGCCCATTTTCATTCATCTAGATCATCTGCAGTAAATTGTTGTCTTTAAATATGCAAAATTCATTTTTAGGGTTTTAGGTCTCATTAGGTCTAGGGTTTCGTCAATAAGGTCTTCATAATGCTCAATAATAGTCAGCACGCACATGAGGAGGTCAAATAAAGTTTCAGCAACAATAATTTCCATAATCACATGCTCAGTGATTGATTTTTCCTCAAAACCCTGTTTTTAGGAAAAACTGAGTTTTTTATGTTTTCATGTATAAATTTGATGTAATTTCATTTTTTTTCATATGTAATAACCTCAGTGGCAACCCTGGTCACCTTGCCAAGCCTCTGCAACTCCATCACTTGCAAGGCAAATAAAAAGTCAAAGCATTCAGTTCATTAAAGGCAAAAATAAAGCAAACTGCCCAAAAATAGAGTTTTAAAAGCAAGTCAAAGGCAAACATTACAAAATGGGTTTGTATAAGTGAAAAATTAAAATCCTTTGTATATAAACCATTTGTTATGTTTAAAGAGTTCATTTGCATCTAAAGGAGAAAGAGTGAATAAGTGAAAGGTTGTGTTGAAGCCAAAGAGAAAAATCGCAACAACTTTGGCAAATTTTAGGGGCGCAACACATTGGGTCGTGGGTGCGGTGCATCCATCTGGCGCGACGTATTGGACTACACTCTTTAATGTAAAAATTACACAGGCATGGTGCATTGATGTGGTGTGGTGCACTGTGTTTGTGGTGCGACGCACAGGGTTTGGAAGCCGATTTCATCCACAACCACCTCCTAAACTGCCAAATTTGCTCAATCTTCAGTTGTTCAAGTAAGTAAAAAATTCCTCCATGATCAGTGAATGAGTTTCTCTTGGTTTTTATGGTGTTTTAATGAGAAAAGCTTGAAACCCTACCTCCTTGCAATTTTTGTCAAAACCAATTGCATAGGGTTTACAACTTGTGTTTTTTGCTGCTAACTCTTCTCCTAGCCTTTTCTCACTCCCTCACTCTTTCATTCCATCATTCATTTTCTTCCTCTCATTACATTTTCATCGACCCATTCCCCCAATTCCCATATCCCTAAGTTTACTAATTCTAAAGCCCTAATCCCACTATCCCAAACCCTAGTTAAAAATTCCCAAACCCTAACTGCTACCCCAAAGGTTAAATACTATTCCCTAAACCCTTCTATTCCCCAAAATCCTGTCAACAACATTCCCAAAACCCATAATATACTTTCCCTCTACAGTGCCTCATACATTCTCATCCTTGACAACAAAAGGCTAAAGACACCATAAATCTCTTCATACTCATCAAAGAAAACTCAAACATTGGCAAACATGGAGTCAGATCCTTCCTATGATCGAAATGAGGAGACACTCAGTGATTCTTCTAGAGAAATGCATGCACCAAGGAGACCTCACAAGGGTGGTAAACATATACGAGAAGAGCCTACTTCACTTGCCAAGCTACTAGCCTATCCTCTTGCTGTCACATGCTTTAAACACCAATCTTGTTATTAGTTCTGTGAGATGGCAGAGAGATTCTAGTACCATCATGAGTTGGCCAGATTATTTGTGCTCCATTTTCATAATGGTCAAGTCACTTTGGCAGGTGTGACATTCACCTTGACACCCGAGACTATTTCTCAAGCAACTGGCATTCCAAATGTTGGTGTGCAGTGGAATAAAAGGTAATGGATTGATAGAGAGCATTATGAGCCTTACATCAAGGCTAGTTATCAGAGGCATCTTAGTAGAGTTTTTCCCTTTAGATATCTAAAGGACACATATGCTCCCTTGATGAAACTCATAATTAAATATTTCCGCTGTGAGGGCCGGTTTTCTCGCCTATATGCCTATCACATCAGATTGTTGATGCACCTCACTAGGGTGAGAATGATGAATCTCCCCTATTTTATTTGTTGAAACATTGAAAAGATGAGCACCTTAGTGCATAGGAAGCCTCCTCAGCAGCAGTATAACAGTATATATCATTTTGCACTAATCAAAATTGTGGTCTTGCATCAGCTTGGTTTACAGAACATCTCATGGGAGGATTTCATTTCACATGAGGTCTTCATAGGTCCTCAAGTACCCCCAATAGTTTTTCATGAGACAATAGGACCTTCACATCAGCAGGAGATTCATGAGACACAAACCACTAGTGTGCCAGTGTTTGTCACCTATCAAAAGGGCACTAGAAGGTTGTTTGTAGCGGCAAAATGAGTATTATCTCCACCCGGGGTGGAAGGGGTCTCATTTCCTCCATCATCAGAGCAGGTACAAGACAAGGGCAAGTAACCATTATGGTGAGCCCCAGTATTGTAGCAATAATGCTACAACTCCTGGGGCTTCCTGTCTCTTAATTTTATCAACCCGGTAGTTCGTACAAACTTGGAAGCGGCGGTGCTATATGCACAAGTACTAGCTCTTGTCGTAGCTGTCACTTGGTCAGCTGGCACAAGTCCGCTAGGGCTCAAGCCAACTTCTATAGGCTCTCAGAAGAAGCTTGCTAATTGATGGACGAAGGCTATCTCAAGGGAAATTGATCTACTTTGCAAAAATGAACTGAAAGCCAACCAAAACATGGAAACCCTAGTAAACCCTAATCTGACTAGTTTAACCTCTATGATGCAATAGTGAGAGTGCAAATGTCTAAGAATGATTCCATTACTTCTAATGATGTGAAATGCATGAACTTAAACTACTTTTATTGAAAAGAACATGTTTTTGTATTTTTGCTTAAATGGTTGGAGTGATGATGATTTTGTTTCTTATTAGGGTTTGGCTGTGCAGAGGTGGTGCGAAGGGAGAGAAAGCTTGGGAAAGGCCAGGAAGGTTCATAGAGGGTCTAAGGGGTCCCTAACACCCTTCCAGAGAGTCTCACAAAGTTTGGCTGTCAAGGAACCGTGTTTATGGGCTTCTACAGGAAGTCTGCAGGGGTTTCTACAGGAAGTTCTGAGATTCTTCTACAGGATGTTATGAAACGAGGATTTTGGAGGATGGATGGAGGGAAACAAGTAGAGGAACGAGTATGGAGGTGAAATAGGAGTGTAGGGAGGTCTAGGACTTGGAGGATGGAGTCAAGGAGTGGTGCAGATGGTGAGATTTGTTCAAGGAGGGATGAAACAAGGTTGCACAAGAAGATGAGAATCATGGCAAAGTAAACGAATGAGGTAAATGTAAGGTAAGGGTTCTGAGTGAAGGATGAAACAGGTAGGTTGGATGGAGTATGTGCAGGTAAGGAAGGGTAATAGGTACTCTGCAAGTGGCTTTTCAAACTTGAACAAACAAAGACATGCAAGAAAACAAAGATCTAGTTATGCTACCCTAATATGACCTAGCTAACAGTAACAAGAATGGACAACAGGTTTATTTGCAAGGAAAACCATGTACATCACGTGAGTAAGAACATTCAAAAAGATCTAAATGCATGACAAACTCCTACCAATTGAATCTAATCATAAAAAGCTACTTTAACCAACAAAAACAACCAAAATATCAAAGCAAGATCTAAAGAGCAGATTTCATTTTAAGAACGCAGCAAACACATAAAGATAAACAAGGGAGGTACTGGGCGCTTGAGATGGGCCCAACCCCAAGAACTACAGCCTCCCAAGAGCGATTTAGAGCTGGTGCAAAGCTGGATCCATCTTTATTAATCAAGAAATGAAAAGTTACATCAAAATTGTCCACAAGGAGAGCTTGAGAATGAGCTGAAAGCAAAGCTAATTCATGGCCTAAAAATCGAACTACAAGCTAGCTAACTAATGGCTAAAACAAAATGACTAACTAGCTACAAAAATGACTACCAACTAGCTAACAAAACGACTACCCACTAGCTAACTAAAATGAGGCCCCAAGCCCTCTTATTTATACAATTTGAGGACCCAACAGTCCTCCTAAAAGTTAGGGACTTGGCTGCCCAAGACTTGGAGTTAACAGTAGTCCAACTTGACTTGCTTGGCTGCCCTTGTGCTCATTGATTTGGTGGCCTTTGAACTCCGAGCTGATGGTGGAGAATTCGAGGTAAGGGCCCATAAATGAGGGGGACACCTTCCTACAAATCCTCTAGCTTGTTCTCCCACGAATTTGGCTGCCAAGTGCTCATTAAGACCTTCAATTTTGTCTCCAAGTTGACCAAAAAGGCTACACAAAGCACCCATTAGACTTGTTGGCATAATGACTAACCAAATTCACTCTATTAACATAAAAATAATCAAAAAAATGCAATAAACAAATGAGAATGGTGGACTAAGCCAAATTAGGAAGTTGAATGAGCCCAAATAATTGTACATTTTTGGGGCTCATCATCACCCCCCTACTGAAAGTGTTGCTCATCCTCTGAGCAACCAATATCTCTCCTCATCTGATGGCCCTGATGGACTCCTTGTCATGCCAAGCTTTTGAAGTGATGTCCTCTTCTCTGCCATGAAACCATGCTTCCTTGCTTCTTCCCACTACTTGCTCCTTTTCCTAAAGAATTCTCAGCTTGGGTATGATTGTGCAAGTATATTCAATCTGATGGCGGAAATGGTGGTGAAAGGAGATGAAACCAGTGGAGGATAGAAGAAAAGAGTGGTTGCATGCCTCCTCAATAGACTGCAAGCTTCAAATCCCTCTCCAAAATTGATTCTGGCCTGCCAAAAGGCTTCTACAGGAAAGTCCTGTAGCTTCCTGTAGAAAGTTGAACCGTGACTAAATTGTGCCCGAACCTTGAAAGAAATGAGTGTTCATAGAGGGGATGGATGTGCTTGGGGTGGCCAACACATGTGCTACCTCCTTAGCTAAAATCTCGGCCCATTTCTCCTTTTGTTGCCCTTTTTTCAAACTTTCCTGTAGAAACTGTTCGCTGGCTTCTACAGGAAAGTCCTGTAGTGGCTTTTTCTGTCTTCCTGTAGAAACAGACATCACCATTATATTATGCTCGGCTGTGGGTGATTTTCCTTTCAGCTTGGCTGTGGCTATCCTAGACTCAAGCCTGTAATATCCCATCCCGAGGTAGAGCACAAACCAGTTCGGGATAGAGCACATAGCCACAATCAAAACTACTCAAGAATCTGCTAAGTGGGGAACGATAAAACCTCATCTTGCTGCAATCAGCCCATACTGTAATTCCTTGGCCCTATTTGCAAGACTTGTCAGCTTCAGTGTTTTACTCTCTGTAGATATGTGAGGAACTGCTATCATTAGCCATCCTTATTGCAGTAGACACCCAAGGATTTTTAGCTTTGTTGGCCTGCTTGCCTGCTTGTATACAGAAGTGGATTTTTTTGGGATTTCCTTAGAGAGAGCGCAGAGCTATGCCTCTGTTATGCACACAGTATATAAAATTCACAATTTTCTGCAAGTGAGCCTTAATAGTGGCTCAATTATGAATCAACCCCTGGAGAAAATCCCGCATACAACAACAATTCTCATGCAGCGATAAGAAAATGACTTGTAATTTCATGAACAGACTTTTATTCACAATTTCCTACCCCTTCAACACGTCAACTCCACCGGCTTTTTAATCAATTGCGTGGGAGAATTATGTTCAGGCCTACCTCATTAAGAATCGCCACCCCTGACATGAACAGTGCAAGCTCTTCGTAGGCTGGGTTTCTTGTAAAACAGCTTCCTGTAGAAAAACGCCTGTAGAGTGTGATTCGGCCTTTGAGTGAGCCCGCTGCACTAGAGAATTTTGAAAAGAGGTAGGAAACTCAGCGGAGGAAGATAGATTAAGCCGATGGTGGAAGCAGAGGATGTATTCTTTGAGTGAACACAATGCAAGTGCAAGTTGACTAACGGTCTTTGGATTTCAGCCGAGCGCTCAGTGATGTCCGCGTGATTTTTGGAGTGAGGTGGCAGAGACGTGTGCTGGCCCATGCAACTGTTGTCTCCACTGCAGTTTTAACTATTGGTTCTCTTCTGTTAATCTCTTACCATCAAACACGCTGAAGTTTAACTGTTCATTACTGCCCGTTTTTAATTTCCTCCCTGAGATGGCTGAGTGCACGTGTCTCATTCACCCACCAAGTGCTGTTGAACTGGATGAGGGTGGCCAGTTAGCTGGCCACCGATTTGTCTAAATCCAACCATCTCATTGTTCACGCAGATTTCGAATTACATTCATGCAACAGAGGAATTAGTTTAGTCACGTACCTGCAAGTCGACTGGCTGCTATGAAGCTCTTTGCTGATGCATGATTGGATTCCTTGGTTGCATGAGGGCGTGGCTGATGATTTTTGATTGTTGTTCCGTGTGCAGGTGTCCTCTGGCCGGATCTGAGCTCCAGACAATCGTTTCCATGTTCAAACCTGCACGTCCAAGCTGCTGTTGCTGCATCTTCACCAAACCAGAACTTGTTTTCGACATTTCTCCCAAACGCCAAAGCGGATCGAGCTGAAACTTGCTGAGCATGTTTCTACCATCATTATGCATCTCCCATATCAAATTCGTGATCCATGGATGCACGGATTTCGAGAAAAATGGAAAATGGCTGAATATTTCAGAGGTCGATTTCTCGGAAACCATGCATTGGAATCGGCTGAAACTGCTTGGGTAGGCTACTATCATCCATGTGCATCTCCCCATGAAACAAGTTTTGAAATGGATGCAAGGTTATGGAGAAAATGCAAAAATGGCTGATGGTGATGGAGGCGGATTTCTTGGAAACCGTGCACCGGAATTGGCTGAAACTGCTGAAGCATGTTGCCATCGGCCTTGTACAATTCCCCATAAAACGGTTTGTCAAATGGATGCATGGTTTTCAAGTTATGGCAAAAACAAATTTGGCTCTAGGTATTTTTGCTTCAAGGCTTTTTGCATGTGCTTGCATGGGATGACAAAATGAATTTTGCTTGTGATGCAGGTATGGAGATGATGGAGGAGGAGTTGGAAGATGGCATGAGGGCTTCTGAACCCTTGAGGAAGCTACCATGCTCGCCAAACCACTTTTTGAAATGCATGCCTAGTTTCCCACAATTTCTACAGGAAGATCCTGTAGAAGCACAATGAGAAGCACAAGGAGGTGAAAAAAATGATGGATGAAGGCAAGGGATGAACACACAAGTGCTTGCAGGCCTAACCAATAGGCTCCCATCATCAGATTCACTTTTGAAATTGGATTTGGCTCGTCCAAAGGTTCTACAGGATGTTTCCTGTAGAAATTCAGAGCTTTCCTGTAGAAGACACAGTTTTGAGGAAAGAAGCTTAATGACATGAAAAGAATGATGGAAAAGGGGTGAGGAGTGGAAACATAGATGAGTGTAGGCCTCATGGTCATATTCCAAGCCTTCAGGTCCTCTTTGGAGATCAATTTGGCTTTTTTGTAAGCTTCCTGTAGAAGATACGAAACTTCCTGTAGAAGGCACAAAAACTCCTTTGTCTTTGATTTGAGTGCTCCTCCTGTCATGAAATGTCCTTCTTTAACCTGCAATGTCATTGCTGCAACATGAAATGGAGATTAGCTTTATTTTTCTTTTTCTTTTTCTCTTTTCTTTTTGAAAAACAACTAGGGCGCCTCATGGAGGTTTTCACCCTAATTGCCTGCCTTGGGCGCCTCCAAGGGAGGTTTTCACCCAAAGATCTTTTTCTCTTTTCCTTTTTTTTCCAACCCATTGACCGCCTCATGGAGGTTTTCAATCAATGAGCCAACCTAAGGCGCCTCCAAGGAGGTTTTCACCTTAGATTTCTATTTTCCTTTTTTCATTTTTTTCTTTTTCTTTTTTCATTTTTTTTCTTTTTTTCTTTTTTTCTACCCTACCCTACTTGAAAAACAAAATCATTTTCAAGTATAAGAATACTTCCAATGGAGCCATGTGCACATCGAGATTAGAGACAAGATGATGTAAAGGCTCGGAATGCATGCTTTGACAACTATCCAAGTTTCAGAGACAAAATGATCTGACTTTGAAAGTACAAAACATAGCTGAGGAAGAGAGTACTGCTGCAACTGAGTGACCTTCTGAAACCATATCTCAATATAGCTTTGATATCCTCGGTTCTTTTGTTGATCTGGATCATTCTTCATGTCACCTTCCATCATGACCTTCTGATCTTCCTCTTTTTGTTGATCTTCCTCTTGAGTACATGGAAGATTTGATGGTAACCATGAGGGATCTCTCTCGATCTCTGATTCTGGTGTCTTCTCTTCATTAAGTGCAGCCCATGGTTCTTTGATCTCCTCTTTGGAATCTTCTTTTGCTTTTGGTCCTTCAATGTTGTCAATAGATTCCTTCTTTTGCAACACTCTTCCTGATCTATGGTGAAGATCATTGAGCTCAAGAGGAGTCATTTGCACATGTTGTGCCTCAGATTTGCAATGGGGTTGAGCTACTCCATTGCATGGCTTTTGAAATGGTACGGGTAGATGAGTGGAGGTGTGAGTTTGAGATGGAGATGGATGGCATTGTGGTTGGGTAGGCATTTGGGGTTGCCTTGGTGGAGGAGGAGGCGATGGTTGTGGATGAGCAGGTGGTGGAGGAAAATGAGCGGGATGAGAGTTGTACTGGGGCCTCCACTCCTGATAAGGTGCATTCCACTGAGGCTGTGGCTGAGCATAAGAGTGAAATGAATGAGCAACTGGTTGGGCATAATATGGATCTGTGAAGGAACAAGGAGGATATGACCAAGGAGGAGGTGTAGACCAGAAAGGATGAGCAGGGGGATCCCAAGAAGGCATGAAAGTGGCTTGATAAGGGTCATAATAGGTCTCGGGTATCCCTTGCATCTCCTGCTGGTAAGATCTAGGTCCATGTGGCCTCCTTTGGTTCATATAATAGAGTGATTCAGTGGCTCCCTTGGCTCTTTGATATGCAGCTTTGATTCTGGGCAAGGAAGGGCACTGATCTGTAGGATGGTATCCTTCACATACAAAACACACTTCTAGGGAGTGCATTGGACATTCGTTCCTAGGATGCTTTTTAAGGCACCTAGGACAAAAAATGACCAAAGCCCTCTTGGCTTCTTCTTGCTTCTTTTGGATCCGCAAGGTATCCAGTTGCATGGCAAGAAACTGCCTCATATCGCTCTTGAAATCTTTGATCTGATTTTCAAATTCATCTTTGGACAAGATGTTGCTCCCAACATCTCTGCTTGTAGCCATTTTCTTCAGAGGAATGTTTCTTCTTCTTCTCCCCTAGAGGTTCTTTATATATGTCTTGATGTCCACCCAGGGGTTCTTTCATCACAGCCATCGAAGAAGAACGTTGGCTGTGTGAAGCAGTGGGGGTGTTGTGCAATCATTTTTCTAACTTATCTCTACTCCTACAAAGCATGAAATAGATTGAACTGCAACTAACTATCTTGCGAAATTGAAAATGCGGAATTGAAATGAAAGCAGGAAAGGACTAATCTATTTTGCTCAAATGAAATTGCAAGAATGAAATGCTAGTCTACGCTTGCAGAAAGGAAATTGCGGAATTGAAAGGCTATTCTAGGAAAGCAGGAAATGCTAATCTATGAAAGCAGGAAATGCTAATCTATGAAAGCAAGAAATGCTAATCTAATTTTGCATAAATAAAATTGCATAATGGAAATGAAATAAACTACTCAGCAGAAGGTTGTAGTAGAAAATAGAAGAATAGCAACAATCACCAATACTCTGCCGCTTCCCCGGCAACGGCGCCAAAAAGATGGTGAGCCCCAGTATTGTAGCAATAATGCTACAACTCTTGGGGCTTCCTATCTCTTAATTTTATCAACCCGGTAGTTCGTACAAACTTGGAAGCGACGGTGCTATATGCACAAGTACTAGCTCTTGTCGCAGCTGTCACTTGGTCAGCTGGCACAAGTCCGCTAGGGCTCAAGCCAACTTCTATAGGCTCTCAGAAGAAGCTTGCTAATTGATGGACGAAGGCTATCTCAAGGGAAATTGATCTACTTTGCAAAAATGAACTGAAAGCCAACCAAAACATGGAAACCCTAGTAAACCCTAATCTGACTAGTTTAACCTCTATGATGCAATAGTGAGAGTGCAAATGTCTAAGAATGATTCCATTACTTCTAATGATGTGAAATGCATGAACTTAAACTACTTTTATTGAAAAGAACATGTTTTTGTATTTTTGCTTAAATGGTTGGAGTGATGATGATTTTGTTTCTTATTAGGGTTTGGCTGTGCAGAGGTGGTGCGAAGGGAGAGAAAGCTTGGGAAAGGTCAGGAAGGTTCATAGAGGGTCTAAGGGGTCCCTAACACCCTTCCAGAGAGTCTCACAAAGTTTGGCTGTCAAGGAACCGTGTTTATGGGCTTCTACAGGAAGTCTGCAGGGGTTTCTACAGGAAGTTCTGAGATTCTTCTACAGGATGTTATGAAACGAGGATTTTGGAGGATGGATGGAGGGAAACAAGTAGAGGAACGAGTATGGAGGTGAAATAGGAGTGTAGGGAGGTCTAGGACTTGGAGGATGGAGTCAAGGAGTGGCGCAGATGGTGAGATTTGTTCAAGGAGGGATGAAACAAGGTTGCACAAGAAGATGAGAATCATGGCAAAGTAAACGAATGAGGTAAATGTAAGGTAAGGGTTCTGAGTGAAGGATGAAACAGGTAGGTTGGATGGAGTATGTGCAGGTAAGGAAGGGTAATAGGTACTCTGCAAGTGGCTTTTCAAACTTGAACAAACAAAGACATGCAAGAAAACAAAGATCTAGTTATGCTACCCTAATATGACCTAGCTAACAGTAACAAGAATGGACAGCAGCTTTATTTGCAAGGAAACCATGTACAACACGTGAGTAAGAACATTCAAAAAGATCTAAATGCATGACAAACTCCTACCAATCGATTCTAATCATAAAAAGCTACTTTAACCAACAAAAACAACCAAAATATCAAAGCAAGATCTAAAGAGCAGATTTCATTTTAAGAACGCAGGAAACACATAAAGATAAACAAGGGAGGTACTGGGCGCTTGAGATGGGCCCAACCCCAAGAACTACAGCCTCCCAAGAGCGATTTAGAGCTGGTGCAAAGCTGGATCCATCTTTATTAATCAAGAAATGAAAAGTTACATCAAAATTGTCCACAAGGAGAGCTTGAGAATGAGCTGAAAGCAAAGCTAATTCATGGCCTAAAAATCGAACTACAAGCTAGCTAACTAATGGCTAAAACAAAATGACTAACTAGCTACAAAAATGACTACCAACTAGCTAACAAAACGACTACCCACTAGCTAACCAAAATGAGGCCCCAAGCCCTCTTATTTATACAATTTGAGGACCCAACAGTCCTCCTAAAAGTTAGGGACTTGGCTGCCCAAGACTTGGAGTTAACAGCAGTCCAACTTGACTTGCTTGGCTGCCCTTGTGCTCATTGATTTGGTGGCCTTTGAACTCCGAGCTGATGGTGGAGAATTCGAGGTAAGGGCCCATAAATGAGGGGGACACCTTCCTACAAATCCTCTAGCTTGTTCTCCCACGAATTTGGCTGCCAAGTGCTCATTAAGACCTTCAATTTTGTCTCCAAGTTGACCAAAAAGGCTACACAAAGCACCCATTAGACTTGTTGGCATAATGACTAACCAAATTCACTCTATTAACATAAAAATAATCAAAAACATGCAATAAACAAATGAGAATGGTGGACTAAGCCAAATTAGGAAGTTGAATTAGCCCAAATAATTGTACATTTTTGGGGCTCATCATCACCCCCTACTGAAAGTGTTGCTCATCCTCTGAGCAACCAATCTCTCTCCTCATCTGATGGCCCTGATGGACTCCTTGTCATGCCAAGCTTTTGAAGTGATGTCCTCTTCTCTGCCATGAAACCATGCTTCCTTGCTTCTTCCCACTACTTGCTCCTTTTCCTAAAGAATTCTCAGCTTGGGTATGATTGTGCAAGTATATTCAATCTGATGGCGGAAATGGTGGTGAAAGGAGATGAAACCAGTGGAGGATAGAAGAAAAGAGTGGTTGCATGCCTCCTCAACAGACTGCAAGCTTCAAATCCCTCTCCAAAATTGATTCTGGCCTGCCAAAAGGCTTCTACAGGAAAGTCCTGTAGCTTCCTGTAGAAAGTTGAACCGTGACTAAATTGTGCCCGAACCTTGAAAGAAATGAGTGTTCATAGAGGGAATGGATGTGCTTGGGGTGGCCAACACATGTACTACCTCCTTAGCTAAAATCTCGGCCCATTTCTCCTTTTGCTGCCCTTTTTTCAAACTTTCCTGTAGAAACTGTTCGCTGGCTTCTACAGGAAAGTCCTGTAGTGGCTTTTTTTGTCTTCCTGTAGAAACAGACAGCACCATTATATTATGCTCGGCTGTGGGTGATTTTCCTTTCAGCTTGGTTGTGGCTATCCTAGACTCAAGCCTGTAATATCCCATCCTGAGGTAGAGCACAAACCAGTTCGGGATAGAGCACATAGCCACAATCAAAACTACTCAAGAATCTGCTAAGTGGGGAACGATAAAACCTCATCTTGCTGCAATCAGCCCATACTGTAATTCCTTGGCCCTATTTGCAAGACTTGTCAGCTTCAGTGTTTTACTCTCTGTAGATATGTGAGGAACTGCTATCATTAGCCATCCTTATTGCAGTAGACACCCAAGGATTTTTAGCTATGTTGGCCTGCTTGCCTGCTTGTATACAGAAGTGGATTTTTTTGGGATTTCCTTAGAGAGAGTGCAGAGCTATGCCTCTGTTATGCACACAGTATATAAAATTCACAATTTTCTGCAAGTGAGCCTTAACAGTGGCTCAATTATGAATCAACCCCTGGAGAAAATCCCGCATACAACAACAATTCTCATGCAGCGATAAGAAAATGACTTGTAATTTCATGAACAGACTTTTATTCACAATTTCCTACCCCTTCAAAACGTCAACTCCACCGGCTTTTTAATCAATTGCGTGGGAGAATTATGTTCAGGCCTACCTCATTAAGAATCGCCACCCCTAACATGAAGAGTGCAAGCTCTTCGTAGGCTGGGTTTCTTGTAAAACAGCTTCCTGTAGAAAAATGCCTGTAGAGTGTGATTCGGCCTTTGAGTGAGCCCGCTGCACTAGAGAATTTTGAAAAGAGGTAGGAAACTCAGCGGAGGAAGATAGATTAAGCCGATGGTGGAAGCAGAGGATGTATTCTTTGAGTGAACACGATGCAAGTGCAAGTTGACTAACGGTCTTTGGATTTCAGCCGAGCGCTCAGTGATGTCCGCGTGATTTTTGGAGTGAGGTGGCAGAGACGTGTGCTGGCCCATGCAACTGTTGTCTCCACTGCAGTTTTAACTATTGGTTCTCTGCTGTTAATCTCTTACCATCAAACACACTGAAGTTTAACTGTTCATTACTGCCCGTTTTTAATTTCCTCCCTGAGATGGCTGAGTGCACGTGTCTCATTCACCCACCAAGTGCTGTTGAACTGGATGAGGGTGGCCAGTTAGCTGGCCACCGATTTGTCTAAATCCAACCATCTCATTGTTCACGCAGATTTTGAATTACATTCATGCAACAGAGGAATTAGTTTAGTCACGTACCTGCAAGTCGACTGGCTGCTGTGAAGCTCTTTGCTGATGCATGCTTGGATTCCTTGGTTGCATGAGGGCGTGGCTGATGATTTTTGATTGTTGTTCCGTGTGCAGGTGTCCTCTGGCCGGATCTGAGCTCCAGACAATCGTTTCCATGTTCAAACCTGCACGTCCAAGCTGTTGTTGCTGCATCTTCACCAAACCAGAACTTGTTTTCGACATTTCTCCCAAACGCCAAAGCGGATCAAGCTGAAACTTGCTGAGCATGTTTCTACCATCATTATGCATCTCCCATATCAAATTCGTGATCCATGGATGCACGGATTTCGAGAAAAATGGAAAATGGCTGAATATTTCAGAGGTCGATTTCTCGGAAACCGTGCATCGGAATCAGCTGAAACTTCTTGGGTAGGCTACTATCATCCATGTGCATCTCCCCATGAAACGGGTTTTGAAACGGATGCACGGTTATGGAGAAAATGCAAAAATGGCTGATGGTGATGGAGGCGGATTTCTTGGAAACCGTGCATCGGAATTGGCTGAAACTGCTCAAGCATGTTTCCATCGGCCTTGTACAATTCCCCATAAAACGGTTTGTCAAATGGATGCATGGTTTTCAAGTTATGGCAAAAACAAATTTGGCTCTAGGTATTTTTGCTTCAAGGCTTTTTGCATGTGCTTGCATGGGATGACAAAATGAATTTTGCTTGTGATGCAGGTATGGAGATGATGGAGGAGGAGTTGGAAGATGGCATGAGGGCTTCTGAACCCTTGAGGAAGCTACCATGCTCGCCAAACCACTTTTTGAAATGCATGCCTAGTTTCCCACAATTTCTACAGGAAGATCCTGTAGAAGCACAATGAGAAGCACAAGGAGGTGAAAAAAATGATGGATGAAGGCAAGGGATGAACACACAAGTGCTTGCAGGCCTAACCAATAGGCTCCCATCATCAGATTCACTTTTGAGCTTCCAAAAAGGTAAAAAATACCTCAAAAATGACCTTTCTACCCCTTTTTGGACACACAGGAAGCAGTGTTAGGAGAACTCAGTTTTGGAGGGGAAAATGGAGGCCAAATTCAGAACTTCCACTTGTTGTGAAAAGTAGATAGGTAGACCGTTTCAAAAAGCCCACTTGGAGAAAATTTGGACACTAGGAAGGCCTCCAAAATCAGCTGAAAAAAGGCACTACGCATAGGGAAATCAGCACGACGCATAGGAGGAAATTTGCTCATTTTGGCCAAAAAACTCTGTTTTTCACCTAGTTTCTTCACAGTTTGACTTTTCTCTTTCTAATAGTCAAACTCATGATGTAATTTAATGTGAATTTATGGATTTTGATGTAATTATGCTAAATTTTCACTCATAGAGGTAGATTCATCCATCAAAATGTAGTTTGCAACTGAATGAATCAGTTCCCTAGTTTTTAGAGGCAAGCTGTTCCATTGCCTACTTTTTAGTTCTCAGTTTAGATTTTGTTGGAATAGCTCCTAAACTTATGAGCTCGACCCCTAGAGGCTAGGATGAGTTTTTTGTTGCCTGTATCTTGTAATTTTTCAGTCATTAGCATGGGTTAGACTTTTGGGAAAGCTTGGAGCTTCATTGTATACTCATTTAAACAGTTTGTGAAAGGAATAGACTAGGGTTTGTAGCACTTTATGGGATTCTTGTGGCATCTTACTTTGGTATTGTGTCTCCTTCTGTAATCGTAAGTTTACATGTGTTTTATGTATGCCATCATCTCTCTTTGCTTCATCTTAACTAAATGAAACAAGGATAAAGGTAGGATTCATTGATTTGCAATGTTGTACCTAGGGTTTATTTAGTTATTTATGTTTTCAGTTGTTTGAAGAGGATCCCTGAGACTTTCGTTCCCTATTCAACTCCTCACCAGTCTAAAAGCTCTCCATCTCACTCAATTTGAAGTACCAAACCATTTTCCTACCTCGCCCCATAGAGATCTCTGCAAAACTGAGCGTCATTCCCTAGACCCAAATCCGCCTTTCACATTTGAGCCAACAAAACATTATCAAATTCAATCAAAACTCTACTGAACATATACCTAGCCTAAAATTAGTCTTTACATTAATCATCTCAAGCCTTCCTTGATAAATTTTCATTGATATTGACAAGGAGAGAGCCCTCTCCCGACCTGGTAGGGCTAGCTACTAGGTTAAGTGTGGTTTGATGTTACCCTAGATCCTACCTTTCTCAACCTGAGGTAGATTTAGGAACTAATAGTACTAGTGGCATGGGAGCTACCCGAATATGGTCAATTCCCTTCGATTATGCCATACCTTCTAGAGGTAGCGAAGTACGCTTCGCTGTAGGCGATCAAGGAAATGCAACATATCAGAGAAAGCAAGATCTTTTGGGTCCTAATGGAGATGAATATCTAGATGGGGATCAATTGCAAGCCATGGTTGTCGCCCATAGTATACAACAGTTTGCAGAGCTTTGCAGAGTTCAAAGCGGATTTCCACCATGTCTTCATCAGGGCGCGAAAGGACCCTATGAAGACATGGCATGATTTACAATACCTTGCGACCAACGATGTGATATTCACAGTCCTTGAGTCTTGGCCGTTGGAGTGGTGCGCTCCAGCTAGCTCTACGGTGGACATGGACAAGTCTGCCATGCAACGTAAGAAGGAAGAGACAAAACTTCGAATGGTGCAGCTGGTGGAAAAGCACAGAAAAGAGGAAGCAACGGCTAAGGCCCAGGCACCGCGTGACGCTGTGAAGTTGGCGGAACAACAGAAAAAAGGAGAGGAAGAGTGTGAAGGACAGAAGTCACCTTCACCCTAGCCAGAGATAGACATAGAACAAGGTGGTGTGCACCCATAGATGACATCCACCTAGCTCAAGCATCCATGAGCACGAGAGCAGACAATGCCACAAAAGAAAACAAAGGCATCAAAGACTTATTTCAACCCAATCACCCTCAATGAGGGGGATTTGCATGATATCAACGAAACGGTGAGGGATGTCACCCCGGAGGCTCTCCAAAAATTTGAAGAATAGCAACAGCTGGTATTGGGGGCTCTCTAGATAGAAATACAAGAGTTTCAGGTTCGCACTCCACAGGCTAGCGGAGTGTCCACCATTCTCGCAGTCAACACTTCAACTGTCGAAGAGATGTTGCGAACAAGGGTGACCAACATGATAGTGCTATCAGATGGGGCACTTACTACATAGCAGGAGGCCAATAGACCCATGGTGAGCAGTTTTAAAGGGTTAGGGTTGAACATGGTTGTGCTCACTCGGGAGATGCTCTACCTATTACAGGATGGAGTCACCATATAACTTTAGGCCAGGGAGAATCACGCTCTACAGGTAATGAGTGAGAAACACATTAACATTGAACAGTTGGGCTTATAGCGCAATGAGGCAGTAGAGCATAACAAACAAATAATGCAGGTTGTGGAGGAAGCCTGTCGGATGGTCCTAGAGTTGGACATTCAGGCAGAAGAACCAATGGAGGTGCATGTCTGTAAATTAGTCACAGGGGTGCACGATGCAAGAGCAGAGATGACCAGGGTTCAGCTGGAGCTGAACCTTCAGATCGCAGAATTGCAGTTGAGGGCTCAACCTTCAACTGCACTGGAGGTCAGAGAATAAGGTACCACCATGGCCACAATAGCAATAACGGTGATTGATAGTGCAGTGGCAGACTGCATGCAGCTCTTTGAATAGTCATTTGAGGTCCTAACCACCCTGCAGGAGGACTCGAATATAGAGCGCCTAGAAACAGAGGCGCGTGAGCTACAACAGAGGTATGACGAGGTAAAAGGGACCATGTAGACAGTTTCCCTTACACAAAGGCTTGCATGGATGCAGCAGGCAAAGGCACTCAAGGAATAGGTGGATGCCACTCAGCACAAAGAAGCGGTCTTAAAAGCATGCCTATAACCATGGATCAATGAGGCTTATACAATTATAGCCTCCATTGAAGCAAAGCTCATGCAACTGGAAGCAACTCAGTAGAGCATTCAGGGTAGCAGTTCAGTAGCACCGCGTGGAAGAAGTCCAGGAGGTGGTCGCTTAGTGCGCTGTTGAAGTTGAAGTGATTCAAACAGAGCTCGAAGGTCTTCACGCTAAGATCTCCGCACTTGTAGAGTGACTCGAGGGTGAATCATAATGTTTGTGTTGGGGGCCTGTTGGGCGCGGGATCCCCTAAGGGTAGTTTTGGGGCTAAGAGCCCATATTTTGGTCCAATTTTGTAATACAAATGTAAAGACCCTGCATTTTGTGGCTACGGAGAACATAGATGTTAAAGAGTCATAGGGTTATCTACCCTTATTTTGATAATGTAATGTCAGCTATTGAAGACCTACCCATGGTGCGCGGACCATGGAATTGTATAAATAGAGCGAAGCTCTAAGTAGTTATAGGCATCGAATAATGGAATCATGGATTAATATCAAACATGTATGAGAGATAGCTCTGAAGTAGAAGTCTAAGTCTCAGGTCGTAGTGTAGGTAAAGGCTCTGCAGCTGAGTGCACAGAGGCTTAGAAGTCCAAAACTGAGTGCGTGGACCCCTGCAGCGGAGTGCGCAGGGCGAGTCGAGTTTGTAATCATCTGGAATTATCAATAAAGAGAAGTATTCGATCAATTCTGTGTCTTTATTTCCTGTTTGTGTATATGTTATATTGGGTATGAATTTCACTTCTAATGCTTATATGATACTTGAATATATGTAAATGTGTTGGTGAAGTAGACGCAATTAAGAACATATTTTTACGCAAAGCTAACTAAGATCTGTTAATAAGATAAGTAAGATACTTAATGCAGTTTGGGAGATATTGTAGTTTGCTACCCTAGCAGCGTGAAAGGAATTCAGCCCTTGATTAGGGTTGTGTGAAACTGATTGTAACATTCCGCGAAGGTATTGAAGGGATAAGCAACCTGTGCGAAGGCAGGTATAGTTGGAATAAATGGATATCACAACCATCTCAAGGGTGCTGAAACTTGGTTCTAGCACCCCCCCATACTACTTCGAGTGAGACTTCAGTCCACCTATGCAGGCTGATGCCGAAAGGGACAGTAGTGTAGGGATTTGTTTGGATAACTAATGTTGAACCTGGGTCAGGCCCCCTCAAGCCAGCATGCACTTTCACTAATCTTTGTTCTGTGGTCACTTATAAGCTTGGCGTGTGTTTGTATTCACTTTAACATATTTCTTGTTTGTTGGTTTGCACAACTGTCTTGTTTGCAAACCATGCCTTCACCAACATCAATCAAGCAATGTGTCAATGGCTGCATTGGAAGTATCACTTCACATGAGATGAGCCATGCACTATTAGCTTAGGAGTAGGAGTAGTGTTTTCTTTTGAGTTGTTTGCTTGCATGCTTGTTTTCTAACTTGCTTTGTTTGTTTGTTTGTCTACTTGCTTGTTTGCTTACTTGCCTTGCTTTCACTTTTGCTTCTGCTCTTACTTTGCTTTGTTGTTTTTTAGTTTTCCTGTTTCGTTTCATATTAAAGTTTTGTATGAAACCATGTATGACTCTTGACGTAAGCTGGCTAAAGTACAAGAGGGCTTGTACATCTATCACTACTTGGTTATCTATCATCTTGCGTCTGTATGAAGAACTAGTTACTTTTAGTCCATGATACATCGAAGGAAAATATGTACTATTCAAAGTGAACCTTGGTGAAAACACAATGCTTGCGCGCTAACTAGTGTCACCTTTTATAGTTGGTTGTTTTGGGTTAACCCTTGTTAGCTCAGTCAAGTAGAGTAAGGTGAGGGGGAAAACCTTAATAGGCACGTTAGAGGTATAATAAACTACTTCTCTATTGGAACAACCTCTTCTACTCTCAATAAGTTGGGATCCATCTTCCACCTCTGAAATGAATAAGTGTTATGCACAATTACAAAAATGAAAAAAGTGAAAAAAGTTTGAAAAAATGAAAAATGAATAAGGTGAAATAAGAGAAAGGATTCCTACATGGAGAGGTGATGAAAGTAACTTCGCCAGGGTACTAAACAGGTTCACTGGCAGTGGAGCCATGCTTGTGTTCCTATGTGACTCTGCCGGGGTGTTGTCCAAGCCTGCTGGTAGCAGAGCAACACTAGAGATGAAACTAAGACTCTGATGACTATACTACTTGTGCACTAATATACCCCTCAACCCCAATCGAAACAACTATGTTGCCTTGGCTTGGAATGTGTGTCAATATGTTGGAAATAATACTGAGAAGGGGGGTGAATCAGTATTATCAAGTCAAATATTTCCTTTTTCAACTCCAGATAATATACGCTACTTCAGCTAATAAAAACCGCGTATGTACGCAACTACAGATAAAGAAACCCGCGTATATATAGCATACTTATAATTAGATTTATCTTTCAGATGTCAGTTATTAATCTGTGAATCAGAAGTAAATAAATAGTACCATAAACAGTGAAATAGACTAGAAGACAGTGACACATAAGAACAAAAGATATAAGGAGGAAACCCAAAGTGGGTGAAAACCCCCTGCTGCAATTCGTCTCTATCTTCTTTTTAATTAGAAACTTCTCTTTACAATGTTTTGTACTGGTGCAGTCTTTACCAGTATGCAGGCTGCAACCTGCAAAGAGCTACAACTCTCTCTCATTCTCCAGCTTTCCTGGAAGGGAGCTGCAACCCCCTTAGTTCTTGTACTAGCTTGAGATACTAGTATGCAAGCTTCTACCTGCAGAAGGCTGCAACCTTCTCTTTGCTTTCAGGGACCTCGTTTCATTAATTTTCAGACTGGATCCACAGATAGAATCAATCAAACATCAAGTATTTCTGCATCAACCAAACTCCTTTTCACTAATCAAAAACTGAATCAAACAAACACTTCTCTGACCGCTGTACCCAGAACATAGTAACTGTAATCAAACACCAATTCTGAACCCAGAACACTGCAGCAATAAAATAGAAGCAACTAGAACATAAATCAAGATATGTACGCTACTTCACTATTCAGCAACCTGCATGTATACGCTTCTGTACCACAACCAACCTGTGTATACGCTTCTTTCATTCACAGAAAAAGCGTGTATACGCACCTGCACTTCACTGAACCTACATACAGATCTACAAAGGATAATTCATTCTTTTAAACATTAAGTCATTAGTTAACCCAGATTATCAGATTTATAGATCAAGAGTGCATCACATATAACAGATCAAAATCATACAGAAATATCAATGTTCAAGCCTTGAGATTTTGATCCGTCAATAGACCTTATCCTTCTTGCGCTCAGGTTCCTCCTTCATTCAGATCAAGATCTGCACCAAAACGCAATCACCAGTATTCCAGATCTAGCACAATATCAGATATTCAATAAATAGGATAATACTTTGCCACATGATCTCCTTCCCCTTTTATAGTTTTAGGCCTTCCACAATACCACGGTCCAAAACCATAATAAGCCAATACCAAGGACCCAATACCTGGGATCAACACGTCTGACGAGGTATCATGGTCCAAAATCATAGGTTCAAGTACCAAGGACTAACTACCACAGACCAAAGGTAAGTTCTCCAACATATACGTGCTTTTCCTTGCATGAAAGTGCGTGTATATGCACACGCGCCTTTGAAACGTCTAACCCACGTGTATACGCGACTTCGCCTAGATGAACCTGCGTATATGTCTTTTCCTTCATTCTGAAAGCCTGAACTGAGATCTGTTACCAAAGAGAGTTGCCATCAAGGACAACACCTGTGCCATAGCTCCAAACCTGTGCCATAATGCCAACAATCTCCCCCTTTGGACTTGATGGCAACCCAACATCCTCAAAGTCAATCTCCCCCTTTGTCATCAAGGGCAAAGGGTTGTGCTCCCCCTGAGTACATGCTGAAAGTTCTGCCCTGCTGTGTTGACCATGCTCCCCCTGACTGTAGGCAAGATCTACAAAAGATGTTCTTCAAGAAGAACCAAGACATATACATTATGAAAGACCTTCCTATCACCAAAAGACTCAATACATACATCCATCACCCAACCAAGTGGGGATACATCAGAAATTTACATATGACAACCAAGTTCATTACATGTTCATCCCAGGCATAGTGGGGAAACCAAAATAGGTCGTTACATGACCTTGACACCATAGATGAGATACCACAAAAAGAGATACATGACATAGAGATGAATTATCTACAACAAGACTTATGAAAGTCATAGGTAGCAGCATCTGTCCATGATTATTCAGATCAACAACCAAGATTTCCTTCTGTTCACCCGCTACCTCTGTTCCACCTAATACCAACAACAACTTGAGTACTTGAACCAAGATATTCTAAGGTAATGCCAACAATGCAGAAGATTATCTGCTCCCCCTGAACCTGTGCTAGATGGTCTCCGTCAGACCCATATCAGACTCTCTTCAACCAGAGTCTGTCCTTGCTGATTTTCTTCAGAACTCCATATACGCAACTGCATCTACATAAATCAATGTATGTACACGGATGCCCCTCATCCAACTCGCGTACACCATCTTTTCTCTGAAACAGACAAGCTTCAACAACAGGATGAAGCATCAACTACTCCCAGCTTCTGTCTGAGATATTCAAAAGGTTTCCCTACTCAGTGGTTTGGTGAGTATATCAGCAACTTGTTCCTTAGAAGGAACATACTCCAACTTGACTTTTTGCTCAAGCACTTGTTCCCGAAGAAAGTGATGTTTGATAGGTATGTGATTGGGCTTTGAATGCATGACAGGATTCTTTGAAATGCTTATTTCACTCGTATTATCACATAAGATAGAGACAGGTGGAGTACAAGTGATTTGAAAATCCTGCAAGGTTTGCATCATCCAAAGAAGTTGAGTGCAACAAGATGCAGCAGCCACATATTCCGCTTCAGCTGTAGATAAAGCAATCGAACTTTGTTTCTTGTTGAACCAAGATATTAATCTGGAACCCATAAAGAATGCACCACCACTTGTGCTCTTCCTGTCATACACACTTCCGGCCCAATCTGCATCTGTGTAAGCATGAAGTGTGAGATCTGTATCTCTAGGATACCATAAGCCATAGTTTTGAGTTCCTTGAAGGTACTTGAAGATTCTCTTGACTGCCTGAAGATGAGTTTCCTTTGGATTTGCCTGAAATATTCCAACTATTCCAACTGCATGCATGATGTCTGGTAGGGTACCTGTCAAATAAAGTAGACTTCCTATCATAGATCTATAGGTTGGTTGATGTACTACTGCTGATTCATCATTTGCACTGAGACTGCATCTTGTAACCATAGGGGTACATATTGGTTTCGAATCTTCCATGCCATACTTCTTTAGAATCTGCTTGAGGTACTTGGTTTGAGACAAGAAGATACTGCCCTCATTTTTTTGGATTTGCAATCCAAGAAAGTATGTCAGTTCTCCAAGAAAAGACATTTCGAATTCTTTTTACATCACCAAGGCAAAGCTTTGACTCATAGCTTCTTCATTGCTGCCAAAGATAATATCATCTACATACACAACAAGTATTAGCAATTTGTCATTTTCAATTTTTATATAAAGATTTCTATCTGCTGATCCTTTTGAAAAACCTTGTTGATGAGGGTATTTGTCCAAGCGGTAGTACCAAGCCCTTGGAGCCTGTTTAAGACCATAGAGAGCCTTTTTCAGTCTGCATACAAGATTTGCATCATTCCCAAGAATGAAACCATCTGGCTGTTCAATGTATACTTCTTCTTCTAAATCTCCATTCAGAAAGGCTGATTTTATGTCCATTTGAAATACTTTGAACTTCTAAAAGCTTGAGAGAGCAAGGAACATTCGGATGGCCTCAAGTCTTGCAACAGGAGCAAAATTTTCTTCAAAGTCTACTCCCTCTTGTTGAGCATACCCTTTACAAACAAGTCTGGCCTTGTTTCTAATTACTTCTCCATTTTCATTCAACTTATTTTTGAACACCCATTTTGTCCCTATGACATTCTTATCTTTTGGTCTAGGGACCAACTCCCAAGTGTTATTCTTTTCGATCTTCTCAAGTTCTTCATCCATTGCCTTGACCCAACATTCATCTTTGCATGCCTCTCTTACATTTTGTGGTTTAGCGGAGGAGAGTAATGCCAAATAGCTTGAGGCTTCTGCAATTGTTCTTCTTGTTTGTACGCCAGCCTCCTTTTGCCCCAAGATTTGAGATTCTGGATGATTCTTCTGAACATACCTAGATGGATTCTTTTCTTCTATCCTTATCTGCTCCTCTGGTGCCTCTTGAGGTTCTTCTTCATCATCAGTCTGATTTGGAGAGTAGTCTTCATCCTCTTCGATATCTTCATGATTTACTTGCCTAGGAATGTATCCTTTTTCATCAACCACTACATCAATGCTGTCAACAATTCTTCCAAGTCTTTTATTGTAACACTTATATGCTTTGCTGTGGGGAGAATAACCAAGGAGAATGCCTTCATCTGCTCTAGGTTCAAGTTCGCCAAGCTGCTCATCAGTATTCTTAATATAGCATTTTCTCCCAAAAATTTTGAAATGCTTTACCGAAGGAATCGCACCATACCAGAGCTCATGAGGAGTTTGAGTGCTGTTCACTCGGACATTTGTTTTGTTGAGAATAACAATCGCAGCATATGCAGCTTCACCCTAGAAGGTTGCGGGAGTTCCAGACTCATCAAGCATAGCACAAGCCATTTGTTGGACTATTCTATTCATCCTTTCCACCACTCCATTTTGCTGAGGAGTCCTAGCCGTAGAGAATTCCCTTCTTATTCCATGCTCTTCACAGAAATCGAAAAATTCATTTGAGGTGAACTCCCCACCTCTGTTGGACCTGAGGCACTTAATTTTGTAATCTGATTCATTTTCATCCAAGGCGTTGAAGGATTTGAATTTTTCGAATGCTTCGTCTTTGTGCTTCATAAGTCCTAACCAAACAAACCTGGAGAAGTCGTCAATGAATAATATAAGGTATTCTTCTCCTCGAGGTGACCTTGTCCTAAATGGACCACATACATCTGTATGGACTAGCTCAAGAGGCCTGCTAGCTGATCCTTCCTTCTCAGGAAAGTTAGTTCTGGTTTTCTTACCAAACTGACATGATTTGCATATGGTGTTGTCTGGAATTTTGATATCTAGAAGACCACGAACTGCCTGGTACTTGCATGCTTTCATTATTTTTGAAAAGCTTAGATGCCCCAACCTCCAGTGCCATAACCAGTGTTCATCATCCTTTCTCAAATAGCATTGTTGTTGTCCTTCTTCAAATATGTATAGATTATTTGGAGTTCTTCTGTCTTTGATCACTGTTTTTCCTGTATCAAGATCACGAACACTACATCCATTTGATCGAAATATTACCTCGGTTCCTTGATCGCACATCTGACTAACACTCAGTAGATTATGCTTCAAGCCATCAACATACAAAACATTTCCAGCCTTGACCTTTTCTTTCAACTGAGCAGTGCCTTTTCCTTTTATGGCTGCAGGGGTATCGTTTCCAAAAGAAACCTTCTTTCCCTTTTCTAATGCAGTATATGATTCAAGTTTTTCTTTATCACCTGTCATATGCTTCGAACATCCGCTGTCGATATACCATATATTTTCCTGTCCTTCTGCATAAAAGGCTATCCCACATCTTTCTAGTTGTGGTTCCTTCATTCTCCATGTTCTGGCACTTGAGGTTTGTTCCTTCTGAGTTGTCTTCCAAAACCTGCTCCTGCATTCAGAATCTTCATGACCAAAGTTATTACAAACAGAACATTCAACTTCATTTTCAAGGGCTGAAAAGTTGTTATAAGTCCTTTTCGTGATCCCAGTCATATTCCTTTGTTTTTGAGCTTCTCTAGTCATGATTTTCATATAGGAAACACATTGGGCTGCTTTGTGACCAAAGTTATGGCAAGAGAAGCATTGGCCATTGAAGAAACTCCTGCGATTATCAAATCTATCATCCAACCGATTGTAGTTTCTACTGACATCCATTCTTGAGGAAAATTGGGAAGATTTTACTTGTGGCTGATTGTAGCTTCTATTTGTCCTTAAGGTAGCTTGCCCCCGATTTTCTTGATAGTCTTTGTTCGTTCTTGAGGTAAACTGTTCCTGATTTACCTGATGATTTATATTAGGCCTTTGCTCGCTCCTCCTTGCTGCATCAAGATAACTTTTGGAGGTGGATGCTTGAGATGTTTCTCCATTATATCCCAGACCTGTCTTGATTAGTGGAGAACGCTGCACATTGATAATCTCATCCAGAGTTTCAGATCCTTTAACAAATTTAAGATTAATAGCTTTTGTTTTCTCAATCTCCTTTCTAAGACCAACAATTTCCCATTCCAATTTTTCAAGATGTTTTTCCCTTTCAACCAGTTGACATTGTAGAGTATCAATAATCACATTTTTCTCTTCTAAGCAAATTTTGAGATTAGACATCTCTTAATAAAAACCTTCTACATATATATCATCCATGTAGTCATCATCTTCAAAAGCCATTAAAAGTTTATACTTATTACCTCGTTCATCTTCGTCACTATTTGAAAGTCCATCACTATCTTCATGAGTGTAATAGCTTTTCTTATTTGCATTCTGTTTCTTGTTCCATCTAACAGGTTCCTTCCCTTTGTCAATCTTATCCTTGTGAGGACATTTGGCAGCATAGTGACCGACTCTTCCACAAGAAAAGCATTTGAAAGGTAACTTACCTCGGAACCGTCCAGTACCCCGTTGAAAATTTCTGACAAAATTTGATTCTTCTTCTTCTTCTGACACGCATCCTGACTCGTAGTACTCGCCTTTGCCTAAAGCCTTGAAGGCAGCTTCTCTCCTATATGATGGACCTCCTTTCCTCATTTCATAAGCAGTTAGAATTTCGTGCAACTGTGAAATTTTAAGGCTTTGTAGATTCTCTTTTTCTTCTATTGCAGAAACTTTAGATTCAAACCTAGGGGACAAATATCTTAGAACTTTTTCAACCACAACAACCTCTTTTATTTCTTCACCCAAATTTTTCATACAATTAACAATCTCATCTAGATGAAGAAAATAGTTAGCCACACTTTCATCATTATACATCCTGAGATTTTCATACTGAATCCTGAGGGTTTGAAGTTTTGCTCGTTTTACCTGATCATCTCCTTCATAGCTCAGAACAATCTTGTCCCATATCTCTTTTGCGGATTTAAACTGCATTACCATGACAAATTCTGATTGAGATAGGCATCCTAATAGAGTATTGATTGCCTTTGCATTTGTTTCATATTTCTTATTCTTAGTCGGCTCTGTAGGAGTTGCTGATGGAAAAGTATACCCTGTATCTATGATATCCCAGACTTCTGTACCAAGAGATTGAAGATAGGCAGTAACTCTTACCTTCCAATAAATGAAGTTTGTCCCATCAAAAACTGGTGGCCTTATTGATGCTTCCCTCTAGTAGTTGCTCATGGTGAACGATATTCCTTCAAGCGATCATGCTTCTTCTGAAGGACCTGCTCTGATACCAATTGTTGGAAGTAATACTGAGAGGGGGGGTGAATCAGTATTATCAAGTCAAATATTTCCTTTTTCAACTCCAGATAATATACGCTACTTCAGTTAATAAAAACCGCATATGTACGCAACTACAGATAAAGAAACCCGCGTATATAGAGCAGACTTATAATTAGATTTATCTTTCAGATGTCAGTTATTAAACTGTAAATCAAAAGTAAATAAACAGTACCATAAATAGTGAAACAGACTAGAAGACAGTGACACATAAGAACACAAGATATAAGGAGGAAACCCAAGGTGGGTGAAAACCCCCTGTTACAATTCGTCTCTATCTTCTTTTTAATTAGAAACTTCTCTTTACAATGTTTTGTATTGGTGCAGTCTTTACCAGTACATAGGCCGCAACCTGCAGAGAGCTACAACTCTCTCTCGTTCTCCAGCTTTCCTGGAAGGGAGCTCCAACCCCCTTAGTTATTGTACTAGCTTGAGATACTAGTACGCAGTCTTCTACTTGCAGAAGGCTTCAACCTTCTCTTTGCTTTCAGGGACCTCGTTTCATTAATTTTCAGACTGGATCCACAGACAGAATCAATCAAACATCAAGTATTTCTGCATCAACCAAACTCCTTTTCACCAATCAAAAACTGAATCAAACAAACACTTCTCTGACTGTTGTACCCAGAACATAGTAACTATAATCAAACACCAATTCTGAACCCAGAACACTACAACGATAAAATAGAAGCAACTAGAACATAAATCAAGATATGTACATTACTTCACTATTCAGCAACCTGCATGTATACGCTTCTGTACCACAACCAACCTGCGTATACACTTCTTTCATTCACAGAAAAAGCGTGTATACGCACCTGCACTTCACTAAACCTGCGTACAGATCTATAAAGGATAATTGATTCTTTTAAACATTAAGTCATTAGTTAACCCAGATTATCAGATTTATAGATCAAGAGTGCGCCACATATAACAGATCAAAATCATACAGAAATATCAATGTTCAAGCCTTGAGATTTTGATCCATCAATAGACCTTATCCTTCTTGCGCTCAGGTTCCTCCTTCATTCAGATCTAGATCTGCACCAAAACCCAATCACCAGTATTCCAGATCTAGCACACTATCAGATATTCAATAAGTCAGATAATCCTTTGCCACATGATCTCCTTCCCCTTTTATAGTTTTAGGCCTTCCACAATACCACGGTCCAAAACCATAATAAGCCAATACCAAGGACCCAATACCTGGGATCAACACGTCTGACGAGGTGTCATGGTCCAAAATCACAGGTTCAAGTACCAAGGACTAACTACCACGGACCAAAGGTAAGTTCTCCAACATATACGCGCTTTTCTTTGCATGAAAGTGCGTGTATACGTACACGTGCCTTTGAAACGTCTAACCCGCGTGTATACGCGACTTCACCTAGATGAACCTTCGTATATGTCTTTTCCTTCATTCTGAAAGCTTGAACTGAGATCTGTTACCAAAGAGAGTTGCCATGAAGGACAACACCTGTGCCATAGCTCCAAACCTATGCCATAATGCCAACACAATCAACCAAGAGCTTTGCAAATGCTACATCTTACAATGAAGCTAGTGTGAAACCAAGACGAGCTGAGAACTGCAAAATAATTCCGGAGGTGTTAGACTTGATTTTCATGAACAAGGTCCATTCAGAGAGTTGGAGTTAAACCAATGTGCCGCCAAGTGTTGTAGAGGCTACAACCACCATCCAAAAGATTACCTTAGCTTTGTTTTGGGGCCTCCCTACCAACTTTTCACAGCAACTTGTCTTGCTTTGTCAAGTTCACAAGCTTTAGTGTTTTTCTTGCACAAAGTCAACCTGTCGATCATAGTTTGATGCATTCCCCTCACAAGTTGATCACCCAGAATTGGTACAGCCGTAGGCTGAGCATCTCTCCCAAGAAATTGTGCAATTTTGGAGGGCAACCAGCCTTCCCTCCAGAAATTGTGCAATCCTGACTGGTAGCCTGCTGGGCTCCAGAATTGCATAATTTTGGCAGTCAACACTCACATTGAAAATTGCATAATTTTCCCCAGTGGGGTTGCTCAACCCAAAATTTGCGCAAATCTAGGCAATAGTTAGCTGCTCTACCTAGAAATTGTGCAAATATGCTTGGGCAGCTAACCCAGCTCCTAGCCAAAAATGCGCATTTTCTCCCAGCAATCGAGCAGTCTCTTGCATGTGCAATTGAGTTGATCGGTTCCCTTCAGGGCCGAAAAAAACTAAATTGCATGCATGGGTTGCTTCTCCCAAGGCAGCATGCAAAGGAATCCCTTGTTTCAGGGATCTATTTTTGGCAGTTGGAGGTTACGTGCAAGGATCATTTCAGAAACCTCCCACCAAGTGTTGCTTTCCATAGATTTGTGGCATGCGCATCACAACCTTGATGTTATCAAAACTCGTCAACCTAATACTGCAGAGCTCTTTCCTCACATCAACGTGCAACTCTAACATCCGACGTCACATATAGGAGCTATCAACACATTCAACTCAACTAGTTTTGGGTAAGCCCACTTTCCATGACTTGTGTTTCATTTATGGTGCTCTTTTGCATTTCACTTCATATCAACACTGTCTGCTTGATTTCAGTGAACACATGCTATCGTTTACATGTATATTAGCTTTTCCTAGCACTGTTTCAGTTTTCATTGCTATCTCACTGTTGTCGCAAGCATGAAACTATTTTTCACGAACAGTTGTTGATTTGACGACTCGCCTCATCCACATGCATGTTGTTTCATTTTCTGAATCTATCATTCACCATTTGAATTCCTGATCATTCACTTATTCTTACACTCAGTATTACCATGCATTCCCATTCACATTTGCGTTTAGTTTCTCATCGGCGAGTCTAGGAAACCTCAACCTAGACTCTCCCTTCACTGAGATAGCATTGTGTAATCTGGGGAAGGAAGGCGCTATCTTCCTCCCTAGAAATGCAAATTTATGCCCATCCACTGTCCTCCAGGACTTTTTTGCGCATTTCTAAGTGACAGTGACTGCTGGCCCAAAAAATCACGCAATGCAATCCCTAAGCTTGTAGTCACTGCCAACTGAGATTACGCATTGCGCAATTCCATTAGTCAACAACCAAATTGGACTATGCATTGCACAGTTCTAGCAGTCAGTCAGCCTCCCAGTGGCCCAAACTGTGCCTTGTATAGTCTTGGCAATCAATCTCCTGACCTCCCAACCGAAATTGCGCGACCTTCATGATCAATCACACGTGTATGTTGTAAGTCAGTTCTCAAGTTAATTTTTGTTTTTGACTGACATATTGCTTGCCATGAGTGTTTCCATGTCTCCAAGTATTACAAGTGTTCATCTGCCTCTTAGCAACACAAGTACAATGGTTTTTAGGAGAGCAGAGTCGAAGACACCATTCATAGCGCACTTGGGGATGCAGTTGATCAAGTGTCTATGAGCTTGCCTACTCATGAAGACATCAAGTTGTTCATAGGCAAGGACATCAAGATATGAAAACAAAAACATCACAACAAGCAACATCATGAACGATAATTGAAAGAAGCATACAAAATGTAGCAAACATGAGAGGAAGGTTGTTGACAACAAAAAGGAAGAAAAAAGTTGCAAGCTCAAGCAGATCCATTGGTGATGAAAGAAAATTTAGAGACTTAGGCTATGAGGTGACGGTGCAACATGAATATCATGCGAAGACAGAGAATGGAACAAATAAGGAGTTTCATGTGTTGAAGCATCAACTCAAGAGAGAACATGAAGCTACACATACAAGTGAATGAGTTGCAGCAGGAACAGGAACAATAGTGGGTGCAACATGCACTCACAGATGAAAATTCACCTGTACAAGATAAATATCCATCCCAATAGCTAGCATAGAGTAGACATGGTGAGCAGTGTTGTTGGTCACATGTAAGGGATTCAGCAACATGCATGTCATTGTGTGTACGCATGCGATCCAACCCATTTAACACACTCATTAAGGTAAATACAAGAAGAAAGTCCAACTGGAGCTGAACATGTACTTCGGCAAGTTGATGTGGATGACCACCAACACACACTTGAATATCAACATGGACACTATGTGACCGTGTGTTGTCGGTTTAGCCGTACCCATGAAGACCATGTGCATGTTAATAGATGAGTTGGATGAAGGAGCCATACCAATGCACCAGATGCAATGGAGGAAAGAGTTTGCTTCAACAAGATGTCACCATGGGGTGCATGCACACCATCACGGACGACCAAGCTTGGCATAAACTCACCACCTTAACCATCACAAGCATGTCAAAGAGTTGGTCTCTTCACAACAGACCGAGTGTTAGTGATGTCATGCATGGTTTTCTCAAGCGATGTTGTCTCACATGAGTACATGTGCATTTTAATGTAACGTGATGTCAAGTGTCGATACTTGGACGTAACAGTCATAGAGTAGATGAATAATCATGAAGGTAGATGAACTGTCACAAAGGGGAATGTCATGGGTCACCCAACCCTTTGCTATAAATAGAACCTCATAACTCATTGTAAAGTATTTTGGTCAGCCAAGCTTCTGATAAGACTATCTTGGAGAGATCTTGGATAGTATTGTAATGAGCCTTGGCTTCTCCACTACGTAGAGATAGTACATCTATTTGAAGGAGCAGGCAGATGTGGCTGTAATGTTCCACTATTGGGACTAGTAGTTGAACCTAGATGTATTGTATGACCAGAACTTACACTTCTTTATATAATAAGAGCCAACATGTTTCATGCATATGTTATATTGTATTCCAACTATCTTGTTTACTCTAAATGGCATATGTATTTTCTTTCTTCCGCATTCGTGTATGGACTATTCTGTATGAGTATGTATGAATCTTTTTGAAATGTGTTGTTGGTTTAAGAATCACTTTGGATTTCCATCTCACTCACTTCCTAGCATGTGATGCATCTTCGCTCGTGTGTTCCCTTCCCATCCAAGTACTATTATAGGTTGCCAAGGGGCGCACTCATCTCAACCCCCATGTGTTAGAATCTCTCATGCACCTTCCTTGACTCACTACAGTTATCACACCCTTGCTACCAACAAAGTTATCTTAGTTGCCTCTGTGTGAAATTGCGGTCAAGGCATTAGCATAGGACCCACAGTTGGGACTCCTACACCAAATGGTCTGAGGTCTGGTTGGGACTTCTTACCGGGGAGATCCCCTGACATGTTGGCAGGTCCAGTATTGTCAACATATTGTTTCAGCATACCTTAACTGGAAATGATTCTAAATGGTATATAGAGCTTAATGGGGGTACGTTTTCTTCGTTCGGTGACTTGGCTATTATGTTTTTGAACCATTTCTAGTTCCCGTTCGATATGGTGCTAGAATTGAGCTATTGGCTAATTTCCACCAAGATATGGGAACCCACATTTTTGACAATATTTAGGAATGGAAGAGAAGGAAGAGACTCATCAAAGCCTATATTGCTAATGAATTCCTTCTCGAATGGTTTCTAAAATATTTACAACCAAAAATCTTTAAAGATGTATCACTCTCGGGAGTGTTCACTGAAGAATAGGCTATCTTTAGAGCCCAACAATTAGAACTTATATATTTTCAGTTTGGGATTCTTGAGAAAATTTTGCTTGAGCTTTTCGTTCCAAGATCGATTTAGCTAAATCGAAGCCAGATGCCAATGTAGATGGAATTGTTGGATCGATTGATAGTAGTATCACTAACCTACTCAGTCAATTGCAGTACTTACCTTTACAAACTGCTTCTTCAATTCAAGCATTGCCATCAGTGTCTATGTCTTCCCAACCTTTAGCGATTAAAATTTTCCAATCTCCCAACCCCAAAGGAAATCATGAATCTGATGCGAAGAAGAAGGGACAAGGTAAGAATAAAGATAAGGATGGGAAGGGTAATGAAAACAAACCCAGTAATAATATTGGGGAGGTTAAAAGGAGTCTAAAGGAAAGTTAAGTTCCCTTGTAAATTGTGAAATGGAGCCCATTTAACTCGTCTTTTCCCTAATATTTAGGACACTCAACAGTTGCTAGTAAGTCAAGGTTCTTCTTGTTCCCAAGTAGTTTTGACTATCCATTTTCTCCAAGGAAAGAAAATGTTAGTACTGGAAACTCCACATGGAGCAAACACGAAAGGGAAAATCCATCCAATGTATATAGGATGAGTACTCATGTCGATGTTGCTACAAAATCACATGATTATGGTGAACCCGAATATTCTAAGGCTAAGTCTTCTCTCGATGTTTCAAAGCCACTCCATATTGAGAGGCCCACAGTTGAGTCTATACCTTGGATGCCGAAAGGCTCCACAAAAAGTTTGAGAATTAACCCTAATGATAGGGTTGCCAAAAACTACTCTATTGCTGAAGATATGGCCCAAAGCTCTTATGTGATATCTGTGTTAGAGGCACTCCAGCCATGTCTAACAAAAAGGAGTGCTTTACTCACTGCGATTGGGGCAATAGATTCAAAAAGGTCTCTTTTTACATTTGACAGGTAAAATATGAAGAAGAGATTACCTCATCACATGGCTTTTCAAATTAAATCTACATATTGAAAGATTAATATCTTTCGAACTATAGTTTATGAGGGAGGTTCCACATGTGTCATGTCTATCGCATGTTGGAAAGCTATCGAATCTCCTCAAGTTCTTCCTTCGCCTAATCTCTTGACTATATTTGATGGTCATTCGAATAGGCCACATGGAATTATTTGAGCCTTTCCTATCTGTGTTGCGGGAAAGGTTGTCAAAAGAGAGGTGGAAATAGTTGATGAAAATTTGGATTATAATCTTCTATTGGGGTGGAATTGGATTTATGAAATGGATGCCATCATATCACCATTATTTCACATCCTATTCTCTCCCCATGAAGGGAGAATTGTTACTGTTAATTAAATGGAGTATTATCTGCAAGAACCTTATGCATATTCTGATTCCTCCATTCCCTTGGTGTATAATCCGAAGCAGCCTGTTGAGAATTTAGGAGTTGGAATGTATTCCTCATTGATGGGTACCTTTGGTCTTCCTTCTCCTGTCGTTGGAATAAATTCCATTTCATTGTCCAAGACTCCTTCTCAAAGAGAGTTTTTTAGAACTCATTATTTTTCAAATCCTTGGTCCTTACCCTCTTCTACCACCACATTAGAAGCAGACAAAGTAGGTGGAATGGCATATCCTATGTATGTAGCTGAAATTGCTTATCAATTTATTGTTAACACTTTAGATTCTGATCCTACTCCTTTTTCCGTTGGAGTAATTGGATGGGGATGTGTCTTCAGCTTGGACTCTTGACTATACTTCTTCTATGGAATGCCTTGATTCGATTTTACCATCTTAGGAAGAAATCCTAGAAGAAATGATGGGTATAGACAGACCATGGGATTATTTGCATCATCAGTCATATTTTCTCCCAGACATTCATGAAGTAGATACAATTTTGTCTAGTCCTTCGTCAATTGGTGATGTTCATATAGTTATAAACCATTTTTATCTAGCACAAGTCTTTTCCAAAGGTAACATTTTTGTTATTTCGGAAAGTATTCCAGTGAACATCTCTAGGAATCCCAATATAATCGAGAATGTTTTCATTGGAGCTGAATTCTCCCCTGAAGAAATTCAAGTCTGTACAGATATTTTTAAAGAATTTTGTGATGTATTTGCTTGATCTTATGAGGAAATGCCTATAATTGATCCATCAATAGTCTAGCATGAGATTAAGATTTACGTGAATTCAAAGCCTATATGGAAAAAGCTTCAGCTGATAAACCCTAGGAAAGTGACAACTATTAAAGCCGAGGTTGAGAAGCTTCTTAAGCCGGTTTTATATACCCCGTTCTGTTGACTGAGTGGGTCTTGAATCCAGTCCCGGTTGATAAGAAATAAGGAATGATCTGTGTATGCATAGACTTTAGGGATTTAAATAAGGCTTGTCTTGAAGGAAATTTCGCCACTCTGATTATTAATCAGATTATCAATGAATGTGCAGGAAATGATATTTTCTCCTTCATGGATGGTTTCTCGCATTATAATCAGATTACTATCCATCTTGAAGATCAACATAAGAAAACTTTTATCTGCTCATGGGGTACTTTTTCATACAAAAAGATGCCTTTTGGACTTAAAAATGTTGGAGCTACTTTTCAACGGGCCATGTCCTATTCTTTCCACGATATCAAACATATCATCGAAGATTATTTGGATGACCTAGCTGCTCGTTCTCAGAAGAGAATTGATCATCCTCACCATCTTTGATTTGTTTTTGAGTGATGTCATTTTTAAAAAATCTGTTTGAATCCAAATAAATGCCTTTTTGATGTCACATCTATTGATTATTGGGGTTCATTGCATATACTGAAGGATTGATGTAGATCCTTTGAAGGTTGAGGCAATACTTCAGTTGCATCCCCTGTCCACTTACCTGCAACTTCAAAGTCTCCAAGGAAAAGCCAATTTATTGAGGATATTCATCAATTACATAGAGATTACAAAGGGGTTTATTAAATTATTGAAGAAATGAGATCCCTTTATATGGGACGATTTCACTCAGCACTCATTTGATGCTTCGAAAAAACCATTGACCTCTACTCCCTTACTGAGTCCGCTCTGTTAAGAAATTTACTGCATAAAATAAATAATTACTGAGATGAATAAATATAAAAATAACCAGCAACAACCATAAACACATAAACACAAATGTGTATCCGGGAAAACCCCAAATCTGGGGTAAAACCCAACCTAATAAGATCTCATTAGCATTGGCCAAAACCCTGGCCAATCTGACCAAGTGAGCCTTCACCGCTCACCTCTAGGTCTTGCATTACAATGAAGTCCTTCCAACATTTTATAAGCTCCATTACATATAATACCATGGGCAGAATACTATGGGTGCACAATACCATGTGCCCCAAAACCATCACTGTTTAACTTGGTCAACTTTGACTCTATCCTGAGTCAAGTTTACCTAACAATTCCCCCCTTAAACTTGACTTGGGGTTCCTTGACTAACTCTAGCCAAACCTACTAAGTGAGACAATCCCGCTCACTCTAGCTCTTACCTCCTTCAGAGTTTTTACCTGGGGTATTGTTAACTCGACATCCCCCCTATCACGTAGGTCTAACCCAGACTTTACCGGTGATAACTGAGGGGTATGCATGCCTTACCAGGTCTTACAGTAGTATGCCTATTTACATGCAATATTTTTGACTTCATTAAATTTTTTTTTTGTTTATTGTTCCTACAATTCTCATCCATCCTCTCTCAATTTGATTTGCTCAAAAACTTCTATCAAACCACTCCAACTGCGAGCTCGACAAGAACCTCGTAGATTCCAACATCGGTGCCCGAACAATTTTCGAAGCCACATGAACAATTTTCTTCTGCTGACCTGCATGCAGCCCACGCCTACTCCATCTTTCAACACGGCATAGAACACACAGGAAATATCCCTTATCGATTCCCTACAAAAAAAAAGCTCCGAACAAAATCAGCCTTGAATTTTAATATTACCAAAGGTATTTCTCAACCTTGTTTAAATAGCCGCATGAATCCCGAACAATTTGTCAACATGTTCCAAACCGTAAATATCGCAAATGCACTACGATCCCTGGCAGTTACGGCACTATCTTCTGCACATTCTCCTCGAGGTTCTTTTGCGTATGATTGTTCCACCATTATTTTTCAGATCTGTAAAAAAGGCTACATTGATCTCATCAGGCACTATAAACCCCTGGCATCAAAGAATCCCTTTGAAGCCAATATCTGGCTCCGATACCAGTTGTTAAGAAATTTACTGCATAACATAAATAATTACTGAGATGAATAAATATAAAAATAACCAGCAACAACCATAAACACATAAACACAAATGTGTATCCGGGAAAACCCCAAATCCAGGGTAAAACCCAACCTAATAAGATCTCATTAGCATTGGCCAAAACCCTGGCCAATTTGACCAAGTGAGCCTTCACCGCTCACCTCTAGGTCTTGCATTACAATGAAGTCCTTCCAGCATTTTATAAGCTCCATTACATATAATACCATGGGCAGAATACTATGGGTGCACAATACCATGTGCCCCAAAACCATCACTATTTAACCTGGTCAACTTTGACTCTATCCTGAGTCAAGTTTACCTAACACGCTCGATTATAGTAGGGATTTTCTCTTATATCTCACTATAGTAGAATCAACGATTTGTATGGTTATGGTTCAATAAGATGATGCTCTTCTCGAGCATTTGATTTATTATCTGAGCCGAGGCTTAGAATGTCCTAAACTTAGACACTATATTCTGCTTAGGAAAATTTTTGTCTTGGTGGCTGTCAATTCATTTTAGTTTGTTCATTTTTATTTTACAAGAGTTCAATCTCGAGTGCTCGTAATCCAAATCTAAGAAATCGTTAGTATTTGCAGAATTATTATGAGAGTTTCCTTGTGAAGAAGAAATAGTTTATGAGGAATCATTCCTTGGTGAGCATATTTTTATTATTTCTTCACAAGATCCTTGGTATGGATATATCATTATATATTCAAACTTCGAAGTTTCCCTTTTCTTTTCAAAGGATGAGTGAAGAAAATTGTGTCACTTAGAAAAAAGTTATATTATTACTTGTGACACTTTATATTGTCGTAGGGTTGGTTCAATCCTTAGACGCTACTTGACCTTAGAAGAACCTGAGTTAGTGCTGAATTATTGCCACAGTGGAGCTTATGGTGGTCATTTATATGGGCTTGCTACAACCCAAAAAATCTTGTATGTAGGGTATTTTTGGCCTTCGATTTTCAAAGATTGTGTTGAAGTGGTCAAAAAATGCCATCCTTGTCAGGTTTATACTCAAAAAATGCACCCTCATCCAGCTCTAATTTTTCCTGTTATCACCGTCAATACCGAAATATGGCATTGAATTTACAACTTCTAACCTGCCTTTGACAAAAGGTCATCAATATGTTATTGTAGAAATGGACTACTTTACGAAGTGGGATGAAGCTATGCCTATTGTAGTGAATGATGGTGAAACAACAACCTTGTTTCTTTTCAACCAAGTCATTTCTCGTTTCGGTATATTCCAAAAGATATTGTCATTGACCACGACAATGATTTCCAGAATAAGATGATGGCTGAATTGGCTCTCAATTTGGGTTTTTGGCAAGAGAATTCATCTCCTTACTATCCTCAGGCCAATGGTCGGGTGGAAGTCATGAATAAATCCCTAAAAGTTATCCTGCAAAGGACAAGTAATAAGGCTCGATCCAATTAGAATATCATGTTATATCCTGTGCCTTGGGCATACCGATGTCAGTTAAGACTATGACGAGTTTCACTCCTTTTCAACTAGTTTATGGTTTGGAATCAATATTCCCTTTGTTAGTGTCAGTATATGCATACTTCCATTAGGGATCAAATCTGCTCTTTGCATTTTCATTGTAGGTGTCTCATACTGAATTTTTTTATCATTCCACTAGGTCATAGCAAAAATGATCCACTGATGGTTTTCTTCTTCTCAAAAAATCTAATTTTCCCTCATCAGGTATATTTGCTGACCCATCTTCATGTTTCATTCAGTTACGGTTTTAGTTATATTATTTTTAGAGTTAAGGCAATCATATCTCCATTACGTCTTAGGGTTCATTTCCAAGGTCAAAAGCTTTGTTTTATTGTAAATAAAGGGCAGCAAAGGTATGAGGAAGACCAATAAACAAAGAATTGTTGGTAGTTAGTCATGGTTACTGTACAAAATCCTTATTTCACTGATGTAATTTTCATCTCAAAAACATATATCTTTTTTAGATGAAAACAAAGTATTTTAGTTTTTTCATATTTTTGATGTAATTCAAGTAATTTTATGTAATAATTGTTCCCATAAGCTTCCCAAGGCACTTATCCTTGCTACAAGAAAGGAATCATTGAAGAATCAGCTCAATCAAAGCATCATCCACCTGAAAAGCGACAAAGAAAGAGAAGCATCAGATAGAGATTTGAAGACAATGTAAAAATTTCCAAACAAACAATATAAAGTGGGTTTTTCTAAGGAAAAATCAAACTCATCCTCTATATAATATTTTGAAAGAGTCTTTCAAACTTCATCAGCTCTTTTGCACCCTAAGCTCTCCTTGGCAAAGAGGAAATTGAGTGAAAATTTGAAAAAATCAGGAAGGCCCTGCGGGTTTTAGTTGGATGCTGTGTGCTAGGTAGATTTTTTGTGCACCTGTGTAGTGAAGGGCACATTTTCCCAACTGAGCAAGAGAAAATTTCAACGGTGCTGTGCACCTATGCATTGAAGGGCACGTTTGTCAAGGATGCTGTGCACTGGCACTTGGTGCTACGCGTTTGGCCAGTAAAGCCTGGCAAACCCTAGGAGTGCCAAAACACCACTTTTCTTCATCTACTCAAGCTACAAAGGCTTCTATTACTTGCATACAACAAGTAAGTGGCCCAATATCTCTTTTTCTCCATCAATTAAGCAAGTTGGTAGCCTAAATTTTAAAACCCTAGCAAAGATTTCTTGTATGTTTCCAAAATCACCTATTTGATCAGAATTACAACACTTCATAGACTTTGTCACCCTCAAATCATCCTTGCCTATACTTCATTCAATATCCCTCACTATTTCACTCACCTTGACCCACATATCAGTCCCTCAAGTTTTCACCTTAAAAACATGGCAGAAGAGGGTCACACTAGTTCAGAAGAAGGGGAAAGACAGTCAAGGAGGCCAGCCAAGAAGGGAGGGAGAATTATCAGATTTGAACCCACTGATACCATAGAACTTATGGCATCACCACTTACAGTATCATGTTTCAAGTACATGGGTTGTTTTGAGTTTTGCTAAAGGGTTGAAACAGTGAATTTTCATTAGCAGTTAACCAAGCATTTCATCATCAATTCGCAAAACAACTAGGTCACTTTAGCTGGGGTCACATTCACTATATCTCCTGCCATCATATCACATGCCATTGGAATTCCAAATGCAGGAGAGAAATGGTTCAAGCAAAGAAATCTGCCTCACAGTTTTTATGAGCCATATCTTAAAACAAGGTTTAAAAATGATAAGAAAATAATTTTCCCTTTCTCTTATCTCTTAGACAATTATGCACCATTAATGAAGATAATCATGAGGTATTTCACATGTGAGGGCAGGTTTTCCAGACTCTACTCATATCATATCAGGCTTCTCATGCACTTTACCAGGGTAAGAATGCTCAGTTTTCCATATTACCTTTTCAGAAGTATTGACAAGATGACATATATTGCTCAGAAAAGGGATCCAACTCATCATATGCCTAGTATTTTCCATCATTCTCTTATCAAAATGATATTCTTCCATCATTTAGATCAACTAGGCATTGCTTGGGATACCTTCATAGCTAATGAAATATTCAATGAACCACCTACTCAGCCAGCTCCCCACATTCCTCCATCATCCTCCACTCATCCATCTACTTCTTCTCATCCACCACAACTTACTTATCACTCATCCTCAATAGATCATTCTTCACCATCCACCTCCACACCATCTACATCGTCATCGCATGTAGCCATTCACACCCACTGGAGATGATGACAGTGATGATGAACATGATGAGCATGATGATAGTGAGGGACATGATGTACACACTGAGCATGGTCAGAGTAGTATACCATAGAGGAACAGTTTGTAGCCATTTTCCTTCACCTATCAGAGGGGAAAGAGGCAAGTTTTTACCCTACGGAAAATGGGAGGGGCCTTGCCTTCGTCATCAACATTAAAGGTTAAAGGAAAAGAGAAAATGGTGGAGGAAGCAGAGGTTAAACAACAACATGAAAAACATGACACTGAAAAGGAGTTTCTCCTTGTGAACAAAGATGATGAGGATAAATACAAAATCACTCAGGCTATCTTGAAAGTAAAGGATACCAAAATTAGGGAGCTTGAGACCAGTTTACAAAAGGCCAAATATATCATCTCCTTTTATGAGCAAGAGAACAAGCAAGAATTTATGCAAAACAAGTATATCAAGGCAAAGAGGGATGCTGAGAAGGCCAAGTTTTAGTTTGATGAGGCTTATGGAGAGCTGGATGATGGATAGGGATAGAGAAAATGACCAAGAACAAGAGGATTAAAGAGAGCCTTAGAGATTGAAAGGAAAAAGGAGGCAGAATTAGAGGAGCAGCTCACTTTAAATGAGCAGTTGGTCAAGGACATACCTAAGAATAGAGAGTCTTGGCTTGAGAAGGTGAACACACACTTGGAGACCCTCTTGGAGAAAGCAAATAAAGATGTTGAGATACAAAGGAGATGGCCCAATATTATGCACAGAGGAACCAAGTGGCAAGGAGCAAGCTCAAAAGAGCTCATGAGAAAATTGACAAATTGACCAAGCAAGAGGAGAGGAGGAGACCTCACATACTTGCTAAGTCATCTATACATGCGTCTAACCTTTGATGAGTCATAAAAATACATTTTTGGGCATGTTGAACCATTTTTTAGCTTGAAGGAAATTGCAGCTTTTAAGCACAATCATGGAGGGCAAATGTGCAGCGCCTTGGGCGTTGTGCTCTTTTTTGAGACATCCAGTCAGTAAGAAGTCATCATTTTTGGGTTTTTAGTGATGAGTACATACACCCTGTACATTTTCTAAGCATTTTGAGGAAAAGTAGTTGGTCAAAAGGTCAAAAAACACCCAAAAATGGACCTTTTTTCCCTCTTTTTTGCTTGGGCACTACACATTGAGCAGCATTGGGAGATTTGGTTTTTGACTATGAAAATGACATACAAATTCAGAAATTCAAGTTGTTTTGGAACATAGACAAATAGAACTTTCCAACAAGCTATTGTGGGCCCAATTTTGACATCGAGAAAGCCTCCATAAGTGAAATTGAATTTGAAGGGCATGCCTGCACTTGGTGTTGCGCGCTGGCACTTGGTGCTGCATGTTTGACACTTTTCCCAAATTTTGCAAGTTCGACCCAGTGTTCACTTCTACCATAACAGATGATGTTTTTACCCTTGTAATTGAGAAGTTGAATTTAATTATGATGCTTCTAGAGCTTACTAGGGTAGATTCATTAGGTAAAACAAATTTATGAGGTGTAATGTATCAGTTTGTTTGGATTAGGGATGAGTCACTTTGACCACCCCATTTTCTTGTTAGTAGTTCAGATTTTGTTGGAAATAGATCCTCCTCTCATGGATTCAACTCCCTGAGCTTAGGATGAGTTTTTTTGGGTCTATATGTTGCTTTTCCTCAATAATTATAGGGGTTGGACTTGGTGGGATGCTTATGTTTTGATTAGATATCATTTTGTATCAGTTACAACAGGAGATTAATGAAAAATTGGAGCTATTTCTTTGGGATCCATGCGTATGATGCTTAGTTCAGTTTTTCTTTTGTATTCATGTGTTAGAATGTATTTTTGACTCCATTTCATCATTTCATTGCCTTTATGTGAATGTAAATAGGTTTGAGAGGCAGAATCCATATCTTTTTATGCTCTGTTTTGGGTAGAAATTTCACAGTCTCTGTTTTCTTCAGTTTAGGAAGAATCCATGTGGTTTACATGCTATTTATAGCTCCTCACCTATATTTTCACCTCATCCATCAAACCCTAAGGTTCTAATCATTGTGCCTACTGTTGTGGAGGTAAATCCCCTCTGCCGACAGAGGTGATCCCTACTAGCCCAAATGGGGTCTAGCAACAATCAAACAACGCTAACACGCAGGTTCCGAATTGCAAATCAAAGACCGATGATGAGGGCCTACCTAGATTCCAACGCTAGTACTTGTAGAAGAGTCGTCAGTCCCGTTCCTTTACTCCGGCTGGTCACAATCCCCACAATCCTCGTGAATGGACACCTACACATGCAAAGAACGACACAAACACAAGCATAAAATCCAATAGATGCAACTATATATCAGTCAGAAAGGATATAACTCAATCATCATTACAAAGACAATAAGAGTGGAACCATAATGATAGTCGTCTATTATTGATAAACAAAGAAGAATACAACCATAGTTCTGACGTCAAATCCTCCTTTCGCTGGGTGATCAGCAGCACATGCCTTGCAAAGCTTGTTGGGAATGGGGAACAAGCCTCTCTCTCCTTGGTTACTTGGACAAGAATTTCCTCACTTTAGATTTAGCTTCATGGGAATGAAGAAGGCTTCTTGTAGCATGAGCTTAGCAATTATCAGACTTTGGGACTTAGAATTTGGAACTTGGAGACTAACTTGTAAAAGGCAAAAGGACAAGCTTTTATAGATAAAGGAGAAGGAGTTAGGGTCATCCACAAGATTCATGGGATTGGATTTATCACTAAGAAGCTTCCATGAGAGGTGGAGAACTACTTCCCTTCTATGGAGATTCGAAGCCCAACTGAACTAACTCAAGACGGAATGAGTTCATGAATAGGTTAGGAAGAACCTTCGTAAGTTTGTTTGTTAAAAACTTTACCCAACTGGGCTGGCGCGAGTGCGACTCTGAGACAGAGCGCCAGCTGGCGCGCCCTCTTTGGAGGATTTCCCCCATTGGCGTGAGTGATACACAGTGGAACCGCGCCAATGGAAAAAGGGCTATTTTTATGGGTATTTTGCAGAAGGTGTCTTCAGGGCATATGAAGTACATACTCAAGGGGATACAATGCAATTGTTTTCAGGTTATGTCACTTCTCACAGGTCGCGGAATAAGTCCTCCAATGTGCGGGAAAAGGGGTAACAGGGACAATGACAAATTACTATGTAACACCTACCTTGCCCCATCGAACACCCTACAGTTTTAACCTAATTTCCTTTCCCTAACTGTTTGGATCTTTCTAATCTAGAAAAACCCTTAAAAAAGAATCAAATCAAAACCCTGTGCTACTATACCTAGCCTAGTATCAGTTTCTTGATCCAGTCATTTTGGCTGATATCCTTATAGGGAGAGCCCTCTTTTGGCCTAGTAGGGCTAGCTATTTGGGTAAGCATGGTTTGTGCTTACCCCGGAATTGCCTTATTCAGCCTGAGGTTCAATCCAGGTGCTAACACCCTATGGAATGTGAAATTCCTTATCTTAAATTAGTTGTATAACTTCTTATAGACACTTATAGTCTTGAAGAACACCTCATTCATTTGGAACATCTTAATGTGCAGTGTCGAGATGCTGCCACAGCAAATGAATCTCATAAAAAACAAGTGAAAATCTAATATGATAAGGTTGTGTCCTAGGGTTTTCTCTAAAGGTGACCTTGTCCTGGTCTATGACCAAGACAAAGAAAACTTGGGGTTGTTTTCCTCTGAGATGATTCTAGTTTAATTAATCATGTCAGAGAATCTAAAATGACTTGTTTGTTTTAAATTCTTTTGGATGAGCAATGTTATGAACAGTTTGAAAACAGGTGCTTAAAATTTAACACTTGCCAAATAGAATGAAAGGGTTGTTTATTTTTCTAAAAATAGTTAATTGATTTTAATTGAGTGAATAATAGAGTCTTAAGGAATTATAAATTAATAAATATTGAAACAGAATATTTAGTTGATTATACGAAGGAATGCAAGTAAACAATGTTTTCCTGCTGAACAAAATGTATTTAATCTAATGCAGATGCATCTGACAATTTATTGATATAAATGAGTTTATAATAATAGACAGTTTTATAAACTAATCTCTAATTATTGTTTATAACTTCACAGAGGATTTAATATGGATTGATATTCAATTTGATCTTACCTAGATTTCTCCATAAAGTCTTAAATACATCAAGAAAACCATAATGAAATGAAGACATAAGTAAAACTAGCCACGAGACAAACTATTTGAGGCAAATCCAGAATTCTTTCATTAATTTGAAGCAAATATTCAACTTTATTACAATTATGCTTTGAAAGCTCATCCAAGGGTTCAACCCTTAATAACTTGAAGGAAGAGTTATTTATACAAAATGAAATATCTTCTAGAGACATTTTTAACAAAAATATAAAAATACAAAAATAGTACAAAACTATTGGAATCCTAAAAATGATGAATGCTAGCACTATCTTTAAGGAATTTGTTGATGATCTATTCCCCAAAAAGCATTGCCTAGGTGTCTGTCAGTTCATGATGAAAGTTACTTGATAATTTCACATACGTGATCCCACCTATCTTCACTTGGTATAGAAAGATTAACCAATTTTTTGTAGTATTCATCAACCTCAATATACTTTTCAATAGCAGGTTCGTTAACAATGATGTGTTTGATTTCATGCTTGATTATTAAATCAAAAGCCAAAGCTTCTAAGATTTCCTTCCCTGTAAGGTGATCCTTTATACCTACAAATATAGCTTTATCAGTTGCAATTGCATAACGCTTTTGACAATATTCCTCCAAAGTGATCAACCTGTTATTTGGTGCCACTAATCATGGAAGTCCTCTCTAGTTGAGTAAGTTAAACTTGAAATGAAACCTTTGGACAATAGTTTTCAAGGCTTGGCACTTGGTCTCCAACTGAGTCTTGAGATTATTTTTATGAAAAGCCTTCTTAATCTCTAGAATAGTTTTTGTCCTATCCACAATTTGAATATTCTCCAAATTGACTCTAGTTTTTGAATTAAGAACTTTAATCATGTCTGCGACTTCATTTGGTTTAGCTTTAATATTTTCTCTAAGTTCTTCAATAGTTGTCTGGCACCTATTTATCACTTCTTCCTATTCAAAAATAATCTGTATGGAGGGCCAAACTTCAGTTATAACATAACTGATGTCTGCCCAAATATTTTCCTTGGCTTGGGCCAATGTATGAGCCATTAATGACTCATTTTCCAACTCTTCTATTCTTCTTGTCAATATATGGGGCTTCTACATCTCTTGAACATAAAGAGTGTCATTTTTAATTTCTGAGTCTCCATATTCCCAAATTTCTTGTCAAGCCTTTCATTCTCCTGTCTCTCAAGAGACAACTCCTGCATGACTTTGTTGGGAACGGGTCCCCTAAGGTCAATTTTGGGGTTAAAAGCCCAAGTTTCGGACAAAAAGCCCAAGTTTTGTAGAAGAAGTGTAATGTCTCTGAATTTTGTGGTCATGGAGTTCGAAGATGTAAAGAGTTTTAAAGGGCTTCTGCCCTTTGTTTAATGTAAGTCATGTCAGCTTTAGGAGATCTACCTATGGTCTGCTGACCATGGGATTGTATAAAAAGGGAAGTCTAAGAAGAGTCTAAGGCAATTTTAGCTTAGAGATGTTTTGAAGAGTCATTGATGTAATGGGTTTGTGAGAGCTAAGAGAAAAGAGTCTTATCATAGGAAAGAGGTTTTGCAGCTGTCTGCACAGAGGGCTAAGGTAGAAATCTGCAGCTGAGTGTGCGAACCCCTGCAGTTGTGTGGTCAGGGTAGTTAGAGTCTGTAAAGGAGATCTAAACATCAATAAAGAGAATTATTCTGGAATTACCTATGTATGAGCTATTTTACTTTTGTTCTGAATGCATGCGATTATGTTATGTTGAATACCGAGTTTATGATTTAATGTTGTATTGATGCATGAATCTATGTGTTTTACTTTGTTATATGAATGCAAGTAAGGATATCTATTTACATGAAGATAATCATAATGCATGTTGAAGTGATCCATTACTTAACCTAATTTGGGTAAATACAAAATTAAGAGTAATTACAGAGGTGCATAAGTGTCTGAATCGCCTATTTAGGGTACGTGAAAGACAGTCATAGAACTTCGCGGAGGTCTAGAGGACAACTAAGGGAAGCATATCGGTAAGACATAAAAAGGATTATCTATCTGTATGAAGTAAGGATTAGGGTATAAAGTGACATCACTGCCATCTCAAGGTGCAGAAACTTGGTTCCTACACCCCCCCATACTGATTCGGGTGAGACTTCAGTCTGTGATTTGTGGATTGATGCTGAAGGAGCCAGTAGTGTAGGGATTTTCTTGGCTAATTAATGATGAACCTAGATCAGGGCCTATCAAGCCTATTGGGAATGTGTCACCAAGGGAAAAGTTTGGGGTTAAACACCCAAGTCTTGGGCATAAAGCCCAAGTTTTGTAGAAGAAGTGTAAAGCCTCCACATTTTGTGGTTCCAGAGCACGATGATGTAAAGAGTCATAAAGGGTTTCTGCCCTTTATTTAATGTAAGTCATGTGCACTTTAGGAGATCTACCCATGGTCCGTAGAACATGGGATTGTATAAAAAGGGAAGTCTTAGAAGATTCTAAGGCAGTTTTAGTTCAGTTCAGAGATTTTTTGAAGAGTCATTGATGTAATTGGTCTGTGAGAGCTAAGAGCGAAGAGTCTTAGCCTAGAAAAGAGGCTCTGCAGCTGTGTGCGTAGAGGCCTAGGGTAGAATTCCGTAGCTCAGTGCATGAACCCCTACATCTGTGTGTGTAGGGTAGTTAGAGTTTGTAAAGTAGATCTGACCATCAATAAAGAGAATTATTCTGGAATTACCCCTGTATGAGCTATTTTACTTTTGTTATGAATGCATGCAATTATGTTATGTTGAATACTGGGTTTATGATTTAATGTTGCATTGATGCATGAATCTATGTGTTTTACTTTGTTATATGAATGAAAGTAAGAATATCTATTTACACGAAGATAATCATAATGCATGTTGAAGTGATCCATTACTTAAGCTAATCTGGGTAAATACAATAGTAAGAGTAATTACAGAGGTGCGTAAGTGTCTGAATCACCTATTTAGGGTATCTAAAAGATAGTCATAGACCTTTGTAGAGGTCTAGAGGACAACTAAGGGAATTATATCAATAAGCCCTAAAAGGCTTATCGATATGTGTGAAGGAAGGATTAGGGTATAAAGCGACATCACTGCCATCTCAGTGTGTGAAAACATAATTCCGGCATCCCCCCATACTGCTTCAGGTGAGACTTTAGTCCACACTCCATAGATTGATGCCTAAAGGGCCAATAGTGTAGGGATTTGATTGGCTAATTAACATTGAACCTGGAGCAGGGCCCATCAAGCCAACATAATTTGTTTAAATCACCTACTATTGATGTAAACTCTGTTGTTGCTGATGTCGATTCCCCTGCTGTCCTTGACACTCTAATAGGTTTAGTTGTAATTGGAGCTATGGATACTTGAGAAAATTATTCTTTTTCTTTAAGTAATTTCTCAATTTTCTCTTCCATTATCTTTATCTGTACATTTTTCTCAATGATCAACTTGAGCTTTTCTTCTTTGTGCTACTCACTTTCTGCTATCTCCTTGGTTTGAGGATCCTCTATAGAAGTTAATTTCATCTGCTTCCTTAATGTTGTAATATCTACATTTTTATTTTTAATAATGTCCTTTATGGATTTAACATCAGTGGGGTCATACCCAACTTTGATCACTAAGTCTTCTAATGATTTTACCCTATTACCCTTTGCGAAAGAGGATAACTTTTCTATCTTTAATTGTGACTGTACATTTGAAAGAGTTGTCCTTACTTTTGATAATGCAATAGCAATGTTAGTCATGGTAGAGAAAATCATCTCACCAGACTGCCTATGCATGTCCATCTGGTCGATTAGATGTATTTGGCCAGAATCAAAGGAAAATACAATCTTGTTATAATCTGAAGAAGACTTTGGAAAAGGCACATGGTCTTGTAGGAATTCCATTTTCAATCTCCTTTTTTCACTATCAAAATCTGTCAATAACCCGTGTTGTGAAGTTGATGTCTGTTTCCAAAACTAAGAATAGACATTTGCCTTCAAAGATCCATTCTTCTATTTAACTTCAAATAAATTAGTGAAGATGTTTGGCTCCTCTTGCTCACTTAATCCTACAAACGAGGCGATCTCCAACAAATTCTATGAAACTGAAGAAGAGGATGGAGTGGTGATTACAATTTATTTTGACCTTGTAGAAACTTGTGAATCATCCAAATTGATGATTATAGGCTCTTTCTGACTTTGAGTAGTAGTGCCTTTGGAGTCAGTCCTTGGTTTATTCTAATAGATAATTGATTCTTTTTTACCTTTTGCTAATGATGAAGATTTCTCTCTAGGCCTCTTGTCCTACCTTCTTTGAGAAGTGGGAGTCTAGAGGGTAGAAGGAGGTAAAGTCTGTTCTTCTGCTTCCTGAAGTGCATTCTCCTCCCACTGTTCTTGATTTCTATACTTTTCAATCTTTTGTCTTGGAGTATGATTTTAAGGTGTGGTTTTGAGTTACACCCTTAAGTTGGAGATTATACTGAATGGGTCATAAGACCAGGTGAAACTTGGTTGGAATCCAATTTGTTTGAGGATTGAATGTTCTTAAATACCTACTGATCTATTATTGCAAATAAATGATCCTACTTGTGACTTGATTTTGAACTGAGATTTCTTCTTCCTTGAAATGAAATGTAGTTCATCCATATTAATCATTTTCCTAATATACTCCATAGAGAAAATTCTCATTGAATAATATTTGGGCAATTTGTATGGGGATAAGTACAACCATACACTCTAATCTCTGTATAAATCTAGTAAAGATACAAGTCCCCTATCTTGACTTGGTCACTCAGATGCAGGATCCTTTTGATTTCTAGACTGATCTGACGTTCGCTCTGACTGCTGAGAATCTGTGCAACTAGATGAATAAAACAGTCAATGAAATCTGAAAACTTGAACTCATTTGAGTTCCTACTGATCAATGAAGTCGAATGTGTGACTGATTGAATCATTTTATGATCATCCTGCTTATGTAAAATTAAAGGGAACTTGTCTCCTTTTGAAAAAGGATCATATTCACTAGTGTTACACTAAAATTTGTCACCATGACTATTTGCAGTTAGTATGGCTCCATCAACTGTCATACTATCCTCCTTGGCAAGTCTTATACCTCTGCTCTTCATGTCAAACTCCAAGAAAGAGAGAAAGTCTTTAAAAATCTATATATCTCTGGGTATGCAGTTTCTCTTAGCCTTACCTGCGTGTACGCACCTCAAGTTCACAATACCTGCGTACTTGTACGCTCTGTCTGTAAAAGGGTGGGTGCGTACTCCTGTAAAGGTCAAAAGGCGCAAGTTTCACTTCAAAAAAATTACTTGTGGTCATTTCTAGAGCATTCTAGAAGCTTGTTTGACGTGTATTGAGCGCCTCCAGATGGTTCATGTATCCCTATGAAAGATGAACTTATCCCATCAAGAGGGGAGCTATCCCATTCAAAGAGGGGCTTATCCCATTGATGGTGGGCCTGATTAACTTCCTCTAGAGCACTATAAATACAGGCATTGGGCCAGAAGGAGGGGAGGTTAAAAGCTGAATATTCCTAAGGGTAGATGCTGCTGGAATTGGGACTCCCTTATAGAGCTTGAGAGGAGAGATTCCCATCCTTTCCTAGCCTTATTTGGAAGTGGGTGAGCTGATCAAAGTAAAGGAAAACTCTTGCTGGACCCTAGGAGGGACCTGCACAACACCAAGGCTCAGGTTGTAATGGTTTCTTTTGTTTCCACTTAATACAAATAAGCTCACTTTTCTCAACAGATTGTTATACATGATTTGTTTCATATACTCCTTGGTCTGTATGATGAATATGTGTTATTTTATAAGTTATTCAGGTGCTATTTAATCTTTTGGCTTGTTAGTGAATGCAGGTTTCGAAGAGAAGGAGGAGCTCATCCGGATCGGCGAGGCTGGACTACTACAAAGCGTTGGACTAAAAGGTATGTTATGAAAACCTGATTACTTGTATTCTAAATGCATATTTAGAGAAAGGTAGTGTTTACTTGTCTTGTTTGTCACTAGAAAGCCTTAGCTTCTAGGGAGGTCGGTTTTGTCCGCAAAATTGACTCTTTCCACATGACAAAATGGTGACTCCACTGGGGAACTCCATTGATGTGAATGATTTTTCCTTTGTGTGAAACTTTGATTTGAGATAAGTCGTTTTCTTTCTGGTTTTTGGCTGTCTGACTGTGTATTTGGGTGGGATAGCTTAGGGTTAAATTAGATTTTAATTTTTCTTGGTTTTGCTAGCAGTACACACCCTCTGAGTTGAGCACAGTGCGTACCTGTATGCACTGCAGCTTTCTGCACAGAGCGTACACGCACCTGTGCAAACAGGTTGCCTGCGTACCCTGTCAAAATTGAGAAAATTTCAATTTTTTCCTTTTTGCCTCTTAGATTTTGTTTTTAATTTGTTTTTACTGCCCAGATCCACTGGTTACCTGTCACAAATCTTCACCTAAGCTTAATTCATCAGTGTCAAGAGTTTTAGTGAAATTCATAGAGATTTTGTCCTAGGGTTTGATTTTTGCATTGGTCCTGTAGTGACTTTGGCTTTAGAAGTTGTAAAACCTTGGATCTCCCTGGTTTTGTTCAGTCTTCTTAGGAGTTGGACCTTTCATAGAATCCACCCTTGCGAGAAACCTACCTTTGTGTTCTCTCTTTGCCGAATCTCGAAAAAGTTTGTTGATTAAACTTTGAATTTTATTCTTAAGAAAAAGAACAAAAGATTTTGATTTTTGTTTTTGATTCTGCATTAACTAGTCCTTAGTTAAATTTTGACTGAGTAAAACATCCTGGAATCATACTTTCCAGGCTTTTGCCTCATTAGATTTACTTTTAGATTTGCTTTTGGGTGAAATTGAGTTGATTTGATTGCCATAGATTTTTTAACTTTGATTTCTGTTAAAGTAAGTTTTACATGCTTTATTAATATAGGGAAAAATACAAAAAAAAAACTCTTTTGAAGGAAAGTTTGCTTTAGTAGCATTTGAGTCTTTGAAAAGAAAAGGAATTTTCGTGAAAGTAATTAGTGGTCATGTGTTGTATGCCTTGGAAAAGATAAAGAGTTTGTTTCTTTGATTTTCATTGCCAAGAAAGTTGTTTTTATATCATTTTTGCATTCTCCAACTCTCTTAGCTAGGGAATTCATTGAAAAAGAAAATTAGTATAAATCATCCTAAGTGCATCTTTTTAGTGGATTTCGGTCGAGTCTACACACCATTAGTTTCATCTCCACTACCTTTTGTCTTAAAGAAAAGCCATAAAAATTAACACTTAAAGTAAAATCAACTTAGTAACTTTTATTTACTAGGGCTCTGAAACACCAATATAGATCAGGCTAGTGTCTTGGAGTAGGAGAGTAATTAACTCTCCAAGACAGTAAAACCAAACAAGTAGTTCATCTTGTGGTAGGATAAATCCAACTGTTTCATTTGTACTCTGGGAAAGCTCCTCTTAAAGGAGAAGCACGAGACTGTGTTCGAACCAGTGAGGGGATCAATCCTCCTTCATTGGGAAAGACGCTAGATATGCACGTACTACAAATGGTAAACCTCGGATTATTGTCGAGGAGCCTGGGGTCACTTGTCGGTAAACCTTGGATTATTGTCAAGGAGCTAGCAAGGGGATTGAGCTTGTTACTCTGCCCTTGCGTGCTATCGGGTTGTAGACTGTTCCCCCAGGTATATTTGTTGCTGTTGGTAACCTTAGTGACCATTCTCTTTAGGATTCTACCGAGGTGACGGTGGAGGGAAGATCCTATTGTACCTAGAGCAGACGTCGGCTAGACTCACTTGGATTTTCCAGGGGGTTCACTTCACTCGAGACGGTTAAAGTGGAGGAACTTGTGCCGGTCTATTCATTAAGTAGGTTGCCGGGGTAACTGTTCCACCCACCACTTCTGTACTGAATTCGTCGATGTTGGGTTTCATCATCAACTAGTGTTTTCGGTCCGGAAGGCTACTGTTTGTGTATGGTTTGACGCCTAGATTCTTTAGGCATGTGATTCGAATTTGTTTGGTTCTTTAGAGACTTTAGGTGGTTTTCTTTGAGATTTTACTTTGTTTGCATGTGCAGTAGTTAAAAGTTTTTAACTGTGGCTGAATTATCGAGATAGTCCCGTAGACTTCAGGGCAAGTCTCTTGAGATTGTTACTGTGGTCAATGTGTTGAGGAAGTCCCGTAGACTTCGGGGTGAACCTCCTGAAGACGTCCCGGGTCATTACGAAGGTTTGAAAGTCCTTGTAACTCCTAGTGGCAGTAAAGTAGGTTCACCTGAAGAAGGAGAGTCGTCGTTGGTAGTCCATCCAGATTACCAAGGTCTAGAAACAGGTTATAATCCTGAAGCTGTTGCAGTTTCCGAGCTTGCTGGTAGTTTTTCTTCTACTAGTGATATAGGCGAAGAACCTGAAATATCTGAACCTGTTACTCCAACTTCTAGTGTTCCTGATTCACCTAGGGTAGAAAGAGTCATCACCGAAAATCTTCCTTCTGGTTTGATAGCTATTGAAGAACTTGCTCCAGAAGAAGAAACAGGCGTCCCTATCCCTGAAGATCAACCTACTATTGATCTAAGGGAGCGTGAATCCATTTTTTACAGTCCTCCTAGAAGTACTACTTGGTATCTTTCGTTAACTAATTATTTAGACAACTCAGGGTCAAGTTTTTCTCCACCTCGTACTCCTTATCCACCTGGAGGTATTTATACTCCTGTAAATATGTCTGGTCAGCCATCCATATTCACTCAATCTCTTGAATCTTTCTTGTACGGCGGTCCTTCTGTTCCCTCTGGGTATTAGTCACTTTCTGGTACTTTTGCGGGGGCATCTCCTCAACCCATTGAACATGGGTTATTAACTGGAAACAATGGTAATAAATCGTTGGGTGTAGGAGACATTTACATGATGTCAGGTTCAATTCCCGGTTCTCAACCTCAAGGTGGCCAGTTACCGCCTGGGGGGCAGCCTGAATTAACGCCTGGGGGGAAACCTCAAGGACAGTATGTACCCATGGTACAGTACATTCCTCAAGGTCAACCCCAGCCTCAATATGTACCCCAAGGCCAACCTCAGTATCAATTTATGCCTCAAGGTCAACCCCAGTATCAGTACTTACCTCAAGGGTATCTACCCCAAGGTCAGTACTCGAGTCAAGGTTATCAACCACCTCAAGGTCAATCGTATATTCAAGGTACGGAAAATGTACCTTTCAATTATCAATCCTACCCTCAATCCGGTTATGGATCTCAATATCCTCAACCTATCATGGGTCAATACTCCGGAATGAACATAGTGTGGGATCCATCGCAAGTTCAACAAGTGTTGCAGCCAAGCGTACAGTTGTCATCCCAAACTGGACAACCTTTAGTTTCTGGTCCACCCCAGCAACCAGTCCAGTCTAATGTTCAAACTTCTGTACCTTCAGTAGTTACTCAGTCGCCCATTGTACCTAGTACTCCATCTCAAATGACTGCTGCAACTACCGCAACATCTGTTCAGTCTACCGCACTTACTTCTGGAGTATCGACAGCTCCAGTTTCTACTGTCTCTGCCACTAGTCCTTAGACATATTTACCATTGTCTGGATCCACGATTCAAACTACGGTTCAGATGCCTGTAGGACAACCTGGTTTAAGTACGGTTGTCACTAGTCAACCACAATTCGCTTATCAACCGTACCAGGGACAGTACCAATACGGGCCTGCTGTCCAACAACCAGTTTACCAGTATCAACCGTATCCTGGGTACACTTATCAACAACCACAACAACCCCAGTACGGTCCGGTTAATCCTGGTTTTCCGGGAGGATACAATATCCCGAATGCGATTCCTATTCCAAGTTATCCTGGATATCCTCCTCCTGGGACTGGTCTTGTGACCCAGAGTTTTAGGGATCCTAATCGGCAATTGCCGTTTATCGCAACTTTGGATTTACCAGACTTGACGCGCCTAACGAACGATCCAATAAATTATCTTCCGTTCTGGCCGCCAATGCCAAATAAGTTGCCCAGTGACATTCCCAAGTTCGAGGGTAAGTCTGGAGAGGATCCGTCAAATCATGTGATGACTTACCACCTCTGGTGTGCTTCAAATTCCATCTCGGATGATTCGATCCGCTTACGTCTTTTCCAGTGTACGCTCATTGGTCTCGCGGCCAAGTGGTACATTGAGTTGCCACGGGCCTCTTTTTACAATTTTAGTCAGTTAGCTACTACATTCTTAACTCATTTTCAGTTGCCGGTCAGATATGATAATGGCACGGAGCTACTAACTTCATTAAAACAGTCGATGTCCACTTATATTTCCGATCATATACATGAATGGAGACGTCGAAGGCGATTAGTGAAATTTTTTATCCCGGACCAAATCTTAGCTGAATGGTTTGTTAAATCATTGTTACCGAAGATTACTGAAGACGTAGCTAAGGCCGGAGTAGTTACTGAGGAGCAAGTGATTGCTCAAGCGCAGTACCTTGACTTAGTTTACACTCAGTCAGGTACGTTACACGAAAAGATCCCAGATCTTCTAAAGTCAAATCAAATCGCTGCTGCTCCTTCGGGATCTCATGCTGCTGATGGCATGATTGGTACGGTGAATACTAAAAGCAAGAAGAAGTCTTCAAAGAATTCTTCTCCTATTATAACCCTACCAGACTCCCCGACAGGAGAATCTTCTGCTGAAGTTTCCGCTGATATTCACGCTGTAGAGTCATTTACGGCTAAATCAAAAAACGGTGGGAAGAAGAAAGGAAAGAAGAAGAATAAAGCAGACAAGACTCCAAAGGAGAAAACAGAAAAGTCAGAAACCAATGACGAAAAGTGCAAACCTCGATATCCTTGTCTTATTTGTGAAGAGGATCATTTTACAAGAGATTGCCCTCATCGGGCCGAGGTTGTGAAAATCATCAAGGGTTCCCCAACTCCTACTGTTTTGAAAGATCCATTTCCAAAGCAGGAGAGTAAGATGATAGGTTCTTCCTCGAGTGCCAGTGAAGAACCCATATTGATGATGTCTCATGTAAGGATTGCGACTCGATCGCAAGATTATGGTAGTAAAAGTCCTATTGATGGATCGAAAGAAGCGAAATCTTCTCATTCAAATCCATCAACCTCAGCTCCCGGTTCCGATCCACTACAGATCGAGAAACCTAACCCTGACTTAGTAATCAAACCGCCCGCCAAGGGTGTACTTCGAAGGTCTGCTTTCAATCCACATGCGAGAGCGGCCCAGAATTACAATATTGTTGAGGACTTAGCTGTTTCACCCTCAGCAATGTCGGTGCGACTCGATCGCAAGATTATGGTAGTAAAAGTCCTATTGATGGATCGAAAGAAGCGAAATCTTCTCATTCAAATCCATCAACCTCAGCTCCCGGTTCCGATCCACTACAGATCGAGAAACCTAACCCTGACTTAGTAATCAAACCGCCCACCAAGGGTGTACTTCGAAGGTCTGCTTTCAATCCACATGCGAGATTGCGACTCGATCGCAAGATTATGGTAGTAAAAGTCCTATTGATGGATCGAAAGAAGCGAAATCTTCTCATTCAAATCCATCAACCTCAGCTCCCGGTTCCGATCCACTACAGATCGAGAAACCTAACCCTGACTTAGTAATCAAACCACCCGCCAAGGGTGTACTTCGAAGGTCTACTTTCAATCCACATGCGAGAGCGGCCCAGAATTACAATATTGTTAAGGACTTAGCTGTTTCACCCTCAGCAATGTCGGCTTTGGAAGTGCTGCAATCGTACCCAGCACAACGTAAATTACTTTTGTCGGCTATAGGAGCTGTTGATATTCAGGACCCGAACCTAATAATCTTTGATCTAGAAAATAGTACACCGCGTTTGCCTCATCAGATGGCTTTCCAGATCCCAGTGATAGTCAAAAATAGGCCTATTCATCGGACTGTAATTGATGAGGGAGCTTCCACGTGTATTATGTCGATACAGTGTTGGAGATCGCTTGGTTCTCCTTCACTGAATCAATCCCCGACAATTCTTAAGGCCTTTGATGGCCGTGGGTTCCATCCGTTCGGCATTCTACAGGATTTGCCTATAGGGGTTGAAGGAAAAACCATTAGTCTGGATGTGGAGGTGGTTGATGCCCCTCTAGACTACAACCTTCTCTTGGGTCGAAGTTGGTCTTACGCTATGACAGCGGTCGTTTCATCGGTCTTCAGAGTAATAAAGTTTCCACATAATGGCAAGATCGTAACAATAGACCAGCTGGCCTACTTTTCGTCCGACCCAGCCTCTTCAGAAAGTATCCAGCATGTCGGTAAAACGACTATCCCTTACAAGGATGTTGGCGTAGGATTAGTTAAAGATTCTGGTTTACTGGAAACTTTTCCTTTTCCTCCAATCAACGCAGTGTCTTCATTTGCATCCATTCATATGATTACATCAGACACCATTGTTTATGATGATCCTTGGATCGTCCCTTCTGAATCTGAAATAGACTCATTTGGTAATGCTATTCCTTTGAGTCCATATGAAATTGCCTATGAAGCCGTGCAGTCTTTTACCGACCCGATTTCAACCAAAATAGACCAAATGAATGTGGTCTGTGAGGAATCACTTTTCACGTCAACCTCGGAGTTAATAGCGTTTCCCGAAGTTGTGTCATCTGACGAACAACTTTGTGAAGTCCTGTGTGTAGACGATTTACCATGGGAAGATCTCCATCATAGATCTTCGTTTTTACCTGAGGATGATCGTTTTGAAAACGATTTCTCATCAATCTTTACAGCTGAATATGTCAAAGAAGCTCAGAGTCTAATGAAACATCCTGATTCAGAGCTGAATTTGGGAAACATTTCTCGCACTATTCCCATTGACATTTCAGTCAAGCCTGGAATTCTTGAGAACATTCATATAGGTGCCTCGTGTTCAGATAACGAAATTCAAACATACAAGGCCCTATTTCAAGAATTCCACGACGTGTTTGCCTGGTCTTATGAGGAAATGCCAGGAATTGATCCCACGATTGTTGTCCATGAGATCAAGACTTACCCGGATGCTAAACCCGTCCGGCAACGTTTGCGTCAGATTCACCCACGAAAAGCGGCTGCAATTAAAGCAGAAGTTGAGAAGCTGTTGAAAGCAGGTTTCATTTATCCGATCCCGTTAACGGATTAGGTATCGAATATTGTTCTGGTTAACAAAAAACAGGGAACAATAAGAATATGCATCGACTATAGGGATATCAATCGTGCTTGTCCCAAGGACAACTATCCAACACCCTATATCGATCAAATAGTTGATGATTGTGCCGGCAGTGAAATATTTTCCTTTATGGACGGTTTTTCTGGTTACAACCAAATCAATATTCTACCTGCCGATCAACCAAAAACGGCTTTCATTTGTCCATGGGGGACATTTTCTTATTGCAAATTACCTTTTGGGCTTAAGAATGCCGGAGCCACTTTTCAAAGGGCGATGTCTTATGCGTTTCATGACATCAAACACATTGTGCAACCGTATCTCGATGATTTTCCTGCTCACTCCTTACATCGAGCTGATCACCTTGTCCATTTACGAGCAATCTTCATGAGGTGTAGGCATTATCGGATTCGGTTGAACCCGCACAAATGTGTCTTCTGTATAGAATTGGGACGATTGCTAGGATTTGTAGTTTCAAAAGACGGCATCCGCGTCGATCCCTCGAAGGTAGAAGCTATCATCAAGTTGCCTCCTCCTTCGAGTCTTCGCTAACTCCAAAGTTTGCAGGGGAAAGCAAACTTTTTACGTCGATTCATTCCTAGCTACGCCGAGGTTACAAAGGGTTTCACCCGGTTGTTGAAACAGAACGATCAATTCTCTTGGGATGAGATAGCTCAGAAATCTTTTGATGCACTCAAGCACGTGTTGACCCATGCACCGTTGCTGCATCCTCCCAACTACAACCAGGATTATTTTTTGTATCTCGCCACCTCCCATTCCACCATTGGAATGGTCTTAGTTCAGGAAGATGAATTCGGAACGGAACATGTGATATATTACCTCAGTCAGACGTTAAATCCAACTGAGCTAAAATACTCACATGTGGAGAAGTTGGCACTGGCAGCCGTTCAAGCTGTCCAGCGTTTTCGTCACTACATTTTACTCCGTAAAACTACAATCATTTCAGATTGCAACCCTATGATCTACATTTTGACTAAACAATTGCTAGGGGGCAAGTACTCCAAATGGATAGTTATCTTGCAGGAGTTCGACTTGGAGTTTGAAAAATCTAAGTCTAAGAAAACTTTAGTTTTCGCCGAGTTAATGTGTGATTTCCCGTGTGCTGACACGGAAACTGTGGCAGAGGAACCCATTGCGGACGAATCTTTGTTTCTCATCAGCACTTTAGATCCGTGGTATGGGGATATAATCGTCTATCTCCAGACCCAATCCTTTCGGCCCGAAGTTTCAAAGACAGAACATCGGAAAATTTGATTCCAGTCCCAACAGTACAAAATTATTGGAGATACTCTTTATCGCCGTGGGGCAGACTTGGTTTTCCGACGTTGCTTAACACATGAAGAGGCAGAAAGGGTTCTGAATGACTGTCACTCTGGAGCGTGTGGCGGTCATATGTCTGGGTATGCCACAGCTCAGAAGGTGTTGCATGCTGGCTACTTCTAGCCGTCCATGTTTAAAGATTGTATTATCGCGGTCCGAAAATGCCACAATTGTCAAGTGTTTGATCGAAAGATGCGCACGCCACCTGCTCCTCTCCACTCTATAATTGCCATCGGTCCTTTCGCTAAATGGGGTATCGACTTTATTACATGTAACCCTCACTCGGCCGGGGGGCATGCGTATATCATCCTTGCGGTTGATTATTTTACTAAGTGGGCCGAGGCGATGCCTACATTCGAGGCAGACGGCAAGACAGCTGCAATTTTCGTATTCAATCACATTATTGCTAGGTTTGGTGTCCCACAAGAGATAATCACTGACCATGGGCACCATTTTCGAAACATTATGATGACAGAACTTACAGGCTAGCTTGATTTACGTCACAATAGTTCTACTCCTTATTATCCCCAAGCGAATGGTCTGGTTGAGTCCATCAACAAAGTTTTAGTTATCATGATCCGACGAATCATTGGCATTCATCGGTTGAATTGGCACAACATGTTATTTTCAGCGCTTTGGGCGTACCGAACCTCAGTGAAAACATCAACAGGGTTCACTCCTTTCCAACTAGTTTATGGTTTGGAAGCTGTGCTGCCCATTGAATGCAAAATCCCGTCACTTCAAATGGTTGTCGAATTACTTCCAGCTACTTCCGAAGAGGAGAAGCGTTTATTATACTTAGCTCAATTAGATGAGACTCGATGTGATGCTGCATTGGCAATCGAGACTCACGCAAAACGAATGAAAGCTTAGTATGATCGAAATGTGACCCCTCGAAATTTTTCGGAAGGAGACCTAGTGCTATTATATGATCAAGCTAACGATAAATTAGGTGCTGGAAAATTCGTTCCTATGTGGCATGGGCCCTACATTGTCAAGCGAAAGCTAGCAAAAGGGGCCTATGAGTTGGTAGATTTTGACGGGGACTCTTTGGGTAAACCCAGAAATGGACTTTACCTAAAGAGGTATTATGCTTAAATGATGGGTATGGAGATTTTAGTTAGGTTAGGTTTTTCTTTCTAGCTGGTGTGTTTGTTAGTATAGACAGTGTGCTTAGCTTAGAAAGTGTGTTTTTCGTCGTTATTCTGGCTTATCTTGGTTTTACTCTTGATATTGCAGATGTCAACGCCTCTCCAAACGTACATTGGATTCGCTGATGGTGCTTGTCGTAGTACACGGAATATCTCTTCCGCAGCTTGGGTTATCTATTCGCCCTCTGACGAGTTAGTTTCTATGCATGGGGTGAGCCTCGGTCAAACAACAAACAACATTGCAGAATACAGTGCAGTGATTGAATTATTGTCTGAATCTATTTCGTTTGGGATTCGGAGTTTGATAGTGAGGTTAGATTCTGAACTCGTTGTATTACAGCTTAATAGAGTATATTCCATTAGAAATCCAGTGTTATTAAGGTTATTTTTGAGAGTGCGTCTCTTGGAACGTGAATTTGATTACATTGAATATCAGCATATTCCAAGGTCTTTAAATACATTAGCAGATGCAATTGCTTCTCGAATGTTAGACAAACATTTGCGATAATCATACATGTAAATTTAAAAACATTTCATCACATATGTTTAACAAGATAAGCCGGTAATAATGATATATATAGATAAGAGTGTGTCAAAAAATACATCGTCTTCGATCATAGGTTGAAAAACACCTTATGATCGGCAAAAATGATAAGTACAAAAGACTAAAATGTCACATGTGTCTACAAAAGTGACCATCCAATCATTGGTGGTGCTCCCTATATGACACCACTTCACGGGCTACCCTACACAAGAACCTCCTAAAAGGTCCTAGGACTGCGACTACATAGCGCTGAAGCCTGATAGGAATATCATCTATAGTAGTCTCTGGTATATCTGCCGTCAGACGCTCTAGGTCTTGCTCCAACTCAGCTAAGGTCTCTGTAGCCTCGTCCTGTGGGACCGGTGCCGGTGCAACTGGTTGTCTCCTCTCGAAAGGCCGAAGATTGGCTGGACGCCGTGGACCTACATCTGCATTTTCAAAATTTTTACTGTCAGTTTTGAGACGATATATAAAAACTAAAAAAAATAGATAATTTAAAAACTTGTGAAAAATGAAGTACTTGTGTCGTCCCATTGTTCTCCCTGTGGAAGAACGATGTCCAGATCTCCACGAAAATCTACTCCAGCATAAGGAAAATCTTGGATCGCAAAGACCTGGTCCTCTAACCAGTGAAAGTAACCCGCAGGAAATCGGACAACCCCCGCTCCCTCATCAGGATGACGGGCCATCACCGCAACCCATCGCATCAACTTAGGCTCCCGAGGAGGCCCAACCTCAACAGTGAGATGCTGCGGGATCAGCATCGGAACTCTCTCTAGAGCAAAACTCACAACTAAAGGTCCATAACCAAAAGTCTTTAGTTGCCCGTTTTTTTCCCTAGTCAGTTGGCCCTTTAAATTGGCCAACATAGCATCGCACCAGTTGAAAATGGTGCCTCGGTAGCAATCAATCACCATCCGCATCTGGGATCCAGTGGCAATGTGCAAAGCAGCAGCCCCGCAAAGTCTGGTAACTGTAATGGCAATTACCATAAGTTCAGGTCGGGATATATACTTGATTTCTATCCCCTTCTCCTGGTTCTGATTATTGCACCACTCTAGACGGAGACTAGCGAGGGACTGGCCACCCGGCCTAGTCCCATACAGAGACAATTGTTCGCCCCTCTTGGGCAAACCAGTGAGAAAGTATATGTCTGAGGGCTCTATCTCGAGCTGGTGCCCTCCGATGTAAAAGCACTGATCCTGAACGTTCCACCTTTCAACCAGCCACTCTAAGAATCGCACCTGGGCCCTCATGCCAGGTATGGCCCAGTATTTGTAAAGACCGCATGCCTTCAAAGCATCAATGGAAGGTTGATGATTAATCGCGGCCAAATCGACATCTTCGTGTTCTCTTTCGCACCAATCAAGCATGGTGGGCAATCTACACACTAGAAAACATCTATTAGAATTCACTAAATCAAAAATTAATGGTCCAATTTGGAGATTTGGGGGTTTGAATTTGCTTTGCGCGGAGTATGCACCCCGCCTTCAGAGACAGAGCGTATGTACGCAGGTTCTCTGAAGGCAGGTTGCGTACACCTGCCATTTTCCCAATTGAGAAAATGTCGAGGTACGCAGGTCACCCTTGGAGCACCTGCGTACCCCGAAAGGCGGACCTTGAAACCCCAAAGCCCCCAAAAAATCAAACTAGGGCCTAAAATGAAATTCTAAACGGATGAAAACAAAGAGGAGGATGTTGTGAAATACCTGAAAGAGACGACGCTCGATTCCGACGGTCGGATTCTCCGCAAAGTCCACGGGAAGTTTCTTGCCAAAAGCCCTTTTCTCTCCCTCAACAGTAAAATGGTAAAAATGACATGGTAAAAGTTCTTTTTATTGGTTTTTTGGGTAAATGAATGCTAAGTTTGTTTATTTTTCACCGTGAAAGGATATTTTTCAATGTATTTTTGCCTATCTTAAACAGGTATGAGTAATGTGTTGTTTTTGTGCAGGACAAAAGGATTTTCAGGGAAAATTGTCATTTTTCACGAACCAAAACATCAGAGTCATCTTTAAGCCCTTTTCTGACTCCTAAAACATGAAAAGATTGCCGAGCATTTCTTTTACACTCGTTAAAATGGAATTAAAAGACGGTCCTCTTATAGCCCTTTTCTGACCGTAAAAACATGAAAAGATTGCCGGATTTTTGTCGTTTCAAATTCGATACTGGAAATAAAACGACGTGCCCTTGATCGCTTTTTACTTTTCAGGTCAGAGGAACTAATTATGAAAGTACTCCTTGGTCGCAAGATCAAGCGGTTCTCTCAAGTATTATTTTATACTTTTTCGGGCTTGGGAGACACAAATTTACGAAAAAGTTCAACCGTGGAGTCTTCTTTAGTTTTTTCAGACTCTCTAAAATTGAAAAACGCTGAGTTTCTCCTATACTGGACTCATTAAAATTTCACAGTAAAGGACCTGTTCGATTACAAACAGGAACGGACCACTCCTTCTTAGGGTCCGAATCTAAACTAAGTTGGACTCATCCGAAGGATGAGCATATAATCAAGCATATGTTATCCTCCTCAAGCTTGTGAAAAATAAAGAGGTACTTGCCAGAAATGGTGGGGGAAAAGAGAGAAAAATGAGCCTATTTGTTATCCTTTGTCTCAGAAGAAGCCTTATCACCACTCTTGAACACGACACTTTCCATTCACCTGGGTTGGGAAATCCTTTGCCTCACAAGTTGATCAAACCACATTGAAAGTCTTCAGCCGGGTATTAACTTTGGGTCAAATGTCACCAAGCCATCTGTTGTGTCGTTATGTGTTCAAGAGGTCACTGCAAATAAACCATTCATCTGAAAAATACCCGTCATCCATTTTGACCATCCCTGAGTCAATCCTTACAGCAACATTTCTTCAACTTGAACTATGATTTCGTGGTGTGGGCTTGCCTGCAACGGGTCGCTTTCTATCGACATCAGCACATTATCTAGAGAGATGACCTAGAAATCGTCAGTACCTTGAAATCTGCATGCATCAATGGCAGGTTTCTCGCCTTTGACGACGGTTTACATCATTGACTTTCGATCGAAGGATTCCGTGAAATGTTCGACATCAACTCATTCATTCACATCTCATGGATTGTACTGGGTACTTTGAGAACCATTGACATCACTGGTGGTCTCTCTCACACTTGTTAACAATTTACATCATTGACTGGTAATCAAGTGGTTTCTACCATGTTCAACATCAACTCATTTATTCGCATGGATAGAATCGTACTATTTTGGGAAGTAGAAATGAAGACCCTGGATCTAGTTTCCACCATCCAGGCTGCGAGGAGTTTTGTATTCATTGTATAGTAGACAAGCTATAAACAGATGGCTGCGTCCATACTGTGTCTACACAAGTCTATGATTATGATGTACTGCAAAATCATTCCTGTATCAGAGCAGTAGTTAGTTTGTTAGTTAAAGTTTTTGATCTGAGTATGGGAATGCCTACCTCAGCGATGATATGATCTTATATGTGTATTTTGTGTTGAATACTTGTAGGTTCCAGCTGGGCACTCCACAAGATAATCCTTGAAATGATAAAGTACTTCACCCTTCCTAGATGATATGAAACCCTAATCTACTACAGGCTTCGCACTTTAGGGGACAATCTGTTACACTAAAATTTGTCACCATGACTATTTGCAGTTAGTATGGCTCCATCAACTGTCATACTATCCTCCTTGGGAAGTCTTATACCTCTGCTCTTCATGTCAAACTCCAAGAAAGAGAGAAAGTCTTTAAAAATCTATATATCTCTGGGTACACAGGTTCTCTTAGCCTTACCTGCGTGTACGCACCTCAAGTTCACAATACCTGTGTACTTGTACGCTCTGTCTGTAAAAGGGTGGGTGCGTACTCCTGTAAAGGTCAAAAGACGCAAGTTTCACTTCAAAAAAGTTACTTGTGGTCATTTCTAGAGCATTCTAGAAGCTTGTTTGACGTGTATTGAGTGCCTCCAGATGGTTCATGTATCCCTATGAAAGAGGAACTTATCCCATCAAGAGGGGAGCTATCCCATTCAAAGAGGGGCTTATCCCATTGATGGTGGACCTGATTAACTTCCTCTAGAGCACTATAAATACAGGCATTGGGCCAGAAGGAGGGGAGGTTAAAAGCTGAATATTCCTAAGGGTAGATGCTACTGGAATTAGGACTCCCTTATAGAACTTGAGAGGAGAGATTCCCATCCTTTCCTAGCCTTATTTGGAAGTGGGTGAGCTGATCAAAGTAAAGGAAAGCTCTTGCTGGACCCTAGGAGGGACCTGCACAACACCAAGGCTTAGGTTGTAATGGTTTCTTTTGTTTCCACTTAATACAAATAAGCTCACTTTTCTCAACAGATTGTTATACATGATTTGTTTCATATACTCCTTGGTCTATATGATGAATATGTGTTATTTTATAAGTTATTCAGGTGCTATTTAATCTTTTGGCATGTTAGTGAATGCAGGTTTCGAAGAGAAGGAGGAGCTCATCCGGATCGGCGAGGCTGGACTACTACAAAGCGTTGGACTAAAAGGTATGTTATGAACACCTGATTACTTGTATTCTAAATGCATATTTAGAGAAAGGTAGTGTTTACTTGTCTTGTTTGTCACTAGAAAGCCTTAGCTTCTAGGGAGGTTGGTTTTGTCCGCAAAATTGACTCTTTCCGCATGACAACTAGTATAGAGGAATATTTAAATACTCCGTTAGTAGTAATTTTCATCAATTGTTCATGAATCCTTTCAGCAAAAAATTGACTGTAATTATACATGAAAGCAGGTTTGTTTTCTTTGGAGAAGATGGATTGTTGAGATGGGGTCCCCTGGGTCAGTTTTGGGGTTAAAATAACCCAAGTTTTGATTATTTTTTGTAATTAATGTAAAGTATCCATGATTTGTGGATGCAGAGCACGTAGATGATTAGGAGTCAAAGGGGTTCAGCCCCTTTTGTTATGTAAAGTTTGAGTCAGTTTTAAGATCCACCCATGGTCCGTGGACCATGATATTATACGAAAAAGGCTATAAATAGGTGTGCCTTAGAGAGTCTAAGGTAGGTTTTTGAAATAGATTGATGCAATGGGTAAATAAAAGAGAACTGATAGCGAAGAGAAGTGGTTCAGATAGGGAAGGAGAAGCTCTATACCTGAGTGTGCAAAGGACTGGATAGAGTCCACAACTAAGTGCGCAGACCCCTGCAGCTGAGTGCGTAGGGTAGTTTTGAGTCTGTAATCCTAAATTTAAGATCAATAAAGACAGCTATCAAAGAATTCTTGTGTATATCTTTTTTATCTCTGTTTTTGTTAATTCCATATGCTATCTATGAATAATGCTTTTTACCGATTATAGATCGAATGTTACGTGATTCTATTGACTAACTGTTATTGATGTATGCAAAGCATGTTTATGTATTTTTGCGAAGACTCTGATGAATTCTATGATTTTTACTAATAACTGAAGTAAATATGCATGAACCCTAATTTAGGAGTTCTTTCTAATGCGCGTAAGTAGATATATTGACATTTAAAGGTTCGTAAAGACTAATGGTAGACCTTCACAAAGGTCTAAAGGCCATTTTGACAGAGTTTCCACAGTGAGCCCTAGAATTCTATCGATCTATGTGAAGGCAGATCTGAGGTGCCAAAAGACATCACACTAGTCTCTGGATACAAACAATTGGTTCTTGCATCTCCCCATACTGCTTCGGGTGAGATTGCAGCTTGTGCTACATTGGTTGTTGCCGAAAGTGTAGTAGTGTAGGGATTTATTGGTGGGCGCAACTAACTCTGAACTTGGGTTAGGACCCCCTAAGCTAACAAATGGTTTCATTGTTGGGATGAGGATTTGATTGAAAGAGATGTGTGATGTTGCATCATTGGAATCCGACCAAGAAGGAAATTGAGAAGTTGTTGGATCGGAAGATTCACGAGTTCGGGGTGCAAGAAAATAGGAATTTGTGCCTGTCAAAAGAAGAGTGGTTGAATAGGTATCTGTATATGGAGATACACAAGATCTTCTTCTGCACCTTCCCCATTGAGTTGTATGAATGGTTGGCTAAACTGACAGATAGAGAAGGAAGGTGGAAGCTTGATATTACTATAGTGTGGACTCTAGAACTAGTGCAACGATTAGAAGCCTCTAAAAACAAGATTGTGTGGGTTGTTTGGGTTTCTTTGGTAGAGCACCCCATTCATTCTAAAGAAACGTGGCAAGGAGCAACAGGAAGGTCCAAGGAAAAATAGAAAATTAGATAAGTCACAGGTCGATCCCATGGTCTTAACAGAAGGTAATCTCAATGAGATCGAGGACAAAATAAGGGATACCACAACCGAGGTGCTGTAGTAGTTCGAGTAGTAGTACATGCACATGCTGGGGAGCATCCAAAAGGATCTACATGAGCTGTAGATACAGGGAAGTAGAATAGAGGTGGGCACTAGACAAGTGAGCATGGAGCAAGCAAGCCTAGCACCTGGGACAAGCCAAGTAGACGAGTTGGTAAGGACCCTAGACCTTAGGACTATAACATTGCTAGATGGGTCCCTTCACGTGGAGTCAGCTGATGATCTCATTATCTTGAGCACAATCAAGAACGTTGGGCTGAATGTATAGGCGCTCCCCAATGTGACCATCCATGCGCTGCATGCAGGAATGGCAGATGATGTGAGAGCCCAAGAGCAGCGCGCCTTCAACCTTATCAACGAGTACAGAGTGAACAATGAGTAGATGTTCAATCAAAAGACACAAGCTCTGAAGGAAAAGGGGATGATACAAGTTCATAATTCATGACTAGAATTAGTAGTAATAGAGGCATGGAAGATAGTGCCTGAGCTTCACATCCCAGAGGATGCACAACCAGAAGAAAAGATCAGAAAATTAGTCGTTTGTGTGCACGAAGCTAAAGCTAAAGTTGGCCGAGTTCAGTTCAAGCTCAATATGAAGATCATAGAGCTATGGTTAAAGTTGAAACCCAGGACTCCGCCTAAGGTTCGGGAGCAGTGCAGAGCAGCGATAAAGGAATGAATGGCCACCCGGGATGTCATATTCACTGATTGTATGACATTGTTTGAGCAAGAAATGGAGTTAGTGACCAATCTATAGGAGGCCCCAAACCTACAGGCACTAAATATAGAAGTAAGGAAGCTGCATCGGCAATACGATGAAGTCAGGGAAACTATGTGCTCCATTGCACTAGCGTAGTGCCTTGATAAACTGCAGGAAGCAAAGAAACTCCTACCATAGGTGGAGGAAGCACAATAAAAGGAGGCCTTGCTAAAGGCCAGGTTGTAGCCATGGTTGGAAGAGGCTTATCGGGTCACAACAACCATCCAGGATAAGCTTAAAGGGTTGCAGCAGACACATTAGACAATGAGGTTGGTCATAGAAGGACTGGCTATAGAAAAATTAGTTGAGCATGTCAAGCAGGCAACAACTCATAGTGCTGCTGAAGTCGTAGTGATCCAAGTGGAGTTGTGGGATCTTCCAGTCAGGTCGTAGCGCCAACTGAGTGACTTGAGGGCGAGTCACGATCAATGTGTTGGGGTCTTGTTGGGATGGGGTCCCCTGGATCAGTTTTGGGGTTAAAATAACCCAAGTTTTTATTAGTTTTTGTAATTAATGTAAAGTATCCACAATTTGTGGATATGGAGGACGTAGATGATTAGGAGTCAAAGGGGCGTAGCCCCTTTTGTTATGTAAAGTTTGATTCAGTTTTGAGATCGATCCATGGTTTGGGAACCATGGTATTGTATAAAAAATGTTATAAATAGGTGTATCTTAGAGAGTCTAAGGTAGGTTTTTGAGATAGATTGATGCAATGGGTCAATAGAAGAGAACTGATAGTGAAGAGAAGTGGGTCAGATAGGGGAAGAGAGGCTCTACACCTAAGTGTGCAAAGGACTGGATAGAGTCCACAACCGAGTGCGTGGACCCCTACAGCTGAGTGCGCAGGGTAGTTTTGAGTCTATAATCCTGAATTTAAGATCAATAAAGATAGTTATCAAATAATTCTTGTGTATATCTATTTTATCTCTATTTTCGTTAATTCTATATGCTATCTATGAATAATTCTTTTTATGGATTATAGATTAAATGTTGCGTGATTTTGTTGACTAACTGTTATTGATGTACAGAAAGCATGTTTATGTATTTTTGCAAAGACTCTGATGAATTCTATGATGTTTACTAATAACTTAATTAAATTTGCTCGAACCCTAATTTAGGACTTCTTTCTGATGCGTGTAAGTAGATAGATTGAGTTTTAAAGGTCCGTAAAGACTAATCATAGACCTTCGTGAGGGTCTAAAGGCTATTTTGATAGAGTTGCCACAGTGAGCCCTAGAAGTGTATTGATCTGCGTGAAGGTAGATATGAGGTGCTAAAATACATCACACTATTCTCAGGATACACACACTTAGTTCTTGCATCCCCCCATACTGCTTCGGGTGAGACTGTAGCCTGCGCTACGCGGTTTGTTGCCAAAAGGGCTAGTAGTGTAGGGATTTCTTGGTTGGCACAACTAACTCTAAACCTGGGTCAGGAACCCCTAAGCCAACAAATGGTTCCATTCCTGGGACAAGGATCTACTTGAAAGAGATGTGCGTTGTCGAATCATTGGAATCTGACCAAGAAGGAAATTGAGAAGTTGTTGGATCGGAATATTCACGAGTTCGGGGTGCAAGAAAACAAGAATTTGTGCCTGTAAAAAGAAGAGTTGTTGAATAGGTATCTAAATATGGAGATACACAAGATCTTATTCTTCACCTTCCCCATTGAGCTACATGAGTGATTGGCTAAATTGACAGATAGCCAAGGAAGGTGGAAGCTTGATAGTCCTATAGTGTGGACTCCAGAACTAGTGCGACGATTAAAATCCTCTAAAAACAATATCGGGTGGGTTGTTTGGGTTTCTCTACTATAGTACCCCTTTTATTCTAAAGAAACGTGGAAAGGAGCAATAGGAAGGTCCAAGAAAAAAGCAGAAATCAGATAAGTCATAGGTGGATCCTGTGGTGCTGCAGCAGTTTGAGCAGCAGTACATGCGTGCTCTGAGGAGTGTCCAAAAGGATCTATGTGAGCTGCAGTTCTAGGAAAGCAAAATAGAGGTGGGAACTGGACAAGCAAGCGTGGAGCAAGCAAGCTTAGAACCTGGGACAAGCCAAGGAGACGAGTTGGTAAGCACTGTAGACTTTAGGACTATAACATTTCCAGATGGGTCCCTTTGCGCGGAGTCAATTGATGATCTCATTATCATGAGCATAATCAAGAACATTAGGCTTAATGTAGAGGCGCTCCTTGATGTGATGTCCACATGCTGCACGCAGGGGTGGCAAATGAATTGAGAGCCCAGGAGAAGCATGCCTTCAACCTTATCAGTGAGTATAGAGTGAACAATGAACAGATGTTCACTGAAAAGACATAGGCTCTGAAGGAAAAGGAGGCACTATAGGTGCATAATTCATGACTAGAATGAGTAGTAGTAGAGGCATGTGAGATAGTGCCTGAGATTCACATCCCGGAGGATGCACAGTGAGAAGAAAAGATCAGAAAATTAGTTGTTTGTGTGCGCAAAGCTAAAGCTTGTTGGGTGTGGAGCTTGATTATCTTCTATATTTAAAGGTTTCAGCTGGATGTATACCCCAAGAAGACTGTACACCCATCCACGTAGGGCGTTACGGGGGGGATGATCTGATAGTAGAAGTCATGTTTAGTTTAGGGTTTTTTTCCCTAGAAGGGAACCCCTCACTATATATGAGGGAATTGTATTGCGTCTATGTAGATCTGTATTCTGAGTCAGGAAGAGAGAGGAGATTGAGAGCGACAGTGGATCTGCTATAGGTTGTATCTCTTCAGCTTGCTGGATAATATAATAAAAGAAGGATTGGCTATTTCACCGTGGATGTAGTCCAAACTGGGTGAACCACATATATCTGTGTCTCTCTTGTTTTATGCATTTTCTGTGTTTATATTTTTGCAATATTTTATGTGTTCCATTGCTCTGTAATATATATAATTTTCTAACAAAGCTGAGGTTGGCCGAGTTTAGTTCAAGCTCAATATGAAGATCACAGAGCTATAGTTAAAGTTGAAACCCATGACTCCGCTAAGGTCCGGGAGCAACGCGAAGCCATGATAAAGGAAGGAATGGCCACCCAGGATGCCACAGTTGCTGACTATACAACATTGTTTGAGCAAGCAATGGAGTTAGTGACCAATCTGTAGGAGGATCCAAACCTGAAGACGTTGAATACAAAAGTAAGGGAGTTGTACCAAAAATATAATGATGTCAGGGCAACTGCACGCTCCATTTCACTAGTGTAGCACCTTGCTAAACTACAGGAAGGAAAGAAACTCCTAGCGCAAGTGGAGGAAGCACAGAACAAGGAGGCCTTGCTGAAGGCCAGGTTGTAGCCATGGTTCGAAGAGGCTTATCAGGTCACAATAACCATCCATGATAAGCTTAAAGGGTTGCAGAAGACACAACAAATGATGAGGTTGGCCATAGAAGGACTAGTTATAGAAAAATTAGTTGAGCATATCAAGAAGGCAACAACTTAGAGCGCTACTCAAGTCGTAGTGATCCAGGTGGAGATGGGGGATGTTCCAGTTAGATCGCAGTGCCAACTACTATAGGGATTAATGCACAGGTGTTTGGTGATGTAGAAACCCTCAAGGATCTTCCCAGGATCCTTGGCAGACAGTCAAATTAGCTACAGTTGTCACAAAGATGCATGCATATCTATGCTTAACAAATGAATATCAAAGTGAGAAAGAATTATTACCTTGAGTCTTACTGTGGTTTTTCTGGAGAGCGCAATGTGGCTAGGCGGAAGACCCCTGAGCTAGCTCCATATCAAAACCTGTACATAGCAAAGAAAAGTGTAATATCACACCCTAAAACCTTGACAAACAATGCATGAACATATAAAGATATCTAGTTGCATATATCTAAGCCACTCATGCTAATGATATTGAATAAACATACAAACAAGTCATACTATCAACATCTCAGAATGGAAAACACAATTGTAGTTCTATACTGATGTAGAAAGAGTGATCACATCCACCACTTGTATTAGCCTTCCCTTACCCATCCAACTCCTCTCTCTCTCTCCCTTCTTAATCTTTTCTGATGCCTTAGTCTAGGACTCTACTCGATAGTCCAATAGGCAATCCTTTCAAATGGTTCGACCTCTTTCACAATGGCCCTAGCCTTGCATATATAGCATGTGAGGATAGGGCTTCCAAGTCCTTCATGAGTTCCATTTAGGCAAAAGCGGTGATGTTTCCATTCCTATGTGCTCTTTTCCGTATTAAGAAGTAGTAATTCCCCCAAACATGTACTGATGTTTCCCTACTTTTATGAGCTGACATAGGAGAAAATCTAGGGATATTTTCTTAGTCAACTCATTCCTTTAACCCATAGAAACTCATTAGGGTTCACTAATGCTCTTCCCTAGGTAATAAACAAAGTTACTTTGGGCACTAGCAAACCATTAGCCTTGCTAGGAAGCTTTATAAAGCAGGTTGCTAGTGTTTAGACGATGTTAGCTTAACAACTGGGCCTATGAACTTGGTCAGTCCTTTAGTCATCATGTCTTTATCCTCTGAGCTAATGAGGAGTTCATTTTCCTATATAATAGATGCCCCGTAAAGTGTGAGATGAAAGGTTGCGATGCTGGACAAAATACTTTATATTTAACTGTCATTTTCTTTGGAAGAAAGAGAGAGAGGATCAGAGCTTCACGTGGTATGAAAAACCTATTTCAGAGTGATTTTCTCAAAAAAGAGATATGACGATGCTGGACGTCGATAAGCACAATGTGAAACTTGTGTCATAATAGGATCATTTTGATGAGCTATCTCCAAAAAAACAATAAACGAAACTTGGGATAAGAAACAAGGCTGAGTGAAGCAAGCCTCTACCCAACATCTTGATTTTTGCTTCACTGTAACAACATAGATCGATACATGTGAATATAGGCTTTGATTTTGAACATGCATGAAATCGTCTGATTATGAGTCAATAATGGAGAACATTAACAAACGCGAGGATGGACACCAATAATGGTGATGGTCTCCAAGATGTAGAAATTTTGCAAATTCTCTACAAATCTTGCTCTTGAGGCCTATGTAGAAAATTTGAATGTAGATTAACCCAATAATGAAATATACCAAAGAAAAATACTATTACCTGCTTCTATTATCAATTTGTGGAAGCTTAATGATAGAGAAAGATCAAGTTGTACACATATAACTAGAAGAAGAAGAATCAATGCAAAATACACATGAAAATACTTTGGGGAAGGCCTCAACTAAAAACCCCACTATCTGTATCATCATACAAGGTGGAAATACATAGGAATTATACAAAGCCTTAGCTCTCACAGCTAGCCAACCCTCAGTACAATTCTGTTAGGGTCCCACCCTAAGCCCCTTATTTATGTAATGGGATCACGCCATAGTCAAGAGTCAATAAAGCCCATATTAATAATTGTAAGTGGTTAACCCACAATTAATGACAGGACCACAGTTAGTTGCAAATGGGCCGTAGTATTAGATAGATGGTATTAATAAAACCCACGGTATTGATCCGTGGTATTGCATGTATGAGTCATATATAAAGGATAGAGACTCCCTGCGAGGAGTATCGTGTCTTATTTTGTAATCGAGCTCTGCTCTATCGGAGGTTGCCCCCTCGAAGAGGCAAGTGAACTTTACTCTCTGAATAATAAAATCATTGATGTTCTGTGTTCTGGGTATCTTCTCTTCGCATATTCTGCATTTGGGTATCATTTTGCAGGTTAAGAGCATAACAAGTGGTATCAGAGCACTTTCCAGTGCCGGTGGGATCTCCATTTCTTAGCAATTTTTTTTTTTTGGCTAGAGACGTGTTTCGGCGTCTTTAAACCACGGGATCTGTCGTTGAGCGCATAAACCTGCGGATTTGGGGAGGCATGCACGCAGGAAATACAAGAGGTGGTCACATCTATTGGACTCCCTTGTAACCCCTATGGGTACCCCTTCGAGTAGTAGCGCATTAGACAGAACCGCGCACAGATTGTCTTCCACGTACCCTCTGGGTATATCGGAAGCCCCCTAGGCTCCCTTGAAACCTCGCCATAGATAAACCATCGGCCATCTTGCGGCTATAGTACACCGAGAACAACACTCGGAGATATTACTCGCCCGTACGATAGGGTAGTCGGGTTGTATGGCTAAGGGTACGGTCGATCCTCCTTAGTTAGAGCCCTGAAACATTGGGCCGAGTACTACTGCCAGACCCTTATGTATATTACGATCTGTAGCACCTGACACTTCTCAAGACCATAGTTCCCTTTTCTATCAGGGGATCACACATCATCTCTTCCAGATCTGTTTGTGCAAAGGGGTGCAACAGCAGCAGACATTAGTCCCGTAGTCTCGAGTTCGCAGATCAGCCATTCTGATCTATTAGATCCATCAGATCCGTAGTAGCAGTCTGTTCCGCCACCCAGAGCTATCCGAGCTGCCATTCAGATATCTCAGATCCACCAGATCGGAATCATTGTGAAGGGTTCCTATACCGGGGTATAATTTTCGCAGGACTTTTGGCTGCATTGACATTTTGAGGAATTGGCAACTACAGTATTGATAAGGAAGGAGTAAAACTCTGTTAAGAGTTTTCAAAAAAAAAAAAAAAAGAGTTTGAGATCTTCCGGGGTGCTTATTGGTGATCTAGCCCATCAGAATCAGGATGACGAGTTGAGCACCATGGTACCATTCAATTCTTAGTGAAATTTTTTTAGGCGGTCCCAACTTTCCAAAAAAATCAGGTTGGTGTATGGTAGAAACTAGAGCTCAAGCGATGGCCAATGAAAGGATGGACAAACTTGAAGAATCCATGCAAACCGTCCATGTTCAGCTTAACCGACTAAATAGCTTGGTCGAGGGCATGCTCCAGAAGGGCAAGGAGCAAGCCCACAAGGAGGTGTATAATGGCAATGGACACAATGAGGGTGAGTCTAGCCACTCTCCTCACGTCTGGCACACCCACCAACAACCCCGTCAGTGACCTCCCAAGTTGGATATGCATAAATTTGACGGTTCTCACCCATCGGCATGGATAGCCCAAATGGAGCAGTATTTCAATTTGAATCACATCTTAGATGATGAGACTCAACTTATGGTGGGGAGCATGTACTTGGACAATGAAAGGTGGAAATGGTGGGAATGGCATCAATGTTGCAATGGACCTTTTAGGACTTGGCCCAAATTCACAAAAGCTCTTCAAGACCGCTTTGACCAGGAATCTTCTTTTTTGGGTTGTCTTACTAAGCTCCGACAGACTGGTACAGTGGATGAATATATTACAACTTTTGAAGACTTAGCCTTCTGCACTTGGGGTCTCTCAGATGTGTTCTACACGGAATGTTTTATCAGCGGTCTTAAAGAAGCTATCAAAGCCCAAGTCCTACTACACCACCCTCCCACATGGACGGAGGCTTGCAAGGTAGCTCGTAACGTGGAACGTGCATTAGCAGCCCAATACAGTCGCCCAAATTTCTCCGCTAAAGGTCGCCCCCCCACAGGCTCACAACACGACTCAAACACTTAAGGTCCAAAAGGTGTCACCTGCGAAAATGGTTGAAAGAAGAAAGCAAGGCCTATGTTACTACTGTGATGAAAAATACTCCCCAGGTCATAAATGCAAGGAGCCCAAATTTTTTCAAATTGATGCCACTGACTACAGCTCAACAGAGGAAGATCCACCACTTGAGGAACATGAGCCAGTAGAAGAAGACAACCAAAAGGACAATGTCTCTGACGAACCAGTTATTTCATTGCATGCTTTGGTAGGGATTTCTTGCCCTCAAACTCTCAAAATCAGAGGTTTTATTAAACATCGCCCAGTAGTAGTCTTGATTGATAGTGGAAGTACACATAATTTCATCCATCAAAAATTCGCAGAAGCAGTGCATTGTTTTGTATGAGCAGTTTCTAACTTCCAAGTCCAAATTGCGGATGGAGGCACAATGAAATGTGAAGGTCGATGTGAAAATGTCAAACTTCAAATGGGGGATTATCAGTTGAAAACCCACATGTTTGCCATACACATGGGGGGTTGCGACATTGTCCTCGGCGCTGAATGGCTCCGCACTCTTGGGCCAATCACAATGGATTTCCAGGAGCTATATATGAGTTTTAAGCAGAACAACTACACACATACCCTCCGTGGACTCCAGGCAGGAGGCCCCTCTATCATCAGCTCGCATAGGATGGAAAAATTGTTAAAAAAGGGCAATGATGGAGTTGTAGCTCAATTTAATGCCATCCAGGCAGTCGAAACCAAGCCTCTACCAATTCATCCTGAGATGCAACAGATTTTAAATAACCATCTGCCGGTCTTTAACAAGCCTCATGAGCTTCCACCCTCGCGAGGGGAACATGATCATAGCATCACCTTGGTTCCAGGGGCCCAACCCCCAAATGTGCGCCCATACAGATATCTGTTCACCCAAAAGAATGAAATAGAAAAAATAATCAAGGAACTTTTGGAAGCAGGTGTCATTCGTCCCAGCATTAGTCCTTATTCATCCCCAGTGGTCATGGTGCTCATGAAAGATGGGGAGTGGCAGATGTGTCCTGACTTCAGGGCCCTCAATAAGTTAACAATCAAAGATAAATTTCCCATCCCGGTGGTTGACGATTTGCTGGATGAACTCAATGGGGCTCAATTCTTCACTATGCTGGATCTTCGCTCAGGCTACCACCAAATTCGCATGAAGGAAGTCGACATTCCCAAGACTGCTTTCAGAACTCATGAAGGCCATTATGAGTTCTTGGTCATGCGATTTGGTCTTTGTAATGCCCCCTCTACTTTTTAGAGCCTTATGAACAACATTCTCAAACCATATCTCAAGAAATTTGTCCTTGTCTTCTTCGATGACATCCTCATCTATAGTTGCACTTGGGCTGCACATCTTCAGCATGTAGATCTACTCTTACAACTGCTCCGCAAGCATAGATTATTTGTCAAGATGTCCAAGTGTTCGTTTGGCATGGCAGAAGTTGAGTATTTGGGCCACATTGTGGGGCGGGAAGGTGTCAAGGTGGACCCCAAAAAGATCCAGGCAATGCAGGAATGGCCTGAACCTAAGACCTTGAAGAGCTTGAGAGGATTTTTGGGTCTCACTAGCTATTATCGTAAATTTGTCTGCAACTATGGTCGCATAGTGAAGCCCCTCACCCAACTCCTAAAGAAAAATTCATTCTTCTGGAATGAGGAAGCACAACAGGCCTTTACAGCTCTAAAAAATGCCATGTGTTCCACTCCAGTCTTAGCACTACCTAACTTCACCAAATCTTTTGTCATCGAATGTGATGCTTCGGGTACAGGTATTGGGGCGGTCTTAATGCAGGAAGGGCGACCTTTGGCCTTCACAAGCCAACAAATAAGTGGGAGGAATTTGGGCCAATCTACCTACGAGAAGGAAATGATGGCCATCTTACATGCAGTCGAGACCTGGCGACCTTACTTATTGGGGCGACGTTTCCAAATCCGCACAGATCATCACAGTCTTAAATATTTTTTGGAGCAATGCCTATCCTCCCCACAGCAAAATAAATGGCTCGCCAAAATGCTGGGATATGATTATGAGATCATTTACAAGAAAGGGAAAGACAATAGTGTAGCAGATGCATTATCTCGCTAATTTGAGAAGGAAAGTACTCTGCTAGCAATTTCCCTCCCCATTCCAGAATGGATTGAAGAGGCTCGTAGGGAATGGTTTTCACACCCCGGGCTCTCCCAACTCATTTCTCAATTACAGGTAGATCCAAATTCCACCAAGGGCTACTCGTTGCAGGATGATATTCTTCGCTACAGGGACAGAGTCGTAATATCACCAACATCCACCCTCAAAAGTCGCATTTTGGAAGAATTGCACTCATCTCCCATTGCAGGACATTCGGGCTTTCAGAAGACGTATGCTTACACCAGAAGATCATTTTTTTGGATAGGCATGAAAAAGGACATCCTTACTTTCGTAGCAGAATGCGATGTCTGTCAATGCCATAAAGGGGAAACCATCAACACACCAGGCACATTACGACCATTGCCCATTCCGGCATCAATTTGGACGGAGGTTTCTATGGATTTCATTACAGGTCTTCCAAAGTCAGGGAACAAGTCAATCATCATGGTGGTTGTGGACCGACTATCGAAGTATGCTCATTTATACACCCTACCCCACCCATTTACACCAACTTTGGTCACTCAATCTTTCATGGATCAGATCTTCAAATTGCATGGCATGCCCACTTCTATTGTGTCCGACCGCAACCCGATCTTCACCAGTAATTTTTGGCAGGAACTCTTCAGGATACAAGGCACTCGACTAAAACTCAATACTTCCTATCATCCATAAACAGATGGTCAAACCGAAGCTGTCAACAAATGTCTAGAAACCTACCTTAGGTGTTTCACTTCAGAAAAGAAACACCTTAGGGTACAATGGTTAGGCTGAATGGTGGTATAACACAAACTATCATGCCACCACCAAAATGACTCCCTATGAAGTAGTATATGGTCAACTCCCGTCTTCACCTACTTCTTATCTCAAGGGGTGCTCAAAAGTACAAGCAGTGGATCAACTCCTACAACACCGCGCAACCATGCTCGCCCATCTTAGATAGAATCTTCATCATGCTCAGAACTGTATGAAGCAACAGGTAGACCAGCATCGCTCAGAGCGCCAATTTCAAGAAGGGGATTAGGTCTTTTTACGGCTACAACCCTATAAGCAAACATCACTCAAAGACAAGGGGTGTCAGAAACTATCTCCCAAATTCTACGGACCATATCAAGTACTTCAGTGCATTGGAGAAGTGGCTTACAAGTTGGCATTGCCACCTACTGCAAAAATCCATCCAGTTTTCCATGTCTCATGCCTCAAGAAAGTGATTGGGGAACAATTGCAGAATTTAGACCAGTCTACTTGAATTGGACGAAGAAGGGTCCATCTGGCTTCATCCCGAATAGGTCCTAGACACACGAGACAAGCAACTGCGCGGCCGCATGATTAAGGAAGTCCTCGTCAAATGGAAAGACACCTCTCTGAAAGATGCAACTTGGGAACCAGCCACTATTCTTCAGCAGTTTCCGCTGCTTCAGCCTTGAGGACAAGGCTAGTCTCAAGGGGGAGGGCATGTTAGGGTCCCACCCTAACCCCCTTATTTATGTAATGGGATCACGTCATAGTCAAGAGTCAATAAAGCCCATATTAATAATTGTAAGTGGTTAACCCGCAATTAATGATGGGACCACAGTTAGTTGCAAATGGGTCGTAGTATTAGATAGATGGTATTAATAAAACCCACAGTATTGATCCATGGTATTACATGTATGAGTCATATATAAAGGATAGAGACTCCCTGCGAGGAGTATCGTGTCTTATTTTGTAATCAAGCTCTGCTCTATTGGAGGTTGCCCCCTCGAAGAGGCAAGTGAACTTTACTCTCTGAATAATAAAATCATTGTTGTTCTGTGTTCTGGGTATCTTCTCTTCGCATATTCTGCATTTGGGTATCATTTTGCAGGTTAAGAGCATAACAAATTCTCCTGGATGCTCACAGGAAAATGTGGCTTCTCACAAGCCTTCTCCTCTTCCCTCCAAGCTCTTATTTCCTTGTGCTGTTCCTAGTGGATGGTTCTTACCTCACCAAATGGAACATTTCTCTAACACATTGTCAGAACTACACAACCCTCCAAGGAACCTTACCTTGATTGCATGCATGAGTTTCCTTTATAGGAGAAAACATGCAATTGATAGTACATTTTCCTTGACATTTAGCTCAACTGGGTCTTTCTCAGAATAGACATGCATGAGTTTCTGATGAGGGAATCTTTAGTTATCTGGAGTACACTGGTTGAGTGCATGCATTCATCAACTAAATGATAACTCACAATTAGTTCCTCAAATAGTTTGGAACTAATTTAACTGGACTTAAGGGATAATTGTTGCATGACTGTAGAAAGACTTCTAACTTGAATTTATCCAACTAATTAATCCATAATGAATTAATTAATTATTTCCAACCAGCTGATGAGATTAAATTCGATTTTAATTCACAATTTTAATTCAAGGACAAATTAAAATTGGAATTTTTGGATTCTTTTTTATCATTTCTTGTTGCTATTTTCAACACTCTCTCTCAACAAGAAAGGAATTCAACTCGATCCTAATCGTGAACCTTTGGAATTTTATGCATGCAACACTTATCTCTAGTGTTCTTGCTGCATCAGTATGATGCATCTGTCATGAAAGTCTCTGACTGCTATTGTCTTTGTCAACTAAAAACTTTGCGGTTCGGCTGACTCTACCATTCTACACTGTTTTCAATCCTTCTCTGCACTCTTCAGTATCTGACTGCTCTAGCCTCTATCACTTTGATCTCTGACTGCATCAATCCCACTGATTCCTCCCAATACTATGTACTTTGGGCTCCCGTGGCAAGGTACGATACATGAGATAAAACCTCTCAATGGACTTTACCCAATTTTAGCCTTCATGGGACTATCACTTTACATCGCCCCACCTCACACCTAAAGGTATGGATGCATATGATCCCTCTTCCCACTTCTCCAGTTGTGGCTCCTCCACAATTGTCTGAGACTTTTCTGGGACTGCATGTTGAGAGGTAATTTAATCTCCCTCTCAACCACCAAGTCTCTAACATTTGCCTTGCTCTTAAAGGCTTTGCATGCATCTTGAACCTCAAGAGCATATAGGTTCTTGACTTGTGAACTGATCTGTTTCACCTGTCTCGTGGTGATGTGTCTAAGAAAAACCTTTCCCTTACTGAAGATAACATCGTAGCCTTTGTCCTCCAACATTGCGACTAATACCAAGTTCTTCTTCAGTCCAGGCACATACTTCGCATTTGTCAGGGGGTTAGGAGGTCCATGCTCCCTCTAAAAAGCAACTGTACTCACTCCTGAAACTGTTGGAAATGATACTGAGAGGGGGGGTGAATTAGTATTATTAAGTCAAATATTCCTTTTTCAAAATCAAATGCTATAAGCTACTTCAGTTAATTAAACCCACATATATACGCAATTATGCAGAAGAAAACCCGTGTATATAATGAAAAATTTTAATTTACTTTATCTTTCTGATGTTGATTGTTAATTTGTGATTCAGAAGCAAATAACCAGAAACAGTAAAACAAAGCAGAAAGACAATCACACACAAGAACACAAGATATAAGGTGGAAACCCAATGTGGGTGAAAACCACCTGCTGCAATTCGTCTCTATCTTTTCTTTAATTAGAAACTTCTTTTTACAAATGTACTGGTGCAGTCCTTTAGCAGTACGCAGGCTGCAACCTACAGAGAGCTACAACCCTCTCTCGTTTTCCAGCTTCTCCTGGAAGGGAGCTACAACCCCCTTAGCTCTTGCACTAGCCAAGATACTAGTACGTAGGTGCTAGCCTACAGAAGGCTACAACATTCTCTTTCTTTTACGGACCACGTTTCATAAATTTTCAGACTGGATCCACAAATAACATCAATCAACCATCAAGAATTTCTGCATCAACCAATCACCTTTTCACCAATCAAAACTGAAACAACATAAGCACTTCTCTGACGACTCTACCCAGATCATAGTAACAGTACCACACACCAAAAATGAACCCAGAACACTGCAGCAATAAACAGAAGTAGCAAAAACACAACTCAAAATGTATACGCTACTTTAATGGCCTGAAACCTGTGTACATTCGCTTCTGCGTATGGACAACCTGTGTATACGCTGTTTTCCTTCACTGAACTTGCGTATATACGTGCCTTAGCTGAATTGAACCTGCGTACAGATCTACAAAAAAATAATTCACTCTTTCAAGTATTCAGGCACTGATTAACCCAGATTATCAGATTTATAGATCACGCATGCGCCAGATATAACAGATCAAAATCATGTAAAGATATTATCATTCAAGCCAAGAGATTATGACCCATCAATAGAACTTATCCTTCTTTTCGCTAAGATCCCTCCTTCATTCAGATCCAGATCTGCTCCACAATGCTAATCACCAATATTTCAGATCTCGTACATTATCAGATATTCAATAATAATTTAGATGATCCCTTGTCACATGATCTCCTTCCTCTTTTATAGTTTTAGGCCTTCCACAATACCACGGTCCAAAACCATAATAAACCAATACCAAGGGCCCAAAACCTGGGGTTAGCACTTCTGACGAGATACCATGGTCCAAAACCATAGGTTCAAATTCCAAGGACTAAGAACCATGGACAAAAAATAAGTTTCCCACCATGTACACGCTTTTCTGTGCATAAAAGTGCGTGTATATGCATACGCAACTTCTGAACGTATAACCCGCATGTATACGCGTCTTCGGCAAGGTGAACCTGCGTATACAAGGTGAGCGCCTGAACTGAGGTCTGACACCAAAGTGAGTTGCCATCAAGGACAACACCTGTACCATAGGGCCACACCTGTGCCAAAATGCCAACAATCTCCCCCTTTGGACTTGATGGCAACCCCAAGATCCTCAAAGTCATTCTCCCCCTTTGTCATCACGGGCAAAGGGCTGTGCTCCCCCTGAGTACATGCTGATATCTTTGCTCTGTTGTGCTGAACATGCTCCCCCTCACTGTAGGCAAGATCTGCAAAAAGGTGTTCTTTAAGAGGAGTCATGACTTATACATCATAAAAGACCTTCCTGTCGCCAAAAGACTCGATACATACAACCATCACCCAACCAAGTGGGGATACATCAGAAATTTACATATGACAACCAATCACATTGCATCAATCATCCCAGGCATAGTGGGGAAACCAAAATAGGCCGTTACATGACCTTGATAAAAAAGATATACATGACATAGAGATGAAATATCAAGACTGTGCAAATCACCAATAACTACTATCAGCAACATTTGACAATCACTGTATATAACAGGAACCATGTTAGAAGATTGTCTGCTCCCCCTGAACCTGTGCCTGATGGTCTCTGACAAACCCATATCAGACTCTCTCCAACCAGAGTTTGTCCTTGCTGATTTTCTTCAAAACTCCATATACGTGACTGCACCTGCATAAATTGGCGTATGTACACGGATTCCCTTCATCCAACTTGCGTACACCATCTTTTCTCTGAAACAGACAAGCTTCAATAGCAAGATGAAGCATCAACTACTCCCAGCTTCTGTCTGAGATATTCAAAAGTTTCCCTGGGCAGTGGTTTGGTGAGTATATCAACAACTTGTTCCTTAGAAGGAACATACTCCAACTTGACTTTTTGCTCAAGCACTTGTTCCCGAAGAAAGTGATATTTGATAGGTATGTGCTTGGTTTTTGAATGCATGACAGGATTCTTTGAAATTCTTATTGCACTCGTATTATCACATAAGATAGAGATAGGTGGAGTACAAGTGATTTGAAAATCCTGCAAGGTTTGCATCATCCAAAGAAGTTGAGTGCAACAAGTTGCAGCAGCCACATATTCCGCTTCAGCTGTAGATAAAGCAATCAAACTCTGTTTCTTGCTAAACCAAGATACTAATCTGGAACCCATAAAGAATGCACCACCACTTGTGCTCTTCCTGTCATCCATGCTTCCGGCCCAATCTGCATCTATGTAAGCATGAAGTGTGAGATCTATATCTCTAGGATACCATAAGCCATAGTTTTGAGTTTCTTGAAGGTACTTGAAGATTCTCTTGACTGCCTGAAGATGAGTTTCCTTTAGATTTGCCTGAATCTTCCAACTATTCCCACTGCATGCATGATGTCTGGTCGGGTACCTGTCAAATAAAGTAGACTTCCAATCATCGATCTATAGGTTGGTTAATGTACTGCTGCTGATTCATCATTTGCACTGAGACTGCATCCTGTAACCATAGGGGTACATACTGGTTTCGAATCTTCCATGCCATATTTCTTCAAAATCTGCTTGAGGTACTTGGTTTGAGACAAGAAGATACTGCCCTCATTTTGTTGGATTTGCAATCCAATAAAGTATGTCAGTTCTCCAAGCAAAGACATTTCGAATTCTTTCTGCATCACTAAGGCAAAGCTTTGACTCATAGCTTCTTCATTGCTACCAAAGATAATATCATCTACATACACAACAAGTATTAGCAATTTGTCATTTTCAATTTTTATATAAAGATTGCTATCTGCTGATCCTTTTGAAAAACCTTGTTGATGAAGGTATTTGTCCAAGCGGTAGTACCAAGCCCTTGGAGCTTGTTTAAGACCATAGAGAGCCTTTTTAAGTCTGCATACAAGCTTTGGATCATTCCCAAGGATAAATCCATCTGGTTGCTCTATGTACACTTCTTCTTCTAAGTCTCCATTCAGAAAGGCTCATTTTACGTCCATTTGAAATACTTTGAACTTCTGGAAGCTAGAGAGAGCAAGGAACATTCTGATGGCCTCAAGTCTAGCAACGGGAGCAAAAGTTTCTTCAAAGTCTATTCCTCCCTGTTGAGCATACCCTTTACAAACAAGTCTGGCCTTGTTTCTAATCACTTCCCCATTTTCATTCAACTTATTTTTGAAGATCCATTTTGTTCCTATGACATTTTTGTCTTTTGGTCTAGGAACCAGCTCCCAAGTGTTATTCTTTTCGATTTGCTCAAGCTCTTCATCCATTGCCTTAACCCAACACTCATCTTTGCATGCTTCTTTTACATTTTGCGGTTCAGTGGAAGAGAGCAATGCCAAATAGCTTGAAGCTTTTGCTATTGTTCTTCTTGTTTGTATACCTGCTTCTTTCTGCCCCAAAATTTGAGATTCTGGATGATTCTTCTAAACGTACTTGGATGGAGTCTTCTCTTCTATCCTTATTTGTTCCTCTGGTGCCTCTTGGGGTTCTTCTTCATCATTTGTCTGATTTGGAGAGCAGTCTTCATCCTCATTTATATTTTCATGATTCACTTACCTAGGGATGTATCCTTTTTCATCAACCACCACATCAATGTTGTCAACAATTCTTCCAAGTCTTTTATTTTAACACTTATTTGCTTTGCTGTAGGGAGAATAACCAAGGAGAATGCCTTCATCTACTCTAGGTTCAAGTTTGCCAAGCTGCTCATCAGTATTCTTAATATAGCATTTGTTCCCAAAAAATTTGAAATGCTTTATCGAAGGAGTCTCACCATACCAGAGCTCATGAGGAGTTTGAGTGCTGTTCACTCAGACATTTGTTTTGTTGAGAATAACATTCGCAGCATATGCAGCTTCACCCCAGAAGGTTGCGGGAGTTCCAGACTCATCAAGCATAGCACGAGCCATTTGTTGGACTGTTCTGTTCATCCTTTCCGCCACTCCATTTTGTTGAGGAGTCCTAGCTGTAGAGAATTCCCTTCTTATTCCATGTTCTTCACAGAAATCAAAAAATTCATTTGAGGTAAATTCCCCACCTCTGTCGGACCTGAGGCACTTAATTTTTTAATTTGATTCATTTTCAGCCAAGGCTTTGAAGGATTTGAATTTTTCAAATGCTTCGTCTTTGTGCTTCATAAGTCCTAACCAAACAAACATGGAGAAGTCGTTAATGAATAATATAAGGTATTCTTCTCCTCGAGGTGACCTTGTCCTAAATGGACCACATACATCTGTATGGACTAGCTCAAGAGGCCTGCTAGCTGATCCTTCCTTCTCAGGAAAGTTAGTTCTGGTTTGCTTACCAAACTGACATGATTTGCATATGGTGTTGTCTGGAATTTTGATATCTGGAAGACCATGAACTGCCTAGTATTTGCATGCTTTCCTTATTTGTGAAAAGCTTAGATGCCCCAACCTCTGGTGCCATAACCAGTGTTCATCATCCTTACTTAAATAGCATTGTTGTTTAAGTATGGGGGATTTTCGCAGTGCATTATATTAGATATCATTTTTGGGATTCAACTGCGTTAAGTAAGTCATTCAAAGTATGACCATTTCCATGAGAGGTAGTCGTAAAGTGACTAATTTCTCATGATTCTTGAATAGTTCACTTAGCACTCATTGCATCGGGTGATGCTCACAGGGGTGAAGAAGTGGGATTGAGACTAGTGAAATGTGGAGAACGAATCACATAGCATCAATCATCACTTCCGGGGCTTGCACCCGGTAACCAGGACTTCCCAGGAGGTCACCCATCCCAGAACTCCTCTGGCTCAAGCGCGCTTAACTGTGGAGTTTTTCCCACAATCAAGCCCACTTAGCTTGCTACCCCATTTGCAAAACCTTAGCAAGTATTGTGCCTCATGAACCATTCAGGTAGAGATCCCTTGACTCTTTTTGAATTTAAGTATGGGGGATTTTCGCAGTGCATTATATTAGATATCATTTTTGGGATTCAACTGCATTAAGTAAGTCATTCAAAGTATGACCATTTCCATGAGAGGTAGTCGTAAAGTGACTAATTTCTCATGATTCTTGAATAGTTCACTTAGCACTCATTGCATCGGGTGATGCTCACAGGGGTGAAGAAGTGGGATTGAGACTAGTGAAATGTGGAGAACGAATCACATAGCATCAATCATCACTTCCGGGGCTTGCACCCGGTAACCAGGACTTCCCAGGAGGTCACCCATCCCAGAACTCCTCTGGCTCAAGCGCGCTTAACTGTGGAGTTTTTCCCACAATCAAGCCCACTTAGCTTGCTACCCCATTTGCAAAACCTTAGCAAGTATTGTGCCTCATGAACCATTCAGGTAGAGATCCCTTGACTCTTTTTGAATTTAAGTATGGGGGATCTCTACCTGAATGGTTCATGAGGCACAATACTTGCTAAGGTTTTGCAAATGGGGTAGCAAGCTAAGTGGGCTTGATTGTGGGAAAAACTCCACAGTTAAGTGCGCTTGAGCCAGAGGAGTTCTGGGATGGGTGACCTCCTGGGAAGTCCTGGTTACCGGGTGCAAGCCCTGGAAGTGATGATTGATGCTATGTGATTCGTTCTCCACATTTCACTAGTCTCAATCCCACTTCTTCACCCCTGTGAGCATCACCCGATGCAATGAGTGCTAAGTGAACTATTCAAGAATCATGAGAAATTAGTCACTTTACGACTACCTCTCATGGAAATGGTCATACTTTGAATGACTTACTTAACGCAGTTGAATCCCAAAAATGATATCTAGCATTGTTGTTGTCCTTCTTCAAATATGTATAGATTATTTGGAGTTCTTCTGCCTTTGATCACTGTTTCTCCTGTATTAAGATCACGAACACTACATCCAGTTGATCGAAATATTACCTCGGTTCCTTGATCACACATCTGACTAACACTCAGTAGATTATGCTTCAAGCCATCAACATACAAAAAATTTCTAGCCTTGACCTTTTCTTTCAACTGTACAGTGTCGTTTCCTTTTATGGCTGCAGGGGTATCGTTTCAAAAAGAAACCTTCTTTCCCTCTTCTAATGCAGTATATGATTCAAGTTTTTCTTTATCACCTGTCATATGCTTCGAACATCCGCTGTCGATATACCACAGATTTTCTTGTCCTTCTGCATAAAAGGCTATCCCACATCTTTCTCGTTGTGGTTCCTTCATTCTCCATGTTCTAGCACTTGAGGTATGTTCCTTCTGAGTTGTCTTCCAAAACCTGCTCCTGCATTCAGAATCTTCATGACCAAAGTTATTACAAATAGAACATTCAACTTCATTTTCAAGGGCTGAAAAGTTGTTATAAGTCCTTTTCGTGATCCCAGTCATATTCCTTTGTTTTTGAGCTTCTCTAGTCATGATTGTCTTATAGGAAACACATTGGGCTGCTTTGTGACCAAAGTTATGGCAAGAGAAGCATTGGCCATTGAAGAGACTCCTGCGATTATTAAATCTATCATCCAACCGATTGTAGTTTCTACTGACATCCATTCTTGAGGCAAATTGGGAAGATTTTACCTGAGGCTGATTGTAGCTTCTATTTGTCCTTAAGGTAGCTTGCCCCCGATTTTCTTGATAGTCTTTGGTCGTTCTTGAGGTAAACTGTCCCTGATATACCTGATGATTTCTATTAGGCCTTTGCTCGCTCCTCCTTGCTCCAAGGTAACTTTTGGAGGTGGATGCTTGAGATGTTTCTTCATTATATCCCAGACCTGTCTTAATTAGTGGAGAACGCTGCACATTGATAATCTCATCCAGATTTTTAGATCCTTTAACAAATTTAAGATTAATAGCTTTTGTTTTCTCAATCTCCTTTCTAAGACCAACAATTTCACATTCCAAATTTTCAAGATGTTTTTCCCTTTCAGCCAGTTGACATTGCAGAGAATCAATAATCGCATTTTTCTCTTCTAAGCAAATTTTGAGATTAGATATCTCTTTATAAAAACCTTCTACATCTATAGCATCCATGTAGTCATCATCTTCAAAAGCCATTAAAAGTTTATACTTATTACCTCGTTCATCTTCGTCACTATTTGAAAGTCCGTCACTATCTTCATGAGTGTAATAGCTTTTCTTATTTGCATTTTGTTTCTTGTTCCATCTAATAGGTTCCTTCCCTTTGTCAATCTTATCATTATGAGGACATTTGGCAGCATAGTGACTGACTCTTCCACAAGCAAAGCATTTGAAAGGTAACTTACCTCGGAACTGCCCAGTACCCCGTTGAAGATTTCTGACAAAATTTGATTCTTCTTCTTGTTCTGACACGTGTCCTGACTCATAGTGCTCGCCTTTGCTTGAAGCCTTGAAGGCAGCTTCTCTCATGTCTGATGGACCTCCTTTCCTCATTTCATAAGCAGTTAGAATTCCGTGCAGCTGTGACATTTTAAGGCTTTGTAGATTCTCTTTTTCTTCTATTGCAGAAACTTTAGATTCAAACCTAGGGGACAAAGATCTTAGAACTTTTTCAACCACAACAGCCTCTTTTATTTCTTCACCCAAATTTTTCATACAATTAACAATCTCATCTACACGAAGAAAATAGTTAGCCACACTTTCATCATTATACATCCTGAGATTTTCATACTGAATCCTGAGGGTTTGAAGTTTTGCTCGTTTTACCTGATCATCTCCTGCATAGCTTAGAACAATCTTGTCCCATATCTCTTTTGCGGATTTAAACTGCATTACCTTGACAAATTCTGATTGAGATAGGCATCCTAATAGAGTATTGACCACCTTTGCATTTGTTTCATATTTCTTCTTTTCAGCCGGATCTGTAGGAGTTGCTGATGGAAAAGTATACCCTGTATCTATGATATCCCAGACTTCTGTACCAAGAGATTGAAGATAGGCAGTAACTCTTACCTTCCAATAAACGAAGTTTGTCCCATCAAAAATCGGTGGCCTGATTGATGCTTCCCTCTCGTAGTTGCTCATGATGAATGATCTTCCTTTAAGCGATCAAGCTTCTTCTGAAGGACTTGCTCTGATACCAATTGTTGGAAATAATACTGAGAGGGGGGGTGAATTAGTATTATTAAGTCAAATATTCCTTTTTCAAAATCAAATGCTATACGCTACTTCAATTAATTAAACCCGCGTATATACACAACTATGGAGAAGAAAACCCGCGTATATAATGCAAACTTTTAATTTACTTTATCTTTTTGATGTTGATTGTTAATCTGGGATTCAGAAGCAAATAACCAGAAACAGTAAAACAGAGAAGAAAGACAATCACACACAAGAACACAAGATATAAGGTGGAAACCCAATGTGGGTGAAAACCATCTACTGCAATTCGTCTCTATCTTTTCTTTAATTAGAAACTTATTTTTACAAATGTACTAGTGCAGTCCTTTACCAGTACACAGGCTGCAACCTGCAGAGAGCTACAACCCTCTCTCATTTTCCAGCTTCTCCTGGAAGGGAGCTACAACCCCCTTAGCTCTTACACTAGTCAAGATACTAGTACGTAGGTGCTGGCCTACAGAAGGCTACAACCTTCTCTTTCTTTCAGGGACCACGTTTCATAAATTTTCAAACTGGATCCACAAATAACATTAATCAACCATCAAGAATTTTTGCATCAACCAATCACCTTTTCACCAATCAAAACTGAATCAACATAAACACTTCTCTGACGACTGTACCCAGATCACAGTAACAGTACCACACAACAAAAATAAACCCAGAACACTGCAGCAATAAACAGAAGCAGCAAAAACACAACTCAAAATGTATACGCTACTTTAATGGCCTGAAACCTGCGTGCATACGCTTCTGCGTATGGAACAACCTGCGTATACGCTGTTTTCCTTCACTGAACCTGCGTATATACGCGCCTTAGCTGAACTGAACCTGCGTACAGATCTACAAAAAAATAATTCACTCTTTCAAGTATTCAGGCACTGATTAACCCAGATTATCAGATTTATAGATCACGCATGCGCCAGATATAACAGATCAAAATCATGTAAAGATATTATCATTCAAGCCAAGAGATTATGACCCATCAATAGAACTTATCCTTATTTTCGCTAAGATCCCTCCTTCATTCAGATCCAGATCTGCTCCACAATGCTAATCACCAATATTTCAGATCTCGTACATTATCAGATATTCAATAATAATTCAGATGATCCCTTGTCACATGATCTCCTTCCTCTTTTATAGTTTTAGGCCTTCCATAATACCACGGTCCAAAACCATAATAAACCAATGCCAAGGGCCCAAAACCTGGGGTCAACACTTCTGACGAGATACCATGGTCCAAAACCATAGGTTCAAATTCCAAGGACTAACAACCATGGACCAAAAATAAGTTTCCCACCATGTACGCGCTTTTCTGTGCATAAAAGTGCGTGTATACGCATACGCAACTTCTGAATGTATAACCCACGTGTATACGCGTCTTCGGCAAGGTGAACCTGCGTATACAAGGTGAGCGCCTGAAATGAGGTCTGACACCAAAGTGAGTTGCCATCAAGGACAACACCTGTACCATAGGGCCGCACCTGTGCCAAAATGCCAACAGAAACACTATACCTTTTGTCGTCACCCATATCGATGTGCATCTTGAGGTTTTTCTCCTCCAAGGTATTGAATAAAATTTTATTGATGGTCCTGTGGAATGAGGCTCCACTATCAAGATACCAACCACAACCCATCATAGATGACACCATGCATGCGATGAGGGTAAAGTCCATTTCAAACTGAAAGGCTAATGCCTCACCTTCTGATCCATCTGAGGATCCCTTCTTGGACTTCTTTGATGGGAAATTAGTCACATAATGTCCCATATCAATTGAAGTATGATATGAATTCAATTTGCACCTGCAACCTCGAACTTCAAACTTCGAATTCTCTTCTTAGTATACTATTCATAGCTCTGATAAACTTGGCTCTGATACCATGTAGAAATTTCTCTCTAGATCAGCTAGCTTTGATACCATGTAGACATTTCTCTATAGATCAGCTAGCTCTGATACCATGTAGAAATTTCTGACCGTAGATTAAATCGATAATGAAATATACAAAGAAAAATACTATAACCTACTTCTATTATCAGTTTGCGGAAGCTTAATGATAGAGCAAGATCGAGCTGTAAACATATAACCAAAAGAAGAAGAATCACTGCACAATACACATGAAAATACTTTTGGAAAAGCCTCAGCTAAAAACCCCACTATCTGTATTATCATACGAGGTGGAAATACATAAAAATTATAAAAATCCTTAGCTCTTACAGCTAGCTAGGTCTCAGTACAATCCTCCTAGATGCTCACAGGAAAACCTAGCTCCTCACAAGCCTTCTCCTCTGCCCTCCAAGCTCCTATTTCCTTGCACTGTTCCTAGTGGATGATTCTCACCTCACCAAGTGGAACACTACTTTAACACACTGTCAGAACTATGCAACCGTCCAAGGAACCTTACCTTGACTGCATGCATGAGTTTCCTTTATAGGAGAAAACATGCAACTAATAGTACACTATCCTTGACATTTAGCTCAACTGGGTCTTTCTCAGAATAGACATGCATGAGTTTCTGATGAGGGAATCTTCAGTTATCTAGAATACACTAGTTGAGTGCATGCATGCATCAACTGACTGATAACTCACAATTAGTTCCTCAAAAATTTTGGAACTAATTTAACTGGACTTAACTCAGTAAACTAAGCTAACTAATTGTAACTCAAATATAACTCAATCTTATCTCCTTAATTAAGGGATAATTGTTGCATGACTGCAGAAAGACTTCTAACTTGAATTTCTCCAACAAATTAATCCATAATGAATTAATTAATTATTTCCAAGCAATTGGTGAGAATAAATTCGATTTTAATTCACAATTTTAATTCAAGGACAAATTAAAATTGGAATTTCTAGATTCTATTTTTATCACTTCTTGTTGCTATTTTAAACACAATATGAATAGTACAATCTAGCAAGTGTGAATAATGTTTTTGTCATCAAACACTCATAGAATCATTTAACCAAGATCCAATAACGAAAACCCCTAACCAAACACATGGTGACCTACCACTAATGTTTGCAATTACCAAGGCATTGAAGTGTTTCTAGGTATTCTCCCTAGATATAGTGTTGAAGTCGATAGGAAGAGACTTGTCAAAAGGTAGTCAATAAGGTGTCCTACACTAGTCGACACGAAAAGGGACGAGAATGATTGTTTTTTTAGGAATCTTTTGAGCATTGGGTCAAAGCAATAGAGGGCATGATGATAGGATATGCTTGATGGTTTGATGAAGGAAATAGAAGATAAAGGATTTCCCTTGAACAATAGAATGCAGGACAACGATTTTAACCATGCAACGCTAGACTCATGAACACCAAAGAGTGTTAGGATACATAGATGCAAGAACATTGGGGTATATAGGCTAAACTCATAGGGTGGTAAGATTCATATTGAGATGTTGCCACAAGGAAGGTTCATCTGAGGGAGTGTCATGTTGAAGGGAGTGACTGCTGCCAAAAAACTTTTTTCATAATATGGAACATAACGTAATTGTATTGTCCACTTTCCCCATTTGATTAGTCTAGTGAGTCTAGACGGGTAAACTCATCGATCTTTTCATGTTTTAAGAGTCTGAAAAGGACTGTAAAAAGAGTGATTCTATGCCCTATCCAATTAGTTTAATGAATCCAGACACGTAAAATTGTCTATCTTTTCATGTTTTAAGAGTCTGAAAAGGATTGTAAAAAGAGCGACTATATGCCGTATCTGATTAGTTTAATGAGTCCAGATAGCCAAACTCGTCGATATTTTCATATTTTAAGAGTCTAAAAAGGATCATAAAAAGAGCGACTCTATTCCTCATCTATGTAATTTAATGAGTCCAGATGAGACAACTAAGCGGCCTTTTCATATTTCGAGAGTCTAAAGATATTTTAAAAAACGACTCCAAGGTGGTCACTTTGTCATAGTTTTTAACCGAGTGCAACAAAGGTTTAATAGTATACCCAGAACGGTTCCTTTTACGTAAGTTAATCTATTGAGTCTAGATAAAGAGAAACCTATGCTCAATAGATGTTTGCCTCATTTTGTTATGAGTACGAGGAGACAGAGTAAACTCGATATTCATCGTGAAATTTTAATGAGTCACATGATGACAAACTCAATAGACCTTCATCGAATTTTAACGAGTCAAATGAAGAAAACTTGAGGTATATTTTTCAGTTTTGTGAGCAAGGAAAATGAGGTAAAAGAACTGCTCATTCCTTCTTCGTAGATTTAACGAGCCCAAAAGCTCAGGTATTTTTCGATTTAAGAGCAAGAAATAGTCCCAAAAAATAAAATCGCTCATATTGTCGTCATAAGTGTTTAGCGAGCCCAATGATGAAAAATCGGGGTTTTTTTTATTTAATGAGCGAGAAAAGTTCCTAAAAATAATGAACGGAGCTTCTTCATATGTTTTTAATGAGTCTGAAGAAGGAACTCAAGGTTTCTTTGATTTTGTGAGCAAGAAAAAAGTTCCAAAAACGAATGCTCAGTCAATCTTTTTTAGTTTAGTGAGCTAGAAAAAGAGGGAAAAAGGGTTGCTCGGACCATCGTAGTAAGTGTTTAATGAGCCTGACGATGAAAAAATCAAGCATTTTTTAGTTTTAGAGCGAGAAAACATCCCATAAAAGAAAGTGATCATTGAGAATCGAACATGGTCATTTCTCTCGTTCAATCCTGAAAATTCTTTTATCAAAACATGAGCATTTTCTGTTAATATGGGGTCATGGAGCATGATAAATGTCATTGGAAATGGACTACTTAAACTTTAATGAATTCAATTCAGATAAGTCATGTCTCGAAAGTGACTATAAAGGAGTTATTGAGCCTCCACTTTCACCGTTTGCATCATTTGAGAGCTGTGAGAGTGTTTTGGAGCTAAAGAGGAACAAATATTCCACAGACAATTACAGGAGATCCGAGCCACCATTTGACGTGCCATCAGCCATAGGTAGATGCGAAAACCCTGATATTACATTATTCAACCTTTTTTTATCATCTTTCGAGGTGATTGTTTGGAGATCTGGGGAGCCATAGATCATTAATTGTGCCTAATTCCCCCTACCAGGCCTATAGGGAGCGTTAAATTCCCTTTATGACCTGGTGGAGGGCATTAATCCTCCCTGTTTTTCACTAAGGGAGGCCTAAGTGCATGAGGGTGCACCCCAAAACCCCAGGCAGTGATTTAATTAGATTTCTGCCCCATCTGCACTAATTTTTGGGTTGATTTGTGTAGGTTGTGAGCCATTATGACTTGTCTATGGAGAGAATGGGCCCATGACTGAAAATAATTGCTGATGCGAAATGATCTTGCTTGCATACTTGCATTGTCCTGTTGTGAGCTGGTGAAGTATGCAAAATTGGAATTGATGAAAGGTCAGGAGGACCTTTTGATTTGGATTATTTAGCGTTGGGATGAAAACAAGTAGGTGTTCACAGTTGGGGATCATGAGTTGGCCATCAACTGAGATGATATATATTTATTGACCAATTTGTCATGCAGAGGAGCACTGGCAAACTTGACCACGGGTAGGCCTAATACTCGATCCACCCTAGCGTTGGTTCGAGCTTACTGCATCCCTGAGAGTGGACTCGTCAGCAATAGAGTCCCTATACAGAGAATTAGATCCAGATCTATGAGGGCCATTTTATGGATGATTGTGTGCTTGGCGGGGTCGAAAATTCCCCATGTGGTGAAAAAGGCTGAATTGTTGCTTGTAGTTGATGGTATCCAGTCACAGATATTCACTGGTGCGAGGCAGTGCTTCATCAGTTGAAGGTAGAGTTGACTGCATGCAAGACTCAGACCCAACAGAGTTTTGGCTATGGCACTCTCATTGTCTTATTCATACTTGAGAGTGTGCTAGTTATGAGCCTGTGGATGAGCTTAGATCCCCTCAATCCAAGGGAGCCTAGATAGAGGCAATGGGAATCACTTGATCCTCACATAGGAGTAGGACCTATCTGACATTTTTCCAAAGAATATTTCTTCAAATGGCTTAGTGGCCAGATTGTGATGATTGATGATTATGCCTATGAGGGCATGGTCTTCATCGGTGACCCTGACTTGATATTTCTGCCTGGTGAAAATTGGGGGTCTCAAGGTAAGAATTATTTTTTAGAGTAATGAAAGTATTTTTAGTCTTTTGAATGTTTATGTTATGTTTATGTTTATTTTTATGGGTGAACAAGTGTTGACATGACCCTTTTTGCTTGACATAGATGTGGCACCAGTACGACCTGTAGGCGAGCCTCGCTAAGGGAAGCGAGGAGGCCAACTACTTGATGTGGGGGATGCGAGGGTGATGCTAAAAGTCTTCGTGAGGTTTTGAGGAAATTGGAGGGCTTGAGCATGGGTGTGCCCCCCCTCCTATGAGGGAGATCCCCACTCATATGCAACAACACATAGTTGGTGTGCCTGAGTAGCTTTTGGTTCCTCTTCGAAGGATAGCTAGAGCAGTGTTATCCTTTCATGAGTGGTAGGCTCTATTAGAAGATGTGTGGTATAGCCAGTGGGTGTTTATAGCTAGACTTAGTAGCCATTTTGTACTTAGAACACCAAACTTTTGGGAATATTTTGATGTAAAATTCTGGATTCGATATATATATATATATATATATATATATATATATATATATATATATATATATATATATATATATATATATATTGGTATTTTATGATGTAAATGTTTTTTAAGTGTTTTTGTAAATTTTTAACTGTGTAAATATTTACTTTCATACATGTATCTATAGTGAATGAGATAGATTCCAATCTAACACATAGTTTTCCAATGAATCAGCAACTGTATTAAATTCTCTAGGAATGTGTTCATATGTGATAACCTCAAATTGATGTTCCAAGAGTCGTACCCTTAAATAATGACATAACAAGATTGGATTACGAACGTGATAATGATTTGTCAATTGCATAACAACAAGCTGAGAGTCTAACCTGACCACCAGATTGGAGATGTCCCTTGATGACGCTTCTATGAGAAGTGAAATTATGGACATGTATTCAACAATATTGCTGGTGGAAGTACCAAGAAAGACTCCCCCAGAACAAAACAGTTCCGACTCAGGTGTGCAAATGACCCAAGCAGCTGATGCAATGTGTCATGTGTGACAACTAGCACCATCTGCGTATCCTATGTATGCTAAGGGCAATGAAGCCATGTACATAACCATAAATATCTATGAGACAAATACTTCAAGAAACACCAAAAAATCCAATCACATCAAAAAAGAAGAAAAACTTATAAATACATAAAATACAAAGCACATGCCTAGTGCAGTAGTAAGCATAATACTTTTTCAGATAGAGTCCATTTTGGGGCTTAGCGAGCGGGACTCCTTCCCATTCCTAAAGTTCATATGCCCCTTTTGAGAGGGCTTTCTTGATGACATATGGACCAAGCCATAAGGGTTGAAGTGTTCCAACCCCCAACAAGTCATGTTTTTTTATCATAGAGTAAAACAAGATCTCCCTCTCTGTAAGAATGAGGCTAGACCTTTTTGTCGTACTAGGCTTTGACCCGGCACTTGTGGGCTTCAAGTGCCAATTCAGCATCTCGATAGGTTTCATCTAGTTGATTTAGGTATAGAAAGTGCTCTTCTTCAGCAGTGGTGCAAGGAAAGAGTTCAACGACGATCTGTAAGGAAGGAATCTGACACTCGATTGGTAAGACTGCTTCCAGGCCATAAGCTAGTTGAAAAGGTGTGAAGCCTGTAGCATTTTTAACTAAAGTTCGGTATGACCAGGGCGCAGGATATAACATTTGATGCCAATGGGTTTTCTGATTTCGTACTAACCTACGAATCATGGTTTTTAAGACGCCATTGACGGCCTCTACTTTACCATTAACTTGGGGGTAGTAGGAGGATGATTGATCCTAGCGAAAATCAAGCAACAATGTTATGTCAGACATCATGTGATTCTGAAAATTATACCCATGGTCTCTAATGATCATGTGGGGCACACTGAAGTGATAGATGACCTGATTAAATAGGAATAGTGTCACGGTTTCTCCATTGGCCTGGAAGGTAGGAAGTGCTTCGGCCCATTTCGTGAAATAGTCCACAACTACGATAATATAGTTGTATCCAGTAGAGGATGGGGTTGCAAGTTATGAAGTCTACCCCCATTTGGCAAAGGAGACGACGGAGATAATTGGGTGCAGTAGGGCTGGAAGAGCACACATTTTCTTTGTAAAAACTTGACAAGAATGGGACTACCAGATAGTGTTGGGTGTGGGATCCCCCAAGGCAAGTTTTTGGGCTTAAAGCTCAGGCTTTGACTAAGTCCTATGTAAAGACTCCGTGATTTGTGGGTGTGGAGCGTGAAGTTGTAATTGAGTCATAAGGTTGTCCTCCCTTACTTTTGTAATGTAATGTCGACTTGAAAGTTCTACCCATGGTCCGCGAACCATGGGATTTTATAAATAGAGTGATGCTTTGAGTTGTAAAGACAACTAATCTAATCTAATATAATGGAGTCATGAAGGAATAGAAAAAGAATTGAGTCTTTGGGTCGTAGAGTAGGAGAAGGCTCTACATCTGAGTGCACAGAGGCCTAGTAGTCCGCAGCTGAGTGCACAGACCCCTGCATTGTACCTTGTTTGATCATGAGATGGAGGATTGTCCTACGCTGATAGCTATGATACACGACAAGGGAGTGCTACCACCTCCCCCAATGCAGAACCTGCAGATGATGAGGTCTGAGCCATGCAAGGAAGATACAAATGTGAACATTGTGCTCTGAAGTGAAATCACGATGGGAGATGACAAAGGCAAACAACCCGAAGATAGTACCTGGGTTCACAAGGCTTTGATGAAAGAAATAGAGTTTGATTTGGAGCGCACTAAGGAAATCTTTATGGAAGCTAAGAAGAGCTTCGTTGATGCCTCCACTTTAGGAAGAAAAGTTATATTGGAGCTAGAAATGGACCCATCTATGCTTACAACATTCCTAGAAACATGCATGAAGCTATTGCACGACAGTAAGGCTGTAAAAGGATTGCAAGAACGCATTAACAGATGCATTGGGACTGCGCTAGGGGAACTGAATGTAGTCCAAAATATTGGAAAACATGCGATGAGGACTGGAAGAGAAATGAGGTTGACCATGGAGATTGGAGAATGTGAGATGGACCAAGTAATTCTGGACTTAGGATCGGACGTGAATGTTCTGTTGAAGAATACATGGGAACACATGGGAAGGCTTATGCTGCAATGGTCTCCTATCAAGCTACGAATGGAAAACTAGCAAAAGATAATACCTATGGGAAGATTGCAGGAAGTCACTGTGGATATTGAAGGAGTAAGCATGCTAGCAGACTTTGAAATGATAGAGATTGTTGATGACAATAATCCCTACCCTGTGCTCTTAGCAATTGATTGGGCCACTGACATTAATGGAGTGATAAATCTGAGGAAGCACAAGATGATTTTTGAGAAGAAGACTCTACACAGAGTTATACCCTTGGACCTTGCGGAAGGATCGTGCTACATCGAGTCGGTGCGCAACTATGAAAGTGACGATGATTTGGACTGCATCTATAAGATAATCGCGTGAGAGAAAGACTGGGTAAATCCCACCGCATATGGATGGATCTCATGGGAGCGCAAAAGCTCTTGTACATCAGATTCTGATGAGGAGATAGAGCAATGGCAAAACCAGTTGCACGAGGTAACCACGCTGAACTGTAATATGATGACAATTTTGTTGCACTGCGTATGGATGGAAGTGAGGGATCTAGCCACTTATGATGGGTTAAGTGACTTAGACGCTATCTTGGATAGATTTGAAAGGGAGGTGACAGAAAAGCAAAATTTCGAGGCTTTGAAGTGGGTCTTGCATGCTACACCTTTGAGGTGGTGGGGTACGCACCAAGGAAACTTTGAGGATTGGCGCGAAATAGGAGAATGTTGCGCATGCATTTTTGGAAGCCTAAGATGCGACTAATAGATAAATACAATGGATGGGACGGTCCACGAATGTATCTGTCCAGCTAGGTAAAAGGATATGGTAAACAACTTGCGCAGATGCACATGAACTTCAAATTGGGGAATGCAGTCAATAAGCATGTGTTGGGGGGGCAATTGCGTGAATGGTCTCTCAAGTTGTAACGACAAACTGTGGAGAGAACAAGTGCACAAAAGGTTACCCACGCAGAAGCATTTAATGAAGTGTGCGAAGCACTAAACAAGGTATGTAATGTGTAGTGAAGTGATTGGTACCTGCATGTAACATTAGTCTTATGGGCCTATAGGACAACATACAAGAAACTGATAGGACAGATGCCTTCTAAGCTGACTTATGGAGCAAATGCTAAAATTCCAATGGAGTATATTATGCCTAGACTACGCATAACAGTGCCCGTGGATATGATGGTTCGCGGAGCCATGGAAGAAGGGATCGCGTAGTTGCAGAAAGAAGAATGCTTGGGACCTGATGAAGAGATCCAACAAGGTGATCTTAGGCTCCAAGAACTCATGAAAGAAAGAGTGCGATTAAGGGAGAAAAGTGCTCTGGTGGAAGCAGAAGTCAAGAAACTTGAGGAAGGAATAAAGAAGGACTTTCTCAATAAGAAAACTATGGTGATAAAACATGATGCACATGATTATGTTGATAAATTTGGGGACTACTACCAAGATTTGATCAACTTTATGTCTTGGATTGGACCATATATTACTAGAGGGATTACCGATGGTGGCATGATGTAGATGGTGAAGTGCACGATGCAAACAGTAAAGTTAAATGGTGGACTTTTCCCGGGAAAAGTGATTGATGAACGATGGAAGTCGTATATAGGTGGCCCAACCACCTAACTAGCTGTGGGAAGCATAGTCTTAGTGCTCTAGGTAGCTGAAAGGAGGCGTGGGACTATAAACTACCCTACTTGAGAGCTGCGTGATGACAGGAAGGCGTGCAGGAGCGAAGTGTCACAAGGTCTGCAACAGCGCAAGGGTGGTTGCGCTGCCGCGCAGGTTGGCTGGAAAGTGAACGTTCTAGTCACTATTCATGATGTGACAATTGGTTTGACACTGAATGGAGTGGGTGATAGGCATTTAAGTTAGGCTTTATGGGCTATGTTATCACCCTAATTTTTTTTTTTTGAACTTTGGAAAGTTTGCCTTATTTCTAGTCATGTTCTTATAATAAGTTTTGAGTCATCGCATGCTTAAAGGGCTAAGTGATAGGATTAGAGTCTCAATAGTGTCATTCTCGTTTCCAAACCCTTCTTCTAGTGATGGTGTTAAAGGGTCTCTAGGTAATTTCATGCTTTAAGGGTTAGGTCATAGGGTTAGAAGTCTTTACGGTCATATTTCATTTCCAAACAAAGTTTGACAAACTTATTCCATGTATTAGAAGTCTCACCTTGTGTTTAGAAGTCATATCTCAAGTCATTTTGAAGAAATTTTGAAATTAGCTATGAATCCATGTTTTCGTAGCCCAAGCAGTGTAAAAAACTTGTTTTGCGCTACGAAATCACTGGAGCAGCCTTTTTCGGTAGAAAAAACTGTGTTTTTTGTTTTAAGTAGTTAACTTCTTAGGGGTTTCTTGAGCAATTTAAAGCATATTTTGGAAAATGGAAAGAGGTTCTTCTTCCTAACATACCTATCTACAAAAACCTCTTTCGTTTTCTTCAAACTCATTATGATCTGGGAGAAATTGATGACTCAAATTGCGCTATGAAACTGTTGTAGGAGCCGTTTTTTAGAAATCAAAATTTTCCAGTTTACACCTGAAATTCAAAGATAGTTTTTGGGAAGTAGGAAAGGTATTAAAAAAATCAAAGAGAGGTTTTTGTTCAGTACAGAGTGGTATACAATTTCCTCCTTAAATTTTTCAAAATACATTTTTGATGAGGAGATTCGAGGAACACCATTGAAGACCAAGGCTACATTATAGGGGACAGTTTCCTAGTTTTCAGGGTAGATGAAAGAGAAGCTATTGAAGGCCAGTTGGGGGGTTATGGACATCACCAAGTTCAGAGTTAAGGAGGAGGAGAAACTGTCAAAAATTAATTTATTTCCTATTTTAATTTGCTACTATCATAATAAGGAGTTGTACTCCTAATTGTATTAGGACTCTAGGATTGTTTGATAATTGCTACTTGTAATTAATAGTTTGTTTTAGGAATGAATAGGTGTCAAGTTAGGAAATTCGAATTCTTCTCATGTTGGATCAGGGAATCCAAGATTTTAATGGAAAATATATAAAATACAAGAGGTGGAATGCCTCAGGGTTGGAAATTTTCAAAAGAAACAGTCATACTGTGTCATTGTGGAAGGTTGTGTTTTTTATGTTAATACAAAGATTTGGCTTTACTACTCAGGATTTAGAAGAGAGTTTTAATGTTTGATTTCCCTCATGGTTTCCTCCATTTACTCACTTGTAGTGGTATGAATGCATGTTACTTAGAATTCATTGACAATGCTCTAACTTCCTACATGTGTTTATAGGCTGTGTTCCTTATATTTTTGTTTTGTTTTGCTGATATATTAAAACTCTTGATGCCCTGACTTCCATGTTAAGCTAATCTTACTGTGATACTGAAACATATTTTGACTCCATAAGCCCAATGGATTTTTATTGATTGTGTTCAACCATTTATACCTTTCCACTTGTTTTTTTTATAGAGTTAGCCATCTAATCCTTAATTGAAATCTTTAACCCAGTGAGAGAGCCCTCTTAGGTTGAGGAGGCTAAGCCTCAACCAAAAGTTTGGTTTGAAATGGTTACTCAAAGTCTTCTTGATTAGTAGCCTATCAGGGTTGGGTTTTATGATAACATTTTGGTGCATTTGCTGGTAGTCAGATATACATATCCTGAAAAATTCTGAAGCTGAACTCTTGAAGGTAGCAGGAGCTTTAGAATCTATTTGAGGCTACAAAACTACCTTGGTGACTCCACACATCAAATAAAAAATTTGAAGGCGACTCCACTGCTAAGAAGATCAGTTCCCTAGACGAATTTTCAGGATGAGTTCCATTGCAAGAAAAAATGCCAGGTATGCTCCTATGAATTGGTCTCATATCCCTGGTTTTCCAAATCCTATGCCAAAGGTTGATTGGTTAGATGATCTTCCAATATTCAAAAATGAAAAGAAAGACAATGCTTCTCTTCATTTGGTTAGGTTCCATATGCATGTACACAATCTGAAGGTTTAGTTCCCTAAATATTGTTTCATGAAGACATTTATGACTATTTTAGAAGGAAAAGCGTGGTCTTGGTATAAAGGTTTGGAAAATGGTTCAATATATTTGATTGCTAATTTTCATGATGAATTATATGAGATGTATAAAGAATGTCATCCTTCCTTATTGCTGGTCAAATATTTCTATAAACATTCTTTGAGTCTTATTCAATATTTGGAGGATTGTTATGATGATGATGAATTTATGGATGAAATTTTAGAGGCTCTTAATAATAATACATTTCAACAACTAGAAGAAAGGATAACATCCCATGACATGCCACATAGAAATCAACAAGAGTACACCTATGAAAATCATATTACATCCTCTAAGATTGATGTAGAGATGCAGCAGACTTGTCAGTCTTCAGATCATAATGAAGATGGAAAATAATTGCGAACACCAAGAAGAAATACTGGAAGAAATTTTTTATAACCCTTAGGAAGAGGAAAAGGTTGATCATTATGTAATTTTTTGTAGCAGATTACTTCAAAGAATGATCATAATAGTGAGGAAAATTACATTGTCTATGGGAATAATGCAAAAAGGCAATTGGATAACCTATCAAATAAATGTTGTGTGACTAAAGATTTGTTGTTAGAAGTAACAAGATGTTATGAGGATCATCATGCGGATCATGTACTTTGGGATCCTATAGATAAATACATGGAAGAGTTTTACTCTCCATTGTTTCAGTTTTCCTATGAAGATCAAAGGCAATTTCAGTGGCAGTGGTCATCACAATATCATAGTTGCTTTGAACTCGGATGCAGTAAAAAAACTCAAATATCAAATAAAACAAATGATTGGCTACATTGGAAATTTCACATTGATTGAGCTAAAAGAAGTTTTCAGTTGATTGGGTAGGTAGGTAGGAAGATGCAAATAAGCTCAAGGTTGACTAAGCAATTGTTACTAGGTATAGTTTGAAGCAGATTGGGCAGAATTTCAGAGTTTTCATTTTTAAAGGAATGGATTGCAGCACTAGAGCTACTAGTTCTTAGCATACCACAGGGGGCATACTATCCCTAGTGGAGCCCCTGTTATCACCCTAATTTTTTTTTATTTTTTATTTTTAAGTTTGGAAAGTTTGCCTTGCTTCTAGTCATGTTCTTATAATAAGTTTTGAGTCATCGCATGCTTAAAGGGATAAGTGATAGGATTAGAGTCTCAATAGTGTCATTCTCATTTCCAAACCCTTCTTCTAGTCATGTTGTTAAAGGGTCTCTAGGTCATTTCATGCTTAAAGGGTTAGGTCATAGGGTTAGAAGTCTTTAAGGTCATATTTCATTTCCAAACAAAGTTTGACAACCTTATTCCATGTCTTAGTAGTCTCATCTTGTGTTTAGAAGTCATATTTGAAGTCATTTTGAAGAAATTTTGAAATTAGCTACAAATCCACATTTTCGTAGCACAGGCAGTGTAAAAAACCTATTTTTCGCTACGAAATCACTGAAGTAGCCTTTTTCAGCAGAAAAAAATCTGTTTTTTGTTTTAAGTAGTTAACTTCCAAGGGGTGTCAACTGAAAGCATATTTGGGAAAAATGATAGAGGTTCTTCTTCCTAGCATGCCTATCTACAAAAACATCTTTTATTTTCTTCAAATTCATTATGACCTGGGAGAAGTTGATTACTCAAATTGTGTTACGAAACTGCTGTAGGAGTAGTTTTTCAGAAATCAGAATTTTCCAATTTACACCTGATATTCAAAGATAGTTTCTGGGCAGTAGGAAAGGTATCGCAAAAAAACGAGAGAGGTTTTTGTTCAGAACAGAGTGTTCTACAAAAGCCTCCTTCAGCTTTTCAAAATACATTTTTTACGAGGAGATTTGAGGAACACCATTGAAGACCAAGGCTGCACTACAGGGGACAATTTCCTAATTTTCAGGGCAAATGAAAGAGAAGCTATTGAAGGCTATTTGGGGGGTTATGGACATCACCAAGGTCGAAGTTAAGGAGGAGAAACTGTCAAATATTGAATTTATTTCCTAGTTTAAGTTGTTACTATCATAATAAGGAGTTGTACTCCTAATTGTATTAGGACTCTAGGACTGTTAGATAACTGCTACTTGTAATTAATAGTTTGTTTTAGGAATGAATAGGTGTCAAGATAGGAAATTTGAATTCCTCTCATGTTGGATTAGGGAATCCAATATTATAATGAAAAATATATAAAAGACAAGAGGTGGAATTCCTGAGGGTTGGAAATTTTCAAAAGAAACAATCATACTATGTCATTGTGGAAGGATGTGTTTTTTATGTTAATACAGAGATTTGGCTTTACTACTCAGGATTCATAAGAGAGTTTTAATGTTTGATTTCCGTCATGGTTTCCTCCATTTACTCACTTGTAGTGGTATGAATTCATGTTACTTAGAATTAATTGACAATACTCTAACTTTTTATAGATGAGGAATGACCTGTTATAGAGTTTTGTGAACCCAACATTTTGGACTACCAAGTGAGTCCACCATCAGGGGATGCGTCAATAGATATTCACTAGATTTTAATTGACAATGCTCTAACTTCTGACATGTGTTTATAGGTTGTGTTCCTTATATTTTTGTTTTGTTTTTCTAATATATTAAAACTCTTGATGCCCTGACTTCCATGTTAAGCTAATCTTACTGTGATACTGCAACATATTCTGACTCCATAAGCCCAATGTATGTTTATTGATTGTGTTCAACCATTTATACCTTCCCACTTGTTTCTTTTATAGAGTTAGCCATCTAATCCTTAATTGAAATCTTTAACCCAGTGAGAGAGCCCTCTCATGTTAAGGAGGCTAAGCCTCAGCCAAAAGTTTGATTTGAAATAGTTACTCAAAGTCTTCCTGATCAATAGCCTATCAGGGTTGGATTTTGTGATAAAAGGCTAGATTTGGGAAAATTTGTCACCAAGGGAGAATTAATGAATTGTACTTGGGGGGAACGATCGTGTTCAAATTCAAAAGGTGCTATAAATTGCAAAGGTCTGCCCAACAAACAACACTTCGTCATTTTAGAATTGAGCTGTCGAGTGCCCAGAGTATTCTAAAACGAGACTTGTTTAACCTATTGAGAGCGCTGTTTGAACACCTGGTTGAGCAGTTGAGACATTTCTAGACAAAAAAATGGCATCGTCTGAAGAAGCCAGGGAAATCAGAGAAATGACCGTTGAAGAGGCTGCACATGCCATGATAGTAGAAGATGCCCCTGAGAGCACCAGGATAGTTGCAGAAATCCCTAAGTCACTACAAATTCTGAGACCCAAGAAGGATAAGCAGCCCATGATTTTGGTGCACATGTCCCCTCGAAACCTACTAAGAACCAAATTAACCATCGAAGAAAAAGGGAAAGCGGTTAATTTGGAAATTGATGAGGAGGAGGAAGACCTTGAAGACCTTGATAGAAGAGGATGAGGACGAAGGGATGGAGGAAGAAATCGAGGGTACGAACCCTCCAATTAGACTGCGCACGTATGTTCCTCCATGGAAGGGAATGGAAACTGTGCCCAAGGACCTAGATGAGAGCAAGAGCTCTCTGCAGACTCCATTTCTACTTGATGACATCATATTTTAAGGAGCGCACTTTGGATGGGTGTTGAGTCTAAAGTTTGAAGACTGGGATCTCACTAACCACAAAAAGTTCACACACTTGGAAAACACACAGCTCATGAAGCCAAAGAAAAACATTGCAGCGGGAGTTGTAGAGTTGGAGCCAGACAAGTGGTTCCGTGGGGTAGAGAAAACAGGGTTGTTGAACCTGCTATGGGTGCCACATTACCATCGCACGCCAGTAACTATATTTGTCATCAGGAAACTACTTTTCCTGGTGCATGATGGGTGTTTGTGGCTAGAGGAGCCCATCCCCATCACGGACTACCTAATCCATAGAATTACCAGACTCCTTGTAAAGGGGAAGACCTAGCAAACATTTCAGAGGGTAACAACAGTGATTTGGCCATTGCGGAGGCCATGAAAAAGAAATATAAGCTGGAGAAGAAAAAGAGGGGCTATGCAATCTCCAATATCAACAACAAGGTAGTCAGAGTTGCGACTTAGATACTGGTGGGTAGGGTGATGTGGAAGTGTCGCGCAGATGAGGTGCCCATGCCGGTGGTTGCACTTGCCGTGCAGTGTGTAAAGGGGGTCTAGTTTAATTGGTCTGAATTCTTGTGCAAGGAGTTCTTGGAGAATTACCGCGAGGCACAGGAATAGGGGAAAACATTCCACTATGCATGGCTTCTACTGTCCATAGTACTGGTGGCTGGGGAATTGCCTGAGGATATCTAGTTCCCCACAATTGAGAGGGATCTCCCAGAGGTCGTGAATTATGCTTCACTGTGGGCCACTAAAGACATGCAAAGGATTCAAGATAGTAAGATATTCTTTGTGTTCATGGACATGAACCTTAGAATGGGGATTAACCACAAGCCACAGTTATCGCCCACTATCTACAATAGCCTACAAAGCTTCATAGAGCTCAAGGAAGATTTCCACCACGTCTACATCAGGGCGCACAAGGACCTCGCGAAGAGGTGGAATCAGCTCCCATACCTAGCCACGGATGATGTCATATTTTCCATGTTGGAGTCATGGCCATCGGAGTGGCACACTCTAGCCATCTCCAAGATGGAAATGGAAAAGTTTGCGACACAATGGAAGAAGGAGGAGGCAAAACTAAGGATAGCAGAATTGACAGAGAAGAGAAGAAAAGAGGCAGTAGAAGCTGAGCAACAGCAGGAAGCAAAGAAGAAGCGTGAGGGCCATAAGTTGCCTTAGCCCGAGGAAGAGCCTGAGATAGAGGAAGGTTACATGGACCCAAAGTCAATAGCTACATAGTTAAAGCGCTAGCACTCGAGAGAGCAGGTGGGGCTGCAAAAGAAGTCAAAAGTGTCTAATACTTCTTTCAACCCGATCACCCTCACAGAAGGAGATCTGCATGATATAGGAGAGACGGTGTGTGACATCACCATGGAGGCCCTCCAGCAGTTGGTGGAGGAGAATCATATTGTTCGAGGCCCTCTGGGCATAGATTCAAGAGTTGCAGGTGCACACTTCTCAGGTTGGTACTCTCCTGACCAGTCTAGCATTAGGAATGGCCACAACAGAGGAAATGTTGTGTGCCTACACAACCAACACAATAATGCTGCTAGAGGGGGCACTAGTTACATAGAATGAGGCCGATAGGCCTACAGTCATTGTATTGAAAGGAGTAGGGATCAACATGGCTGCACTCCCTCAAGAAATGCTTTATGTCCTCCACGATGGAGTTGCTGCAGAACTACGGGCTAGGGAGGGCCGCGCGCTACAAGTGTTGTGTGAAAAAATAATCAACATGGAACAACTGAGCCTGTAGCGCGATGAGGTAGTAGCAAAGAACCGACAGATGATGTAGGTGGTTGAGGAGGCCTACCAGATGGTCCTTGAATAGGCCATCCCAGAAGAGGCACCAATAGAGGTGCGCATCCACAAGTTAGTAGTAGGGGTGCGTGAGGCACGAGAAGAAATGGCCAAGGTTTAGCTAGAGTTGAACCTTCAGATAGCAGAGCTGTGGTTGAAGGCACAACCTTCAACTCCTCTAGAGGTAAGGTAACATCATGCCAGTGCCATTACATCGGGGATGGAGGAGATCAAGAGCATAGTGAAGGACTACACCAAAATGTTGGAAGAATCGTTCGAGGTCCTCACCACTCTGTAGGAGGAACCGAACATACAACGCTTGGAAATAGAGGTGCGTGAGTTGCAACAAAGATATGATGATATAAAAAGGACCGCGTAGATGGTGGCCCTTACGTGGAGGCTCATGCGGAAGCAACACGTAAAAGTTCTTAAGGAGAAGGTAGATGTAGTGCAACACAAAGAAGAAATTCTAAAGGCGCACGTCCAACCATGGATCGACGAGGCCTTCATCATCACAACAATTATTGAATGAAATCTCACAAAAATGTAGGGAACGTAGAAGTAGATACAGGGAGGTAGTTCAAACACCGTGGTCTCTGAACAACGTGTCCAGGAGATACAGCAGGCAGCCGCTAAGTGCACTGTTAACCTTGTAGCAGTCCAAGTAGAGTTGGGAGGTCTCCATGTGATGATATCCACACTAAAAGAGTGACTTGAGAGTGAGTCACAATGTTTGTGTTGGGGGCATGTTGGGCGTGGGATTCCCCAAGGCAAGTTTTGGGGCTTAAAGCCTAGGTTTTGACTAAGTCTGATGTAAAGACTCTGCAATTTGTGGGCACGGAGCACGAAGTTGTAATTGAGTCATAGGGTTGTCCACCCTTACTTTTGTAATGTAATGTCGGCTTGAGAGTTCTACCCATGGTCTGTGGACCATGGAATTGTATAAATAGAGTGAGGCTCTAAGTTATAAAGACAACTAATCTAATCTAATCTAATGGAGTCATGAAGGAATAGAAGAAGAATTGAGTCTTATCTAAGTACATAGTTGTGTCTTTGGGTTGTAGAGTAGGAGAAGGCTCTGCAGCTAAGTGCACAAAAGCCTAGTAGTCTGTAGCTGAATGCGCGGACCCCTGCATCTGAGTGCTCAGGATGGGTTGAGTCTGTAATCTTTGGAGAAGTAATAAAGAGAATTTTTATATCATTTTTGTGTATCTTTTACTGTTTTCTACATTGAATGTATTAGGTATAATTTCCATTTCTGTTGTTTATATGATGCATGAATTTATATGAATGATAAAGCAAATATAAGATAAAATTTCTGTCTATGCAAAGATAACAGAAGAAGATAAGTAAGATCCGTGGTGTAACTTGGGGAAATAGCGTAGATTACTGCTTTAGCAATGTGAAAGCACCTCAGCCCTTGGTTAGGACTGTGTGAAGGCAAGTATAATAGAGTGAGAAGGCCTCGCAGGTCAGGATAGTGCATGAAGTACCCTACGTGAAGGTATTCATAGTTGGACTAAACTGACCCCTCAGACATCTCAAGGGTGCAGAAACTTGGTTCCAGCATCGCCCCATACCACTTTGGGTGAGACCTCAGTCCGCGCTCTGTGGGCTATTGTCGAAATGACCAGAAGTATAGGGATTTGTTTCGCTAAATAACTCTAAACCTGAGTTAGGCCCCATCAAGCCAACATATAGCCTTGATACAATCTCTGAACAAGGTTGGCCAGTAGTAGCCTATGTGCATAATTTTTTGAGTAGTAGATATGCCAGAAAGATGGCCATCACATGCCGGAGCATGGAAGTCATTTAAAACGTGTTCCGCTTCCTCATGAGTGAGGCAACACCGAAGAAATGTATCAGTACCATGGTGATATAACGTATCATTAAGCACTAAATAGTGCCTCACTTGGTGGAGGATGCGACGACGGTCACTTGACGATAGTTTCGGGTGGAAACATTGCGCTTGGAGGAAGACGAAAATGTCACCATACCAAGGGTTAGTAGTTTTGATAAGATAAACAACATCATTTGGAAGAGGATCATGGGTTATCTCATCAGGATTGACAATGGCAAGATCCAACAACATCTCGGCAAAGACTAAGGAATTTTTCGCCTTGGTAGCCATGAAAACCAAATAAAATTGTTGGAAGATCGCGATCCATTTGGATTATTTCCCTCCAATGGCTTGATGAGACAAAATGTGTCTCATGGGATTCTCCAATGGGATGACATTAGTCTGTCGTAGCAGTATGTAATGTCGGAAGCGATTGATAGCAAAGACAACTACCAAGGACATATTTTCCACATATGAATATCTGAGTTTGGGCCTAGCTAGGCCTTTTTATAGATAGTATATCACATACTCACTCCGGTCATCGTGATTTTGAACCAAGTCCGTTCCTAGAGAGGATGGTGAGGCTGCCAAGTATAGTAGAAAGTCACGCCCATAGTTGGGAGAGGTAAGGAGTGGGGCTGATATAAGCACCTTTTCAAGGCATCAAATGATTGTTAAGCTTGATCATCCCATAGATATGACACTTCCTTCTTAAGTAGGCGCATAAAGCCTTTCGTTATCTCGGCATAGTTTATGATGAATTGTCACAAGAAGTTTTCTTTCCCCTGCAAACGTTGGACCTGTATAATGGATTGTGGTTTAGGAAATTCAGTAATTGCCTTTACCTTATCGGGATGAACCCTAATCCCATACATGGAGACAACAAATCCAAGAAAGAATCCATACTCGACAAAGAAAATGCATTTATGCAGATTCAGACGCATGTTATAAAGTGACACCTAAGAAAGATAGCTCTTAAATGATCTAGGTGTTGTGCTCGCTTCTTGGAATGGGCTGGAAGGTCATCCAAGTAAGCTTGAATGATATGTTGGATATCATGAAATGTGTGGTCCATGGCCCTTTGAAATGTTTCTCCAACATTCTTTAAACTAAATGGGAGTTTTCAATAGGAAAATATTCCCCATGGGCAAACAAAGGTGGTTTTGTGCTGGGCCTTTGGTTTTATAGCAATCTGGTTGTAACATAAGAAACCATCCATGAATGAGAATGATTTGTAACCGACATAATCGTCGATGATTTGGTTGATGAATGGTGTCGGATAATTATTGTTTGGACATGCGGCATTCAAGTCCTAATAGTCGACATGTACGTGGATGGTTCCTTGTTTCTTATCAATATGAACTAGATTGGAAACCCATTTTGTTAAGGGAACGGGATAGATGAAACCAACACGTAACAACTTTTCCACCTCAGTCTTGATGGCTTTGATTTTGGAGGGGTGGACTGGTTGAAGCCTTTGGTGGACAGGTTTAGCATTGTCATATATCTTGATCTCATGCTCGATAATAGACAGATATATGCCGGGCATTCCATCATAAGACCAAGCGAATACATCACGGAATTCCTTAAAAAGACAGGTGAAGCTTGAAATTTCCTCAATATTGCAATCTTCTCCAACCTGGATGTTTTCTACGATGCTTGTCATGACAGGAATATCAATGAGTAATGTCTTTGAAATATTGCCCATGTTTCCCTCTGAGTTCAAAGTTTGGATAATCGTATAAGGTGAGGAAATGATTTTAGGTGTGTCAAATGAGAGGATTTGAAGAGGCATCATGTATGAATCAGATATCAAAACATGATGGTGATATTCCTCCCATGGTCGCTCTTCTAAACACATGATCTCTCTATTACCTTCGTCTATAGGTAGGACTTGATTGAGGAGATTGAAAGAAGGAGTGATTATTGGAGGGGCAGTGGTACTGTTGGCTGTGACCAAAGTGACCAGAGATTTAGATGTAGATTGAATGGCATGGTAGGCCAATTTAGCTGGTGACAACAACATTTGTTCTCCATAAGTGTCAATGTTTGAAGGGGTCGGTAGGATCCAAGGATTGGTTGGTTTGTGAGGAATGGATGAAACCATATTGACCGTCTGTGGAATGTGAGTGGTAGAAGAGGGAAACAACCCATTAGGGAAGATCCCTTCAATAGACCGGTACTGATACTGACGTAAGAGTTAGTTACACCACCCACTAGGGGTACAGAGCCACTGGGTAACAGGGAATAAGTAGGGGTAAAAAATGACAGCTGGTCCACTGTGACTGTCTTTCCATCTAATAGAAATAGGATGATGTGAAAGACAGTAGACACAATGGAAGTCATGGCATAAGTCCAACTGCGACCAGTAGTAGATTATAGTCGAGCCTTCTATCTATGACTTCAATGTCCATCATTACCATTTTCCCATTCAAGGTGATGGGGTAGCTAGCTAGGTAACCTTTTGGGATGAAATTGTGGACGTCAAAAGATTTAAGGGAATTTGATGGTAGGGATAGGGTTGGATAACCCAAAGTGAGCCAACATGAAGCCAACATGGTACAGGTTGAAGCACCTTCATTAATAAAAATTCTATGTATTCCTTTCAGTTTCGAAAATATTTGCACCCTAAATGCAAGCTGGTGTGAAAGGAGAGGTTTACATTTTTCCATGTCGAAAATTACAACAATGGAATCCTAAGGGTCAATACCACCAATTGTTGGAAGTAGATCTTTCCTTTGTGCTGGACAAGTTTGTAATACTTTGAGCACTGACATAGTCAACAGCGCTTGCACCAAATCTTCTACAATACTGTAGTTTTGGGCAACACGTACAGATGTATCATGCGTTGTGTGACAAAGTGCCCCTCTTTGGGGGCAAATCACAAGATTAGAAATCGCCCTTTCTATATGAAGATTTCTAGGCCACGGTGGGTTTTGACTTGAGGAGGCTTCCTCAGCATTAGCCGCTGGAGCTCCATAAGATTTGGCTTTGGTTTGTAGATTTACCATTTGAAAGGTGTAAACAGTAGATGGTCATTTACCAGCTGAAGGATGTTGCAAACCGCCGCTACCCCCTTGCGAGGGTTGGGGTTGGTATGCAACAAGGTGTTGCTGCTAATGACCAGGGAAAAGATTATTTAGAATTGCAGGGGTCCTTCCGGTGTCATTTTTAGCGATGAAATCCATGCATTCCTGAAGATGCGGACAACGATATGTCATGTGGTCTTCTACACAGATTTTACAAGGGAACTAGGTAGGTTTTTCCTTCCCATCATCGAAAGGTGCAAAAACATTCTGCTTTGGGTTGTACTTGTTTGTTGACTGCTCTTCAGAAGGAGCGGTATTTTTCTTATTCTTCTTGTTCTTACCACCGAGTTTTTATGTAGACTACACAGAGTTTATCATAGTGGTAGGAAGAGCAGTCAATTTGGTAGAGGGGTTAACTAAAAATTGGGCAATGTGACTGCTAAGTTGTTTTACAGTGGACCCATAGTTTGCATTGATAATCCCATCGGCATGCGCTCTAGGTTGCTGAGTAGAGGGAGCATTGGAGTTGCAAGAGCATTGGGAATGAAATCATATAAATTTTCAGACTGTGAATATATCAAATCTAAGTGTTTGGCATGACGAATGGATTGGTCTTCCATGACCACACCACCTAAAGTGACATATTTAGCGATTTGGGGGGGTAAAGACTTGCAGAACCAATCCACTAATATATATTCTAGGAGGGTAGCTTTGACTAACCTCCGCCTATGTATCCATTCATGAATATGATCAGCACTGTGGGTGGTGATGTCCTGATGTAATGAAGTTAGGAGTTCCATCCTAGTTTCATAGCGGATGGGTAGCTGGAATTGCTTTAAGAATTCCATCACTAAAGCGCCAAAGATATTGACTGACATGCATGGTAAATCAATGTACCACTTGGCTGCATTGGGAGTAAGGGTGCGGCGAAAGAGCCATAGCTGGATACTATCATCCACCATGGAGTTAGAAACACACCATAAATGATAGGTGGTGATCTGTGTACCCGGATCCTCCCCTTGTTTCCCTTCGAACTTCGAGATGTCTGTTGGTATTTTATCTGGGATTAGAGGCCAAAGAAATTTGTGATAGATGGGGTCATTTGTGAGTTTGTACAAGTTGGGGATATAAAGTGTTGCTAAGAAAGGAAAGGTGTTTTATGCCCCCGAATCGGACCAAGGTGATGACATATGACTTGAGGATCATTGTGGTCCTCCCATCGTGTTGTTTCCAATATTATACATAGGTTGCATGGTATAGTAAGTGCCTTGTAGTATAGTATTGTACTGTGGATTTCCATAGGGGTTGTTAGGCTAGGGGATGGAAGTGCCCTCAAGATAAGGAGTGACCCCTTGACTCATTTGAGTTTGTGAGTAGGGTGCCCTTATAGATTGATTTGGACCTTTTTGACGGTTCTCGCTCACCACATAACTAACCATAGGTCCTTGACTGACATAAGGAGGGTTCATGTCAATCAATGAATGACCATGTAGACTTGAAAATGGATGAGGAACTGTTGCACTCTCGGCCAGTATATGCATATTGGGAATTGTGCCCCTAGGTACCTGAATCTGTGGGTTATAACTATACAATGGATGCCAACCATAGAGTTGGTTGAAAGGACCCGTGCTAACCATGCTATATTGAGCATTATAAGGAGCACTATATGTAACACTTGTCGAAGGTCCAGGGGCTGACACGAAAGGGGCAGAACCTGAAATGTACTGGGTTCCACTCATGGTGGGTGTCATGATAGGGTTTGAACCTGGGACATATAGGATAGTGGGGTTTGCCATCAGAGGTGAGGTACTAATTGTCGACTAGGGACGTGGTCATGGACCAAAAGTGTCCACAAAATCCCACAACGCATTAGTCGTCAATGGAATGGGTGGAAATGTTCCAATAGAAGACAAAGGAGGTACAAATGCAATAGGAACCAAGAGTGGTCCCAACGGATTTGTGGTCGGTGGATTGTATGGAGGAAGAAATCCTTCAGCAAATAAATCCTCAGGTAAGCTTGAATTGTGGGATGTCCAAACTGATTCTGTGTTAGATCTCAGAGACCGATTTCCTGGAGATGGGGAATCTAGTTCACTAGGGCTCGACAGATCCTCCACAATGAGTGGGGGAAGTCGAAACAATCATCTAGATTGACAACGAGGGCCAGATGTGGCCAGGGTGGCTGATAAATTTTATTAGTAGATTTTATAATGATGTTTATTTAAGTCTCAGTGATAACACTCAGGCACTTAAAAAATAAAAAATACACTAAGGAAATCAATGAACAAGAAGAGGGAAATGATGTTGTTTGACAAGCACCGATCACTGGAGATGAAACCTAGTATCACAATGAATAACAAAGAGAGTTGGCCAAATGTACAGTTACAATTACTCTTGAGCATCACCCAAACCTTAGATTAAGGGGCCAAGTACTCTCGTGAAGATGAACACCCTCCAAAAAACCGAAGACAGAGTAGGTTCGTCTGTGTTAGGTACTAGAGCAGCCCGCCCCAATCACCTTGTGTTCGTCCCTAAAAGTATGGCCACTAAGGATACCTCAAATCATAGAAACTACTGGGGGATGTTATCGGGAAATCTAGTGTCTATGCAGAGCTGCTAGTCCCACTAATACTGGTAGCTATCTTAGAAACAAACAAACAAAAACTATTTTCGTTTTCCTTTATGAGAAGTAGATAAGAGGGGAACAGAAGAGACCAACCTCTGTCATGCGCTTGGTTCCTTGCTTGATTCCTCTCCCTTCTAATAGATCTTTACCACTTGTTTCCTTGTCTACCCAGCTTCAAATAGCACCTATAGAATCAAAGCAGCATAACACTATCCAAGAATAGAGATCTACCATCATAAAAAATATAGGACCAGATATATATTGACCACACAAATGCATATATCATCAATCATACAAGAATGTGGAGGAAAACTTGAATAGCTTTATTAATAATCAAGAATAGAAAAGAGGATTACAACCAATTGTTTTGACCCAGTGTCATCCTCTCAGCAAGAAAGCCCTTCTTCACCTCATGAAAAGCTTAGATCACCCAACACTATGATGTTACACCAAGAAACCAGCAGCACTTCCTTACAAGATACAAAATTCCAGCCTCTGGATCTCTGGGATGAGGGATCCATATATAGATGATTGCAGGGAGGTGAGTCAGCTTCTAAGATTTGATTAGTGTCATCTCTCTGATAGTTCTTGATTCCACTTGGAGATTGATGATCTCTTACTCATCCCTGGGCAAATGCAGAGAGGCAAGTGTCACAGGAGAAGTTTCTGGAAGATTCCATGATCCTCCACCTCACAAATTGACTCTACAATTTGTCCACTCTCACCCATCGCACCCCATAGAAGGGTTTTTCAGTATGCATCACACCTCTCGTGTGCATTTAGGTGGGATGCAGCACACTTTGACCATGGAGCAAGTGAGATGGTCCAGCTTTGACCAGTTCTGAGTAGTTTCTCATGGAGAACTTCTGGGAGATGATGTAATCAGTTGACCTTGTTCTTTTAGGGGTTGGAACAAAACTTTCAGGGACTTAGGAGCCCTTGGTTTATGGACATATATGATTGGGGTTGCAGTGCCCAAAAATGTCTATAACAGTTGTCCCCTAAAGCAAGAGGTCGTTAATCTTTTGATGTTGGATGAAATGCTTTATCATGAGGATCCGAAGTTTTTTCGAGCTGGAAGGCAACCTGTAATAAGATACAATACAATACATTATCTTCATAATATTTTCATGATCTAGCTGAGGCGGGCATTCCCATGCTCAGCTTTATAAATTCATTTTCATGTACATAATACAGACAATCATTTGTGTGCAGACTGATGATTATGGTAGAGCCATCATCCCTTTGATTGGATGATTATCTGTGCAACAATGATGTACATTTGATGTCTTTATTTTCCTGAATATATATCGTAGCCCGGATGGATGAAACTAGATCCGGGGTCTTCAATCTCGTTCGATCTTCACTCAAAGTACAAGTCGATCCATGTGAGAGATGTTCTGGAGTCGAACATGGAAAGACATCGCCTAATTACCAGCCAGTGATGTAAGATGTTAACAGGCGCGAGAGGAATCACCGATAATGATGATGACCCTCAAGGTATGACAGTACAATTCACGTGGTGTGAAAAATGGACTTGGTGTCGAACACCACGCAAAATCTCTCGGTCGAAGGCCATTTATGTAAACCTTTCGCCGGAAGTGAGAAACTTGACATTGAGGCATGAAAGCTTCAAATTACTGAAAGGGTTGTTCCTAGATCGACTTCCTGGATAATGAGCTGATGTCGACAAGAAGTGATCCATCATAGGAGGGCCTTAATGAATCCCACATCTATGACACGGAATGGAGCAAATGATTTTAATGGAGGTGAAAATTATCTGATGATATAAGTATCAAGGTGGCAGTCATGAAAGAATGGAGCGTAAATGTATTGCAGTGGATGAGACACAGGGAAATTCTCTAAGTGACTTCTCTTGAACATATCGACGACATTGACATGATGGATTGGTAGCGTTAACCCCAAATGTGGATGGTGTGATGGACCAATGGTGATATGACCAGTAAACAGAACAACCCAACCTGACTCGGATGCAGAGTGAAAGTGTCATGTTCAAGAGCGACTTGCTACCAATAAAGTTTCTTCAAGTTTTCTTCCCAATTTTTTCGCGAGTCATTGCTGACGAGTACCTCTTTATTTTTGTCAAGCTTGAGGAGGATATCATATGCTTGTTCTATAATTTTCCCTTTGGGTAAACCCATCGCTATGTTTTAATGAGCCTAGCGATAGTGAAACTTGTTCTTGTCTGTACGGACAAGTTTGTTGCTATTTGGTTTTAACGAGTTTAACGACAAAGATAACTCGGTCCTTTTCAATTTTAGAGAGTCTGAAAGGGACGTAAAGAAAACTCCAACAATCCTTTTTCATCATATAATCCCTTAAGTCTGAAAAAGTATAAAATAATACAAAACAGATGAATTTTTGGTAATTTTAACGAGCCGAACAAAACAAGCGCTCGATCTTTTTGTGTAATAATCCCTCAGGTCCAAAAAGATTAAAATCTAAAGGAGGGATAGAACTTCCAGTCACTTTAACGAGCTGGAGAGGCCAATTACTCGGAAATCTTTTCATATTTTACGGGTCAGTTGAAAAGAGCTTAAAGGAGACTCGTTTTTCAAGGAATGAGTGATAAATTCGGGTAGCAGCTAATTCTAGGTAAGGTTTGGAATTTTCCAATCATGGCAGTGTCACAAGGATGGCTAATAGGATCACTCTTCGTAGTTGTTCCTCAAAAAGGGTAAACAATCAAATGGAGGTGAATGATTAGCCAATACAGAGTGGTGGTGATGATGAGAACACAACCAAGGCTTCAAAGGCTGATGATAATGCATTCACGATGGTTATTTACCGGAGATTGGTTCATTTTTTAATGAATGAGCTTAAACTCTGGGGGAAACAATTTCTCACTGCTTACGTTTAATTTTTAATGAGCTTGAACTCCACATAAAAACTACTCGATATTGCAGGTTCCTACCATTGCCACTTCCTCCAGATTGATTGGAGGTGGGAGGGCAAAAGTCCCCATTAATATAGGGTATTTTCGTAGGCCTACTTCGATATTTTGAAGCGAATGGGGGCTTCCATGGATCATCGGAATGCTTCCCGTAACTTGGGAACTATTGGGGAGAAATGTTTGTTGGTCGACGATTGTAATTCCCCCATGAAAGGGAAATGCAATCTTCCTAAATTAGGTCGAAACAACCATAGCCATAGCATATATCCAGGGCCTTCCCAGTAGGATGTTGTAATCTAGGTTTTCGTCGATTACTTCAACATCTATTTCTATTGTTTTCCCCCCCAGTTCAACTTGCAAGTTACTGAAAATCCCATATGGGGTATATGTTCGTCCATCAAATGCTTTTAATGTCGTCGAAGATCACGACAAGGTTGGAGATCCTAAAGTTTTCCAGCAACTCATTGACATAATACATGTAGATGCCCCCTCATCAATAATTGTTCGATGAATAGTTTTGTTGAGGGCTTTCACTTGAATGAGGAAATCTAGTTGAGCTGGTAATTGAGGGTCATATCGTTTGTGATTAAAGGACACAAGATTGGAATCCTTTGGGTCAACCCCACCTATTGCTGATAATAAAGCCCGCTTTTGGGAGGGGCAATTTTGCGGTACCTCAAGTGTCGACATAGCGGATGGTGATTGGGCCAGATCTTTCACTATATTATAATGTTGTGCTGCTCTGGAACATGGATTAAATATCGACTTGTGTACTACTCCCTTTGGCGGTTTTATTGTGAGCTCTGGAATGATGGGCGGTGCAACTTCTGTCGAAGTTGTTGTCGAACTACTAGGTTGATCTTTATCCTTGTTGTTCGACAGCTATGGATTCCCGTAATCTTTATTCCTTGTCGTTATCAAAGAATCATTTTTCTGTTTCAAAACCGACAACATTAGCACTTGGGACGGGGAAGCATTATCACTGGCAACCAGATTTGTTCATGGATTTGGAAATGGATCAGTTAATACTGCTGAGGTTTTTAAATTCTTGAAGAATCTTTTAAGCTCAGCTTTATATGGACAATCTCTTACCCAATGATCCTCATCACATATAAGGCATGGACAATTTGGTTTCTTATCTCCAGAAGGGTTTGCAGAAGATTTTTCAGGTGATGATTCTTCCTGTTTCTTCTTCTTGCCTCTTGGTTGCTTGGTTTCTTTGCCTTTGTCTGTTGAGATGGCATTTACTTCCGAGGCGAGAAGTTCTTCTTTTGTATTTCACTAGAAATCTTCCGAGCCTTTTTAGATGTATCCTTTGCTGATTTCGTGTCTGTCGTACCAATCACGCCATCGTTGGCATGAGATTCGTTGTTCGATTTAGAATGAGGAGGAACGGAAAATTCCGGTCTGGGAGCGTTAGGGATTTTATCATAGAGCGTGCCAGACTGAGTATATATCAAGTCTAAATATTACGCACGAGCAATAACTTTCTCTTCAGTGACGACTGCTCCCTTTGCCACATCTTCTGTAATGGAAGGTAATAATGACTTAATAAACCATTCATCTAAAAGCTAATCAGGAACGTACGTTTTTACCATTCTACGACGACGTCGCCACTCATGAATATGATCGGATATGTGAGTGGCCATCGTTTTCTTGAAATTGGTAAGAAGTTCTGTTCCCGTTTCGTACCTTATGGGTAACTGGAAATGGGTTAAAAAGGTTGTGGCTAGGTACTGAAGTTATCAAACGAAGCTCTAGGTAATTCGATATACCATTTTGTTGTTGGACCAGTTAACGTTCTCTAAAAAAGGCGAAGCCTAATCGAATCATCGTTTAGGGTGTTGTGAACTCTTGTATGGTTGTTCTCCCGGAGGAGACAATGAAAGGGTATATTGCCCCCCATACGGCCGTAATCTAGTACTCAAAGGAATGATTTTCCCTTGAGGACCGGATTGCCCAAATTGACACTGTGAAGGATCAATTTGCTGAGACACAACATAAGAGCTCCCAGATATTATTCCGGATGAACAAACAAGAACGGACCATACTGTTGAAATAGCCCCTGAGTGGGCCCCATCTAGCAACTGAGAGCTAGTTGGGATAGATGGTATGCTGGCGAACATTGCTGGAGTGACAGTAGGAAGTTCTGTCGTCGCTGTGTCAGATGACACAGTCCTAGATGTCGATGGTCGTTCAGACATTTTTAGTCTATCCAAAATATTTCGTAGAGGTTCTACAGGAGCTTCCGATAATGGTAGACTAATTTCTGATGAAGAAGGATATAGGGTGATCCCGACTCCAAATTGTGATGGAGTACTAGATGGAGGATCCTCCACAATCTCTTCTATAGCAATCAGACTAGGTGGAAGAGGTAGACCGTCAAGTCCGTAAAATGTTTCTGATGTCGAAGAAGGTATAGATTCTGCAGCAACAGATTTTTGGGGAACAACACCTTCCAAATCAACTGTAGATGGAGCTGGTTCAGTAATACAAGTGTTTACCTTCACACTAGGATCAGCTCTACTGTCCTTTGGTGGCTGCGGAACTTCTTCTTTAAAGGTAGGGATACTAGAAATGTTTGGAGTAATCAGAGTCTCTGATGGTGTCGAAACACTTGTTCTAACTTTACCAGGGGATTTCAAACTGGTTAAACGAGTTCACTTCATCCATAACAGTTTTGATTCTGGAGACAAAGACGGTTGACTCGTAAGCCTCCGCAAACGATGGGGTTTCAATTTACTTTCTTCCACGATTTCGGATTACTCAATCAACCAAAAATCAAGGGGAAATATGTTTCCAAATTAAATGAATTTTAGATGCTTTGACACAACTTTGTTTTTTCAATTTTCAAGAGTCGAGAAAAAACAAAAGATGACTCTAGTCGCCTTCAATTTTTAATGAGCTTGAAGTGACAAGTGCTCAGGTGGACCTTTTCCTTTAAGGAGTCTGAAAAGGAACGAAAGAGACTACTATGGAAATCTAGACAGAGGGATTACCAAACCAATCGCAAAACTGCAGAATACTTTTTACGGTATGACAGTCAATCTTCCCGAATGCTGTGTTCAGTGCATTGCGATCGATAGGGTGGCAAACACGGCTTTCTATGGATAAAGGATATAGCCTATTGTGGTCTCCCAATATATACTCGATGGTACGTGGGAGCACAAGTCCGTACTGGCACTTGTCATCTCAAAGTGGAGGAATCACCCAACTAGCAATGAAAACAACAGTTACCAGGCTTTACGACGTCGAAATACGTCTCTAGCCTAGACTTCTAAATGTTGTGCATTAGGTTCCAAAGCATTTTTAGATTCATTAAATTTATTTTACAATTGATCTTGTTTAAGAAATTTTCCTTTCAGGTTCACCGCATGATGTAGATATACAATTCCTAAAATCCAATCTAAGATGATAAACAATCTTTTAATCTTCTTTTTGCAATGAAAATCCTAGATACTAAAGAAAGAGAGATGATATTCTTTCAACATAAAGTAGAGAGCACACACTATATGCACTGTCCTAAATCAAACCAACAAATAATCTAAATGCAAATACACATGCATGTATTTGTTTTCAGCCTTCTAAATGTGTGAATGATAAAAAGAAAGCTAAGCGCAAATCTGAATTATTTTTCAAAGCGACATTACTAACAAGCTTCTTTTCAAGACAAAATGAAGACAATGGTGACACTTTGCGATTTGGAACTAAAAAGTTGCTTTAAACACTTGAAAAACTACTAATTCAAATCAAATACAAGAGTAACAGTGTAATCGACTATCAAGAACAATCAGATTCTCTTCTATGACTAAAAACGACACTTGCGACACTTCCAAATCAAGAAACGACAGTTCAATTACGCTACTTCTTTGTAAAAGAGAACTGAAAATGGCTCACAATACATAAAAACATTTACAGTTCTTTGCACAATGGAGGTGGAATAATGGCAAGGAAGGGGGTTTCCAACAGAGGTATACTAACTACAGACAGCAAAACTCCTGAATAGAGCTGAAAAGAGTGAAGAAAAACCAAAGTCTAGAGGCAAAATTAGCCTTCTCTGATTAGCGCACCTGTTACACAGGGATTCCAGTATGCATCCCACCTACAGCACATGGGAAGTGCGATGCATACTGATATCCTTGAAGAGAGGGTGTGATGTTACAGTGCGAGACTTTTGATTCAGTTCTTGATCACAGTTTGCAGCACAGTTCAGGGATTTAGGCCGAGCAAGTGATAATCAGTAAATAAATCACAGGGGTAGATCTAAGGAGGTTACTAGAGCCACCACAAGGGCAATTAGAGAGTTTGTAAATCGAACTCGGAGATAGACTGAAGCAGCATTGATCTACTTTGCACTTGCATAGCAAATGTAGTTCGAAGGCTTGCTGGCTTGACATCAAGCTCCGTCTATAAGTTTATAAAGCAAACAAATATAGACAAACAAACAATCTATTCGCTCCCCAGTGGAGTCGCCATTTTGTTATCGGGAAATCTAGTGTCTATGCAGAGCTGCTAGTCCCACTAAGACTGGTAGCTATATTAATAACAAACAAACGAAAACTACTTTCATTTTCCTTTATCAGAAGTGTTAGCCTCCTATTGCAATAGGTGTTCATATTTCATGATTGACAGTTGAAGGTGCCAAATATGTCATCTTTTCATGCTGCAAGGTTCCATATTTCCAGAAAGAGGCCAAAGAAGAGGCCATGAAATTGTGCCAGTCTAAATGCCACTGTTGTATTCCAAATTTTGATGAGTTAATCCATTTTGATGAGTTTTTCAGTTAAGTGAAGTCCAAATAGCTTAATATTGTCTTCCCCAGGTTTCATTTTCTTGTTGTAGAATAGAGAGAATGAATATCTATCCAAACAGCTTAATCTTGGCAGATTTGTAGATAGGTAGAGAAACAAGGGCGCTTAACAGCTTAATCTAAGCCCCTGGATGATATAAGGGTACGTTTAGATAGGAGGGCAGTCAAAAGAAAAAGGATAATCAGGGTCTGCAAGTCCAAGTGCACCCATGCAAAAAGAAGAAAAAATGCTAGGTAAGTAGGCTGGGTAAGTAGTTTTGTGGTTGCAAAATCAAGATATGTGATCCATTTCATGTTTTTTAATGTTATATCTATTAAGATCACAAGTATAAGGCAATTTCCCTTTGGAGAAGCTCAATCGAGGCATGTCTAATTCCCCTTTCTTCTAAATCTCCAAATCACTCACTAACAACCCCTTGAGGACCTTGGGATCTGCCCAACCAGTCCTGTTATCACTTCATTTTTGTAAAATACCAAGTCAAGCTTTGACTTTCTGCAGTGAAAAGCAGCCACATTTCTTGTGTAAAAATCATGTCTCCACAGTCCATTCACTTCCTATGTCTATGTTTCAGCTCACAAAACTTAGCCTCTCCCCTACACTTCACCTCACAAATTCATATTAACTCTTAACTGTACTATCTAGCTCCCTAGATCATTTCCTTATCCCCTATTATACAAAAAACTATATAAAATCCCAAAAATATTACATATCCCACCCTATAGCACTATAGCTATGTACATACAGTTCTGGGAAATAATAGTCCACCTAGGACTATTATGAACCCATCCGTGTCATAACTCTGGGATTGGTCTAAACCTCTGGTTAGGCCAATAACCTATATCCACCCCTTTACCCTTAAAACCTCACTATCCTACCTTTCGTGCACATAAAACCCTCAAACTTTGCATTAACCTAAGGTTTTCAACCCCCGTCGTGCATTTTTTATTAAATAATACGGGCGGGTCCCATCCCTAACCTCCCGCTACCTCAACTACCCCGCCAGTCGTCCGATGGCCAGCACCCCAGATCAATGGTGGGCGGGTTTTTTCATATACCGATCCACCAGAGGTTAACGTCTGGGGGATGGGTGGTTTCCATGTCGTACCCCCGCCATGTGTGTTACAAGGAAAAGTGTCTATATAGAACTGCTCTTTCCCACTAAGGTGTGACAGCTGCCTTAGAAACAAACAGAGAAAAGCTACTTATGTTTTTCCTTTATGAATTATAGATAGAGAGGAATAGAAAGACCAACCTCTATCTTGCGCTAATCCTTTGGTTCAATCCCTCTCTTCTTTGATAGTCTCCAGCTACCTGCTCCCTTGCACGCCCAGCTTTACAAAGTACCTGTAAGATCACAGAAGCATAGCACTATACAAAGACATGGATCTATATTCATAAACAATCTAGGATCAGATGTAAATTGACCATACAAATGTAACAAGCATCAATGATACAAAAGCATGGAGGAAAAATCAAATAGCTTTTATTGATAAACAAGAAAAGATCCAGGAGGAGTTACAACCGGTTGTTTTGACCCAGCATCAACCTCCCAGCAAAGAAGCCCCTCTTCACCTCAAACAAAGCTTAGATCACCCAACAATCTAATGTTTTGTCTCTAGAAACCAACAATAATTCCTTACAATATGCAAATTCCAGCCTTTGGATCTCTGGGATGAGGGATCCATATATAGATATCTGTAAGGGGGATGAGTCAGCTTGTGATTTGATTAGTGTCTTCTCTCTGACAGTTCTGTCTTCCACTTGGAGACTAAGGGTCTCTTACTCATCCTTGGTCGAATTCAGTGAGGCAAGTGTCACAGGAGAAGATTCTGGAAGCTTCCATTGCCTCTCCACCTCGCGGAATGACACTGCCATTTGTCATTTCTCGCCCATCCCACCCCACAGAAGGGACTTTTGAAATGCAACGCACCCTCACAGTGCATTTGGGTGAGATGCAACGCACCTAGCCAGTGGAGCAGCTGCAATGATCCTGTTTTGACCAATTTTGAGTAGTTTTTCATGGAGAACTTCTGGGAGAAGCTGTAATCTGTCGACCTTGTTCCTTTAGGGGTTAGAACAACACATTTAGGGAATTAGGAGCCCTTGGTTTATGGACATTTCATGCTTGGGGTTGTAGGGCACAAAAATGTCTATAACAGTTGCCCCCTAAAGTATGAGGCCGTTAACCTTTTGGTGTCGGGTGAAATGCTTTATTATGAGGATCCAAAGTTCTTTCAATGCTGGGAGGAAACCTGTAATAAGATCCAATACAATACATTATCTTCATAACATTTTCATGATCTAGCTGAGGCGGGCATTCCCATGCTCAGCTTTATAAATTCATTTTCATGTACATAGGACAGACAATCGTCTGAGTGTAGACTGATGATTCGGGTAGAGCCATCATCCTTTTGGTAGGATGATTATCTGTGTTGCAATGATGTACATTTAATGTCTTTATTTCCCTGAATATATATCACAGCCCGGATGGATGAAACTATATCCGGGGTCTTCAATCTCGTCTGATCTTCACTCGAAGTACAAGTCGATCCATGTGAGAAATGTTCTGAAGTCGAACATGGAAAGACATCGCTTGATTACCAGTCAATGATGTAAACTGTTAACAAGCGCGAGAGGAATCACCGATAATGATAATGACCCTCAAGGTACTGCAGTACAATTCACGTGGTGTGAATAAAGGACTTGGTGTTGAACACCACGCAAAATCTTTCGGTCGAAGGCCATTGATGTAAACCTGTCACCGGAAGTGAGAAACTTGCCATTGAGGCATGCAAGCTTCAAAGTACTGAATGGGGTGTTCCTAGATCAACTTCTTGGATAATGAGCTAATGTCGACAAGAAGTGATCCGTCACAGGAGGGCCTTAATGAATCCCACATCAATGACATGGAATGGAGCAAATGATTTTAATGGAGGTGAGGACGATCTGGTGATATAAGGTTTAGGGTGGCAGTCATGAAAGAATGGAGTATAATGTATGGTAGTGGGTGAGACACAGGTGAACTCTCTGAATGACTTCTCTTGAACATATCGGCGACACTGATGTGATCGATCGGTAGCATTAACCCCAAATGTGGATGGTATGGCGTGACCATGGTGATGTGACCGGTGAATGAAACAACCCAACTCGACTCGGACACGGAGCGAAAGTGTCATGTTCAAGAGCGACTTGCTACCAACAAAGTTTCTTTGAGTTTTCTTCCCAATTTTTCCCCAGTCATTGCTGACCAGTACGTCTTTATTTTTGTCAAGCTTGAGGAGGATAACATATGCTTGTTCTATAATTTTCCCTTCAGGCAAACCCATCGCTATGTTTTAACGAGCCTAGCGATAGTGAAACTCGTTCTCGTCTATAGACAAGTTTGTCGCTATTAATCTTTTTAACGAGTTTAACGACAAAGATAGCTCGGTCCTTTTCAATTTTAGAGAGTCTGAAAAGGAACGTAAAGGTAACTCCAAAATTCCTTTTTCGTCATCTAATCCCTTAAGTCCGAAAAAGTATAAAACAATACAGAAGGGATGGATTTTCGATACTTTAACGAGCCGAACAAAACAAGCGCTCGATCTTTTTGTGTAATAATCCCTCAGGTCCAAAAAGATTAAAATATAGAGGAGGGATAGCACTTCCTGTCCCTTTAACGAGCTAGAGAGGCCAATGGCTCAGCAATCTTTTCATATTTTACGAGTCAGTTGAAAAGAGCTTAAAGGAGACTCGTCTTTTGAGGAACGAGTGATAAAACTGGTAGCAGCTGATTCCGGGTAAGGTTTGGAATTTTCCAATCACGGTAGTGTCACAAGGATGGCTAGTGAAATCACTCTTCGCAGCTGTTCCTCAAAATGGGTAAACAATCAAATGGAGGTGAATGATCGGCCAATGAAAAAGTGGAGGTGACGGTGCAAACACGACCAAGGCTTTAACGGCTGAAGTACTACATTCACAATGGTTATTTACCGGGGAATAGTTCATTTTTAACGAGCTTAAACGCGGGTGGAAACATTTGCTCATGTCTTATGTTTATTTTTTAACGAGCTTGAACTATGTGCTAAAACTGCTCGATGCGGGTTTATTTTTTAACGAGCTTGAACCTTGCGGTAACACTGCTCGATGAGTTTGCATGCCCCCAGCATAATAACGCAGATCGAGGTGCATGCTCCCCAAGCTTCATTGCATTCAACTCGGTGGTTGGAATGAAGGTTTACCTTTGAGATTTGGAAAGGGGATTTGTTTCATTTTTTAATGAGGTTGACACAGTAAAAGAACTATCCTCATGACTCCTTGTTTCATTTTTTAACGAGGTCGACACGAGATAAGAATCGTCCTCGGAATCCATAGTATTTACAGTATTTGATAGAAAATCAAAAACTGAAGGATGATGAAGGTCATAAGGAGTATCTTCTTCACAATCCGAAAGAAGGGAACGATGGTGGTAATCTTCCCATGGTGCCTCTCCTATCATCATTGATTGAATGATTCCTTCGTCTGTAGTATGTACATGCGACTGAGGATCTGAAGAGGTGCCATATTCCTTAGACCTATCTATCCAAACACTCGATGAGCATTGATTTGGGTTTCCCCACCAAGCCAAGAAAATTGATTGCTACAATATTTCTAAAATGGCGATGATCCATGCTGACAAAATGTTTAGGAATCTTCCGAATCCATTAGATATAGAAGATTTCATATTGTAGGTTTCCACTGTGGCCACTTCCGCCAAATTACTCGGAGGCGGTAGGGCAAAAGTACCCATTAAGGCAGGATCTTTTAGGAGGCCTACTCCAATATTTTGAAGCGACTGACTGCTTCCATGGATCATTGGAATGCTTCTCGTAACTTGTGAACTGTTGGGGAGAAATGTTTGTTGGTCGACGATTGTAATTCCTCCTTGGAAGGGAAATGCAATCTTCCTGAATTAGGTCGACACAACTGCGGCCATGGCATATATCCAGGGCCTTCCTAGTAGGATGTTGTAATCGAGGTTTCCGTCGATTACTTCAACATCAATTTCTACTGTTTTGCCCCCCAGTTCTACTTGCAAGTTACTTAAAATACCGTATGGAGTGTATGATCATCCATCAAATGCTTTTAACATCGTTGACGATCGCGACAAGGGTGGTGAGCCTAAATTTTTCCAGCAACTCATTGACATAATACATGTAGATGGCCCCTCATCAATAATTGTTCGATGAACAATTTTGTTGAGGGCTTTCACTTGAATAAGGAAAGCTAGTTGAGCTGGTAACTGAGGGTCATATCCTTTATAATCAAAGGCCACAAGATTGGAATCCAACGGGCCAATCCCACCTATTGCTGATAATAAAGCTTGCTTTTGGGAGGGGCAATTTTGTGGTACCCCAAGTGTCGACATAGCGGACGGCGATTGGGCCAGGTCCTCTATTATATTATAATTATGTGCTACTTTTGCATGAGGATTAGATGTCGATTTGTGTACTACTCCCTTTGGCGACTTTATCATTAGTTCAGGAATGATGGGTGGCACAACTTTGGTCAAAGTTGTTGTCGAACTACTAGGTTGTTCATTAGCCTTGTTATTCGACAGCTGTGGATTCCCGTAATCTTTATTCCTTGTCAAAGCATCATTTTGCTGCTTTGAGATAGACAACATAAGCACTTGGGATTGGGAAGCATTTTGATTAGCAACCAGTTTGGTTCCCGGGTTTGGAAATGGATCAGTCAATACTGTTGAGGTTTTTGAACTCTTAAAGAGTTTCTTAATTTCAGCTTTATGTGGACAATCTCTCATCCGATGATCCTCATCGCATATGTGACACCCCACAGGGGGTTTCCTTTGCCCAGAAAAAATTCTAGAAGGTTTTTCAGGAGATGCCTCATCCTACTTCTTTCTTCTCCCTTTCTTTTTCTTCTTGCCCCCTGGTTGCTTCAGTTGTTTGCCCTTGTTGGTCGACACGGCAATTACTTCCGAGGCAAGAAGTTCCTCATTTGCATTTTGACTAGAAATCTTACGGGCCTTTTTAGACGTAGCCTTTGTCTATTTCGTGTCTGTTGCACCAATCACTCCATCGCCGGCATGAGGATCATTGTTTGATTTAGGAGGAGGAGGAACTGAGAATTCCGGTCTAGGAGCGTCAGGTATTTTATCGTAGAGCGTGCCGAACTGAGTGTAAATCAAGTCTAAATATTGCGCACGAGCGATAACCTGCTCTTCGGTGACGACTCCCCCTTTTGCCACATCTTCTGTGATGGAACGTAACAAAGACTTAATAAACCATTCAGCTAAAAGCTGATCAGGAACATATGTTTTTACCATTCTACGACGACATCGCCACTCATGTATATGATCAGATATGTGAGTGGCCGTTGTTTGTTTGAAATTGGTAAGAAGTTCTGTTCCCGTTTCATACCTTATTGGTAACTGAAAATGGATTAAAAAGGTTGTGGCTAGGGTACTGAAGTTTTCAAATGAAGCTCTGGGTAACTCGATATACCATTTTGCTGCCGGACTAGTTAACGTCCTCTGGAAAAGGCAAAGCCTAATCGAATCATCGTTTAGGGTGTTTGATGAACACCACAGATGAAATGTCATCACATGATTCGACGGGTCTTCACCCGGATTTCCATTAAATTTAGGAATATCTGATGGAAGTTTATGCGGAATCGCTGGCCACTAAGGGGCATAAGCAATTGGATCATTCGTCAGCCGGTTTAGATCTGGTAATTCTAGAGTTGCTACAAATGGAAACTATTGATTCAGGTTAAGTGAAGCATACCCAGGATAAGATGGAATCACCTGAGAAGTGGGTCTTTGCATACCAGCATAATGTATTTGATGTTGGCAACTTTGACAAGGTTGATGGGCATAACCATTATAATATGGTTGTTGATAACTGCTTTGGAAATGCGGTTGCCAATTACTTACAAAGACTTGTTGCTCAGGTCGTTGATATGATTGCTGGAATGGCAGTTGTTGAGATTGAATCAGCCATGGTTTTTGGACCATTGGTTGTTGCCCAGTACTGGATTATTGACCAAGATGAGAAGTCATAGTACTTGTTTGAGCCTGAGTCGCTCCAAATAAGGAGGCACTAACCTGAGGTTGTGATTGAGTCGTTGAGACAAGAGGCTGTTGTATTGCAACCTTAGGCTATTGGGGTTGACATACAACAGGTAGCGCTTGTACTTGCGATGCAGTCACCATAGCAAGTATAGTGGGAATATTCAACACAGGGTGGACTGGTTGCATTGAATATACAACCCTTGGTTGCTGAGGTAGTATTGGTACCCAACCGCTGGATGTAATTCCAGTTTGACCTGAACTTTGTTGTAAACTCCCATATGGTTGTTCTCTGGGAGGGAACAATGAAAAAGGCATACTGCCCTCCATATGGTGGCAATCCAGTACTTAAAGGGTAGATTGGCCTTTGAAGACACATTGGATCAATTTGTTGAGTTTCAACATAAGAAATACCAGATGATAATCCGGATGAAGAAATAGGAACTAACCATGTCATCAAAACAGTCTCTAATTGGACTCCGGCTTGTTGTTGATAACTTGCCGTGACAGATGGTACACCAGCGAACATCGTTGGAGTAGCAGCAGGAGGCTCTGCTGCTGCTGCGTCGGATGACACAGTCTTGGATGTCGACGGTTTTTTAGACATATGTAATCTATCCAAAATATTTTCTAGTGATTTCGATTGACTTTCTTCTGTGATCGCAGATTACTTAATCAACTAAAAATCAAGGGGAAATATGTTTCTGAATTAGATGAATTTTAGACACTTTGACACAACTTGTTTTTTCAATTTTTAAGAGTCGAGAAAAAATAAAAGATGACTCTAGTCGCCTTCGATTTTTAATGAGCCTGAAGTGACAAGTGCTCAGATGGACCTTTTCTGTTAAGGAGTCTGAAAAGGAATGAAAGGGGCTGTTCTGGAAATCTAGGTAGAGGGAGTACCAAACCAATCGCAAAACTGCAGAATACTTTTTGCGGTACGGCAGTCAATCTTCCCAAATGCTATGTTCAGTGCATTGCGATCGATAGGGCGGTAGACACGGCTTCCTATGGATAAAGGATTAAGCCTATTGGGGTCTCCCAAAATATACTTGACGGTACGTGGGAGCACAAGTCCGTACTGGCACTTATCATCTCAAAGTGGAGGAATCACCCAACCATCAGTGAGAACAACAGTTACCAGGCTTTACGACGCCGGAATACGTCTCTAGCCTAGACTTCTAAATGTTGTGCGTTAAGTTCCAAAGCGTTGTTAGATTCATTGAATTTATTTTAAGTTGATCTTGTTTATGAAGTTTTCCTTTCGGGTTCACCATGAGATGTAGATGTAATTCCTAAAATGCAGTCTAAGATGATAAACAAACTTTTTATCTCTTTTATGCAATGAAAATCCTAGCTACTAGGGAAAAGAAAGACAGAATCTTTTCACAAAGAGCAAAGAGCACACTCTAAATGCGCTTTCCTAAATCAAGCCAATCAGACTGTCTATATGCAAATGCACATGCATGTGTTTGTTTTCGACTTTCTTAATATATGAATGTTAAAAAGAAAGTTGATGCACAAATCTGAATTTCTTTTCAAGCGACAAATATCAACAAGCTTCTTTCGAAATCAAAAAATGGAGACGATTACAACACCTTACGATTTTGAAACGAATACTTGTTCTCGACACTAGAAAATTACAAATTCAGACCAAAAGCAATCGTAACAGGATAATCAACCATCAACAGCAATCAAACTCTTTCCTACGATCGAAATTGACACTTGCGACAGATTCAAATCAAAGGAAGACAGTACAATTACGCTACTTTTGCAAAGGAGAACTGTAAACGACTCAACAAACACACAAAAACATCTACAGTTCTTTTGTACAAAGGAGGCGGAATAACAGTAAGGAAAAGGGGTTTCAAACATACATATACTGATCACAGGCAGCAAAATTCAGGAATAGAACTGGAAAGAATGAACCACAAAAGCCACAACTGCACAGAGCTAGTCTGATCAGCGCACCTATAACACAGAGAATCTGAAATGCAGCGCAGGTTATCCACTCAGGAAGTGCGCTGAAATTCAGAATCTCTGAACAGTACCTGCGCTGGGCCAGAAACGAGACTCTGTTCGGGTTCCGGGTCACAGTTTGCAGTTCAGTTCTTGGGTTTTGGCCGAGTAAAAAGCAATCAGTAATGCAAGAATCAGGGGTAGATCTAAGGAGGATCTAAGAGCTATCATAAGGGCAATCAGATAGTTTGTGAATCAGTTGTCTAAATCATAAACATATCCAGTAGACGGATTGAAGTAGTAGTTGTCTACTTTGCATTTGTTATGGCAAATGCAGTTCGAATGCTACTTGTAAGTTTATGAAACAAACAACAAAGAATGATAAACAAACAAACTAATTAGTTCCCCAGCGGAGTCGCCATTTTGTTACAGGGAAAAGTGTCTATATAAAACTGCTCTATCCCACTAAGGTGTGAAAACTGCCTTAGAATCAAATAAAGAAAAGATACTTACGCTTTTCCTTTATGAATTATAGATAGAGAGGAATAGAAAGACCAACCTCTATCTTGCGCTAATCCTTTGATTCGATCCCTCTCTTCTTTGATAGTCTCCAGCTACCTGCTCCCTTGCATGCCCAGCTTTACAAAGTACCTGTAAGAACACAGAAGCATAGCACTATACAAAGACATGGATCTATATTCATAAACAATCTAGGATCAGATGTAAATTGACCATACAAATGTAACAAGCATCAATGATACAAAAGCATGGAGGAAAACTCAAATAGCTTTTATTGATAAACAAGAAAAGATCCAGGAGGAGTTACAACCGGTTGTTCTGACCCAGCATCAACCTCCCAGCAAAGAAGCCCCTCTTCACCTCAAACAAAGCTTAGATCACCCAACAATCTGATGTTTTGTCTCTAGAAACCAACAACAATTCCTTACAATATGCAAATTCCAGCCTCTGGATCTCTGGGATGAGGGATCCATATATAGATATCTGTAAGGGGGATGAGTCAGCTTGTGATTTGATTAGTGTCTTCTCTCTGACAGTTCTAGCTTCCACTTGGAGACTGAGGGTCTCTTACTCATCCTTGGTTGAATTCAGTGAGGCAAGTGTCACAGGAGAAGATTTTGGAAGCTTCCATTGCCTCTCCACCTTGCGGAATGACACTGCCATTTGTCATTTCTCGCCCATCGCACCCCATAGAAGGGAATTTTGAAATGCAACGCACCCTCACAGTGCATTTGGGTGAGATGCAATGCACCTAGCCAGTGGAGCAGCTGCAATGATCCTGTTTTGACCAATTCTGAGTAGTTTTTCGTGGAGAACTTCTGGGAGAAGCTGTAATCTATCGACCTTGTTCCTTTAGGGGTTAGAACAACAAAATTTAGGGACTTAGGAGCCCTTGGTTTATGGACATTTCATGCTTGGGGTTGTAGGGCACAAAAATGTCTATAACAATGTGTCAGCCTCCCAGTGTGTTTAGAGGCCCCTCCTCCAATACCACTTGTGCGGAAAAGCGGTGCGGGAGAAAATCGGATACCGCCTCCGCCGAATGACATGAGCGCCACGTCTTCATGACATCATCAACCTGTGGCGGCCTCCTGCCACCGTGTCCAGTGCCATGTCACTACCACATCACTGCCACCGTGTCACCGCCACATCACCTTGCCGTACTGCTGATGTCACCCTACTGACATCACCCTACCATGTCACCGCCGTACTGGGACCCACCGCTGATGTCATGCTGACGTCATCACCAAAAAGGGCGCGAAGTGCGAAATCTGTAGCAAGGGATGCCCGGAATGAAAAACTGAGGCAGTTTTTGATGCGCGATTAGCGCTCGGTAAGAAAAATAGGCCAAAATGGAAGCCCTCTCATGGCTCGGCTACCAGCAGGCCCGAAATTCTCAAATTGACAGGAATTTCTTCACGCAAGATTTAGAAAAGGGGCGAAAACAGTTCTTAAGGAAACAAAGGGCCGAACAGCAGCCATAAAATGTCGATGGGACAGTTTAAAGCATTCACAAGATAATAAGGAGCCCAGTAGTGAAAGTGTATTAGAGGAAGCGGCAAAGACTATCAGTTAGCCTTCAATCCATCTCCATTTAGCTTGAAAGTTGTTTCATGTGTAGCTATCTTGCTCCATATTCCTCTTGTGACCAAGAAAACGCACTAGCAGTCCTACTCCTTGACTCCATGCCCAATGGTTTGAAATTCTCATACTATACTTACCTCTCTATTTGGAAGCATCATCCTTCCCACCAAAACTTAAACAAAACCCCTTGAACTCAATAACTAGCCTAAAATCATCATCAACAAAGCTAAATCATTAAGAGAGAGCCCTCTCTGATTGCAGGTAGGCTAGGACCTGCAGTCCAAAGATTGGTTAGTGGTTACCTCGGCCGTATTCCCTTGGGAGTCAAAGGGAACAACCTGAGTGTTAACAAGAAGTAGATAAGAGGGGAACAGAAGAGACCAACCTCTGTCTTGCGCTTGGTTCCTTGCTTGATTCCTCTCCCTTCTGATAGATCTTTGCCACTCATTTCCTCGTCTACCCAGCTTCAAAGATCACCTGTAGAATCAAAGCAACATAACACCATCCAAGAACAGAGATATACCATCATAAAAAATATAAGACTAGATATATATTGATCACACAAATGCATATATCATCAATCATACAAGAATGTGGAGGAAAACTTGAATAGCTTTATTAATAATCAAGAATAGCAAAGAGGATTACAACCAATTGTTCTGACCCAGCGTCATCCTCTTAGCAACAAAGCCCTTCTTCACCTCATGAAAAGCTTAGGTCACCCAACACTATGATGTTACACCAAGAAACCAGCAACACTTCCTTACAAGATACAAAATTCCAGCCTCTGGATCTCTGGGATGAGGGATCCATATATAGATGATTGCAGGGAGGTGAGTCAGCTTCTGAGATTTGATTAGTGTCCTCTCTCTGATAGTTCTTGATTCCACTTGGAGATTGATGATCTCTTACTCATCCCTGGGCGAATGCAGAGAGGCAAGTGTCACAGGAGAAGTTTCTGGAAGATTCCATGATCCTCCACCTCGCAAATTGACTCTGCCATTTGTCCACTCTCACCCATCGCACCCCATAGAAGGGATTTTTAGTATGCATCGCACCTCCCGTGTGCATTTAGGTGGGATGCAGCGCACTTTGACCATGGAGCAGGTGATATTGTCTAGCTTTGACCAGTTCTGAGTAGTTTTTCATGGAGAACTTCTGGGAGATGATGTAATCAGTTGACCTTGTTCTTTTAGGGGTTGGAACAACACTTTTAGGGACTTAGGAGCCCTTGGTTTATGGACATATATGATTGGGGTTGCAGTGCCAAAAATTGTCTATAACAGGGGGATATAATCATAGATAGTACGTTGTGTGGGCAGGATACCTGAGTCCCCGACTCAACTCCGATATCCCTGAAGGGATCCCCGATACACAAAATACCCAAAGGAGATGTAAGAAAAGGTGGGATACCTTCACTTACATTTCGATGTTGTCTCGTATTTAGCTCTGTTTTTACTGGAGTGGTCCCGGATAGTATGAGTGCAGAAGGATTTCTCTCTTTAATGACACTATTTTTGATGTATGATATTGGGCAGTTAACTCACACTTCCTATCCCAAGATCCTAGCCTAAACTAATGTGTGTTTACTCTAAAAAGAGTTGTTGATTGATTTTATTAGGTAGATTTTAAATGTAATTTGTTAAGTCTTCGGTAGGGGTGCTGACATATGAAGTTATATGGGACTCTGAATCAAATAATGTAAAAACAATGCTTGTAAATTTTCACTTTCGATGAATAAGCTGCTTCTACAAAGGGAGAGTCATTCATACATCAATATATATACCATGCATCCTATTCAGTAAAACACTAGCATAACCAACATAACTTCAATGCTCACTAACAACTATTGAAACCAAATAATGTAGATCTAACCAGCTAAGCATAAAATAGTAAAAATTTTGTATTTTTTCTTTAATGAAAATAGTAAAAATATCTAGTTGCATATATCTAAGCCACTCATGCTAATGATGTTGAATAAACATACAAACAAGTCATACTATCAACATCTTGGAGTGGAAAACACAATTGCAGTTTTATATTGATGTAGAAAGAGTGATTACAACCATCAGTTGCATTAGCCTTCCCTTACCCCTCTAGCTCCTCTCTCTCTTTCCCTTCTTAACCTCTTCTGACACCTTAGTCTAAGACTCTACTTAATAGTAAAATAGGAAATCCTTTCAAATGGTTCAGCCTCTTTCACAATGGCCCTAGCCTTGCATATATAGCATGTGAGGATAGTGTTGCCAAGTCCTTCATGAGTTCCATTTAGGCAAAAGTAGTGACGTTTCCATGCCTTTGTGCTCTTTCCCATATTAGGAATTAGTTATTCCCCCAAATGGGTCGAGTTATGATGTTTTCTTGCTTTTATGAATTGACATAGGAGAGAATCAAGGGACATTTTCTTAGTCAACGCATTCCTTTGACCCATAGAAACTCATTATGGTTCACTAACGCTCTTCCCGAGGTAACAAACATAGTTGCTTTGGGAACTAACACACCCTTAGCCTTGCTAGGAATACTTATAAAGAAGGTTGCTAGTGTTTAGACAATATTTTCTTGACAACGGGGCCTGTGAACTTGGTTAGTCCTTCAGTCATCATGTCTTTATCCTCTAAGCTGATGAGGAGGTCATTTTGGTGTATAACACCAGTCGAGTGACTCAAGGGTGAGTCACGATCTATGTGCTGGGGGCATGTTGGGATGGGATCCCCTGGGTCATTTTTGGGGTTAAAATAACCAAAGGTTTGATAATTTTTTGTAATTAATGTAAATTCTCCGCGATGTGTGGATGCAGAGCACATAGATGATTAGGAGTCAAAGGGGTTTAGCCCCTTGTGTTATGTAAAGTTTGAGTCGGTTTTGAGATCCACCCATGATCCATGGACAATGATATTGTACGAAAAAGGCTATAAATAGGTTCCTCTTAGAGAGTCTAAGGCAAGTTTTTGAGATAGATTGATGTAATGGGTCAATAGAAGAGAATTGATAGTGAAGAGAAGTGGGTTAGATAGGCAAAGAGAGGCTCTAAAGCTGAGTATGTAGAGGCTTGGTGTTGGGAATGGGTCCCCTGGGGGTGTATTTTGGGGTTAAAAACCCAAGTTTTGGGGCAGAAGGCCCGAAGTTTGTATAAAGAAATGTAAAGTCTTTGCATTTTGTCGTTGCGGAGTGTGAAGATATCAAGAGTCAAAAAGGGTTTTCCGCCCTTAGTCTAGATAGGTTGTGTCAGTTTTAGAGATACGCCCTTGGTCCGTAGACCATGGGATTGTATAAAAAGGAGGACTTAGAGGAGTCTAAAGAATAATTTAGTGAAGAAGAAGTGCTTGATGAGTCTGTAAAGAGCCAACAGCGAGAGTCTTAGCATACGAAGAGGCTCTACAGCTGAGTGCGTAGAGGCCTAGGGTTGAATTCTGCAACTGAGTGCGCGAACCCTTGAAGCTTTGTGCGTAGCACAGATAGAGTCTGTATTGAAAATATGAATCATCAACAAAGAGAAGTATTCTGAAATTACTGTCTTTTTCCTCTGCGGATCACATGTGATTATGTTATGCAAAGTTCTAGGTTTATGTTATAATGCTAATCTGATGCGCGCATGTATATGTTTCCATCTGTTATATTAATGCAAATAATGATATATGTTTATGTGAAGATAATCTTAAATACATGGTAAATTTTCCGAACACTTGAATAATTTGGGAACTTATACAATAGCATATTTACAAAGGCACGTAAAGGCCTGAATCATCGTTCAGGGTTGTGAAAAGTGTTAGAGTCGGTCTAGTATCCCTCCATTAGAGATCAAAGCTCTTTGCATTTCATGATTAGGTGTCCCATCAGTTTGATCAGCTGCATTTCGTTAGGCATGCCATAACTCTGATGGAATAGTTTTGTGTCATTTATTCCCCTCGTGTTTGGCACTGCTGGTTCAAGTCTGTTTAAGTAAATAAAGTCTTCAAAGGTCATTCATCATCATGTTTTAAATTTCGAGGTTTTAGGTCTAGGGTTGAGTCAATTTTGTCTTGAGAAGTCTTAAAAGACCAGCAGGCCAGAGGGATGTCCTTCATAGATCATCGTTTCAATAATTCTCATCATTGTACAGCTAAATTTGGACTTTGTTTTCAAAACTCTGTTTTTGAAAAACACAGGTCACCATCTCGTTTTTGTACAAAATTGTCAAAATTTCAAGTTCTCCAAATGTTGCAACGCAGCCTTGGTCTCCTTTGCCAAAGCATATCAGAGCCATCCCTGCAAAAATTATCAGAAGAAATCATTATTTCAACCAATTTTTCTTAAAAAGGGAAACCAGAAGTCAGAGCCTATTAATTTGAAAAAGTGTCAACACCCAAACATTACAAAATGGGTTTTGGTCAAGTAAAAATTAAAGGGGAGCCTATATAAAGACATTCCTCTTCATAAACAACCCATTCACCTCTCAAGAGAAAAGTGCATCCCTGCTAAGGCGATTTTACAAGTTATTGAGCAAATCGGGCAGTTCCAGGGGCGCGCTACGCATCAGCTGAGGCGCGCTACACACCCAGGGCGCGCTACGCATCAGCACGATTTTTCCTGTGTTAATTTGTTCGTGCGCTACGCACCAGAGGTGCGCTACGTGTTGGGCAAGGCGTGCTACGCGTTGGGAATTCTGCCCAGAAATTCGCCAGCAAGTTTTCAAATCCTTTTCTAACTCAAGCAAACTACAGGTAGACTTCATGTCCATGCCTTGTACTCATTTTGGCAAGATGAATGTAAATAAATTATGCTAGCTATGCCATGAAACTAAATGTAAAAACCCTAAGTTGCTGTGTGGATTCAAAGGCCTAGTTTGCTAGGGTTTTAAAATTATATGCTGCCAAGGTTTTCCCATTTTAGTGCTTCTTTTTCCCCCCATATTCACCAGCATTTCCCTTAAAATTCCCCATAAAATTCTACACTATCCCTCCACAAAATCCCAAACCCTACTTCACCCCAAACCCTACAATATCATAATTTCTATGCCCTTTCCCTTCCCTAAATTCCTTGTTTATTTTCATTGCCCCTAATTCCCTCATGTTTCCCTTTCCCTAACAATTCCCTTGTATTTATGTCCCCTTGGTAACAGCATTTTGAAAAAGGAAAAAGTCAAACAGCAGTCAATTGTGTGCACAGTCAGCATATACATTTCAGCCATCTTGTCTTCAAAACTATGTCAGAAACCGAATCAGCTTATGAGCAGAGTTATGACAGTGATTCAACACCAGAAATAGAAGCGCCAAGGAGGTATCACAAGGGTGGTAAAGGTGGTCGGCATGTCAGGGAGGAGCCCACTTCTTTGGCTCATTTGCAAGCTTGTCCACTTGCAATGAACTGTTTTCAGTACCAATCATGTTTTGAATATTGTGAGTGGATCTCACAAATCCAACATCACCGAGAACTAGTTCGCTTATTTGTCCTACATTTGCAGAATGGTCATGTAAACCTTGCTGGAGTGGATTTCACCTTGTCACCTGAGATTATTGCTCAGGCCACCGGGATACCAAATGTAGGGGAGGAGTGGAATAAGCGCCAGTAGTTAGACAGATTTCATTATGAACCATATATCAAACCTGGGTGTATGAGGCACTTAACTGTTGTTTTTCCTTTCAGATTCCTAAGGGATGAATATGCACAGTTGATGAGACTTATTATTCGGTATTTCACTTGTGAGGGCAGATTTTCACGTCTATATTCGTACCATATCCGTTTGTTGATGCATTTCACAAGGGTACGAATGATGAACATTCCATTTTTCATGTGTCGCAACATAGAGAGGATGGTGCCTATAGTACAAAGGAAGAGCCCAACACAGCAGCATAAGAGCATCTATCATTATGCACTGATTAAGATCATAGTGATGCATCAATTGGCACAGCAAGGTATTGCTTGGGAGGATTTCATTTCTCGCGACTTTTTCACGGTGCCACAGTCACCTCCCGAGATTGTCCATGATGAGGGAGGGCCTTCACATCAGTTTGATATTCCTGAGCCCGAGCATGTCAGCACTCCTTCATATGTTACATATCAGAGAGGCCACAGGGCCTTATTTGCATCTACACGGCGAGTATTATCTCCACCTAGGGTGGAAGGGGTCTCGCCTTCTTCATCGGCACAGAGAGTATTATCTCCACATCAGGTGGAAAGGGTCTCGCCTTCTGCAGCACAGGTACAGGTACAGGTACAGGATAGAGGCAAGCAACCCATATTTGATGAGGGACCTTCAGGAGATCCGGACACGGATATTATTGATCTTGATATCAGTTCTCCTAGCTCGGAGGTACAGGAGATCATTCAGCAACAAAAGGCTAAGAATCGCTTGTTGCAATAGAAGTTGGAAATGGCCAATTGGACAATCAACTACTTGGAGCAGCGCAACAAGTAGCTAGAAGATGAACACACTCTTTATGAGTTGCGGCGAATCCGAGAAGACCGAAACTTGGCCCGCAAGAGACCCGGTGATTTGACACCTATTGAGCGAGAGTCTATGCTTATCCGGGTGAACACTCATTTAGAGAAATTGTTAGCCAAGGCAAACAGAGACAAAGATATGCTCCGCCATATGAAGAATCATTACTGGGCCCGCATGCATGTTTGCAAAGCGAGAATGAAGGTTCTTAAAGGGCGATTGAGCAAGGCATTAAAACGGTGAAAAAGGCCCGATCCACTCCAAATTTTGGAAGAAGTCTCCTTGAAGGAGCATGGTACTTGATGATACACCTCCAGCTCAAATCTCAAAAAATTTGGAGACGTTTTGGTCAATTTTGAAATTTTTGTATTAAAAACAGGTTTTTGCCCTCAACGCTTAGCGCGCCGCGCGCTACCCTGAAGATGGGGAGGTCCAATTCACAAAAGGTCTGCATTTTTGGATTTTTCATGATGAAATAAACCTACTCAGCCACTGCCAAGACATTTCATCAAATTTTGGGCCCCCAAAAGGTCAAAACACATGCAAAAAATGACCTTACTGCCCCTTTTTGGACACACAGGAAGCAGTCTTGGGAGAATGCTCTTTTGGAGGGGAAAATGGGCACCAAATTGAAACATTCTACTTGGGTTGGAAGGTAGACATCTAGAACTTTCCAACAAGCCCACCTGAGCTTAATTTGGATGCCGGGAAGTGCCTCAAAAGTGGGCTGAAAGGCGCGCTACGCGTAGGGGTTTGGCGCGCTACGCATCAGGGTATTTTCCAAGTTTTTCATCTTCAGCTCAGGAAAACGCAGCTATTTGACCAGTTTTGACTTTTGATGGGATTTTTCACCCTCTTTGATGTAATTAATGTATTTTCATGTTGACATGACACTTATTTACCTATTCTAGAAGATTCATTCATAAAATAGCAAAAAATTAATGAATGAATGGGTTTCCTAGCTTATAGAGGCAAGTTGTTTTGATTGCCTAGATTGTAGTGCTTTGATTAGAATTGGTTGAAACAGCTCCTAGGATGATGAGCTCGACCCCTAAAGGCAAGGAAATGTGTTAGATTGCCTATATTATGTATCTTCTTAGTCATTTTCATGGTTGGACTCTTGAGGGATAAGCTTAGACTGTATTACACATTGTATCTCTGCAATTTTGGCAAAGGAAAGACCAGGGTTTTGCAGCACTATTTGGGATTCCTGTGGTTATTTGTGTTGATGGTGTGTTTCTCTCATGTACTTGTAAGTTTTTTATGTGTATCATTTTCCTACTATTCCCTTCTTCAAATTAAACAAATGATGTGTTGAGGTAGAATTCATAATCTTGTATGCTCTGCCTTTAAGTTTGTTTAATATCTATGTTTTCATCTGTTTAAGGAGAACTACTGAAAGTTTCTCGCTCTCCTTAGCTCCTCACTAGTCATATCTATCCATTCAATTCCTTTAAAGACATCAGGACAATTTCCTACCTTGCCCCAAAAAGACCTCTGCAAAAACTGTGTCATATCCCCGCACCCAAAATTGCCTTTCTCTGTTTTCCAACAAAACCCTAAAAATCTTAAATCAAACTATCTTTATCAATTTACTAGCCTAAAATCAGTATTCATATTAGTCATCTCAGCCCCTTTGTAGACCTTTTGCCAAGATAGACCTGGAGAGAGCCCTCTCCTGTCCTCGTAGGGCTAGCTACGAGGCTGAGCTTGGTTTGATGTTGCCTTGAGTTTCGCCTTCCTCAGCCTGAGGGAAATTCGAGCGCTAACAAAAAGGACGATCGTCTACTTTCGTGAGGGTTCTAGGAGATGGAAGAGAAAGTACATCAATAAGCCCTAAAGGCTTATCGATATGCGTGAAGGAAAGGTTTAAGGTATAAAATTGACATCACGACTATCTCAAGGTGTGGAAACTTGGTTCCTCCATCGCCCCATACTACTTCAGGTGAGACTTCAGTCCACGCTCCATAGACTGATGCTGAAAGGGGCAGTAGTGTAGGGATTTCATGGCTAACTAATGTTGAACCTAGGTCAGGGCCCATCAAGCCAACAAATGGTTCTGTTTTTGGGACCGGGATCTACATAATGAGATGTGTGATGTCGCATCATTGGAATCCAACTAAGAAAGAGATTGAAGATTGGTTGGATAGAAAGATCCACAAATTTATGTCGCAAGAGAACAAGAATCTGTGATTGACGAAATAATAGTGGTTGGACATATGTCTGTACACAAAAATACATGAAACCTTCCTTTTTGTCTTCCCAATTGAGTTATATGAGTGGATCCTGAAGTTGGTAGACAGCCAAGGGAGGTGAAGGCTTCACAATCCCATTGTCTAGACCCCAGAGTTAGTGCAGAAATTGGAAGCCTCTGAAGATAATATCGCGTGTGTTTTCAACCATTGGCTTGACCGCATCATGGGAGGGTTTGTGACAAAGCTTGTGGTTGATACTTCTGTCAGTTACAACAAAGCAGCGCGCCACTTCTTCAAAGGACCGTGAGGTAAGTATTTGAAATCACTAAATACTTGGATTAAGATGCTCTTGTGTGAAAAGTAGGTAATGCAGTTACCTTGATGTTTGGAGCTATTCAAAGTGGAAGGTATTTTAGGGATAGAGGGAGAAAAGGTCCTGAGTATAACCCACTGATTGAGCCTCCTTTGAGTGACGACGAAGGACTAGTGCAGGCTTCTCCACTGAGCACTTTTCAGTTGATAAGACAAGGGTTCCCTGGAATACCTACGTCACCTCCATCCTCATCTCATCCATCCGCACCACCTCCATCATCACCTCCACCACTCACCCCATCACCCACACCACCACCACCTCCACCACTATTCAATATTGTGAACTCTGTAAAGATACCTATATTCAAGGGCATAGGAAATGAAGATTTGAACTAGTTTTGGTTCATCGTGAAGACTGTATGGGAAGATCAGGGTATCACGGACAACCAAATGAAGAAAGCCATGCTAGTTAGTGCTTTGCAGGAATATGTACTATTGTGGTACATCAAGTACAATACTAATAACCCAATGTCCATGTTGGAAAATATCTAGACTACGCTAAAGAGAGAATTTAGTAGACCTAAGTCTCAAGCACAATCAATTGTGGGATTCAAGGAGATCATGATGAAGCTTGGGGAGATGACTTGGGATTTGGATCAAATTTTTAAGTGTATGATCCATGAAACCAACATGAACCTAACTGATGGGCAGCACCATGAATGGTTCGTGGCCTCATTCTTGTCCCACCTAAGAGTTGTGCTATCACAACAGAAGATTGGGACCAAGGCAGAAGCTCTGGAAATCACGATGAGACTGTGTGAGAAACAAATGTAGGATGCTAATCTGTGGGTTTAGAAGATTCACCTATAGCTACATAACCTTTTCCTCGAAATGAAAAGTCTGAAGAAAGACAGAACAGCTCAGTTGAAGGCATGCAAAGAAGTCTGGTGCTTGAAATGAAAAGGTCAGGGGGATGACAAGGATCATTGTCCCGTCTTTGTGAACTATGTTGTAGCAGGGGGACCAATGCCTCTAAGGACAAAGGCTGTAGTAGGGGCAAGTATAGGGCCCGTGCTATGGTGCGTTATATGCTAAGCAGCTGGGAAACATGGGACCAAAAAATTCCATTTACTGCAGAAATTCATACAGACACCACAACAGCTCCTCTACAATTTCTGTCCATTAGTAGGTCATGATGAGCACAATTTCCATAGTTACAAACTAATGATGGATAGGACACCTGCATACAGGGTGCAGGTAGAAACACAGCCTCCAGATCAAGGCATTGGGGAACGCAAGGTGAGTATCTAGGGCACGGCTGACGCCGAGGTGGAGGGGAGCCTGGTAGAGGCCGAGGGCAGCTGATTTGTTACAATTATGGAGGACCATTACATTACGCAAGAGACTGTTCGAATCTGACACGACTTTCATGACGCTATTGTACTCAGTTTGACAATGCAACTAAGGATTTCCTTATATTTTTTGCTAAGATTCAAGAAAAGGGAGCGCAACCTCCACAATTGACGTAGAACCTACAGATGATGAGGGCTGAGCCTCATGAGGAAGACCCTAAGATAAACATTATGCTATGGAGCAGAATGACGACTGGGGAGGATAAAGGGAAGTAACCAGCAGAAGCTGAATGGATTTGCAAAGCACCATAAAAGGAGACTGTGTTTGATTTGGAGCGCACTAAAGAAAAATTTATGGAAGCTAAGAAAAGCTTCACTGAGTGTTATAGAAATTTTTGGGCACTACAACCACAATCATAAATGTCCATAAACCAAGGGCTCTTACATCCCTAAAAGTGTTGTTCCAACCTCTAAAATAACAAGGTCAACTGATTACATCTTCTCCCAGAAGTTCTCCATGAAAAACTACTCAGAATTGGTCAAAACTGGACCATCTCACCTGCTCCATGGTCAAAGTGCACTGCATCCCACCTAAATACACATGGGAGGTGTGATGCATACTGAAAAGCCCTTCTATGGGGTGCGATGGGCGAGAATGGACAAATGGCAAGGTCAATCTGCGAGGTGGAGGATCATGGAATCTTCCAAAAACTTCTCCTGTGACACTTGCCTCTCTGCATTTGCCCAGGGATGAGTAAGAGATCATCAATCTCCAAGTGGAATCAAGAACTATCAGAGAAATGACACTAATCAAATCTCAAAAGCTGACTCACCCCCCTTGCAAACATCTATATATGGATCCCACATCCTAGAGATCCAGAGGCTGGAATTTTGTATCTTGTAAGGAAGTGCTACTGGTTTCTTGGTGCAACATCATAGTGTTGGGTGATCTAAGCTTTTCATGAGGTGAAGAAGGGATTTCTTGCTGAGAGGATGATGCTAAGTCAGAACAATTGGTTGTAATCCTCTTTGCTATTCTTGATTATTAATAAAGCTATTCAAGTTTTCCTCCACATTCTTGTATGATTGATGATATATGCATTTGTGTGGTCAATATATATCTGGTCCTATATTGTTTATGATAGTAGATCTATGTTCTTGGATAGTGTTATGCTACTTTGATTCTACAGGTGCTCTTTGAAGCTGGGTAGACGAGGAAGCGAGTGGCAAAGATCTATCAGAAGGGAGAGGAATCAAGTAAGGAACCAAGCGCAAGACAGAGGTTGGTCTCCTTCTTTCCCCTCTTATCTACTTCTCATAAAGGAAAACGAAAGTGGTTTTAGTTTGTTTGTTTCTAAGGTAGCTACCAACCTTAGTGGTACTAGCAGCTCTGCATAGACACTAGATTTCCCAATAACAAAATGGCGACTCCGCTGGGGAACGAATAGATTGTTTGTTTGCCTATATTTGCTTACTTTATAAACTTACAAATGGAGCCTGAAGTCATGCCAGGTAGCCTTCGAACTGCATTTGCTATGCAAGTGAAAAGTAGATCAATGTTGCTTCAGTCTATCTCCGGGTTTTGTTTATAAACTGAAAAATCGATTTACAAGCTCTCTAATTGCCCTTGTGGTGTCTCTAGTAACCTCCTTAGATCTACCCCAATTATTTATTTACTGATTACCACTTACTCGGCCTAAATCCCTGAATTGAGCTGCAAACTGTGACCTAGAACCCAGTTGAAGTCTCGTCCCTGGACCATCGCACTATCTCTTCTTTGGAATCTGGATGCATCGCACTTCCCGAGTGTAGTAGCTGCATTGCATCTCACTTTCCCTGTGTTACAAGTGCACTGGTCAGACTAGACCTCTTCTGCTCCTAGATTTTGGTTTCTGTGTTCACTCTTTTCAGCTCTATTCAGGAGTTTTGCTATCTGTATTCAGTATACCTCTATTGAAACCCCCTTCGTTGCCATTATTCTGCCTCCATTGTGCAAAGAATTGTAAATGTTTTTATGTATTTTGAGCCATTTTCAGTTCTCTTTTACAAATAAGTAGCGTAATTGAATTGTCATTTCTTGATTTGAAAGTGTCGCAAGTGTCGTTTTCAATAATAGAAGAGAATCCAATTGTTCTTGATAGTCGATTACACTGTTACTCTTGTATTTGATTTGAATTAGTAGTTTTTCAAGTGTCGAAAGCAAGTTTTCAATTCCAAATCGCAAAGTGTCGTCATTGTCTTCATTTTGTCTTGAAAAGAAACTTGTTAATAATGTCGCTTTGAAAAATAATTCAGATTTGCGCTTAGCTTTCTTTTTATCATTCACAAATTAAGAAGGCTGAAAACAAATACATTCATGTGCATTTGCATGTAGACTGTTTGATGGTTTGATTTATGACAGTGCATATAGTGTGTGCTCTTTGCTCTATGTTGAAGGAATTTCGCCTCTCTTTCCTTAGTAGCTAGGATTTTCATTGCAAAAAGAAGATTAAACGATTGTTTATCATCTTAGATTGCATTTTAGGAATTGTACATCTACATCATGTGGTGAACCTGAAAGGAAAATTTCTTAAGCAAGATCAACTGTAAAATAAATTTAATGAATCTAAAAATGCTTTGGAACCTAACGCACAACATTTAGAAGTCTAGGCTAGAGACGTATTCCGGCGTCGTAAAGCCTGGTAACTGTTGTTTTCATTGCTGGTTGGGTGATTCCTCCACTTTGAGACGACAAGTGCTAGTATGGACTTGTGCTCCCATGTACTGTCGAGTATATATTGGGAGACCACAATATGCTTTATCCTTTATCCACAGGAAGCCATGTCTACCGCCCTATCGATCGCAATGCACCGAACACAGCATTCAGGAAGATTGACTGCCATACCGTAAAAAGTGTTCTGCAGTTTTACGATTGGTTTGGTAATCCCTCTGTCTAGATTTCCAGAGCAGTCTCTTTCGTTCCTTTTCAGACTCCTTAAAGGAAAAGGTCCATCTGATCACTTGTCACTTCAGGCTCATTAAAAATCGAAGGCGACTAGAGTCATGTTTTGTTTTTTCTCGACTCTTAAAAATTGAAAAAACAAGTTGTGTCGAAGCGTCTAAAATTTATTTTAATCGAAATAAACATCACCTTTCCTACATTGGTCTTAGGTTGAGAAAAATGGAGTCCACCAACCAAGGAGTTCCCCTTGGAGGAAATCCTAGTCCTTTCTCCTCTTGGGGAGATGTTGGTGCGCCCCATATGGCCACATTGTCGCTTCCAGGATTGACAATCGGCTTGCCCGTATGGCTCTTCTCAACCTCTGTCGTTCAGAACACCATGATTCCTGAACAATCAAGTCAGCAACTAAACGATACCAAAGTTACCCCCCAACCCTCTACTTCGTCCAATTCTTCCTCTCCTCCTTCCTCTTCGCTTGATGAAGCTGGTAAAGCCAAAAATCAAGTAACTGAGAAGAAGAAGGAGAAGAAGAAGAAGGAGCCAAAGGTGAAAAGGGGCGACCAGGCATCGTCTAGCGAAAATCCACACACTGCACCATCCAGGCCTAAATCACCATGTGTCATTTGCAAAGGAGACCACTATCATCGAGATTGTCCTTGCATCCCTCGGATCTTAAGGGATTGGTCTCCTCGTTTGCACAATCCGGTGTCATCAACCTCTGATGATCATGTTGAAAGTACACCGTCAACTAGTGAAGGTGAAGCCCCTGGACAAAAAGGAAGATGTAAATTACCTTGTAAATTGTGTGAAGGCGATCATGCTATCCACTGTTGTCCCTTCTTAGACGAGGCTAAAAGAGTTTTGGACAACCGTCTGGTTTCACCGTTACGGCTTCGTCCTGGATATGAGAAGCTCTTGCCGAGTCCGTCACTAGTTGAAAATCTGGCTGACACACCCTTGTGGTCGGCCGAAGCGTCTATCATTGAAGATAAACCATCTGAATCCACACTAGACGAAAGCCAAAAGGTTAAGGCGACAGTTGACCCGGTCTTGCCTTCAGAGGATCCATCTTCAGATGATACAGTCACCGAAGAGAACAAGAACGACACCGTCCAAATTCTCTTTGTAAGCACAGACTTCGATGAACATGGGGGAAGTCTACCCGTTCCTTTACTACAGGAAGGAAGTTCGTAAGAGTTGTATCCGGACGTCTATTCGGTCCCACCTCCAAGCAACCTAGTTGTTTCCTTCGATTGGAATCTACTAGGCAGACCCCGCTTATCGGCTAGTGTGCCATTTCGAATCATTGCTCAAATATATAGAATGGTCATGGTTGGTACCATCATAGATGAAGGGGCTTCTGTGAGTATCCTTTCCTCAACTGCTTGGAAAGCGCTTGGTTCACCATCGCTTTTGCCTGAAATGAGAAATCTAACAGGATTTGACAAAGGAACCAATTGACCGTTATGGATCCTTCCTAGTGTGCCAATAACATTGAGAAAGAAAACCGTTCACATGAACATAATGGTAGTCCAAGAATCCCTAGATTATAATCTACTGCTTGGATGTGACTATATTTATTGCATGGGAGCCATTGTCTCCTCACTCTTTAGATTAATGTGTTTTCCGCATGAAGGAAGAGTGGTCAAGCTCGTAGACCAGCTCTCATTCCCCGGTTCACACATAGAAAATAGTCATATACAATCCCTGAATGGTCTTTTCAAGCAAGGAATGTCTCATCAATCCCCAGTCCGTCCTCCTGATGAGCGCGAGCAATTCGAAGAGATGATTGAAACCCAGGGGGCATGCACCCTGGCCTGTTTTGACAGGAAATCCTTGGGTATAGGGTAGGTTTCCACGAAGGATATATGACTGGTTGACACACCCATCCATTTAGGAAAATGGGGTTATACTGGAATAAGATACCTCTATTAAAGGTAGACCTTTCCTGATAAAACAAATGTTTTGTCTGCAAATTGAGGGGTAACCTGGAAACTCTACTTGACTATACCTGGGGGCATGCAAACCTTTTGGCATGCAAGTGAAGAGTGACCATTTATTTTTTAAATTTGTAGGTCCTATAACCCTTTAAACTCGTAGGATTGGTCGTTTCCTAACTTGCATAAAGAAAGGATGCGGGGCAAAGCTTTGAAAAAATGCCAATTATATGAGACATCCTTATTATACAACTGGATCGAGCAGTTTTAACGTGGAATTCAAGCTTGTTAAAAAATAAACATAAGCAATGAGCAAATGTTCCCCCGAAGTTTAAGCTCATTAAAAAATGAACCAATTTCCGGTAAATAACCGTCGTGAATGTATTATCATCAGCCTTTGAAGCCTTGGTCGTGTTCTCATCATCACCTCCACTCTGTATTGGCCAATCATTCACCTCCATTTGATTGTTTACCCTTTTTGAGGAATAGCTGCAAAGAGTGATCTTGTTAGCCATCCTTGTGACACTGCCGTGATTGGAAAATTCCAAACCTTACCTGGAATTAGCTGCTACCCGAACTTATCACTCGTTCCTCAAAAAACGAGTCTCCTTTAAGCTCTTTTCAACTGACTCGTAAAATATGAAAATATTTCCGAGCAATTGGCCTCTCCAGCTAATTAAAGTGACCGTAAGTGCTATCCCTCCTTTAGATTTTAATCTTTTTGGACTTGAGGGATTATTACACAAAAAGATTGAGCGCTTGTTTTGTTCGGCTCGTTAAAAGTACCAAAAATTCATCCCTTTTGTATTATTTTATACGTTTTCGGACTCAAGGGATTATATGCTGAAAAAGGATTATTGGAGTTTTCTTTACGTCCATTTTTTAGACTCTCTAACATTGAAAAGGACCGAGTTATCCTTGTCGTTAAACTCGTTAAAACCGAATAGCGACAAACTTGTCCATACAGACAAGAAAATTATAGAACAAGCATATGTTATCCTCCTCAAGCTTGACAAAAATAAAGAGGTACTGGTCAGCAATGACTGGGGAAAAATTGAGAAGAAAACTTGAAGAAACTTTATTGGTAGCAAGTCACTCTTGAACATGACACTTTCACTTCGCATCTGAGCCAGGTTGGGTTGTTCCGTTCACTGGTCATATCACCATGGGTCCATCACACCATCCATATTTGGGGTTAATGCTACCAATCCATCATGTCAGTGTCGCCGATATGTTCAAGAGAAGTTGCTCAGAGAATTCACCTGTGTCTCACCCACTGCAATACATTTACGCTCCATTCTTTCATGACCGCCACCCTGAACCTTATATCACCAGATCGTTTTCACCCCCATTAAAATCATTTGCTCCATTCCCTGTCATTGATGTGGGATTCACTAAGGCCCTCCTATGACGGATCGCTTCTTGTTGACATCAGCTCATTATCCAAGAAGTCGATCTAGGAACAACCCTTTCAGTACTTTGAAGCTTGCATGCCTCAATGGCAAGTTTCTCACTTCCGGCGATAGGTTTACATCAATGGCCTTCGACCGAAATATTTTGCATGGTGTTCGATGCCAAGTCCCTTTATTCACACCACATGAATTGTACTGTAGTACCTTGAGGGTCATCATCATTATCGGTGATTCCTCTCGCGCCTGTTAACAGCTTACATCATTGGCTGGTAATCAGGCGATGTCTTTCCATGTTCGACTCCAGAACATCTCTCACATGGATCGACTTGTACTTTGAGTGAAGATCGAACGAGATTGAAGACCCCGGATCTAGTTTCATCCATCCGGGCTGCGATATATATTCAGGAAAATAAAGACATCAAATGTACATCATTACTGCATAGATAATCATCCAACCTAAGGGATGATGGCTCTACCAGAATCATCAGTCTACACTCAGACGATTGTCTGTCTTATGTACATGAAAATGAATTTATAAAGCTGAGCATGGGAATGTCCACCTCAGCTAGATCATGAAAATATTATGAAGATAATGTATTGTATTGTATCTTATTACAGGTCACCTTCCAGCTCGAAAAAACTTTAGATCCTCATGATAAAGCATTTCACCCGACATCAACAGATTAACGACCTCATGCTTTAGGGGGCAACTGTTATAGACATTTTTTGGCAATGCAACCCCAATCATAAATGTCCATAAACCAAGGGCTCTTAAGTCCCTAAAAGTGTTGTTCCAACCTCTAAAAGAACAAGGTCAACTGATTACTTCTTCTCCCAGAAGTTCTCCATGAAAAACTACTCAGAACTGGTCAAAATTGGACCATCTCACCTGCTCCATGGTCAAAGTGCACTGCATCCCACCTAAATACACACGGGAGGTGCGATGCATACTGAAAAGCCCTTCTATGGGGTGCTATGGGTGAGAATGGACAAATGGCAAGGTCAATCTGCGAGGTGGAGGATCATGGAATCTTCCAGAAACTTCTCATGTGACACTTGCCTCTCTGCATTCGCCCAGGGATGAGTAAGAGATCATCAATCTCCAAGTGGAATCAAGAACTATTAGAGAAAGGACACGAATCAAATCTCAAAAGCTAACTCACCCCCCTTGCAAACATCTATATATGGATCCCTCATCCCAGAGATCCAGAGGCTAGAATTTTGTATCTTGTAAGGAAGTGCTGCTAGTTTCTTGGTACAACATCATAGTGTTGGGTGATCTAAGCTTTTCATGAGGTGAAGAAGGGCTTTCTTGTTGAGAGGATGATGCTCAGTGAGAACAATTGGTTGTAATCCTCTTTGCTACTCTTGATTATTAATAAAGCTATTCAAGTTTTCCTCCACATTCTTGTATGATTGATGATATATGCATTTGTGTGGTCAATATGTATCTGGTCCTATATTGTTTATGATAGTAGATCTATGTTCTTGGATAGTGTTATGCTGCTTTGATTCTACAAGTGCTCTTTGAAGCTGGGTAGACGAGGAAGCCAGTGGCAAAGATCTATCAGAAGGGAGAGGAATCAAGTAAGGAACCAAGCGCAAGATAGAGGTTGGTCTCCTTCTTTCCCCTCTTATCTACTTCTCATAAAGGAAAACGAAAGTGGTTTTAGTTAGTTTGTTTCTAAGGTAGCTACCAGCCTTAGTGGGACTAGCAGCTCTGCATAGACACTAGATTTCCCGATAACACTGAGGCCTCTACATAAGGAAGTCATGAGAAGCTAGTTAAATAAATGGACCCATCCATGATTACCACGCTTTTAGAGACCTGCATGAAACTGCTCAATGATAGTAAGGTTGTCAAGGGACTGCACAAACTGATCAATTGGTGCACTAGAAAGGACAATGCTACTTCCAAACCATGCATAGTCAAAAAGCTTAGTAAGAATAAGGAAAGGATTGGACGTGAGATGAGACTCACCGCGCAGATAGGGGAATATGAAATGGACCAAGTTATCTTAGATTTGTGATTTGACGCGAATGTTTTGCCAAAAAAAACATGGGAAAGAATGGGGAGACCCTTGCTTCAGTGGTCCCTAATCCAGTTAAGGATGCAAAATCAACAGAAAATCATCCCAATGGGGAGGCTGCAGGGGGTACTGTTGACATTGAAGGTGCGAGCACACTAGTAGATTTTGAGGTAATAAAGATTGTGGATGATAGCAATCCCTACCCTGCGCTCCTTGGGATCAATTGGGCCACTGGCATGAATGGGGTGATCAACTTGTAGAAGCAAAAGATGATATTTGAAAAGAAATCACTCCATGTAGTGGTGCTACTGGATCCTCCAGAAGGATTGTACTATATAGAACCAGTCCATGATTATGAATGTGATGATGTTTTGGACCAGATTTACAAGATAACAATGCAAGACCAAGATTGGGTAAATCCGACAGTAGACGGACATATTGCATGGGACTGCAAGAGCTCTTGCACATCAGATTCATTTGAAGAACTAGAGCACTGGGAGAACTGATTGCATCAAGTGTCTATGCTGCGTTGTAATATGATGACAAAATCATTGCACCATGTATCGTCAGAGGTAAGAAATCTGCCTCACTATGATGGGCTAACTGACGTTGATCTCTTTTTGGATGCATTTGAAAGAGAAGTGTTGGAGAAGCATCGCTTTCAGGCCTTGGATTGGGCTACACCTGCAAGATGGTGGGGTACGCACAACGATGATTTCAGTGATTGGCATGAATATAGAAGGATGATGAGAATATGTTTTGGACAACTGAAAGTACGGATGACAAACAAGTATGATGGAAGGGATGATCCATGCGATCACCTAACCAAATGGACTAAGGCTCATGGAGCAGAGCCCCAACCTTAATGGGTGCATTTGTTTTCTCATACCCTATATTTCATACCAATGAATTGGTACTTGGAAATAGACCTCCACCATGGCATTGAAGAATGGGACATCTTGCGCTAGGGTTTTATAATGACGTTCATCTTTGAGGATGGGTTTAATTATATTGACACGATGCTACAAGAGGTTAAAGCAGTGATCTTTAGGATACCATAGAATCATTTGGACCTGATTCAACCTGATTGGAATACCCAGTTGAACCACACACAAGAATGCTATAACCTGACCGCTGAATAAGAAGATGAGGATCACAAAAATATTAATATTCTGGAGACTGAGGGTCACCGCAAAGTTGAAGGACCATAGATAGAGGATCGAAACATAACCACACCACTAAAAACTAGACAGGTCAACATTGGCATAAAAGCAGAGCTGAAATTTGTGAAGATTGGGGACTATTGGGATAACACGATAGTAGATAAGGTCACTGAGCTCCTCCATGAATATCAGGATTTTTTCCCCATGAAGTTTTCTGATCTGAGGGGAATAATCTGAGACCTGGGTGTCATGAAGATCACCCTGAAACTGGATATGAAACCTGTGAAACAAAGACCTTATTGCCTTAATCCAAAGTATAAGGAAAGGGTCCACATTGAGTTAGATAAGATGCTTGCGGTGGGTATTATTGAACCAGTGGAAGAATCTAATTGGGTAAGCCCAATAGTGGTTCAGGAAAAGAAATAGAAGGAAGAAATAAGGATATGTGTAGATCTCCAAAAATTGAATGACGCTTGTGTGAATGATACTTTCTCGACCCCATTCAATGATGAGGTCCTGGATAATGTAGATGGACAAGAAGTATACTCTTTCACTGATGGGTTCTCTGGGTATCTTCAGATCAAAATTGCACATGAGGATAGAAGCAAGATGACCTTCGTGACTGAATGGGGATGTTTTCAGTACACCATAATGCCTTTTGGGCTGAAGAATGCACCAATGATATTTTCACGTGTAGTCATTGTGGCATTCAAAGAATTCATTCATAAATTTCTAGAGGTATACTTTGATGATTGGACAATGTGTGGATTGGTCAAGCACCATGTCGTGAGCCTGCACTTGATGCTAGATACATGTAGGAGATATCGAATCACACTCAATCTGAAGAAGTGTCTGTTTTGTGTCCCTTTTGGGATCTTGCTCAGTCATGTGGTATGCAGACATGGATTAATGGTAGATCCCGCAAAGATCATGGTGATAATCAACATGGAGTCACCGAGGAATGTGAAACAGTTGTGCACAACTCCAGGGCATACCAGATACTATAGGAAGTTCATCAAGAGCTATGCCCAGAGGAAATTATTGAAAAAGGATGCTACATTTTGTTGGAATGATGAATGTCAAAAGAGCTTGGATGTGTTAGCTTGTTGGGGCCTGACCTATGTTCAGAGTTAATTAGCCAAACAAATCCGGTATTACTGGCCCTTTCGGCAATAGTTCGCGGGGGGCGGACTGAGGTCTCACTCCAAGTAGTATGGGAGGGTGCTAGAACTAGGTTTCCACACCCTAGAGATGCCTGATGGGTTCGATTGGTCTGCGGTTTGTCCATGCACGTAGGTTTCCCCGCGCACTTTCCCTCTCCTCGCGGCTTGATATAATGCCTTCGCGTAGCCCTACCTAGGCAGTGAGCGCCGCACTCTGCATTATTACCCAAGACCTTGATTATATGCCAATGTCAGTTAATTATCTCTGGCTACTTGAGTGCTTTAAGTTATACTTAACAACATAAAGCATTCATACAGGTGCACACAGTAAATAAACAATATATTTGAAAATTATATCAATCATGCATTAACCCTAGAACAGTTACACAGAATTATAACCAAACTTCTCTTTATTGATTCTTTCCACAATTACAGACTCGACTCACCCTGCGCACTCAGCTGCAGGGGTCCTCGCACTCAACTGCAGACTACTAAGCCTCTGTGTACTCAGCTGCAGAGCCTTCTCCCACTCTACGACCAAAGGACACAGTTTACACTGCGACTCAATCACTTAGACTTCTCATGCTTCTATTATTTTTTAGTTCGTCTTTTACACTTAGAGCCTCACTCTATTTATACAATCCCATGGTTTGCGGACCATGGGTAGGTCTATCCAACCAACATTACATTACAAAACTAGGGTAGACAACCCTGTGACTCTATCATACTTTCGTGCCCCACACCCACAACTCGTGGAGCTTTACAATAAGATTCGGTCAAAACTTGGGCTTTAAGCCCCAAAACATGCCTTGGGGGGATTCCATGCCCAGCAAGCCCCCAACACAAACATTGTGACTCGCCCTCGAGTCACTCTATCAACGCGACGATATTTGCATGAAGTTCCTCCAACTGTTCTCAAACTACGCAGAGGTCAGCAGTGCACTAAGCTGCTGCTTGCTAGATCTGTTGCATACGTTTTTCAAAGACATCTGTGTCGGGAGTGATTCTCTACATCAGTATGTGCATCCCCTGCATGTGTGCGAGCTTGCCTTCGATTTCTGCAATGATGGTGAAGGTCTCGTCGATCCAAGGCTGAACACATGACTTTAGGATTGCTTCCTTGTGTCGTGTTGCATCCACCTGCTCCTTTATCTCTTTAGCTTGCTGCATTTTTGTAAGCCTCTAAGTGAGGACCACCATCTACACAGTTCCTCGAACATTGTCATAATGTTGTTGGAGTTCTCGTGCATCTGTCTCTAAGCACTGGATGTTGGGGTCCTCCTACAGATTTGAGAGGACCTCAAGTGATTCTTCAAACATATTGTTGTAGTTGCTCATTGCACCTATAATTTCCTCCAATCTCACTATCATAGCGCTAGTGCACTGTTCTCTAACTTCTAGGGGATTGGATGGCTATGCCTTTAACCACATCTCGATGGTCTAAAGCTTCAACTCTAGCTGAACCTTTGTCATTTCTTCCCTTGACTCACGGACCCGTGCTGCTAACCTATGGATCCGCGCATCTGCTGGTATGTCTATTGGGATAGCCAGCTCTGGGACGCTTTGGCAAGCGTCGTCTATCACCTATACCAGTTGTTGATTCTATGACACTAATTCGTCATGCTGCCAGCTTAGTTGTTCCATATTTTTTTATTCTCACTAAGGACTTGGAGCATGTGGCTCTCCCTATCTTGCAGCTCTATAGTTATCCCATCCTACAACACCTATAAGGTCTCGCGTGAGAGTGCAACTATATTGATACCAAGAACTTTCAGCGCGCTGATCATAGGCCTATTGGCCTCATTTGATGCCACTAGTGCCCCTTCCAGTAGCACTATGGTATTTTTCATTCGTGCGCGCAAAATTTTTCTCTGCTACTGTGGATATGACTACGAGGTTGGTTGAAAGGGTACCAACTAGAGGGGGGCATGCCTGTAATTCCTACAATTGTGCTCTGAGGGCTCCCAACACAATCTCGTTCTCCTGCATGAAATCTTGGAGAGCCTCATTGGTGACATCATGCACCATTTCACCGATGTCATGTAGATCACCCTTTGTTAGGGTGATCAGGTCAATAGACAACTTGGATGCGTTGACCTTCTTACGCAACCCTACACACTCTGTTGGGTGTTGGCACTTTAGCTGAATTGACGCGGTTCATGGGTCTGTGCCTCCCTCTTCTGTCTCTACTTCCTCTGCTTCCTGCCACTATGAAGGTGTTGTTTGGCCCTCTCCCGCCTTCATGGCTGCTTCTTGTGCTGCTATTGTGACCTTTTTCTGCTCAGGTGCTTTTTGTTTCGTGTCATGCTTTGCTTGCACTTTTGCTGCTGCTGCTTCCTTCCTTCATTTTTCAGCCAAATGTGTGATGAGCAGCTTGGCCTCATCTTTCTTTCTTTGTGTTGCCAACTTCTCGATCTTTGTGATGTGTGGGGCATGCCATTCCAGTGGCCAGGCCTCTAGGACATTGAAAATGATGTCGCCTGTGGCTATGAAGGGTAGCTTTGTCCACTATTTAGTTGGGTCCTTGTGTGCCCTAATATAAATGTTATACATGTCCACTTTAAATTCTACAAAACTCTGCATACTGTTGTAAACAGTGGGTGATAACTGTGTCTTACGGTTGATCCCCATTATGAGGTTCATCTCCATGAACACCCAGAAGCTTTTGCTGTCGTGTATATGCTTAGCATCCTTCGTGGCCCAGTGCGAAGCATACTTTGCAGCATCTGGTAAATACATGCCAATTATGGGGAATTGGCTATCCTCCAGAAATTCCCTAGCCATGAGCACTATGGACAACAAAAGCCATACATAGTGGAACATTTTGCCCTATTCCTAAGCTTTGTGACAATTTTCTAAAAACTCCTTGCAAAGGAATTTGGACCAGTTAAACTAGACCCCCTCCATGCACTACTCAGCCAGTGCTACCACTGGCGCAGGTACTTCGTCTGCGTGGCACTTATGCATGACCTTTCCTGCCAGGATTTAGATCACCACATGCACTACTTTCTCCTTGATGCTAGAGATGGCATAGCCCCTCTTCTTCTTTTCCAGCTTGTAATTTTTCTTCATGGCCTCTGCGATGGCCAAGTCACTGCCCTTCCCTTCTGATATGTTCGTGGGTTCCTCTTCTTTGCATGGAAGCGAGGAGATGCGTTGAATCAGGTTTGCCGTAATGGATATCAGATCCTCTAGCCACAAACACCCATCATGCACTAGACAGAGCAGCTGCCCCATAACGAAAATGGTTATTGGTGCATGATAGAACTACAGTACCCAGAGTAGATTCAGTAGCCTAGCCTTTTCACTCTTGGCAACCACTTTCACGGCTCTAGTTCTGTAGCCCCTGCCACAATGTTCTACTTGGGCTTCATAAGGTTCCTAGTCTCAAGGTGAGGGAACTTCTCGTGGTTAGTGAGGTCCCAATCTTCGAATTTCAGACTTGGCACACGTCCCAAGTGCGTGCCTTCAAACATAATGTTCTCTAGGAGGAGCGGGGTCTGGAGCGAGCTCTTGGTCTCATCCAGGTCCTTGGGCACTTTCACCTTCCCTTTTCATGGGGGAACATAGGCGGGCAATTTTGTCGCGTGGTGTGTAGGCTGAGTGTCCTCCTCCATGCCTTCATCCTCATCCTCCGCGATGATAAGATCCTCCAGATCTTCTTCTTCTTCATCTGTCTCTATGGTGACAGCTTTCCCCTTCTCCTCCATTAATAGTTTGTTGTGCAGCGGGTTCCGTGGGGACACACGTACGAGGACCATTGCTTGTTTGTCCTTCTTGGGTCTTAGCATGCGTGGTGATTTCGGGATTTCTTCCACAATCTCGATGCCATAAAGAACATCCCCCACAGTTAGGGCCTCTGTGGCCTCCTTGGTGGTTATTTTGTTATCTCCATGACATCCTTAGCTGTTGTCATTGTATCTGTGCAGAAATCTAGCACTCGTGATCTCAGGGGCTCAATGAACACTCGACACTCAACAATCAGGGCTCTGCTCAATAGCTCAATTCGCAAATGACCAATTATTGTTTGCTGGGAATCCCTTTGTAATTTATAGCACATTTTGAATTTGAATTCGACTGTTCCACCCCAAATCCGGTTCATTAATGCTCTCTTGGCGGCAGATTTTCCCAAATCTTGCCCATAAATCACGTCTTAAATGCTTGCCACCCACTCCATTTGGCCTTAAGTTAAGCATTACATTATGAGTAGTGACTTCAATGGTCACTTTCTAGCTAACCCGCGTGGCAATGCAGCCCCCCGTGCGCGGTTGCAGACCTTCTAAGTCTTTGCTTCTGGGTGCATCTCCAATGTCACACAGCTCCCGGGTAGAATAGTTTATAGTCTCATGCTCCCTTTCAACTGCCTGGAGCGCTAAGACTATTCCTTCCTTGGCTAGTTAGGTGGCTGCACCACCTATGTGTAGTCTCCTCTGATCATCTAGCATTCTCTTTGGGAAATACCTACCCTTTTCTGTTACTGGACGCACAACGCACCTTATCCTCTATAGCGCAGCGCCCTATTTAATTATCTTAGTAGTATGCAGTCCAAGCCAAGGCATCATACTGATCAATTCGCAGTGATAGTCCTCAAGCTTGTCAGCATGATCGTGTGCACCTTTTTTTATAACCGTGGTCTTCTTATCGAGAAACTCTTTCCTTATCTTATCTTCTAGCTTCTTGACTTCTGCTTCTACCAAAGCGCTTTTCCTCCTTAATTGCACCATTTCTTTTTCAAGTTCTTGGAGCCTAAAATTTTCATGTTAGATTTATGCGTCCAAGGTTTCTGTAGGTTTTAACCCCATATAGAAATTACCTGCATACAAATTCTAAAACACAGAAAATAAATAATGCGAGAGCAAAACACATAAAACACATACATAGATATTTTCCCCTGGATCCCAAAACCGGGACTACCAGCTTAATTTTTCATTATGTTCCTTTCAATGTTATAATACATGTTTATAAATGCCAAAGCATCCAATACCTTGGACCGAAAACCATCGTGTCCAATACCATGGACCGAAAACCATCGTGTCCAAAAAACATGTGTGAAAATTATGCACAAAACCATATGTGGGTCCACCCAACCTAACATAAGGTCCAAAACCAAAATTTTCTGGGGCGCTACCCCAGACCCCATAAAGTGGGGTTACGGGTGCCCCTCAAACCCCCTGTTAACTATGTGGAAAGAATATAACACAACCCAACATTCTCCCACTTGTTGTTTTCTTTCCACATGGGGGGCACAAGAGAGCTTAGTCATTTTTCCAGCCCTGAAATGCCCATTGTCTCTCTACACCAAGAGAACTTCTTAGAGCTCACAGATTTTGTCAATGCATCTATAGTATTCTTCAAAGTGTCCACCTTTAATAGCAACACCTTTTTGTCATCTATCATATCCCTCACAAAGTGATACTGAACATCAATGTGCTTTGTCTTTGAATGATATGCAGGGTTCTTTGCCAAGAAAATTGCACTTTGGCTGTCACAGTCTATCCTTATAGCTTCCTGTACTAACCACATACTTGAACACAATCTTTGCAACCAAACTGCTTCCTTGCTTGCATGAGTGGCTGCCATGTATTCTTCCTCTGTAGTTGACAGTGCCGCTACAGATTGTTTCTTACTCAGCTAACTAACTGCACCTCCAAATAGGTTAAACACATACCCACTTGTAGATCTTCTCTGATCCAGATCTCCAGTCCAGTCTGTATCAACAAAGCCATGAATATCGAACACTCTGTCCAATCCTGATATTCCTTGGTAGCACAAACCATAATCACTTTTGCCACGCAAATACCTAAAAACCCGCTTCACTGCTATCTAGTGCTCCTTCCCTGGTTTTGACATAAACCTGCTCAATACTCCCACTGCATGTGCAATGTCTAGTCTGGTACAGACCATTGCATACATCAAGCTACCAACTGCACTTGCATATGGAACACAGGACATGTCCTCTTCCTCTTCTTGTGTCTTCGGACACTGTTCAGTAGATAACCTCACACCTACGGGAATAGGAACCTTCATCTGTTTACTATCCTGCATATTAAACCTCTACAATATTGTCTCGACATACTTCCTTTGGTTTAACCAAAGCTTCCTCTTTGTCCGATCTCTTTTAATTTCCATGCCCAAAATATAGTTTGCAGCACCAAGATCTTTCATGTCGAATTTGGAGGACAATTGGGTCTTCAAATCATGGATAACTTCTTTGTCATTTGCAACTAACACATATCATCCACATACAAGACTAGATAAATAACACAGTCACTAATTAATTTAAAATACACATAGTGATCTACTTTTCTTTTGGTGAAGCCAAGTCCCCGTATAAATGTATCAAATTTCTGATACCACATCCTTGGTGACTATTTTAACCCATATAGAGACTTCTTTAATTTACATACCAATTCTTTCTTACCCTTCACCGCAAAGCCTTCAGGTTGCTTCATGTATATTTCCTCTTCCAAATCCTCGTGAAGAAATGCTGTCTTCACATCCATATATTCTACCTCAAAATCAAAAGCAATGGCAACAGATAAAAGTAATCTAATATAAGTTACCTTAGCAACAAGAGAAAAAATATCACCAAAATCAATTCCTGGCACCTAGGAATAACCTTTTGCTACCAACCGAGCTTTGTATTTCTCCACTTTTCCTCCTATATTTGTCTTGTTTTTGAACACCCATTTGCTATCAATGGGTTTCCTTCCAGCGGGCAACTCCACTAGATCCCAAGCCTCAGTTTTGTGCAAAGATGCCATTTCATCAACCATGGCCTCTTTCCAGAGTTTTCCATCCTCTGAATCTACTTCTTCCTTCACAGTTCTGGGATCATCGTCAGTAATAGATAAAGAAAAATTTGAACAGAAAGCAGATGGAATATATATTTTAGGCTGCCTTCTTTCTCAAACTGATCTTCTCACTGCCGAAGTTTGTTTCTCTTCATCTTCTAATTCCTCCTCTGCTATTGAGTTTGATTCTTCCTCCTTTAGCTCAAAATCTATCTTCTCAGGTTCCTTTCGTTGGATTTCATGTTTAATAACATCTTTCACCTCTCTGAACACCACATCTCGGCTGTACACAACCTTTCATGTGAGTTGGTTCCAAAGCTTATAACCCTTTAAACCATCCTTATACCCAATAAAGATATACTTTTCAGATTTACTATCCAACTTGGTTCGTTTCTCCTTTGGAACATGTACACATGCATCACATCCAAATACCCTTAGATGTGAAAGACAGGGTTTCTTACCAGTCCATACCTCTTGTGGAGTCTTATCCTCCAACGCTAATGAAGGTGACCTATTGACCAGGAAACATGCAGTATCCACTGCCTCTACCCAGAATTCCTATCCTAACCCAACACCACTGAGTATGCTTCTTTCCCTTTCCATCAACATCTTGTTCATTCTTTCTGCAACTCCATTTTGATGAGGTGTATATGGAGTAGTTTTCTACTGTGATATACCACACTTCTTGCAAAATTCTTCAAATTTCTTACTGCAAAACTCTCCACCATTATCTGTCCTTAGCACCTTTATCTTCTTCTCTGTCTAGTTTTCCATGTGAGCCTTAAATTATTTAAACCTATCAAAGACTTCAGCTTTCTTCTTAAGTAAATATATCCATGTATTCCTTGAGAAGTCATCTATAAATGATACATAGTACATAGACTTACCCAGTGATGGAACCTTCACAGGTCCAAACACATCACTGTGCACAAGCTCTAATATTTGTTTCGCCCTCTTACTACCAGAGGGGAAACTCACCCGATTCTGCTTCCCATATACATAATTTTCACAAAAATCAAAATCCAGAGAGATATTACTCATACCTTCTACCATACCTTTACCATGAAGTATTCGAAGGCCCTTCTCTCCAATATGTCCAAGCCTTTGATGCCATAGCATGGTCTTCTGTCCAGAGACCACTATATTTTCTACTCCAGTTTTAGGAACCAGAGAACTATTGAACCCATCAATAACAGTGCTACCTTGCATCTTGTACAGAGTTCCAATCCGAACTACCCGCATCAATGCTAGTGCTCCCCGAACCATCTTGCAGGTACTCTTCTCGAACACTGTTTTTACACTTGCATCATCCAGCTTGCTAACAGAAATAAGATTTCTGGATAATGTAGGAATATGTAGAACACTTGGAAGTGTTCTAACCCTTCCACCTTGCAATTTCAACTTTACTTTTCCATGACCAATGATTCTAGCCTTCCTATCATCCCCCAAGAAGACATCACCACCATCATATTTCTCATACTCACAGAACCACTCTCTATGGGGAGTGAAGTGAAAGGATGCACCTGAATCAATCAACCATGCCTTGTGATCTACATGTGTACTTGAAGAAGCCATGTACACATCCCCACCTTCATCTGAGGTGGTTTTCGCCTCTGCAGAAGGAGCCTCATCAGATCCCTTTCCTTTATCAGGAGCTTTAGATTTACAATCCCTTTTGTAGTGTCCTTTATTTCCACAATTATAGCACACCACCTTTATAGGTTTTCCTGGAGATTTAGATCTCCCTTTAGATTTAGATCTCCCACTCGATGAATTATTTTTGTTTCTGTTCTGGGTTCACCCTCGTATAGACAAGGCATCACCATTTTGGCTCTGCATATTTTTCCATCTCATCTCCTCCATTAGCAAGGATGAGACTATTTCATCAAAATGCAAGGCAGTTCCATTGCTACCTATTGTAATAACCAGACTATCCCATGAATCTGGTAGAGATCACAACAAACTGATGCACTTATCTTCATCTGAAATTTTAATATCAATAGATGCTAACTGACTTACCATAGTATTAAATGCATTTAGATGCTCTGTCACTGAGTCTCCATCTTTCATCCTCAGGTTATACAGCTTTTTCCACGGGAACAGTTTATTCACAAGAGACTTAGATTGGTACAAGGTCCCTAACTTGTCCCACAAAGCCTTCGCTGTAGCTTCCCCTGATACATTCGGCAATACTGAATCTAAGACACACAATCGTATTGTGCTCTTTGCCTTCCAATACAACTTCTTCCATTCTTCATTGGACACTGCTATTGGTTTAGTACCCGGATCTACCATGATCCACTGATCTTTATCCATTGACAGATCCTCCATCTTGAGTTTCCACAACTCAAAACTCTGACCATTAAATTACTCAATCTCTATCTTTCCACTGCTCGCCATCTCATTTCTCCACTAGAATCGATCTCGTAGATCTCCCAATGAACATGGTCTACCACAGGCTCGATCGAAACCCCTCAGCAACAAAGGCGTCCCCTTGAAGCCAAAACAGCTCTGACTCCAAATATAGGTTTTAACCCCATACAAAAATTACCTGCATACGAATTCTAAAACACAGAAAATAAATAATGGGAGAGCAGAACACATATAGACAGATATTTTCCCCTGGATCCCAAAACCGAGACTACCAGCTTGATTTTTCATTATGTTCCTTTCAATGTTATAATACATATTTATACATGTCAAGGCATTCAATACCATGCACTGAAAACCATCGCGTCCAATACCATGGACCGAAAACCATCGCGTCCAAAAAACATGTGCGAAAATTATGCACAAAACCATAGGTGGGTCCACCCAACCTAACATAGGGTCCAAAACCAAAATTTTCCGGGGCGCTGCCCCAGACCCCATAAAGTGGGGTTATGGGTGCCCCTCAAACCCCCTGTTAACTATGAGGAAAGAATATAGCACAACCCAACAATTTCGTGAACTGTTGCATCTATTGGTGTGATCATGCACAGCCTAAGTTCTCCAAGTATTATAGGGATTACTTCAGTTGCTTCATACTCCAGCCTAGGCGATGCCTGCACAGTCATGGTTTTGCACATAGTTCTATATGCCAAGAGAACTGCTAGTACGCGTAGGTCCCAGTCAACCCGCTTCACATGGTGGACCGTGTTTAGTGCCTCGCATACTTTGTCAAAAGCTTCTACATGAATATTCTTCTACGCGCTTGGTCTTACCATACTTCCTGGTCTCAAACAGAGGGGTTGTTCGTGCCATTGTCTTGCCTACAACGACATCTCGATCATGTCCCCTACCATGAGTACTGTTTTTATTCTTGCAAGTTTCATACCATATGTTGGTACCCACCTGGAAAGGTGGGCGTGCGTGCCGTTTCATCTGTCATACTTGTATTTTAACCACATATGAGGCTTCTCAAACTACATGTGCATCATCCTTCTGCTTTCATGCCAGTCCTTGAAATTTCTTTGGTGTGTACCCCACCATCTTGTGGGCATAACTTTTAGTACCCATTTAAGAGTGTCGAAACGTTGTTGTTCCAGTACTTCTCTTTCAAATTTTTTCAGGAAGTCATCCACATCGCTTAACCCATCATACGTAGGCAGGTCTCTTACCTCTATTGCTACACAGTGCAACGATCTTGTCATCAGGTTGTAGTTGAGCGTGGTTACCACATGTAACTAGTTCTACCATCTTTCTATCTCTTCATCAGAATCTGATGTACAGGAGCTTTCATGCTCCCAAGAGATTTGGCCATCCACAGTTGGATTTATCCAATCTTGCTCCCATGCGGTTATCTTGTAGATGCAGTCTAGATCATCATCGTGATCATAGTCGCGCACTAGCTCTGTGTAACATGATCCTTCCGCAGGGTCTAAAGGTACCACTATGGATAGTGACTTTTTCTTAAAAATCATCTTGCGTTTCTTTAGATATATCAGTCCATTCATGTCAGTGGCCCAATCTATTCATAGTAGTGCAGGAAAGGGATTGTTGTCATCAACAATCTCTGTCACTTCAAAATTTGCTAGTGCGCTCGCACCTTCGATATCTATTGTGATTCCCTGCAATCTTCCCATAGGTAGGATCTTTTGCTGGTTCACCATTCGTAGTTGGATAGGAGACCATTGCAACATAGGCATGCCCATGCACTCCCATGTCTACTTTGGCAGGACGTTCGCGTCTGATCCTAGATCCAAAATCACTTGATGCATTTCATATTCCCCTGTTACACAAAAATATCGTCACCATGATTATTTGCAGTCAGTATGGGTCTATCATCACTTGTACTGTCCTCCTGAGTAAGTCTAAGACCTCAGCTCTTCAAATCAAGCTTTGGAAATGGGAGAAAGACATTAAAAATCAATGTAACTCTGGTTCTGCACTTTCTCTCATGGTCACCTGCGGTCCCACACCTTCTTTGTACAAAAGCTGCGTACCTACCCGCTCCGTCCCTAACGGTGTAGGTGCGGACCCCTGTGAAAGTCAAAAGGCGCAAGTTTTATCTTAAAAAACTCACTTTGGGTTAATTCTAGAGTTTTCTAGAAGGAATTTTGACGTGGATTGTTCGCTTTGAGGTGGTTCATGCATCCCAAAAGAGAAGGAGCTAATCCCTTGACTAAAGGAGCTATCCCTTTGAAGGAGGGCTTTATCCCTTTAAAGGAGGACCTAGTAACTTCCCTCCATTGCACTATAAATACAGGCATTGGGGTGAGGAATAGAGAGGTTAGAAGCTGAACATTTTGAGGGTAAATGCTGGTGAAATTAAGACTTCCTAGTTGAGCTTAAGAGGAGAGATCACATACCTTTTTGGCTTCATTGGGAGTGAGTGAAACTTGTCAAAGTAGAGGAGACTTCTTGTTGGACCCTGGGAAGAGCTTGTACAACGTCAAGGCAAAGGTTGTAAGGTTCTTCTTCTTTTGAATGAATACAATCAAACTCATTTTTCTCAACAAGTATCTTATGTTATTTGTTTCATGGACTCCTTGACTTTCATGTTAAATATGTTTTATGCAATTGGTTTTTCAAGTGCTATTTAATTTGTTTGCCTTGTTTGTGTTTGCAGATTCACGAAAAGGAGCTCATTTGGATCAAAGGAGCGAGGGCATCCACAAGCTTGCGTTGGACCAAAGGTAGGCCCTAAAAACACTTGTTTGCTATTGTTTATTAAAGCATATTTAGAGAAAGATAGTGTCTGGTTGGTTTGCTTTTCATTAGGTCTTCTTTAGATTCTAGGAAGGTATAAGGTCTATCTTGTCCGCAAGATCGACTCATTCCGTGCGACATCCCCGATCTACGTGGTCAATCACATCTTCCTTCTTGTTCAAGTCATGTGCTTCCCGAGTTTTTGGACTATGCGTGGCTCCCCTTGCACGGTCCCAACACATCTATTTATGAGTTGTTGTAGCCCCTTCATAGCCTTGTTGTCGAGCAACAACTTCATGCATGTCTCCAAGAATGCAGTGAGCATCGAATGGTCCATTTCCGACTCCCTTCTATCCTTACTTTCTTAAGTGGATGCATTAGTGAAGCTCCTCTTAGCTTCCATGAAGGTCTCCTTAGTACGCTCCAAATTCTCAGTCCTTTGTTGGAGCCTTGCGAACCCAGGTACTTTCTTCAAGTTTCTTACCTTTGTCATCCCCTGTCATAATACCACTCTGGAGCATGATATTTACATTTGGGTCTTCCTTGCACGGCTCAAACCTCATCATTTGCAGGTTCTGAGTCGGGGGAGGTTGGAGTGCTCCTTTATCGTACCACCTCACTATCAATGTGGGACAGTCCTCCATCTCATAATCAAACTATGTAAAATATAAGCATGATGGTCTCATTGGATTTATACAATCGTGGGCATAATGCCTTGGCCCTCTATAATTGTAACATCTCAGCTGTCCGCGACCTCTTCTTGGTCCCATTCCACCTCGGACTCGCCCGCACCCTTGAAATCCAGTGTGTGCCATTCCCAAATTTTGATCGAGGGGCAGTGTTTCGGCCTAACATCTATAGATAGGAGTCCGATCCATCATCAATTCATAACTTCTACAGGTGCGCTCATCATGGCCTATTGACCTATAGAAATTACAAAACAACTGCTAGGAATTCTGCGTATACTTTTGTAACAGATGGAAATTATCTGCAGCATGGTTCCCTCCTATCTAACAAATTGTGCACCACAATAAAGGCATCGTGCTTGGTCCTACTTGTGCCTCCGGTCTCAATGGCATTGGTCCTCCTCCTATGAGGCAATTCGAGGACACTGGGTAGTGGTCCTTGTCGTGCCCCTGGCCCTTGCACTTTACACAGCATACCTCGTCGCATACTTCTAGATGAGTTGTCCTATCTTGTTTCAAACTCTACATCTCAAGGCACAAGTTCTTCAATTGCACATGAATCTAGTGAACTCCCAGGTTAGGATCCTGTATCGAAGTCTCATGCAATCTCATCACGACCTCCAAAGCTTCAGCTTGAGTGGTTAGCCTTTGTTGTGACAACGTGTTCTGGAGATGCAGTGTTAACGAGTCTACAAACCATTCGTGGTGTTGCCCATTTGTTAAGGTCATGTTCGCTTCACGAATTGTGCACTTTAGTCTTTTATCCAACTTCCACGGGGTTTCGCCTAGTAGCATTGATATTTCCTTGAATCCAATGATTGACTATGCCTCCGACTTTGCCCTGCTAGATTATTTGTTTAACATAGTCTATATATCCGCTATCCCTGCATTCAAATTGTCATTGGAATGCTTAATGTACCAAGACAGTGCTTGATCCTGCAGAGTGCTAACCAACGTTTCCTTCCTTATATTGTCATCCACGACACCCTATGCTTCCCATACCGCTTGTTACACTAAAAAATGTCACCATGGCTATTTGCAGTTAGTATGGCTCCATCAACTGTCATACTATCCTCCTTGGCAAGCCTCATACCTCTGCTCTCTATGTCAAACTCCAAAAAAGAGAGAAAGTCATTAAAAATCTATATATCTCTGGGTACGCAGTTTCTCTTAGCCTTACCTGCGTGTACGCACCCCAAGTTCACAATACCTGCGTACTTGTACGCTCTGTCTGTAAAGCAATGGGTGCGTACTCCTGTAAAGGTCAAAAGGCGCAAGTTTCACTCCAAAAAAGTTACTTGTGGTCATTTCTAGAGCATTCTAGAAGCTTGTTTGACATGTATGAAGCGCCTCCAGATGGTTCATGTATCCCTACCAAAGAGGAACTTATCCCATCAAAAGGGGAGCTAACCCATCCAAAGAGGGGCTTATCCCATTGATGGTGGACCTGATTAACTTCCTCTAGAGCACTATAAATATAGGCATTGGGCCAGAAGGAGGAGAGGTTGAAAGCTGAACATTCCTAAGGGTAGATGCTGCTGGAATTAGGACTTCCTTGTAGAAGCTTGTGAGGAGAGATTCCCATCCTTTCTTGTTTCATTTGGAAGTGGGTGAGCTTATCAAAGTAAAGGAAAACTCTTGCTGGGCCCTGGGAGGGACCTGCACAACACCAAGGCTCAGGTTGTAATGGTTTCTTTTGTTTCCTATTAATACAAATAAGTCCATTCTTCTCAACAATTTGTTATTTATGAGTTGTTTCATATACTCCTTGGTCTGTATGTTAAATATGTTTTGTTTTATGAGATATTCAGGTGCTATTTAATCGTTTGATTGTTAGTGAATGCAGGTTTCGAAGAGAAGGAGGAGCTCATCCAGATCGACGAGGCTGGACTACTACAACAGCGTTGGGTTACAGGTAGGATCTAAACACTTGATTTCTTGTATGATAAATGCATATTTAGAGAAGGATTGCTCTTAATTGTCTTGTTTGTCACTAGAAAGCCTTAAGCTTCTAGGGAGGTGGGTTGTGTCTGCACTATCGACTCTTTCTGTGTGACAAAATGGCGACTCTGCTGGGGAACTCCATTGATGTGAATGATTTTTCCTTTGTATGAAACTTTGATCTGAGAAAAGTCTTTTTCTTTCTGGTTTTTGGCTGTCTGACTGTGTTTTTGGGTGGGCTAGCTTAGGGTTAAATTAGATTTTAGTATTTCTTTGTTTTGCTAGAAGTACGCAGCCTCTGAGTTGAGCACAGTGCGTACATGTATGCACTGTAACTTTGTGCACAGAGCATACCCGCACCTGTGCAAACAGGTCGCCTGCGTACCCTGTCAAAATTAAGAAAATTTCAATTTTCTTCTTTTTTCCTTTTAGATTTTGTTTTTAATTTGTTTTTTCTGCCCAGATCCACTGGTTTTCTGCCATAAATCTTCACCTATGCTTGTTTCGTCAGTGTCAAGAGTTTTAGTGAAATTCATAGAGATTTTGCCTTAGGGTTTGATTTTTTAACTGGTCTTGTAGTGACTTTGGCGTTAGAGGTTGTCAAACTTTGGATCTCCCTGGTTTTGTTCAACCCTCTTAGGAGTCGGACCTGTCATAGAATTCATCCTTGTGAGAGACCTACCTTTGTGTCTTCTCTTTGCGAATCTCGAAAAAGTTTGTTGATTGAACTTTGAATTTTATTCTTGAGAAAAAGAACAAAAGATTTTGATTTTTGTTTTTGACTGGTTTTTGGTTCTGCATTAACTAGTCCTTAGTTGCATTTTGACTGAGTAAAACATCCAGGAATCATCTTTAGTAGGCTTTTGCCTCGTTTGATTTAGTTTTTAGGTGCATCTCTCTAGATTTGCTTTTGAGTGAAATTAAGTTGATTTGATTGCCATAGCTTTTTTAACTTTGATTTTTGTTACAGTAAGTTTTACATGCTTTATTAATTAGGAAAAATACAAAAATATCTTTTGAAGGAAAGTTTGCTTTGGTAGCATTTGAGTCTTTGAAAGGAAAAGGAATTTTCGTAGAATAATTAGTGGTCATGTGTTGTACGTTTGGAAAAGATAAAGAGATTGTTTCTTTGATTGTCTTTGCCGAGAAAGTTGTCTTTTATAAATTTTGCATTCTCCAACTCTCTTAGCTAGGGAATTCATTGAAAAAGAAAAATTAGTATAAGTCATCCTAAGTGCATCTTTTTAGAGGATTTGAGTCGAGTCTACACACCATTAGTTTTCATCTCCGCTACCTTTTGTCTTAAAGAAAAGCCATAAAAATTAACGCTTAAAGTAAAATCAACGTAGTAACTTTTTATTTACTAGGGCTCTGAAACACCAATATCGATCAGGCTAGTGTCTTGGAGTAGGAGAGTAATTAACTCTCCAAGACAGCAAAACTAAACAAGTAGCTTATCTTGTGGTAGGATAAATCCAACTGTTGCATTTATACTCTGGGAAAGCTCCTCTTAAAGGAGAAGCACGAGCTCGTGTCCGAACCAGTGAGGGGATCAATCCTCCCTCGTTGGGAACGACGCCAGACACGCACGTATTACAAACGGTAAACCTCGGATTAACCATTGTCGAGGAGCCAGGGGTCACTTGTCGGTAAAACCTTGGATTATTGTCAAGGAGCCGGCAAGGGGATTGAGCTTGATACTCTCCCCTTGCGTGCTGTCGGAGTGTAGACTGTTCCCCCAGGTGTATTTGTTGCTGTTGGTAACCTTAGTGACCATTATCTTTAGGATTCTACCCGAGGTGACGGTGGAGGGAAGATCCCACTGTACCTGGAGCAGACGTCGGCTAGACTCACTTGGATTTTCCGGGGGGTTCACTTCACTCGAGACGGTTAAAGTGGAGGAACTTGTGCCGGTCTATTCATTAAGCAGGTTTCCGGGGTAACTGTTCCACCCTCCACTTCTGTACTGAATTCGGCGATGTTGGGCTTCATCACCAACTAGTGTTTTCGGTCCGGAAGGCTACTGTTTGTGTATGGTTTGACGCCCTAGATTCCTTAGGTGTATTATTCAAATTTGTTTGGTTCTTTAGAGACTTTAGGTGGTTTGCTTTGAGATTTTACTTTGTTTGCGTGTGCAGTAGTTAAAAGTTTTAACTGTGGCGGAATTACCAAGACAGTCCCGTAGACTTCGGGGCAAGTCTCCTGAGATTGTTACCGTGGCCGATTTGTTGAGGAAGTCCCGTAGATTGTGGGGTGAACCTCCTGAAGACGTCCCGAGTCATTACGAAGGTTTGAAGGTCCTTGTAACTCCTCCTAGTGGCAGTAAAGTAGGTTCACCTGAAGAAGGAGAATCGTCGTTGGTAGTCCATCCAGATTACCAAGGTCTCGAAACAGGTTATAATCCCGAAGCAGTTGCAGTTTCCGAGCTTGCTGGTAGTTTTTCATCTACTAGTGATATAGGCGAAGAACCTGAAGTATCTGAACCTGTTACTCCAACTTCTAGTGCACCTGATTCACCTAGGGTAGAAAGAGTTATCACCGAAAATATTCCTGCTGGTTTGATAGCTATTGAAGAACTTGCTCCAGAGGAAGAATTTGGCGTTTCTACCCTTGAAGATCAACCTACTATTGATCTAAGGGAGCGTGAATCCATCTTTTACAGTCCTCCTAGAAGTACTACTTGGTACCTTTCGTTAACCAATTATTTAGACAACTCAGTGATAGGTTTTTCTCCACCTCGTACTCCTTTAAATATGTCTGGTCAATCGTCCGTGTTCACTCAATCTCCTGAATTTTTCTTGTATGGCGGTCCTTCTGTTCCCTCTAGGTATCAGTCACTTTCTGGTACTTTTGCGGGAGCATCTCCTCAACCCATTGAACATGGGTTATTAGCTGGAAACAATGGTAATAGACCGTTGGGTATAGGAGACATTTATATGATGTTAGGTTCAGTTCCCCGTTCTCAACCTCAAGGTGGCCAATTACCGCCTGGGGGGCAGCCTCAATTAACGCCTGGGGGGCAACCTCAAGGTACACAAGTTGCATCTGGGGGGCAACCTCAAGGATAGTATGTACCCATAGTACAACACATTCCTCAAGGTCAACCCCAGCCTCAATACGTACCCCAGGGTCAACCTCAGTATCAATATTTACCTCAAGGGTATCAACCTCAAGGTCAAGGTCAACCTCAGTATCAGTATTTACCTCAAGGGTATCAACCCGAAAGTCAGTACTCGAGTCAAGGTTATCAACCACCTCAAGGTCAATCATATGTTCAAGGTACGGGAACTGTGCCTTTCAGTTATCAATCCTACCCTCAATCCGGTTCTGGATCTCAATATCCTCAACCTGTCATGGGTCAATACCCCGGAATGAACATAGTGTGGGATCCATCGCAAGTTCAACAGGTATTGCAGCCAAGTGTATAGTTGTCATCTCAAGCCGGACAACCCTTAGTTGCTGGTCCATCCCAGCAACCAATCCAGTCTAATGTTCAAACTTCTGTACCTTTGGTAGTTACTCAGTCGCCAATTGCACCTAGTACTCCATCTCAAATGACTGTTGCAGCTACCGCAACATCTGTTTCTTCCACCGCACTTACTTCTGGCGTATCGACAGCTCCGGTTTCTACTGTCTCTGCCACTACTCCGCAAACATCTTTACCATTGTCTGGATCCATGATTCAAACTACGGTTCAGATGCCTGTGGGGCAGCCTGGTTTAAGTACAGTTGTCACTAGTCAACCACAATTTGTTTATCAATCGTACCAGGGACAGTACCAATACGGGCCTGCTGTCCAACAACCGGTTTACCAGTATCAACCGTATCCTGAGTACACTTATCAACAACCACAGCAACCCCAGTACGGTCCGGTTAATCCTGGTTTTCCGGTAGGATACAATATCCCGAATGCAATTCCTGTTCCAAGTTATCCTAGATATCCTCCTCCTGGGACTGGTCTTGTGACCCAGAGTTTTAGGGATCCTAATCGGCAATTGTCGTTTATCGCAACTTTGGATTTACCAGACTTGACGCGCCTAATGAACGATCCAATAAATTATCTTCTGTTTTGGCTGCCAATGCCAAATAAGTTGCCCAGTGACATACCCAAGTTCGAAGGCAAGTCTGGAGAGGATCCATCAAATCACGTGATGACTTACCACCTCTGGTGTGCTTCAAATTCTATCTCGGATGATTCTATCCATTTACGTCTTTTTCAGTGTACACTCATTGGTCTCGTGGCCAAGTGGTACATTGAGTTACCACGGGCCTCTTTTTATAATTTTAGTCAGTTAGCTACCTTGTTCTTAACACATTTTCAGTTGCCGGTCAGGTATGATAATGGCACCGAGTTATTAACTTCATTAAAACAGTCGACGTCCACTTATATTTCTGATCATATTCATGAATGGAGACGTCGAAGGCGATTAGTGAAAGTTTTTATCCCGGACCAAATCTTAGCTGAATGGTTTGTTAAATCATTACTACCGAAGATTACTGAAGATGTAGCTAAGGCCAGAGTAGTTACTGAAGAGCAAGTAATTGCTCAAGCACAGTACCTTGACTTAGTTTATACTCAGTCGGGTACGTTACACGAAAAGATCCTAGATCTTCCAAAGTCAAATCAAATTGCTGCTGCTCCTTCGGGGTCTCATGTTGCTGATGGCATGATTGGTACGGTAAATACTAAAAGCAAGAAGAAGTCTTCAAACAATTCTTCGCCCATTATAACCTTACTAGACTCCCCGACAGGAGAATCTTCTCCTGAAATTTCCGTTGATATTCACGCTGTAGAGTCATCTACGGCTAAATCAAAAAACGGTGGGAAGAAGAAAGGCAAGAAGAAGGATAAAGAAGACAAGGCTCCAAAGGAGAAAAAAGAAAAGTCGGAAACCAATGATGAAAAGCGCAAACCTCGATATCCTTGTCTTATTTGTGAAGAGGATCATTTTACAAGAGATTGCCCTCATCGGGCCGAGGTTGTGAAAATCGTCAAGGTTTCCCCAACTCCTGCTGTTTTGAAAGATCCATTTCCAAAGCAGGAGAGTAAGATGATAGGTTCTTCCTCGAGTGCCAGTGAAGAACCCATATTGATGATGTCTCATGTACGGATTGCGACTCGATCACATGATTATGGTAGTAAAAGTCCTGTTGATGGATCGAAAGAAGCAGAATCTTCTCAATCAAATCCATCAACCTCAGCTCCCGTTCCAATCCACTACAGATCGAGAAACCTAACCCTGACTTAGTAATCAAACCGCCCGCCAAGGGTGTACTTCGAAGGTCTGCTTTCAATCCACATGCGAGAGTAGCCCAGAATTACAACATTGTTGAGGATTTAGCTGTTTCACCCTCAGCAATGTCGGCTTTAGAAGTGCTACAATCATGCCCAGCACAACGAAAATTACTTTTCTCAGCTATAGGAGCTGTTGATGTTCAGGACCCGAACCTAATAATCTTTGATCTAGAAAATAGTACACCGCGTCTCCCTCATCAGATGGCTTTCCAGATTCCAGTGATAGTAAAAAACAGGCCTATTCATCGGACTGTAATTGATGAGGGAGCTTCCACGTGTATTATGTCGATTCAGTGTTGGAGATCACTTGGTTCTCCTTCACTGAACCAATCCCCAACAATTCTTAAGGCCTTTGATGGCCGTGGGTTCCATCCGTTTGGCATTTTACAGGATTTGCCTATAGGGGTTGAAGGAAAAACCGTTAGTCTGGATGTGGAGGTGGTTGATGCCCCTCTAGACTACAATCTTCTCTTGGGTCGAAGTTGGTCTTACGCTATGACAGCGGTCGTCTCATCGGTCTTCAGAGTTATAAAGTTTCCACATAATGGCAAGATCGTGACAATAGACCAGCTGGCTTTCTTTTCATCCGACCCAGCCTCTTCAGAGAGTATCCAGCATGTTGGTAAAACGACTATCCCTTATAAGGATGTTGGCGTAGGATTAGTTAAAGATTCCGGTTTACTGGGAACTTTTCCTTTTCCTCCAATCAACGCAGACCCTTCATTCGCATTCATTCATATGATTACGTCAGATACTATTATTTACGATGATCCTTGGATTGTCCCATCTGAATCTGAGATAGACTCATTCGGTGATGCTCTGCCTTTGAGTCCATATGAAATTGCTTATGAAGCCGTGTAGTCTTTTACCGACTCTCGTTCAACCCAGATCGACCAAATGAATGTGGTCGGTGAGGAATCATTGACTTTCGATCAAAGGATTCCATGACATGTTCGACATCAACCCATTCATTCGCATCTCATGGATTGTACTGGGTACTTTGAGAACCATTGACATCACTTGTGGTCTCTCTCACGCTTGTTAACAGTTTACATCATTGACTGGTAATCAAGTGGTTTCTACCATGTTCGACATCAACTCATTTATTCGCATGGATAGAATCGTACTAATTCAGGAAGTAGAAATGAAGACCCTGGATCTAGTTTCCACCATCCAGGCTGCGAGGAGTTTTGTATTCATTATACAGTAGACTAATCATAAATAGATGGTTGCGTCCATACTGTGTCTACAAAAGTCTATGATTATGATGTACTGCAAAATCATTCCTATATCAGAGCAGTAGATAGTAAATTAGTTTAAGTTTTCAATCTGAGTATGGGAATGCCTACCTCAGCGATGATAACATCTTATATATGTATTTTGTGTTGAATACTTGCAGGTTCCGACTGGGCTCTCCACAAGATAATCCTTGAAATGATAAAGTACTTCACCCTTCCTAGATGATATAAAACCCTAATCTACCATAGGCTTCACACTTTAGGGGGCAATCTGTTACACTAAAAAATGTCACCATGGCTATTTGCAGTTAGTATGGCTCCATCAACTGTCATACTATCCTCCTTGGCAAGCCTCATACCTCTGCTCTCCATGTCAAACTCCAAAAAAGAGAGAAAGTCATTAAAAATCTATATATCTCTGGGTACGCAGTTTCTCTTAGCCTTACCTGTGTGTACGCACCCCAAGTTCACAATACCTGCGTACTTGTACGCTCTGTCTATAAAGCAATGGGTGCGTACTCCTGTAAAGGTCAAAAGGCGCAAGTTTCACTCCAAAAAAGTTACTTGTGGTCATTTCTAGAGCATTTTAGAAGCTTGTTTGACGTGTATGAAGCGCCTCCAGATGGTTCATGTATCCCTACCAAAGAGGAACTTATCCCATCAAAAGGGGAGCTAACCCATCCAAAGAGGAGCTTATCCCATTCATGGTGGACCTGATTAACTTCCTCTAGAGCACTATAAATACAGGCATTGGGCTAGAAGGAGGAGAGGTTGAAAGCTGAACATTCCTAAGGGTAGATGCTGCTGGAATTAGGACTTCCTTGTAGAAGCTTGTGAGGAGAGATTCCCATCCTTTCTTGTTTCATTTGGAAGTGGGTGAGCTTATCAAAGTAAAGGAAAACTCTTGCTGGACCCCGGGAGGGACTTGCACAACACCAAGGCTCAGGTTATAATGGTTTCTTTTGTTTCCTATTAATACAAATAAGTCCATTCTTCTCAACAATTTGTTATTTATGAGTTGTTTCATATACTCCTTGGTCTGTATGTTAAATATGTTTTGTTTTATGAGATATTCAGGTGCTAGATAATCGTTTGATTGTTAGTGAATGTAGGTTTCGAAGAGAAGGAGGAGCTCATCCGGATCGACGAGGCTGGACTACTACAATAGCGTTGGGTTACAGGTAGGATCTAAACACTTGATTTCTTGTATGATAAATGCATATTTAGAGAAGGATTGCTCTTAATTGTCTTGTTTGTCACTAGAAAGCCTTAAGCTTCTAGGGAGGTGGGTTGTGTCCGCACTATCGACTCTTTCCGTGTGACACCGCTTTTACCAAGAACCAAAATTGGTCCGAATATTCATTCCCTACTCCCTTGAACACTGGTAGCTTTATCGCACTAGCCATACTGCTTCGCGGTGGTGGCGAAGGTGGTATGGGCGAAGTCAGGGGTGAATGTCAGGTGGAAAGAGTCGATAGTGCAGACACAAATCAACCTCCCTAGGAGCCTAAGACTCTCTAGTGACAAACAAGACAAACAAGAGCAATCCTTCTCTAAACATGCATTTACTATATAAGAAATCAAGTGTTTAGATCCTACTTGTAGTCCAACGCTGTTGTAGCAGTCCAGCTCCGCGGATCCGGATGAGCTCCTCCTTCACTTTGAAACCTGCATCCACTAACAATCAAACGATTAAATAGCACTTGATAATCTCATAGAATAAAACATATTTAACGCATAGACCAAGGAGTACATGAAACAACTCATAAATAACAAGTTATTGAGAAGAATGGACTCATTTGCATTAATAGGAAACAAAAGGAACAATTACAACCTGAGCCTTGGTGTTGTGCAAGTCCCTCCCAGGGTCCATCAAGAGTTCTCCTTTACTTTGACAAAGCTCACCCACTTCCAAATAGAACAAGTAAAGATGACAATCTCTCCTCACAAGCTTCTAAATGGGAGTCCTAATTCCTGCAGCATCTACCCTTAGAAATGTTTATCTTTCAACCCCTCCTCCTTCTGGCCCATTGCCTATATTTATAGTGCTCTAGAGGAAGTTATTCAGGTCCACCATCAATGGGATAATCCCCTCTTTGGATGGGATAGCTCCCTTATTGATGGGATAAGTTCCTCTTTGGTAGGGGTACATGAACCATCTGGAGGCGCTCAATACACGTCGAACAACCTTCTAGAATGCTCTAGAAATGACCACAAGTAACTTTTTAAAGATGAAACTTGCACATTTTGACCTTTACAGGGGGACGCACCTGCCCCTTTACATACAAAGCGTACAAGTACGCAGCTTTTGTGAACATTGGGTGCGTACCCGTAGGTAAGGTTGAGAGAACCTGCGTACCCAGAGATAAATACATTTATAAAGACTTTCTCTCTTTTTGGAGTTTGACATGGAGAGCAGAGGCATAAGACTTGCCTAAGAGGATAGCATGACTGTTGATAGAGCCATACTAACTGTAAATAGTCATGGTGACATTTTTTAGTGTAACAGATTGCCCCCTAAAGTGCGGAGCCTGTAATAGATTAGGGTTTTGTATTATCTAGGAAGGGTGAAGCGCTTTATCATTTCAAGGATTATCTCGTGGAGAGCCTGGTCAGAACCTGCAATTTTCAACACAAAATACATGTATAAGATTATATCATCACTGAGGTAGGCATTCCCATACTCAGATCAAAACTTTAACTAACAGACTAACTACTCTGATATAGGAATGATCTTGCAATACATCATAATCATAGACTTTTGTAGACACAGTATGGGTGCAGCCATCTGTTTATGATTAGTCTACTTAGATAATGAATACAAAACTCCTCGCAGCCTGGATGGTGGAAACTAGATCCAGGGTCTTCATTTCTGCTTCCCGAATTGGTACGATTCTAGCCATGCGAATAAATGAGTTGATGTCGAACATGGTAGAAACCACTTGATTACCAGTCGATGATGTAAACTATTAACAAGTGTGAGAGAGACCACCAGTAATGTCAATGGTTCTCAAAGTACCCAGTACAATCCATGAGATGTGAATGAATGAGTTGATGTCAAACATTTCACGGAATCCTTCGATCGAGAGTTAATGATGTAAACTGACGTCAAAGGCGAGAAACCTGCCATTGATGCATGCAGACTTCAAGGTGCTGACGATTTCTAAGTCATCTCTCTAGATAATGTGCTGATGTCGATAGAAAGTGACCCGTTGCAGGCAAGCCCACAACACGAAATCATTTGTTCAAGTTGAAGAAATGTTGTTGTAAGGACTGACTCAAGGATGGTTAAAATGGATGACAAGTATTTCGCAGATGAAAGTTTTGTTTGCAGACCTCTTGAACACATAACGACACAACAGATGGCTTGGTGATAAATGACTCAAAGTTAATCCCCGGAACCCGGCTGAAGACTTTCAATGTGGTTTGATCAACTGTGAGGTAAATGATTTCCCAACCCAGATGAATGAAAAGTGTCGTGTCCAAGAGTGGTAATAAAGTTTCTTCTGAGACAAAAGGTAACAAATAGGTTCATTCTTCTCTCTTTTCCCCCACCATTTCTGGCAAGTACCTCTTTATTTTTAACAAGCTTGAGGAGGATAACATATGCTTGATTATAAGCTCATCCTTCGGATGAGTCCAACCTAGTTTTGATTCGAACCCTAGGAAGGAGTGGTTCGTTCCTGTTTGTAATTGAACAGGTCCTTTACTGTGAAATTTTAACGAGTCCAGTATAGGAGAAACTCGGCGTTTTTCAATTTTAGAGAGTCTGAAAAACTTAAGAAGACTCCAAGTTGAACTTTTTCGTAGATTTGTGTCCCTCAAGCCCGAAAAAGTATAAAATAATACCTGGGGGAACCGCTTGATCTTGCGACCAAGGAGTACTTTCATAATTAGTGCCACTGACCTGAAAAGTAAAAAGCGATCAAGGACACGTCGTTTTATTTCCAATATCGAGTTTGAAACGACAAAAACCCGGCAATCTTTTCCTGATTTTATGGTCAGAAAAGAGCTATAAGGGGACCGTCTTTTAATTCCGTTTTAACGAGTGTAAAAGAAACGCTCGGCAATCTTTTCATATTTTAGGAGTCAAAAAAGGGCTTAAAAGATGACTCTGAGGTTTCATTTTTTCGTAAGTTTTAACGAGTTCGAAAAAATGATAAAAATGTACTCATGGTTTTCATTTTTTCGTAAGTTTTAATGAGTTCAAAAAAATGATAAAAATGTACTCATATGGCCGACTTTCAATTTAATTTACGAGCAGGAAAAGATGGAAAGAACTCGGCGTTTTCATTTATTTTACGAGAATGAAAGATAGCAAAATAATCTCGAGATTTTCATGAGTTTAACAAGTCTTGAAAATAACCGAAATTGACTCGAGATAGGTTTCATTTTTACAAAAGCTTGAAACAGAGAAAAACTATGCTTTAAAGTAGTTTCATTTTTACACAAGCTTGAAACAGAGAGAAAACTGTGCTTGATGCCGCCTAAGCGTAACCGCTAGAGCGCATGCCCCCCGGCTTCATTTCATTCAACCAGTTGGATGAAATGAAGGTTGAGTTGCGAGATCATTTGAAAGACTCGACCTAAAACTGTAAAAAAATTATGCAAAAAACTGAAACAACTAACCTAAATACTTAACATTTATGATATCTAGTCAATCTCTCGACTCAAGTAGAGGAGGATTTGTTTCATTTTTTAACGAGCTTGACACAGGAAAAGAACTATGCTCGGATTCGGTTTCATGTTTATGCAAGCTTGAAACGAAAAACTATGCTTGTTATAAGTTCACATGCCCCCCAAGCTTCATTGCATTCAATGAGGTGGATGGAATAAAGCTTTACTTTCAAGATCTTGGAAAGACTTGTGGGAGTTGTTTCATTTTTTAGTGAGGTTGACACAGGAAAAGAACTATCCTCAAAACCCTTGTTTCATTTTTTAAACGAGCTTGACACAAGATAAGGAACTATGCTCATAACTACTCTCTACAATCTACCTAACAGAAAACTCTACTCTAAAAACCTTGATTCATTTTTTAACGAGCTTGACACAAGACAAGGAACTATGCTCTAAAGTCCTTGTTTCATTTTTTAATGAGCTTGACACAAGACAAGGAACTATGCTCATGACTACTCTCTAAAATCTACCTATCTAACCTATCCTTGTTTCATTTTTTAACGATCTTGACACAAGACAAGGAACTATGCTCTAAAGTCCTTGTTTCATTTTTTAATGAGCTTGACACAAGACAAGGAACTATGCTCATGACTACTCTCTAAAATCTACCTATCTAACCTATCCTTGTTTCATTTTTTAACGAGCTTGACACAAGATAAGGAACTATGCTCAAGAAGTTCGCATGCCCCCAGCATAATGACGCTAATCAAGGTACATGCCCCCCAAGCTTCATTTCATTCAACCAGTTGGATGGAATGAAGCTTTACTTTCAAGATATTGTAAAGATTCGACTTGAAAAGGGAGTTGTTTCATTTTTTAACGAGGTTGACACAAGAAAAGAACTGTCCTCATACTCACTGATTCATTTTTTTAACGAGGTCGACACAGTAAAAGGAACTTTCCTCACACACACTGATTCATTTTTTAACGAGGTTGACACAATAAAAGGAACTTTCCTCACACATCCTATTTTCTACAATCTACCTACTTATCCTAAAATCTAGCTGATTCATTTTTTAATGAGGTTGACTCAGTAAAAGAACTATCCTCATGCTAGCCTGTTTCATTTTTTAACGAGGTTGATACAGGGAAAAAACTATCCTCATGGACACCTGTTTCATTTTTTAAGGAGGTTGGCACAGGAAAAGGAACTGTCCTCGCTCACACTGATTCATTTTTTAACGAGGTTGACATAGTAAAAGGAACTTTCCTCGTACAACCCTGTTTCATTTTCTAACGAGGTTGACACAGGAACAAAACTATCCTCGTGGTCACTGATCATGGCTTCCAACTAGAAGAAAGACATGTCAATGGACACTCCTTGATCATGGCTTCCAAGAGGTCTTCATCAGAAGGAAGAATACTTCTCTGGAAGGAACACATGTCAAGGGACTCAAAAGGGATAAGAACATCGTGTTCAAGTAATCCCACAGAGTTTTCCATGTCAATTACCGGATCTAAATCAAAGGAAGATGAGCAAACAGTGAGAGGCTCACTTACATCGGTAACTGAAAACATGGGACCAGTTGCCACATAATTAACCCGTGGCAGGGTAGATACCACTTTAGAATCAGGAACATTTAGGGGTGTCATATTATTGGTAGTTGAAACAAGACTAGGGAACGAAAGCTGGTCTATAGTCACAACACTGCCATTGTGAGGGAAAGACATCACGCGAAAGAGTGTCGATACGACAACTTTCATTGCATAAACATAGTCTCGCCCAAGGAGTAAATTGAAATCCAAGGGACCTCGAACTACCATAAGATCAATACAGACAGTTTTACCTTCCACGGTAATAGAAAACTTAGGAAGGATCCCTAAAGGTTCACTAATGGTTCTGTTAAAAGCTTTCAGATTCTGCGTAATAGGCGCAAGCTGAGGGGAACCCAAAGCTTTCCAAACAGTTGAGGATAAAATACTAATAGAAGCACCTTCATCTACCTGAGTACGATGTATGTCCCTACCACCAGCCTTGACAATGATTTGGAAAGGGATGGAGGAAGGAAGATGAGGTTCTGGCAGTCTATTCCAATCAAAGGAAAAGACCTTAGTGCTTGGAGGGGGTTCTGTAGAAATAGGTGAAATGCCCCCCGGCATAGAAGAATCTGATGTAACAAGAAGAACCTGAGCGGTATGAAGTTCACTCTCTAAAGGGAAAGTGGGATCGATTCTTTGTGAAATTGAATCGACCACTTGATCAACTAATGGATCATCAACCTGAGTGACATGAGTTTCACTCTCCAATGGAAGAGTGTGATTGATTGTACTTGAAATTAGATCAATCACTCTGTCAGTTGACGGTAGGTTGGGAGAAAGTTTACGGTAACCAGTTGGAAATTCTTGCTGTGGAACAGTAAGGTTTTCCAACAATGTTGAGGCTTCATCCATGTGAGGGCAAATGTGAGTTTGATGACTCCCTTTGCATAACTTACAAGGAAACCTAACTTTACCCTTTTTCCCAGAAACCTGACTATCACTGGTTGATGGATCAATGGAAAGTTGATGAGATTTTTCTGACCATACTTCCAAGACCTTTGGAATACCAGGACAATTGACAAGGAAGTGGTCACCCTTACAAAGCCTGCAAGGGTATTTGGGTTTACGGTGCATGTCGGAATTTTCCTCAACACAACTAACACTTACAACCATGGTTGGTTGGTTGACTTCTTTCTTATCTTGCTTCTTCTTCTTCTTCTTCTTCTTCTTCCCTTTCTTCTTCTTCTTAGCCTCCTGGTTACTAGCATCAAGGCTTTTACCAGGCGAAGAGGAAGAAATGGAGGAAGAAAAATTAGGCAAAGAAGGTAAAGGGTCAACAGAAGGTTGGTGATGTTGAGATGGTGAACTCTGTTGAGGTGAAGCATCCGGTTGAGATGGAAAAATTGGAGTATTTTGGGCCAACGAAGTTGAAAATAACCATATCGGTAATCCTATTGTAAATCTAGGTAATGACAAAGTAGCCATATAAGGAGGACCAACATTTCCAAAGTAAGGAAAAGTACTAGGATTCTCATTAGGAGGGGTTCCTAGGTTGATAAATTCCGGAACATTTGCCATTATATTCAACTTCAGTGAATTTTATTAACAATCTTAAAACTAAAATTAACAATTCACAATTCACACCTATGGTCTCTAAAACTAAAAACAAACAAATTAACACGCGCTATCAAATCTAGGAGTCAAACCATACACAAACAGTAGCCTTCCGGACCGAAAACACTAGTTGGTGATGAAGCCCAACATCGCCGAATTCAGTACAGAAGTGGTGGGTGGAACAGTTACCCCGGCAACCTGCTTAATGAATAGACTGGACCAAGTTCCTCCACTTTTAACCGTCTCGAGTGAAGTGAACCCCCCAGAAAATCCAAGTGAGTCTAGCCGACGTTTGCTCCAGGTACAATGGGATCTTCCCTCCACCGTCACCTCGGGTAGAATCCTAAAGATAATGGTCACTAAGGTTACCAACAGCAACAAATATACCTGGGGGAACAGTCTACGACCCGATAGCACGCAAGGGCAGAGTAACAAGCTCAATCCCCTTGCCGGCTCCTTGACAATAATCCAAGGTTTACTGACAAGTGACCCCAGGCTCCTCGACAATAATCCGAGGTTTACCGTTTGTAATACGTGCGTATCTGGCGTCTTTCCCAATGAAGGAGGATTGATCCCCTCACTGGTTCGGACACGGTCTCGTGCTTCTCCTTTAAGAGGAGCTTTCCCAGAGTACAAATGAAACAGTTGGATTTATCCTACCACAAGATGAGCTACTTGTTTGGTTTTGCTGTCTTGGAGAGTTAATTACTCCCTACTCCAAGACACTAGCCTAAGCTATGTTGGTGTTTCAGAGCCCTAGAAATGTAAAAATTACTAGATGAATTTTAATTAAGCGCTGTGTTATTAAGGTTGTTATTACTCAAATGGGTAAACAGATACGAAACCAATGGTGTTATGACCCAACTCAACTGAATGCAATCGAATATGATAATGTAATCGTTTCAATTCGATGAATCCTAACTAGAGTAAGGAGAGAGTTTCCATTCACTTCCAACAATGCAAGAATTGATCACTAAGAGAAAATATAACAAATTCTCTAATGCACTAATTTCATCAAGAAAAATTAATGCAAATCAATTCCAAACCATTTTTTTTTTTTGGTGTAAATTCAAATCAAAGAAAGTTGATCTAAATCTATGATTGATTTTTCAGAACGTAAACTATGCAATTGTAATCTAAGCACAATTCACTCGAAAAGTATGCAAATGTAATCTATGCACATTTTTCATTCATATTCTGAAAATGAGAATTCTAATTATGCAAATGTGATCTATGCAAGAGAATTCTCAAACACAAGATGATTCTAATGTGATCTAAGAACCAATCAAGTGCAAATCGAGAAAATTGGGTGAGAGTTCCAAAGATCAAAAAATAAAAACACTCAAAGGCGATTAACACTCATACACAATTTAGCCCCCCCCGGCGAATGAGGGGGAAATTTTTTTGCAAAAACAAAAGCAAAAAGATGCAAAATTGTGAAAAGACTGAGACAAACCTCCAAGTAATGACCAAAGGAAATCAAATCAAGAATTTCTCAAAAAAGAGACTCAAAACACCCAATTGATGAAAGCTTAAAGCAGGAATGCCAATGAAACAAGCTTAGGTGAAGATCTTTGACAGGAGACTAATGGATCTGGGTAGTAAAAACTAAGAAAAAGCAAAATCTAAGAGGAAAAATGTAAAAAATGGAATTTTCTTAAATTTTAGCAGGGGACGCAGGCAACCCGTTAAGACAGGTGCGGGCCCGCTCTGTGCACACAGCAACAGTGCGTACAGGGACGCACTGTGCAATACTCAGAGGGTGCGTCCTACTGGAAAATTCAAGAAAAACTAAATTGAATCTGACCCTAAGCTAACCCACCCAAATGCAAAGTCACAGAGCCAAAAACCAGAAAATAAATGACTTTTCTCAGATCAAAGTTGCATACAAAGGAAAAGACTTTCACATCAATGGATTCCCCAGCGGAGTCGCCATTTTGTCAGGTGGAAAGAGTCGATAGTGCGGACACAAATCAACCTCCCTAGGAGCCTAAGACTCTCTAGTGACAAACAAGAGCAATCCTTCTCTAAACATGCATTTACTATATAAGAAATCAAGTGTTTAGATCCTACTTGTAGTCCAACGCTGTTGTAGCAGTCCAGCTCCGTGGATCCGGATGAGCTCCTCCTTCACTTTGAAACCTGCATCCACTAACAATCAAACGATTAAATAGCACTTGATAATCTCATAGAATAAAACATATTTAACACATAGACCAAGGAGTACATGAAACAACTCATAAATAACAAGTTATTGAGAAGAATGGACTCATTTGCATTAATAGGAAACAAAAGGAACAATTACAACCTGAGCCTTGGTGTTGTGCAAGTCCCTCCCAGGGTCCATCAAGAGTTCTCCTTTACTTTGACAAATCTCACCCACTTCCAAATAGAACAAGTAAAGATGACAATCTCTCCTCACAAGCTTCTAAATAGGAGTCCTAATTCCTGCAGCATCTACCCTTAGAAATGTTTAGCTTTCAACCCCTCCTCCTTCTGGCCCAATCCCTGTATTTATAGTGCTCTAGAGGAAGTTATTCAGGTCCACCATCAATGGGATAATCCCCTCTTTGGATGGGATAGCTCCCTTATTGATGGGATAAGTTCCTCTTTGGTAGGGGTACATGAACCATCTGGAGGCGCTCAATACACGTCGAACAACCTTCTAGAATGCTCTAGAAATGACCACAAGTAACCTTTTAAAGATGAAACTTGCGCATTTTGACCTTTACAGGGGGACGCACCTGCCCCTTTACATACAGAGCGTACAAGTACGCAGCTTTTGTGAACATTGGGTGCGTACCCGCAGGTAAGGTTGAGAGAACCTGCGTACCCAGAGATAAATACATTTATAAAGACTTTCTCTCTTTCTGGAGTTTGCCATGGAGAGCAGAGGCATAAGACTTGCCTAAGAGGATAGCATGACTGTTGATAGAGCCATACTAACTGTAAATAGTCATGGTGACATTTTTTAGTGTAACAGTGAAGATGGTGAAATTGGTGGTGGTGTGGGTGGGGGTGGTATGCACAGAATTCTTTGCTTTATCAGATTGATCACACTTCTTGGTGAAACCTTTGTGAGCTCTTCTTTACCCCTGTGTGGAGGTGAAATCAAGGGGCTAGTTTCTAGATCTGTGCTACCTTCGTCTCTATAGATCCTCCCACTCTACGTAGCCCCAAACATCAATTTATTCACATAACCCACTTTTCACAGAATAGCATTTTAATCCAAGTGTTCAAATATTTAATGTACTTATCTCACGGTCCCTTGAGGAAGCATCGTTATGCCTTGCTATAGCTGACTGAAGTATCTACCATGAATTCAGTGATGAATCCTCCTATGATTCGATCTAGCTAGTGATTGACAATGCATATGATCTTATCTTCCGATGCTTCCAGTTTGCGCACCAATTCTGGAGTCCACACAATAGGTTTGTCGAGTTTAGACCTTCCTTGGCTATTTTCTAGCTTCACAATCCACTCGTAAAACTCAGTAGGGAAGGATGCAAAGAAAATTTCATGGATTTTCATTTATAAGTAACAATCTAATCACAGATTCTTGTTTTCCTATGCCGTGAACTCATGAATATTTCTGTTCAACCACTCTTCAATTCCTTTCTTTGTCGGATTACGGTGATATGACATTAGACATCTGTATGCAGATCCTGGTCCTAGCAATAGAACCATTTGTTGGCTTGTTGGGGCTTGACCCAGGTTCAAAGTTAATTAGCCAAACAAATCCCAGTACTACTGGCCCTTTTGGCAACAGTCTGTGGGGCACATATTGAGGTCTCACCCAAAGTAGTATGGGAGGGTTCTCGAACCAGGTTTCCCCACCCTGGAGCCTAATGGGTTCAATTAGTCTACGGTTTGTCCCTGTGTGCAGGTTTCTCCGTGCACTTTCCCTTTTCTCGCGGCCTAATATACTGCCTTCACGTAGCCCTACCCAGGGGCTGAGTGCCACGCTCTACATTATTACCCAAGAGCTTGCCTATATTCCAATGTTAGTTAATTATCTCTACCTAATTGAGTGCTTTAAGTTACACTCAACAACATAGAGCATTGATACAGGTGCGCAATAAATAAATAGTATATTTGCAAATTATATCAATCATGCATTAACTGTAGAATGGCTACAAAAAATTATAACCAAACTTCTCTTTATTGATTCTTTCCATGGTTACAGAGTCAACTTGCCTTGAACACTAAGTTGCAGGGGTTCGTGCACTCAGCTACGGACTATTAGGCCTCTACGCACTCAGCTGCAGAGCCTTCTCCTACTCTACGACCCAAAGACACACTTTACACTACGACTCAATCACCTAGACTTCTCATGCTTCTATTGTTTTTTAGTTCATATTTAACACTTAGAGCCTTGCTTTATTTATACAATCCCATGGTCTGTGGACCATGGGTAGGTCTATCCAGCTGACATTACATTTCAAAACTAGGGCAGACAACCCTGTGACTATATCATAATTTCGTGCCCCACACCTGCAATTTTCAAAGCTTTACAACAATATTCAATCTAAACTTGCGCTTTAATCCCCAAAACATGCCTTGGGGGGATTCTAGGCCCAACAAGATGTGCTGAAAGAGAAAATCATCAACACACCAATCCTACTCTTCCCAGATTGGAAGAAGGAATTTCATGTGCATGTGGATGCATCATGTATTGTGCTAGGGGATGTACTGACACAGGCAGGTGATGGAGAACTGGACCATCCTACAGCGTTCACAAGTAGGAAGTTGTCTAAAGCAGAGAAAAATTATTCCATGACAAAGTGCAAAGGATTAGCTATGGTGTACATGCTTAAGAAGTTCAAGCACTATTTGTTGGGTGGACATTTTAAGATGTAAATGGATCATTCCGCATTAAAGTACCTTGTGAACAAGGCTATGTAGGGGAAGGAATATGTAGGTGGTTGTTGTTGTTCTAGGAGTATGACTTTGAAGTTATTGTGAAGCTAGGATGACTAAATGCGGGACCTGATCATCTATCATGCATTGAAACTAGAGAGGAACCTACTAATTTGGAGGAAGGATAGCCTAACGCACAACTATTTACAGTGCATGTCATGAACAGTCACTTTGAAGCTATTATCCACTTTTCTATCATTGTAGGGCACTTGTACAAAATGCGGTCAAACGAAATATTGCGACGTTATGTGCTTGACTTTGAATGAAGCAACATCCTCGCTGAGGCTCATGGAGGTGCTGCAGGAGGACATTATGCGAGGAAAGCGACAGTGAAAAAAATTCTACGTGCTAGGTTGTGGTGGCCAACCGTGCATAAGGATTCGAAAGCATATTGTAGGGCATGTGATTCATGTCAAAGGATTGGTAGTCCATTGCAGAGGGATGATCTGCATCTGATGTCACAAGTGACATTACAACCATTCGAAAAATGGGAAATCGACTTTGTGGGACCAATTTAGCCACAAGGAAAGAAGACGGGTGCATGGTACATCATTACCGTGACTGAGTATTTGACTAGATGGGTGGAGGCACAATCTATGAAGGACTGCATAGGCGTGACAACAACAAAATTTATTTTTTAGTATGTCTTGACGAGATTTGCATGTCCAAAGATCTTGATGAGTGATTGTGGTATGCACTTCCTTAACGAAACAATCAGTGCATTGACAGAGGAATTTAAATCGTTTCATCAGAAAAGTACCCCTTATCATTTTCATGCTAATGGGATGGTGGAATCATTCAATAAGATACTGGAGAGCCCACTGATGAAGGTCTGCAATGCTCAATGAAATGACTGGGATGTGCACGTACCTACGCTGCTATGGGCCTACAGAATGAATTGCAAGAAGCCAACTGTACAAACACCTTTTAGACTTGTGTATGTTGTAGAAGCTATGATGCGAATGGAATACATTATACCTAGTCTACGCATAGTGGCACTTACAGGAATGGAAAATTGTGTAGCCCTGAAAGAGAGTCTTGTGCAGTTAGAAGAGCTTGAGGAGGACTAATTTTTAGTTAGATTTCTTCAACAAGTTCAAAAGGAGCGTGAAAATGCATGGCATGATCAGCAGATCAAACTGCGCACCTTCAAGGTAAATGATCTAGTCCTGTTATATGAGAACAAATTTGATACATTTCCAGGGAAATTTAGGATTCACTAGATAGGGTCGTATGTCATCAAAGAGATTACCGATGGTGGGGTAGTTCAACTGGTCAAATTGAATGGAGAACCCTTCCCAGGGAAGGTGAATGGCATTAGATTGAAGCCATACACCGGTGATCGAGCTAGGTGACTATATTAGGGAAGCATAGTCTTAGCACTCCAAGTAGCTAAAAGGAAGTGTGTGACTATAAACTACACTACTAGGGTCGAAGGGCTACACAATTGAGGAACTACATGGAATGAAGAAATGTCACAAAGCATGCAGAAGCACACAGGCAACTATGCTACCAAAGGAAAAACTGCATAGAATAGCCATAAAGTGGTTGTTAAAGTCACTTTTCATGATTTGACGATGAAAAAATGGCCAAATGGAGTGGGGGGGCGGCATTTAAGTTGGAATTTATGGACCAGATCTTTGAAAATCTACCACCAATCTCACATTAATGAACCAATTTTGAGGGGAATGGTTGAATTTGAATTCAAAAATGCCTATAAATTATAGAGGGTTTCCATTTTGAGAATTGAGGTGTTGAGCTCTCTGGCACACATGAACCGTGAAAATTTTGAAGTTTTGATAGCAAGTTTAGTGTTTGAGATGTTGCCAAAGGAGACACGGGAGTTATCACATAGCATCATGTCGACGCCTATAGAATCTATGAGCGCTGAAGCAGTGACAGCTAAGGGAGCTGTTTCAGAGGTAGCTATGGTAACACAGGGAGCTTCCCCAGAAGTTATGCCTGCGGAAGTAATAACAGAAGTGCCTAAATCCCCTAGGACACCCAGCCCAAGGCCTACGTCGACCTAGGGGGGGTCTAAAACCGAAGAAGGACAAGTAGAAAATGCATCCGCTGGTGCGTGCATCACCTAGGAAGCACCCACAGTCAGGAAAACCCATCACACAAGAAAAGGCCAAAATGATTGACCTAGAGTTGGAAGAAGAGGCCAACGAAATCACCATGGATGATGAGGGTATTGCATTGGAAATGGAGGACATTGAAATTGAGGGGTTAGACCCCATCTCTAAGATGCCTGAATACATTCCTCCCTGTAGGGGGAAGACAAAGGTACCCAAAGATATTGATGAGAGTAAGGTCACCCTACACACACCCCTCCTTCCAGACAAAATTGTCTTTGAGGGACCACGCTTGGGGCCTGCCCCCTTGTTGAAGTTGGAGGACTGGGAATTAGTTGACACGACATGCTTCCCTCATTTAGCAACAGACCAACTTATGCACTGTGTCTTCCACAAAAATACTAGAGTGACCATGTTGGAGCCAAGGAAGTGGCTGAAAGGCATGGACAAGGCGGACCTGCTAAAACTATTATGGGTGTCGCATTACAATTGTGCACCTGTCATGATGGTAGTGATCAAGAAGCTGATGTGCTTGGTGCACGACGAGTGTCTATGGCTGTAGGAGCCGATACTCATCACGGAGATGCTGATCCATAGGATCACACAGATGCCATACACAGGAGAAAATGTGGCGATGAAGGAAAAATTCAAGCTTGTAAAGAAGCCTCTCGGCTACACTATTTCGAGTATCTCGGACCCCATGATCAAAGTGGCGACGCAAATCTTGGCAATAAAGGTCATGCAGGAGTGTGGCACAGATGAAGTGTTGGCACCAATGATAGCTTTAGTGGCCCAGTGCGTGGAGGGAGTTCAATTTAACTGGGCATGCCACCTCTGCGGTGAGTTCCTTGTGAACTACCGTGAGGCACAAGATCATATTAAGAATTTCCGCTATGTATGGCTATTGCTATCCATAGTGATGATTCTGTGCAAGCTACTTGAAGATAGCTAGTTGTCTCTGGTCATGACAGACCTACTAGAGGCAGCAAAGTTCACTTCACTGTGAGTGACGAAGGATCCTCAGCAGATAATGGACAGCAAGATCTTTTGGATCTTGATGGAGATGAGCATCCATATGGCCATCAAACGTAAGCCTCAGCTAACACCTACAAATTTTTTCAACTTGCAGGAATACATGGAATTCAAGACTGACTTCCACCATGTCTCAGCACGGGTGCGGAAGGACCTTGAGTAGAAATGGCATGACTAGCCATACTTGACCATAGATGATGTAATTGCAATAGTCCTTGACTGCTACTTGATAGATTGGCACAATGTTGTAGACTTGATAATGGGATCTAGTAAGACTGCCGCACAGTGGAAGAAGGAACAAGCCAAGCTGAAGATGGAACAGCTAGCCGCGAAGAGGAAAAAGGAGGTCGATGACAAGGCCATGGCAGAGCGCGCTGTCGTGCAACAGTTGGGTGGATAGGTAGGTGAAGAGGAGCACATCTCTAACTGAAGTCAAAAGTTTCCTTCCCTGAAGATCAAGGAAGAAGATGATCAGACGAAGCAGGGAGGAGCAGACCTGGAGACGACTCTATTATGCACCAAGTGCACTAGAGGTCCAAAGAAAGCATGGCCGCGAAAGAAGTCTAAGGCTAGAAAGACATCTCTAACCCGATCACCCTAAAAAATGGAAACGTAAATGAAATAGGTGATAAGGTGTGGGATGCCACTGCAAAACTACTGTAGCAGTTTGAGCAGAAGCAATAGTAGGTGTTGGGTGTTATACAGACAGGTCTATGTGAGCTATAGATCCATGCATCACAGATACAGACCAGTGCAGAGTCAACTGGTTTGGCACGTGGAACCTCAAAAGCCGTAGGGATGCTGCATGCAAGGGATCCCCGAGCAATAGTACTGTTGGATGGAGCATTGACGATAGAGATTGAAGCTGACAGACCTGCTATTAGCACCCTCAAGGGAGTTGGACTCAACCTAGCCATGCTTCCCAATGAGGCACTTCACCTTTTGTAGGATGGCATGATTGGAGAACTTCAAGCCCGTGAACAACGTGCGTTATAGGTGATCAACGAACAGAAGGTCAACAAGGCCCAGCTAACTATGCAGAGAGACTCTACCCTTAACCTTGCAAAAGACATTACAGACAAGAACCAGCGCATTGCCACAGTTGTGGCTGAGGCATGAAGGACTGTCCCGGAGCTGAGAATTCTCAAGGCTGAGTCGATAGATATGAGAATTTGGAAGCTCGCTGCTAGAGTGTGCGATGCACGAAATGAACTAGCAAAGGTTCAACTGGAGTTGAACCTCAAAATTGAATAGCTGTAGTTGGAGGCCCAGCATTTGACTCTGCCGAAGATTAGAGAGCAGTGCAAGACCACTATGAAAGACACAGTAGCAGGAGTAGAGAGCAGAGTGAAGGATGTTGGAAATAATACTGAGAGGGGGGGGGAATCAGTATTATCACATTAATAAAACTTTTTCATTTCCATGATCAGATTCATATATGCTACTTCCACAACTTCTTATGATTAAGTTAATTGATCTTCAATGAGTGCATTAGAACATTATCAACCATATTATCAGATAACAGATGCAGTAATAGAGAATAGATCATCACACATAAGGCACACACATGAACACCATGATATAAGGTGGAAACCCAATGCGGGAGAAAACCACCTGCTGCAAGTCATCTCAATCTTCTTCTTAATAAGAAAATCCTTTTACAATATTTTGTACTGGTGCAGTCTTATACCAGTACGGGAGCTACAACCCCCTTTGCTCTTGTACTAGCCGATCCATTTACTAGTACGCAGGCTACTACCTGCTACAATGCTCCAAAGATTTCCTTTAGCTCTTGTACTAGCTTAGATACTAGTACGTAGGTGCTGACCTACAATCTTCTCTCCTCCAGGTACCACGTTTCATCAATTTTCAGACTGGATACACTGAAGCACAACACATAATCTAAAAGGTAACATTTCATCCAATTTTCATACTGGACCCAACAACAACTTTGAAGCTCATAATCAAACAACCTTCTGAATCACCCAATCACCAGATCCATACATATACAATGATATTATGAGAGTTATCAACCAGATCTAGTACATCAGATCACATGAAGATAAGTCATTTTAAACCGATCCATTCATCCAACAAAACTGAAGTTAATCATAATCATTCACTCAATCACTGTTGTTATCTGAACATAATATCAGAACCAAACATCACTTCAACAACCCAGATCATAAGAATGATAAGCAGAGATTTTAAGAGAAGTAAGCAGCTTCACCCATGTACTGCCTGCTTACAGTAAGCACCCTGCTCAACTGCTCGCCTGCTTACGTACGCACCCTGCTCAACTGCTCGCCTGCTTACGTACGCACCCTGCTCAACTGCTCGCCTGCTTACGTACGCACTGTAGTCAACTGCTCACCTGCGTACCTCGCTCTGAGTCCATTGAACTGCCTGCGGACCTCCGCACCTGCAACCCTTCTGTGCCTGCGTACCGGCGCACCTGAAACGCTTCGCTCCTGCGTATGTATGCACTTTTATTTCACTGTACCTGCGTACCTTCAGGCATAGATGATTTCAAGACTTCAGAAATAACCCAGACAGTCAGATCTACAGATCTGAACATGGGCCGAAGAGATCTCAATCCATCAGTAGATTCGCCTTAATTAGATCTAGACATTACTCCCAAGAGATCATAATATTTCAGATCTAGCTCTCATAAGATGTTCAACCCAAAACATGCTCAAGCCAAATGATCTCCTTTGCTTTATATAGGAAAGCTCTTCCTCAAATCATGGATCAATACCATGGGCCGACACCATAATAACACAAATACCGTCGGCTAAATACCAAAGGTTAAACATAAGAAACCCCACGTGTGAATTTATTTGCCTTGAAATGTGTGCACTGGGGGTACGCACCTCATGAACGGGATAACTGCGGGTATGTACGCACTTTATGTAACATTGGCCTGCGTGTACGCACCTTCTGTAAGGTGTACCTACGTACCCCTTATTTTCTTCAATATTTGATAGCTGATCATCAATCTCTGCTGCTGACTTGAAGTACTGTGATCTATCACCTGAATGGGTTGCCATCAAGGACAACACTTTAGCCATAATGCCAACAATCTCCCCCTTTGGACTTGATGGCAAAGCTTACTAAGAACTTGCCATTTGATTCCTTTGAGCTGTCCTGCATCTATGTATTATGTCACATCTGATATCTCTTCTGTAGATTCATCTGAATGTATATAAGTGAGATGATATTCTATGAGAGGGTTGCCATCAAGTACAACACATGCATCATAATGCCAACAAAGGACTCTACCACACTCTTCGAGAAGTTGCTCAAGGTAGTCACCTGTCTGCAAGAATATACTATCATACAGTGGCTGGAAACAGAAGAACTAGAGTTGGAGCAGCGCAACAACGAAGTCCAAGAGACAGCATGCACTGTCATCATCATGCAGAGGTTAACTAAGCTGCAGGAGGCCAACGCATTGAAAGAGAAGCTAGATGCAGCTCAGCACAAGGAAGCCGTGTTGAAGGCTCGCTTGAAGCCTTGGTTGGATGAGTCCTACTTGATCGCGGCCACTATTGAAGGCAAACTAGTTAGTCTGCAAGAGACTTAGTAGAAGATTAAGTCAAACAACATAGGGCCAGCAACAAAGCAGTTGGTCGAGGAGATGAAGTAGGCGGAAACATAGTGCACCGCTGAGGTAGTAGTTGTCCAAGTCAAGATGGAAGGTATTTGCGACAAGATCTCCATGCCAGCAGAGTGACTCGATGGCGAGTCACCATGTTTGTGTTGGGGGCCTATTGGGAACAGGTCCCCTGGGAGTCAATTTTCGAGTTAAGAACCCAATTTTTGGGGCAGAAGGCCCAAAGTTTGTATAAAGAAATGTAAAGTATGCGCATTGTGTGGTTGCGTAGCATGAAGATATCAAGATTAAGAAAATGGTCTTCCACCCTTAGGTTGTGTAAGTTTTATAGATCCGCCCTTGGTCTACAAAACTTGGGATTGTATAAAAAGGTTTTAGATTAGTCTAAAGAAGAATTTAGTGAAGAATAAGTGCTTGACGAGTCTATAAAGAGCTAAGAGCGAGAGTCTTAGTGTAGGAAGAGGCTCTGCAGCTGAGTGTGCAGAGGCTTATGGTAGAAGCCTGTAGCTGAGTGCGCAGACCCCTACAGCTATGTGCACAGGGCAGATAGAGTCTGTATTGAAAATTTGAATAATCAATAAAGAGAAGTATTCTAAAATTACTGTGTCTTTTTCCTTTGTGGATTGCATGTGATTATGTCATGTTAAGTTTCGGGTTTATGTTATAATGCCAATCTGATGTGCGAATGTATATGTTTCTATCTGTTATATGAATGCAAATAATGATATATGTTTACACAAAGATAATCTTAACTGCATGGTAAAATTGGCAAACACTTGAGATAATTTGGGAACTTATACAGTAGCATATTTACAAAGGCGTGTAAAGGTATGAATCATCGTTTAGGGTTGCGCGAAGGATGATCATCTACCTTCACAAGGGTTCTAGGAGATGGAAGAGAAAGTACATCGCATGCGAAGGAAGGGTTTAAGGTATAAAGTTGACATCACGACCATCTCAAGGTGTGGAAACTTGGTTCCTACATCCCCCCATACTACCTAGTGTGAGACTTTGGTCTGCACACCGCGGACTGATGCCGAAAGGGCTAGTAGTATATGGATTTTCTTGGCTGACTAATGCTCAAACCTGGGTCAAGGCCCATCAAGACAACACCTAGATAGAGTCTGCAGCTAAGTGCATAGACCCCTACAGCTGAGTGCACAGGTTAGTTTTGAATCTGTAATCCTGAATTGAAGATCAATAAAGACAGCTAACGAAGAATTATTGTGTATATTTATTTTATCTTTGTTTCCGTTAAAGCTATATGCTATCTATGAATAATGCTTTTTATGGATTATAGATTGAATGTTGCGTGATTTTGTTGACTAACTGTTATTGATGTATGCAAAGCATGTTTATGTATTTTCACAAATACTCTGATAAATTTTCTGATGTTTACTAATAACTTAAGTAAATCTACATGAATCCTAATTTAAGACTTCTTTCTGATGCACATAAGTAGATAGATTGACTGTTAAAGGTCTGCAAAGACTAATCATAGACCTTCATGAAGGTCTAAAGGCCATTTTGACAGAGTTTCCGTAGTGAGCCCTAGAAGTGTATCAATCTACGCTAAGGTAGATATGACGCACGAAAAGACATCACACTAGTCTCTGGATGTAGAAACTTGGTTCTTGCATCTCCCCATACTACTTCGGGTGAGACTGTAGCCTACACTATGTAGATTGTTGCTAAAAGGGCCAATAGTGTAGCGATTTGTTGGCTGGCGCAACTAACTCTAAACCTGGGTCAGGAACCCCTAAGCCAACATGGATAGATAGCCTAGAATAGATTCATCTATCCATTGATCTATTTGGTAACCTAACATGTCAAAAACTGAGGAAATGATGTGTTTAGATTTCTTAGGGAACATGGATGCTAAGTATAGAGTGTTCTTTTTAAGAAGTTCAGCATCTTCTGGAAGAAAGATATAAAAATTTTGAGCTCTTTTGGGGAAAGTGAGCTTATGGTATAAATCCATTAAGAAAACAGTGGAGAAAAATCTAAGGGAATTATTTTCAGGGATAAGAAGCATCTTATTAATACTTTCAGGGGTCATGGATATCAGAATGTCTCAATTTTGAGATATCACAATTCTCTGTAAGGGACTGTAATTAGCTTGACACCACATGACTAAGTCAGGAAAAGGATGGGTCTAAGGAAACATGTACATGGGCAATAAATATTTCCATAAGTTGATTTCATCTTCAGAGTCCTAGTAAGTCTGCTTTAACTAATGGTGCAATTTAAATATATCAAATTCACACTCTGTGTCTGTAATTTTGAAGAACTAGTCAGCTAAGGGAATGTGATCAAGGTCTAGGGTATCAGAGACTTTGGGATTTTCCTGTGATGAGGTTTGACTACTAGAGGGATGGTCTTTTCTTTTAGGAGCCATTATTTGCAGAATTAGGAGGAAGAAATAACAAAAGGTTAGGGATGAAAATACCTAATAGAAAGAAGGTTTCATTCTGATGGTAAATTCAGTTATGCCGCAGAGCAGAAGCAAGGAGCATTCAAACTTAGGAAACCTGAATAAAAGACAAAGCGAGGGAAAATCGCGTAACAGGGATGAGGGGATTATTTATAACAAAGAATGCATTACCATTAAAGGGAAACCGTTACTGAACGGGAGGATTTTCATTTATGTCCAATGGGAGAATGTAACAGGTGGAAGAAACAGATAGGAAGATAGATAGGATGACGTACGAGTGAACTAGATAAGTGGATTCTGGGGGGGGGGGGGGTAGTGGTAAGTAGTAATGAGCAGGGCGGTGTGAAGTGAGGAGGGATTGACACGTTGCGAGGGGTCCATATTATGGAAAACCACTTTTCCGGCCCCCCCCTTGTTGTTATCGCACAATGGTGGAAGGGGGTGTGAAATGGCTTCCCCATTGTTGATCTGGGCGAGGAAGAGGATCGAGTCCAAAGGTGCCCACTCCTTGCACTTCACGATAAACTTACCTTGTCATTTATGACTTTGGTTAAAAACATAATCAAGTTTAAATTAATACAAAAAATTAGTCACCCTTAAGAGGTAATTAAGCACTAACCAATCCAACCTTAATCTAACTTTGGCACATTCTGAACTAGCAACAAATCCTTTACCTAATTTTCTTGTAACCCTAATCTAATATATTCTTTGGCCAAATTTTGAGAATTTTTTGCCACAATTTATTCTATTATATCCCACCTAATAATGTTCTACCAAGATTAAAAATTTGGTAAACTTATTTACTAATCTAAAGCATAAATTTAAATGATTTTATCATGATTAAAAAATATGATTCAAATCAAAACAACAAGTTGTGGCATTTCAACAAGATGCACACAAAGCCTTAATTTATTACAATGTAATTTATTTCTTTGAAGTAGCATTTAAATTGGCTCACTTATACAAATTTTGATTTTCTTTTAGGGTTTCATTTCATCTATTTCTTTTATTTTCCATTTTTCATTTCATTTTTTATTATTTATTTTTTCATATACTTGTTTATAAATAAAAACTAAATTATCAAAAATATAGGATGTTACAACATTAGCTCCAACTAGGGATTGCTTCCTCCTACTGGTTGCAGAGAACTTGTAAATCCATGTGCATTCTCCTCGAGCTAATGGGGTCTCTGTTGAAACAAATACACACTTCATGTAAAATAAACTCTCTGGTGATATACAATGATGGATGAATGGGGAGCTTCTCAATACTGAATGTAGTGCTTCAAGTATTTCTCATTGATAGGTAATGAGGAATATTGTCCTTCCAAATTCTGCAGGATGAAAGCGTTATTACCCTTAACCTCAACAATACTAAAATTTCTAAACCAGAGGTTATCAAACTTTCCATGTTTTCATTTGTATTCTCTTCTAGCATCCCATATAAATACCAAATATCCTTCTTTAAAATATCTTTCCCTAGATTTTCTATCAAACAAGATTTGCATTTTGTTCTAGTATTTCAAAAGCTTATAATAGCTTCATATCTATCTTCATTAAGTTCTATAATACAATTTATCCTTCTAGGGAAAGCATCAAGCTCTTCATTTTCTTCTTGTAAAAACTTCATGACAAGAAAGGATAAATGTGTGGGAAATATAGCTTCTTTACCATAAACAAGCTGAAAAGGAGATTTACCTATCAATATCTTTGGTGAAATCCTATTGGCCGAAAGTGCATAAATGAGATACTATCCCACCTCCTTTTGTGACCCTCCAATGTTTTATTTATGACTTTAACCAAACTCTTGTTTGAGGACACTGCTATTCCATTTCCCTGTGGATAATATGGAGTAGAATGATGCAACAATATTTGGTATTTCTGATAGAATTCAATCATCTTGACACCACTGAATGATGCTTCATTTTCTGTCACTATTTTTCGAGCGCATCCAAATCTAGACAATTCTTTAATAAACTTAATAACTACAATATCGGTTGCATTTCTGACTGGAATGACCTATACCAATTTGGTAAAGTAATCTATGCATTCAATATCCATCTATGTTGACCACTTGATAGAGGATGAATTTCAGCAATGAAATCAAATCCCCATTGAAGTAAAGGTGCTTGGACTAGTACTAAAACTAATGGAAGTGCTGCTAATCTCTACTTTCCAGCAAACACTTGACATTGAGTACAACTTCTAACCTTTTCTCCCACTTGTACAAGTAGAATAGGCCAATAAAATCCCACTCTTAAAATCTTTTGTGTTGTATCCCTCCAAGTATAGTTCCCTCCACAAATACTTGCATGCAATTGATCAATGATCCCTTCTATATCATTTTCGGTTAAGAAGGAAAAAAGGTTGTTAAGAGGATCCTTCCAGTACATATTTGCATTAACAATACAATATTTTATGGCCTTCAACTTCAGTGTTTTACATTTATTCTTTGTAAATTCAGATGGACACTCAAAATCTCTAAGAAAATTCACAATATTTGTGTACCAATTAGATAATAAAAATTTCTCATCAATATGAATTGGAATTGGTTGGTCTGACGAAGATGGTTCTTGTGGATTATTTTTTGTTGGGATTTTAGAAGGTTCTTGTGGATTCTTCTTAGTTGGGATTTCAAAAACAGAATTTATTCCCAAGATCTTACAATTTGACTCAACAAGAATCTTAGCGAGGCCTTGACATTTTAGAAACTTTGTAGTTTTGACAATGAGATCATACTCTAAAATCTTGGTTATCCATATCCCTCTCCTTCCACCAATATCGAGCTGAGTTAATACAATTTTAACAGCACCATTGGGTACATAGGTGATAATAGAAGAATGACATAGATAGACTCTAAAGACTTTCAGGGCTTGAACTGAAGAATATGCATGTTTTTCAATAATGTCATATTTCAGCTCAGCATCTCTCATGACTTTACTAAAAAAGGAAATAGGTTGGTCATTTCCATATTTATTCTTTTGCAAAAAAACAAGAGCCAAGGTAGTTTCAGAGGCAAAAGAAAAGATACTAAAAGGTTCAAAATAATTTGGGCTCGCTAAAATGGGAGCCTCTTGTTGGCTTATATGGGCCTGACCCAGGTTCGAAAGAATTATTTAGCCAAACAAATCCCGCAGCTACTGGCCCTTTCGGCAACAACCCATGGAGCGTGGACTGAGGTCTCACTTGAGGTAGCAGGGGAGGGTGCTGGAACTAGGTTTTTGCACCCTTGGGATGTCTAGATGTGATTTGGAGGCTTTGCGCACCGTTCTGTAGCCTCGCACTGCTCTGCTTCCACGCAGATCTGTAATAGGGCTAATTCTTGATACTAATTATTTAATGCTTTGTTATAGATCAGATCTACTTAGAAGCGTCTTTAAGAAAACATTTATCAAAATTAACTAGTTCGTGCACTTGGAATAGATGCAGATTCACATATATTCATAACATAAGCATATGCACACAAATTGAAACAGTTATATTAACCATACCATAGCCCAATCCATGATAATACAAATTTAATATAGAATTTCAAATGCAACTTATCTTTATTAACTTTCTTCAACAATACATCCAGATCAGTCCTGCGCACTCAGCTGTAGGGGTCCACGCACATAGCTGCAGACTCTACCAGGCCTTTGCCCACATAGATGCAAAGCCTCTATCTACTACCCAATACCCCTGACTCAGACTTACAGAAGCTTCAAGACTTTCCTTCTAAAAAACCCATTATCTATTAGATCCAAAATCATAGCAAAAAACTAGCTATCTCTACCCATAGAGCCTCGATCTATTTATACCTTTCCATGGACCATGATCCATGGGCGGGCCAACTCACTTACATTTCTTTACATTACTTTTGGGCAGAATACCCTTTGACTCAAATTATTATAAATCATGCTCCGTGCATCTCATGGAGACTTTAACCCATATTTACCCAAACTTTCGGGCTTCATGCCCCATGACCATTATGCAAAGCTTCTGCTACCTAACAGTCCCCCAACAAAATCATCATGACTCATCCTGAGTCACTAAGATGGTGTGGGAATCTTCGCATGGAGGTCAGTTAGCAACTTCTGCATATCACCTGTCCCTGCAACAAATTCAACTGCGAGCCTCTGTACCTTCTCCAAGTGAACCACTGATGCATCCCTACCACCTTTGGTTGCTTGCTCAGTATCACACACTACCTACATCTATGCTAACTTGCCTTCAATAGTTGTAGAGACGCTAAACACTTTGTCGAGCTAGGGATGGATATGTTCTTTAAGTACTGCCTCTTGTTGCTGCACCATATCCACTTGGGTCTTGAGAGCATGGGCCTCCTTCATTTTGGCCAATCGCTATCGAATAGCAACTGTCTATGTAGCCCCTTGAGTGGTGTCATAGGCCTACTATAACTCGTGTGCCTGGGTTTCCACTTTCTGTATGGTTGTGTCCTCCTGGAGGGATGTGAGTATACCCAAGGATTGACCTAGAAATCCCAAGCATGTGCAAACAATGCTTTTCATTTCATCATGGCACCATTCTTGTTCTGCCAAAGGTGTGGATGGCCATGCCTTGAGGTGGATCTCTGTAATTTGTAACATTAGTTCCCATTGGGTTCTTGCGGCCTCTTCTTGGGCCGTACGAAATCTGGCTGCCATGTGCTAGATCTTGGTAGCTGTTGGAAGGTCCCTGGGGATGGCTAGCTCTAGTACAGTGCTACACGCCTCCATCACAGCTTGTTCTACTTCCCAGTAGCATGTGGCCAATTCATCATGCTGGAGAGTGACCTGTTCTAACTTTTCCTTCTGTTCTATCAAGATTTGGAAAGCGCGACCCTCCCTAGCATGGAGCTCCCAAGTTACTCCCTCTTGAAGTTGGTGTAGTACTTCCCTGGATAGGGCAGCTAAATTTAATTCCCAACTACATTCTTCGCTTGCGGCAGCGGCTAGGACTGCACCTGCTAGTAACAATAGGGTGTGTGCATGTGTGTGCTAACCATCTGCTCGATGGTGGATGTATCTTCTATTGGTTGTCGGGTGACCCTACCCAGGGATCACTCTTGTACTACTTGCAACTGCACGTGGATATCCCCCAACACAGATGTATGTTCGATGATTAGTTTGGTAAATGCGCTAGTGGGAACATTACTTGCCAGTTGGCTACTGTGTAGGAATTCTTTTCCAGAGCCTTCACTGTTTTGGAATTTTTTTGGGCGGCCAGTGATTCCTTGCCGCACAACCACTTGAGGTGGTCCTGCATCTTTGTTTCCAGTTGTGGGTCCTGTTCCAAGTCCATTTGCTGATCTACCTAGTTCTCTTATGTTGTCGGGCTCTTGGTATCCTCCTGTTGCGAAGCGGCCTGGTGTTCTTGACGTGTCTTTTCTACCAGTTGAGTGAGTCACCGTTGGTGTTCCTTCTTCTACTATTGTGTTTCTAGCTTGTCGAGAATGGCCTTATCTAGGGCACACCATTCTAGAGGCCATGCTACCAATACCGCGTAATTGGCATTATCTGTTGCAATGAATGGAAGTGTGACCCATGATCGCTTTGGATCCTTTTGCGCACGGATATACAAGTGATGCATGTCTGCTTTGAACTCAACCATGCTTTGAAAATTGTTGTAGATCGTGGGGGACATGTGTGGTCTTTGAGAAATCCGTGTCCGTATATTTCCTTCCATGGAGGTCCAAAATGCTTGGATCACAGAAACCCTTGCTGCATCCTTCATAGCCCAGAGTGAAATATACCACACTGCTTCGGGTAGGCTATCTTCAATGCTGGGAAACTGGCTCTCCTACGGACATCCGCCTATAACCAGAAGGATTGATAAAATCAACCATGCGTAATGAAATGTCTTACCTTTTTCTTGTGCTTCTTGAAAATTGGTCAGAAATTCGTCGCATAAAAGTTGTGCCCAACTGAACTGAACCCCTTCGGCACACTGTCTTGCCAAATGCAATGACAGGGGCTGGTACCTCATCTGCGTGACACTTCCTCATGAGTTTACCAGCTAGTAACTGAGTGGCGACTCGTACTCTGCGGTCGCTGATGCTTGCGATGACATACCCTCGCTTTCTTTTTTCCAGTTGGTATTTCACCTTCACTGTTTTGGTGAGGCCTCCCTCACTACTTGTTCCTACTATGTCTGTTTGGTTGTTCCCTTTAAGGGGTAGGTGCGTAATTCGGTGGATTAATTTAGTTGTGATCGGGATCAGCTCCTCCAACCAGAGATATCCATCATGTACGAGACAAAGCAGCTGTCGGATCACAAGTATGGTGATGGTCATGTGGTGATAGTGAGGTATCCACCTGAGATTCAGTAGTCCCACCTTCTCCACACCTAGTAACCACTTGTGTGGCAATAACTTGTCTTTGGCCAACTCGGGGAACTTGTTGCTATCTACAAGGTCCCAATGTTCGAACTTGAGGCTTGGAACACGCCCCATCAGTAACCATTTGAACCTTATGTCATCTGGAAGAAGCGGGCTCTGGAGTGTAGTCTTTGCAGCATCCACATCCTTGGATATCTTGGTCGTCTCGGTCCACGGAGAAATATATGAAGGTAGTGATGGGAGTTGGAACGAAGCATCTTCTTCCTCAGCCTGTGCATCGATTTGATCAATCAGGGCTTGCAGATCATCATCGTCCTCAGCAGGTTCGATGGTGACTACTTTTCCTTTGTCAGCTAATGATCATTTGTTGAATCTTGGTGAGGCCTGGACTACTCCTACCATCTGCTTATTCTTCCTATGTCGTGGTGTGCATGGAGACCTAGGAACTTCAGGAGCCTAAGTCACATCCTTGGGCTCTTCTTGATTTAGTTGCATTTCCTCTACGAACCGTGCTTGGGTTTTGGCCATGGTACTCATGGGTGCCTGGTAGCTGAGTATGTGCTACAATTTGTTGCTTCAAAGTGCCAATATTCCAGTACTAGCCACAACTTATGAGCTTTGAAAAAATTCCTTCCCCCCTTTTCCAGTTTCTTAGTGGCATCGAGTCGGCAGATATTTGCATATCTAGTTCGGACTTCTCATCTTAATGTCCTGCTACCCACTTCTCTCTGACGTAACCTGTCCTTCTAGTCAGGACTAATGGTGCTAATAGTCATTTTTTGACTTTTCCCCTCGATAGCGCAATCCTTGGGGCATAGTTGCGATCTTGTTGACTATCTTACTTGGTAAAGAATCCTTTTGCCATGCTGGCTTTCTGAAAACTTGTTTATAGTCCCACGCCTTCTTTCAACTACTTGGGGTGCTGAGACTATAGTTTTTACTACTAGTTAGGTGCTTGCACCTTTGGTGTGAGCTCTCAACTTCCCTGCTAGCTTGGGCTACGAGCACCTCTCGAGCATCTGGGTAGCCAATCTGTCAGCAGGTGTGTTCGTTCGTAAGTGCGGGCATAGCCATGATAGCAGGGTCATAGCTCATTCCTGTGCTACACTGCTAGATCCATCTTGTCTTAGCGCACTCTTCCTCCTTGGTTGTATCCCGAGTTTGTTGATGTTGCGGGGCCTGCGGCTACCATGTCTTTTCTGAGCTCCCTTATGTTGTCTATTATTGGCCCAACGAACCCATGGTATCGGAAACTTCCCTGATTTCCTGCCACCCTTGGTGCCAGCTACTGGTGAACTAGTTTGTTGGGGTGGCTCTGGGTTACTACTTCTAAGCTGGTTGGGTGTCTGCATCTCATACCTCTGCAACCTATGCTAGCACGGAATGCTTACCTCATTTCGCTATCCCCTCGGCATGTGCACCTGCCTCTGACATCCGCACCCTTTCCTTCGCATCTTCCGAGCTGCATCCTTTCCTAAAGCCACTGTTGCACGTGATGCTTTCGCGGATACTTCTAGCTGCTCCTTTGCCCCTATTGTCACCATCCTATTACAATTTAGGGTGTTTAATTCATGTAGTCCATTCTACCATCATTCAATTTCTTCAATTGAGTCCGACGTGCAAGAACTATCATGATCCCATGAGAGTCTACCATCCACTGTTGGATTTACCCTATCCTAATCTTGCACGATAATCTGGTAGATACAGTCCAATTCACCATCACTGTATTCATCGTGCACTTGCTCAGTATATCGTGCCCCTTCAGCTGGATCCAACGAAACCACTACACGAACAGATTTATTTTCAAATATCATTTTTCATTTCTTGAGGTTGATGACTCCATTCATATCCATTGCCCAATCTATCCCTAGTAATGCAGGATAGGGGTTACTATCATCCATAATTTCTATGACCTCAAAATTGGTTTGCGTGCTAGCACCATCAATGTCTACTATAACCCTGTTCAGTCTTCCCATGGGCAGAATCTTTTGTTGGTTAGCCATCCATAACTAAATTAGAGACCATTGTAGTGTGGGCCTACCCATGCGCTCCCAAGTCTGTTTTGCTAGGACATTCGCGTCGGATCACAAATCTAAAATGACCTGGTCCATCTCACAGTCTCCAATCTAAACAGTCAGTCGCATTTCCCACCCTGTGCGCAAAGCATGTTTGCCTAACTTCTGGACCATTCGCAGTTGATCCGCTCCTGCACATCGAGTTATTAAATCTTGCAGACACTTTACCACTTTAGCATCCCTGAGTAAGTTCATGCAGGTTTCCAAGAAGGTGGTTAGCATAGAATTATCCTCCTCTGATCTGAATTGATCCTTACTATTTGAAGTAGAAGCTTCCACAAAGTTCCTCTTGGCTTCCATAAAAGTTTCCTTCGCATGCTCCAAGTCAAATTCTGGTTGTTTCTAGGGGGCCTTACGGACCCATGTATCCGCCTCTAGCTACTTCCCCTTATCTTCTCCCGTAGCGGTGCCACTTCTGAGCATCATATTTACGTTGGGATCTTCTGCGCGGGGTTCAGCCATCATCATTGGACGTTCTGAGTAGGGTTAGCCGGAAGCACCCACTTTTCTCGCATCTGAGCAATTAGTGTGGGACGATCGACTGCTTCACGGTCAAATTGGTAACAGTAAGGTCAACAGGCTTTGGTCAGGTTTGTGCAGTGATGCGCATAATGCCTCAGTCCTCCACAATTATAGCAAATTAATTGTCCTCATCCCCGTCCAGTTCCCATTCCCCCGCGGCCCCGTCTCTGTCCCTAGTTTCCTCCTCGTGTAAGCGGTGCGGTGGGATCTTACCTGCATGCCTCCATTTTCATCCTATAAGCAGGTGTGTGATCCATCAACATCTCGTAACTTTGGCAATTCCTTTCATCGTGGCCCACCATCCTGCAGAAGTTACAAAATAACTATTTGGGGGGGGTTGTCTTAATTTCGGCAATAGGTGACAATTGTCTGTGGCATGCTTTCCTCCCACCTGACAGATTGTGCACCAGAGTGTGGGCACCATGCTTGGCCCAACTTGTACCTCTAGTCACAATGGTATTGGTCCCCCTCTTGCCAGATAGTTTGCAAAGATTGGATAGTGGTCCTTATCATGGTCCTACCCCTTACATTTGATACACCATACCTGTTCCCGTAATTTTTCCTGAGGCGTCTACCCTTGTTTCAAGCTTCACATTTCCAGACATAGGTTTTGTATTTGTGCTTGGATTTGTTGTACTCCCAACCCTGGATCCTATATTTGGGTTTCGTGCAGCCATATTGCTGCCTCCAGTGCTTTAGCTTGGGTTGAGATATGGCGTTAATGATGCGACAAACCAAATGCGGTGCTGCACATCTGATAGTGTCATGTTGGCCTCACGGATGGTGCTTTTCAACCTCTGATCCAAATCCCACGGGGTCTCTGTTATGAAACCAACTAAAAAAAGATAGAAAAGAAAGATCCACACCTTAGAATTCAGGCTCTTCGAGGGGGCAACCTCCTTTACATTACATAAATGAGCAATTCTTGGATGATTCAAATGAAAAAACCTCCTTTCTATATATAAGAGTCTAAGGAGTCACAATTTAACCTAGCTAACCTAACAATAATAATATAAAGCCACAAAAATAACAATAGAGGGATTCTATGGGGCACAGTAATAACAATATGGGGACAATAGTGGCACAACAATATTAATAAGGGATACAACTACAATAGTAATGGGGTAATCATTAGTATTATAGGGACCCAACATGCCCCTCTCCTTCAAAAAAGTGTTTTCCTCAACGCTTCAGTAGTTCTGGATGCTTGTGTATAAAATTCTCATCCTCTCATGTGGAATCTTTAGTGGATAAGTTCTTCCACTTGATAAGATATTCCGAAATTGATTGATTTCGTAACTGTTGAGTTCTTGTCTCTATGACTGCTTTTGGTTCCAATATAACTTTTCCTTCCTCTTCAGGTTCTGGCAACATTGTTTGAACTGGGAGCTTGTCACCTATAATCTTCTTTAAACATGAAACATGGAAAACTGGGTGCAATCGAGAAGCTGCAGGAAGCTCCAATTTGTATGCCATAGTACCAATCTTTTGCAACACCTTGTACGGACCATAATACTTTGGTGATAATTTATTATCCTTCTTAGCTTGCTTGAGGGACATTTTCTTATATGGTTGTAGCCGTAGGAATACCCAATCACCTACATCAAAACTTCTTTTGCTGCGATGTTGATCTGCCTGTTGTTTCATTCTATTCTGTGCCAACACGAGGTTATCCTTTAAGAGTTGGAGGACTTGTTGTTGATGTTCGATGTGATGTTCCACTGCTTGAACCTTAGAATTTTCTCTTAAATATGATGTGATGGATGGTGGCTGATATCCATAAAGTGCCATAAATGGGGTCATTTTTGTTGCTGTATGGAAGGAAGTGTTATACCACCATTCAGCCAGAGGCAACCATTTGACCCATTGTGTCTGTTTATCAGATACAAAGCAACGAAGATATCCTTCCAAACATTTGTTTACTATCTCAGTTTTCCCATCAGATTGAGGATGATAAGATGAGCTATGAGCTAACTGAGTACCAAGACAAGAAAATAATTCTGTCCAAAAATTTCCAGTGAAAATGGGATCTCTGTCACTTACAATAATCTTTGGGTTTCCATGTAGCTTTTGAATTGTTTCCATAAATGCAGTAGAAACTGTACTGGCTTTAAATGGATGTGATAATGCACAAAAGTGTGCATACTTGGTAAGTCTGTCAACTACCACCATGATGACACTCTTTCCCTCAGACTTGGGTAAAACTATGATAAAATCCATTGAAACCTCCTCCCAATGTTGGCTTGGAATGGATAAAGGTTGTAATAGACCCGGTGTCTTAATTGTTTCAAATTTATTTTGTTGGCAAACCAAACATTCTGCCACAAACTTTTGAATATCTGATTTAAGGCCATCCCAAAAAAATTCCTTCTTAACCCTGTGGTAAGTTTTTAAAAATCCTGAGTGCCCTCCTAAGGGAGAAGTGTGCAATTCCATAAGAATCTTTTGTTTTAGCTAGGAATTCTTACAGAGGTATAAGCGATCTTTGTACCATAACGAATCATTTTTCCAGCTAAATGTATCAGACATACTGGAATCTTGTTGTAACTTTCGAATAAGTGCCCACACTTCTTCGTCATTCTTCCATTCCTCCCTTGCTTCGTTTATCCAATCTGGTTGGATAATAGAAATGGCGCACAACAATGCTTCCACATCCTCATCCTTTCTTGAGAGTGCATCTGCCACCACATTTTGCTTCCCTTTTTTGTAGATGATTTCAAAGTCATAAACCAACATCTTTGTGACCCACTTTTGTTGCTCTTCAGAGGATAATCTTTGTTCTAAAAAGTATTTAAGGCTATCATGATCCGTTTTTACCTTGAAGTGTCTTCCCATTAGGTAGGGTCGCCATTTCTTAAGTGCATGGAGTATTGCCAACATTTCCTTCTCATAAATAGCTTTGTGTAAAAACTTTCCCTTGATTGGACGACTTTCAAAAGCAATGGGTCTTTCATCTTGCATTAAAACAGCACCAATTCCATTTCCTGAAGCATCACATTCCACAATAAAGGTTTTTGTGAAGTTTGGTGTAGCTAAGACCGGTGCTTGGCACATTGCCTCTTTAAGATGTTCGAAGGCCTTTGTTGCTTCTGGAGTCCATGAAAATGCATCTTTCTTCAATAATGTTGTTAGAGGTGCTGCTATTCTCCCATAATTCTTAACAAACTTGCGATAATACCCTGTCAACCCAAGAAATCCTCGCAGATGCTTTATGGATGTGGGGATTTTCCATTCCTTAATGGCTTTAATTTTGCTAGGGTCTACCTTAACTCCTTCATGAGATACAATATGACCCAGATATTCCACCTCTTGTACTCCAAAGAAACATTTGGATCTTTTTGCATATAATTGTTTCTCCTCCAATAGTTGTAGCACCCTGTCAACATGTTCAACATGATCCTTCCAAGACTTGTTGTAGATTATCATCAAAAAATACTAACACAAATTTTCTAAGGAATGGTTTGAAAATTGAATTCATCAAACCTTGAAATGTTGAAGGTGCATTGGTAAGGCCAAAAGGCATGACCAAAAATTCATAATGACCCTCATGAGTTCTAAATGCTATTTTCGGAATGTCTTCAGTCTTCATTCTGATTTGATGATATCCTGAATGAAGATCCAACTTGGTGAAGTAAATTGATCCATGCAATTCATCCAATAATTCATCAATGACAGGAATGGGAAACTTATCTTTAATAGTGAGCTTGTTGAGCTCCCTATAATCCGGACACATGCGCCATGATCCATCCTTCTTGTGCACCAATACTACTGGAGCAGAGAAAGAACTTTGACTCGGTTGAATTATACCAGCCTCTAGCATTTCTGCAACCATACGTTCAATTTCACTCTTTTGGGCATAGGGATATCTGTACGGCCTGATGTTTGGAGGAACACTTCCTGGAATCAGATGAATAGCATGATCATGATCACAAATAGGTGGGAGACCTTTGGGAGTCTCAAATACCTTGGAATGATTGTCCAAGACTTTTTGGAGATCTGGAGAAATAGATGATTCCAATGTGGAAACATCTAGCGAACATAATTGTGCAATTACACCTCTTTTTTCCTTTTTTAGAAGCTTTGTCATACCGTTAGAGCTGATTATCTTTCCTGGTTTCCCTGCAATACCCCTTAATTCAACTTCCTTTCCTTCCACAGAAAATTTCATGAAAAGTTCTTGAAAATTAAAAGCTATTGTACCCAAGGATTGTAGCCATTGGACTCCTAGTACAACATCAGCACCTCCCATTGGAATGGAAAGCATTTGGCTAGTCAATACATATTCTCCCATGGATAGCTTGATATTATGGCACTTTCCAGAGAAATTTATTGTTCCTCCATTTGCAACCATCACTTGACACTCTGGTGCTGGATATAAGAAGCAATTCAATTCTTTTGCTACCTTACAATGAATAAAATTGTGGGTACTTCCTGAATCAATCAACACTATTACCTTTTTCTTCTTGATTTGTCCTTCTATCTTGATGGTTTGAGGAGTGGTAATTCCCGCCAATGCATTACAAGATATGGTTGGATTCATTTCTTCTTTATCTAGCCTTTGTTCCTGGATTATATCCTCTTCTTTTGACCTTTCTTGCTCCTTTTCTTCTTCCTCTTCACAATCTATGTAGAATAATTTTTTCTCAGCACACTTATGACCTTTAGTGTATTTTCTATCACAACTGTAACAAAGCCCTTTTGCTCTTTTTTCTTCCAATTGTTGTGGTGTCAACCTTATAGGTTGTGGAAGACTAGGGGCAACAACACTTCCATCTTTATAGTTGTGAGTGGTATGCTTCCTGGTTGCCATAATTTTGCTTTCCATTTTTCTTGCTAACCTGAATGCCTTCTCTAATGAATCAGGTTCCCAAAGGTGAACATCATGTTGGATATTATCCTTTAAAGTCCCTATGAACACATCAATCCTATGCTCCTCTGGAATATTTTTTTACCCTTATGTTCAATTTTTGGAACTCCTCAATGTGCTCCATTATTGAACCCTTTTGTTTGAGACTTATCAATTGGCTAAAAAAAGTGTTTCTTTTTATATCCTCATAATGTGCTGTCAATTCTTCCGTAAAAATTGCCCAAGTGATAATTTGTTTACGAGAGCAAAGCCATTGATACCATACAAACTGATTTGGTTCCAAATATAAAGTTGCAATACGTACCTTTTGTGTGTTTTGCACATTATTGAGATCGAAAAATTGCTCCATCTGTAATATCCATGTTGCGGGATCCTTGCCATCAAACTTCCTCATATCGATTTTTGGAATATTGTGTGTCTTTGATCCAACATTAGAGTCTATGGAATCATGATTAACATTTCTTTTGTTCTCATCATGAGTTTCCTTTACTACCCTTTCACCATTAGTGACCATTTCTTGTAGCAACTTATTCATATTTATCTTCAATTCTTCCATTTTATCACCCTTGCCATCAATTTTAGCGTCCATGCCATTCATCTTAGCTTCCATGCTATCCATCTTAGCTTCTACACCTTTCTTTAAACAATCCATGTTAGCTTCTACACCTTTCTTTAAACCATCCATCTTAGCTTCTACATCTTTCCTTAAACCATCCATCTTAGATTCTGTTGCTTTTTGTGCAAGTGACACTTGTTGCACTTGGTCTCGTAATTTTGATATATCATGTTGCATTTCTTCCTCTTCTTCATAAGTCATGCTAGAGCTTTCAGGTTTCTTACTAGGTGTTTGCATTTTCTTTCCTTAGGGCATCAATTACCGATTCAAACTGATTTTTCAAACCAAGCTTATGCAAAAATTTTAAAAAAACTACACACCTTTTTTCACTTTGTAGAAGCTTGATATTGAATCTAATGTATCTCTGCAATTTCAGATCATACAGTTTTGAAATTGTGACCTGTAGTAGCCCTCTATGTGTTCTTTTCAATGCCACTAGTCTGATCCAAGTTGGATTCTCCAAGGAAGAGTTATGCACAGTCTCCCAAGATGACCTGATTATAGACTAGTTCAGTAGAGCAAAATTATACGACATGCCACGAGTCATTGTTTTGACCTTTAGATCTAAAAATGATATACAAAAAACTACAGTCCGTCCTCTTTCTATACCTTCTTATGAAATTTAAATCCGATTCTTAGAGAGAAATTTATGACGATTTTCCCCATGTCACCTGTTTGGAATGTAATTCAAGAGTCTGTTTGGAGCAAAAAAACCCTAGAATCCAAAGCTCCGATACCAAATGTTATGAAACCAGCTAACAAAAAGATAGAAAAGAAAGATCCACGCCTTAGAATTCAGCCTCTTCGAGGGGGCAACCTCCTTTACATTACATAAATGAGCAATTCTTGGATGATTCAAATGACAAAACCTCCTTTCTATATATAGGAGTCTAAGGAGTCACAATATAACCCAACCGACCTAACAATAATAATATAAAGCCACAAAAATAACAATAGAGGGATTCTATGGGGCACAGTAATAACAATATGGGGACAATAGGGGCACAACAATATTAATAAGGGATACAACTACAATAGTAATGGGGTAATCACTAGTATTATAGGGACCCAACAGTCTCACCAGGCAACATTGCATTTTTCTTGAACCCAGTAACCAACTGTGCTTCTGACTTTGGTCACCCAAATTCCTTGTTTAGTGCCTCCTGTATTACTGCTATTCCTTCATTTAGACGATCACTAGAGCATTTCATGTACCAAGTCAATGCGCGGTCCTACAGCATGCTAACTAAGGTAGCCTCTTAATGTTATCATCTGTGATGCCTTGAGCATTCCATACAGACTTTATCACAAACTAGAACCAGCCTGGTTCCTCATTTCCTACAACCTTAAATATTGGCAGCTGGACTGTGCTTGCCATCCCGATTTTCGATGGTGGGGGAGGTGGGGTTGGTGTTGTTGTGGATGGTTTTGAGGCAGGTGAAGTAGTTGGTGGCATGGATGGAGGTGGTATTAGTGGGAAGCACTCCTTGATCAATCAGACTGCACTTCTTGGTGAGAACATCGTGAGCTCCTCCTCACTTTCCTATGAAATAGAAGTCAAAAGATTGTTCTCTACCCCTCCCATTTTGCAGTAACCTCTTCTGCTTCCGCGTTACTCCAGACATCAATAAACATGCATAATCTATTTTTCACACAAAAACATCTTAATCCAAGTATTCAATGATTTGATATACTCACCCCACGGTCCTTGGAGAAATCACCTTTCTGCTTCACTATAACTCACAGTTGTATTGATCACGAACTCAGTGATAAATCCTCCTATTACTCGATCCAGCCAATGATCTAATGCACGTGCGATTTTATATTCGGTGTGTTATAGACATATTTGGGCACTGCAACCCCAATCACATATGTCCATAAACCAAGGGCTTCTAAACCCCTAAAAGTGTTGTTTCATACCCTAAAAGAACTAGGTCAGTTGATTACATCATCTCCCAGAAGTTCTCCATGAAAAACTACTCAGAACTGGTCAAAAAAGGACCATACAGACTGCTCCATACATAAGGTGCGATGCATCTCACCTGTTACACACGGGGGGTGCGATAAGCGAGAGCAGACAAATGGCAGAAGTATTTTTCTAGGTGGAAACCCAGAGAATCTTCTAGAAACTGCTCATATGACACTTGCCTCTCTGAGTTCACCCAGGGATGAGTAAGAGATCTGAAATCTCCAAGTGGAACCAAAAACTATCAGTGAAATGACACTAATCAAAATCCCAGCAGCTGACTCACTCTCTTGTAAACATCTATATATGGATTCCTCATCCAAGAGATCCAGAGGCTGGAATTTTGTAATTTTCAAGGAAGTGTTGTTGGTTTCTCTTTGAAGACATTGTTGGGTGATCTTGCTTTGTATGAGGTGAAGAGGGCTTTCATGCTGGGAGGATGGCATTGGGTTAGACCAATGAGTTGTAGTCCTCTCTTCTACTACTCCTATCAATAAAGCTATTTGATTTTTCCTCCATATTCTTGTATATCTCTGAGTCTTGTATTGATATATGCATTTGTATGGTTAATATACATCTGATCCTATATTGTTTATGGTTATAGATCTCTATGCTTTGATGGTATTATGTTGCTTTGACTCTACAGGTGTTCTTTGAATCGGGATAAGGAAGGAGTGGTGAATCTTTGTCAAAGGAGGGAGGAAACAAGCAAGGAGCCAAGTGAAAGACTAAGGTTGGTACTCTCTGCTTCTCTCTCATCTATCTCTCATAAAGGAAAACACAAGTAACTTTAATATGTTTGTTTCTAAGATAGCTACCCGTCTTAGTGGGACTAGCAGCTCTGAAGAGACACTAGTTTTCCCAATAACAAAATGGCGACTCCACTGGGGAGTGAATAGTTTGATTGCTTGTCTCTATTTGTTTTCTTCGTAAACTATAGACAGAGCCTGAAGTTAAGCCAGATAGCCTTCGAACTGATTTTGCTATGCAACTATAAAGTAGATCAATGCTCCTTTAGTCAATCTCCGTGTTGGTTTACGGACTAAACATCTAGCTTGCGAACATCCTAAGTGCCCTGGTGGTACCTCAAATAACCTCATTAGATCAGCCCCTATACTTTGTGTTTACTGACAATCATTAGCTCAGCCTAAATCCCTGGACTTAGCTGCAAACTGTGAGAAAAAACCAAGCTCAGTCTCATCCTGGACCATCGCACTGTCTCTTCTTGGCAGTCTAGATGCATCATGCCTCCCATGTGCTGTAGGTGAGATGCGTCCCTGTTTCCCTATGTTACAGGTGCGATGATCAGATGAGACTGTTTCTGCCTCCAGATTTTGGTTTTTTCCTAATTATCTTCAGCTTTATTCAGTAGTTTTGTTGTCTATAATCAGTATATCTCTGTTGAAACCAACTTCTTTTGCATTATTCAGCCTCCACTAGTAGGAATTGTGAATGTTTTTAATGTTTTTTTTCATCATTTATAGTTCTCCTTTGCAAATAGTAGCTTAATAAAACTGTCGTCTTTTGATTTGAAAGTGTTGCAAGTGTCATTTTCAGTCAAGGAAAATAGTATTACAAAGAATTTCTCTTTTAGATAGTCGATTACACTTTTTCCATTGTATTTTATTTGAATCATTAGTATTTCAAGTGTCGAAATCAGTTTGAATTCGAAATCGCAAAGTGTCATCTTGGCTTTACTTTGTTTTCTGAAAATAAAATTGTAAGTACTATCGCTTTGAAAGAGAATAGTTCAGATCTATACTTTGTTTTCTTTTTTGTCATTCTCACATTAAGGAAAACTGAAAAACAATACATGCATGTGCATTTGCATTAAGAGTGCATGCTAAAATTAATTTAGGAAAAGTGCATCTAGTGTGTGGTCTTTGCTCTATGTTGAAAGAATTTCATTTCTCTTTCCTTAGTAGCTAGGATTTTCATTGCAAAAAGAAAGTAAACAACTGTTTATCATCTTAGATTGCATATTTAGGAATTGTATATCTACATCACGTGGTGAACCTTAAAGGCAAACTTCTTAAGAAAGGTCAACTATAAAATAAACTTCAATGAACATAAAAACGTTTTGGAACCTAACACACAACATCTAGAAGTCTAGGCTAGAGACGTATTCTGGCGTCGCAAACCCTGATAACTATCGCTTTCATCATAGGTTGGGTGATTCCTCCTCTTTGAGATGACAAGTGCTAGTACAGACTTGTGCTCCCATGTACTGTCGAGTATATATTGGGAGACCATAATAGGCTACATCCTTTATCCTTAGGAAGCTGTGTTTACCGCCCTATCAATCGCAATGCACTGAACACAGCATTCGAGAAGATTGACTGCCATACCGTAAAATGTATTCTATGGTTTTGCGATTGGTTTGGTAATCCCTCTATCTAGATTTCCAGAGTAGTCATTTTCATTCCTCTTCAGACTCCTTAAAAGAAAAGGTCCATCTGAGCACTTGTCACTTCAAGCTCATTAAAAATTGAAGGCGACTAGAGTCATCTTTGGCTTTTTCTTGACTCTTAAAAATTGAAAAATCAAGTTGTGTCAAAGTGTCATAAAATTCATTTAATTTAGAATAAAATTTTCCCCTTTTTATTTTGAGTTGATCAATTCATCCGCAATCGTGTAATAAATTCAATCAAAACCCCATCGTTCGCAGAGACTAACGAGTCAACTGTGTTTGATTCCAGAAATGAAACCATTCCGGGCCAAGCGATCTCGTTTAACTGGTTCAAAGTCTCATGGTTTGTTTGAACCTTATGTTTCAACATCCTCAGAAACTCCAGTTACTCCAACTATTTCTGGTATCCTTGCCTCTACAGAAGAAGTTCCACAGTTACAAGAGGACACTAGAATTGATCCTACTGTAATGGTAAACACATCTATTCCTGAACCAACTCCATCTAGGACTGATTCAGAAGGTTTTAACCCTCGAACATCTGTCGCTGTAGAGTGTGCACCTTCTTCAGCACCAGAAATATTTTACGGACCTGACAGTCTGCCTCTTCCACCTAGATTGATTGCAATAGAAGAGATTGTGGAGGATATTCCAACCAGCACCCCATTACATTTTGAAACTGGGATCCACCTATATCCTTCTAATTCAGAAGATAGTCAACCTTGATCGCAAGTTGTTGTAGAATCACTAGGAAGTATTTTGGATAGACTCAATATGTTTGAACAACCATCGACATTTAGGACTGTGTCATCTAATACAGCAGTAGAAAAACTTCCTACCACTACTCCGACAATGTTCACTGCTGTACCATCTATTCCAACTAGCTCTCAACTGCTAGATGGAGTCCACCCAGGGGCTGTTTCGATAGTATGGTCTATTCCCGTTTGTTCGTCTAGAATAATATCTGTGATTTCTTATGTTGAGTTTCAACAAATTGATCCTCCACAACAGTATGAATTTGGGTAGTCAAGTCTACAAGGACCAATTTTTCCTTTGAACACTGGATTGCTGCCATATGGGGGGCAGTATGCCTTTTCATTGTTCCCTCCCGGAGAACAACCATATGAGATTTCACAACAAAATTCGGGTCCAGCTGGAATTGCATCTAGTGGTTGGGTGCCAATACTGCCTCAACAGCCAAGAGTTGTATATTCAATGCAACCAAATCTACCCGTGTCGAATATTCCCACTACACCAGCTATTGTAATGGTGTCGCAAGTACAAGCGCTGCATGTTGCATGTCAACCTCAAGTCTCTCACACCGTAATACAACAGCCTCTTGTCTCAACGACTCAACCACAATCGCCGATTAGTGGCTCCCTAACTGAAGCGACTTAGGCTCAAACAGGTACTATCACCCCTCACCTTGGTCAAACATCCAGTATTGGACAACAACAAATGGCTTCACAACCATGGTTGGTGCAATATCAACAACCTCAATTCCAGCAAGCTTACCGAGGACCTAAGAAACAAAGCTTTGTGGGTCATGGGCAATCGTATATTCAAAACGATCACCATAAATCATATCATAATGGTTATGCCCTGATCAAAGTTATCAACATCAAATACATTATACTGGTATGCAAAGACCCACTGCTCAGGCGATTCCATCTTATCCTGGGTACGCTTCACCAAACCTGAATCAATAGCTGCCTTTCGTCGCAACGTTGGAATTACCATATCTGAATCAGCTAACAAATGTTCCAATTGCTTATGCCCTTTGGTGGCCAGCAATTCCTCATAAACTTCCGTCAGATATTCCTAAATTCAGTGGAAATCTGGGTGAAGATCCATTAAATCATGTGATGACCTTTCATCTGTGGTGCTCATCCAACATGCTCAATGATGATTCAATTAGGCTTCACCTCTTTCAGTGAATGTTAACTGGTCTGGCAGCAAAATGGTACATCGAATTGCCTAGAGCTTCATTCGATAACTTTAGCACCCTTTCCACAACATTTTTAACCCATTTTTAGTTACCCATAAGGTACGAAACAAGAACAGAGCTTCTTACCAATTTTAAGCAAATGACAGCCACTCATATATCAGATCATATTCATGAGTGGCGACATCGTCACCGAATGGTAAAAACATATGTTCTTGATCAACTGTTAGATGAATGGTTTATTAAGTCATTGTTACCTTCTATTACAGAAGATGTGGCTAAAGGGGGGTTGTCACTGAAGAGCATGTCATTGCTCATGCACAATATCTAGACTTGATTTATACTCAGTCTGGAACACTCTACGACAATATCCCTGATGTTCCTAGACTAGAGTTTTCCATTCCTCCTCCTCCTAAATCAAACAAAGACTCTCATGCCGGTGATGGCGTGATAGGCACAACCAGCGTGAAAACCATGAAGGATGCATCTAAGAAGGCCCGTACGGTTTCCAATCAAAATGAAAATGACAAACTTCTTGCCTTAAAAGTTAATGTCGTGTCGATTGACAAAGGCAAGGAACCAAAGTAGCCAGGGGGCAAGAAGAAAGGGAAAAGGAAAAAGAAGAAACAGGATGATTCGTCTCCTGAAAAATCTTCTGCAAACCCTTCTCTGCAAAAGAAACCTAATCACCCATGCCTCATATACGATGAGGACCATTGGACGAGAGATTGTCCATATAAAGCTGAAGTTAAGAAAATCTTTAAGAATTCAAGAACTTCAGCAGTATTGATTGACCCATTTCCAAACCCAGAAACCAATCTGGTTGCTAGTGACAATGCTTCCCCATCCCAAGTGCTTATGTTGTCCATTTCGAAATAGCAAAATGATGCTTTGATATCAACGAGGAACAAAGATTACGGGAATCCACAACTGTCGAACAACAAGGCTGCAGATCAACCTAGTAGTTCGACAACAACTTCAACCGAAGTTGTGCCACCCATTGTTCCTGAGCTAACGATAAAGCTGCCAAAGGGAGTAGTACACAAATCTACATTTAATCCTCATGCCCAAGCAACACAGAATTATAATATAGTAGAGGATCTAGCCCGATTGTTGTCCACTATGTCGACACTTGAAGTACTGCAAAATTGCCCCTCCCAAAAGTAGGCACTATTATCAGCAATAGGTGGGATTGACCCAACGGATTCCAATTTTTTGGCCTTTAATCATAAAGGATTTGAACCTCAGTTACCAGCTCAACTCGCTTTCCTCATTCAAATGAAAGCCATCAACAAAATTATTCATCGAACAATTATTGACGAGGGGGCATCTACCTACATTTTGTCAATGAGTTGCTGGAAAACTTTAGGATCACCACCCTTGTCAAGATCATCAATGACGTTAAAAGCATTCGATGGACGAACATACACCCCGTACAGGATTTTAAGCAACTTACAAGTTGAACTGGGGGGAAAAATAGTAGAAATTGATGTCGAAGTTATTGATGGAAACCTCGATTACAATATCTTACTAGGAAGGCCCTGGATTTATGCCATGGCTGCTGTTGTATCAACTTACTTTAGGAATATTGTGTTTCCTTTCCAAGAAGGAATTACAATCATTAATCAACAAACCTTTCTCCCCAACAGTTCACAAGTTACAGGAAGCATTCCAAAGATCCATGGAAGCTCTCATTCGCTCCAAAATGTCGGAGTAGGCCTATTGAAAGACCCTAGCATGATGGGTACTTTTTCCCTACTACCTCCAAATAATCTGGCGGAAGTGGCAACAGTAGGAACCTCCAATATGATATCTTCCATTCAGAAGATTTCCGAACATTTTGTTAGCATGGATCATCAACAGGTTTTGCCTCCAAGCCCAATAGAGATTTTGTAGCAATCAATTTTCTCAGCCTGGTCGGCAAACCCAAATCAATGCTCATTGAGTGTTTGGGTGGATAGGAAAAAGGAATATGGCACCTCTTCAGATCCTTGGTCACATGTACACTCTACAGAGGAAGGAATTATTCAGACGATGATGATAGAAGAGGCACCATGGGAAGATTACCACCATCATTCCCATCTTCCGGATTACAATGAAGATTATTCCAAAAACCTTGATCAACCTTTAGTTTTTGATTTTCTATCAAATACTGTAAACACGGTGGACTTTGAGTGAAATCTATCCAATATTGAAGAAACTATCGCCATAAATATCTCAATCAAACCTAATGTTGTAGAGAATATTGATGTCAGCAAATCTTGTTCTTCTTCAGAACTGGAAATATATTGTGCTCTCTTTCGCAAATTCAAATATGTCTTTTCACGGTCATACGAAGAAATGCCAAGCATTGAATCGAGTATAGTTGAACACGAAATCAAGATGTATCCAGATTTTAAACTGGTATGACAACAGCTTCGGTAAGTGCACCTGAAGAAAGCCGCTACCATCAAGGTAGAAGTTGAAAAACTTTTACATGCTGATTTCATTTACCCGGTTCCTCTAACTGATTGGGTATTGAATATTGTTCCTGTGATGAAAAAGTAAGGAATGATTAGAGTGTGCATTGATTACAGGGATGTAAATCAAGCTTGTCCAAAGGATAATTACCCTACACCCTTCATCGACCAGATAATTAATGAATGCGCCGGATGTGAAATATTTTCATTCATGGATGGATTTCTGGGCTATAATCAAATAAATATCCACCCACAGGACCAGTCGAAGACTACATTTATATGTCTGTGGGGCACATTTGCCCTCCACAAATTACCTTTTGGTTTAAAGAACGCAGGGGAAAATTTTCAGAGGGCTATGAATTATGCCTTCCATGACATCAAAAACATCATTCAACCATATCTTGATGATCTTCCGGCTCATTCGCGAAAGTAGACTGATCATCCACGGCATTTGAGAGCTATATTTCTATGTTGCTGACACTACAAGATATGACTCAATCCACACAAGTGTGTGTTTTGTGTTGGTTATGGTTGTTTACTTGGCTTCGTGGTTTATAAGGACAGAATTCGACTCAACCCATGTAAGGTTCAGGCAATCATCGATATGCCTCCACCTTCAAATTTGCTTCAAATTCAGAAACTCCAAGTGAAAGCGAACTTTCTGAGGAGGTTCATTCCAAATTACGCCAAACTTGCTAAAGGTTATACATGTCTTTTGAAAAAAAGAAGTACCCTTCAACTAGGATCAGGTTGTGCAAGCTTCCTTTGATGCTCTAAAGGAATCCCTAATAAAAGCATCATTAATGTATGCTCATGATTATCAAAAATACTTTAACCTGTATCTAGCTGCAGCAGATACAACCATCACAATGGTTTTAGTTCAAGAAGAAAATGGAATCGAACATGCTATCTATTATTTAAGCTGAAACTTAAATGATACAGAAATAAAATACTCCTATGTTGAAACGCTGGCTCTCGCAGTTGTTCAAGCAGTATAGATATTTCGACACTATATCCTCTTTCGCAAAACTATCATTTTATCAGATTGCAACCCAATGACTTACATCCTATCGCGTCAGTTACTTGTGGGAAAATGTTAAAAATGGATAGCTATTTTGCAAGAGTTTGATCTGGAATTCGTAAAATCCAAATCAAAGAAATCTCTAGTTTTCGCGGAGTTATTATGTGATTTCCCATCGTCGTCCAATGATTCAACATCCAAAGTAACAATCGTGGATGAATCTTTGTTTATGATATCATCAAGCGATCCATGGTATGGAGATATAATCATCTATCTCCAAACCCAAACATATAGGCCTAATACCTCTCACTCTGAACAACAACGTACTCGATACCAAGAAAAAGACTACATGATCGTCGGTGATATGCTTTACCGTCGTGGTATCAATACAATTCTGCGAAGGTGCCTCACCCATGAGGAGGCCGAAAAAGTCCTGAATGAGTGTCACTCAGGTGCGTGTGGGGGGCATCAATCTGGTTACGCCACGACACAAAAGATCTTGTGAGCAGGCTACTTTTGGCCAACAATGTTCAAAGATTGCATAACCGCGGTCAGAAGTTGCCATGCTTGTCAAATCTTCGACCGAAAAACCGAAATACCACCCACACCTTTGCAACCAGTAGTTGTTGTTGGGACATTTTCCAAATGGGGCATAGATTTCATGACATGTAACCCCACCTCGGACGGGGGGCATGGGTATATCATAGTCACAGTTGACTATTTTATGAAATGGACTGAGGCGATGCCTACATTAAACAATAGCGGTGAAACGGCTGCTCTTTTCTTTTTCAATCATGTAGTCTCTAGGTTCGGTATTGCACAGGCTATAGTCACAGATCATGGATCACATCTTCGCAATCACATGATGGTTGAATTGGTTGCCAAACTAGGATTGTCCCACGAAAATTCCACTCCATATTATTTGCAAGCTAACTGACAAGTTAAGGCCATCAACAAAGTCCTAAAGCACATGCTGCAAAGGATGATCGGAGTCCACAAATGGATTTGGAACCTGATCCTGTACTCAGCCTTGTGGGCATACAGAACCTTGGTAAGAAATGTGACTGGGTTTACACCCTTTTAGCTGGTGTATGGCCTGGAAGCCATCTTTCCCATTCAATGTGAGATTTCATCTCTCAAGATCGCAATCGACCTTCTCCCCAGAACTTCAGAGCAAGAGGCTCATTTCCTAGAACTAATACAATTGGAAGAAACCCATCGTGATGCCACCTTTTCTAATGAAGCTTATAAGAAATGAGTTAAGGCACAATTTGACAAAAATGTCAAACCCCATGTCTTCTCAGAAGGCGACCTGGTCTTGCTTTATGATCAAGAATCCGATAAATTGGTAACAGGTAAGTTCCAATCTTTGTGGATGGGTCCTTACATTGTTAAACGAGTGTTAGCAAAAGGAACCTACGAGCTAGTAGATTACGATGGAATTCCACTGGCACAACCCCAAAACGTGTTGTACCTTAAACGTTACTATGCTTGACTAAGTGTAGTGACCTCTTCATATGATATTGTTACATTTTTGTTTTCATCAAGAGTGATCATTTTGGTTAGGTAATTTGTCTTTTGCATTTTTTGCAAATGTCAAACCTATTAGAATCATTTGTTGGATATGCTGACGGAGCTAGTCGTAGTACGCGGAACCTATCTTCTGCGGCCTGGGCCATTTTGTATTTAAGCGGCGAGTTAGTGAGTTTCAGAGGAGTATGTATTCGTCGATCAACGAAAAACATCGCTGAGTATAGCGCGTTGATATAACTTCTCTCTGATGCCATCGCACGTGGCATACGCTGACTTTTTTTCAGGCTAGACTCACAACTTGTCATCCTAGAGCTTACTGGCATATATTTTGTTCGGAATCTAGCTATCTATTGTATGTTCCTAAGGGTTAGGATTATGGAAAGGCAATTTGATTCTATTCAATATCAACACATTTCCAGAAACTTGAACACATTAATTGATTCATTAGCAAATTATGTGTTATATAGACATTTGCAGCATTTATAAAAGAAAGCATTTTAATAAACATTTGCATCAGGATCATATAACTTAACCAAAATAAAGATCTGAAAATCAAAAATATATATATAACTGTTTATAGTTTGTCAAAATGTTCTATGTCCAAGACAAAATCGGTCACCTGACCCAAAAACTCAAAAAAATGTAGAAAAGCACCCTAGACTAATAGTGCTGGTGATAAAAATCCATCGCCTGTGCGTTCATACATCAGAGCCTAGTCCATCGACTCAGCACGCCAATAGTATGGTGCTGTAATCTCAGAGGTAACTCGTCGGTCCTCACATCCTAGATACCAAGGGTGAGACCCTCGATATGATCCTACAATATTGCAAGGGTCTTGGCTACATCTAGATCTCTGAGGACATCCCTCCCTACAGCCTCTCCTGTTGGAATGGCAGCTACTACCCTCAGGCGCACTACTGGTTGCACAGGTCATATCTGCATGAATATATGAGTTTGATTAGTCTTGATAGAATTAAAAGACATAAGAACATTATAAAAACAATAAACAGGGATATGCTCAGAACAAATACCTATAGCACCCCACTGCTCACCGGCCAGCAGCACCAAATCTAGGTCACCCAGGAAATCCATCCCAGCATATGGATACTCAGAAAATACCATCTCCTGACAGTCGAACCACTCAAAGAAGGCATCAACGAATGAAATCTGTGACTGACCAGCATGTCTGGCCATAAGATCGACCCATCTCTGCATCCATGGTTCTGTTGGTACTAATGATCCGAGTGAAATGTACTATGGCTACATCAGTGGGGTCTTCTCCAAGTCGAAGGCGGTGAGAATAGAACCATAACCAAAGTTCTTAGATCTTCCATTCTTCACCTTGGTGAGATATTCTTTTATAACCGGAAGTACTGCATCACACCAGTTGAATACCTTTGGTTCAAGGCATTCCAGAGCGTACTACATATAGGACCTATTGGTCAAATGAAGAGCCGCACTACCAGCCAATCTAGCAAAGGTGAATAAGATAGTCCTCAAGGACTGGTCAGTGAAATCACAAATATTGATCTTACCGTCCTTTCTCGGCTAAGATCCATCTCTACAGAATCGGAAAATATAATCCCTCACAGATTCACCTCCATGGGTGGATCCTGATAGTGAGAGAGGGGCACCACGCCTCGATAAACTGGTCAAGAAGTAGATATCCTCAATTGTCAAAGGGATGGATTTACCTCGAATATGGAACAATTGGTTGATAGGATCCCATGCATTGAGAAAATATTGCAACAAATTGATTTGTTGCCTCATGCTGGATATTCAGAACAATTTGAGCAAACCACAGCTCCGCAAAGCAGTCACCATACCCGAATCATGTAAAGCAACTAGGTCCTATTCTTCATGCTCACATTAATGCCATGTAATGACCATCTTGATCCAATGAATCTCTAAAAAACAAACAAGAGAAGAATTAGGATCCTGATTCAGGCGAAAACAGGAAAAAAAATTCCATAAAAAATAGTGCATAAACTTGCCCTTTTGTGCCCATCGCACCCTAGTTGTGTACTAGGCGAGATGCATCCTGACTAGTTAATGGCCAACTCAATATGCATCACACCTTTCGATATACATTGGGTGCAATGGGGAGAGAACGAACTATTCAAACCCCAGAGGCCCAGAAGAACAGGAAAGCATGCTCAAAATCAGAAAAGGAAAGAATGCAATTGAAGAGTGCAGGGTTAGCTCCTACTTGGTCCAAACGGCGCCAAAAATAGTCCACAGAATCTCCTAGAATCAGTTGGTGAAAATCAAGGAGAAAAACTCCTCCAGAGCTCCAAGAATACCAAATTTGAACGAAATGGTAAAAATGAGAGGTAAAAACTATTTTTATGTTACTATTTACGTAGTTCGAGTAAAATATGGTTGTTTAACTCATTTTTCAAGCATGTATTCACATTTCTAATCAAATTGATGGAGTAATTGAATACACAACATGATTGTCAAAAGAACATAGTGTTAATGGTGAAGTTAACGTCTCTAACTATTATCACTAGCAGTTTTACGCAAAGTTCAAGCTTGTTAAAAAATAAACCTCACCATGCGCAGTTTTACGCGAAGTTCAAGTTCGTCAAAAAATAAACCTAGCAATGAGAAAATCTTTCCATAGAGTTCAAGCTCATTAAAAAATGAACCCCACCTTCGGTAAATAACCATTCACATGACTATTAGCTTTTGAACCTTGGTCTTGTTCTTACCATCACCTCCACTCTTTTTTAGCCGACCATACGCCTCCATTTGATTGTTTACCCTTTTGAGGAACAGCTGCAATGAGTGATTCTATTAGCTACCTCCTTTACACTGTCATGATTGGAAAGTTCCAAGCCTTTCCTGGAACTAGTTGCTATCCAAAAACATCACTCGTTCCTCAAAAAGTGAGTCTCCTTTAAGCTCTTTTCATATGACTAATAAAATATGAAAAGATTGCCAAGCAATTGGCCTCTCCAACTCGTTAAAGCAACCGGAAGTGCTATCCCTCCTCTAGATTTTAATATTTTTGGACCTGAGGGATTATTACACAAAAATATCGAGTGCTTGTCTTGTTTGGCTCGTTAAAACTATCGAAAATTAGTCCCTTTCATATTATTTTACACTTTTTTAGACTTAAGGGATTACATTACGAAAAAGGACCACTGGAGTTTCCTTTACCTCCCTTTTTAGACTCTCTAAAATTGAAAAGGACCAAGTTATCTTTGTCGATAAACTCGTTAAAACAATAGTGACAAACTTGTCCATGTAGACAAGATCGAGTTTCACTGTCGCTAGGCTCGTTAAAACATAGCAACGGGTTTGCCCGAAGGGAAAATTATAGAACAAGCATATGTTATCCTCCTGAAGCTTAACAAAAATAAATAGGTACTGGTCAACAATGACTAGGGAAAAAGGGAAGAAAACTTGAATATCTTCATTGGTAGCAGGTTTCTCTTGAACATGACACTTTCACTCCGTCACCATGACTGAGTCAGGTTGGGTTATTCCATTCACCGTTCACATCACCATTGGTCCACCGTACCATCCACCTTGGGGTTAACACTACCAATCCATTTCAGTGTCACCGATATGTTCAAGAGAAGTTGCTTAGAGAATTCACCAACCTAACCAACGTCTCATCCACTATGATACCTTCACTCTCCATTTTTCGTGACCGTCACCCTAAATCTTATATCATTAGATCGTTTTCACCTCTGCAAAATCATTTTCTTCATTCCGTGTCATAGATGTGGGATTCATTAAGGCCATCCTACGATGGGTCACTTCTTATCGACAACAACCCATTATCCAAGAAGTTGACTTAGGGACAACCCTTTCAGTACTTTGAAGCATGCATGCCTTAATGGCAAGTTTCTCACTTCCGATGATAGGTTTACATCAATGGCCTTCGACCGAAAGATTTTATGTGGTGTTCAACATCAACTCATGTATTCACACCACGTGAATTGTACTGCAGTAGCTTGAGGGTCATCGTCATTATCGGTGATTCCTCTCACGCCTGTTAACAGCTTACATCATTGGCTGGTAATCAGGCGATGTCTTTCTGTGTTCAACATCAGAACATCTTTTCACATGGATCGACTTGTACTTCGGGCGAAGATTGAATGAGTTTGAAGACCTAGGATCTAGTTTCATCCATCCAGGCTGTGATAGATTCAGGAAAATAAAGACATCAAATGTACATCATAGCTACACAGATAATCATCCAAACTAAAGGATGATGGCTCTACCAAAATCATCAGTCTACCACACAAACGATTGTCTGTCTTATGTACATGAATATGAATTTATAAATCTGAGCATGGGAATTCCCACCTCAGCTAGATCATGAAAATATTGTGAAGATAACATATTGTATTTTATCTTATTGATGAGCCCCAATTTTGGTACAATTTGGGCTCATTTTGGCCTATTCTACTTGCTCAAACCATTCATTTTTTATTGCTTATGCATGCATTTCTTAGTTTATTCATGTTTTTTGTAGGAAGAAGGGTAGGCACTTTATCTACGTGACTAATGCATTATGATTCCAGGTTTTGGCATTAAAAGGGAGCAAGAGACAACGAAAAAGGAGATAAAGAGACAATGAGGTGGCACTGCTGGTTTTTAGGAGAGGATGTCCACGGTCTTGGGACATTCCTCGTGATTCCCACCAAGAACTCCGAGCTCCAATCCATCTCCCCTCCGAGCTTAAGAAGTAGCCAGCTGTTCTACAGGAACAACAGTTATAAACTGCTCTACAGGAACAGCAGTTATGACCGTCCTACAGGATCAGCGGTTAAACTCTAGTTGGACAGCCGAGCTCCTAAAATCAAGGACACTTGTTGGATCATCATTTTTGTATAAGTATAGAGGCCTTAGCCTTGGATAGGTTGTTGAAGCTCTCGTATTGCTATTGTAATTTTGGAGCACAGTTCAGTTTTCGTTCCTTTTTGTAAGCCAATTTGGCATAACATCAGATTATGAATAAAGAAGGCAGTTTGTGATCTAGTTCTGAGTTTCTTAAGGAGACTATAGCTCTCAGGTTAGGGCCCAACCTGAGAGCCATAGATCCCCTCTACTGTAGTGTTGTTTCCATTTCATTTCAGCACTTTGAGCTTTTCATTTGCACATGCAATTCGAATTACAGGTTGTTAAGTTGGTCTTTTTCACGAGTTAGATAGGATTTGCTTATGGTGAGTTTGTTCACAGTTGTTTAGAGTAGCAGAGGATAGATATAGTCCATTGGAGCTCCAACAAAAAGGGTTGTTAAGGCTCACTGCCGTCTCATTTGGGATTGGGGTGCAGTCCATGACTAACCACCAAAAACACGCATTTCTTTATTTCATGATTGCTGCAAACACAGTCATGTTACGTTAGATGCTTCCTTGTCATTCACACCTGCACCACACTCCTTCACCACAGCTTCATGCACATTCTCCTTCGCGTTTTGGATTGTTGTTCATTGAATTTACAAGCACAGGTAGTTTAGGTTAATGCATTTTCGGTTTGGTAACAGTCACAAGCATTCGTTTCACTTGCACTGCCCTCTCTCGTCCATTACTTCATTCTCCATCTTGATCACGCATGCATCACATCTCCTCGACCTTCACCCAGCTCTGTTATCTCCCAAAGCCTTCCACTCCTCACGTAACTTCATTTCCTAGCCTTTTGTTGACCTAGCCCTCTATCTTCCAACCTACTCCCTACACTCATTTCTCATCTCATTCCTCCACTTCTAGAGCCATCACCAGCCTCATTCCCACCTTGCACATCTCCCCCTACCATTCCATCACTCCTCCATCTCTTCAAACACTCACGGTAGGTCATCCTGTAGCAGTTTATAGAAATCCTGTAGAAACCTCTAAGTATCCTGTAGGATCCCCTGCAGACATCCTGTAGGAGGCCACTCACTCGGTTGCTGAGCTCCTGAATGTGAGGAACCTCTGTGGATGGATGCTAAGGATCCCTAAGGACCTCTCCTAGCCTTCCCAACCTGTCCCACGTTCTCCTTCCTTCTCCATCCCATCTGCACAACCAAACCCTAATTAGCACACAATCACAACCATTCCACACACTTAAAAGAAAAATACAAAAACATGTCTTTTATGATGCAAGCATCTTAGATCCATGCATTTTCACTTATTAGAGGTAACAGCAGCATTGGTAGAAGTTTCCTTCACATTCTTTGCATTATAGAGGTTAGACTAGTTAAATTAGGGTTTCCTAGGTTTACATGCTTTGATTTGCTTTCAGTTCATTTTTGTCAAGTAGATTAGTCTCCTTTGAGCTAGCTTTCGTCCATCATTGATAAAGCTTCTTCTGTGAGCCTATAGAAGTTGGCTTGAGCCCTAGCGGACTTGTGCCAGCTGACCAAGTGACAGCTGCGACAAGAGCTAGTACTTGTGCATACAGCACCGTCGCTTCCAAGTTTGTACGAACTACCGGGTTGATAAAATGAGAGACAGGAAGCCCCAGGAGTTGTAGCATTATTGCTACAATACTGGAGCTCACCATCTTTTTGGCGCCGTTGCCGAGGAAGCGTCAGAGTATTAGTAATTGTTGCTTTTCTTCTACTTTCGTACTCTTACTTCTGCTCAGTAGTTTATTTCGTTTCCATTCTGCAAAAGTAGCTTAGCATTTCCTGCTTGCATAGATTAGCATTTCCTGCTTTCATAGCTTAGTATTTCTCGCTTTCCTAGATTAGCATTTCCTGCTTTCATAGCTTAGTATTTCCTGCTTTCATAGCCTAGTATTTCTCACTTTCATAGATTAGCATTTCCTGCTTTCATAGACTAGTATTTCTCGCTTTCCTAGATTAGCTTTCTAATTCTGCAATTTCATTTGAGCAATATAGTTAGTTGTAGATCACTTTGTTTCAGTTTTGCAGGTACCAAAGAAAAAGCAAAAGCACTCAAAAAAAAAGAAAAGTCCTTTCCATTTCATGCCTCGTAGGAACCGAGATAGATCAGGCAAATTCCTACCTAACACCCCCACCACATCACTTAGTCACCCTTCACTCTTCGGTGGCGACAGTGATCCAGAGGAAACTATAGGTGAACATCCTGAGATATACCAAGACCCTATAGAAGAAGAAGAGTTAGAGACCACTCCATCCGAAGCTATGGCTGACAATAGAGAAGATGAGAGAATAGAAGGAGCTTTCCCCATCCGAGAGACCAATGGAGAGATGAAAATGAAAAACATTAGCCCCTCTGCTTTGCCTCACTTCCATGGACTGACCACTGAGGATCCTGATACCTTCCTATTTGAGTTTGTTGTCCTCTGTAGAACCTATGACTATACTGAAGATGAACAAAAGCTAAAACTTTTCCCTTCCACTCTCAAGGATGCAGCATTACGCTGGTTCATGGGTTTGCCTGGGAATAGTATCACCACATGGGCCCAGATGCAGCAAGCCTTCAACACCAAGTACCGGGATTATTGTAGGTCCAAGGAAACGAAAGGGGAAATCTTTCGGATGACCATGGGAAACGATGAGTCTTTAGAGGATTATGAGGAAAGGTTCCAACTTAGTTACAAGCGGGCCAGGTGCACACTTGACCCTGAATCCCTTAAGTTGGTTCTGCTCCGAGGAGTACCTGAAGAACTCATAGATACCCTTCACATGTTAGCTGGGGGGGAAATTTACCAACTGCCTTATGAGGACATCAAAACTGTGTTTAGAAATCATTCTAGGGCAGCTAGGAAACGGGGTAGAGGAAATCTCCTCTCCACTGGTGTCCCTTTCTCCAAACATGAGTTTACAAACCAATTAGAAGATCTTAAGAGTGAGGTGAGACAGACCATTGCCATGCAGCTGGACACATTCAGGATCCAGCAGAAGAAAGAAGAAGCTGAGAGAGCCCTGGCTGTCTTCTGCCCTAGGTGCACAAGAAGACATTCTAAGAACGAATGCCCATTGCATTCGGTTGAAGTGTGTTTTGTTTGTGAGGAGGACCATCCTACCAATCAGTGTCCCACCTTACCTGGGTTTAAAGCCATGTACCAAGAGACTGAAGCCCCCACTGAACCTCTCTACTTCATCAACCAAAGGAGACCACAAGGATCTAGACCCTATCAGCAGGGAATGCAAGGGGCACCACAAGCCTATTACAACCCCAACCAATCGACTCCTATGCCTTCCTGGGGTCCCCCTGCTCATCCTTCTTGGTCCATGCCTCCTCCATGGTCTTATCCACCTCAGTATCCTACTCAACCCACTACTCACTCATATCACTCACATGCCCAGTCACAGCCTCAATGGAGTGCACCTCAGTCGGGGTGGAGGCCCCAGTACAACACTCCTCCCGCCATTCTGCCTCCACCTCCAGTTCAGCCACAACCATTACCTCCTGCTCCTCCAAGGTAACCTCAAATGCCTGCTCAACCGAACCCGAACCCCAACAATAGACAGGCTCAGCAGGTATATACTGGGGAGACCTCATGCCCTACCTATGCTGTGGAGATCCAGGAGATCAATCTTAGATCTGGAAAGACTCTTCCAGATCGCCAACCTCCTCCCCCAAAGGATGAGGAAGACCATCAGGAAAGTGAACCAAAGCCTATTCCACCCTTTCCTGAGAGACTTACAGCCACCACACAACCCAACCCAGAAGAAGATGAGCTTCTGGGAGAGCTCAAGCAGTTGTGTGTGAAGATACCCCTTCTCCAGGCCATCAAGGATGTGCCAATCTATAACAAGCTGGTTAAGGAGAAGTGTTTCAAGCATCCAGCAGACGGAAGAAAGATGCTTCAACTATCAATGTCATAGGACAACTGTCTGACCTTATGCTAGGACAAGTCATCTGCCCAAAGTACTTAGATCTTGGAAGTCCTGTAGTAGATGTCCACATCAATGGCACCATCATACCCCACACCCTGATTGATCTGGGGGCTGCCATTAATGTAATGACCAGGGATACCATGCTCAAGCTCAATCTTCAAGGTTCCTTGAGGAAGACCTCGACAGTACTGCAATTAGCAGATCGCTCCACTGTGACTCCCGAGGGGATTGTGGAGGATGTCTTGGTCTCTATTGACTCTTGGGAGTATCCTGCAGACTTCCTGGTTCTGTAACCAAAGGCAAAGCTTACTGGATATCCCCTCATTTTGGGAAGGCCTTGGTTAGCCACTGCAGATGCCTATATCAGTTGTCGTGCCGGAAATATGACCATAAAAAATGGTCCTATGTCCAAGCAACTTGTCCTATACCCTCCTGCCCAACCCTCTTTGGAGCATGACTTACCACTCTGGTTGGAAGAAGGAGAAGAAGACGAGGTGTATTCAGCACCTCCGTGTACCATAGAAACCAATAGAAGAAATCCCCCAACCGAGGATGATTTGATCAAGAACTTGATCCAAAACCCACCTACCAGTGCACTACCTTTAGAAAAATTGGTGGAGGATGCCCAAGCTAGCACCTTAGTGGATCTTTGTACAACCAACCCTGTCACTCCCAGAGTTAAGAGTGTGGAGTTCGGCCCTGAGAGAGCATTGAAAATCAGCTCCTCCCTATCTCCTTCTCAGGAAAAGGAGCTGTGCAACCTGTTAGCCAGCCACCTAGATGCTTTTGCTTGGAGCTATAAGGAGATGAAAGGAGTCCATCCTTCAGTCTGTACTCATCATATATACATCAAAGAGGACTGTAAACCGGTTAGGCAACCTCAGAGGAGAATGAATCCAGCCCTTAAAGACATTGTCAAGGAAGAATTGCAAAAACTGTTGGATGCCGGATTCATCTACCCCATCTCAGATAGTGAATGGGTGTCCCCTCTAGTGTTGGTTCCCAAGAAGAATGGGAAGTGGAGAATCTGTGTAGATTACCGTGAGCTGAACAAAGCTACCAAAAAGACCATTTCCCTCTACCTTTCATAGATCAAGTGTTGGATGGACTGGCAGGAAAGAAATTCTTCTCTTTCCTGGATGGGTTTAGCGGGTACAATCAAATCCAAATCAGCCCGGAAGACCAAGATAAGACCACCTTCACTTGCCCTTGGGGTACCTTTGCCTACCGAGTCCTTCCCTTTGGGCTATGCAATGCTCCTGCTACTTTCCAGAGAGCTGTCTTAAGCATCTTCTCGGAGCTGGTCCATGATGCAGTGGAAATCTATATGGATGACTTTACTCCTTATGGGGCCAACTTCCAGGAAGCATTGTCCAATCTGAGGAAAGTCCTAACCAAATGCATTGAGATGAACCTGTCCCTCAGTCCCGAAAAATGTGAATTCCTGATGACTGAAGGGACCGTGCTAGGCCATACCATCTCTAGCCAAGGATTACAGGTGGATCCTAACAAAATTGCTCTCATCAAGAGGGTTCCACCTCCTAAAAAAGTAAGGGATGTCTGGAGTTTCTTGGGATTAGCAGGATACTACCGGAGATTCATTAAGGACTTCAGCAAGTTAGCCTCACCATTGTTTGGTCTGTTGGCAAAAGATGTGGAGTTTAAGTGGACTGACAATTGTCAGAGGAGTTTGAATGAGTTAAAGGACAAGTTGGTGTCAGCACCAATCTTGAGAGGTCCAAACTGGGCCCTACCTTTCCACATCCACACTGATGCCTCGAACAAAGCCATAGGTGCAACCTTAGGACAAGTTGAGCAAAAACTTCCATATGCCATTTACTTCGTTAGCAAAAACTTGTCCAAAGCAGAGCTGAATTACACTGTAACCGAGAAGGAGTTCTTAGCTGTGGTCCATGCACTGAACAAGTTCCGACATTATATTACTGGTTACCAGACTTTTGTACATACTGACCATGCTGCTATTAGATATTTGATGAATAAACCCGATGTGAATGCTCGTATTATTAGATGGTTACTTTTATTGCAGCAGTTTGATCTAACCATTGTTGATAAACCAGGTAGAGAGAATGTTGTTGCTGACTTTTTATCTAGATTGGATTTGTCTGTAGGTGAAGATGGGACGGTGGATGACCAGATGCCTGATGAGCATCTGTTTGCTATCTCAGTACTCTCTCCATGGTTTGCTGATATAGCGAACTACCTTGTTTCAGTTCATTTCCCTCCGCACCTCTCTTCAAAAGAGAAGAGCAAAATCATCAGAAAAAGTGCCTCATTCACTTGGATCGGGGGCAACCTGTTCAAGCTTGGCCCTGATCAGATCTTAAGGTGTTGTGTAAGGGAAGAGGAAGTCTTTGACATCCTCCTCACCTGTCACGATGGGCCTTGTGGAGGACATTTTGCAGCAAAGAGAACTGCCTTCAAGATCCTGCAGGCAGGCTACTATTGGCCCACACTTCATCAAGATGTCAGAAGATATGTCAGCCAGTGTGACCAATGCCAAAGGATGGGGAAACCAACCCAAAGGGATGAGATGCCTCTCCAACCTCAAGTGACTCTTGAGCCATTTGAGAAGTGGGGCATGGACTTTGTGGGTCCAATCAATCCCTCTTCGAGGCAGAGGTCCTACATCATTGTGTGTACTGACTACTTGACAAAGTGGGCAGAGACTAAAGCAATCAAAGCAGCAACAGAAGAGAAGGTGGTCGAGTTCTTAAGAGAGAACATCTTTTACAAGTTTGGCTACCCAAGAGAGCTGGTGACCGATCAGGGGAGCCAGTTCACATCCAACTTGATTGAAGATCTTCTAGCTCATCACAAGATCAAGCACAGGACTTCCACCCCCTATCACCCTCAAGCAAATGGGCAGGTGGAAGTCACCAATAGAGCATTAGAAGGGATCTTGACCAAAGTGGTGAGCAGCAATAGAAAGGACTGGGCAGATTGCCTGGTTGAGGCCACATGGGCTTACAACACCACCTGGAAGACCACCACCGGCTTCACACCTTATGAGCTGGTCTATGGGAAGAAAGCTTTGCTGTCCATTGAGTTTGAGTATAACACTTTGAGGATGGCAGCTCAGCTGGACCTAGATCTCAGCCATGCACAGCAAGAAAGGTTATTGTAGCTGAATGGACTGGATGAGCACCGCATGCAGGCCCTCCTTCACTCAGAAGTGGTTCAACTTCAGAGAAAGGTGTGGCATGATCAACATCTCCATGACAAGCAGTTCCAGCCGGGAGATTGGGCTTTGTTGTATGACTCCAGATTCAAAGATTTCAAGGGGAAGTTGAGAACCAGATGGCTAGGACCATATGTAGTGGAACAGTGCCATGACAATGGATCTGTCCTCATTCGAACCATTGATGAGGAAGCCATTCCCATGCTTGTCAATGGGCACCGATTGAAGATCTACAGAAGACCTCTCTCAAGACAAGAGTTTATCAGCACTATGGAGAAATCTGTTTTGGTCATAGAGAAGGGTTCTGCCTCCACTTTGGGCATACCCTGAAGAGAAAAAAAAAAAAAAAAAAAAAAAAAAAAAAGAGAGAAAAAATAAAGATCCTTGGGTGAAAACCTCTCCGAGGCGCCCAAGGCAGGCAGTAGGGGTGAAAACCTCATTGAGGCGCTCCTATTGTCTTTCAAAAAAAAAAAAGAAGAAAGTTAAAGAAAAAAAAAAAAAAAAAAAGGATCCTTGAGTGAAAACCACTTTGAGGCACTCAGGGCAGGTAGCAAGGGTGAAAACCTCTTTGGGGCGCCCCTGCTATCTTTTAAAAAAAAGAGAGAGAAAAAAAAAACAATAAACACAATAAAAGTTTTGCATGCAGATGTTCTATGGAGGAGAAGAAGCCTCTCCACTCCAAGCCAGGGGCCTTCATCATGCTATCAAAGGATGTCATCAACACCTCCTCCAAGAATAACAATGCTTTTCAAGGTATGTGCAATTTTTATCATGATTTGGATCTTCTACAGGAAGATACAGTTTTCTACAGGAACAGACAGTCTTCCTACAGGAAGACGCGGATCTTCTACAGGAAAGTGCAAAATTTCTACAGGAAGCTCTGTGTTCTACAGGAAACTTCCTGTAGAAGGTTGCAACAGCCGAAATGTGTTTCAAGTGAAGATCTAGCGACTGAGGAGTGGATTGAACGCATGCATGCCACTGATGGCACCCCTTAACATTGCTATTATCTTGCTCCACCATCCTCGTCGCCATGCAACCAAGATCCCTGCAGCAGCACAACAAAGCAATGAGTTCTCGTAAAAAAACATCTGTCAAAGAAAAACCAAGCACCGAGAGCCATACCACATCCACGTTATGCATCAGAAGCGCTGGGATCGTGATCAAGAAGCCAGAACCGCCAGCATGCAGCATGTACCCAAGGAGAAAGGACTGTGACAAGACCCCTCGCGGGGATCCTGTAACAGTTCAACCTGCTCGAGTGAATACCGTCCACAGCACCGCCATCCGAGATAAAACACGAGCGCATGAACGTGAAACCATCCACTCCAGCGTCAGCAACCAGTAGCCATGTGCCTCCGGGTCTATGTAAGCCGCGTGCAGCAGGTAAATCCATCGTCCACAAACTGGAAATCATGTGCAGCCACGCGCAGGTAAGTGTTCTAATCCTTCTCTCCATCAAATCGCATGGATATTACTTTGATTTGTTTTGCATGGCATAAAGGTGAATGTTTGAGCGGCCGTAAGGCCAGTTGACTGGCCACATCGGCTAGTGAAAGGATAGTCAGATGATGAGGTGGCAGCCACGACAAAAGACACACGTAGCACGCACGTGAAGATTAGTCCCGTCAACCATGAAACGAGTTTAACCGAAAAGGGCGGCGGCAGATCTGTGGGAATGAATGCAGCAGCAAGCGAATGTGCAGGCGGACGATGGGTGACGTCACCCAACGGTCCGGCGGGGACAGCTCACCCCTCGCGCCACGGGCTGCGCCGATTCAAAATCTAATCGGCTCGATTAAGCGTGTATATCCATCAACCTCACTTCAAAACTCGAGTAGCTCCTCTGATTACCTCTGCATGTTGATACGCCAAGCTCTCGGCTACCTGAACGCTGGTAAGGCACCTCTCGACCGCTGTCCAACTATAGCTCCCCCCGAAGTCTGCGCACTGCTCCTACAGGAACAATTTCTACAGGAACGCAGTCCTACAGGAAGCAGTATCTACAGAAAGCAGTCTCTACAGGAAGGTGAAGTCTTCACGTAAAAAAGGTGGCGGAAAAGAGGTAACCCTGAAACTCCTTCCGCAATTGGTTTTCAAAGGTGAAAAGGTCATTATTCACAGTCTGGTCATAAAAGATATTGGATTGCCGTGCCCATACTATCGCTTCTACGGGATAGAGGTATAATTAGACTGTGGTTCTGAGAATTCATTGCATGCTCTGTCTATAAGATCGAATTTCCTTTGTATCTACCGCCTTTGGTCAAAACCACTGTGTTCATCATCCCTGGTGGGTTTATCAGGCGAGAGCCCACTGATTCAAATACACTAAGAAGAAATCCGGCAGTGGTTGAGCTCTTCACTAGAGCACAATAGATGCCTTTTTGTGATAAACTACAGGGCTACGATGAGGAAGTGGCCGAGGAATTCTTGCAGGCCCTGAGGCCAAAATCCAAGGTGCTGGCCACAGTCAATTTCAGAGGCCTAAGCCTCAAGATAACCCCGCAGTCCATCAGTAGAATCACTGAGCTTCCTATGGGTCTCCCGTGGGATAAAGAAGAACGAAAACAGAGCCAGCAAGCGAAGAAGGAATTCTTTCCACCTGAGGAAGAATTCTCTGAAGATAAGAATGGAGTACGAAGGAATAGTTTGACACCACCTTGGAACGAGGTCAGCTTGCAGATTATGAAATATATTACATGTGAGGGGCGCTATAGCATCGTCTACGGGTACCATTTCCGATTGCTGAACGAGTTAAGGCACCGAAGTGAGCTTCCTGTAGAAAAGAAATTAAGCATTCCTTATTTCCTGTTGCAATCTTTAATGGAATGTGCTAAGAAGCTGAAGGGTGGCGTCCCAGATCAGGTGGCACACCATGGGCTGATCAAGTTGCTTGTAGAGGATGCACTGCACTCCTATAAAATTCCCCTCTCCTGGGAGTCATTTAGAAATCTAACACGAGATGGGGACATCAAAATGCTGGTCGAAGATAGTGGCCCCTCCAGCAGTGAAGACAAAGAGGCAGTGGCCAAAGAAAAGAGGGAACCAAGTCAGAAGACCCCTGCCACGGTGCAGAGGAAGGAACAAAAGAGGAAGCAAGAAGAAAAGGAAGACGAAGAGGAGGGTGACACACCTGTTTTGACAGCAAGAGAACAGAGGATGAAGAGCAGAATGGACAAAGCGGAGGTGGTCCCTGTCAGCCCAAGCACCTCGTCAGCTCCTGCAGTCAAAGCCAAAAGCAAAATCCATGCAGCCAAGCAAGAAAAGGTGGTGACCATTGCATCTACAGGGAAACAAACGCAGGCTTCTACAGGAAGCCCCAGAACAACGCCTACAGGAAAGCAGACGAAGGCTTCTACAGGAGGCTCAAAAACAGAGAAGGGATCTTCTACAAGAAACCCACAGAGCGTAAAGAAAGAGTCTTCTACAGGAGGGCCGAAAGTGGACAAAGTAGGGTCTTCTACAGGAAGCCCGAAAATCACTAAGGAACAGACTTCTATAGGAAGTCTGGAAACAAAGACAAAGGCTTCTACAGGAAGCCCAAAAATTCAAGAAAAGGCTTCTACAGGAAGCCCAAAACTGCTAAAGGAAAAAGCTTCTACAGGTAGCTCGAAAGAAAAGGAAAAGCTCCTGCAGGAAGCCCAGACGTGCTAAAAGAAAAGGCTCCTACAAGAAGCCCAAGAGCTAAGGAAGATGCTCCTACAGGGAGCCCAAAACCGGTCAAGGAAGGGTCTTCTGCAGGAAGCCCGAAACCAAAGGAGGAGGGACCCTCTACAAGGAGCTCTGAGAGAGCAAAGCACAAGAAAGAGAAGGCTAGCATCCTCGAAAAGGAGGCGGCAGCGGTACTGGCTGTCCTCAGCACACCGGCAAAACCCAAAGAAAAGAGAGAGAGGGAGATCCCTCTACCTTCCGAAGCAAGGAGGAGTCAGAGAGTGAAAACAGACAAGTCGCAGCCTCCACCCAGCAGCCAAACCACTTCAGGAGACATCCCTACTTCACCCAGTACAAGAACTCCCTCCAAAACACAGGCCACCCCTGAGAAGGGAAGCCCAAAAGTCACTGCCTGGACGCGAAAAATAGGCCAGTCGCCTTCTGAAGCCCGGCTCAAGGAAATGAAAAAGGGGAAGAAGCACCACCCTCGTCTCCACCTGAGGCAAAGAAAATGGAGCCCCAAAAGTAGAGAAGAAGGAGCAGGTTCTGGGCCCCAGCTCTCGGCCAAGGACAAGGAGCCGGGGCAAAATTGCTCAAGGATGAGCAAATGGTTCAGCTGGGGGGTGATGATGAGCCCCAATTTTGGTACAATTTGGGCTCATTTTGGCCTATTCTACTTGCTCAAACCATTCATTTTTTATTGCTTATGCATGCATTTCTTAGTTTATTCATGTTGTTTGTAGGAAGAAGGGTAGGCACTTTATCTACGTGACTAATGCATTATGATTCCAGGTTTTGGCATTAAAAGGGAGCAAGAGACAACGAAAAAGGAGATAAAGAGACAATGAGGTGGCACTGCTGGTTTTTAGGAGAGGATGTCCACAGTCTTGGGACATTCCTCGTGATTCCCACCAAGAACTCCGAGCTCCAATCCATCTCCCCTCCGAGCTTAAGAAGCAGCCAGCTGTTCTACAGGAACAGCAGTTATAAACTGCTCTACAGGAACAGCAGTTATGACCGTCCTACAGGATCAGCAGTTAAACTCTAGTTGGACAGCCGAGCTCCTAAAATCAAGGACACTTGTTGGATCATCGTTTTTGTATAAGTATAGAGGCCTTAGCCTTGGATAGGTTGTTGAAGCTCTCGTATTGCTATTGTAATTTTGGAGCACAGTTCAGTTTTCGTTCCTTTTTGTAAGCCAATTTGGAATAACATTAGATTATGAATAAAGAAGGCAGTTTGTGATCTAGTTTTGAGTTTCTTAAGGAGACTACAGCTCTCAGGTTAGGGCCCAACCTGAGAGCCATAGATCCCCTCTGCTGTAGTGTTGTTTCCATTTCATTTCAGCACTTTGAGCTTTTCATTTGCACATGCAATTCGAATTACAGGTTGTTAAGTTGGTCTTTTTCACGAGTTAGATAGGATTTGCTTATGGTGAGTTTGTTCACAGTTGTTTAGAGTAGCAGAGGATAGATATAGTCCATTGGAGCTCCAACAAAAAGGGTTGTTAAGGCTCATTGCCGTCTCATTTGGGATTGGGGTGCAGTCCATGACTAACCACCAAAAACACGCATTTCTTTATTTCATGATTGCTGCAAACATAGTCACGTTACGTTAGATGCTTCCTTGTCATTCACACCTGCACCACACTCCTTCACCACAGCTTCATGCACATTCTCCTTCGCGTTTTGGATTGTTGTTCATTGAATTTACAAGCACAGGTAGTTTAGGTTAATGCATTTTCGGTTTGGTAACAGTCACAAGCATTCGTTTCACTTGCACTGCCCTCTCTCGTCCATTACTTCATTCTCCATCTTGATCACGCATGCATCACATCTCCTCGACCCTCACCCAGCTCTGTTATCTCCCAAAGCCTTCCACTCCTCATGTAACTTCATTTCCTAGCCTTTTGTTGACCTAGCCCTCTATCTTCCAACCTACTCCCTACACTCATTTCTCATCTCATTCCTCCACTTCTAGAGCCATCACCAGCCTCATTCCCACCTTTCACATCTCCCCCTACCATTCCATCACTCCTCCATCTCTTCAAACACTCACGGTAGGTCATCCTGTAGCAGTTTATAGACATCCTGTAGAAACCTCTAAGTATCCTGTAGGATCCCCTGCAGACATCCTGTAGGAGGCCACTCACTCAGTTGCTGAGCTCCTGAATGTGAGGAACCTCTGTGGATGGATGCTAAGGATCCCTAAGGACCTCTCCTAGCCTTCCCAACCTGTCCCACGTTCTCCTTCCTTCTCCATCCCATCTGCACAACCAAACCCTAATTAGCACACAATCACAACCATTCCACACACTTAAAGGAAAAATACAAAAACATGTCTTTTATGATGCAAGCAGCTTAGATCCATGCATTTTCACTTATTAGAGGTAACAGAAGCATTGGTAGAAGTTCCCTTCACATTCTTTGCATTATAGAGGTTAGACTAGTTAAATTAGGGTTTCCTAGGTTTACATGCTTTGATTTGCTTTCAGTTCATTTTTGTCAAGTAGATTAGTCTCCTTTGAGCTAGCTTTTGTCCATCATTGATAAAGCTTCTTCTGTGAGCCTATAGAAGTTGGATTGAGCCCTAGCGGACTTGTGCCAGCTGACCAAGTGATAGCTGCGACAAGAGCTAGTACTTGTGCATACAGCACCGTCGCTTCCAAGTTTGTACGAACTACCGGGTTGATAAAATGAGAGACAGGAAGCCCCAGGAGTTGTAGCATTATTGCTACAATACTGGAGCTCACCACTTATTAAAGGTCACCTTCCAGTTCGAAAAACCTCGGATCCTCATTATAAAGCATTTCACTCGACATCAAAAGGATTTACAACATCATGCTTTAGGGGGCAACTGTTATAGACATATTTGGGCACTGCAACCCCAATCACATATGTCCATAAACCAAGGGCTTCTAAACCCCTAAAAGTGTTGTTTCATACTCTAAAGGAACAAGGTCATCTAATTACATCATCTCCCAGAAGTTCTCCATGAAAAACTACTCGAAACTGGTCAAAACAGGACCATATAGACTGCTCCATGCATAGGGTGCGATGCATCTCACCTATTACACATGGGGGTGTGATGCATAATGGAAATCCCTTCTGTACAGTGCGATGAGTGAGAGCAGACAAATGGCAGAAGCAATTTGCTAGGTGAAAACCTAGAGAATCTTCTATAAACTACTCATATGACACTTGCCTCTCTAAATTTGCCTAAGGATGAGTAAGAGATCTGAAATCTCCAAGTGGAACCAAAAACTATCAGTGAAATGACACTAATCAAAATCCCAGAAGATGACTCACTCTCCTGTAAACATCTATATATGGATCCCTCATCCATGAGATCTAGAGGCTGGAATTTTGTAATTTGCAAGGAAGTGTTGTTGGTTTCTCTTTAAATACATTGTTGGGTGATCTTGCTTTGTATGAGGTGAAAAGGGATTTCATGCTGGGAGGATGGCACTGGGTTAGACCAATGGGTTGTAATCCTCTCTTCTACTACATCTATCAATAAAGCTATTTGAGTTTTCTTCCATCAATATTCTTGTATATCTCTGAATCTTGTATTGATATATGCATTTGTATGGTTAATATACATCTGATCCTATATTGTTTATGGTAATAGATCTCTATGCTTTGATGGTATTATGTTGCTTTGACTCTACAGGTGTTCTTTGAAGCGGGACAAGTAAGGAAGTAGTGGTGAATCTCTGTCAAAGGAGGGAGGAAACAAGCAAGGAGACAAGAAAAAGACTGAGGTTGGTACTCTCTGCTTCTCTCTCATCTATCTCTTTGTTTCTAAGATAGCTACCCATCTTAGTGGGACTAGCAGCTCTGAATAGACACTAGTTTTCCTCATAACACGGTGGCTTCTAGCCTGTGCATTAGTTCTAGAGTCCACACAATAGGCTGATCTAATATGCACCTTCCCACGCTGTTAGCTAGCCTTGCGATCAACTCATGAAGCTCTACTGGAAATGTCGCGAAGAATACCTCGTGGATATCTGTGTATATATAGTGGTCCAATCAATCCTCCTCTGATATCCGTGGATTTTAGTTTTCCTGCTTCAAATACAACCACTCTTCAAGCTCTTTCTTTGTAGGGTTCCAGTGTTCCAACATTAAAAACCCCTTAGGTAGATCCCAATCCTTGCAACGGAACCATTCGTTGGCTTATATGGGCTTGACCCAGGTTCAGAAGAATTATTTAGCCAAACAAATCCCACAGCTACCGGCCCTTTCGGTAACACCCCGCGGAGCATGGACTGAGGTCTCACCTGAGGTAGTAGGGGAGGGTGATGGAACCAGGTTTCCGCACCCTTGGGATGTCTAGATGTGGTCTGGAAGCTTCGCGCACTATTCTGCAGCCTCGTGCTGCTTTACTTCCGTGCAAATCTGTAATAGGGCTACTTCTTAATACTAATTATTTAATTATTTGTTATAGATCAGATCTACTTAGAAGGGTATTTAAGCAAACATTTATCAGAATTAACTAGTTCGCACACTTGGAATAGACAAAGATTCACATATATTCATAACATAAGCATATGTGCACAGATTGAAATAGTTATATTAACCATACCATAGCCCGATCCACGATCATATAGATTTAACACATAATTTCAGAAGCAACTTACCTTTATTCACTTTCTTCACCAATACATCCATATCCATCCTACGCACTCAGCTGCAAGGGTCCACGCACACAGCTGCAGACTCTTCCAGGCCTCTGCGCACATAGCTGCAGATCCTCTATCTACTACCCAATACTCCCGACTCAAACTTACATATGCTTCAAGGCTTTCTTTCTCAAAAACCCATTACCTATCAGATCCAAAATCATACCAAAAAACTAGGTATCTCTACCCATAGAGCCTTGCTCTATTTATACCTTTCCATGGACCACGATCCATGGGCGGGCAGACTCACTTACATTTCTTTACATTATTTTCGGCGGACTACCCTTCGACTCAACTTATTATAAATCTTGATCCACACATCTCGTAGAGTCTTTAACCCATCTTTACCCAAACTTTTGAGCTTCGTGCCCCATGACCATTACACGGGGCTTCTGTTACCTAACATCTCTGCAATAGAATTTTTAATCTGATCAAATGCATACCTTGTAGGAATGGTCCATTTAACTTCATGATTCTTTCTCATCATATCAGTGACATCCTTAACTATTTCAGCATATTTAGGAATAAACCTTCTTAAAAAAATATTTTCCCAAGGAAAGCCTAAATTTCTTTCTTATTCCTTGGTAATGAAAGTTCTTGTATAGTTGAAACTCTTTTAGGATCAATGACTACTCCTTCCTTAAGTGCAAACAAAGGCTTTTTGGGATTAAGAGAAATCACAAACTTTCTACTCCTATCAAAAAACTTTCTCAAGTGTTTTAAATGTTTATGATCGGAATTAGAAAAAATAGTCAAATCATCAAGATAAATAACAACAAATTTGTTTGTCTTACCCACAAATTTTAAGTCCATAGCTCTTTGAAAAGTAGCTCCAGCATTAATTAATCCTAAAGGCATCCAGGCATACATAAATGTACCCCAAGGAGTTGCAAATGTTGTCTTTTCTCTATCCACTAGACTAACCATAATCTGATTGTATCCAGAAAAACCATCTAACATAGAAATTCTATTATCTCCTAAAACTTTCTGAAGTAATTGATCCATCTTAGGTAATGGATAATTATCTTTCAAAGATTATTCATTAAAATTCCTAAAATCGACACAGTCTAATTTCACCATTCTTCTTTCTCATTGGAACTAAATTATCTACCCAATCAGAATATCTCAATGGAACTATAATTTTAGCATCAAGTATTGTTTTGAGTTATTTTTAAATAATGGGAAGAAGGACAAGATTAATTCTCCTTAATTTTTGCTTAAAAGGTTTAGCCTCTGGTTTTAATGGGATTTTATCTTCAATGAGAGATGTATCATATGTCTTGAACTCGTTATAACACCAGGAAAAAACATCTTTATAGGCTTTAAGGAGGGCTAAATATTTTCTTTGGCTTCCATTGACATGGATGCAGAAATTTTAATAATTTTTATTTCTTCGGAACTTCTAATGTTACAAATTTCAATATTTTCCTATGGTGAATTTGATAATCGATTTTTGGGAACATCATTATGATAAAATATTTTTTTCAAGAGGGACTAACCCTTTAGGAATAAAATTGTTGGATAATTGAATAATGTTATGATCAACAATTTATGAGTCAAATTGGGCGTTTGATTTTCCTTATAAACTTCATGATTATCAAGTTATTCTTCCTCAATTTGCAAGGTTGAAAATTCATCAATTACTTGCAAAAAGGATTTTAGCTTCTCATCATCATCAAATATTTTCCAATGTTTAAGATTGTTAGGAATAAATGGTCTATACCTAACTTGATTTTGATATTGGGCAAGCATTTGATTAGAAATTTTAAAAGAACTAGCATAAACAACCAAGGAATCTGCATGAATGTTTTGACCTTTTTGGAATAGCAATAATGTTAAATGTTGAAAAGAAAATATCTATTGAATCCCAAATATCATTCCTATAAGATCTAAGTCTAGGGTGTTTAGTTAGACAAATATTCCTTACTTGTTTGACAATAAGTTATGAGTCACTGAATACACTTAGATTCTGCACCTTAAAACTTCTTGCTAATTCCAATCCTAGCAGGAAAGCTTCATACTTTGTTACATTATTAGTCACATAGAATTCAAGTTTATAGGATTGGGTAATATTTTCTTTCTCTGGTGAATTTAATGCAATTCCAACTCCTGCTCCTTGCTTTGAGCAAGAACCATCAAAGTACAATTTCCAAATATCAGTGTTGATGGTTTTAGGCTTGTCTATAATGTTCTCAATAGTAAGCTGAGTGTTTTGTGAATTATTTGATGATAATTCAAAACATCCAAAGTCTTGATCTACTACATAAATAGGATGATTCCTGGCTTGATTAGATTTACAAATAATATTCATGAATCTTACTTCTCTGTATAATCTGAGATGCTCACCCCCATATACAGGAATGGTAGCATGAGACATGCCCATTTGAAGGCTTTCTCCTAGTTTGGCACAACACGATCTTGATAATAACATGCCAAAATTTGGAGGGATATCAGTGACCACAATGTCTAAAACCACACTCTTAATAGGGATCTAAGCTAAAGTAGCCACCAGATATTTTATAAGTCCAAGACAGGGTACTTTCTTGTAGTCAAAAGTGTAAAGATCATGATAAGTCCTAGTGACCTCTAATTGCATCTGGTCCGTGATTACCTTGGCATCATATTATGGGAAGCCGCAGAATCTGACATGAAGTTATATAATAAGAAATCATGAATTTTTAGGGTCACATAAAAAGGTGGTACATTTTCATCAATCATGTATGAGCTGGGACCAAAGATAACTAAAGGTTTTTCATCTTGTAGGCTTATTGCATCCCCTTTAGCATCAACACTAGATGGCTCGATCCATTTATAAACTTGGTTTTTATACCCTAGATTCTTTCAAAGTTCAGATAAAGGAATGGGTATTTTAACTATTTCTAGTTCCCTTTCAACATTAAAAGTGGTTAAAACAATTTTATCAATTAGAGTTGTTTCAGTTGTTTGATTCAGTGGTTCAATTGTTGTTGTTTGAGTTTCGGTGGAGTTGATTTGTGGTTCATTTATAATGGGGCATTTTGGAGGTCTACCAAGCCTTGACCTAGGTCTTAAATCATATCTCTAATTCAATTCTGCAATTAAAAACTCAGAAAAGGCTTGATATTTTAACTTTGAGAGTCTTCTTGATCTTGAGAAGATTGATTTAAAGGGAGAGAAACAATAGCATTTTGTAAAGATGAATGATCCAAATTATTTATATCTTCAAAAATCAAAGGGCCAACATCTTTTGCTTACTGGTCATCAATCATCAATGGGGGTTGGATCTATTGATCAGTATTTGGTCTAGCAGTAGTTTGTTGAGTTGTTCTATGCTAAGTTTCTATTTTCGAAATTCTATTTGAAAGGTTTCTGAGTAATGATGTGGTCTCATATATCTTTTGATCTTCATTTTTAGGTTTTGAGGAAGATCCTTCTTCCTTAACTTTCATTTTCCTTTCATCTCTTTCAGCCTTAGCTTTAAGTTTAGCTGATGCTGACCTATTAGCCTCAACTTCTATAGCATTTGTTTGCACGTCTTGTAGAGTATGGGATGTCCTTTCCCTAAGCATGAATGCAAATTCATCATCAAATGATTTACAAAATCGAACATTTGCTACTACTACCGGTGGTTTATGGTCAGGTGGCATCTTATGATATGGTTTATTGAATCTTTTTATGAAGTTTGCAACTGGTTCACCGTGGTTCCTTTTTAGTTCTTAAAAATCTCTAAGATAGTAAACCAGATCCTTCTTAACACCCCATTCATTCTTAAATATGGTAGTTAATTCATTCCTAAAATGAATTGAATCAACTCTAAGTTGTCTAAACCAAATCCTAACATTCCCTTGTAGTGATTGAACAAATAATCTCATATATACATCTTCATGTTCAATTTTCATATTATTAGAAAAGTCCAAGAAGGTAGCTAAATCATCTTCAGTAGACAAACCTGTTTCTCTATTAAACCTTGGTAGGTGTTTTAAACACCCATCAGGAAAATTATTGAGCTGGTTAGGAAGATGTAAGGTAGCATGCCTACCTTGAATAATAGGTTGAAAGGTAGCCATAGTTGAAGATGAAGATGAATCAATAGAAAAGGTGGAAGATGATGCAGTAGAGGATGAAGTTGAAGATGGTGAAGCTGTAGGTGAAGATGCGGGTGTAATGTTAGGAGGAGGAGAATAAGAAAGTGGAGGATCCCTAAAAGTTTTTAAATGTGTTTTTATAACTAGCTTTTGAACCTCTATTTCAAATTCTTCTTCATTTTTAAACAAAGTGTTTGAATATACAGAAAAAGTTTCCTCAGGTTGGATAGAAGTAGATGGAAATGTATAATGAGTGGGGGAGATAAAAAATAGGTTTTAACTTCGTTAAATTTACATCTAATTCTTTTTCTGAATTGGTCGAATCCAAAAATATTTTATGGATTTTATATGATTCCAAAGAATGGACTAAGAGAGCTGACTATAGATCAACCCCTTTAGATAATAGTTCTAAAACCCTAGGTGTTAGATCATCCAATTCTAATTGGGATGGAATAGACCTAAAGGGATCAGAAGCTGAAATATCTTCAGGCTGTAGTGGTACAGAAGAAGAAGCAGAAGCTTCAAGTCTCCTTCTAAAAGAGGATTCTCTTACCAGTATCTCTGGATTAGATAATGGAGAAACAATTTGAGAATCAGAATGAGATCTGGTATGTTTTGAAGGAGCCATCTTGGGCTTGTGGAGTTGCCAGGTGAAATATTTTAACCTACAATTCCTTTATTCACCTTAAAGGAAAAGTCTTAATTGTTGTCCTAGGGAAAATAACTCAATTTTCGTTCCCTGGCAATGACGCCAATCTGATGTTGTCATCTGAGATGATTCTAGGTAAATTAATCATTCCAGAGCATCTAAAATGTTTTCCTTGTTTTAATTTGTTTTGGATAATCAATGTTATAAACAATTTGAAAACAGGTGCTTAAACTTTAAGACTTGCCAAATAGAATGAAAGGGTTGTTTATTTGTCTAAAAATAGTTAATTGATTTTAATTGAGTGAATACAGAGTCTTATGGAATTAAAACTTACTAAACATTCAAACATAATATTTAATTGATTATAAGAAGGAATGTAGGTAAACAATGTTTTCTTGCTCAACAAAATGTATTTAATCTAATGCAGATGGGTGTGACATTTTATTGATATTGAGGAGTTTATAATAAAAAATAGTTTTATATGCTAATATCTAATTATTTTTTATAACTTCACAGAGGATTTAAGATGGACTAATATTTAGTTTGATCTTACCTATATTTCTCAATAAAGACCTAAATAAACGAAGAGAAACATAGTGAAATGAACACATAAGAAAAACTCACGAGGAGACAAACTATTTGAGGAAAATCTAGATTCCTTTCATTAATTTGAAGCAAATATTTAGCTTGATTACAATTCTTCTTTGAAATCTAATCCAAGGGTTCAACCCTTAATAACTCCAAGGAAGCGTTACTTATACAAAATGAAAGATCATCTAGAGGCATTTTTAACAAAAATACAAAAATAGTACAAAACTATAGGAATCCTAAAACTCCTAAATGCTACCACTATATTTAAGGAATTTGTTGATGAACTGGTCCCCCAAAAGTGTTTCCTAGTTTTTTATTGGTTGGTGATGAAAGTTACTCGATAATTTCATATAAGTGATCCCACCTATCTTCACTTGGTATAAAAAGATTAACCAATTTTCTGTAACTTCATCAACCTTGGTATAATTTTCAAAAGTAGGCTTATTAACAAAGATGTGTTTGATTTCATGCTTGATTATTAAATCAAAATCCAAAGCTTCTAGTATTTCCTTCCGTGTTGTTATAGCACCATTTACCACTTTCGGTATATGTGATGGTTTGTTTATGGCCTAGGGCAACCCCTCCTTTCAGACTTGGTCCAAATATAGAGAAAACATTGTTTTTTTCCCTATATGGTACTTTGCCCTAAGCTAAAAGCATGTACATGTAGGTCAATCAATACCCAACCCGTGTATATGTATTAAAACACTTAAAAAATAAATTTCCTTAATTTTGGGTGGAGTTCACAAGTTTTACCTATTGATTACCTCCTATTGCCCGTGGCCCAACTATTTCCCAACTAAAACACTAATTGGGAGAGGTATAAATAGACCTCTATGGGAAGTCCTTAAGGAGGAGAAGAGATAGAGTTTTTATACTGAGATTATCCCTGACTGACTTTGATGAGTCCCTGTGCCTCATGCACTTCCCCAAGCTTCAGGAAACCCTTGTTTCCTTGATTATAGATATCCTTCCTTTTGCTTGAGATATCATGGTGTTGGTGATGGAAAGAAGATTGTTGAAGGCTGGGATAGGATGAATCTAGACGAAGGTTCTGCTTGGAGCCAGAGAAGGACTCAGGTGAATTCTCTCCATGTTATTTATAGCTTACTGCAATAAAATAAATCTTATCTTGTTTTCGAAATTAACTATGTCTATGTATCAATTATGTTTAATTCATATATGAATGTCGTTTTGATGTATGATCAATCATTTTTTATATGATATAAAGTAAATTTCGTGAATATGCTTTACTTCTATATTTCTATGTATGTTCGAATTGAATGATTTTCAGGTTTTTAGAACATTGGGAGTTGCAGAGGGTCTGAACCCTATGGGACCTACTTGAACGAAGGAAATCCGAGTATGGTCACTCTTATGTAGTTTGATAATATAAGCATATTTCCTAAGCAGTTTGAGTATTTCTTGTTGTATTTTGCTTCTACCCTGTTGGGGTTCTAACCCAAAGCCCTAGGGTGCTTTCACCCGAAACAGAATTGGTGACTACACTGGGGATAACAATATTGTTATTCCTGGTTTGGGTTGTTCATTCTCAATCAGGGCTCAGTTTTTGGTTTGCTTGTAATTACAGTGTCATTTGGTTTACGAGAGTCCCAAGCCTCAAATCTAACCTTTTGTATCGGACTTTGTTTTTTTATTTTTTCTTGCAAAGCTTTGTATATGCTATTTACTTTGTTTACAATGGCGTATACACGCTTGTTTATGTAAAGCGAACTCATGTATATGCGAGTTTCCTGTCTCAGGAGCACGTGTGCACGCATCTGTGTTTACACACAGTCGCGTATGCAAATTTTTTGCATTGTTTTTTCAAATCTTTCAACCGAGATATATTTGTTGCCTGGTCTTTTCAGTCTCTATATGGTCAATTGTTGTCTGAAGAATTTAATTATTCTACAAGCTTATTTTTTTTAAGTCTCTTCCTCATTAAAAAGATTTGGCCTAGGTTTGCTTCTTTAGCAAGTTTGTAATTTGTGTTTTGGCACACAAGACTTCGTCCTGAAGTTGATTTTTCTGGTCCTCCAGAACATGAGATTGTTTTCTATTTCAGTGTCAAGCCCGAATTTCAAATCTACTTGCTTTGCTCTCCTTTGTTTTGTGGCCTTATAGCTTTTCTTGCTTTTTGAAAGTCTTTTTGATGATTTTGGAAGTATTTATTTGTTGGCTTCTTGGTCAATTTCTCAAACACTTTGCTGCTATTTGGGTCATTTTGTACAAGTTGAAGTCTTTTTGCTCAAGTTTTCGTTCATTTTCGAGTTTGTAACTTGCAAAGACTCCTTGTTCTTTTTTTTCAATTTTTTGAGTTTTAGTAGCATTTTGGTGATTTCAAAAAGTTGTTTTGGTTGCTTCTTTTAAAAAGAAAAGATCTCAAAAAACTTTTTTTTGTTTTTATTTTGCCAAGTTTGGTTTATGGTTTATTTTTGTCGTTGAAAGTGAATTGTGATCTTTTACAATTTGTCCTTCTTGATTGGAGAGAATTTTGTGTTCAAAATTTGCATCCTCTTCAGTACTTAAGTTGGCTCATTGTTAGTTATAAACAATTTATTTTCCTTTTTGAGTGTTATTTAGGATCTTGCATCTCCATTATATCTTGCATTAGGGTAGTTTGCATTGTTAAAGCATTCATAGTCTTTTAGTTTTTGGGTGTGTGAAGTGTGTTTCAAGAAAAGAAGAGAAAAAGTACTTTGCTTTGTAGAAGTTTCATAGAACCCATATAGAGATCTCTTTTCATCAAAGAAAAAATGACTGCATTCATGTAGTTAGTTTTTCATTGGTTTCTATTGCGTCATACAAACATCATTGGTTTCACTCCCATCTTTACCCCTGACTTAAAGAACAACCAAAAAAAGTCAAGAGATTAATTAAAATAAAGTAGAACTTTTATGTTGTCATTAGAATACCCCAATAAGTTTAGGTTTATTAGGGCCTGGGATTAGGCGAGAGGAGAGTTAACTCTCCAAGGCCGCTCAAAATTAAAAAACATAGAAGTTTGATTCATGAGCGAAATCCAATAGCGTCAGGGAGACCAGGAAAGCTTCGTAACTAGAAGTAAAGCATGAGGGAGAGTGAAGATAAGAATGAGAGGTACCCCCTCTCTTACTTGTCGGATCCTGCCTCACGACTGTTCTACCCAGCTTCTGATACGAGTTGGTGACCATAGTTTCCTATCCTAGGGATCACACAAGTGGCTGCAGAGGGGAATCCCGTGGCACCTGAGGCTGACGTTGTATCATGTTTAGCAGTACTTTTGGAGGGTACCCTTGTGAAGCTTGGGTGTTTGCACCGAGAAAGGCTATTTTCTAGAGGTCAGCATAACTGCCTCTGATACCTTCGCTAGTTGGCCTGAGGCATAATTACCCCAGTCTATTTTCAGAAGGCCCTTGTTATTAACTTTCTTATATTTTGGTGTTTGGTCCTAATCATCTGGAGCAGAAATACTTGAGAGTCGTTTGAATGTTGATATCTTTAGGGACTTTTTAGTGAGTGTTCTTTGCTCCTAGTCATCCTAGTTTTATAATTTTTTGAATCTTTAAGTAGATCTTTTAAATAATTCAAAGTGGCTGATTGACCATCTCAATGGTCTAGGATACTTTTTGGGCTATCACCTATGAGTCCTGAGCCTTCTCCTAGAAGGCGTAGGAGCAATTCTGCCAGTGTTTTTCAACCAGTGGTAGCAGGTGCATTGGAGATTAATCCTCCGCTTGGGGTCATTAGTTCACAGGATAGAGCTGGCACCAGTAGAGAGTTAGAGAGGAACACACCAGTTCTTTCTCGAGTACTTTTTCAGTTGGAAGATAATATCGAAGTTGAAGAGCTTTCAGAGTCAATTGCGGCTCCAAATTCTCCTTTTGCACCTGACCATCCAGATGTTCTATTGTAAGTTGGATCTCCAACTCATAGGCCTTCGAGCCGAAGTTTACACCCATCTATTCCTTCGATGACCATTGCTGGAAGAATGGCATCTATGATGAGTTTTGGGAGTGTGCAGACTCCCATATCTATACAAGGAGGACAAACTATTTCCAACCCTTCTATTGCTCCCAGCACGGCTATATTTGGGTCTACTTCCATTCCGTCAACGAGTGGAAGTTCTTAGGTTATTGCATCCGGTTTTCGATTTATCCCTTATGGAATGTCGTCTCACGGGATTTCTTTAGTTCCTTTGAACATACCATTGACTGCCTCCAGATCCATGATGAGTGGATTTTCTTCTTTTCAAGGTTTCCCATTTGGAAGTGGTCATATACCACACTACAATCCAGTAGGAGGGTCAATGCCTTTTTCCTTTATAGGTCAAGGTAATAACCCATTTTAGAGTTGGACAAACCCTGCAGTTAGTGGGATAGGAGCTGGGAATCAATTTTTCAGCCAACAAGGGAATGTGTCATATTATTTAGTTAATTTGTTTCAGAATTTTCCACCCATTGCTAACACATGGAACCCTTATCAGGGTCTATCAGCTCCTTTTAACACTTTGTTGGGGGTAACTTCACTGGTTATGGAGGATTTTCAATAGGAGTTGGTTAAACTCTGAATTTTGTTGGACCACAAGGAGCATATTTTGGTTTGGTAGGCTCTATGAGTTACTTCAGGCAACCTAGTGTTTTTCAAAATCCAGGTCATTCTTTTCAGACCTTTGGGAACCCCACCCACAATAGATGGAATTCCCAAGGTCTGCCACGACTCCCTTTTCTGGCGACACTGAACTTGCTAGAATTAACTAAATTGACAAATGATCTGATTTGGTACAATCCAACTTGGCCTCTAGTCCCAACTAAACTTCCCTCGGAAATCTTGAAATTCAAAGGGAAGAGTGATGAAGATCTGGGAGACCATGTAACCACATTTCACTTATGGTGCTCATCCAACTCCCTGATAGATGATTCAACCAAGTTGAGTTTATTTCAACGCATCCTAACCGGAAATGTCACCAAATGGTATATAGAGTTTCTAGGGGGCACCTATACTTCTTTTTGTGATTTGGCTAATGTCTTTTTGAACCATTCTCAATTTCTTGTTCGATATGAAGCTAGAACTGAAATTCTAGCTAAATTTCAACAAGACACCACAACTCACATTTCAGATCACATCCAAGAATGGATGAGGAGAAAAAGAATTATCAAAGCTAAAATCCCGCCAGAGTTCCTTCTTGAATGGTTTCTCAAATCATTACAACCTGAGATCTCAAAGGATGTGTCTCTCTATGGTGTTTATATGGAAGAGCAGGCCATTTTCAGAGCCCAGTAATTGGAACTGATATATTCTTAGTTTGGGGTTCTTCAAAAAATTCTACCTAATGCTCCTAGATATAAGGTCGGTTTAGCCAAACTGAAAGTAGGTCCCCATGCCGATGGTATAGTCGGATCGATTGATGTTAACGTGGTGAACCTATTGAATCAATTACAACAGTTGTCTCTACAAGCTGCTTCTTCTACCCAAGAAACACTCTCTGTACCTACACCTTCCCAACCTACCTCTATAAATGCCATCCAGACCACTAAACCCAAAGGAAATCAACAATCCAATGGGAAGAGGAAAGGACAAGGTAAGAAGAAGAACTAGGAAGGAAAAAGAAATGCAAACAAACCTGGAAATGATGTTGAAGAGGGTAGGAAAGAGTCCAAGAAAAAGGTAAAATTTCCATGCAAGTTATGCAATGGAGATCATCAAACTCACCTCTGCCATAAGATGCAAGATGCTCAACACTTATTAGTACAGCAAGGGTCATGTAGCTCCCAAGCTATTATGACTAACCCTTTTCCCCAAGGGCAACAATTATTTGCTAGCACAAATTCTAATGTTGGTACCTCCGTTGGGGGAAACCTGGAAGCGTAAAATTCATCAAATGTTTCTATGATGAGCTCTCATATCGACATCTCTATGAGAGCACATAATTATGGTGAATCAAAAACATCTAAGGCTAAATATGTTCCCAAAGCCACAAAACCACTTCATATTAAGCAGCCCTCTGTTAAATCTATACCTCGGATACCAAAAGGCTCCATAAAGCACTTGACTATTAACCTTAATGCTAGGGCAGCCCAAAACTACTCGATTGTAGAAGATATGGCTGAAAGTCCTTGCACTATGTCAGCATTGTAGGTACTCCAGTCGTGCCCTTCTCAGAGAAGTGCTTTGCTTTCAACAATTGATGCAGAAGACCCAAATAATTCTTTAGTGCTCACTTTTGATATGTTGAATGTCAAAAAGAGACTTCCTCACCATATGGCTTTCGAGATAAAGTCCACATACTAAAAGACCAATATTTTTCCGACTGTTATAGATGATGGAGCTTCGACATGCATGATGTCTATGTCATGTTGGAAGGCCATTGGATCACCTTCAGTTGTTCCTTCACCAACTCTTTTGAAGGCATTTTATGGACATTCTCATAGGCCGCACGGTATTATCCCAACTTTTCCTATCTGTGTTGGGGGAAAGGTAGTGAATATTGAGGTAGAAATCATCGATGCGAACCTAGATTATAACCTTCTCTTAGGAAGGAATTGGATTTACGAGATAGATGCCATAGTTTTTTCATTATTCTGCATCCTCTATTTTCCTCATGAGGGGAGGATTGTTAGATTTAATTAGTTAGATTATTCTCCAGGTGACTCTCACGCAACCTCGGATTCTACTGTTCCATTGGTGGACAATCCCCGTCAACCCATTGAGAATTTAGGAGTTGGGATGTACTCTTCGTTAATGGGTATATTCAACCTCCCTGCTCCTACGGCTAGAATTAATGTCATTTCATCCTCTAGGGGACCTTCTCAGAAAGAGTCCTTTTGAACTCGTTATTTTTCGAACCCTTGGCCCTTACCTTCATCTACCACTACATTAGAAGGAGGGAAAGTAGGTGGAATGGGATTTCCCATGTCTATAGTGGAACTCACTTATGAATCTATCGTTAACTTTGTAGACAACCGTCATGCTCTTTTTTCACCAGAGGAGTTAGATGGTGATGTGGCTCCGACTTGGACCCTCGATTCTACTTCAGCTTTGGATTTCTTGGATATAGTTTTACCATTTGAAGAAGAAATTTTGGAAGAAATGATGGGTGTTGATCGACCATGGGGTGATTTACATCATCATTCATATTTTCTCCCTCCATTGCGTGAAGTTGAATGTAGTTTTTCCAATCTGTCTACTAGTGATGTTTGTACAATTTCAAACCCTCTGGCTCCAACACAATTTTCTGCCGAAGGTAACATGTCGGTTATCTTACGAACTATACCTGTGAACATCTCTAGGAATCCTAACATAATTGAAAATGTCTTCATCAGAGCTGACTATTCCCCTAAAGAAATTAAAATCTACATCGATCTCTTCAAATAATTTTGAGATGTGTTCACTTGGTCTTATGAGGAAATGCGTGGAACTGATCCATCTATAGTCCAACATGAGATCAAGACATACAAAAATTCCAAACCTATTCATCAAAAACTTTGACTGGTCAATCCTCAAAAAGCAGTAGCTATTAAAACTGAAGTTGAAAAGTTGCTTAAGGCAGGTTTCATATACCCCATTCCTCTAACTAAGTGGGTTTCCAACCCAGTCCCGGTAGATAAGAAGCAAGGAACAATCCAAGTATGTATAGACTTTAGGGATTTAAATAAAGCTTGTCCAAAAGACAATTATCCCCCACCTTTAATTGATCAAATTGTTGATGAAAGTGCAGGTAATGAAATTTTTTCATTCATGGATAGATTCTCTGGTTACAATCAAATTACTATCCGTCTAGAGGATCATCACAAGACAACCTTTATTTTTCCTTGGGGCACGTTTGCATACAAGAAGATGCCTTTTGGCCTTAAAAATGCTGGAGCTACTTTTCAGTGGGCCTTGTCTTATGTTTTCCACGACATCAAACATGTTATTGAAGCATACTTGGATGACTTAACCGGTTGTTCTCGCAAGAGAATTGATCATCCTAGGCACCTTTGGTTAGTCTTTGAGAGATGTTGTTTTTATAAAATCCGGTTGAATCCAAATAAGTGTGCTTTTGGAATCACATCCAGTCGGTTGTTAGGATTCATTGTATCGACTAAAGGGATTCGAGTTTATCCTTTCAAGGTTGAGGCAATAATTCAATTGCCTCCCCCGTCTTCCATTCGTCAACTTCAAAGTCTCCAAGGAAAGGAAAATTTCTTGAGGAGATTTATAGCGAATTATGCTGAGATAACCAAAGGATTTATGCATTTTCTTAAGAAAGGAGTTCCATTTTTATGGGACGATTTCATGCAATGATCTTTTGATGCTTTGAAAAAATCATTAACCTCTGCTCCATTATTGAGTCCACCAGATTATGGTAGATATTTCCTTTTGTATCTCGCTGTGGCAGAATCAACCATCGGTATGGTTCTGGTTCAGGAGGATGATGCTCTTAGTGAGCATGTAATCTACTACTTGAGTCGAGGCTTAGTAGGACATAAGCTGCGCTATTCTCCCATCAAGAAACTGGCCTTGGTGGCTGTCCATGGTGTTCAATGGCTTTGTCACTACATTTTGCTTCGTAAAATGTTCGTCTTGTCATTGTAAATCCTTTTCAATTTGTCCTCAGTAGGCAAGTGATTGGGGGCAAGTATAATCGATGGATTTTTATTTTGCAAGAGTCCGATCTCGAATTCTTGTCAGCTAAATCTAAGAAGTCATTAGTTTTTGCAGAATTGATTTTGGAGCTACCTTGTGAGGAAGCTATTGTCTATGAGGAAAATTTTCCCGATGAAAATTTATTCCTCATTTCTTCACAGGATCCCTGGTATGGAGATATCATTATATATCTCCAAACTTTGAAGTTTCCACCTGATTTCTCCAAAGATGAACATCGAAAGTTACATCACCTTGCCAAAAACTATGGTATTATTGGTGATACATTATATCACAGAGGGGTTGACTCAATTCTTAGGTGTTGCTTAACTTTGGAAGAATCTGAGTCAATACTTAATGATTTCCACAGTGGATTTTGTGGCGGTCATCTATCAAGGCTTGAAACAACCCAGAAATTTTTGCGAGCTGACTACTTTTGGCCTTCAATTTTCAAAGACTGTATTGAAGCAATCAAATGTTGCCATCCTTGTCAAGTTTATGCTTAGAAAATGTGTGCGCATCCAGCTCCACGTTTTCCTGTTATCACCGTTGGTCCATTTACGAAGTGGGGCATTGATTTTACTACTTGTAATTTGCCTTCGGTAGGGAATCACAAGTACATCATTGTGGCCGTAGACTACTTTACGAAGTAGCCATGCCTACTTTCAAAAATGATAGTGAGACAACAACCTTGTTTCTCTTCAACCAGGTTATTTCACGATTTGGTATCCCAAGAGAGATTGTCACTGACCATGGAAATCACTTCCAAAATCAACTGATGACCGAATTGGCTCTCGAGTTGGGCTTATGGCAGGAGCATTCATCTCCATATTATCCTCAGGCTAATGGGAAGGTTGAAGTCATGAATAAGTCCCTTAATACCATCCTATAAAGGAAAATTGATAAAACGTGATCCAATTGGCACATCATGTTGTATCTGACACTTTGGGCATACAGAACCTCAGTTAAGACTGCCACTAGTTTTACTCCTTTTCAATTAGTTTACGGGTTGGAATCTATCTTCCCTATCGAATGTGAAATTCTATCCCTTAAGCTAGATGTAGAACTTCTTCCAGAGACATCTAGTATCAAAGAACACCTCGTTCATTTGGAACATCTTGATGAGAAATGTCGAGATGTAGCCATAATAAACAAAGCCCATAAAAAGAGGATTAAAACTCAATATGATAAAGCTGTTCGTCCTTGCGATTTTTCTTAAAGCGACCTTGTCTTAGTCTATGACCAAGACAAAGATGACCTGGGGGTAGGCATGTTCAAATCTATGTGTATGGTCCCCTTATAGTCAAACGTGTTTTGAAAAAAGGGGCTTATGAATTAATTGATTTTGAAGGGAACAAGCAGGCGGAGCCCAGAAATGGGCTCTACCTTACGAAGTATTTTGCTTAGGCTTCGACCGAGCAATTGCTTGTTTGTATATATTGTATCTTTGTACATATTTGTCTAGTGTTTTTTGATATCAATATTTTTTTGATCTGCTTTGGCAGGTATTGATGGACGATTCGATATATTTCAGATTCATCGATGGTGCAAGTAGGCACACTTGGAATCTTGCATCCGCGGCTTGGGTGATTTATTATCCATCTGGCCAGTTGATGGTGTCTAAGGGAGTATGTATTGGCCCTGCTTCAAACAACATTGCCGAATATACTGCCATTCTTAATTTACTCTCTGAAGCAATATCTTATGGGATTGATTCATTGGTAGTTTATCTAGACTCACAACTGGTGGTGTCAAAGTTAAATAACACTTATCGGGTTCACAATCCTTATTTATATCGCCAATTTTTTAGAGTGATAGTGTTGCAATGATCATTTATTTATATCACATATGTTCACATTCCATGGTCTGTGAATTCATTAGCAGACTCTATTTCCAATCAAGCATTAGATTGGCGCATTAATAATTCATCAAATTAAATAACATCAAAAAAGAAAATCGACTCTGTATATATATATCATAAGATCTCCTGTATATAGATGGAGTGTTCAAAAATAATATATAAAATTGGGACAGAATGCCCTCAAAATTTGAGCTTATGCCCATAATCATGTCTAGTAATATATAAGATCTATCTATCGAGCTGGCTCAGGATGAGTCACTAAATAGTTAACCACAATGTTGGCAACACGCTAAAGTATCCGAACCCAGTCCCATGGAACCCCTACCACACGGCACTGCATATCCTTAGGCAGATCTCCTACAGCTATCATAGGTACGTGGTGAGTTAGTCTCACCAAGTTTCTCTGAACAGCATAAAGGACTCCCTTTGTCTTGGTTGTCATCTCTTGGGCCCCTCTTCCGTGACGCCTGTGCCTCAGAAATCCATCAGGTCTCACTAGAACCACATCTGGAACATGGTCATTATATTTTGTTAGTATTATGTCTCATCAAAAATATTTTTTAAGTTCATTTCATATTAAAAAATCCAAAATATTGAAAATAAAACTCACAAAAACTTAAAAATTGTTACCTATGTCTCCCCATGCTGCATTTGGTGGTAAGACTAAGTCTGGATCTCCTCGGAAATCCATGTTGGCATATGGGCATTCATCGACCGTGATGATCTCTTGATCCAACCAGGTAAAAAGCTCATCATCAATGATCATTCTGAGCAGGTCACCAGCCCCAAGGTACTTCATCAGGTCCTCCCATCTACCCATTCATGGATCTCTAGGGCTGCTGATGGACACTGATATTTTGGGACGTAGCCTAGGTACCTTCTCGAAGAAGAATGAACACAAGATGGTTCCATATCCAAAATTCTTCATTTGAACCCTCTGTATAGAGGTCAATTGACTCTTCATGTTAGTCAAAAGAGGCATGCACCAGTCAAATACTATGGTAAGACATTCCACTGCCAAGCTCACGGATACTTGTAATGCTTGATGCAAGGAAGTTGACCCATTTACCAATGCAATGGTAAATAGAAAAATCCTCAAGGATAGATTTTCCACATGTGCAGTTGGAATTTGACTTCCAATCTTCTCTGGATGTCCAGGATAGTATATATGGACATAGTCTTCGACCAAAAGACCACCTCTCGTCCTGCCTGTTGAGTGCACGACCTCCCCTCTTCGAGAGAGACTGGTAATAAAATAGATATCTTCGACCTCAATCCGTAGAGGCATCTGGTTGATCATGAAAGCATCATCCTCTGCACTCCAGTAGTGGATCAAAATTTCTACCATGCATATATTGGCTTTCATATTTGTCATTTTGGAAAATTTGAGTTAGTCACAGCCTCTTGGAGCATCCAATGCATTTTGATCATTCATAACCTCATGATATATGGTGGTATGCTCTCTTTCCCTCCAATTGATAGTCATCCTGCAAAAAATTGAAGTTTCAACCATTAATTTATATTTTAAAACTTTAACTCATGTACACGTGGGTTCCCTTTACACACAATTGCGTGTAGGGCCGTTGTATATGTTGGTTACTCACATCCAACTTGCGTGTACACAAAGTTGAATTTTTGGGCACAATTTCCCATGGTCAAAACTTTGAAAAAACTTCTAAACACTATCATAAAACATTACAAGTAGGATTTGAGGATTACCTAGAGAATTTGGGGTCATTCGAATGGTCCAATTGTTCAGAGGAAATTTTTCTTAAGTTTTGCTCCATAGCTCTTTGCTCCAAACAGAAATGAAAAAACTGTGAGTCCAAAAGTAATTATATAACTTTAAAATTGAAAAATATTTTTTCAAAAATTTATTTTTGTCTCATCAATTTTTTTGACCTGTGGGCTTGGATTGTCGAGAGTGGGTTGTTTTTACAAAAAAATTTGGAGACTTCTTCGAGATGTTGTTTCGGTCCCATGACAGTTGACCCATCATGGCATGTATTGTTCTCTCACTAGAATTTAGGTTAGGGAAAACCATTTTCCACTGCATTTTGCATACTAGCCTCCATTCAGCAATACATTAACCGTAGGGTCGACCCCATTGTATCTTGGTTAGAAAAACATTTTCACTCGCTAATTTTTAAATCATGATATGATGGTAGAGGCATCCTTTACATGGGCATCTTAGTTAGATCTACACTGACATTGGTTTCCCATGTTGTTATACTGAGTAGGCTCGGGAGTCCTCTTTAGTCCCACCATGACTGATGTGTTGAAGACACATTCTCCTTTCTTCCATGCTAATTTCTAGCCTTATACCCTAGAGGACCCTTTGTGTTGAGTTGTACTGCTGCATTGCATTTTGACTATTTGCACCTTTTGGCCTTTAGCCAGCTTCACTTGGACTCGTGTTTAAGCCACTTATTTGACCATGTCTTATGCAAAGTCAACCATGCAATCACTTAGCTTTTAGCTTTTGAAACTTGACACATCCTTTTACCCATGGAAAGAGCATCCCTTTGAGTGTCCTTGACCAGTTTTGCCTCCCTTCATTGAGCATAGGAATGTTCCCCTCCCAGGAACTAGATCATCTATTTCTCTGACACTCATTTTTTCCATTGTACTATAGGATTATTTTATTATTTTTCTAGCTTAAAGAAAAATACAAAAAGAGTTATATATTCCAAAAAGAGTAGGAACGGGATGGCATTTCCATATTTTGTTAGAAGCTAGAGTCAGTCGTGTCACCCTTGAACAAAGCACTCAAAAGAAAGTCTCTCTTCCATTGGGGTGGGATTTAGTTTGACTTAGGAGTGCCTTAACCTTGTTATTGAGTCAGGACTCCTCCGATTGGTTACCTCTTCCAATCATATGGAGAGTTTTCTTATGCCTTTTGCATAACAAACTTATAGAGAGTTATCATATGCTGCCATATATTCTTCATTGAGTCGTGCTTTTGTTCAAGGGAAGTAAACCTGAGTTGGCCTCTCTGCGGTGTCTCTTGAACTATTTTTCAGTCGGCCATCCCTAGTTGTTAGTGTCATGTTTGTCATCACATCAGTTATATTAGTCCCTTGATCATGCCGGTTTGAGAAGGTCTCCATTGACTTCTTGCTAGCGGGTCTTGTCCTTATCGACTTCGACAAATTTCTCTCAGGGCAGATCTAGAGTCACACCCTAGCCCTATTTTCATTATTGATAGGTAACCTTATGCTTAGCATCGATTAGTATCATGGGTCTTTGATTGAGTTGTTTCCCTTTTGTTTGAAATCATCTTTCATTATCACACATTGGGATTTGTGCAGTGCCTTGGTTTCCATTTGACCCTATTGGTGGATTCCTCGCCTCTGTGTTATCTTTCATTATTGGTTGCTCATAGGGTTTCTATCGTGCGCTAGATACTTTTTGTGTATGCCGGAAATGTGCTTCGGTTGGATTACTACATCTTTTTTGTCTAATTCCTTCCACATTATTATCCTACACATTACAGTTGTGCTAGATTGATGAAGGATGCCTTAATGCCTTCCTTCTAGTGGATATTTTCCTATTGACTACAGGTCATTTGCTATCGGAAAAAGATCTAGAGTCCATTTGGCATTACCTTGGGGTTTGCAGTCATCAGTGGCAAATTCCTTCACTATCGATAGTGGGAAACCATCATTATCTCCTAATTGATAGATTCTTTCAAGTGTTCAACTTCAGATCATTCATTCGCACTTATTAGACTGTATTGGGTACCTTGACTCTCATTATCATTATCAGTGAGTATTCACGCATTTCTTAATGGTATACATCAATGACCGGTAATGAAATGATTTCTCATGTGGTAAACCTCAATCATTCATTCCCATTGTGTATAAATGTACCACGACAGTTGGTGAAGACCTCGAGTTGCATCATCATGTTTTGGTTCACTTGTCAGTTGCTCCTGTTGCTGCTAGTTGACACCATCCACCTTATACATTGCAGTTCTTCACAGTGACATCTTATATGCTGACATTCGAGTTGCGATGTAGTATCATTTTATTCCATCATGTTCATTTGGTACTATTGGGATCACTTTTTGACATCAGTGATCAGCTTCATCCTTCAACATCATTGATCGTCTTCTTATATGTGATATTCATACATGTAATTTTTTTATCATGATCAGATGATCCATTATGTACTTTTAGTTCCTTTATACTAGTATACATATTGGATCCGCTTATATTTGATATGTGGACATGCTTTACTTTCTCTGAGCATGGGTATGCCCACCTCAGACAACAATTTCTTTCTAATCTCTTTTGATGGCTTGGCAGGCTAAATTCTAGTGAAGTCCTTCTCAGTCTCGACATGATTCTTTCCATACACTTAATACATTTCGGCCATCATGTACCCTTTTTGACCTCATATATTAGAGGGCATCTGTTATAGCAAGATATACCACTTTTAGTATATGTTATGCTTTCTTTATGGCCTAGGGCAACCCCTTCTTCCAGATTTGGTCCAAATATATAGGAAACAATGTTTTATTCCCTATACGCTACTTTACCCTGATCTAAAAGCATGTACATGTGGTTCAATCAATACCCAACCTGCGTATATGTATTAAAACACTTAAAAAATTAAATTTCCTTATTTTTAGTGGAGTTCACAGGTTTTACCTATTGATTACCTCCTATTTCCCATGGCCCAACTGTTTCCGAACTAAAAAAATAATTGGGAGAGGTATAAAAAGACCTCTATGGGAAGGTCTTAAGGAGGAGAAGAGATAGAGTTATTATACTGAGATTATCCTTGACTGAGTCTCATGAATCCCTGTGCCTCATGCACTTCCCCAAGCATCACGAAACCCTTGTTTCCTTGATTATAGATATCCTTCCTTTTGCTTGAGATATCATGGTGTTGGTGATGGAAGAACATTGTTGAAGTTTGGGATAGGACAAATCCTGAGGATGGTTCTGCTTGGAGCCAGAGAAAGACTCAGGCGAATTCTCTCCATGTTATATACAGCTTACTGCAATAAAATAAATGTTGTCTTGTTTTTGAAATTAACTATGTCTATGAGTCAAATTATGTTTCAATTCATATAAGAATGTTGTTTTGATGTATGATCAATCATTTGTTTATATGATATAAATTCAACTTCGTGAGTATGCTTTACTTCTATACTACTATGTATGTTCGAATTGAATGATTTTCAAGTTTTAAGAACATTGGGAGTTGCAGAGGGTCTGAACCCTGCGGGAACTACTCGAATGAAGGAAATCCAGGTACAGTCACTCTTACGTAGTTTGATAATATGAACATCTTTCCTAAGCTGTTTGAGTATTTCTTGTTGTAGTTTGCTTCTGCTCTGTTGGGGTTCTAACCCAAAGCCCTAGGGTGGTTTCACCTGAAACACCTGTAAGGTGACCTTCGCTCTGGGCCACGAAGTGACCTTCACTCTGGGCTACGAAGTGACCTTCGCTTTGGGCCATGAAGGATGCAACAAGTATACGCGACACAAAAATCTTCTGGGTGCTCATGGAGATGACCATTTGAATGTGTATCAACTGTAAGCCGTGGTTGTCACCCATGGTGTACAATAGTCTGCAGAGTTTTGTAGAATTTAAGGCAGACATGCACAACATCTTTATCAGGGTGGGCAAGGATCCAACAAAGTAGTGGATGAAGCTACCTTTTGTAGCCACTAACGATGCCATTTTCATTTTCTTGGAGGCATGGCCTCTGAAATGGTGCACCCCAGATCTTGTAGAACTTGAGAGGGTGACATCGCAGAAGAAGAAAGATGATGCCAAGTTGCACATCGTACAGCCTGGCCAAGAAAAGATGGAAGGAAACAGCAACAACCAAGCTGCGGGTGGCGTGGGAAGTAGCACAGAAAGCCGCCAAGCAGAAAAAGGTTGCACGGGAAACAACCGCGAAGGCAAGTGAGGGCCAAGCAATGCCCTTGCAGGGGCAGAAGGGAGAGGAAGCAGAAACAGAAGAACGAGGCACAGACCCATGAACTGCTTCCACACAGTTGAAGTGTCCACACACGGCAGAGTGAGCAGCATCGAGGAAGAAGGTTAAGGCCTTGAACTTGTCCATTGACCCAATCACCCTAACCGAGGGTGATCTTCATGACATTGGTGATATGGTGCACGATGTCACCAATGAGTCTCTTCAGGATTTTATGCAGGAGCACCAGACTATGTTGGGGGCCCTTATAGCGTAATTATAGGAGTTACAGGTGCACCCCCCTCAAGTTCGTACCCTTTCAACTAACCTCATAATAGGATCCTTGGCAACAGATCAGATGTTGTGCACACGGATGGCAAACACAATAATGTTGCTGGAAGGGGCTATAGTGACATCGAATGAGGACGATAGGTTTTTTGTTAGCACGATGAAAGGTTTCGATGTTAATCTGGCTACCCTTCCATGCAAGACATTATTTCTATTGTAGAATGGGATAATGACAAATTTGCGTGCTAGGGAGAGTCGCATGATCCAAGTCCTCAGCGAGCAAAAGATAAACATGGAACAACTCAGTGTTGGGTAGGGGAGGCCCTCCGTAACAGTTTTGGAACTTAAAGCTCATAATTTAGGGTCATGATATTGTAAAAGTTCCGCAAAGTGTGCGGAGAGTGAACTGTAATAGGTTGAGTCAAAGGGTTGTCTGCCAGAAAATAATGTAAAGTAATAGAAAGTGAGTCAGCCTGCCCATGGTCCCCTGACCATGGGAATGTATAAATAGAGCGAGGCTCTAAGGGTAGAAGGTAGATTTTTGGGGAATATCTGATGTATTATGGGTTTGTAGTTGCATATTCTCTCTGAATTTGTAAGTCCAAGTCGTGAGTAGATAGATAGAGGCTCTACAGCTATGTGCAGAGAGGCCTGGTAGAGTCTGCAGCTGTGTGCGCGGACCCCTGCAACTGAGTGTGCAGGGTGGAATGGGAATGTACTGGATCAAAGTTAATAAAAGATAAGTTGTTCTAGAAATATTGTGTGTTTTATTGCAGATCTATATGTTTTTCTTGCTTATGTTCTGAGTTTATGCATATCTTTGGTTACGTGCACTATTTATTACTATTGAATGCTTGATTAAGACCTTAAGAATTAGATAAGATCTATAATAAATGCATTAATAAGAAGAATCTAAGAAGTGCCTCACCACCGAGTTTTACAAAGGCTAGACGAGCTAAGTAGAGTAGTGCGAGTGCATAGATTGGTTTGCAACCCTTCCAACCTTCATCAAGACATCCCTAGGGTGCGGAAACCTGGTTTCAACACCCTCCCATACTACCTCAAGTGAGAATTTTGTCCACGCTTCGCGGACTATTGCCGAAATGGCTAGTAGTGCAAGATTTGTTTGGCTAAAACACTTCCAAATGTGGGTCAGGCCCCATCAAGCCAACAAATGGTTCATTTGCCAGGACTGAGATCTACCTAAGGGATGTGTGATGTCGAAACGATGGAACCCTACAAAAAAAGAGATTGAAGATTGGTTGGATCAGAAGCTGCACGAGTTCATGGTACAGGAAAATAAAACTCCACAGATATCTGAGAAGAGGTGGTTGGATCACTACATATACACGGAAATCCATGAGATCTTCTTCGCGTCCTTCTCGATAGAACTGTATGAGTGGATCATGAGGCTAGCTGACAGTCAGGGAAGGTGCGGACTTGAATAGCCCATTGTGTGGACTCCAGAGTTGGTGTGCAGGCTAGAGGCATCTGAAGATAAAATCACACGGGTAGTATATCACTGGTTGGATCGGATAATAGGCGGGTTTATCACTAAGTTCGCGGTGGACACAACCATGAGCTACAACAAAGCAGAGCAGCGTTTTCTCAAAGGACTGCGAGGTAGGTATATCAAATCGTTGAATACCTGGATTAAAATGTTGTTATGTGAAAAATGGGTTATGAAAATCCATTGATGTCTAGGGTAATGCGGAGTAGAAGAGGCTACCAAGGGGTTGAAGGATTAGAGAACAGTCCCTTGGTTTCACTGTCGCAAGGAAGCAAGGAGGATGTCGCTGGGTTCTCATCGAGAACTATAGTCTAGTTGATAAAGAAACATATTCCACTATTACCATCGCCATCCATGCCATCACCCACTTTGCCTACATTAGCCCCATCTTCACCTACCCCACCTCCACCACCACCGAGGGTTGGAATGACGAGTGCAATCAAGTTGCCCGTATTTAGAGGCATAGGAAATGAGGAACCAGATCAGTTCTGGTTCGTGGTAAAGGAAGTATGGGAATTCCAAGGTGTGTCAGATGATAACATTAAAAAGGGTACTTTGGTAAGCGCGCTAAAGGATCGTGCATTGACGTGGTATATTAAGCATTCTAGCAATCATCCCAATGCCAAAATAGCAGAGATCCAGGATGCATTGAGCAAAGATTTTAGCCAACCAAAATCAGAAACTCAGTCAATCATCGAGTTTAAGAAAATTGTGATGCTTCCAGGCGAGACTCCATGGGATCTGGATCAGCGCTTGAAGAGAACGATTCGCGAAGCTAACATGATGCTGATAGATGTGCAACACCATGGCTAGTTTGTGGCATCTCTGACACTGCACCTAAAGATGGCACTGTCACAACAAAAGATCTCAACCTAGGCTGAAGTATTAGAGATAGCGATGAGGTTGCATGAAACTCCAATACAAGATCTTGGGTTGGGATTTCAACAAATCCACACGCAACTACAAAACCTATGTTTGGAGATGCAAAGTCTGAAGCAAGATAGGGTGCCTTGCCCAGAGGCACGTGAAGAAGTGTAGTATATCAAATGCAAGGGCCAGGGTCATGACAAGGATCATTGCCCTGTATTTGCAAACTATTTGGTGGGAGGGCAACCGATGCCGTTGAGACCGGAGGTGCAGGTAGGACCTAGTGCGGTGCCCGTGCTCTGGTGCGTGATCTGTCAGGTGGGAGGAAATCACACAAGGGACAACTGTCATCTATTGCAGAAGTTTACACAGACCCCCCAGCAGCTATTTTGCAGTTTTTGTAGATCGGTGGGCCACAATGAGTGAGATTGTCGGAGTTATGAATTGTTGATGGATCGAACGCCTGCCTATAAGATGCAGACTGAGGCGCGAGGTCAGTATCTAGCCATAGCAATAGTGTGCGGTGGGTTCCAGGGGCGAGGACAAGGACTGGGAGGAATGGGACCTAGGCGAGGCTGTGGACAGTTAATCTGTTACAATTGTGGAGGACTTGGGCACTACACATGTGATTGTACCAACCCAAATAGAATATCGTGTCCATACTATGAGCAATTTGATCAGGAAATGATAGATTGTCCCACACTAATAGCACAAATACATGAGAAAAGGGTAGCACAACCTATGCCAATGCAGAACGTCCAAAAGATGAGGTTCGAACCGCACGAAGAAGACCCCAACGTGAACATGATGCTCAAAACTGGCACCGCCACAGGGGAAGATAAAGGGAAACAACCTGAAGAAAATACATGGGTTCGCAAGGGCCCTACAAATCAACCTGAGTTCAACTTGGAACGTGCAAAGGAGACGTTTATGGAATCTAAGAAGAGCTTCGTGGAAGTCTCTACTTCAGGTAGTAAGGATCAACCCGAGTCAGAAATGGATTCCTATATGCTAACTACCTTTTTCAAGACATGCATAAAGCTACTATGGGACAATAAAGTAGTTAAGGGATTATAGTATCTAATAACTAGGTGCACAGGGTCGGGTGAACCGTGCATGATCCAAAAACTCAAAAAGTATGCTTTTCACACCGGGCGGGAAAAGCGATTGACAGCATAGATTAGCGAATTTGAGATGGATCAGGTCGTCCTGGACTTAGGTTTGGATATGAATTTGCTACCTAAACAAACATGGGAACACATGGGCAGGCCCGCATTACAATGGTCTCCTATTCAATTACAAATGGTGAACCAACAAAGTATCTTGCCCATGGGGAGATTGCAAGGAGTCATAGTGGACATCGAAGGTGCGAGCACACAAACAGATTTTGAGGTAATAGAAATTGTGGATGACAATAACCCTTACCACGCATTGTTAGGAATAGACTGGGCCATAGTTATGAATGGAGTCATTAACTTGAAGAAGCGGAAGATGATATTTGAGAAAAAGTCCATATGCGTAGTTATCCTGCTAGATCCAGCTGAAGGAGCATGCTACACTAAACCTGTACATGACGATGGAAGCGATGATGACTTGGATTATATCTACAAAACAATTGTGCAAGATCAGGATTGGGTAAATTTGACTGCGGAGGGGTGAATACCATGGGAGCATGCAGATTCCTCAGATTCAGAAGAAGAAGATGAACACTGGCATAATCGGTTAAGCCAAGTAACCACGCTAAACTGTAATATGATGACTAAATCACTATGTTGTGTATCAGTTCAGGTTTGAGATCTACCGATGTCTGATGGGTTGATAGCGGTGGAAAAATTCTTGAACAAGTTTGAGAGCTCGGTACAAGAGCACCAGAGGTTTGATGCATAAAAATGGGCATTGCACGCAACTCCTGCGTGTTGGTGGGGAACACATGAAGGAACATTTGAAGAGTGGCACGGCTACAGGCTGATGATGCAGATAATGTTTGGGAAGCCAAAACTATGAATAGTCGAGAAATACGATGGATGTGATGACCCGTGCATACACCTCACAAGATGGACCAAGGCCTATGGAGAAGAACCCCAACCGAAGTGGGTACAGTTATTTTATCATACCCTGGATGTCATCCCAAGGAACTGGTATACTAAAACAGAACTCTAACATGGTACAGGCTAATGGGATATCTTGCGTGAAGGATTTTTATTAAAATTCTTATTTGAGGACCAATGGATGGATACTGTTGACGATGCGCTACAAGTTGTGAAGGCTGCCATTTTCAAAATACCACTGGAACCAGAAGAAATAGTGCAGCCAAGGTGGTCTCATCAGTTGAGCCAGGCCCTAGAATGTTACAATGTGCAAGTAGAGGATGACAATGATGACCCCAGAAACATCAATATTTCGGAATCAGAGGGGAGCTGCGAGGTTCGTGGACCATTGATCGAGGACCCCGACATCACAGTGCCCTTGAAAACGAAGCAGGTGAATATTGGTACAGATGAGGAGCCGAAGTACGCAACGCTGGGAGACTATTGGGATGATGCCACGGTGGATAAGGTCATCGAGTTACTTCGCGAATATCAAGACTTATTCCCAACCAAAATCACATAGTTAAAAGGGATCCTTGATGACCTAGGCGTGATGAAGTAACTCTGAAAATGGACGTGAAGCCAATTAAGCAACATCTGTACCACCTAAATCCAAAGCATAAGGAAAAGGTCCGTGAAGAATTGGACAAAATGCTGGCAGCAAGAATTATTGAACCATGGAAGAATCTAACTAGGTGAGTCCTATGATAGTGCAGGAGAAAAAACAGAAGGGCAAAATTCGAATCTGCGTGGACCTCTGAAATCTGAATGATGCCTATGTCCATGATCCATTCCCAACACCATTCACAAATGAAGTCCTGGAGAATGTTGGCAGGCAGGAAGCGTACTCATTCATGGATGGGTTCTCAGGGTACCATCAGATCAAGATTGCACCGGAAGATAGAAGCAAGACAACCTTCACGACAAAATGGGGATTCTTCCAGTACACTATTATGGCCTTTGGATTGAAGAATGCACCAACAATATTTTCGCGTTTAATAGTGGTTGCATTCAAGGAATTCATCCATAAGTTTTTGGAAGTTTATTTTGATGATTGGACTGTATTTGGGCTAGTCAAGAAACATATCGTGAGCTTATGATTGATGTTGGATACTTGTCGACAACACCAGATTGCACTGAACCTTAAGAAATGCACTTTCCTCGTCCCCTTTGGAAACTTGCTCGGTCATGTGGTCTACAAACAAGGCCTGATGATCGATCCCATGAAGGTTGTTGTCATACTCAATCTGGAGGCATCACGAAGTGTCAAAGAATTGCGTGTCACATTGGGACACACTAGGTACTACCGAAAGTTCATTAAGAGCTATGCACAAATCACGGCACTAATGGAATAGTTGTTGAAAAAGGATGCTACATATTGTTGGAATAAGGAATGTAAGAAGAGTCTGGAGGTTCTCAAGGAAAAAACGGCATCCACTCCTATTCTGGTCTTTCCAAAAAAGGACATCAAATTTCATGTACATGTTGATGCATTGTGTATTGCGTTGGGCTTTGTACTTACGTAGGAAGGTGCGGAAGGTGTGGATCACCCGATCACGTTCGCGAGTTGGCGTCTGTCCAAAGGTGAAAAGAACTATTCTACTACTGAGCGCAAGGGACTGGTGATGGTATACGCACTCCAGAAATACCACCACTATCTGCTAGGTGGGCACTTTAAGACGTATACTAATCATTCTGCATTGAAATACTTAGTGAATAAGCCCGTGTTGGGGGGGCGTATTCGTATATGCTTGTTATTGTTCCAAGAATATGACTTAGAAGTCATTGTGAAGCTAGGATGCCTAAACATAGGTCTAGATCACCTCTCGTAAATTGATAACGGTGAGGAGCCAACAAATTTGGAGGAAGGATTATGTGATGCATAGCTCTATGCAAATCTTGTTTTGGGTCCTGTAATGATAGGCCATGTGTCTGATCATCTAATTGTCTCTATTGGCCTTCTATAGCAGCTTCTCAAGGTGCAAGTTGACTCTCTCAAGCCAAGTTTCTCTATCCTCTTCAATCTCCTTCTCAATAGGAGTCAAAGGGACTTGTGCCTCTTTGCCACTTTGTCATTTCATCTTGAGCATTTCTAGCTCCATGAGGACTTGTTTGTCACTCAATTTCTTGTTTTCTTGCTCCAAATATGTGATGACATATTTGGCCCTCTCCAAATTGTCTACCAAAGCTTGTACTTGAGCTTCCCTTTCTTGTATGATGATGTCTTTGATGGTTTCTTCATCCTGAGCCTCTAAGTCAATGATTTCCACTCCATGATGGGTATAACACTACTCTGGCTCATCATGCTCAGTCAAGTCAAAGTCCCTTTCCTCCTCATCATCAAGACTCTACTCTAGCATCCTTTCCTTCCCTTTGTGTAGCTGTTGCACCTGTACCTACTGTGCTGAAGAAGAAGGCAAAGCCCCTTCCACATCCTATGGAGCTAGCATTTGCCTATGGACTGATGAAGAAGGCAAGGTCCCTTCCACATCCCGTGGAGAAAACACTTGCCTATTGGTTGCAAATAATCTCCTTGTGCCCCTTTGATATGTCATGTAAACGGGCACCTCAACAATTCTAGTATCCTTGCCCTCCTCATTCACCTGAAAACTGCATGAAGGTCCTCCTACTTCTTGATACATTGGTGGAGGAATTTGAGGACCCCTGAAGATATCATGAGAAACAAAATTCTCCCAAGAGATGTTGAGGAGACTGAGATGATGAAGCATAATGATCTTGATCAACGAGTAGTGATAGAGACTACTCATCTGCTGAGGGTATGGATTCTTCTAGACAATATGAGCCATCTTCTCAATATTTCTGAACAAGAAGGGAGGTTTAACATCTTCACCCTGGTAAAATGCATGAGGAGCCTAATGTGATAGGTGTATAGCCTGGAGAATCTGCCCTCACAAGTGAAATACTTCATGATGATTTTCATCATGGGAACATATTTGTCCTCAAGAAATCTGAAAGGAAAAAGTCTCTTCACCTCATTTCTGTACTAGGGTTTGATATAAGGCTCATAGTAGTGTTCATCCAGGTCCTGGGCCTTATACCACCTCTCCCCTACATTTGGAATCCTGGTGGCATCTGAGATGATAGAAGGTGAAACTGTGAATGTTACCCCAGCAAGAGTCACCCTGTTGTCCCAAAGATGAGCCACAAAAAGTCTAGTGAGCTTAGGGTGATGCTGAACTCTCTCTACCTGCTCACAAAACTCATAGCAACCAAGGTATCTAAAACATGGGATAGCCAACTAAGAGGCATCCAATTCCCTAAGTTTTGATAGCTCTTCTCTGATAATCCTGCCTCCCTTGTGTGGTTTTCTTTGTTGCCTAGCTCTATCTACTAAGGTGTCATTGCTTGCGTTTGCCTCCTCCCCATAGTCTCAGTCGTCTTGGTCCATGTTTGCAAGGTTGAGGTTGTATGAAGGGAATGAGTGAAAGTGTTTTTAGGAATGAGGGGATGGGAGATGAGCTTGTGGCTAGGAAATAAATGAAGGAGTAGGAAACGAGAGGGAGGGCTTGTTTTGAGAAATTTCCCTTAGGGAAGAGGGATAAAAGGGATGGGAAATATGAAATAGGGATAAAGGGACAAAGGGATAGGGGATAGGGAAATAAGGATAAGGTTTAGAACTGTAGTGAGTGATAGGAGGAATAATGATAGTTTAGGGTTTTTAGGCATACAAGGGAGATTTTTAGGGTTTCATGTTTATCAAGGAAAATGATGATTATGATGTGGATATGCAAACAAAAACCAAAGTGAGGGATGTCAACTTACTTGTAGGTAGGTGAGAGAGAGAAAATTTGGAGTTTGTTGGAAGTTTTGAGGCTTTTCTAGCCTTCTTGCTCAACGCGCAGCACCAGTGTAAAATTGCACTGGGGAAATTTTCCAGATGTGCAGCGTCGGTCTCAACGCGCAGTGCCTAGCCTTCAACTTGTAGTGCCAACTTGTGTGCCTCAGAAGCGTAGCACTGCTCTACCAACACACAGCGCCACTGCTCCACTTCTCCAGAAGCACGGCACCACCCTCCAAAAGCACAATGCCAAGCTTTACTTCACCTAAAACTCACTTAATCTTGCCAATCTTCTTCTCACTTTTTTAACTCCTTGCTTCCTAGTGGGAATAATGAACTTGGAAATGAAATGTGGGAGATTAAATAGGAGTAGATTTTGATTTTTCATTTGAAAACCCCACTTTCTAATGTTTCTTGTCCTTCCTGAAAACTCTATTTTAATGCCTATTTCTTCTTTGTGTCTTTGTAGGTGGATAAATGCTCAACTTGAACTAATTTTTGCAGTGTTTCTTTGTCATGCAGCAAGGAGAGATGCTTTGGTGTAGCTGGGAACATTTATTACATATAGTGACTTAAAATTACATAAGAAATACAAATAAACTCAAAATACTATTTTTTTCACCTCAAAAACATGTTTTTGAGGTGAAAATTACATTAGGTTAAAAGATAATTATTCAGTGGCTATGACCTACAAGCCATCATGCTTGACTTATTCATCATCCTCATACCCTTGCTAACCTTTATTTACATAGAAAATCAGGCATCTTGACCTTGGTGATGAAACCCTAAGACCTAATGAAACATGCCCTATGACCTAATGGACCATGATTGCAGATTGACCATGAAACCATAACTGAAGACAACCTGAAGAAGGGTCAGCAAGTATACTCTATGAGGGAAAAATTTAGATTTTTGAAGAGAAGACAACCATCAGTGGATCATTATGATATGACCTAATGGAATGATGTAAAATTTTTGGTATGTGTTATAGACATTTTTGTGCCTTGCAACTCTAAGCATGAAATGTCCATAAACCAAGGGCTCCTAAGTCCCTAAAAGTGTTGTTCTAACCCCTAAAGGAACAAGGTCAACAAATTACAGCTTCTCCCAGAAGTTCTCCACCAAAAACTGCTCAGAATAAGTCAAAACAGGATCATTTCAGCTGCTCCACTGGCCAGGTGCGTTGCATTGCACCTAAATACACTGGCTAAGTGCATTGCAACGCACCTAAATGCACTATGAGGGTGCGTTGGGCGAGAAATGACAAATGGCAGTGTCATTCCGCGAGGTGGAGAGACAATGGAAGCTTCCAGAATCTTCTCCTATGACACTTGCCTCACTGAATTCAACCAAGGATGAGTAAGAGGCCTTCAGTCTCCAAGTGGAAGCAAGAACTGACAAAGAGAAGACTCTAATCAAATCACAAGCTGACTCATCCTCCTTACATACATCTATATATGGATCCCTCATCCTAGAGAACCAGAGGCTGGAATTTTGCACATTGTAAGGAATTGCTGTTGGTTTTGAGACAAACATCAGAGTATTGGGTGATCTATGCTTTGTTGGAGGTGAAGAGGGGCTTCTTTGCTGGGAGGTTGATGCTGGGTCAGGAATCATCAGTTGTAACTCCTCTTGGATCTTTTCTTGTTTATCAATAAAAACTATTTGAGTTTTTCCTTCATGCTTTTGTATCGTTGATGCTTGTTACATTTGTATGGTTAACTTAAATCTGATCCTAAGTTGTTTATGAATATAGATCCATGTCTTTGTATAGTGTTCTTATTCTGTGATCTTAAAGGTACTTGGTGAAGCTGGGCAAGTAAGGGAGCAGGTAGCTGGAAGCTGTCAAAGTAGAGAGAGATTGGATCAAAGGATTAGCGCAAGACACAGGTTGGTTCTTCCTATTCCTCTCTATCTATAGTTCATAAAGGAAATACAAAAGTAGTTTTTCTCTGTTTGTTTCTAAGGCAATTAGTGGGATAGAGCGGTTCTAAATAGACACTTTTCCCGGTAACAAAATGGCGACTCCGCTGGGGAGAATGTCTAATTAGTTGTTTTGTGTATCTCTTTGTTGTTTGTTTCATAAACTTATAAGTAGCATTCGAACTGCATTTGCCATAACGAATGCAAAGTAGACATCTGCTGCTTCAATCCATTCACTGGATCTGTTTATGATTTGAACAGCTAATCCACAAACTATCTGATTGCCCTTGTGATAGCTCTTAGACCCTCCTTAGATCTACCCCTGATTGTGCATTACTGATTGCTTTTACTCGGCCAAAAACCAAAGACTGAACTGCAAACTGTGACCCAGAACCCGGACAGATTCTCGTTTCTGGCCCAGCACAGGTACTGTTAAGAGATCCTGCATTTCAACGCACTTCCCGAAAGGGCAACCTGCGCTGCAATGCAGTTTCTCTGTGTTACAGGTGCACTGATTAGACTAGCCCTGTGCAGCTGAGGTTATTGTGCTTCATTCTTTCCAGTTCTGTCTCTGAATTTTGCTGCCTGTGAACAGTGTATGTCTGTTTAAAACCCCTTTTCCTTGCTGTTATTCCGCCTCCTTTGTACAAAAGAACTGTAGATGTTTTTGTGTATTTGTTGAGTCGTTTACAGTTTTCCATTGCAATAGTAGAATAGTCGTACTGTCGTCCTTTGATTTAGATCTGTCGCAAGTGTCGATTTTGATCATAGGAGAAAGTTTGATTGCTGTTGATGGTCGATTATACTTTTACTATTGCCTTTGGTCTGAATTTTTTATTTTCTAGTGTCAAAAAAGAGTATTCATTTCAAAATCGTAAAGTGTCGTAATCGTCTTTATCTTTTGATTTCGAAAAGAAGCTTGTTTGTATTTGTCGCTTGAAAGCAAATTCAGATTTGTACATCAACTTTCTTTTTAGCATCAATACTAAGAAAGTCGAAAGCAAATACATGCATGTGCATTTGCATATAGACAGTCTGTTTGGCTTGATTTAGGAAAGTGCATTTACAGTGTGCTCTTTGCTCTTTGTGAAAAGATTGTGTCTTTCTTTTCCTCTAGTAGCTAGGATTTTCATTGCACAAAAGAGATAAAAGTTTGTTTATCATCTTTAGATTGCATTTTAGGAATTACATCTACATCTCGTGGTGAACCCAAAAGGCAAACTTCATAAGCAAGATCAACTTAAAATAAATTCAATGAATCTAACAACGCTTTGGAACTTAACGCACAACATTTAGAGGTCTAGGCTAGAGACGTATTCTGGCGTCGTAAAGCCTGGTAACTGTTGTCCTCACTGATGGTTGGGTGATTCCTCCACTTTGAGACAATAAGTGCCAGTACGGACTTGTGCTCCCATGTACCGTCGAGTATATTTTGGGAGACCCCTATAGGCTTAAATCCTTTATCCATAGGAAGCCGTGTCTGCCGCCCTATCGATCACAATGCATTGAACACAGCATTCAGGAAGATTGACTGCCGTACCGTAAAAAGTATTCTGCAGTTTTGCGATTGGTTTGGTACTCCCTCTACCTAGACCTCCAGAGCAGTCCCTTTCATTCCTTTTCAAACTCCTTAACGGAAAAGGTCCATCTGAGCACTTGTCACTTCAGGCTCATTAAAAATCGAAGGAGACTAGAGTCATCTTTTGTTTTTTCTCGACTCTTAAAAACTGAAAAAACAAGTTGTGTCAAAGCGTCTAAAATTCATTTAATTCAGAAACATACCTTCCCTTTATTTTAGTTGATCGAGTAATCCGCAATCGTGGAAGAAAGTCAATTGAAACCCCGTCATTCGCGGAGGCTTACGAGTCAACTGTCTTTGTCTCCAGAATCGAAACCAGTACGGACAAAGCGAACTTGTTTAACCGGTTCCAAATCTCCTATCAAAGTTAGAACAAGTGTTCCAACGACATCAGAGACTCCGGTTACTCCAAACATTTCTGGAATCCCTGCCTCTACAGAAGAAGTTCAATAGCCACAGAAGGACAATGATATTGATCCTAGTTTGAGAATAAACACTTGTGTTACCGAACCAGTTCCATCTACAACCGGTTCGGAGAGTCTTACTCTTCAAACATCTGTCTCTGCCGATTTCACACCTTCTTTGGCACCAGAAATATTTTACGAACCTGACGGTCTTCCCCTTCCACCTGGTCTGATTGCAATAGAAGAAATTGTAGAAGATCCTCAAACAAGTACTCCAACGCACTTTGGAGTCGGGATCACTCTATATCCTTCTTCGTCAGAAGTTAGTCTACCACCAGCGAAAGCTCCTGTAGAATCGCTAGGTAGTCTTTTGGATAGACTACAAATGTCTGAACAACCGTCAACATCTAGGACTGTGTCATCTGACACAGCGACGGCAGAACTCCCTGCTATCACTCCGACAATGTTCGCCGGTATACCATCTGTCCCGACTAGCTCTCAACTGCTAGAAGGAGCCCACTTAGGGGCTATTTCGACAGTATGGTCCATTCCTATTTGTTCATCCGGAATAATATCCGGAAACTCTTATGTTGAGTCTCAACAAATTGATCCATTTGGAGGTCAATTTGGGCAGTCCGGTCCCCAAGGGCAAACAATTCCCTTGAGTTCTGGATTACCACCGTATGGGGGGCAGTATGCCCTTTCATTATCCCCTCTGGGAGGATATCCATACGGGAGTTCACAACAACATTCAGGTTACACTGGAATTACCTCAAGTGGTTGGGTACCTATACTGCCTCAACAACCAAGAGTTGTGTATTCGATGCAACAATGCGTACCTATGTCAAATATCCCGACTACGCCAGCTATTGTGACAGTGTCGCAAGTTCAAACACTGCCTGTTGTATGCCAACCTCAGTTTTCTCAGGTTGTAATGCAACAGCCCCTTGACCCTGCGACTCAACCACAATCGCCGACTAGTGGAGTGACGCAGGTCCAGACGGGTACAATTACTCCTCACATTGGTCAAACGGTTAGTATCGCTCAACAGCACATGGCTTTGCAACCATGGCTGGTGCAATACCAACAACCGTAATTCCAACAAGTATACCGAGGTTCTGAGCAGCAAATCTTTGCGAACAGTGGACAGCCGTACATTCAAAACGGTCAAAATCAACCATTTTACAATGGTCATGTCCACCAACCTTACCAAACATACCAGCATCAAATGCATTATGCCGGTATGCAAAGACCAATTGCTCAGGCAATCCCATCTTATCCTGGGTATGCTTCACCTAACCTGAATCAACAGTTACCCTTTGTGGCAACCTTAGAGTTACCTGATTTAAATCGGTTAACAAACGATCCAATTGCTTATGCCCCTTGGTGGCCAGCGATTCCGCATAAACTTCCATCAGATATTCCTAAATTTAATGGAAATCCGGGTGAAGATCCATCGAATCACATGATGACGTTTCATCTATGGTGTTCATCAAACACCCTAAATGATGATTCGATAATACTTCGCTTCTTTCAGAGGACGTTAACGGGTCCAGCGGAAAAATGGTACATTGAATTGCCTAGAGCTTCGTTCGACAACTTCAGTGCCTTAGCCACAACCTTTTTAACCCATTTTCAATTACCAATAAGGTACGAAACGGGAACAGAACTTCTCACCAACTTCAAACAGACAACGGCCACTCACATATCTGATCATATACATGAGTGGCGACGTCGTCGTAGGATGGTAAAAACGTACGTCCCCGATCAGCTCCTAGCTAAATGGTTTATCAAGTCATTACTGCCTTCCATCACGGAAGATGTGGCAAAGGGGGGAGTCGTAACAAAAGAGCAAGTTATCGCTCATGCACAATATCTGGACTTGATTTACACTCAGTCTGGCACGCTCTACGACAAAATACCTAATGCCCCTAGACCGGAATTCTCAATTCCTCCTCCTCCTAAATCAAACAATGACTCTCATGCCGGCGATGGCGTGATTGGCACGACAGACACGAAATCGACAAAGGCTACATCCAAAAAGGCCCGTAAGATTTCAGGACAGAATGCAAAAGACGAGCTTCTTGCTTCGGAAGTAAATGCCGTATCGACAGACAAAGGCAAAGAAACCAAACAACCAGGAAGCAAGAAGAAAGGAAAAGGGAAGAAGAAGAAACAGGAGGAATCATCACCTGAAAAATCTTCTTCAAACCCTCTTGGAAATAGGAAACCAAAATTTCCATGCATGATATGCGATGAGGATCATCGGACCACAGATTGTCCACACAGAGCTGAGGTTAAAAAATTCTTCAAGAATTCAAAAACCTCCGCAGTGTTAACTGATCCGTTTCCAAATCCAGGAACAAATCTGGTTGAAAGTGGAAATGCTTCCCCATCTCAAGTGCTAATGTTGTTGGTTTCAAAACAGCAAAATGATTCTTTGATATCGATAAGGAACAAAGATTATGGGAATCTGCAGCTGTCGAACAACAAGGATAAAGATCGACCAAGTAGTTCGACAACAACTTCGACAGAAGTTGTGCCACCCACCATTCCTGAATTAACAATAAAACCACCAAAGGGAGTAGTACACAAGTCGACATTCAATCCTTGCACTAGAGCGGCACAGCATTATAACATAGTGGAAGATTTGGCCCAATTGCCATCCGCTATGTCGACTCTTGAAGTACTACAAAATTACCCATCCCAAAGGCAGGCTTTATTATCAGCCATTGGTGGGATTGACCCAAAGGATTCCAATCTTGTATCCTTCGATCATAAAGGATACGATCCTCAGTTACCAGCTCAACTAGGTTTCCTTGTTCAAGTGAAAGCCCTCAACAAAACTGTTCATCGAACAATTATTGATGAGGGGGCATCTACATGCATTATGTCAATGAGTTGCTGGAAAACTTTAGGATCTCCAACCTTGTCGCGATCTTCGACGACATTAAAATCATTCGACGGAAGGACATATACCCTATATGGTATCCTAAATAACTTGAAAGTTGAACTAGGAGGGAAAACGGTAGAAATAGATGTTGAAGTCATCGATGGGAATCTTGATTACAACATCCTACTAGGAAGACCGTGGATATATGCCGTGGCAGCTGTTGTGTCGACCTATTTTAGAAAGATTGCATTTCCCTTTCAAGGAGGGATTACAATCGTCGATCAACAAAATTTCCTCCCCAATGGTTCTCAAGTTACTGGAAGCATTCCCATGATCCATGGAAGCCCCCATTCGCTTCAGAATATCGGAGTAGGCCTACTAAAAGATCTTATACTAATGGGAACTTTCGCTCTTCCACCTCCAATCAATTTGGCGGGAGTAGCGTCAGTAGGAACCTGCAACATGATATCTTCTACAAAGATCTCAGAAAACGATATCGACATGGATCATGCAATGGTTTTGCCCCCAAGCCCAACGGAAATATTATAGCAATCAATGTTCCTAGCATGGGAGGCAAACCCAAATCAACGCTCATCAAGCGTTTGGATAGATATGTCTAGAGAATATGGTACTCCTTCACATCCTTGGTCGCGAGTGCATGTCACCGACAAAGGAATTGTCCAATCAATGGTAAGTGAAGGAGCACCATGGAATGATTCCCACCATCGTTCTCTTCTTCCGGATTGTGGAGAAGATACTCAAAATGACCTTTATCATCCTTCAGTCTTTGATTTTCTGTCAAATACTGTAAATACGGTGGATTCCGAGTGAAACTCATCCAACATTGAAGAGACTATAGCCATAAATATCTCGACCAAATCAGATGTTGTAGAGAATATTTATGTTGGCAAATGTTTTTCTCCATCAGAACTGGAAATATATAATGCTATTTTTCGCGAATTCAGAGATGTTTTTGCTTGGTCATACAGTGAAATGCCAGGCATTGACTCGAGTATCGTTGAACACGAAATTAAGATGTATCCAGATGTCAAACCAGTACGACAACGGCTAAGACAGGTGCACCCCAAGAAAGCCGCTGCCATTAAGGCAGAAGTTGAAAAACGTCTCCATGCTGGTTTCATCTACCTGGTTCCTCTAACCAATTGGGTATCGAATATTGTCCCTGTTATGAAAAAACAAGGGACAATTAGAGTGTGCGTCGATTATAGGGATGTAAATCAAGCTTGTCCAAAAGACAACTACCCTACACCCTTCATCGACCAGATAATTGATGAATGCGCCGGATGCGAAATCTTTTCATTCATGGATGGATTCTCCGGGTATAATCAAATAAATATCCGTCCACAGGACCAGTCAAAGACTGCATTTATTTGTTCGTGGGGCACATTTGCATATCGAAAATTACCCTTTGGTTTAAAGAACGCAGGGGTGACGTTTCAGAGGGCAATGAATTATGCCTTCCATGACATCAAAAACATCGTTCAACCATACCTCGATGACCTTCCGGCTCATTCGCGAAAGCGGACTGATCATCCGCAGCATTTAAGAGCGATATTTCTACGTTGCCGACACTACAAGATACGACTCAATCCGCACAAATGTGTATTTTGCGTCAGTTCTGGTCATTTACTTGGCTTTGTAGTCTCCAAGGATGGGATTCGTCTCGACCCATGTAAGGTCCAGGCAATCATAAATTTGCCTCCACCTTCAAATTTGCTTTAGATTCAGAAACTCCAAGGGAAAGCAAACTTTCTGAGGAGGTTCATTCCAAATTACACCGAACTTGCTAAAGGTTATACACGTCTTTTGAAGAAGGAGGTACCCTTTGTCTGGGATCAGGTTGCGCAAGCTTCCTTTGATGCTTTAAAAGATTCCCTAATGAAAGCATCATTAATGTACGCCCCTGATTATCAAAGAGATTTTAACCTGTATCTGGTTGCAACAGATACGACCATCGCAATGGTTTTAGTTCAAGAAGTCGATGGAATTGAGCATCCTATATATTATTTAAGCAAAAACTTAAATGATACAAAAATCAAATATTCTTACGTTGAAAAGCTAGCGCTTGCAACTGTTCAAGCGATACAAAGATTTCGACACTATGTCCTCTTTCGGAAAACTACCATTCTGTCAGATTGCAACCCCATGACTTATATATTGTCGCGACAGTTACTGGGGGGCAAATACTCAAAATGGATAGCAATCCTACAAGAGTTTGATCTGGAATTTGTAAAATCCAAGTCAAAGAAAGCTCTAGTTTTCGCAGAATTATTATGCGATCTCCCATCGTCGTCCAACGATGAAACATCCGAAGAATCAATCGTGGATGAAAGTTTGTTTCTGATATCTACAAGCAATGAGTGGTATGGGGATATAATCATTTATCTCCAAACCCAAAAATTTAGGCCAAACACCTCCCACTCAGAACAAAAACGTATTCGATACCAAGCAAAAGACTACATGATCGTCGGTGATACACTTTACCGTCGTGGTAACGATACAGTTCTGAGAAGGTGCCTCACCCATGAGGAGGCCGAAAAAGTCCTGAATGAGTGTCATTCAGGCGCGTGTGGGGGGCATCAATCTGGATATGCTACAGCACAAAAAAAATTACGAGCAAGATACTTCTGGCCAACAATGTTCAAAGATTGCATAACCGCAGTCAGAAGTTGCCATGCTTGTCAAATTTTTGATAGCAAAACCAGAAGACCACCCGCACCTCTACAGCCAATAGTTGTTGTTTTTCCATTCGCCAAATGGGGCATCGATTTCATGACATGTAACCCCACCTTGACCGAGGGGCATGGGTATATCATAGTCACAGTTGACTATTTTACCAAATGGGCCGAGGCGATGTCTACATTAGATAATACTGGTGAAACAACTGCCCTCTTCTTTTTCAATCATGTAGTCGCCAGATTGGGCATACCACAGGCTATAGTCACAGATCATGGATCGCATTTTCGCAATCACATGATGGTGGAATTAGCTGCCAAACTAGGGTTGTCTCACGACAACTCTACTCCATATTATCCGCAAGCCAACGGACAAGTTGAAGCGATCAACAAGGTCCTGAAACGCATGCTGCAAAGGACGATCGAAGTTCACAAAAGAAGATGGCACCTAATCCTGTACTCAGCTTTGTGGGCTTACCGAACATCGGCAAGGAATGCAACCGGGTTCACACCCTTCCAACTGGTATATGGCCTGGAAGCAGTCTTACCAATCCAGTGTGAAATCTCGTCTCTCAAACTCGCAATTGATCTCCTCCCCGGAACTTTAGAAGAAGAGGCTCGTTTCTTGGAATTAATCCAATTGGACGAAACCCGTCATGATGCTACTTTGGCCAACGAAGCCCATAAGAAACGAGTCAAGGCGCAGTTCGACAAAAATGTCAAACCCCGTGTCTTCTCAGAAGGTGACTTGGTCTTGCTTTATGACCAAGAATCCGATAAATTGGGAGCAGGTAAATTTAAGTCTTTATGGATGGACCCCTATATTGTTAAATGAGTGTTAGCAAAAGGAGCCTATGAGTTAATGGATTATGATGGAATTCCTCTGGCGCAACCTTGTAATGGGTTGTACCTCAAGCGTTACTATGCGTAATGGTAACCAGTATGCTTTTGTTATGTTTTTGTTTTCGCTAAAGTGTTTGTTTTGGTCAAGTAATCCACTTTTTACATTTATTGCAGATGTCAAACCTATTGGAGCCATGTGTTGGATATGCCGACGGAGCGAGTCGTAGTTCGCGGAACCTGTCCTTCGCAGCTTGGGTCATTTTTGATCCAAGCGACGAGTTAGTAAGTTTTAGAGGTGTATGTATTGGTCGATCAACGAATAACATCGCTGAGTATAGTGCGTTGATAGAGCTTCTCTCTGATGCCATCACTCATGGTATACGCCGACTAATTGTCAGGCTAGACTCACAACTCGTAATACTACAACTCAATGGTATATATTCCGTCTGAAACCCAGCTATTTATCGCATGTTCCTAAGGGTTAAGATTTTGGAAAGACAATTTGATCTTATTCAATATCAACATATTTCCATAAACTTAAACACATTAACTAACTCATTAGCAAACTATGTGTTAGATAGACATTTGCAACATTTATAAAAAGAAACACATCATCAATGTTTTGCATGTGGATCATGTAGCTCAACCAAAATAAAACTCCGAAAATCAAAAATATATATAATTGTTTATGGTTTACACATAATGTTTTGTAACCAAGACAAAATCGGTCAAATGACCCAAAAACTCAAAATGCTATGGGGCACCCTAGTCTAATGATGCTCGTGATAGCAAGTCACAGCCTGTGCGATCATGCGTAGGAGACGAGTCCATCGTCTGGGCACACCAGTAGTATGCCGCTGTAACCGCAAAGGTAGCTCGTCAGTCCTCACATCTGGAATACCGAGAGTGAGGCCCTCAACCTGCTCCTGCAAAGCTGTGAGAGTCTCGGCCACATCGAGGTCATGAAGAATAGCCCTTCCGGCGGCCTCTCCTGCTGGAGCAGCAACTGGTACTCTCAGGTGAACTATTGGACGAACGGGACCAACATCTGCATGTACACATGAGTTTGATTAAAGTCTGGATAGAATAAAGCACAAGGACATTATAAACAAAAAATGATAAACAACAATATGGTCAAAGATGTTACCAATGGCACCCCACTGCTCGCCATCCGGCAGTACTAAATCTGGATCACCCCGGAAGTCCATGCCAGCGTATGGATACTCAGAATAAACCATTTCCTGATGATCAAACCACCTAAAGAAGGTATCAGAAAATGAAATCTGAGACTGGCCGGCATGCCTAGACATATGGTCAACCCATCTCTGCATACGTGGTTCAGTAGGAGAAGGTAAATCGAGTGCAATGTACTGTGGCTGCATCAGTGGTATCTTCTCCAAGGCAAAGGCGGTCAAAATAGAACCATACCCAAAGTTCTTCAACCTCCCGCTCTTTATCTTGGTCAGTTGTTCTTTCATCACAAGAAGTACTGCGTCGCACTAGTTAAACACCTTCGGTTGGAGGCATTCCAAGGCATGCTGCATATAAGATCGATTGATTACATGAAGAGACGCACTACTGGCCATCCTACCAAAAGTAAACAGAATAGTCTGAAGGGACATGTCAGTGACATCACGGATGATGATCTTTCCGTATTTACTCGGCTGAGATCCTTCTCTACAGTACCGGCGGACAAAATCTCTCACAGAATCGCCTCCTCGAGCCGAACCTGACAAAGAGATGGGGGCACCCCGCCTCGACAAGCCAGTCAAGAAATAGATGTCTACTGCAGTCAAGGGGATAGATTTGCCCCTGATCTGGAAAACCTGATTGGTAGGATCCGAAGCATCGAGCAAATACTGCAGTAAATTGATCTGTTGTCTCATGCTAGAAATGCGGAAGAACTTCAGCAAGCCATAATTCCGCAGCACGTTCACTGTAACTGGATCATGTAGGGCAAGCATGTCCTCTTCTTCATGCTCACGTTCTCACCATGTAATGGTCATCTTGCTCCAAAGATCTCTGAAAAACAAACAAGAGAGGAGTTAGGTCCTGATTTTGGTGAGAAACAGGCAAAAATTCCATCAAAAATTGTGCATCAAATTCCCTTTTTGCGCCCAACGCACCTGCAGCAGTGTTCTAGATGCATTGAATGTCAGATAGCCTTTAGACAAGCCAACATTCAACGCAGGTTTCGATACACTGAGGGTGCGTTGATGGCAGAACGAGTTCCTTAAACCCCAGGGGCTCAGAAAAGCTAGGAATCAAGCTCAAAATGCAAAATGGAAACCATGAAATGAAAGAGCTCAGGTTTAGCTCCTACCTAGTCCAGACGGTGCCGAGAATCGTCCACAGAATCTCCCGAAATCAACTGATGAAAATCGAGGGGGAAAAGCACCTCCAAAGCTCCAACAAACCAAGTTCAAATGAAATGGTAAAATGAGAGGTAAAAAACACTTTTTCATTACTTTTACGTAGTTCAAAGTAAAATATTAGCGTTTTAAACTCATTTTCAAGCAAATATTGTTCATTTCTGACTAGTTTGATGAAGCAGTTGAAAATACAGTACGATCTTTGAAAGGACAAAGCTATTTATGGTAAAATCAAAACAAGACCATCTAATCGAGCAGTGTTACCGCAAGGTTCAAGCTCGTTAAAAAATAAACCCGCATCGAGCAAATGTTTCCACCCGCGTTTAAGCTCGTTAAAAAATGAACTATTCCCCGGTAAATAACCGCCATGAATGTAGTAATTCAGCCATTAAAGCCTTGGTCGTGTTTGCACCGTCACCTCCACTTTTTCATTGGCCGATCATTCACCTCCACTTGATTGTTTACCCATTTTGAGGAACAGCTGCGAAGAGTGATTTCATTAGCCATCCTTGTGACACTGTCGTGATTGGAAAATTCCAAAGCTTACCTGGAATCAGTTGCTACCCATGTCATCACTCGTTCCTCAAAAGACGAGTCTTCTTTAAGCTCTTTTCAACTGACTCGTAAAATATGAAAAGATTGCCGAGCCATTGGCCTCTCCAGCTTGTTAAAGGGACAGGAAGTGCTATCCCTCATCTAGATTTTAATCTTTTTGGACCTGAGGGATTATTGCACAAAAAGATCGAGCGCTTGTTTTGTTCGGCTCGTTAAAACTATCGAAAATTCATCCCTTCTGTATTGTTTTATACTTTTTCGGACTTAAGGGATTAGATGACGAAAAAGGAATTTTGGAGTTACCTTTACGTACCTTTTCAGACTCTTTAAAATTGAAAAGGACCGAGTTATCTTTGTCGTTAAACTCGTTAAAAAGATTAATAACGACAAACTTGTCTTTAGACGAGAACGAGTTTCACTATTGCTAGGCTCGTTAAAACATAGCGATGGGTTTGCCCGAAGGGAAAATTATAGAACAAGCATATATTATCCTCCTCAAGATTGACAAAAATAAAGAGGTACTAGTCAGCAATGACTAGGGAAAAATTGGGAAGAAAACTCAAAGAATCTTTATTGGTAGCAAGTCGCTCTTGAACATGACACTTCCACTCCGTGTCCGAGTCGGGTTGGGTTGTTTCATTCACCAGTCACATCGCCATGGTCACACCATACCATCCACATTTGGGGTTAATGCTACCAATCCATCACATCAGTGTCGCCGACATGTTCAAGAGAAGTCATCCAGAGAAACCACCTGTGTCCCACCCACTACCATACATTATACTCCATTTTTTCATGACCGCCACCCTGAACCGTATGTCATCAGATCGTTTTCACCTCCATCAAAATCATTTTCTCCGTTCCGTGTCATTGATGTGGGATTCATTAAGGCCCTCCTGTGACGGATCACTTCTTGTCGACATTAGCTCATTATCCAAGAAGTTGGTCTAGGAACACCCCATTCAGTACTTTGAAGCTTGCATGCCTCAATGGCAAGTTTCTCACTTCTGGCGACAGGTTTACATCAATGACCTTCGACCGAAAGATTTTACGTGGTGTTCGACGCCAAGTCCTTTATTCACACCACGTGAATTGTACTGTAGTACCTTGAGGATCATTATCATTATCGGTGATTCCTCTCGCGCTTGTTAACAGTTTACATCATTGACTAGTAATCAAGCGATGTCTTTCCATGTTCGACTTCAAAACATTTCTCACATGGATCGACTTGTACTTCGAGTGAAGATTAGACGAGATTGAAGACCCCGGATCTAGTTTCATCCATCCAAGATGCAATATATATCCAGGGAAATAAAGACATTAAATGTACAGCATTGCAGCACAGATAATCATCCTAACAAAGGATGATGGCTCTATCAGAATCATCAGTATACAATCAGACGATTTTCTGTCCTATGTACATGAGAATGAATTTATAAAGCTAAGCATGGGAATGCCCGCTTCAGCTAGGTCATGAAAATAATATGAAGATAATGTATTGTATTGTATCTCATTACAGGTCTCCTCCCAGCATTGAAAGAACTTCGGATCCTCATAATAAAGCATTTCACCCGATTAACGGCCTCATACTTTAGGGGGCAACTGTTATAGACATTTTTGTGCCTTGCAACTCTAAGCATGAAATGTCCATAAAACAAGGGCTCCTGAGTCCCTAAAAGTGTTGTTCTAACCCCTAAAGGAACAAGGTCAACAAATTACAGCTTCTCCCAGAAGTTCTCCACCAGAAACTGCTCAGAATAAGTCAAAACAGGATCATTTCAGCTGCTCCACTGGCCAAGTGCGTTGCATTGCACCTAAATACACTGGCTAAGTGTGTTGCAACACACCTAAATGCACTATGAGGGTGCGTTGGGCGAGAAATGACAAATGGCAGTGTCATTCCGTGAGGTGGAGAGACAATGGAAGCTTCCAGAATCTTCTCCTATGACACTTGCCTCACTGAATTCGACCAAGGATGAGTAAGAGGCCTTCAGTCTCCAAGTGGAAGCAAGAACTGACAGAGAGAAGACACTAATCAAATCACAAGCTGACTCATCCTCCTTACATACATCTATATATGGATCCCTCATCCCACAGATCCAGAGGCTGGAATTTTGCACATTGTAAGGAATTGTTGTTGGTTTTGAGACAAACATCAGAGTATTGGGTGATCTATGCTTTGTTGGAGGTGAAGAGGGGCTTCTTTGCTGGGAGGTTGATGCTGGGTCAGGAATCATCGGTTGTAACTCCTCCTGGATCTTTTCTTGTTTATCAATAAAAACTATTTGAGTTTTTCCTCCATGCTTTTGTATCATTGATGCTTGTTACATTTGTATGGTTAACTTAAATCTGATCCTAAGTTGTTTATGAATATAGATCCATGTCTTTGTATAGTGTTCTTCTTCTGTGATCTTACAGGTACTTGGTGAAGCTGGGCAAGTAAGGGAGCAGGTAGTTGGAAGCTGTCAAAGAAGAGAGAGATTGGATCAAAGGATTAGCGCAAGACACAGGTTGGTTCTTCCTATTCCTCTCTATCTATAGTTCATAAAGGAAATACAAAAGTAGTTTTTCTCTGTTTGTTTCTAAGGTAGCTGTCACACCTTAGTGGGATAGAGCAGTTCTAAATAGACACTTTTCCCGGTAACAGTATGGGACCCCTATAATGACAATGCAAAGAGCGAATTTGATCCCTAATGGAAGTATGCAGATACTGACACTAACTGGGACTATAAACTATTCCGCTCAGGAGCTACATAAAATTGGAGATGCATGCAAAAGCAAACAATCACAAGGTCCGCGACCGAGCACAAGGGACTACGCTGCCACGCGAGTTGGCTAGAAATTGACCGTTGAAGTCACTATTCACGATTGGATGCTCAACTTGAGGCCAAATGGAGCGGGCGACAGGCATTTAAGATGTGATTTATAGGCAAGATTTGGGAAATCTACCACCAAGAAAGCATTAATGAACTCGAATTGGGGGGAACGATGGAATTCAAATTCAAAAAGCACTATAAAACACAAAGGGCTAGCCAACAAACAACACTTGGTCATTTGCGAATTGAGTGATTAAGTAGATCCTTGAGCATTATGAATCGAGCATTGATTGAGCCCATAAATTCGCGAGTGATAGATTACAACCCAGATACAATGACAACAACTAAGGATGGTCTGGGAATAGAAGAGATGACCGCCGATGAGGCCGCATAGGCCCTAACTATGGAGGATGTTCCAAAAGGTGTCGGGGTTGTGGCAGAGATCCCCAAATTACCACGTACGCCAAGACCCAATAAGGATAAACAAGCAATGGCTCTCATACACGTGTCTGCGAGGAACTCGCTGTGCAGCAAACTATCTATGGAAGAAAGGGGAAAGCTATCACGATAGAAATAGATGAGGAAGAAGAAGATTTGCAGGCCCTTCTCATCATAGAGGAAGAATACGAAGGCATGGAGGTGGATACTCAACCTAGGCACTCTGCGACAAAACTACCCGCCTATGTCCCTCAATAGAAGGGGAAGGCCAAAGTACCCAGAGACCTGGATGAGACCAAGAGTTCACTCCAGACCTCGCTCCTCCTAGATGGCATTACATTCGATAGCATGCACTTGGGCCATGTGCCAACCATGAAATTCAAATATTGGGACCTTGCTGACCATGAGAAGTTCCCCCGCCTGGAGACTGGAAACCTCATGAAGCAGCACACCGTGGGGGTGGTAACCACATTAGAGCTACGGAAATGGTTGCACGATGTGGAAAATGTCAGGTTGTTGAACCTACTTTGGGTGCTGCATTTCCACCGCCCCCCAATAACCATTTTCGTCATCAAGCAGCTGCTCTGCCTGGTGCATGATGGGTATTTATGGTTGGAGGAGCCCATCCACATCACGGCAGACTGTTGGAAATAATACTAAGAGGGGGGGTGAATCAGTATTATCAAGTTCTTTTTAGAAAATCTTCCTTATTTATACTTTGAATTATTTTTGCATATCAGTACCATAAAATAATGAGCATGAACAAGAAAAACACCAAAGAACACCAGACGTAAGGTGGAAACCCAATGTGGGTGAAAACCACCTGCTGCAATATGTCTCTATCTTCTTTCAAATTAGAAACTCCTTTTACAATGATTTTGTACTGGTGCAGTCCTTTACCAGTACACAGGCTGCAACCTGCAGAGAGCTACAACTCTCTCTCATTTTCCAGTCTTTCCTGGAAGGGAGCTACAACCCCCTACTTCTTTTCATAAAGCATCAAATGATCATCAAGTACATGTAAGTTACACAGTCAACTGCAGTAACCAGATCAGCAATAACAGAACTAACCCAGAACACCTTATCAACAGAAAAATTCAATCAACAGAAGATCTTAAGACAGATACGTAGTTTTCCTTTCTCTGGTCTGCGTGCGTACGCACTTCACCTTCTGCTCCCCTGCGTATACCCACAGAGACCCTTCTGCCACACTGTGTGTCCACGCACTGATTCTTCAACTGCGCTGCGTACTGTTACTGCAGGTACGCACCCAGAGAAACTATCACGCCGCGTACTGTTACTGCAGGTACGCACCCAGAGACACTATCGCGCCGCGTACTGCCACTGTAGCCACGCACTCATAGATACTATCGCGCCGCGTACTTTTACTGTGCGTACGCACCTGAACCTTTGTCGCTCTGCGTACCCACGCAGTTCTCCTTCTTCTGCTCTGCGTACCCACGCAGCTCTCCTGTTTCTGCTCTGCGTACCCACGCACCTGTACCGTTAAACACCTGCGTACTTCTGATTAGGGCCGAATTGGCAGTCCACCAGTGTGGCACAGTTAGTCAGATGCCCAGATCTGATCATGCGCTCGAGAGATCACCCTTCACAGATTCGCTTTCAACTTCACTTACATATAGATAAAGCTTTTAAGACCATAACCCCATATTTCAGATCTTAAGATATTCAATTGCAAAAGATACTTAGCCAAGTGATCTCCTTTGCTTTATATAGGCAAGCTCCTCCTAAAAACATGGATCAATACCACGAGCCAAAACCATAATAACACAAATACCGTCGGCTAAATACCAAGGGTTAAACCTAAGAAACCCCACGTGTGCTTTTCTCTGCCTTGAAATGAGTGCACTGGGGGTACGCACCTCCTGAACGGCTGACCTGCGTGTCTGGTCGCGGTCCCTTCACGGTGTACCTGCGGGTACGCATCTTATGAACTGTTTTTCCTGCGTACTTCTTAATTTTCAACATATTGAGAGCCTTGCCACGGGTGTTGCCATCAAGTACAACATCTGTAACATGTAGCCATACCAGAAACATAATGCCAACACAGACCTGATTTATCATGTTTCCCCGATATTGTACAAAGGAAATGACCCCGCAACCATATCAGAAGGAAAAGGTAGTGATTTGGCCCTTGCGAAGGCCATGAAGATAAAGTACAAGCTATAAAATAAGAAGAGGGGTTATGCCCTCTCCAGCATCAAGGAAAAATCAGTACGCATGGCAACCCAAATTTGGGTAGGAAACGTTATGTAGAAGTGCCTCACAGATCGGGTACTTGCGCCGATGGTCACGTGGGCTGAGCAATGCATGGAGGGGGTCCAGTTTAACTAGTCTGAATTCCTCTGCACAGAATTTTTAGGAAATTGCAGCGAAGTCCAGAAGCAGGGTTAAACCTTCCACTATGCTTTGTTGTTATTATCCATAGTGCTCATAGCAGGGGAATTGTCAAAGGAAAATCAATTCCCCATAATTGAGAGATATTTATTAGAGGGTGCTCATGGAGATTACCATCTGAATGTGGATCAACTGTAAGCTACAATTGTCTCCCATGGTGTACAATAGTCTACAAAGTTTTGTAGAATTTAAGGCAGACATGCACAACATCTTTATCAGGGTGCGCAAGGATCCAACGAAGCAGTGGATGAAGCTACCTTTTGTAGCCACTAACAACACCATTTTCATTGTCTTGGAGGCATGGCCTCCAAAATGGCACACCTTAGATCTTGTATAACACGAGAGGGTGGCAATGTAGAAGAAGAAACATGATGCCAAGGTTCGCATCGTACAGCCTGGCTGAGAAAAGATGGAAGGAAACAACAGTAGCCAAGGTGCGGGCAGCATGGGAAGCGGCACAGAAAGCTGCCAAGTAGAAAAAGGTCGCAGAAGCAACCACGACAACATAGAAAGCAACCATGAAGGTAGGTGAGGGCCAAGTAACGCCCTCGTAGGGGCAGGAGGTAGAGGAAGTAGAAACAGAAGAAGGAGGCACAGACCCATGAACAGCTTCCACACAGTTGAAGCGCCCACACATGGCAGAGTGAGAAGCATTGAGGAAGAAGGTAAAGGCCTCGAAGTTTTCCATTGACCCAATCACCCACACCGAGGGTGATCTTCATGACATCTGCAAGACGGTGCACGATGTCACGATTGAGGCTCTTCAGGATTTTATGCGAGAGCACCAGATTGTGTTGGGGGCCCTCAGAGCATAGTTGTAGGAGTTACAAGTGCACCCCCCTCAAGTTGGTACCCTTTCAACTAACCTCACAGTAGGATCCTCGGCAACGGAGAAGATGTTGCGGGCACAAATGGCAAACACAATAGTGTTGCTAGAAGGGGCTATAGTGACATCGAATGAGGCCGATAGGTTTTTTGTTAGCACAATGAAAGGTCTTTGCATTAATCTAGATGTCCTTCCATGTGAGACATTATTTCTATTACAGAATGGGATAACGAAAGAGTTCCAAACTGGGGAGAGTCACGTGATCCAAGCCCTCAGCGAGAAAAAGATAAACACGGAACAACTTAGCGTTGGGTAGTGGAGGCCCTGTGTAATGGTTTTGGCACTTAAAGCTCGTAATTTAGGGTGATGATATTGTAAAAGTTCTGCAAAGTGTGTGGAGCGTGAACTGTAATAGGGTTAGTCAAAGGGTTGTCCACCCGAAAATAATGTAAAATAATAGAAAGTGAGTTAGCTTGCCCATGGTCTGCGAACCATGGGAATGTATAAATAAAGCGAGGTTCTAAGGGTAGAAGGTAGATTTTTGTGGAAGATTTGATGTATTATGGGTTTGTAATTGCAATATTCACTCTGAGTCTGTAAGTCCAAGTCGTGAGTAGATAAATAGAGGCTCTGCATCTGTGTGTGCAGAGTCCTGGTAGAGTCCGCAACTATGTACGCATACCCCTATAACTAAGTGCGTAGGGTGGAATGGGAATGTACTGGATCAAAGTTAATAAAAGATAAGTTTTTCTAGAAATATTCTACATTTTATCAAAAATTTGTATGTTTTTCTTGCTTATGTTCTGAGTTTATGCATATCTTTGGTTGCGTGCACTATTTATTACTATTGAATGCTTGATTAAGACCTTAAGAATTAGATCAGATCTATAATAAATGCATTAATAATAAGAATCTAAGAAGTGCCACACCACCGAGCTTCGCGAAGGCCAGACAAGCTAAGTAGAGTAGCGCGAGTGCGTAGATTGGTTCGTGACCCTTCCAATCTTCATCAAGACATCCCTAGGGTGTGCAAACCTGGCTTTAGCACCCTCCCATACTACCTTAGGTGAGACTTCAGTCCGTGCTTCGCGGACTGTTGCCGAAAGGGTCGGTAGTGTGAGATTTGTTTAGCTGAAACACTTCTGAACCTAGGTCAGGCCCCATCAAGACAAAAAATGGTTCTATTTCTAGGACCAAGATCTACCTAAGGGATGTCTGATGTCAAGATGCTGGAACCCTACAAAGAAAGAGATTGAAGATTGGTTGGATCAGAAGCTGCATGAGTTCATGGTACAAGAAAAAAAAACTCTGTAGATATATGAGAAGAGGTGCTTGGATTGCTACATATACATGGAAATCCATGAGATCTTCTTCACGTCCTTCTCAACAGAACTGTATGAGTGGATCACGAGGCTAGCTGATAGTCAGGGAAGGTGTGGACTTGAACAACCCATTGTGTGGACTCTAGAGTTGGTGTGTAGGCTAGAGGCATCTGAAGATAAAATCACACGGGAAGTAGATCACTGGTTGGATCAGATAATAGGTGGGTTTATCACTAAGTTCGCAGTGGACACAACCTTGAGCTACAACAAAGCAGAGCAGTGTTTTCTCAAAGGACCGCAAGGTAGGTATATCAAATTGTTGAATACCTGGATTAAAATGTTGTTATGTGAAAAATGGGAATTTCGAATCCATTGATGTCTAGGGTAACGCGGAGCCGAAGAGGCTACCAAGGGGTCAAAGGATTAGAGAACAGTCCCCTAGTTTCACTGTCGCTAGGAAGCAACGAGGAGCTCACTGGGTTCTCATCGAGAAGTGTGGTCTGGTTGATAAAGCAGCATATTCCACTATTACCACTACCATCCACACCATCACCCACTTCGCCTACATCAACCCCATCTTCACCTACGCCACCTCCGCCACTACCGAGGGTTGGAATGGCGAGTGCAATCAAGTTGCCTGTATTTAGAGGCATGGGAAATGAGGAACCAGATCAGTTTTGGTTCATGGTAAAGGCAGTATGGGAAGCCCATGGCGTGACGGATGATAACATTAAAAATGCTACTTTGGTAAGTGCACTGCAGGATCGCACCTTGACATGGTATATTAAGCATTCTAGCAATCATCCCAATGTTGAAATAGTGGAGATCTAGGATGCAATGAGCAAAGAGTTTAGCCAACAAAAATCAGAAACTTAGTCAATCATTAGTTTAAGGAAATTGTGATGCTTTCAGGAGAGACTCCATGGGATCTGGATCAGTACTTGAGGAGCATGATTCGTGAAGCTAACATGATGTTGATGGATGCATAGAATCGCAGCTAGTTTGTGGCATCTCTAACACTGCACCTAAGGACGACATTGTCACAACAGAAGATCTCAACCCAGGCTGAAGCATTAGAGATAGCGATGAGGTTGCATGAAACTCCAATACAAGATCCTAGGTTGGGATTTCAATGAATCCATGCGCAACTACAAAACCTATGTTTGGAGATGCAAAGTCTAAAGAAAGATAGGGTGCCCCGCCTAGAGGCATGTGAAGAAGTGTTGGAATGAGGAATGTAAGAAGAGTCTAGAGGTTCTCAAGGAAAAAATGGCATCCACTCCTATTCTGGTCTTTCCAAAATGGGACATTGAATTTCATGTACATGCTGATGCGTTGTGTATTGCGTTGGGAGCTCTACTTACGCAGGAAGGTGTGGAAGGTGTCGATCACCCAATCACATTCATGAGTCGGCGGTTGTCCAAAGGTGAAAAGAACTATTATACTACTGAGCGCGAGGGACTAGTGATGGTATACGCACTAGAGAAATACAACCACTATCTGCTCGGTGGGCACTTTAAGATGTATTCTGATCATTCCATGTTGAAATACTTAGTGAATAAGCCTGTGTTGGGGGGGCTGTTACCGGGAAAAGTGTCTATTTAGAACTGCTCTATCCCACTAAGGTGTGACAGCTACCTTAGAAACAAACAGAGAAAAACTACTTTTGTATTTCCTTTATGAACTATAGATAGAGAGGAATAGGAAGAACCAACCTGTGTCCTGCGCTAATTCTTTGATCCAATCTCTCTCTTCTTTGACAGCTTCCAGCTACCTGCTCCCTTACTTGCCCAGCTTCACCAAGTACCTGTAAGATCATAGAAGAAGAACACTATACAAAGACATGAATCTATATTCATAAACAACTTAGGATCAGATTTAAGTTAACCATACAAATGTAACAAGCATCAACGATACAAAAGCATGGAGGAAAAACTCAAATAGTTTTTATTGATAAACAAGAAAAGATCCAGGAGGAGTTACAACCGATGATTCCTAACCCAGCATCAACCTCCCAACAAAGAAGCCCCTCTTCACCTCCAACAGAGCATAGATCACCCAATACTCTGATGTTTGTCTCAAAACCAACAGCAATTCCTTACAATGTGAAAAATTTCGGCCTTTGGATCTCTGGGATGAGGGATCCATATATAGATGTATGTAAGGAGGATGAGTCAGCTTGTGATTTGATTAATGTCTTCTCTCTGTCAGTTCTTGCTTCCACTTGGAGACTGAAGGCCTCTTACTCATCCTTGGTCGAATTCAGTGAGGCAAGTGTCATAGGAGAAGATTCTGGAAGCTTCCATTGTCTCTCCACCTCACAAAATGACACTGCCATTTGTCATTTCTCGCCCAACGCACCCTCATAGTGCATTTAGGTGTGTTGCAACGCACTTAGCCAGTGTATTTAGGTGCAATGCAACACACCTGGCCAGTGGAGCAGCTGAAATGATCCTGTTTTGACTTATTCTGAGCAGTTTCTGGCGGAGAACTTCTGGGAGAAGCTATAATTTGTTGACCTTGTTCCTTTAGGGGTTAGAACAACACTTTTAGGGACTTAGGAGCCCTTGGTTTATGGACATTTCATGCTTGGAGTTACAAGGCACAAAAATGTCTATAACAGTTGCCCCCTAAAGTATGAGGCCGTTAATCAGGTGAAATGCTTTATTATGAGGATCCGAAGTTCTTTCAATGTTGGGAGGAGACCTGTAATGAGATACAATACAATACATTATCTTCATATTATTTTCATGACCTAGCTAAGGCGGGCATTCCCATGCTCAGCTTTATAAATTCATTCTCATGTACATAGGACAAACAATCGTCTGATTATAGACTGATGATTCTGATAGAGCCATCATCCTTTGGTAGGATGATTATCTGTGCTGCAATGCTGTACATTTAATGTCTTTATTTCCCTGGATATATATCGCAGCCCAGATGGATGAAACTAGATCTGGGGTCTTCAATCTCGTCCGATCTTCACTCGAAGTACAAGTCGATCCATGTGAGAAATGTTTTGAAGTCGAACATGGAAAGACATTGCTTGATTACCAGTCAATGATGTAAACTGTTAACAAGCGCGAGAGGAATCACCGATAATGATAATGATCCTCAACGTACTGTAGTACAATTCACGTGGTGTGAATAAAGGACTTGGCTTCGAACACCATGCAAAATTTTTCGGTCGAAGGTCATTGATGTAAACCTGTCGCCGGAAGTGAGAAACTTGCCATTGAGGCATGCAAGCTTCAAAGTACTGAATGGGGTGTTCCTAGACCAACTTCTTGGATAATGAGCTGATGTCGACAAGAAGTGATCCGTCACAGGAGGGCCTTAATGAATCCCACATCAATGACACGGAACAGAGCAAATGATTTTGATGGAGGTGAAAACGATCTGATGACATACGGTTCAGGGTGGCGGTCATGAAAAAATGGAGTATAATGTATGGTAGTGGGTGGGACACAGGTGGCTTCTCTGGATGACTTCTCTTGAACATGTCGGTGACACTGATGTGATGGATTGGTAGCATTAACCCCAAATGTGGATGGTATGGTGTGACCATGGCGATGTGACCGGTGAATGAAACAACCCAACCTGACTCGGACACAGAGTGGAAGTGTCATGTTCAAGAGCGACTTGCTTCCAATAAAGATTCTTTGAGTTTTCTTCCCAATTTTTCCCCAGTCATTGCTGACCAGTACCTCTTTATTTTTGTCAAGCTTGAGGAGCATAACATATGCTTTTTCTATAATTTTCCCTTCGGGCAAACCCATCGCTATGTTTTAACGAGCCTAGCGATAGTGAAACTCGTTCTCGTCTAAAGACAAGTTTGTCGCTATTAATCTTTTTAATGAGTTTAACGACAAAGATAACTCGGTCCTTTTCAATTTTAGAGAGTCTGAAAAGGTACGTAAAGGTAACTCCAAAATTCCTTTTTCGTCATCTAATCCCTTAAGTCCGAAAAAGTATAAAACAATACAGAAGGGATGAATTTTCGATAGTTTTAACGAGCCGAACAAAACAAGCGCTCGATCGTTTTGTGCAATAATCCCTCAGGTCCAAAAAGATTAAAATCTAGAGGAGGGATAGCACTTCCTGTCCCTTTAATGAGCTGGAGAGGCCAATGGCTCGTCAATCTTTTCATATTTTACGAGTCAATTGAAAAGAGCTTAAAGGAGACTCGTCTTTTGAGGAACGAGTGATAAAACGGGTAGCAGCTGATTACAGGTAAGGTTTGGAATTTTCCAATCACGGCAATGTCACAAGGATGGCTAGTGAAATCACTCTTCGCAGCTGTTCCTCAAAATGGGTAAACAATCAACTGGAGGTGAATGATCGGCCAATGAAAAAGTGGAGGTGACGGTGCAAACACAACCAAGGCTTTAATGGCTGAAGTACTTCATTCAAGGTGGTTATTTACCGGGGAATAGTTCATTTTTTAACGAGCTTAAACGTGGGTGGAAACATTTTCTCGGTGCAGGTTTATTTTTTAACGAGCTTGAACCTTGCGGTAACACTGCTCAATTAGATGGTATTGTTTTGATTTTACCATAAATAGCTTTGTCCTTTCAGAGATCGTACTGTATTTTCAACAACTTCATCAAACTAGTCAGAAATGAACAATATTTGCCTGAAAACGAGTTAAAACGCTAATATTTTACTTTGAACTACGTAAAAGTAATTAAAAAGTGTTTTTTACCTCTCATTTTACCATTTCATTTGAACTTGGTTTGTTGGAGCTTTGGAGGTGCTTTTCCCCCTCGATTTTCCTCAGTTGATTTCGGGAGATTCTGTGGACGATTCTCGGTGCCGTCTAGACCAGGTAGGAGCTAAACCTGAGCTCTTTCATTTCATGGTTTCCATTTTGCATTTTGAGCTTGATTCCTAGCTTTTCTGAGCCCCTGGGGTTTAAGGAACTCGTTCTGCTATCAACGCACCCTCAGTGTATCGAAACCTGCATTGAATGTTGGCCTGTCTAAAGGCTCTCTGACATTCAACGCACTTAGAACACTGCTGCAGGTGCGTTGGGCGCAAAAAAAAGGAATTTGATGCACAATTTTTGATGGAATTTTTGCCTGTTTCTCACCAAAATTAGGACTTGACTCCTCTCTTGTTTGTTTTTCAGAGATATTTGGAGTAATATGACCATTAGATGGCGAGAACGCGAGCATGAAGAAGAGGACATGCTTGCCTTAGATGACCCAGTGACAGTGAATGCGCTGCGGAATTGTGGCTTGCTGAAGTTCTTCCGCATTTCTAGCATGAGACAGCAGATCAACTTACTGCAGTATTTGCTCGATGCTTGGGATCCTACCAATCAGTTTTTCTAGATCAGGGGCAAATCTATCCCCTTGACTACAATAGACATCTATTTCTTGACTGGCTTGTCGAGGCGGGGTGCCCCCATTTCTTTGTCAGGTTCAGCTCAAGGAGGCAATTCTGTGAGAGATTATGTCTGCCGGTACTGCGGAGAAGGATATCTTCTACAAAGATCTCAGAAAATGATATCGACATGGATCATGCAGTGGTTTTGCCCCCAAGCCCAATGGAAATATTATAGCAATCAATATTCCTAGCATGGGAGGCAAACCCAAATCAACGCTCATCAAGCGTTTGGATAGATAGGTCTAGAGAATATGGTACTCCTTCAGATCCTTGGTCGCAAGTGCATGTCACCGACGAAGGAATTGTCCAATCAATGGTAATTGAAGGAGCACCATGGAATGATTCCCACTATCGTTCTCTTCTTCCGGATTGTGGAGAAGATACTCAAAATGACCTTTATCATCCTTCAGTCTTTGATTTTCTGTCAAATACTGTAAATACGGTGGATTCCGAGCGAAACTTGTCCAACATTGAAGAGACTATAGCCATAAATATCTCGACCAAATCAGATGTTGTAGAGAATATTTATGTTGGCAAATGTTGTTCTCCATCAGAACTGGAAATATATAACGCTCTTTTTCGCGAATTCAGAGATGTCTTTGCTTGGTCATACAGTGAAATGCCAGGCATTGACTCGAGTATCGTTGAACACGAAATTAAGATGTATCCAGATGTCAAACCAGTACGACAACGGCTAAGACAGGTGCACCCCAAGAAAGCCGCTGCCATTAAGGCAGAAGTTGAAAAACTTCTCCATGCTGGTTTCATCTACCCGGTTCCTCTAACTGATTGGGTATCGAATATTGTCCCTGTTATGAAAAAACAAGGGACAATTAGAGTGTGCGTCGATTATAGGGATGTAAATCAAGCTTGTCCAAAAGACAACTACCCTACACCCTTCATCGACTAGATAATTGATGAATGCGCCGGATGCGAAATCTTTTCATTCATGGATGGATTCTCCGGGTATAATAAAATAAATATCCGCCCACAGGACCAGTCAAAGACTGCATTTATTTGTCCGTGGGGCACATTCGCATATCAAAAATTACCCTTTGGTTTAAAGAACGCAGGGGCGATGTTTCAGAGGGCAATGAATTATGCCTTCCATGACATCAAAAACATCGTTCAACCATACCTCGACGACCTTCCGGCTCATTCGCTAAAGCGGACTGATCATCCGCAGCATTTAAGAGCGATATTTCTACATTGCTGACACTACAAGATACGACTCAATCCGCACAAATGTGTATTTTGCGTCAGTTCTGGTCATTTACTTGGCTTTGTAGTCTCCAAGGATGGGATTCGTCTCAACCCATGTAAGGTCCAGGCAATCATAAATTTGCCTCCACCTTCGAATTTGCTTCAGATTCAGAAACTCCAAGGGAAAGCAAACCTTCTGAGGAGGTTCATTCCAAATTACGCCGAACTTGCTAAAGGTTATACACGTCTTTTGAAAAAGGAGGTACCCTTTGTCTGGGATCAGGTTGCGCAAGCTTCCTTTGATGCTTTAAAAGATTCCCTAATGAAAGCATCATTAATGTACGCCCCTGATTATCAAAGAGATTTTAACCTGTATCTGGCTGCAGCAAATACGACCATCGCAATGGTTTTAGTTCAAGAAGTCGATGGAATTGAGCATCCTATATATTACTGAAGAAAAAACTTAAATGATACAAAAAGCAAATATTCTTACGTTGAAAAGCTAGCGCTTGCAGCTGTTCAAGCGATACAAAGATTTCGACACTATGTCCTCTTTCGGAAAACTACCATTCTGTCAGATTGCAACCCCATGACTTATATATTGTCACGACAGTTACTGGGGGGAAAATACTCAAAATGGATAGCAATCCTACAAGAGTTTGATCTGGAATTTGTAAAATCCAAGTCAAAGAAAGCTCTAGTTTTCGCAGAATTATTATGCGATCTCCCATCGTCGTCCAACGATGAAACATCCGAAGAATCAATCGTGGATGAAAGTTTGTTTCTGATATCTACAAGCAATGAGTGGTATGGGGATATAATCATTTATCTCCAAACCCAAAAATTTAGGCCAAACACCTCCCACTCTGAACAAAAACGTATTCGATACCAAGCAAAAGACTACATGATCGTCGGTGATACACTTTACCGTCATGGTATCGATACAGTTCTCAGAAGGTGCCTCACCCATGAGGACGCTGAAAAAGTGCTGAATGAGTGTCATTCAGGCGCGTGTGGGGGGCATCAATCTGGATATGCTACAGCACAAAAAATTTTACAAGCAGGATACTTCTGGCCAACAATGTTCAAAGATTGCATAACTGCAGTCAGAAGTTGCCATGCTTGTCAAATTTTTGATAGCAAAACCAGAAGACCACCCGCACCTCTACAGCTAATAGTTGCTGTTGGGCCATTCGCCAAATGGGGCATCGATTTCATGACATGTAACCCCACCTCGACCGGGGGGCATGGGTATATCATAGTCGCAGTTGACTATTTTACCAAATGGGCCGAGGCGATGCCTACATTAGATAATACTGGTGAAACAGCTGCCCTCTTCTTTTTCAATCATGTAGTCGCCAGATTCGGCGTACCACAGGCTATAGTCACAGATCATGGATCGCATTTTCGCAATCACATGATGGTTGAATTAGCTGCCAAACTAGGGTTGTCTCACGATAGCTCTACTCCATATTATCCGCAAGCCAACGGACAAGTTGAAGCGATCAACAAGGTCCTGAAATGCATGCTGCAAAGGATGATCGGAGTTCACAAAAGAAGATGGCACCTAATCCTGTACTCAGCTTTGTGGGCTTACCGAACATCGGTAAGGAATGCAACCGGGTTCACACCCTTCCAACTGGTATATGGCCTAGAAGTAGTCTTACCAATCCAGTGTGAAATCTCGTCTCTCAAACTTGCAATTGATCTCCTCCCCGGAACTTCAGAAGAAGAGGCTCGTTTCTTGGAATTAATCCAATTGGATGAAACCCGTCGTGACGCCGCTTTGGCTAATGAAGCCCATAAGAAACGAGTCAAGGCGTAGTTCGACAAAAATGTCAAACCCCGTGTCTTCTCAGAAGGTGACTTGGTCTTGCTTTACGACCAAGAATCCGATAAATTGTGAGCAGGTAAATATAAGTCTTTATGGATGGGCCCCTATATTGTTAAACGAGTGTTAGAAAAAGGAGCCGACGAGTTAATGGATTATGACGGAATTCCACTGGCGCAACCTCGTAATGGATTGTACCTCAAGCGTTACTATGCGTAATGGTAACCAGTATGCTTTTTTTATGTTTTTGTTTTCGCTAAAGTGTTTGTTTTGGTCAAGTAATCCACTTTTTATATTTATTGCAGATGTCAAACCTATTGGAGCCATGTGTTGGATACGTCGACGGAGCGAGTCGTAGTTCGCGGAACCTGTCCTCCGCAGCTTGGGCCATTTTTGATCCAAGCGGCGAGTTAGTAAGTTTCAGAGGTGTATCTATTGGTCGATCAACGAATAACATCGCTAAATATAGCGCGTTGATAGAGCTTCTCTCTGATGCCATCACTCATGGTATACGCCGACTAATTGTCAGGCTAGACTCACAACTCGTAATACTACAGCTCAATGGTATATATTCCGTCCGAAACCCAGCTATTTATCGCATGTTCCTAAGGGTTAAGATTTTGGAAAGACAATTTGATCTTATTCAATATCAACATATTTCCAGAAACTTAAACACATTAATTGACTCATTAGCAAACTATGTGTTAGATAGACATTTGCAACATTTATAAAAAGAAACACATCATCAATGTTTTGCATGTGGATCATGTAGCTCAACCAAAATAAAACTCTGAAAATCAAAAATATATATAACTGTTTATGGTTTACACATAATGTTTTGTAACCAAGACAAAATCGGTCAAACGACCCAAAAACTCAAAATGCTAGGGGGCACCCTAGTCTAATGATGCTCGTGATAGCAAGTCACAGCCTGTGCGATCATGCGTAGGAGACGAGTCCATCGTCTGGGCACACCAGTAGTATGCCACTGTAACTGCAAAGGTAGCTCGTCGGTCCTCACATCTGGAATACCAAGAGTGAGGCCCTCAACCTTCTCCTGCAAAGCTGTGAGAGTCTCGGCCACATCGAGGTCACGAAGAATAGCCCTTCCGACAGCCTCTCCTGCTGGGGCAGCAGCTGGTACTCTCAGGTGAACTACTGGACAAACGGGACCAACATCTGCATGTACACATGAGTTTGATTAAAGTCTTGATAGAATAAAGCACAAGGACATTATAAACAAAAAATGATAAACAACAATATGGTCAAAGATTTTACCAATGGCGCCCCACTGCTCGCCATCCGGCAGTACTAAATCTGGATCACCCCGGAAGTCCATGCCAGCGTATGGATACTCAGAATAAACCATCTCCTAACGATCAAACCACCTGAAGAAGGTATCAGAAAATGAAATCTGAGACTGGCCGGCATGCCTAGACATATGGTCAACCCATCTCTGCATACGTGGTTCAGTAGGAGAAGGTAAATTGAGTGCAATGTACTGCGGCTGCATCAGTGGTATCTTCTCCAAGGCAAAGGTGGTCAAAATAGAACCATACCCAAAGTTCTTCAACCTCCCGCTCTTTATCTTGGTCAGCTGTTCTTTCATCACAAGAAGTACTGCGTCGCACCAGTTGAACACCTTCGGTTGGAGGCATTCTAGGGCATGCTGCATATAAGATCGATTGGCTACATAAAGAGACTCACTACCGGCCATCCTACCAAAAGTAAACAGAATAGTCCTAAGGGACCTGTCAGTGACATCACGGATGATGATCTTGCCATCTTTACTCGGCTGAGATCCTTCTCTGCAGTACCGGCGGACATAATCTCTCACAGAATCACCTCCTCGAGCCGAACCTGACAAAGAGATGGGGGCACCCCGCCTCGACAAACCAGTCAAGAAATAGATGTCTACTGCAGTCAAGGGGATAGATTTGCCCCTGATCTGGAAAACCTGATTGGTAGCATCCCAAGCATCGAGCAAATACTGCAGTAAGTTGATTTGCTGTCTCATGCTAGAAATGTGGAAGAACTTCAGCAAGCCACAATTCCGCAGCGCGTTCACTGTAACTGGATCATGTAGGGCAAGCATGTCCTCTTCTTCATGCTCGCGTTCTCGCCATGTAATGGTCATCTTGCTCCAAAGATCTCTGAAAAACAAACAAGAGAGGAGTCAGGTCCTGATTTTGGTGAGAAACAGGCAAAAAATCCATCAAAAAATTGTGCATCAAATTCCCCTTTTGCCCCCAATGCACCTGCAGCAGTGTTCTAGGTGCGTTGAATGTTAGAGAGCCTTTAGACAGGCCAACATTCGACGCAGGTTTCGATACACTAAGGGTGCGTTGATGGCAGAACGAGTTCCTTAAACCCCAAGGGCTCAGAAAAGCTAGGAATCAAGCTCAAAATGCAAAATGGAAACCATGAAATGAAAGAGCTCAGGTTTAGCTCCTACCTGGTCCAGACGGCGCCGAGAATCATCCACAGAATCTCCCAAAATCAACTGATGAAAATCGAGGGGGAAAAGCACCTCCAAAGCTCCAACAAACCAAGTTCAAATGAAATGGTAAAATGAGAGTTGAAAATACAGTACGATCTTTGAAAGGACAAAGCTATTTATGGTAAAATCAAAACAAGACCATCTAATCGAGCAGTTTTAGCACATAGTTCAAGCTCGTTAAAAAATAAACATAAGACATGAGAAAATGTTTCCACCCGCGTTTAAGCTCGTTAAAAAATGAACTATTCCCCGGTAAATAACCACCGTGAATGTAGTACTTCAGCCATTAAAGCCTTGGTCGTGTTTGCACCGTCACCTCCACTTTTTCATTGGCTGATCATTCACCTCCACTTGATTGTTTACCCATTTTGAGGAACAGCTGCGAAGAGTGATTTCACTAGCCATCCTTGTGACATTGTCGTGATTGGAAAATTCCAAACCTTACCTGGAATCAGCTACTACCCGTTTTATCACTCGTTCCTCAAAAGACGACTCTCCTTTAAGCTCTTTTCGATTGACTCATAAAATATGAAAAGATTGTCGAGCCATTGGCCTCTCCAGCTCGTTAAAGGGACAGGAAGTGCTATCCCTCCTCTAGATTTTAATCTTTTTGGACCTGAGGGATTATTGCACAAAAAGATCGAGCGCTTGTTTGTTAGGCTCGTTAAAACTATCGAAAATTCATCCCTTCTGTATTGTTTTATACTTTTTCGGACTTAAGGGATTAGATGACGAAAAAGGAATTTTGGAGTTACCTTTACGTACCATTTCAGACTCTCTAAAATTGAAAAGGACCGAGTTATCTTTGTCGTTAAACTCGTTAAAAAGACTAATAGCGACAAACTTGCCTTTAGACGAGAACGAGTTTCACTATCGCTAGGCTCGTTAAAACATAGCGATGGGTTTGCCCGAAGGGAAAATTATAGAACAAGCATATGTTATCCTCCTCAAGCTTGACAAAAATAAAGAGGTATTGGTCAGCAATGACTGGGGAAAAATTGGGAAGAAAACTCAAAGAATATTTATTGGTAGCAAGTCGCTCTTGAACATGACACTTCCACTCCGTGTCCGACTCGGGTTGGGTTGTTTCATTCACCGGTCACATCGCCATGGTCACACCATACCATCCACATTTTGGGTTAATGCTACCAATCCATCACATCAGTGTCGCCAACATGTCCAAGAGAAGTCATCCAGAGAAGCCACCTGTGTCCCACCCACTACCATACATTATACTCCATTTTTTCATGACTGCCACCCTGAACCGTATATCATCAGATCATTTTCACCTCCATCAAAATCATTTGCTCCGTTCCGTGTCATTGATGTGGGATTCATTAAGGCACTCCTGTGACAGATCACTTCTTGTCGACATCAGCTCATTATCCAAGAAGTTGGTCTAGGAACACCCCCTTCAGTACTTTGAAGCTTGCATGCCTCAATGGCAAGTTTCTCACTTCCGGCGACAGGTTTACATCAATGACCTTCGACCGAAAGATTTTGCGTGGTGTTCGACACCAAGTCCTTTATTCACACCACGTGAATTGTACTGCAGTACCTTGAGGATCATTATCATTATCGGTGATTCCTCTCGTGCTTGTTAATAGTTTACATCATTGACTGGTAATCAAGCGATGTCTTTCCATGTTCGACTTCAGAACATTTCTCACATGGATCGACTTGTTCTTCGAGTGAAGATCGGACGAGATTGAAGACCCCGGATCTAGTTTCATCCATCTGGGCTGCGATATATATCCAGGGAAATAAAGACATTAAATGTACAGCATTGCAGCACAGATAATCATCCTACCAAAGGATGATGGCTCTATCAAAATCATTAGTCTACAATCAGATGATTGTCTGTCCTATGTACATGAGAATGAATTTATAAAGCTGAGCATGGGAATGCCCGCCTCAGCTAGATCATGAAAAAAACAGTATGAAGATAATGTATTGTATTGTATCTTATTACAGGTCTCCTCCCAGCATTGAAAGAACTTCGGATCCTCATAATAAAGCATTTCACCCGACACCAAAAGGTTAACGGCCTCACACTTTAGGGGGCAACTGTTATAGACATTTTTGTGCCTTGCAACTCTAAGCATGAAATGTCCATAAACCAAGGGCTCCTAAGTCCCTAAAAGTGTTGTTCTAACCCCTAAAGGAACAAGGTCAACAAATTACAGCTTCTCCCAGAAGTTCTCCACCAGAAACTGCTCAGAATAAGTCAAAATAGGAGCATTTCAGCTGCTCCACTGGCTAGGTGCGTTGCATAGCACCTAAACACACTGGCTAGGTGCGTTGCAACGCACCTAAATGCACTATGAGGGTGCGTTGGGCGAGAAATGACAAATGGCAGTGTCATTCCACGAGGTGGAGAGACAATGGAAGCTTCAAGAATCTTCTCCTATGACACTTTCCTCACTGAATTCGACCAAGGGTGAGTAAGAGGCCTTCAGTCTCCAAGTGGAAGCAAGAACTGACAGAGAGAAGACACTAATCAAATCACAAGCTGACTCATCCTCCTTACATACATCTATATATGGATCCCTCATCCCAGAGATCCAGAGGCTGGAATTTTGCACATTGTAAGGAATTGCTGTTGGTTTTGAGACAAACATCAGAGTATTGGGTGATCTATGCTTTGTTGGAGGTGAAGAGGGGTTTCTTTGCTGGGAGGTTGATGCTGGATCAGGAATCATCAGTTGTAACTCCTCCTGGATCTTTTCTTGTTTATCAATAAAAACTATTTGAGTTTTTCCTCCATGCTTTTGTATCATTGATGCTTGTTACATTTGTATGGTTAACTTAAATCTGATCCTAAGTTGTTTATGAATATAGATCCATGTCTTTGTATAGTGTTCTCCTTCTGTGATCTTACAAGTACTTGGTGAAGCTGGGCAAGTAAGGGAGCAGGTAGCTAGAAGCTGTCAAAGAAGAGAGAGATTGGATCAAAGGATTAGCGCAAGACACAGGTTGGTTCTTCCTATTCCTCTCTATCTATAGTTCATAAAGGAAATACAAAAGTAGTTTTTCTCTGTTTGTTTCTAAGGTAGCTGTCACACCTTAGTGGGATAGAGCAGTTCTAAATAGACACTTTTCCCGGTAACAGTGATGCATACTAAAAAGAACTTCTGTAGGGTGTGATGAGTGAGAGCAGACAAATGGCAGAATCAGTTTGCTAGGTGGAAACTCAAAGAATCTTCTAGAACTACTCATATGACACTTGCCTCTCTGAATTCGCCCAAGGATGAGTAAGAGATCATGAAATATCCAAGTGGAACCAAGAACTATCAGTGAAATGACACTAATCAAAATCCCAAAAGCTGACTCACTCTCCTGCAAACATCTATATATGGATCCCTCATCCTAGAGACCCAAAGGCTGGAATTTTGTAATTTGCAAGGAAGTGTTGTTGGTTTCTCTTTGAAGACATTGTTGGGTGATCTTGCTTTGTATGAGTTGAAGAGGGCTTTCATGCTGGGAGGATGATGCTGGATCAAACAGCTTGGTTGTAATCCTCTCTTCTACTACTTCTATGAATAAATCTATTTGATTTTTCCTCCATATGTTTATATATCTTTGAATCTTGTATTTGTATATGCATTTGTATGGTTAATGTACATCTGATCCTACATTGTTTATGGTTATAGATCTCTATGCTTTGATGGTATTTTTTTGCCTTGACTCTACAGGTGTTCTTTGAAGTGGGACAAGTGAGAAAGGAGTGGCAAAAGCTCTATCAAAGGAGAGAGGAAACAAGCAAGGAGACTAGTGAAAGACTGAGGTTGGTACTCTTTGCTTCTCTCTCATCTATATCCCATAAAGGAAAACACAAGTAACTTTGGTTTGTTTGTTTCTAAGATAGATACCTGTATTAGTGGGACTAGCAGCTTTGAATGGACACTATTTTTCCCGATAATATGTTGGTTGTGTGCCATGAGCCAGAGGATACGACAATGGTCTGAAATAATCAGGAAGTATGGCAGGTTTTTGAAAATGCAGGGTGGAACATCTATTTCGACAGGTTGCAGGGGTTTAACGAGGTGATTGCGATTGAATTTGCACTCAATTTAGAGGAAGGGAGCTCTCGGGTCTGGGGGATAGAAATCCCTGTTATAAAGGAAACCATTGTAGAGGTCAGCAAGCTACCCCAGCAGGGGCAGAGATGGTTTTCGCGAAGAACCTCCCTCCCGGAGTTCCCCGAAGCATTTTTGCAAGCCAGAGAAAATGTTGTTCAGAAAGGCTAGGGGTATGACTGGAATTCATTACCACACCCATGGGGTGAGGTAGCAAGTTTTGTAGTTAGATGCATAACTTACGAGGGGAGGTATACCACCATGTTTAAATATCATTTCAAAATGTTGGCTCACCTATGATTCCCACAGTCAGAAGCCTTCTCATTGAATATGCCTTTCCTGTTAAAAAGTCTCTAGCTGATGGTGAAATCTGCTCAGCGTTCGGGACAAGTGGCCACAGTCATTACCAACCATGGGCTGGTCTGACTGTTAGTCATGCATGCAATAGATTAACTTCAATCCATTGGGAAACATTATGGGATTCTACAGAGGAGGAGATAGTAGCTACCAGAGCCACTAGAGAAGAAGAGCGGAAGCGATGGAGGAAGAAGCTGGAGCAGAGGAAGAATACATAGATCAATAAGAACCAAAAGAAATGGAGATGGAACCTGAGGGGCTGGAACAAAATCAAGAGACTGAACCAATGAGGATAGTCGAGGCTACTCCACAAGAACCGGCCTTGACCACAGAACTGATGGAAGAAGAAGTGCTGCAGCAAGCAGCTGATATAGAAAGGGTCACCAGCACTAGGACCAAGGCTGTCTCACAAGAACCATCCTTGACCATGGAGCCAGTGGAGAAAATCAGTAGCACTGTAATAAGAGAAGAGGTACCACATTAGGCTGAGGTGGAGGAATTCGTCAATATTGCGGCTAGGGGTGTCTCACAAGAACCACCCTCGATCGTGGAACCAATGGAGGAAGATGAACCATGACGAGAGGGGCCCGAAGCTGAAGGAACCATGGGGCTAATAGAAGGAGAGGCTATGGGTATAATGGACGGAATTGACATAATGATGAAAGAATCCATTTTCATCAATGTCGTGTTGGAAGAAACAGTGCCAGTATCGTTTATTCAAGAACTGTTGGATATGGAAGGTGGTGTTACACAAGAACCACCATCAACATGTCCGACCCTGGAGATTGCAGAGGAATTATATGATGATACTAATGTTGCTCCACAAGAACCAGCATCAACCTTAGAATGGGGGACTGCATAGGCAAGGGTTTCAACCTAGAGCAGAGATGTTGTAGACAGAGGGAAAGAGCCCGAGGCCATATCCGAGGCTGAGATAGATCAAGTAGGAAAATTATTTCAATTTTCCTCTTACTTCTCCATTTCAAAAGGGGCGAGGTTGTCTCACTCTTCCTAACATGCAGAGGAGGATGTTACCATTCCACCAATTTTGAATTTTGATGGGTCAAATAAGGAACCAGTTACCACAGGTTTGTTGATTGTAGACTTCCACAGAGACCTTTCCCAGGAACCCAGAAGAGAGGAAGAGGAAAGTGTTTTTTAAACAAGGGAACCTGGAGGGGAAATTTTGGCTGAAACACCGATGGACACCCATCAAGTGAGTCTGCCACCTATCGAGATAGCTTCATAGCGGGTCGAGGTAGGAGTCAGTAAGGAAGCGGTTGCTCCCAAGGAAGAGAGACCAAGCAAAGCAACCCCGTCGATTAACCCTGTGGATACTCCCTCGAGTAATCCACCACCTATTGAACTGGATGTAGTACCAAATGAGGTGGTGGTCAAACAAGAATGGGTAGAATTGTGTGAGAAACAGAGGCCACCTATTAAGCAGAAATATCAGTTGCAATTCAAAGAAACAATGCAGCTCAAAACAAAGGTCAAGAGGTTGAGAGGGCAGGTGCGCCGGTTGAAGAAACAGGTGAAGAAATATAAGTGGTGGGCTAAGAAGCCCAAAGCGTGATGACCGAAGCAGAGACATAGGTAGATGGAGTGGCAACAACCTCTGTTGCCACTCAGACATACCCTATAGAGTATTTGTTTGAAGGTCGTGATTTTTCTTTAACGGCTGAAGTACAAACCTAGAAATCCACCACGACACGATATCAGAACGAAGTGAAGAAATCCCAAGAACGAGCATCCATGACTATCTTCAAATATGTGGAGCACATAGATATACTGAAATTGAGGCATGCAAAGTAGCAACTCAAGGTGGAGCGGCTGGAAAGGCAAGTGCTAGAGTTGAAAACTGAAAAATAACAGATGCTCCATTTAGCATAGGAGGTGATGGCATGTCACCCTTCTGCTTCCAGTTATTATTTATTTTTTAATGAACTTTTTCTTTTCTTTTGTTTGGAAAGCATCCAGAAAAAAATTAGTCATGAGATTGAGGATGGTGTACAGTTCCTCCAGATATTGAGAGCCCATGGTGTGCCAACTCAGCGTTTGATGTGTGAGCTTTACATGCATGAGTATCTCTTGCGTGTTGATAGAGAATTTAATCTGGTTCCATATGTGGGGGACATTCATTTGAGGGCCCTCACCTCTTACACTTTCAATCAGATAAGCTAGCAAAAGGCTTCTAATATGTTTGCGTCAAATCAGGTCACAAAACCTTTTATGGTAATAGGAGAACCCGAGAGATCAGTGACTATGTACAATAAGCACAATACATTTTTAGAAATTGTGGGAAACGGGGAACGGATGTTGAAGACACAAAAGTGGTGCATTGATCTCTGTGTCAAGAAATTAGTCACGTTTCAAGCTAAGGCCCTAGATAGTTGTGAGAAAAGGTGGATGATGTCACCCACATCTATCTAGAATAGAAAACTGTTTGGAGCACAAAATTTTACACGAGCACTTAGTAGGGTTCCAAGATACGTGGCATGCATCCAAACATGTGGGGTCCAGTGGATGGGAATTTGATTTCAGTAACTTGTCCTTTGGTTGCCAGCATAGCACTACACCCCAACATATAATGTACCAAATGATTGGTGGAAGCAAGTTCTTCTCTCAGAGGGGTTTAAGGTTCCAGGAACACAAATGGCTGAGGAATATGATCTCGCCCAACTTCATGTAGCACACATCCTATCCAACCCAGACCTGCGGAGATGACGATCTACATGAGGGCGTGCAGAAGGCTAGTTGGGGGGAGATGTTGGGCACCAAATCCGCCTATCTTTTTCCTGCATTTCCACTCATCTTTTCATCCCTTTTGTACTCATTCACATGTATTTACTATGTAAAACTATGAGGTAATTTCCCTTTATCGTCTTTTGGTATATTTAATTAATGAAGTAGATTCATGAGGGTTTTACCTATGTGAACCACTAAAACATGTGATGACCATAGATTATGGAACGCGGGTGTTTACCTCACGGCATATTGTAGCAGTTCCATGATTCACAGCAGCTAATCGACCACGAAGAAATAGCATAACTGATTTGCAGTTGTTCTCAACCCATTTTGGATCATTCCTGTTCTTACTTTCTCGGTGTTAGTGCTCTGTCAAATTGATGTATATCTTTGGGCATATAGTTGCTAGGTTTTTGGGAGAGATGTTACTCCCCTTTGTACCGTATAAAAGACGAGTCATTCCTATACAAGGGGTTAGCTAGACCCTACATTGTATTGTAACAGCATTGTTCAGATTAATAAAATACAACCTTTTTTGTTGGTCTATATTTCATTGTGAGTAACATAGCCTTGATCAGAGAGTTGGGCCCGCTCTTCTAATTAGGTGTTGCGTGTTTCATTGTTATGTGTGTATTGTTCATTGCTATGTTTATTTCTTGATTGTTGTTGTAGATTCTTTAGGTCACTTTGAATACCTTTTTAAGTTCTGCAGTTGAGTTTCTATTTCTATTTCAACAATGCTTTGATTTGGTAATCATGAACCCTTGGTCGATGATAGATTGAAACCTTGCCCCTACATATACCTTGCGTGTTTCCTTGAAAAGAATACGCACCCAGATTGATACATTAATGTAGGAAAAGGGGTGAATAAATTGTTCATGCCTGGACATCAACAGTGCCCTCACCATTTTTGGCATAACATCTGTTGAAATCTTTGCCTCATCACCTAAATCAGAGCCCAAGTCGATAGGTCCATCTTCTACAATCCCAAGAGCTGCAATATTCATTTCATCACCTGAGTCTGATCTCAATTCAATTGGTCCAACACATACAAATCCTGCCATTGTGATCTTCTCATCATCTTCAAATTCATATTCTTGGTCTTGTTGCACATTTGCAATTGTCTTCTACTTCTCCTTCCTTCCATTCCTCAATGACCTCAACTCCAGATGCAGTTTCAAGCAATGTTCCTCATCATGCACTTATTTTTCACAATGAGTACAAGAGGGTTTTTCTTCCTTTCTCTTAGTTGTTGTTGTCCTTTTTGGGTAGTCATCTTACTCATGTTTCCCTCTACTTTTAATATGTAAATCATTCACACTAGCTTCATCATGATTTTTAGGTTCAAATAATAACAATGAATGACACAAACAACTATGCAAAGAGCTAATATATTTCATCAACATCTTAGGAGATTTTACTGGAACATTCAATGCTAATGCTTGTTTCCTAAAATCCTTTGTAAAATTCTAAACATTTTGACCTTTAATTTGTTTCAAATCTTGCCATTCCATCATAGCCTTTTATCTATAACCCAACGGGTAAAATTACCCTCTTAAAGAAGAAACGAATTGAGACCAAGATGAAATAAGTTTGCAACTACTCTTACCACCTTTCTGCAGCTTTCCATCCCACCAAATGAGAGCAGTGCCACTCAATAGAATGGATACTAGTTGGATCTTATCTTCATCCTCTTTGATTCATTATATGTAGAAATATAATTCAACCTGTCTGATCCAGTTATGTATCTTTTTTGCATTAGATTCTCCACTAAACACGGGAAAATCAAACTTGACATCTAGCTTGAAAATGGCTTTTAATGAGTTTCTTACCTCTAGAATGAGGAGAAGAGGAAGAAGAAGAAATTTCATTGGAAGATCGAGAGGGAGTTTTAGGAGGCTCTTCTCCTCCTCCTTCATGATTCACCAAGGCATGATCATTTGTTCCTTCCTTCTTCTCTAGTTTCACCACTGTTTTCTCATACTCTACAAATAATTTGTGCACTTTTTCTACCATGGCGTAAAAGGCCCTACAATAATTTCACTCTTCCTCCAACCAAACATCTTCATTTTCCATTTTCCCTCTCTATGTTGCACACCCCTCTTCTTGATCAAAGGACTTAAGTTTTCCTTCATCTCTTTAGAGATTTTCCCTAGTTATCATACACTTACAATTCACATCAACAAAAAACCCGCTCTGACACCAAGCTTCATCTGGATATTTTCACTTCAAATATGATTAAAAAAGTGCATTTAAAAGGGCATGTAACTATAAGATGCATTCACTTAAACGAAGTGGAAATAAATGAAAATCATGAGAAGAAAATAAATAAACAAGTTGATAATGGAGCTCACCTAGTGTGGGTTATGTTTTTGGGCCTTGCTTAATGTGGGGAGGCCTCTTTCATTAATCTTCAAAGAAATAAAATTAAATGCATGTACAAAACACACAGTATACCTCCACTTCCAGGGATGGCCCGAAAATGCACACCTCTAATGAAGAAACGGGTTGCACCATTGAATTCCTAGTGAAAAATCAAGAAAAATGATTGTAAACTCAACCCCATTTTTCTTCAATCAAAATCTGGTCCCCTAGGAATCTCAAAGATTCCCCAAATATTCCTTCTCATGGGTTGACTAAAATTTGTCTACTTAGATGAGGAATCTGATCACTTCATCGCATTCCTGCCAAAAACCTGAGAAAAATGAGTATAAAGTCGGCCTGATTCTGAAACTATCAATTTGGGGCCACTAGGGAAACTTTCAAATTTTGTGCAGATTCCTGCATCAAGGTTCCTCCCTCAATAGTCTATCTTTGGAAAATATATTGCTTATATCATATACACAATCAAACTCCTAGCAAAATTCTGAGTAATTTTAGTATAAAATCGACATGAATCTAACACTGTGAAAATTTGGCCCTAAGGGAATATTTTAGATTCCTCCTTTGCATCAAATAATATTGATCCAGGTGGATGTTGGTGGCCACCGACCTATCCCACTTGGACCCCCCCAACTGTCTCTTTCAGTTTTTCAGTTTCCTTAATTGTAGCACAATTTACTATTTTTAGCAGTTTTTCAGGTCCTAAACTTCCGGAGTTGTTTTGAGGCCCTAAACGACGTTTTTTTTTTAAATCTAGGAGAAACATGGGTCCATGGACACATGGACCAATGTTCCTTTTCCCAAAGTTATATTCCTGAGATAGATCTTTCTAACAAGCTATTGTGCGCATCAAACGGAGATCATATGCCAAAGTTACGACCATGGGAAGTTGATGTACCAATTTACCCGAAACAAGGCCCACAATTTGGTGTTTCATCTCCTAGGGTTAGGTTTCTAGATGTTTATAGTTTTCTATTATTTCTCAACAATAAATAGGCCTTCAAGCCTCATTGTAACAAATTTTAGAGGCATGTATCTACCACATGTCTTCTCAGAGATAAGCTACCATCGCCCTAGCTGATTTATTTCCATTTCTGTTTGTAAGCATATTTCAATATTTTACATTAACGAAATGAAGTAATATTTCTACTGCATATATGTATTCATGGTTATTTCTGTACTTTATTGCATTCCTGTTTAAATCCGGATTAGTGGTATCAGAGTGGTTTGCTTTTTCCTCTGTTTTTCCTTGTATCTCCCCAATGAGGTTGGGATATAAGGAGTTAGGGCTTGAACTGGTCGAACCTTTGCAAGACCAACCCCACAAATCCCGACGGCCTCCCATGGTGGATGAAAATAAAGACAAGGGGATAGGATATCCTATCAAAATCTTGCTCGAAGAAGCCCTCAAGCAACAAAGGAACGCAATGATGGACAACTTTGCCTAGATCCTTCAATGGCTAGCCAAGGGCGACGCATCGGCTTCTAACAGCTAGTCTAGAAACGTCACACCCTTTAAGGTACAAGTTAATTTTGAAATCCCCATATTTGAGGGTCAAATAGATGCAAATGCTGTAGATAAATGGTTAAATCTACTAGATGGGTACTTTTCTATTCGTGATTTTTCCAGTCAGGAAAAGATTATTTTCACTCTTCTCAAAGCAGCCCCCCACGTCAAGGACTAGTGGGAAACCTACTACGAGTAGAAGGATGAAAGTACGGGCTCACTATTTTCAGCCACACCCACTTGGAATTCATTTTGAGATGCCATCAAGGAGCAATACTACCCTGTCAAAAGCTATGAGGACAAATACATAAAGTGGACCACGCTGCGGCAGGGAAGGGACCAAGATGTGTCGGAGTTCAAAAACATTTTTCATACCCTTCACACACAGTTGGGTATCAAGGATTTTGAGCTGCATTTGGTACTCAAATACCACAGCTGCCTACACGGGTAAATCCAGGATGAGATGGAGTTCCTGAACATCTCCTCACTTAGCACAGCATACCGATACACTATCAAAATTGAGCAGAAGTTTAAACAAAAGAAGCGAGACTTTGGATGTGTGAATCCAAAGAACAAATGACAAAGCTAGGGTGGGGTGACCCAAGACAACCCGTCAAAGACGCAAGAAAAGAACAACACCACGAAGTCAAAGAAGGACACAAGAAAGTGGTGTGAATTCCATAAGAGCCCCACTCACAGCACAAGTGAGTGTCGGACCAAGTAGTCATTGGTGGCCAAGTTGAAGGCTTCAGAATCAGATGTATGTTCTGACCCTGAGTCAGAACCTGACAAGGGGAATGGGAAAGGGAAGAAAATCATTGATACGGAGCCTAGTGCCACTGTTGCCAGCGCCACGATATAGAAGAATGAGCCTAAAGATCTAGAGGAGGGGGAGCATCTTTTCCACTCACACATGTGGGTGAAGGGTTCGCTGCTACAATTCATTGTTGACAGTGGGAGCCAAAAGAACCTCATTCAGTAGAGGTCGTGAAGTGGTTAAGCCTATTGACTACACCAAACTCGTAGCCGTACAATATTAGGTGGCTTCACCAAGGATGAGATCTACGAGTTCTCCAATAGTGTCACCTCCCCTACAGCATCAAGCCCTTCACAGACGAGGTATTGTGTGATGTTGCATCTCTAGATGTTTGTGATGTATTAGTAGGCCAACCATACTTATGGAAGCGACATGTTGTGTATGAGTCAAGGCCTCGCGTTGTTATTATTACTTTGGGTAATTCATTATATAGGATACTGAAGGTAGCCCCATCTATCGCCACCTCTTTTATCTCTTCTAAGAAAGGCAGTAAGATCATCTCCAAGACTAGGAAATTTATTTTCTGTCTAGTTTGCTCCCAAAGTAAGGGGAAGGTCATCGCCACATCCATGACCACTATGAAGGGTTCCTCCACGCAACAATAGCAGCAGATGGATACGATCATGAAATCAGACAGGAAAATCTTCTCCTCACCCATAGGGACACCATTGCACTGTTAGGTCAATCATTCGCCCGATCTGACTTCCGGAACACCTCTAACCAATGGGTCGATATATCACCGCTCCATTCTAAAAAATGAAAAGTACAAGAAGCGACATGGTCCTTACACCAGTACCAAGTCTGTGGGAAATAATGCTTTGGATCACAGCATTCCCCCATTCCTTCGCTTACACCGAGTGTTAAATGTGGATCTCCCTCGACCATGCTTCTCACCATTACTGGACACATCAGAGATTGTAGAACAGCTCACCAGGGACCAAGTTCAACAGATGGAGGAACTCAACGCAATGGGGACCATTTCTTCCTAAGGGAGGAGGAATGATCCAGGTGGATGTTGGTGACCACCCACCTATCCCACTTGGACCCTGACAACTATCTCTTTCAATTTTTCAGTTTCCTTAATTGTAGCACAGTTTACTATTTTTAGCAGTTTTTTAGGTCCTAAACTTCTGGAGCTGTTTTGAGGCCCTAAACAACTTTTTTTGGGGAACTGTGGGAAAAAAAATGGGTCCACAAACCATGTTTCTCTTCCCAAAGTTATAGTCCTCAGATAGATCTTTCTAACGAGCTATTGTGGGCATCAAACAGAGATGTTATGCCAAAGTTACGACTACGGGAAGTTGATGTACCAATTTATCTGAAACGGGGCCCACAGTTTGGCGTTTCATCTCCTAGGGTTAGGTTTCTAGATGTTTAGGGTTTTCCATTGTTTCTCAACAATAAATAGGCCTTCGAGCCTCATTTTAATAGAGTTTAGAGGCACATCGCTGCCACATCTCTTCTCAGAGATAAGCTACCATCGCCCTAGCTGGTTTATTTCCATTTCTGTTTGTAAGCATATTTCAATATTTTACATTAATGAAATGAAGTATTATTTCTACTACATCTCTGTATTCATGGTTATGTCTGTACTTTATTGTGTTCCTGTTTAAATCTGGATTAGTGATATCACGGCGGTCTTCTTTTTTCTCTGTTTTTCTTTGCATGTCCCCAACGAGGTCGGGATATAAGGAGTTAGGGCTTGAACTAGTCGAACCTTTGCAAGACCAGCCCCACAAATCCTGATGACCTCCCATGTCAGATGAAAAGAAATATGAGGGGGTAGGAGATCCTATCAAAATATTGCTCGAATAATCCCTCGAGCAACAAAGGAACGTGATGATGGACAACTTTGCCCAGATCCTTCAGTGGCTACCTAGGGGCGACACATCGACATCCAATAGTTACTTTGGAAAAGCCACACCCTTTAAGGTACAAGTTAATTTTGAAATCCCCATATTCGAGGATCAAATAGACGCAGATGTTGTAGATAAATGGTTAAATCTGCTAGATGGGTATTTTTCTGTTCATGATTTTTCCAGTCAGGAAAAGATTATTTTCGCTCTTCTCAAAGTAGCCCCCCACGTCAAGGACTGGTGGGAAACCTACTGCGAGCAGAAGGATGAAAGTACGGACTCACTATTTTCAGCTGCACCCACTTGGAATTCATTCCGGGATGCCATCAAGGAGCAGTACTACCCTGTCAAAAGCTATGAGGACAAATACATAAAGTGGACCACGTTGTGGCAGGGAAGGGACCAAGATGTGTCGAAGTTCACAAACATTTTTCATATCCTTCACACACAGTTGGGTATCAAGGGTTCTAAGCTGCATTTGGTACTCAAATATAGCAATTGCCTACATAGGTACATCCAAGATGAGATATAGTTCATGAACATCTCCTCGCTCAGCACAGCGTACTGATACACTGTCAAAATCGAGCTGAACTTTAAACAAAAGAAGCAAGGCTTTAGATGTGTGAATCTGAAGAACAAAGGACAAAGCCAAGGTGGGGTGACCCAAGACAACCCATCGAAGCCACAAGAAATGAACAACACCAAGAAGTCAAAGAAGGACAGAAGAAAGTGGTGTGAGTTCCATAAGATCCCAACTCACAACACAAGTGAGTGTCGGACCAAACAGTCGTTGGTGGCTGAGTTGAAGGCTTCAGAATCAGATGCATGTTCCTACCCTGAGTCAGAACCCAACAAGGGGAATGGCAAAGGGAAGAAAATCATTGATGCAGAGCCCAGCACCACTATTGCCACTGTCAAGATCCTGAAGAATGAGCTCGAAGATCCATAGGAGGGGGAGCGTCTTTTCTACTCACAAATGTTTCTAAAGGGTTCACAACTGCAATTCATTGTTGACAGTGGGAGCCAAAAGAACCTCATTTCAGCAGAGGTTGTGAAGTGGATGGGCCTACCAACTACACCACACCCGTAGCCATACATTATCAGGTGGCTTCACCAAGGACGAGATCTCTGAGTTCACCAGCAGTGCTGCCTTCCCCACAACATCAAGTCCTTCACAAACGAGGTATTGGGTGATGTTGCACCTCTGGATGTTTGTGATGTATTATTAGGCCAACCATACTTATGGAGGCGACATGTTGTGTATGAGTCAAGGCCTCACACTGTTATTATTACTTTGGGTGATTCATTATAGAGGATACCAAAGGTAGCCCCATCTACTGCCACCTCTTTGATCTCTGCTAAGAAAGGCAGTAAGATCATCTCCCAGAGTAGGAAATTTATTTTCTATCTAGTTTGCTCCCAAAGTAAGGGGAAGATCCTCACCACATCCATGACCACCACGAAGGGTTCCTCCATGCAACAACAACAGTAGATGGATATGGTCATGAAAGCAGACAGGAAAATATTCTCCTCACCCATAGGCACACCATTGCACTGTCAGGTCAAGCATTCATCCAATCTAACTTCTGGAGCACATCTACCCAACGGGCCAATATATCGCCACCCCATTCTGAAAAATGACAAGTACAAGAAGTGACATGGTCCTTACACCAATACCAAGGTTGTGGGGAATAATGATTTGGAGCACATCATTTCCCCATTCCTTCGCCTGCATCGAGTGTTCAATGTGGACCACCCTTGACAATGCTTCCCACCATTACTGGACACATCAAAGATTGCAAAACAGCTCACCAAGGACCAAGTTCAGCAGATGGAGGAACTCAATGCAATGGGGACCATTTCTTCCTAAAGGGGGAGGAATGATCCAAGTGGATGTTGGTGGCCACCCACCTATCCCACATGGACCCCCATAACTATCTCTTTTAGTTTTTCAATTTCCTTAATTCTAGCACAATTTACTATTTTTAGCATTTTTTCGAGTCCTGAACTTCCGAAGCCGTTTTGAGGCCCTAGACGACATTTATTTTGGGAAATCTGGGAGTAAGACGGGTCCATGGACCTATGTTTCTCTTTGTAAAGTTATAGTCCTTGGGTAGATCTTTCTAACCAGCTATTGTGTGTGTCAAACGGAGATTGTATGCCAAAGTTACGACCCTAGGAAGTTGATGTACCAATTTACCCGAAACGGGGCCCACAGTTTGGTGTTTCATCTCCTAGGGTTAGGTTTTTGGATGTTTATGGCTTTCCATTGTTTCTCAATAATAAATAAGCCTTCGAACCTCATTGTAACATAGTTTAGAGGCATGTAGTTGCAACATCTCTTCTCAGAGATAAGCTACCATCACCCTAGTTGGTTTATTTCCATTCCTATTTGTTAGCATATTTCAATATTTTACATTAATGAAATGAAGTATTATTTCCACTCCATATCTATATTCATGGTTATGTATGTACTCTATTGCATTCTCTTTAAATCTAGATCAAATATTCTCCTCAAAATTCATGTCAGGCATGGTCACACTGCCTTGGCATCCGTGTGTGCTCTAGGTTCTTCCTTTGTCAGGAAAATGGAAAAATACGAGTTTAAATAAAAAATCACGGGTGGAAATATCAAAGTGGTGCCCATTGGGCACACAGTTGACAATAAATGTTTGAGTCGTTGGCTACACGATGATTACAGGTTTAAATCTTGACCTTGGCAACATGTTTTGGTGCATTTTTGGTTTGGGAGTGTCATTGGTCGGCGTTGGGTCAATACCCGTCGGGCCTATTTATTATATGGCATCATTGTTTGGTATTGATTCAATTTTTGGGGCCACCCATTGGTGGGTGGGCCCACCAAGCCTGGCAAGTTAGGACCTCGCTATCCCCCAAGCCCCCACATTGGCGTGTTGTTGTAACAACTTGTTGAATGGTCGTTTATGTGTGTGTGTGTGTGTGTGTTTTGGGTTAATCTTGGTTGGTCAGGTTTGACTGCCAGTCAACCAGCCAATTAAAATATATATATATATATATGTCTCCCCCTCTCTCTCTCTCTCTCTCTCTCTCTCTCTCTCTCTCTCTCTCTCTATATATATATATATATATATATATATATATATATATATATATATATATATAGATAGATAGATATATATAGATAACAACTTCAAAAACCCGTCGGTTGAATTTGGGGGTCACTGGTTTTTCTAAATAGGAGACAATTTCACCAGTTCCAGCAATCAGAAACCATCGCCACAAAGTGCCAAATTGTTTCCTTGTTGATTTCCACCAAATTTAGTGGCTCTGCTAGATTTATCTGGGCTCCAAATTTAGTAGGTGCTCTGCTAAATTTAGGCAAAGGGCCTAATTGACCAAAATTTTAACTGCCCATAACTTTCACATACGATGTCGGATTGAGGTGTTGTGTGCACCATTAGAAATATTGCAACAAGTTCTTAAGTGTGAATCTTGTTTCATAGAAATCTAAGGACTTTGATTTTTGAGCGTTTTCAAAGCCACTTATAAATTCTGAGCATTTTTGGAGCCACCTAGATCAATGATGGATCCTATTGTGATTTACTATGATAATCAGAGTTGTATCAAACTCTCTGGGAATCCTATTTTTCATGATTGTTCCAATCATATTGATATCTGGTATCACCATCTATGGTATTGTGTATGGAAGCAGATTATGTTGTTGTGGTACATTCTGATAGAGGAACAAGATGCAAATATTTTGACAAAGGACTTGTCAAGAGGGAAGTCTGAGTTCCATAGGTTGGGGATAGGGGTGGTTGATAATCCCTTTCTTACCAAGAGGGAGTATTGAAAATGTAGCAAGAAAATATAGTTTTGACTTTTCCTTGGTCAAACTAGATTAAAAATCGAATTTCTATTTCAGTAGAATACTTGAAGGTAGTTAAATAAGGTGACACGGAACTTGTCACTCAGTTAACTCAGTAAATTCGAGTTGGGGAAGCTTGAATTCAGTTCTACATGCTTTATTTCTAATTTGTAGCAATCTATTTCAGTTAATTTGAGTTATTGTCAGCTTAACTAGTTCTAACTATCAGAAGAACTAGTGGAGGTCAATTTGTGGATGTGGAACTTCAAACACACTCAATAATCAACCAGTTAACTGATCAGTCGGCCCAAAATAATTGTTGCATGCAGATAATTTAGGTTACCCAGTTGAGATGGAGATTCCAAGGTAATTTACTATTAGTTGTGGCATATTCCAATGTGTACATGTGGTGCATACAGTCAGAGAATGATCTAAGGCTATTACACAATTCCAGAGTGTGAAATTCCTAAAAGATAGGGATAATTTCCTAAGGGAACAATGCAAGTAAATAGGATATTAGGAAGGATTGAAATTTTTCTAAGTGTTGGCCAAGTTTAGTGAGTTAGGTAGAGGGATATATTATACACCTAGAAGGTGTGCTCAAGCTTTAGCAAGCATTTTATTTCTTCTCTATTCTTTGATTAATGTAATATAGATAGTAAGGGTGTTTCTGGGAAAACTAGTGTCTTTTCAATTGACTAGCCCTCTAGGATTGGAAGCTACCCTAGAAACAAAAAGTTTAAAGCAATTTGTGGTTTCCTCTATGTATGATAGATAAGAGAGAGGCAAAGAAACCAACCTGGATCGTCTGCTTAACTCCTTTCTTGATCTCTCTCCCCCTTGACAGAGCTCGCAACTCCTCTCCGTACTTATCCTGCTTGGAGAGTACCTATAAGAACACAATAACAAAGAACTATCAAAGCATCTCGATCTATTATATCATAAGCATTGCAGAGTCAGAAATACAATGAACATACAATGGCATTCACAAATACACAATTGTATGGAGGAAAACTCAAAGAAATTTATTAAATAGAAGGGAGAATTACAACCCATCTATCTAATCCAGCATCATCCTCCCAACATCAAAGCCCTCTTCACCTCATGAAAAGCAAGATCTCCCAACAATACAATGCTCTTTCTCAGACACAAACTATCAACACTTCCTCGCAAATTACAAAATTCCAGCCTCTAGATCTCTCAGATGAGGGATCCATTTATAGATGTATGCAAGGGTGTGAGTCATCTGTGGGTTTTTTATTAGTGTCATTCCACTTGTTGCTTTTGGTTCCACTTGGAGATTTCTTGGATCTCTTACTCATCCCTGGGCGAATTCAGAGAGGCAAGTGTCATATGAGAAGTTTCTAGAAGATTCCATGAGCATCCACTTAGAAAACTATCCCATACATTTGTCCATCCTCGCTCATCGCACCCTACAGAAGGCCTCACTAGTATGCATTACACCTAGCTAGTGTAGAAGTCAGTATGCATCACACCCTGACAGTGAAGCAGTATGGTCCTATTTTGGCTAGTTATGGATGGTTTTTAAGGTGGAACTTTTGGGGAATGATGTAATTAGTTTACCATGATATTTTAGGGCATGAAGCAACACTTTTAGGGTTTAAAAAGCCCTAGTTTATGGACATATAATATTGAGGTTGAAGTGCCCAAATATGTCTATAACAGTTGCCCCCTAAAGCATGAAGTCGTAAATCTTTGATGTCGGGTGAAATGCTTTATCATGAGGATCCGAGGTTTTCTAAACTAGAAGGTGACCTGTATAAGATACAATACAATACATCATCAAAATATAATTTTTCATGATCTAGCTAAGACGAGCATTCCCATGCGCAGCTTTATAAATTTATTTCATGTACATAGAACAGATAATCATCTGCAGTTGCAGACTAGTGATTCTTCATATGTAGGGTCATCATCTCTAGGTTAGATGACCATCTGTGCAACTTCTGTGTATAATTGGTGTCTTTATATCCCTGAATATATCGTAGCCCGGATGGATGAAACTAGATCCGGGGTCTTCAAACTCGTTCAACCTTCGCCTGATGTACAAGTCGATCCATGTAAAAAGATGTTCTAAAGTCGAAAATGGAAAGACATCTCCTGATTATCAGCCAATGATGTGAGTTGTTAACAGACGTGAGAGGAGTCACTGATAATGATGATGACCCTCAAGGTACTACAGTACAATTTAGGTGGTGTGAATATATGACCCGATGTTGAACACCACGCAAAATCTTTCGGTCGAAAGCCATTGATGTCAACTTGTCACCTGAAGTGAGAAACTTGCCATTGAGGCATGCAAGCTTCAAAGTATTGAAAGGGTTGTTTCTAAATCGACTTCTTGGATAATGAGCTGATGTCGACAAGAAGTGACTCATCGTAGGAGGGCCTTAATGTATCCCACATCTATGACATGAAACCAAGCAAATGATTTTCTGGAGGTGGAAACAATCGACGACACGAGGTTTAGGAGTGGCGGTCATGAAAATGGAGGTTGAAGGTATTGCAGTGGACGAGACATTAACTGGATGGTGAATTCTCTACTGAATGACTTATCTTGAACATATCAATGACACTGAGATGGATTGGTAGCTTTAACACCAAAAATTGATGGTGTGAATGTTGGCATTATGATTCAGGTTTGGCGCTATGGCACAGGTGTTGTACTTGATGGCAACTCACTCAAGTGGCAAAACCCTGTTCTAGCTCTCAAAATGATGAAAAATAAGGGGTTTGCAGGTACACTGTTCAAAAAGTGCGGACCCGCAGGCACGCCATTCACCAAGTGCGGTCATGTCCGCAGGTTATCCGAACAGAAGGTGCGGACCCCAGTCCACTCACTCCAATGCAGAGAAAGTGCGCACACATGGGAATTCTTATGGCTGGCCCATGGTATTTAGCCTGATGTTCATGATCCTATGGTTTTGGCCTGTGGTATAGGATCTAAATTATTGAACCCCGGTTTGGATCCCTTGTATTGGTTTTCGATGGTTTTGTCCCATGGTGTGAATAAGGGCTTGCCTATAAAAAGGAAAGGAGATCACTTGGCTAGTCACTTGTGAAATTTGAATATCTTAAGATCTGAAATTTTGGGTGATTGGTTTTAAAAGCTAGATCTAAATCAAGGTGAAATTTAAGGCGAATCTATTGATAGGTCGTGATCTCTCAGGCGCATGATCAGATCTGTGGATCTGACTGTCTGTGGCACATTGGAGGACTGTTAATTTGGCTCTATTCAGAGGCCTGCAAGTGATCCACAGTGCAGGTGTGGGAGTCCGCAGCGCAACAGAAGGCACAGGTGCAGGGGTCCACAGCGAAGCAGAAGGCGCTGGTGCGAGGTACGCAGCGCAGCAGAAGGCACAGTGTGGAGGTACGCAGAGGAACAGAAGGACCAGGTGCGGAGGTACGCTGTCAGGCAGACAGTGCAGGTGCGGATCTGAGCAGAGGTACACAGTGTAGCAGAAGGAGTAGGTGCGGAGGTACGCAAAGAAGAAGAAGTACCAGGTGCGGATCTGCACAATTTAGACACAGAAGAGCTGCGGATATTCGCGGGTTTCTATTGGTGAAGTTGCGGACTTTTCTTGAAATATTTGTTGGTTGTCTTTTATCTATTGCTGAAGAGTTCTTGGCTTAGATTACTGGTATTGCTGATCTGGTTACTGCATTCTGAGAAGTTATTGGTTGATTGAAAAAGGAGATTGGTTGATTCACATGTACTTGATGATTATTTGACGTTCATGGATCCAGTTTGAAAATTTATGAAAAGTAGTCCTTGGAAGAAAAGAAGTAGGTCAGCACCTACGTACTAGTAGATTATCTAGTACAAGAGCTAAGGGGGTTGTAGCTCCCTTCGAGGAGAGACTGGAAAACGAGAGAGGGTTGTAGCTCTCAGCAGGTTGCAGCCTGCGTATTGGTAAAGGATTGCACCAGTACAAAATCATTGTAAAAGAAGTTTCTAATTGAAAGAAGATAGAGACATATTGCAGCAGGTGGTTTTCACCCACATTGGGTTTCCACCTTATATCTGGTGTTCTTTGGTATGATTGTCTGTTTTTATTGTTCTTTCTCATTGTTATATGGTACTGACGTACAATCTAATGATCAATATCTGAATAATAAATCAAAGTATAAATCTGGAAGATATATTGAAAAGAATTTGATAACACTGATTCACCCCCCTCTCAGTATTATTTCCAACAATTGGTATCAGAGCAGGTCCTTCTAAAGAAGCTTGATCGCTTGAAGGAAGATCCATCATCATGAGCAACTACGAGAGAGAAGCATCTATCAAGCCACCAATTTTTGATGGGACAAACTTCGTATATTGGAAGGTAAGAGTTACTGCCTATCTTCAATCTCTTGGTACAGAAGTCTGGGACATCATAGACACAGGGTACACTTTTCCATCAACAACTCCTATAGATCCGGCTAAGAAGAAGAACTATGTAACAAATGCAAAGGCTATCAATACTCTACTAGGATGTCTATCTCAATCAGAATTCGTGAAGGTTATGTAGTATAAATCCACAAAAGAAATATGGGACAAGATTGTTCTAAGCTATGAAGGAGATGATCAAGTAAAACGAGCAAAACTTCAAACCCTCAGAATTCAATATGAAAATATCAGAATGCATAACGATGAAAGTGTGGCTAACTATTTCCTTCGTGTAGATGAGACTGTTAATTGTATGAAAAATTTGGGTGAAGAAATAAAATAGGCTGTTGTGGTTGAAAAGGTTCTAAGATCTTTGTCTCCTATGTTTGAATCTAAAGTTTCTGCAATAGAAGAAAAAGAGAATCTACGAAACCTTACCATGTCACAGCTGCACGGAATTCTGACTGCTTATGAAATGAGGAAAGGAAGACCATCAGACAGGAGAGAAGCTACCTTCAAGGCTTTAGGCAAAGGAGATTACTATGATTCAGGACACATGTCAGAAGAAGAAGAAGAATCAAATTTTGTCAAAAACCTTCAACAGGGTGTTGGACGATTCCGAGGTAAGTTACCTTTCAAATGCTTTGCTTGTGGAAGAGTCGGTCACTATGCTGCCAAATGTCCTCATAACGATAAGATTGACAAGGGGAAGGAACCTATTATATGGAACAAGAAACAGAATGCAAATAAGAAAAGCTATTACACTCATGAAGATAGCGATGGACTTTTAAATAGTGACGAAGATGAACGAGGTAATAATTATAAACTTTTAATGTCTTTTGAAGATGATGATTATATGGATGCTGTAGATGAAGAAGGTCTTTATGAAGAGATTTCTAATCTCAAAATTTGTTTAGAAGAGAAAAATGTGATTATTGATTCTCTGCAATGTCAACTGGCTGAAAGGGAAAAACATCACGAAAAATTGAAATGTGAAATTGTTAGTCTTAGAAAAGAGATTGAGAAAACAAAAGCTCTTAATCTTAAATTTGTTAAAGGATCTAAAACTCTGGATGAGATTATCAATGTGCAGCGTTCTCCACTAATCAAGACAGGTCTAGGATATAATGGAGAAGCATCTCAAGCATCCACCTCCAAAAGTTATCTTGATGCAGCAAGGAGGAGCGAGCAAAGGCCTAATAGAAATCATCAGGTAAATCAAGGACAGTTTACCTCAAGAACGAACAAAGACTATCAAGAAAATCGGGGGCAAGCTACCTTAAGGAAAAACAGAAGCTACAACCAGCCACAGGTAAAATCTTCCCAAGTTGCCTCAAGAATGGATGTTAGTAGAAACTACAATCGGTTGGATAATCGCAGGAGTTTCTTCAATGGCCAATGTTTCTCTTGCCATAACTTTGGTCACAAAGCAGCTCAATGTGTTGCCTATAAGACAATCATGACTAGAGAAGCTCAGAAAAAAGAAGTATGACTGGAATCACGAAAAGAACATATAACAACTTTTTTGCCCTTGAAAGTGAAATTGAATGTTCTATTTGTAATAACTTCGGTCATGAAGAGTCTGAATGCAGGAGCAGGTTTCGGAAGACAACTCAGAAGGAACAAACCTCAAATGCCAGAACATGGAGAATGAGGGAACCGCAACCAGAAAGATGTGGGGTAGCTTTATATGCAGAAGGACAGGAATATCAATGGTACATCAATAGTGGATGTTCGAAGCATATGACAGGTGATAAAGAAAAACTTCAATCATATAGTGCTTTAGAAAAAGGAAAGAAAGTTTCTTTTGGAAATGATACCCCTACAGTCATAAAAGGAAAAGGCACTGTACAGTTGAAAGAGAAAGTCAAGGCTGGAAATGTTTTGTATGTTGATGGCTTGAAGCACAATCTATTGAGTGTCAGTCAGATGTGCGATCAAGGAACTGAGGTAATATTTCGATCAAATGGATGTAGTGTTCGTGATCTTGATACAGGAAAAGCAGTGATCAAAGGCATAAGAACTCCAAATAATTTATACATATTTGAAGAAGGACAACAACAATGTTATTTTAGAAAGAATGATGAACACTGGTTATGGCACTGGAGGTTGTGGCATCTAAGCTTTTCACAGATAAGGAAAGCATGCAAATACCAGGCAATTCGTGGTCTTCCAGACATCAGAATTCTAGACAATACAATATGCAAATCATGTCAGTTTGGTAAGCAAACCAGAACTAACTTCCCTGAGAAGGAAGGATCAGCTAGCAGGCCTCTTGAACTAGTCCATACTGATGTATGTGGTCCATCTAGGAAAAGGTCACCTCGAGGAGAATAATACTTTATATTATTCATTGATGACTTCTCCAAGATGGTTTGGATAGGACTTATGAAGCACAAAGACGAAGCCTTCGAAAAATTCAAATCTTTCAAAGCCTTGGTTGAAAACGAATCATATCACAAAATTAAGTGCCTCAGGTCTGATAGAGGTGGGGAGTTTACCTCAAATGAATTTTTGGATTTTTGTGAAGAACATGGAATAAGAAGGGAATTCTCTACAGCTAGGACTCCTCAACAAAATGGAGTAGTGGAAAGGATGAACAGAACGGTTCAACAAATGGCTCGTGCAATGCTTGATGAATCTGGAACTCCCGCAACCTTCTGGGGTGAAGCTGCATTTGCTGCGGTCATTATTCTCAACAAAACAAATGTCTCAGTGAATAGCACTCAAACTCCTCATGAGCTCTAGTATGGTGAGACTCCTTCAGTAAAACATTTCAAAATCTTTGGAAGCAAATGTTATATTAAGAATAATGATGAACATCTTGGCAAGTTTGAACCTAGAGCAGATGAAGGGATTCTCCTTGGTTATTCTCCTCACAGCAAAGCATATAAGTGTTACAACAAAAGACTTGGAAGAATAGTTGACAGCATTGATGTAGTGGTTGATGAAGAAGGAAACATTCCTAGGCAAGTAAATTATGAAAATATTGAAGAGGATGAAGATCATCCATCAAATCAGACTGATGATGAAGAAGAACCTCAAGAGGCACCAGAAGAACAGATAAGGATAGAAGAGAAGACTCCATCCAGGTATGTTCAAAAGAATCATCCAGAATCTCAAATCTTGGGGCAAAAGGAGGCAGGCGTACAGACAAGAAGAAAAATTGCAGAAGCTTCAAGCTATTTGGCATTACTCTCCTCCACTGAACCACAAAATGTAAGAGAGGCATGCAAAGATGAATGATGGGTCAAGGCAATGGATGAAGAACTTGAGGAGATAAAAAAGAAAAACACTTGGGAGTTGGTTCCTAGACCAAAAGATAAGAATGTCATAGGGACAAAATGGATCTTCAAAAATAAGTTGAATGAAAATGGGGAAGTAATTAGAAACAAGGCCAGACTTGTTTGTAAAAGGTATGCTCAACAAGAAGGAATAGACTTTGAAGAAACTTTTGCTCTTGTTGCTAGACTTGATGCCATCCGAATGTTCCTTGCTCTCTCAAGCTTTCAGAAGTTCAAAGTATTTCAAATGGACATGAAATCAGCCTTTCTAAATGGAGACTTAGAAGAAGAGGTGTACATTGAGCAACCAGATGGTTTCATTCTTGGGAATGATCCAAATCTTGTATGCAGACTAAAAAAGGCTCTTTATGGTCTTAAATAGGCTCCAAGGGTTTGGTACTATCGTTTGGACAAATATCTTCATCAACAAGGCTTTTCAAAGGGATCAGCAGATAGCAATCGTTATATAAAAATTGAAAATGACAAATTGCTAATACTTGTTGTGTATGTAGATGATATTATATTTGGTAGCAATGAAGAAACTATGAGTCAAAGCTTTGCCTTGGTGATGCAGAAAGAATTCGAAATGTCATTACTTAGAGAACTAACATATTTTCTTGGTCTACAAATCCAGAAAAATGAAGGCGGTGTCTTTTTGTCTAAAACCAAATACCTCAAACAGATCTTGAAGAAGTATGGCATTGAAGATTCAAAACCAGTATGTACCCCTATGGTTACAGGATGCAGCCTTAGTGCAAATTATGAATTAGCAGCAGTGCATCAACCAACCTATAGATCCATGATTGGAAGTCTACTTTATTTGACAGGTACCAGACCAGACATCATGCATGCAGTGGGAATAGTTGGAAGATTTCAAGCAAATCCCAAGGAAACTCATCTTCAGGCAGTTAAGAGAATCTTCAAGTACCTTCAAGGAACTCAAAACTATGGCTTATGGTATCCTAGAGATACAGATCTCACACTTCATGCTTATACAGATGCAGATTGGGCCGGAAGCGTGGATGACAGGAAGAGCACAAGTGGTGGTGCATTCTTTATGGGTTCTAGATTAGTATCTTGGTTCAGCAAGAAACAAAGTTCAATTTCTTTATCTACGGCTGAAACGGAATATGTAGCTGCTGCATCTTGCTGCACTCAACTCCTTTGGATGATGCAAACCTTGTAGGATTTTCAAATCACTTGTACACCACCTATCTCCATCCTATGTGATAATACAAGTGCTATCAGCATTTCAAAGAACCCAGTCATGCATTCAAAGACCAAGCATATACCTATCAAATATCATTTTCTTCGGGAACAAGTGCTTGAACAAGAGGTCAAGTTGGAGTATGTTCCTTCTAAGGAACAAGTTGCTGATATACTCACCAAACCATTGCCCAGGGAGACCTTTGAATACCTTAGGCAAAAGCTGGGGGTAGTTGATGCATCATCTTGTTGTTGAATCTCATCTGTTTCAGAGATTGTTGGTTGTACACGAGTTTCATATGGGGTATACATGTACATTTGCTGGGTTATGGATTGGTCGAAGATCGAATGGCACAGGTTCAGGGGGAGCATATATTCTTCTAATAATGCATTGTTGGCATTATGGTAGAAGATCTTGGAGGAGAAAGTTTAGAAGGAGAACATGGATGTTGATCTAAATATTGCTGCTAATATGTCTCTATCTCTCTTGTCAAGGTCATGTATGGTGTATAGTAGATTATGGTTCTTCTTGAAGAATTTTTCTTTTGCAGATCTGGTCTATAGTCAAGGGGAGCTCATTCAGAAATTTTAGCAGGAACTCAGGGGGAGTATGGACAACAAAGGAAGAGAATATCTTGGTCCACCCTTTGCCCTTGATGTCAAAGGGGGAGAATGATTTTGAGGATGTTGGGGTTGCCATCAAGTCCAAAGGGGGAGATTGTTGGCATTATGATTCAGGTTTGGCATTATGGCACAGGTGTTGTACTTGATGGCAACTCACTCAAGTGGCAAAACCCTGTTCTGGCTCTCAAAATGATGAAAAATAAGGGGTTCGTAGGTACACCGTTCAAAAAGTGTGGACCCGCAAGGACGCCGTTCACCAAGTGCGGTCATGTCCGCAGGTTATCTGAACAGAAGGTGCGGACCCCAGTCCACTCACTCCAATGCAAAGAAAGCGCGCACACGTGGGAATTATTATGTTTGGCCCATGGTATTTAGCCCAATGTTCATGATCCTATGGTTTTGGCCCATGGTATAGGATCTAAATTATTGAACCCCGGTTTGGATCCCTTGTATTGGTTTTCGATGGTTTTGTCCCATGCTATGAATAAGGGCTTGCCTATAAAAAGGAAAGGAGATCACTTGGCTAGTCACTTGTGAAATTTGAATATCTTAAGATTTGAAATTTTGGGTGATCGGTTTTAAAAGCTAGATCTAAATCAAGGTGAAATTTAAGGCGAATCTATTGATAGGTCGTGATCTCTTGGGCGCATGATTAGATCTGTGGATCTGACTGTCTGTGGCACATTGGAGGACTGTTAATTTGGCTCTATCCAAAGGTCTGCAGGCGATCCACAGTGCAGGTGTGGGGGTCCGCAGCACAGCAGAAGGCGCAGGTGCAGGGGTCTGCAGTGAAGCAGAAGGCACTAGTGCAAGGTACGCAATGCAGCAGAAGGCACAGTGCAGAGGTACGCAGAGGAACAGAAGGACCAGGTGCGGAGGTACATTGTCAAGCAGACAGTGCAGGTGCAGATCTGAGCAGAGGTACGCAGTGTAGCAGAAGGAGTAGGTGCGGAGGTACGCAGAGAAGAAGAAGGACCAGGTGTGGATCTACACAGTTTAGACACAGAAGAGCTACAGATATTCGCAGGTTTCTATTGATGAAGTTGCGGACTTTTCTTGAAATATTTGTTGGTTGTATTTTATCTATTGCTGAAGAGCTCTGGGTTTAGATTAATGGTATTATTGATCTGGTTACTGCATTCTGAGAAGTTATTGGTTGATTCATTGGTTGATTGAAAAAGGAGATTAGTTGATTCACATGTACTTGATGATTATTTGATGTCCATGGACCCAGTTTGAAACTTTGTGAAAAGTGGTCCTTGGAAGAAAAGAAGTAGGTCAGCACCTATGTACTAGTAGATTAGCTAGTACAAGAGCTAAGGGTGTTGTAGCTCCCTTCCAGGAGAGACTGGAAAATGAGAGAGGGTTGTAGCTCTCAGCAGGTTGCAGTCTGCGTACTGGTAAAGGACTGCACCAGTACAAAATCATTGTAAAAGAAGTTTCTAATTGAAAGAAGATAGAGACATATTGCAGCAGGTGGTTTTCACCCACATTAGGTTTCCACCTTATATCTGGTGTTCTTTGGTGTGATTATCTATTTTTCTTGTTCTCGCTCATTATTATATGGTACTGACATACAATCTAATGATCAATATCTGAAGAATAAATCAAAGCATAAATCTGGAAGATATATTGAAAAGAATTTGATAATACTGATTCACCCCCCCTCCCCCTCTCAGTATTATTTCCAACAATGAACGACCAATGCTGAAATGACCAGTGAATGGAATAACCCAACCCGACTCAATCAAGGTGATGGAGTGAAGGTGTCATGTTCAAGAGCGACCTACTACCATAAAGTTCTTCAAGTTTTCTTCCCTTTTTCCCCAGTCATTGCTGACCAATACCTCTTTATTTTTGTCAAGTTTGAGGAGGATAACATATGCTTGTTCTATAATTTTCCCTTCGGGCAAACCTGTCGCTATGTTTTAGCGAGTCTAGCAACAGTGAAACTCGTTCTTGTCCAGGTGGACAAGTTTGTCGCTATTGTTTTAATGAGTTTAACGACAAAGACAACTCGGTCCTTTTCATGTTTAGAGAGTTTGAAAAGGGATGAAAAGAAAACTCCAGCAGTTCTTTTTCGTAGCATAATCACTTAATTCCAAGAAAGGATAAAATAATACAAAAGGGATGATTTTTTTATCACTTTAGCGAGCCGAAAAAACAAGTGCTCGAAGTCTTTCGTGAGATAATCCCTCAGGTCTGAAAAAAGATTAAAATCTATAGGAGGGATGGTGTTATAGACGTATTTGGGCACTGTAACCCCAATCTTATATGTCGATAAACCAAGGGCTCTTTAACCCCTAAAATTGTTGTTTCATACCCTAAAGGATCATGGTCAACTGATTACATCATTCCCCAAAATTTCCACCTAAAATACCACTCAGAACTGGCCAAAACTAGACCATACTGACTGCTCCACTGTCAGGGTGCGATGCATACTAACTTCTACACTAGCTAGCTACGATGCATACTGAAGAGGCCTTCTGTGGGGTGCGTTGAGCGAGGATTGACAAATGCCCAAGACAGTTTGCTAAGTGGATGCTCATGGAATCTTCTAGAAACTTCTCCTATGACACTTTCCTCTCTGAATTCACCCAGGGATGAGTAAGAAATCCAAGAAATCTCCAAGTGGAACCAAGAAAAACAAGTGGAATGACACTAATCAAAAACCCAGAGATGACTCACACCCTTGCACACATCTATAAATGGATCCCTCATCTGAGAGATCTAGAGACTAGAATTTTGTAATTTGTAACGAAGTGCTGATAGTTTGTCTTTGAGAAAGAGCATTGTGTTGTTGGGTGATCTTGCTTTTCATGAGGTGAAGAGGGCTTTGATGCTGGGAGGATGATGCTGGATCAAACAGCTGGGTTGTAATTCTCCCTTCTATTTTAATAAAGTTCTTTGAGTTTTCCTCCATACAATCGTGTATTTGTGAATCTTGTTATTTGTGAATGCTATTATATGTCCAATGTATTTATGATTCTGCATTCTTTATGATATAATAGATCAAGATGCTTTGATGGTGTTTTATTACTTTGTTTCTACAGGTATTCTCTAAGTGAGACGAGTAGGAGAGGAGTTGCAAGCTCTATCAAGGGAGAGAGAAATCAAGCAAGGAATCAAGTGGAAGATCCAGGTTGGTCCCTTTGCTTCTCTCTTATCTATCATACATAGAGGAAATCGCAAATTGCTTTGATATTTTGTTTCTAGGATAGCTGCCAATCCTAGTGGGACTAGCTGATCGAAAAGACACTAGTTTTCCCAGAAACAAAATGGTGACCATACTAGGGAGTGAATAGTTTGTTTTTTGTTGATTGTTTGTTTTATAAACTATAGACAGAGACTGAAGTTAGCCAGATAGCCTTTAACTGCTCTTGCTCTGCAATTGCAAAGTAGATGAATGCTGCTTCAGTCAATCTTTGGTTTAGTTTATGATTTGAACATCTGACTTATAAGCATTCTTGATGCCCTTTTGGTAGCTCAGTAACCTCTCAAGATCATACCCCTGTACTTTGTTCTTTACAGTCCATAATAGCTCAGCTTAACTCACTGAAATCAACTACAAATTTGAGCCAAAACCCATCTCAGTTGCGCTCCCTAGCCCATCACACTATCTGTCACTGGAAACCAGTATGCATCGCACTTCTTGAGTGTAGCAGGTGAGGTTCATCCTTGTTTCTGTGAAGCACAGGTGCGATGACTGAGTAATCCTATTTCTCTACTTGAAATTTGGGTTTTTGTCTTTATTTTCAGCTCTGTTTAATTGTTTTGCTGCTTATGAACAGTATCTCATTGTTGAATCCTTCTTGCATTACATAGTTCAACCTCCATTGATTAGGATTAGTAAATATTTTTATTTATTTTTCCATGATTTACAATCCTTTGTCGAAAAGTCGCTTAAATCGATCTGTCGTTTTGGTGCAAAAAGTGCCGTAATTGTCGTTTTGTGTCAAAAAGGAAAGTGTCGTTGAGTCTTCCTTCTCTGGATAGTCGATTGAAATTTTTGTTATGTATTTGATTTGATTTGTTGATATTTGAAGTGTTGAAATCATTTTCTATTCGAAATTGAAAGTGATGTTTTAGTCTTCCCTTCTATTTTGAAAAAGATATTGTCAAAATGTCGCTTGAAAGAAAATATTTCAGGTCTATACTTGGTTTTCTTTTTTTTCATTTCTCACATTAAGGGAACGAAAAACAAATACATGCATTTGCATTTACATTTAGACTGTGTGTGAAAATCTATTTAGGAAAAGTCCATTTAGTGTGTGTGTTTTGCTCTTTGTTTGAAAGAATCGTAATCTTCTTTCCTTAGTAGCTAGGACTTTCATTGCTCAAAATAAACAATGATTGTTTGTCATTGTAGACTACATATTTAGGAATTTTACATCTACATCACGCGGTGAACCATTGAAAGGCAAAATTCTAAGCAAGCTCAACTCTAAAATAAATTTCAATGAACTTGAAAACGCTTTGGAACCTAACGCAACACATCTATAGGTCTAGGCTAGAGACGTGTTCTGGCGTCGTAAAATCTAGTAACTATCGTTTTCATCGAAGGTTGAGTGATTCCTCCTCCTTGAAACGACAAGTGATAGCACGGACTTGTGCTCCCCGTAATGTCGAGTATATATTGGGAGACCACAATAGGCTTATATCTTGTATCCATAGGAAGCTTTGTCTGCCACCCTATCAATCTTAATGCACTGAACACAACATTCAGGAAGATTGACTGTCGTACATAAGTTCTTAGTAATTTCTCTTTAATTTATCAACAAGGTGTATTTTTCAGTTTTGTGATTGGTTTGGTAATACCTCTATCTAGATTTCTAGAATAGTCACTTTCATTCCTTTTCGACTCCTTCAAAGAAAAGGTCCATCTGAGCACTTGTCACTTCAGGCTCATTAAAAATCGAAGGGGACTAGAGTCATCTTTAGCTTTTTCTCGGCTCTTAAAAATTGAAAAAGCAAATTTGTGCCAAAGCGTCATTAAAATTTATTTAAATTTGGAATAACATCCCTGGTTCCTTTGTTGATCTTAGGTTGAGATAATGGAGTCCACCAATCAAGGAATCCCTCTCGAGGGGAATCCTAGTCCATTTTCTTCCTGGGGAAATATTGGTGCTCCTCATATGGCCACTTTGTCCCTTCCGGGACTTACCATTGGCCTGCCAGTATGGCTGTTCTCAACCTCTATGGTTCAAAACAATGTGATTCCTCAATAATCGAATCAACATCCATTTGATACTAAAGTAGACCCTTCGCCTTCTTCTTCACTTGTTTCTCCCTCCCCTTCTTCCTCTTTGCTTGGTGAAAGTAGTGATGCTAATAACCAAGTGGCTAAGAAGAAGAAGAAAGGGAAGAAGAAGAAGAAGAAGCAAATTCAACAAGGGGACAACCAAGCAACCATTTCTTTGGATGCATCAGCTAGTGAAAATCCACACATTAAAGCTCCTAAACCTATATTTCCATGCATAATTTGTACAGGAGACCATCTTCATCGAGATTTTCCTTGCTTTCCTCGGATCTAAAAGAATGGTATTCCCATTCACACCAACCCGTGTCGTCAACCTCCGGAGATCATGTTGGTAACGCACCATCAACTAGTGAATAGTAAAGTTCATGGACATAAGCAAAAAGTCAAGCTTCCATGTAGGTTATGTCAAGGTACACACCCCTTTCACCTTTGTCCCTATTTGGATGAAGCAAAAAGAGTGTTGTATGACCATCCTACTTCACTAGGTGATGAATCAACTGACTTAAATCAACCATCAGTCGAAACCACTCTCTCTAAAAGTGAATCCTATGAGTCTATGCCCGACCAAAGTCAACAGGTCGAGGTGGCAACCGACCCGATTTCACCTTCAGCTAATCGTACCTTCCCCAAAGAGAGTGAAAAAGATACTGCTTAAGTTCTTTTTGTTTCCTCAGATTCAAACGAGCTTGGGGGCAGTCCACCTGTTCTACCCAAACAGGAGGAAAACCCTCCAGTTCTCATAACTCAATGGGTTAATTCTTCCATTTCTACGGTACCCCTCTCTAAGTAGTCTAGTTACTTCCTTTGATTGGAATCAATTGGCAAGATCCCGCCTTCCTTCTTATGTGCCTTTCCAGATCATAGTACAAGTATGTAATTTGATTGTATCTGACACTATTATAGATGAAGGTGCATCACTAAGCATCCTTTCCTCAACTGCTTGGCAAGCACTCGGTTCGCCACTGCTTGTGCCTGTTACATAGAATCTATTGGGCTTTAACAAAGGAACCAGTCGACTGTTAGGGTTCCTTCCTCAGTTACCTATCACTTTGGGAGGAAAAATAGTTTATTTGAATGTGATGGTAGTCCCAGGACCTTTAGATTACAATTTACTTCTTGGGCATGACTATGTTTATCACATGGGAGCTATTATTTCAACACTCTTTCGAGTGATTTGTTTCCCGCATGAAGGCAGAATTGTCACTGTTTACCAGCTTTCATTTCCCTATCAAAATATAACTCCTATTCAACCATCATTCCTAAATGGTCCATTTATACCAATGGTATCATCCCCGCCACGGATTAATTATGTGGCAACCTCTTCCATACCTACATCAACTGACGATCAATTCAGTGATGTTGTACATTATGCAGTGGGGGCATTGGAACCAGATCTTTCCTTCATAATCCCTTATGAGTTGTGATCAAAGGTCGTTGGAGGATAGTTCGTTGACTTGTGTCAACCTTGTTAACAAATTAAACCAAGGATCTGAGCAGAGTTCCTTGTTTTGTGTCAAGCTCGCTTAAAAAAAATTAAACAAGGCTGAGCAAAGTTCCAAGTCGAGTATTTCACTTGATCTCGTAAAGGAACCTTCATTCCATCCACCTAATTACCGTGAGTAGTCTGGTAAATGTAATGAAGCTTAGGGGGCATGCACCCTTGTCCACTTGACGGACAAACCCAGCTGAAAAGATAGGTTTGCCTATAGGTTATGTGATTGGAAGTGCCATCCCACACCATTCACTTTTTTCCACTCTGTGAACAAAACCAAGGAAGTGTTTTGTCTAACCACTGACGAAACCATCCTACCATATGAATTTCCATGTAAGTTAAGTGACTGGTATGATGCATCACTCACCATTTTCTAATTGGCGGACAAAGCCAAGGAAGTGATTTTGTCTAAACCGCTAACAAAAACAATCCTGCTTAACCATAGTGATTCCCATATGGTTACTAGAGACTCTCTTTTTCTCGATGCCTGGGGGCATGCAAACCTTTTTATGCAAGCGAAAAATGACCAATTTCATTTCTTAGCTTTTTAGATTTTTTAGCTTTTTAGTTTTTTCAACTTCTTAGGTTAGGTGATTGGTCTGATCCACCATTCACCTTTGTCTGCACCACAGACTAAGCAAAGGATGTGTTTGAACCATTCCGCAAATGAAACCATCCTACCTAACCTCAGTAGTTCCTTAGCTTTATATTTTTTCTAGCTTTTTAGTTTGGTCGTTCCTAGCTTACATAAAAAGGAAGATGAGCAATGTTTTCGCAAGGCTCAAGCTCGTTAAAAAATAAACCTAGCAACTGAGCATATGTTCCCCCAAAGTTCAAGCTCATTAAAAAATGAACCCACCTTCGGTAAATAACTTTTGTGATTGCCCTGCTATCAACCTTTTGAGCCTTGGTGGTGTTCCTTCCATCACCTCCATTCCTTTGGCCGATCATATGCTTCCACTTGATTGTTTACCTTTTTGAGGAACAATTGCGATGAGTGGTCCTATTAGCCACCCTCTTCACATCACCATGTTTTGAGAAGTTCCAAGATTACCCGGAACCAGTCGCTACCCTAAATGCCACTCGTTCCTCAAAAAACGAGTCTCCTTTAAACTCTTTTCAGACTCACTAAATATGAAAATATTGTCGAGCTATTGGCCTTTCCAGCTCGCTAAAGTGATTGGAAGTGCCATCCCTCCTGTATATTTTAAACTTTTCGGACCTGAAGAATTATCTCATGAAAAAGATTGAGCGCTTTTCTTTTTCGGCTCGCTAAAGTGATTGAAAAAGTCATCCCTTTTGTATTATTTTAATATTTTTCGGACTTAAGGGATTATGCTACAAAAAAGAACTATTGGAGTTTCCTTTTCATCCCTTTTCAAACTCTCTAAACATGAAAAGGACCAAGTTATCTTTATCGTTAAACTCGCTAAAACAATAGCGACAAACTTTTCCACCCAGACAAGAACGAGTTTCACTGTTGTTAGACTTGCTAAAACATAGCGACATGTTTGCCCAAAGGGAAAATTATAGAACAAGCATATGTTATCCTCCTCAAGCTTGACAAAAATAAAGAGGTACTGGTCAGCAATGACTGGGGAAAAAGGGAAGAAAACTTGAAGAATTTTATTCTTAGCAGGTTGCTCTGGAACATGACACTTTCACTCCATCACCATGATTGAGTCGGGTTGGGTTATTCTGTTCACTGGTCATATCACCATTGGTCCTCCATACCATCCATCTTTTGGGGTTAATGCTACCAATCCATCTTAGTGTCTCCAATATGTTCAAGAGAAGTCATGCAGAGAATTCACCATCGAGTTAATGCCTCATCCATTGCAATACCTTCACCCTCCATTTTTCATGACCGCCATTCCTAAACCTTGTATCATCAGATCGTTTTCACCTCCAGAAAATCATTTGCTTCGTTTCATGTTGTAGATGTGGGATACATTAAGGCCCTCCTATGATAGGTCACTTCCTGTCAACATCAGCTCATTATCCAAGAAGTTGACTTAGAAACAACCCTTTCAGTACTTTGAAGCTTGCATGCCTCAATGGCAGGTTTCTCACTTCCAGCAATAGGCTTACATCAATGGCCTTCGACCGAAAGATTTTGTGTGGTGTTCGACATCAGATCATATATTCACACCACGTGAATTGTACTATAGTACATTGAGGGTCATTATCATTATCGGTGATTCCTCTCGTGCCTGTTAACAGCTTACATTATTGTCTGGTAATCAGGCGATGTCTTTCCATGTTCGACTTCATGACATCTTTTCACATGGATTAACTTGTACATCGGGTGAAGATTGAACGAGTTTGAAGACCCCGGATCTAGTTTCATCCATCTGGGCTATGATATTTTCAGGAATATAAAGACATCAAATGTACACAAAAGCTGCACAGATAGTCATCTAAGCCAGGGAAGATGACTCTTCATATGAAGAATCACCAATCTGCAACTGCAGACTATTGTCTGTTCTATGTACATGAAAATGAATTTATAAAGCTGAGCATGGGGATACCCATCTCAGCTAGATCATGAAAATAATATGATGATGATGTATTGTATTGTATCTTAAATAGGTCACCTTCCAGTTCAAATACCTCGGATCCTCATGATAAAGCATTTCACCGAACATCAAAAGATTTACGAATTCATGCTTTAGGGGGCAACTACTATAGACATATTTTGGCACTGCAACCCCAATCTTATATGTCGATAAACCAAGGGCTCTTTAACCCCTAAAAGTTTTGTTTCATACCCTAAAGAATCATGGTCAACTAATTACATCATTCCCCAAAAGTTCCACCTGGAAAACCACTTAGAACTAGCCAAAACTGGACCATATTGACTGCTCCACTGTAAGGGTGTGATGCATACTAACTTCTACACTAGCCAGGTGTGATGCATACTAAAGAGACCTTCTGTGGGGTGCAATGAGAAGGATGGACAAATGTCTGAGACAGTTTGCTAAGTGGATGCTCATGGAATCTTCCAGAAACTTCTCCTATGACACTTGCCTCTCTGAATTCGCCCAGGGATGAGTAAGAGATCCAAGAAATCTCCAAGTGGAACCAAGAACAACAAGTGGAATGACACTAATCAAAAACCCAGAGATGACTCACACCCTTGCACACATCTATAAATGGATCCCTCATCTGAGAGATCTAGAGGCTGGAATTTTGTAATTTGTAAGGAAGTGTTGATAGTTTGTCTTTGAGAAAGAGCATTGTATTGTTGGGTGATCTTGCTTTTCATGAGGTGAATAGGGCTTTGATGCTAGGAGGATGATGTTGGATCAGACAGCTAGGTTGTAATTCTCCCTTCTATTTTAATAAAGTTATTTGAGTTTTCCTCCATACAATTGTGTATTTGTGAATCTTGTTATTTTTGAATGCTATTGTATGTCCAATGTATTTCTAATTCTACATTCTTTATGATATAATATATGGAGATGCTTTGATGGTGTTTTGTTACTTTGTTTCTACAGGTATTCTCTAAGTGGGACAAGTAGGAGAGGAGTTGCAAGCTCTATCAAGGGAGAGAGAAATCAAGCAAGGAGTCAAGCAGAAGATCCAGGTTGGTCCCTTTACTTCTCTCTTATCTATCATACATAGAGGAAATCACAAATTGCTTTGATTGTTTGTTTCTAGGATAGCTGCCAATCTTAGTCGGACTAGCAGATTGAAAAGGCACTAGTATTTTCGGAAAGAGATGGCTCTTTCAATTACTTTAGTGAGTTGGAAAGGCCAATAGCTCGACAATATTTTCATATTTAACGAGACTAAAAAGAGTTTAAAGAGGACTTATTTTTTAGGAATGAGTGGTGTCTGTGGTAGCAACTGGTTCCGAGTAAGCTTGGAACTTCTCAAAACATGGTGATGTGAAGAGGGTGGCTAATAGGACCACTCATCGTAGATGTTCCTCAAAAGGGTAAACAATCAAGTGGAAGCATATGATTGGCCAAGAGACTGGAGGTGATGGCAAGAACACAACCAAGGCTCAAAAGGCTGATATAATGGCAATTACAAAGGTTATTTACTGAAGGTGGGTTCATTTTTTAACGAGCTTGAACTCTGGGGGAACATATGCTCAGTGGGATGCGGGTTCATTTCTTAACAATCTTGAACCTTGCGGAAACTATGCTCAGACTTTAGTTTTTCTTTTTATGTAAGCTAGAAATGACAAAACTAAAAATCTAGAAAAATAAAAAGCTAGAACTACTGAGGTTAGGTAGGATGGTTTCATCAGCAGTTAGACAAAACACTTCCTTGCTTCGCCCGCAGAATAGGCAAAGGTGAATGGTGTGTTGGACCAATCACCTAACCTAAGGAGTTAAAAAGCTAAAAAGCTAAAAAAACTAAAAAGTTAAAAAGCTAAAAATCTAACAAAACTAGGAAATGAAAATGGTCGTTTTTAGCTTGCATAAAAAGGTTTGCATGCCCCCAGCATGATGAAAAGGAGAGTCTCCAGTAACCATATGGAAACTTACTATGGTTAAGCAGGATAGTTTTTGTCAGTGGTATAGACAAAACACTTCCTGCACTTCGTCTGCCAAATAGAAAAAGGTGAAAGGTCACCCAGACCAATCACATAACCTACAGGGAAACTTATCTCTACAGCTGGATTCGTCCGCAAAATAGACAAGGGTGCATTCCCCCTAAGCTTCGTTACATTCACCAGACTACTCGCGGTAATTAGGTGGATGGATTGAAGGTTGAAGAGACATCGTTGGTATAAAAGGACCATTCAAGGATGATGATTGACTTGGAGCTATGCTTAAACCGGGAAATGAAAGCTGGTCAATAGTGACAATTTTTCCTTCAAATGGGAAACACATCTCTCGGACGAGTGTTGAAACAATAGCCTCCATGTTATAAACATAGTCACATCCAAGGAGTAAATTGTAATCTAATGGTCCTGGGACTACCATCATGTTCAGATGAACGATTTTCCTTGCCAAAGTTATCAGTAACCTAGGAAGGATCCCTAACGGTCGATTGGTTTCTTTATTAAAGCCTGACAAATTCTATGTAACGGGCATAAGCGATGGCAAACCAAGCGCTTTCCAAGTAGTTGAGGAAAGGATACTCACTAATGCACCCTCATCTATGATAGTGCCAGACATGATCATTTTGTAAACTTGTACTATGATTTGGAATGGTACATAAGAAGGAAGTCGATATCATGCTAGTCGATTCCAATCAAAGGAAGTGACTAAACTGCTTGGAGGGGGTACCGAATAAACGGTTGAATTAACCCCTTGAGTAGCAGGAACTGGCAGATTTTCCTCCTGTTGCGAAGGAATGGGCAGATTGCCCCCAAGTTCTTCGAACTCTGAAGTAACAAAAATAATTTGAACTGTATCATTCTCTCCCTCTCTGTGAAGGATATGATCTTCTGAAGGTAAAACTAGGTTGACTACCATCTCGACCTGTTGACTTTGGTCTAGTATAGACTCAGAAGATTCACTTTCAATGATAGGATTTTCGACCGACGGTTGAGTTATGTCTGTCAAATTCTCAACTAGTAAAGGACTTGGGGAGAGTTTCTTGTATCCAGCTGGAAGTTGCTGCAGTGAAGTAAGACGGTTATGCAAGACTCTTTTGGCTTCATCCAAAAAAGGACAACAACGAAGGGTATGGTCCCCTTCACACAACCTACATGGAACTTTGACCTTTCCTTTCTGTCCATGAACTTCATTATCACTAGTTAATGGCGTGTTGTCAACATGATCACCAAAGGTTGATGAAACCAGTTGGTGCGAACGAGGGGACCATTCTCTCAAGATCTGAGGAATGCATGGACATTCTTAATGAAAATGGTCCCCTCTACAGATTATGCATGGAAATCTGGGTTTAGGAGCTTTAATGTGCGGATTTTCACCCGCTGATGCATCCAAATCTATGGTTGCTTGGTTGCCCCCTTGCTGAATTGGCTTCTTCTTCTTAGACACCTGGTTATTAACATCACTACTTTCACCAAGCGAAGAGGAAGAAGAGGAGGGAGAAACAAATGAAGAAGAAGGCGAAGGGTCAACTTTAGTATCAATTGGACGCTGATTTGATTGCTGAGGAATCACATTATTTTGAACCACAAAGGTTGAGAATAGCCATACTGGCAGGCCAATGGTCAGACCTAGTAGATACAATGTGGCCATATGAGGAGCACCAATATTTCTCCAAGAAGTAAAAGGACTAGGATTCCCCTCAAGAGGGATTCCTTGGTTGGTGAACTCCATTATCTCAACCTAAGATCAACGAAGGAATAGGGATGTTATTCCGAATTTAATAAATTTTAATGACACTTTGACACAACTTTGCTTTTTCAATTTTTAAGAGTTGAGGAAAAGCTAAAGATGACTCTAGTCTCCTTCTATTTTTAGTGAGCCTGAAGTGACAAGTGTTCAGATGGACCTTTTCTTTTAAAGAGTCAAAAAGGAACGAAAGTGACTACTCTAGAAATCTAGACAGAGGGATTACCAAAGAAATTGCAAAACTGCAAAATACACCTTGGTGTTAAATTAAAGAGAAATTACCAAGGACTTATGTATGGCAGTCAATCTTCTTGAATGCTGTGTTTAGTACATTGCGATCAATAGAGCGGCAAACACGACTTCCTATGGATAAAGGATATAAGACTATTGTGGTCTCCCAATATATACGTGACGGTACGGGGAGCACAAGTCCGTGCTAGCACTTGTCATATCAAAGAGGAGGAATCACCCAACCTTCAATGAAAACGATAGTTACTATATTTTACAACGCCGGAACACGTCTCTAGCCTAGACCTATAGATGTGTTGCGTTAGGTTCCAAAGCATTATTAAGTTCATTGAAATTTATTTTAAAGTTGATATTGTTTAAAAATTTTCCTTTCAATGGGTTCACCACATGATGTAGATTTAAAACTCCTAAATATGAAATCTACAATGATAAACAATCGTTGTTTATTTTGAGCAATGAAAATCCTAGCTACTAAGGAAAGAAGATTACGATTCTTTCAAACAAAGAGCAAAGAGCACACACTAAATGCACTTTTCCTAAATCTTTTTTCGCACATAGTCTAAATGCAAATGCAAATGCAAATGCAAATGAATGTATTTGTTTTTCATTCCCCTTAATGTGAAAAATGCCAAAAAAGGAAAACTAAGTACAGCAAAGATCTGAAATATTTTTACTCAAAGTAACATTTCGACAATTTCTTTTTCAAAATAGAAAGGAAGACTAAATGGAAATTTTTGATTTCGAATAGAAAATGCTTTTGACACTTCAAATATCAAAAAATCAAATCAAGTACATGACAAAAGTTCAACCACTATCCAGGGAAGGAAGACTCAATGACACTTCTCTTTTTTACACAAAACGACAGTTATGACACTTTTTGCACCAAAACGACAGATCGATTTAAGAAACTTTTCAATCAAGGATTCTAAATTATGGAAAAATACATAAAAAAAATTACTAATCTTAATCAATGGAGGCTGATCTATCTAATGCAATTAGGCTTTAGAAATGAGGTACTGTTCATAAGCAGCAAAACAACTAAAAAGAGCTGAAAACAAGGACAAAAACCTCAAATTTCAAGAATGGAAATAGGTTCGGTGAGTCATCGCACCTAGGCTTCATAGAAACAGGGATGCATCATACTTTTCAGGCTCAGGAGGTGTGATGCATACTGGTAGACAGTGACAGACAGTGTGATGGGCCAGTGAGTGCAACTGAAGTGGGTTTTGGCTCAAATTTGCAGCTGATTTCAGTGAGTTAAGCTGAGCTATGATGGACAGTAAAGAGAAAGGTATAGAGGAATGATCTTGAGAGGTTACTGAACTACCAAAAGGGCATCTAGAATGTTTGTAATTCAAATGTTCAGTTCATAAACTAAACTGAAGATTGACTGAAGTAGCATTCATCTACTATGAAATTGCAGAGCAAGAGCAGTTCGAAGGCTATCTGGCTAACTTCAGGCTCCATCTATAGTTTATAAAACAAACAACAATAACAAACAAACATCTATTTGATTCCCAGTGGAGTCGCCATTTTGTTTCTAGGAAAACTAGTGTCTTTTTTATCGACTAGCCCTCTAGGATTGGCAGCTACCTTACAAACAAACAGTTTAAAGCAATTTGTGATTTCCTCTATGTATGATAGATAAGAGAGAGGAAAAGGAACCAACTCAGATCTTCTGCTTAACTCCTTGCTTGATCTCTCTCCCCCTTGATAGAGCTCGCAACTCCTCTTTGTACTTATCCCGCTTGGAGAGTACCTGTAGGAACACAGTAACAAAGAACTATCAAAGCATCTCGATTTATTACATCATAAGAATTGCAGAATCAGAAATACAATGAACATATAATGGCATTCACAAATACACAATTGTATGGAGGAAAACTCAAAGAACTTTATTAAATATAAGGGAGAATTACAACCTAGCAGTCTGATCTAGCATCATCCTCCCAGCATCAAAGCCCTCTTCACCTCATGAAAAGCAAGATCACCCAACAATACAATGCTCTTTCTCAGACACAAAATATCAGCACTTCCTCACAAATTACAAAATTCCAGCCTCTAGATCTCTCAGATGAGGGATCCATTTATAGATGTATGCAAGGGTGTGAGTCATCTCTGGGTTTTTGATTAGTGTCATTCCACTTGTTATTTTTGGTTCCACTTGGAGATTTCTTTTATCTCTTACTCATCCATGGGTGAATTAAGAGAGGCAGGTGTCATAGGAGAAGTTTCTAGAAGATTCCATGAGCATCCACTTAGCAAATTGTCTCGAACATTTGTCCATCCTCACTCATCGTACCCTATAGAAGGCCTCATCAGTATGCATCGGACCTAGCTAGTGTAGAAGTCAGTATGCATTGCACCCTGACAGTGGAGTAGTCAGTATGGTCCTGTTTTGGCCAGTTCTAGATGGTTTCTCAGGTGGAACTTTTGGGAAATGATGTAATCAGTTGACCATAATCTTTTAGGGAATGAAGAAACACTTTTAGGGTTTAAAAGGCCCTAGTTTATCAACATATAATATTTGGGTTGAAGTGCCCAAATATGTATATAACAAAGGGGTTTTGAGCAATTGCTTTCCCCTAGATAAATCTTTGTGCATGTGTGATGCTTCCTTTTGCATGTCTATGATTCTTATTTTAGATGGTGAATTAACTTCCATAGATCATTAGAGTAGCTTCAAGTCTTGTGATTTAACAAATTTCATGAGTAGTATTGAATCTACATATTAATTTTCTACATGCATGAGTTCAAGGTGAGTTCATGTGGTTTGAATTGTATTTTTATTTCCAAACTATTTTATTCCAATTTATTTATTAGTTGTATTGTTACTAACGGTTTTTGGAGCAACTGCATGTTGAGATGTCAAGAGGGGATCATACATTCAAGGGGATCATTTGTGCTTCCAAATGGAACTATATATTGTTGGCATCATGCTCACTATGTAGGAGTTTTATTTTTCTTACTTGTCTTCAGTGTGTTGCAAGAAAGGAGTTTTGTTGTTGCTTCCATATAGCTGAAAAACCATATGTTTTGCATTACGTAGTGGTATATTGATTATTATCATACTGCTAGATGATATTTATGTCATGTGTTGTCATGCATGTGTAGTTTCCATGGAAGATCATATCATTTGTTAGAGTTGTCCCATCTAGAGAATTCACTTTATGGCTCATGATGTTTATTCTAGATGTATTATGTTGATGATTGATGAGCCTCGTGATGATGAGGATGCATTTTCTATTGTTTGTATGACATATTGCTATATTTTTGCTATGTGTTGATCTTGTTGTTGATGCATGTGGATCATGGTGGTGGTTGCTAGTAGTTTTCATAATATTTTTGCAGGATCTTCATTTTTGGGATGGTGATGGCCAAGGTGTTGAGTGGCCATACACTAGCACATGATATTGCTAGTTCTTCTATTGTTGTTTCTACACATTGAGCGAGTATATAATTTCTTGTGGAGGCCTTGTACTTGATGCATATGCCATGGATTGTATTATCATTTTTTTTTCTATATGGAGAATATTTTGTTGCTCATTGTTGCCATGTACTCATGTTATATCATTATTTTTGGCATGTATAGAAGAAGAGCACCATTGTGTGTAGTTGTAAAAGCCATGTACTATCATTGTGTCATCGTTTGGGTGTATTTCTCATGGAGACACTTGTGATGTCTAGAATGTCTTGTCATTATCTATGTATGGGTCAGTGGATGCCCAAGTCATGTTTCATTTTGTATATCATTGATGTAAACCCACTACATTGGGTGCATGATGTAAAGTTGGGTCCATATAAGTCTTGGTTGAGGATAAGAGATTTTATAGAGGATTCATATGCCAGTCCTGTGTATTTGTCACAAGCATGTATTTGCTCCATGAAGCATTACATATCTATTGTAATTCATTGTACATCTTCTCCAAAAGTAGTTGAAGTCATGGTTCATGACGAGTAGCCTCCTACACTTAGAAAGGAGGATTATTACAGTAAAGGATGTGTGGCTATAACAGTATATAGAGTGTGATTTTAACTCCATTACATGCTTAGGGGAAGCATGTTCATTTTTTCAGATATTGCATGGTATTGGCTAGAGGTGTTGGCAACAGAGTTTCTTGTTTCACATGATTATCTTGTAGGAGATACTTCCTGGTTTGTATTTGCATGGTGTTGAGTATGACATGGGGATTCCTACTCTCATATGACATTATTTCCATTGTTTTCAGTGTTGGTATGGCCCTTTATCATTGATGTCAAAGGGGAGAGAATTTGGATGGTTAGAGATCAGCTTTAGAGTTGGAGCTTCAGTTTTGGAGAGTGTATGGAGATCAACCTCAGATGTTTGATTGAGGTTGAAATTAATGAAAAAGGGGGATATTTTTGGCATTGATGTCAACAAGGTCATGGTGTTTCTTTTTATATGAATCATGATGTCATTAGTCCTCTTGATGTGCAAAGAGTGTTTGGCTTGATAGTCTTGTTGGTTGGCATTGATGTCAACTTAGTTGTGGCATGACTTAGAGGAGTTCTTTTGGAGGTTGAGTAGAGATGGATTATAGACATGTTGTGTTGATTAAAGATGTTGTTTCTACAGTTGGGTGCATTGCTTCTATAGGTGTTGCATATTCTTCTACATGTGTTGGAGGCATTGGAGTTTGTTGCTACATGTGTTGAGATGTGGTTGCATGTGTTGGAGGTGCCTCTATCAATGTTGGAGGTAGTTGGATTACTTGATGTTGTTGCTGTAGGTATTGAAGATGTTGATACAAGAGTTAGAGATGTTTTTACAGGTGTAAAAGGTGCTTGGATAGGTTGTAGTTTCTACTTGAGGAGCTGGAGGTGTTGATCTTGGTGATGAGATTGGCAGACTACGGACTGCTTGTCACTAACTTGTTGTAGGATTCATTGGCCTATGTCATTTGTTACAGACTTGTCATAGAGGCTTGGAGGTGTGTTTTAGAGCTAATGAAGGTGTCCCTAAAGTTTGGAAGAGTCTTCACATGGTTTTATTGTGTTTTCCTTCATCAATTGCCCCTGTCACATGGAAGATGGGTCATAAGAGCAACTGAAACTTTATACTCACTGGCAGGTAGGCCAATGGGAGTGACTAAGGAGTTCTAATCAATTTTTTGCAGTGTTCTTCATGTGACCACACCTTTTCACACGTTTTTCTCTACATTCCTCATGAAAATTAGCAAATTTTGGTATTTTGGCAATTTTCTTGATAAGAACTTTTTCCATATGGTCAAAAAAGTTCATGGGGCCTCTAGAAGCTAATAAAAGTTGAAAATATCAAAAGGCAAGTGACTTTAGTGGCTTGATCAAGTAAATGAGTTGAATCTAGATCAAATCAAGTATATGAATAGAGTTTGTTGATCTCAATAGTTCTTGGTGTTGATTTTTGTGTAGCTTGGGAGGTACTCCAAGCCCTAGTGTTCGGGGTTTGGAGGGAAAAGCGCCTCAAGTAGGCTTGTGGGCTTGGAACCCAAGCATGGGGTTTTTCACCCATCAAAATTTGGGCCAAAACCATGAATAATTTGAGAAATTAGAAACTTTTAGGTGATAAATTTTGGTGTGCCAATTCCAATGCTTCAAAAATCACCCAAATCGGAGATTTATAACTTGAGATATGAAATTTTGAAGTTGACAATTAATTATGGACACTCAAGCCATGTAGGCTTGGTCCAAGAGACATGTATCTTCAACAAATTCATGGATCCCTTATTTTTGGTATAAATATAAGGTGTGAGACATTCATTTCTATCATCCAAGTGCATTCATCTCTTGTGAAAACATATATGAGGCAGCATAGGAGTGGAGGACAAAACATGGAGGAGAAAGAGCTAAGTTTTGGCGTGATTTTGCCTCCATCACAGGTCTGAGTTACCTCAGGAGCTTCCATAGGAAGAAAGGTAAGTGTTTTTGGTTATTTGTGGGAAATATTGTGTGGGGTGACTCTCCAAAGAAGGTCGCAGCTTTAGCTGTGCCTTATAGGTGTAATGTAGGCCTAAAAACACTTGTACGTGGAGCCTAGTCTCTATTGTAAGGAGTGCAGAGAAGCCACAGTTGTACAGGGGTATGGAAAGGGTTGTTTAGGGGTTGATTCAAGCCTAGACCTATAGCCTAGAGCAAGGAGATCACTGTGAGAGGAAGCCACAACAAGTGAGGGTTGTGTGGGTGACTGTGTTAGGGTTGTTGTAGCATCCAAAGGTGCCCAAACCAGGAACAGTTAATAATAGCAGTCTACATCAAAACTTTGTGTCATGGAATTTGTATGGGTGATATTTTTTTAAAGGATTTAATGTTGGAGTATCGGTCCTCGTTTGGATTATTTTATGAGAATCTTATGGAATCTAAGGAGGGAGTTTTAATGTGGAGGTCAGAAGCCCTAACCAGTGGGCAGTTTCCACAGTGAAGATTGGTGCCTAGATTTGTGCAATAGCTCCTCAATTGTAGAGTAACAGGAATATAGGGAGAAGTCTGTTGGCATCCATGTGTAACCTAGTTTGACGATGCTCTACCTAGGTTCAGATGCTACAGCATGGATTTGGTCACTTGTGGACCATTGGAGGGCATCATGAGAGTGTAACAAGTTTGAACGTGGATTGGGTACTTATGGTCTACTGGAGGACATCGTGATAGTGCCCAAGGTGAATCCTAGTGTGAAACACCTTAATCGACAAAGGTAGTTGCTAGAGTGGTATTTTTTGAGCTCAAGGGTCTAATCAGCTAGGAGCAGTTTGTGTAGCCTGAGACTTGTGTGTGGAGTACTTCTACAGAATATAATGGGTAGTCCTTCTAGCCCATGTTCATTGTGGTAGATGGAAATATTACAGTGATAGGTGGTAGCCCTTCGTTCCCTATGTTGGTCTTCATCAGAGTAGTGCAGGAAGACCATAGTGGGTTGAAGTCCCTGAGTATCTAAGGAGTAGTAGTGGGCAATTGAGAGTTGTTCACAAGTGGAGCTATGAACAACTCGACAAGAGTCTCGATGTGTTGTTCCCTTGATGGACTAAGGAACAACTAGTGAGAAGATTGATAGCCGAGATTCAATGTCCAAATGGAATTGGAAAATTGATAGAGGTAGGAGCTGTAGATCAGCAGCTAAAGAATTAGGTAGGTACAGGGTATGCCCAAGGTAGTTGTGAGGAGTTCTACATTAGCTAGACGGTCATAGTATCTTGTTGAGGGCAAATTGGTTGTCAATGCACTGACACCAAGCCCCAGTTTTGTATCTTGTACTAGTGGGTGTATGATTGCCATTATCCCTGGTACAGGAGCCCTAGATTATTGTATTATTCAATTTTATTAATATAACGAAGTTGGGTTAAAAATTATAAAAAGTTGTCCTTATTTTGTGCATGTGTGGTTTACTAACATTTATATTCCACTGTGAAAAGTATTTTTATTGAGATTCTTGGTTTGGTAGGATCAAATATTTTAAGATTCTATCCTAGACCCAATGTCATGGAAAATCATCATGGTATCAGAGCGTATCTAAGCTACTTTGAGGGACAGTGAATCAAAGTGTGCACAGCGAAGCAACTCAGAGGGAGTTGTGGGTCTCTAGATCATGGAGCAGAGGGTTCAGATGAAAATATGGATATGTGGTCTTGACTGGCTTGGAAGCGATATTGGCTGGGAGTTCTAGTGGATTGGTAGCAATCCTGGTGAAAAACAGTTTGTTTTAGGCCAGATTTCCAATCATGGAATTTCATTGATTTTTAATGGATGGTTGGGACAACTTGAGGTTTTATTTGGCTTGGACGAGATTAGTTTGATCAAGCTAGCTTCATGTGATGGACGAAATATTGGTAGGCTAGATTATTCATTAGATCATGATGTTGCATATCCAAGATTGGTGGGATTTGCATGAGTGGTATTTTACCCAAGAGGATGAGTGCTTGCAGGAGTGAGCCAGTGGAGATCATTTAGGTTCAGAGAGAGTCTAGCCTTAGAGGAAGAATTTCTATGGAGGCTTGGGATCTTTAGGTTCATATATGATGAGGAAAAGGCACTACCAATATTGTCGAATTCATTCTACACGGTATGTTGCAGTGATGGATGCCATATGGACTAGTGTCGTCGTCAGCGATGATCATGGTTACTTACTAGTCTTGGAAGTATCTCCCTCTCTAAGAGGGAGTGTTGATTTTTGTGTAGCTTTGGAGGTACTCCAAGCCCTAGTGTTTGGTGTTTGGAGGGAAAAGTGCCACAAGAAGGCTTGTGGGCTTGGAACCCAAGCATGGGTTTCTGCACCCATTGGGATTTCAGCCAAAACCATGAAGAATTTGAGTAATGAGAAAATTTGAGATGATATAGCTTTGGGTATCAATTCCAATTCTTTGAAAATAACCCAAATTGGAGCTCTATAACTTGAGATAATTATTTTTGAAATTAACAATTAATTATGGACAGTCAAGTCATGTACACTTGGTCTAAGAGACATGTCTCTTCAACAAATTCGTGGAGCCCTTATTGTTGAAAATAATACTGAGAGGGGGGGTGAATCAGTATTATCTAATCAATTGAACTTTTTCAATTTCATACTCAGATTCATATATGCTACTTCAGTTAAGTATACCCGCATATATACGTGACGGTGACTATTGCAACTAGCGTATAACCATTAAACTCATGATTCAGTTATGTGATCTTCAATGGATGCATCAGAACATTATTAGCCATATTAACAGTCAACAGTAGTAGTAAAATAGATAGATCAACACACATAAGCAACACACATGAACACCATGATATAAGGTGGAAACCCAATGTGGGTGAAAACCACCTGCTGCAATTCATTTCTATCTTCGCTTATTAAGAAACATCTTTTACAATGTACTGGTGTAGTCCTTTACCAGCACGCAGGCTACAACCTGCAGAAGGCTACAACCTTCTCTCGTTCTCCAGACTCTTCTAGAAAAGAACTCCAACCCCCTTTGCTCTTGTACTAGCTAAGATACTAGTACGTAGGTGCCGGCCTACAATATTCTCTCCTCCGGGTACCATGTTTCATACATTTTCAGACTGGATACTCCTCAAGAACAACACTATAATCTGAAGGCCATGTTTCATCAAATTTTCATACTGGACCCATAACTACCATTGAAGCTCAAAACAATCACTACTAGCATCATCAATCTCTGAATCACTGAGGCACTGAAACCTTGTCAATAACACAGTCACCAGAACACAGAGCAGACTACAAAACTCTGCCATAACAATCAGACCCATCTGCAACATCAAATATTATACTTCATAATGTATATGCTACTACGATGAATCAAACCTGCGTACATACGCGCTTTTTCCAAAGACAACCCGCGTACAGATCTAAAAATATTTTCTTATAACTTTGCAGCTGTACCAGACATCAGTCATACTCATAACATTTATAGTATATTACATGCGTCAGTATGCAGATCTAGAATAAGCATCATAAAGATAGTTCATTTCAAACCATTTGATCCCGATCTCTCCTTAGATCTTGTTCTCCATCAACCGGTGAGATCCCTCCTTAGCTCAGATCAAGCAATGCATCATCAACCCATAACCTGCATCCTGGATCTCATACTTCTTCAGATATTCAAGACTTGATGATACTCTTGCCTAATGATCTTCTTCTCCTTTTATAGTCTTAGGCCTTGCTCAATACCACGGTCCAAAACCATAATAAAACAATACCATGGACCCAATACTTGGGATCAACACTTCTGACAAGATACCATGGTCCAAAACCATAGGTTCAAATACCGAGGACTAACTACCACAGACCAAAAGTAAGTTCTCCAACATATACGCACTTTTCCTTACATGAAAGTGCGTGTATACGCATACGCGCCTTGGAAACGTCTAACCCGAGTGTATATGCGGCTTGGTCACAATGAACCTGTGTATATGTATTTTCTCTTCATACTTGTAGTCTGATCATCAATTCCTTGCTGCTAACCTTCTGCACTATGATTTGTCATCTGTGTGATTTGCCATCAAGGACAATACTTGTCTCATAATGCCAACAATCTCCCCCTTTGGACTTGATGGCAAAGCTAACTTGTCACACTTAAAACTATCATCTGATTCCTTTGAGCTGTCCTGCATCCCATGCATTTAGTCATGTCTGTAGATTCATCTAGTTATATGTAAGTGAGATGTTCTTCTATGAGAAGGTTGCCATCAAGTACAACATATGCATCATAATGCCAACAATCTCCCCCTTTGGACTTGATGGCAACAACACCAAATCACTCTCCCCCTTTGACATCAAGGGAAAAGGGCGGACCAAGATATTTTCTTTCCTTAATAAACATTCTGCTATCCATGCTCCCCCTGAGTGTCTGCTGAAATATCTGAATGAGCTCCCCTTGAGTACATGCTGAAATCTCTGCTCTGCTGAAGTGTGTTGTTCATGCTCTCCCTGACTATAAGCAAGGTCTGCAAAAAGATGTCTTACAAGAAGAACATGACTCTATCATAAATGACCTTCCTATCACCAAGGACTCATACATACATCCATTTCCCAATCAAGTGGGGATATATCAAAATTTTACACATGATAAAACAAGAACATTACATCTTCATCCCAGGCATAGTGGGGAAACCAATATAGGTCGTTACATGACCTTGACACCATAACAGAGATACATGACATAGAGACGAAATATCTAGAGCAAGACTTATGAAAGTCACTAATACTTGATAGCAGCAGCATCTGTAAATCACCATTCAGATCAGCAACCAAGATTTCCTTATGTTCTCCCTCTGCCCTGTTCTAACCAAAACAACTTGTGTACACGAACCACGAGATTCTAAGGTAATGCCAACAATGCATTATTAGAAGTTCATCTGCTCCCCCTAAACCTATGCCAGATGGTCTCTGTCAGACCCATATCAGACTCTTCTCACCCAGAGTCTGGCCCACTGATTTTATTCAAACCAACATATATGCGACTGTATCCATAGAAACTTGCATATATACACGGATGCTCCTTATGAAACTCACGTACATCCAATTCCAGATCAGCAACCTGTAAATGTCTTATGACAGGGTATGTCTGCATATAGATATCAACTCATCATCATTAAATCATTCACATTATATCATATGTTTAAAACACCATCGCCATCTTATCAACAAGATCATCCATGTATCATTACTTGAGAATATCTGCATCAATCAACATATGTAAGTATCAACCTATCATCATCATCATTTCTTCAACAATGCAACTTTGAGTAATCATTCATGTATCCAACACTATGTATCTTGAGCTCAATATCTTTTGTCAAGGCTTCTTTATATCATCAATTTCAACAATCCTCATCCACATGAGCACCAAGAACTATAGGAATCCTACATCATGATCTTTATGCATATGGCGACAGCCGCATATGAGAGACTCATCATTAAGTAATGAAGTTGTGTATTCAAGCTTTGTGCTTCTCCTTATCCTTATGAAGATCACCATGTAAGCATCATATATGCACCATCTAAGAATCAATCCACAAATGTGTTCTGAACATCAACTATGTAACCCCAAGAATCATATGGACAACTCATAATCACAACATAGCAAGGTATATCATTTAGCCATATCAGTATCATCACCAAGGACTATTAACCATAATGCCAACAATGCATTATTAAAGGCATATGCTCCCCCTCAACCAGTGCCATCTGTTAGATCTGATCATGCATATCTCAGCAATAAGCATCAAGACATCATCATCATCAAGTTAGGATCAAAACACTTCTGAATATCAAAACATTTCCACACATCCTCAGCAGACTATAACTATTAACCAATAGAGCAAATAATGGACTGAATCATATCAGATCCTTTTTTCTGAGCCTGTGCCCACTGCTTTTCATCAGCTGGCATATACGCGACATTGCAGTGTCTAACTCGCGTATATACGTGCCTTGCCTTTATGAAACTTGCGTATGAGATTCAGGACACTGAAGTTTTATACTTTTAGTTCTCGCTGCGTCTGTTATGTCTATGTTGTGTTGTATCTGAGTAGATTGTGTTGTGCCACATCTTTCTGACTGTACTTCCTTCTTTTTCCATATCTTCAAGTGTGATGATGTTTTCTCCTTTTGGTGTGATGTCCGTCCTTTGTTCCTGCATTCCTTTGCTATATGTCCAAGCTTGTTACATGCATAACATCTTACATGTTTCATATTACTCCTGTAGTAATCAACAGCTTTGTGGCCAAACATATTGCAAGAAAAACAATATCCATTAAAGTACCTGGAATGTGATGATCTTTCTGTGTGATGATCTTGAACCATTCTTCTTCTACATCTAGCTGCAACATGTCCAAGATTAGGACATTCATAACATTCAATATTATTCATCTGAGTAAATGGCCGACTATTACTTCCATAGTTAGGAGTAAAATATTTTCTTTGAAGAATCCCTTTTCTTGATTGTTGATGTGGTTGACCTCTCATCTCTCTTATCTCCTTGTTGATCATTTTAGATTTCTCTTTAGAGTTCCTTGCCTCACCTTGTGAACTAGATTCACCTTCAACAGATTCATGAAAACCAACACCAGTCTTGATAGTAGGAGACCTTTGACTACTAAGAATATCATCCAAGGCTTTAGTACTATCTTGAAATCGCAACAAATTATCCTTTTCTTCTAATTTACCTTTTAAGATATTTACCTCAATCTGAAGTTGTTCTTCCTTTTCCAAACATTGCTTCTTCAGGATTTCTTCAGATTAACTTAGTTTGAGAATCTCCTTTTCTTGTTCTTCATTCAGGTCCTGCTACATTTGACGAATTCTGAAGGCACATTCCATCTTAGATTTTAAGTTGATAACTTCGTTTACCTGTTTTTCAATAGCTTGGAGTAGATATTTATTCTGCTTCTTTGATTCTTCAAGATCTTCCTTTAGCGAGAAAATCGTGGCTTCAAGACTTTCATAGTAACTGGATCTATCTCTGAGTTTCTTGATGGTTGTGCTTCTTTCATTGACTTCATCTCTTAGTGATGTTACTTCATCCTGCAACTTTTGATATTTGTCCTTGAATAACTTCCTTACCTTGTTTCCTTCCTCTATTTGGGCCTTTAGTTTGGTAGCTTCTTCTTTGAAGTCACATTCCCTTTTGTTCAATAGATCTTGTTGATCTCTGATTTTATCTGAAAGCCTTTTAAATTCTGCCTCTATTTGATATCTTTCTTGTTCACCCATAAGAGCAAATTCAGTTGTTTCACTATCACTTTCATATTTTCCAAATGGATAGATAGTTGGAACATCAGAGGATAGAAAATTCATACCTAATAGTTCATCTTCATTCTGAAATGACTATGAATCTGATTCTGAATCTGAGGAGCTTCTTACACCTAATCCCCAATCGATTCTCCCACTGTCATAGTTCTTTTGAGATGTCTTCTTCTTCTTAGGTGCTTTCTTCTTAAGCTTCTTTCCCATAGTTCCACAGATCTCCTTCAAGCGATCAAGCTTCCACCAAAGGACCAGCTCTGATACCTATTGAGATTGCAACAAGATGATGGAGCTTAGTGAAAAGAGTCGCCTTCACTAAGTGGGCCCGCAGGCAAATTATGGCGCAAGTTCTATTTTTGATCCCAGCAGGGATGATCACAGTGTGGGTGACCACAGTATGAGGGATCACAGTGTGGGTGACCACAGTGTGAGTGATCACAGTGTGAGTGATCAAAGTCTATTTTTAGACTGGCTGTCAAAAATAGAAAAGTCAAATATTATTGTCTCATAATAATATTTGGACTATAAACTTGATCTTATTCTCTTGGAGCACTTCAGGATGAGCTACGGATGTGGCACATGCATATCCCAAAGGGAAATACGTGGTTACCTATGGGATGACTAATATTTGCATGCAGGACTTCAGTTAGAACTCAAGTGAGTTGAGTTTAGTGGACTGGAGGTGCAGTTGATGGAGTTGTGTTCAGTTTAGCTTTGTTAAACTGGTTGTATTTAGTCTAACTGGCAAATAGACTAGAGATGAGTTGGGTGAATTAGTTATTAATTAATTCACAAGTTATCAAGTCATAATGCAACTATAGAATACATCAGTTAACTCAGTTGCATGTCAGTGCATGTTCAGTTCAGCAGGGACAGGTGTTAGAGGATCAGATTGCTATCAGTTGTGACTATAGTTGTGCATGATGATTTGCACAATCAGAGGGATTGAGTATGCTAATGAATTGGCCAATATCAAGAATTGTAGCTTGTTCTCACGTCCAACAGAGTGTGAGTGATTCTTTGCAGGTGAAATACGAGTTTGGTAAACCATTCTCATCAACTCTTGAGCAGGTATTGAGCTGGAGAGGCAGGCAAGCAGTGGAATAGATTTGGAGATCAGATCTGAGCGGTATTGTGTGTAATAGGTGGAGCTGGTACTGGATTGCTTGTGATAAGCATTTTACTTTGTAATGTTACATGTTCTCCATCATTAATATACAGACAGTGTGGAGTTTTTAGTGAGATGCTTTCCCCAGGATACATACTGTGTTAATGTGTGAATGCTCTTGATGTTTTATTGCTATTGATGCTGCTATATTGATGATCAACATAGAGGAGCTTATGTATTGTGTATGTATTCTGCAATAGTAAATGATCACGATAATCTCTGTTGAATATGTGTTAAATTATTCAAAATTTCTACATGGTATCAGAGCTGTTGATCATCAGATCTACTATTCAGGAAGTGTTTACATTCTATTTCTTCAGGCAGAGTCTATAATCGGGCCAGGTAGCCTCTGGATTCATCCTTCCTTTGGAAGGTGAGATATCCGGTGAATGCCCATACAGTTAATCTATGTACGAGAAATATTGTGTTCTCATGAATCTTAGATCCGAGGCGGTTGAGTTGGTTGCTGGTGGAATTCGAATTTGCAGCAGTGTTTTCTTGGTGACAACGTAGCAATGTCTTTCAACGGATTGCGATTAGAGTATACTCTTGAGGGCAGCTCAAACTATATTGCATGGAAGGATAGGATGGAGTCAGTATTGGATGATAATGGGCTGAAGGAGTTCATAGATACGGATATCCCAAAGCCTACTGATGCTACTCAAGCTGATGCTTGGCAAAAGAAGACTGCAAAATGTCGAAGGATTCTATTGGAGGGCGTGAAGGATCACATTGTGTCCAACCTCCATGGAAAGGCTACTCCATATTTGATGTGCAAATCATTAACAGAACTATTCCAAAGCAAGAGCGATCAGAGGAAACTGGCGCTCAAAGATAAACTCAGAAACATCAAATGCGAGAAGGGTGACAGTATACCCAAGTATCTCACGAAGTTCACTCAATGTCGAGATGAGCTGGGAAGTGTGGGGGTTACTGTCGATGATGAGGACTTGGTGAGCTTGGATCTCCTTGGTCTTCCAAAGAGTTGGCATTCCTATCAGGACTCTGTCAATGGTCGGGAGAAATTGCCAGGATGGGAAAGCCTATGGTCAGATCTTGTGCAGGAGGAGATCAGGCGGAGTACCAGGGACGGATCTTTGTCAAAGGGAGCTGATGAAGAGAATTGTGCTTTGGCTGCCAAAGAAAAGAAAGGGAAGAGAAAGAAAGCTTCTCAGTCTGGTGCGAAAGTCAAGAAGCAGGATATGTCCAAGGTGAATTGTTTTCACTGTCACCAGCACAGACACTATGCCACTAATTGTCCGCAGAAGAAGAAGAACAAGCAGGCTGCTGGATCTTGAGCAGGAGAGGCTCTAGCCTCACAGTTTGAGCTTCATTTTTCATTGATCGCATGCTTGGTTTCAAGTGTGATGGGATCAGTGTGGTTCTTGGACAGTGGTGCATCTTTTCACATGACGGGAGATAGAGATTTGTTCTCTGATCTGGAGGACAAAAATCTTGGAGTGCACATCGAGATGGGCGATGATGGTAGATACAGTGCAACCGGTATCGATACCATTTCCTTTGAGAGTGAGTCTGGTAAACCCTTCGTATTGAAGGAATTCATGCATGTTCCAGGATTGACGAAGAATCTCATCTCAGTGGTGATGTTAGAACACAAGGGGTATGATGTTGTTTTCAGCGAGGGAAAGGCTTTCCTGTGCAGCAAGACAACTGGTGAGACCCGGAAGATAGGGGTTCGATTGAGGAACCTTTATCAGTTGCATGTAGATGGATGCACAACAATGGCGGGCAAGGCAAAAGGATTGGTGAGCTGGGATGATGGCAAGTTGTGGCACAGGAGATTGGGTCACCTTCACCGTGGAGCCTTGAAGATACTGCAGCAGATCACTACAGGGCTTCCTAAAGGCACACTTGCGCAGTCAGATCAGTGCAAGGGGTGTACTTTGGGGAAGTTTGTGAAAGCCACCTTTCATGAGAAGGATAGTCGCACCACGACGATCCTTGAGAGAATTCACACAGACGTGTGTGGACCTTTCTCAGTTGCTTCGACAGCAAAACACAGGTATTATGTGATTTTTGTTGATGATTTCTCTCGTAAGTGCGGGATCTTCTTCATGCAGAAGAAGAGTGGGACATATTCAAAGTTCTGTGAATTCAAAGCACTGGTCGAGAAGGAGTCGGGGAAGAAGGTGAAGGCTCTTAGGAGCGATAATGGTGGTGAATACATCTCAGACGAGTTCAAGGATTTCTGCAAGGCAAAAGGGATTCGAAGAGAGCTCATAGCTCCCCATAACCCACAGCAGAACAGGGTAGCTGAGTGGAATAATAGAACGATTGTGGGTGCTGCATGGGCAATGTTGCATGATCAGGGCCTACCCCTTCACTTGTGGGCGGAAGCATGCAATACAGTAGTTTATGTGCAGAACCGTTGTCCTCATAGGATACTTGGCATGAGTACACCCGAGGAGACTTATACTGGTAAGAAGCCTGATCTTTCTCATTTGAGGATTTTTGGTGCTAACGTTTACATGCATGTGACAAAGGATGCCAGGAAGAAGTTGGAGCTAACCGCAGAGGTTGGGATATTTGTGGGGTACACTGATACGCCCCACAACTATCGTGTGTATTTGCCAGACAGTGGTAAAACTGTTGTGCGACGGGATATAAAATTTCAGGAGGAGAAAGCCATGAAGTGTTCGCTTGAGAGGGAGCTACACTTGCATGCAGATGAGGAGCTATTAGTTCCTAAGGATGAGCTTCAAAACGTGGATCAGTCACAGGACGAGGTTCATGGAGTGGAAGAGACCACTCATGCAGCGCCAACCATCAGAGGGCGAAAGCGCTTGACAGAAGCTGAGCGACTGGCTCAAGATGCAGAGAAAGTTGTGGGACCACCTACAGCCCAACACAGGCAGAGATAGTCACCTGATCGGTACACTAGATACATGGCTCTTATGAGCAAGTGTGTTGTGACTGAGCCATCCTCTTTCGAGGAAGCTGTGGAGGATCCCGCATGGGTAGACGCCATGGTGTAAGAGTATGATTCTATTGTCAAAAACAGTGCATGGGAGATTGTTCCTAGACCGGAAGGGAAATCAGTGGTGGGTTAGAGATGGATCTACAAGGTCAAGCAGGCAGCTGACGGGAGTGTGGAGAAGTACAAGGCAAGATTTGTTGCCCGAGGCTTTTCACAGATAGAGGGGATTGATTATGAGGAGACCTTTGCACCTCTCGCAAGGTATTCTTCCATACGGACGATTCTTGCTCTCTCAGCGCAGATGGGATGGCACATTCATCAGGCGGATGTGAAGACTGCATTCCTCAACGGAGTCATTGAGGAGGAGGTGTACATTAAGCAACCCGAAGGCTTTGAGGTCTTCAGCAGCGAGTCGCATGTGTGCAGGCTCAAGAGAGCGTTGTATGGGTTGAAGCAAGCACCACATGCTTGGTACACATGGATAGACAACTATTTCATAGGACTTGGATTCTCCAAGAGCGAGGCGGATCCTAACGTATACCAGATTGTGGTGGAGGGTAAGTTGCTTATCATTGTATTGTATGTTGATGATTTGATTCTAACGGGTGATGAGCTGTTGATACTGTCATGCAAGAAGGATCTTGCTACAGAGTTTGAGATGAAGGATTTGGGCCTCCTTCACTATTTCCTAGCATTGGAAATATGGCAACGCAGTGGTGGACTGTTTGTTTCTCAGGGCAAGTATGCTCGAGAGATACTGGAGAAGTTCAACATGCATGGCTGCAAGCCTGTTGATACTCCTCTTCCTAGAGGTTGGAGGAAGGAGGATGCCACTTCAGGAGAAGAATTGGATGCCACTGTTTATCAATAGTTGGTGGGGTTACTGATGTATTTGGTCAATACATGACCCAATATATGCTATGCAGTTAACCAGCTTTCACAAGCTATGGTTAAGCCTACCAAGCTCTTCTGGAAGGCGGGCAAGCATGTATTGCGATACTTGAGAGGCACATCGGGATATGGTTTGTGGTACAGACAGGAGGATGAGGTGAAGCTATGTGGCTTCACGGATGCAGATTGGGCAGGGAACCCAATGAACAGAAAGAGCACATCAGGAGGGGTCTTCAGTATTGGATCGACAGCAGTTTCTTGGTACAGCAGGAAGGAGAGATCCATGGCACTCAGTTCAACGGAGGCCGAGTATATGGCAGCAAGTTTGGCTGCATGCAAGGCTATATGGATGAGGAAGATCCTGGTTGGTTTGTTCGGTTCTCATTTGGATCCTACTGTGATTGATTGTGATAACCAGAGTTGCATTAAACTCTCGGCTAATCCTGTATTTCATGATAGATCTAAGCATATTGACATCAGGTACCATCATATCAGAGATTGTGTGCAGCGGAGGATCATGTTGCTTTCATACATTCCAACGGAGGATCAGGATGCTGATATTCTGACGAAGGCTCTCACCAGGAGCAAATTCGAGTACCACCGAGGCAAGATAGGGGTTGCTGATAATCCATATCTTGTTGAGAGGGAGTGTTGAGATTGCAACAAGATGATGGAGCTTAGTGAAAAGAGTCGCCTTCACTAAGTGGGCCCGCAGGCAAATTATGGTGCAAGTTCTATTTTTGATCCCAGCAGGGATGATCACAGTGTGGGTGACCACAGTATGAGTGATCACAGTGTGGGTGACCACAGTGTGAGTGATCACAGTGTGAGTGATCAAAGTCTATTTTTAGACTGGCTGTCAAAAATAGAAAAGTCAAATATTATTGTCTCATAATAATATTTGGACTATAAACACGATCTTATTCTCTTGGAGCACTTCAGGATGAGCTACGGATGTGGTACATGCAGATCCCAGAGGGAAATACGTGGTTACCTATGGGATGACTAATATTTGCATGCAGGACTTCAGTTAGAACTCAAGTGAGTTGAGTTTAGTGGACTGGAGGTGCAGTTGATGGAGTTGTGTTCAGTTTAGCTTTGTTAAAATGGTTGTATTTAGTCTAACTGGCAAATAGACTAGAGATGAGTTGGGTGAATTAGTTATTAATTAATTCACAAGTTATTAACTCATAATGCAACTATAGAATACATCAGTTAACTCAGTTGCATGTCAGTGCATGTTCAATTTAGCAGGGACAGGTGTTAGAGGATCAGATTTCTATCAGTTGTGACTATAGTTGTGCATGATGATTTTCACAATCAGAGGGATTGAGTATGCCAATGAATTTGGCAATATCAAGAATTGTAGCTTGTGCTCACGTCCAATAGAGTGTGAGTGATTCTTTGCAGGTGAAATACGAGTTTGGTAACCATTCTCATCAGTCCTTGAGCAAGTATTGAGCTGGAGAGGCAGGCAAGCAGTGGAATAGATTTGGAGATCAGATCTGAGTTGTATTGTGTGTAACAGGTGGAGCTGGTACTGGATTGCTTGTGATAAGCATTGTACTTTGTAATGTTACATGTTCTCAATCATTAAAATACAGATAGTGTGGGGTTTTTAGCGAGATGCTTTCCCCGGGTTACATACTGTGTTAATGTGTGAATGCTCTTGATGTTTTATTGTTATTGATGCTCCTATATTGATGATCAACATAGAGGAGCTTATGTATTGTGTACGTATTCCGCAATAGTACATGATCAGGATAATCTCTGTTGAATATGTGTTAAATTATTCAAAATTTCTACAATACCAGTTGTTGAAAATAATACTGAGAGGGGGGGTGAATCAGTATTATCTAATCAATTGAACTTTTTCAATTTCATACTCAGATTCATATACGCTACTTCAGTTAAGTATACCCGCGTATATACGCGACTGTGACTATTGCAACTAGCGTATAACTTGACACCATAAAAGAGATACATGACATAGAGACGAAATATCTAGAGCAAGACTTATGAAAGTCACTAATACTTGATAGCAGCAGCATCTATCAATCACCATTCAGATCAGCAACCAAGATTTCCTTCTGTTCTCCCTCTGCCCTGTTCTAACCAAAACAGCTTGTGTACACGAACCAAGAGATTCTAAGGTAATGCCAACAATGCATTATTAGAAGTTAATCTACTCCCCCTGAACCTGTGCCAGATGGTCTCTGTCAGACCCATATCAGACTCTTCTCACCCAGAGTCTGGCCCACTGACTTTATTCAAACCAACATATATGCGATTGTATCCACAAAAACTTGCATATATACGTGGATACTCCTTATGAAACTCACGTACATCCAATTCCAAATCAGCAACCTGTAAATGTCTTATGATAGGATATGTCTGCATATAGATATCAACTCATCATCATAAAATCATTCACATTATATCATATGTGTAAAACACCATCGCCATCTTATCAACAAGATCATCCATGTATCATTACTTGAGAATATCTGCATCAATCAACATATGTAAGTATCAACCTATCATCATCATCATTTCTTCAACAATGCAACTTTGAGTAATCATTCATGTATCCAACACTATGTATCTTGAGCTCAATATCTTTTGTCAAGGCTTCTTTATATCATCAATTTCAACAATCCTCATCCACATGAGCACCAAGAACTATAGGAATCCTGCATCATGATCTTTATGCATATGGCGACAACCGCATATGAGAGACTCATCATTAAGTAATGAAGTTGTGTATTCAAGCTTTGTGCTTCTCCTTATCCTTATGAAGATCACCATGTAAGCATCATATATGCACCATCTAAGAATCAATCCACAAATGTGATCTAAACATCAACTATATAACCCCAAGAATCATATGGACAACTCATAATCACATCATAGCAAGATAAATCATTTAGCCATATAAGTATCATCACCAAGGACTATTAACCATAATGCCAACAATGCATTATTAAAGGCATATGCTCCCCCTCAACCTGTGCCATCTGTTAGATCTAATCATGCATATCTCAGCAATAAGCATCAAGACATCATCATCATCAAGTTAGGATCAAAACACTTCTGAACATCAAAACATTTCCACACATCCTCAGCAGACTATAACTATTAACCAATAGAGTAAATAATGGACTGAATCATATCAAATCCTTTTTCTGAGCCTATCCCCACTTCTTTTCATCAGACTGACATATATGCAACTTTGTAGTGTCTAACTTGCGTATATACACGCCTTTCCTTTATGAAACTTGCGTATGAGATTCAGGACACTGAAGTTTTATACTTTCAGTTCTCTCTGAGTCTGTTATGTTTGTGCTGTGCTGTATCTGAGTACATTGTGCTGTGCCACATCTTTCTGACTGTACTTCCTTCTTTTTCCATATCTTCAAGTGTGATGATGTTTTCTCCTTTTGGTGTAATGTCCTTCCTTTGTTCCTGCATTCCTTTGCTATATGTCCAAGCTTGTTACATGCATAACATCTTACATGTTTCATATTCCTCCTGTAGCAATCAGCAGCTTTGTGACCAAACATATTGCAAGAAAAAAAATATCCATTAAAGTACCTGGAATGTGATGATCTTTCTGTGTGATGATCTTGAACCATTCTTCTTCTACATCTAGCTGCAACATGTCCAAGATTAGCACATTCATAGCATTCAATATTATTCATCTGAGTAAATGGCCGACTATTACTTCCATAGTTAGGAGTAAAAGATTTTCTTTCAAGAATCTCTTTTCTTGATTTTTGATGGGGTTGACCTCTCATCTCTCTTATCTCCTTGTTGATCATTTTAGATTTCTCTTTAGAGTTCCTTGCCTCACCTTGTGAACTAGATTCACCTTCAACAGATTCATGAAATCCAAGACCAGTCTTGATAGCAGGAGACCTTTGACTACTAAGAATATCATCCAAGGCTTTAGTACTATCCTAAAATTGCAACAGTTTATCCTTTTCTTCTAATTTACCTTTTAAGATATTTACCTCAATCTGAAGTTTTTCTTCCTTTTCCAGACATTGCTTCTTCAAGATTTCTTCAGATTGCCTTAGTTTGAGAATCTCCTTTTCTTGTTCTTCATTCAGGTCCTGCTGCATTTGACGAATTCTGAAGGCACATTCCATCTTAGATTTTAAGCTGATAACTTCGTTTACCTATTTTTCAATAGCTTGGAGTAGCTCTTTATTCTGCTTCTTTGATTCTTCAAGATCTTCCTTTAGCGAGCGAATCCTGGCTTCAAGACTTTCATAGTAACTAGATCTATCTCTGAGTTTCTTGATGGTTGTGATTCTTTCATTGACTTCATCTCTTAGTGATGTTACTTCATCCTGCAACTTTTGATATTTGTCCTTGAATAACTTCCTTACCTTGTTTCCTTCCTCTAGTTGGGCCTTTAGTTTGGTAGCTTCTTCTTTGAAGTCACATTCTCTTTTGTTCAATAGATCTTGTTGATCTCTGATTTTATCTGAAAGCCTTTTAAATTCTGCCTCTATTTGATATCTTTCTTGTTCACCCATAAGAGCAAATTCAATTGTTTCGCAATCACTTTCATCTTTTCCAAATGGATGGATAGCTGGAACATCAAAGGATAGCAAATTCATACCTGATAGTTCATATTCATTCTGAAATGACTCTGAATCTGATTCTAAATCTGAGGAGCTTCTTACACCTAATCCCCAATCGATTCTCCCACTATCATAGTTCTTCTGAGATGTCTTCTTCTTCTTAGGTGCTTTCTTCTTAAGCTTCTTTCCCATAGTTCCACGGATCTCCTTCAAGCGATCAAGCTTCTACCAAAGGACCAGCTCTGATACCAATTGTTGAAAATAATACTAAGAGGGGGGGTGAATCAGTATTATCTAATCATTTAAACTTTTTCAATTTCATACTCAGATTCATATACGCTACTTTAGTTAAGTATACCCGCGTATATATGCAACTATGACTATTGCAACTAGCGTATAACCATTAAACTCATGATTCAATTATGTGATCTTCAATGGATGCATCAGAACATTATTAGCGATATTAACAGTCAACAGTAGTAGTAAAACAGATAGATCAACACACATAAGCAACACACATGAACACCATGATATAAGGTGGAAACCCAATGTGGGTGAAAACCACCTGCTGCAATCCGTTTCTATCTTCGTTTATTAAGAAACATCTTTTACAATTAACTGGTGCAGTCCTTTACCAGCACGCAGGCTACAACCTGCAGAAGGCTACAACCTTCTCTCATTCTCCAGACTCTTCTGGAAGGGAGCTCCAACCCCCTTTGCTCTTGTACGTAGGTGCCGGCCTACAATCTTCTCTCCTCCGGGTACCACGTTTCATACATTTTCAGACTGGATACTCTTGAAGCACAACACTATAATCTGAAGGCCACGTTTCATCAAATTTTCATACTGGACCCATAACTATCATTGAAGCTCAAAACAATCACTACTAGTATCATCAATCTCTGAATCACTGAAACACTGAAACCCTGTCAATAACACAGTCACCAGAACACAGAGCAGACTACAGAACTCTGCCATAACAATCAGACCCATCTACAACTTCAAATATTATACTTCATAATGTATACGCTACTATGATGAATCAAACCCGTGTACGTACGCGCTTTTGCCAAAGACAACCCGCGTACAGATCTAAAAATATTTTCTTATAACTTTGCAGTTGTACCAGACATCAGTCATACTCATAACATTTATAGTATATTACATGTGTCAGTATGCAGATCTAGAATAAGCATCATAAAGATAGTTCATTTCAAACCATTTGATCCTGATCTCTCCTTAGATCTTGTTCTCCATCAACCGGTGAGATCCCTCCTTAGCTCAGATCAAGCAATGCATCATCAACCCATAACCTGCATCCTAGATCTCATACTTCTTCAGATATTCAAGACTTGATGATACTCTTGCCTAATGATCTCCTTCTCCTTTTATAGTCTTAGGCCTTGCTCAATACCACGGTCCAAAACCATAATAAAACAATACCATGGACCCAATACTTGGGATCAACACTTCTAACGAGATACCATGGTCCAAAACCATAGGTTCAAATATCGAGGACTAACTACCACAGACCAAAAGTAAGTTCTCCAACATATACGCACTTTTCCTTACATGAAAGTGCGTGTATACGCATACGCGCCTTGGAAACGTCTAACCCGCGTGTATACGTGGCTTGGTCACAATGAACCTGCGTATATGTATTTTCTCTTCATACTTGTAGTCTCATCATCAATTCCTTGCTGCTAACCTTCTGCACTATGATTTTTCATCTGTGTGATTTGCCATCAAGGACAATACTTGTCTCATAATGTCAACAATCTCCCCCTTTGGACTTGATGGAAAAGCTAACTTGTCACACTTAAAACTATCATCTAATTCCTTTGAGCTATCCTGCATCCCATGCATTTAGTCCTGTTTGTAGATTCATCTAGTTATATGTAAGTGAGATGTTCTTCTATGAGAAGGTTGCCTTCAAGTACAACATATGCATCATAATGCCAACAATCTCCCCCTTTGGACTTGATGGCAACAACACCAAATCACTCTCCCCCTTTGACATCAAGGGAAAAGGGCAGACCAAGATATTTTCTTTCCTTAATAAACATTCCGCTATCCATACTCCCCCTGAGTGTCTGCTGAAATCTCTAAATGAGCTCCCCTTGAGTACATGCTGAAATCTCTGCTCTGCTGAAGTGTGTTGTTCATGCTCTCCCTAACTATAAGCAAGGTCTGCAAAAAGATGTCTTACAAGAAGAACATGACTCTATCATAAATGACCTTCCTATCACCAAGGTCTCATACATACATCCATTTCCCAATCAAGTGGGGATATATCAAAAGTTTACACATGATAAAAAAAGAACATTACATCTTCATCCCAGGCATAGTGGGGAAACCAATATAGGTCGTTACATGACCTTGACACCATAAAAGAGATACATGACATAGAGACAAAATATCTAGAGAAAGACTTATGAAAGTCCCTAATACTTGATAGCAACAGCATTTGTCAATCACCATTTAGATCAGCAACCAATATTTCCTTCTGTTCTCCCTCTGCCCTGTTCTAACCAAAATAGCTTATATACACGAACCAAGAGATTCTAAGGTAATGCCAACAATGCATTATTAGAAGTTAATCTGATCCCCCTGAACCTGTGCCAGATGGTCTCTGTCAGAACCATATCAGACTCTTCTCACCCAGAGTCTGGCCCACTGATTTTATTCAAACCAACATATATGCGACTCTATCCATAGAAACTTGCGTATATACGCGGATACTCCTTATGAAACTTGCGTACATCCAATTCCAAATCAGCAACCTTTAAATGTCTTATGACAGGGTATGTCTGCATATAGATATCAACTCATCATCATAAAATCATTCACATTATATCATATGTGTAAAACACCATCACCATCTTATCAACAAGATCATCCGTGTATCATTACTTGAGAATATCTGCATCAATCAACATATGTAAGTATCAACCTATCATCATCATCAATTCTTCAACAATGCAACTTTGAGTAATCATTCATGTATCCAACACTATGTATCTTGAGCTCAATATCTTTTGTCAAGGCTTCTTTATATCATCAATTTCAACAATCCTCATCCACATGAGCACCAAGAACTATAGGAATCCTACATCATGATCTTTATGCATATGGCGACAGCCGCATATGAGAGACTCATCATTAAGTAATGAAGTTGTGTATTCAAGCTTTGTGCTTCTCCTTATCCTTATGAAGATGACCATGTAAGCATCATATATGCACCATCTAAGAATCAATCCACAAATGTGATCTGAACATCAACTATGTAACCCCAAGAATCATATGGACAACTCATAATCACATCATAGCAAGATATATCATTTAGCCATATAAGTGTCATCACCAAGGACTATTAACCATAATGCCAACAATGCATTATTAAAGGCATATGCTCCCCCTCAACCTGTGCCATCTGTTAGATCTAATCATGCATATCTCAGCAATAAGCATCAAGACATCATCATCATCAAGTTAGGATCAAAACACTTCTGAACATCAAAACATTTCCACACATCCTCAGCAAACTATAACTATTAACCAATAGAGAAAATAATGGACTGAATCATATCAGATCCTTTTGTTGAGCCTGTGCCCACTTCTTTTCATCAGACTGACATGTACGCAACTTTGCAGTGTCTAAATCACGTATATACGCGCCTTGCCTTTATGAAACTTGTGTATGAGATTCAGGACACTGAAGTTTTATACTTTTAGTTCTCTCTGAGTCTGTTATGTCTGTGATGTGCTGTATCTGAGTACATTGTGTTGTGCCACATCTTTCTGACTGTACTTTCTTCTTTTTCCATATCTTCAAGTGTGATGATGTTTTATCCTTTTGGTGTGATGTCCGTCCTTTGTTCCTGCATTCCTTTGCTATATGTCCAAGCTTGTTACATGCATAACATCTTACATGTTTCATATTCCTCCTGTAGCAATCAACAGCTTTGTGACCAAACATATTGCAAGAAAAACAATATCCATTAAAGTACCTGGAATGTGATTATCTTTCTGTGTGATGATCTTGAACCATTCTTCTTCTACATCTAGCTGCAACATGTCCAAGATTAGGACATTCATAGCATTCAATATTATTCATCTGAGTAAATGGCCGACTATTACTTCCATAGTTAGGAGTAAAAGATTTTCTTTGAAGAATCTCTTTTCTTGATTGTTGATGGGGTTGACCTCTCATCTCTCTTATCTCCTTGTTGATCATTTTAGATTTCTCTTTAGAGTTCCTTGCCTCACCTTGTGAACTAGATTCACCTTCAACAGATTCATGAAAACCAAGACCAGTCTTGATAGCAGGAGACCTTTGACTACTACGAATATTATCCAAGGCTTCAGTACTATCTTGAAATTGCAACAGTTTATCGTTTTCTTCTAATTTACCTTTTAAGATATTTACCTCAATCTGAAGTTGTTCTTCCTTTTCCAGACATTGATTCTTCAAGATTTCTTTAGATTTCCTTAGTTTGAGAATCTTCTTTTCTTATTCTTCATTCAGGTCTTGCTGCATTTGACGAATTCTGAAGGCACATTCCAGCTGAGATTTTAAGCTAATAACTTCGTTTACCTATTTTTCAATAGCTTGGAGTAGATCTTTATTCTGCTTCTTTGATTCTTCAAGATCTTCCTTTAGCGAGCGAATCGTGGCTTCAAGACTTTCATAGTAACTGGATCTATCTCTGAGTTTCTTGATGGTTGTGCTTCTTTCATTGACTTCATCTCTTAGTGATGTTACTTCATCCTGCAACTTTTGATATTTGTCCTTGAATAACTTCCTTACCTTGTTTCCTTCCTCTAGTTGGGCCTTTAGTTTGGTAGCTTCTTCTTTGAAGTCACATTCCCTTTTGTTCAATAGATCTTGTTGATCTCTGATTTTATCTTAAATCCTTTTAAATTCTTCCTCTATTTGATATCTTTCTTGTTCACCCATAAGAGAAAATTCAGTTTTTTCGCTATCACTTTCATCTTTTCCAAATGGATAGATAGCTGGAACATCAGAGGATAGCAAATTCATACCTGATAGTTCATCTTCATTCTCAAATGACTCTGAATCTGATTCTGAATCTGAGGAGCTTCTTACACCTAATCCCCAATCGATTCTCCCACTGTCATAGTTCTTCTGAGATGTCTTCTTCTTCTTAGGCGCTTTCTTCTTAAACTTCTTTCCCATAGTTCCACGGATCTCCTTCAAGCGATCAAGCTTCTACCAAAGGACCAGCTCTGATACCAATTTTTGAAAATAATACTGAGAGGGGGGGGGGGGGGGGGGGGGGGGGTGAATCAGTATTATCTAATCAATTGAACTTTTTCAATTTCATACTCAGATTCAAATATGCTACTTCAGTTAAGTATACCCGCGTATATACGCGACTGTGACTATTGCAACTAGCGTATAACCATTAAACTCATGATTCAGTTATGTGATCTTCAATGGATGCATCAAAACATTATTAGCCATATTAACAGTCAACAGTAGTAGTAAAATAGATAGATCAACACACATAAACAACACACATGAACACCATGATATAAGGTGGAAACCCAATGTGGGTGAAAACCACCTGCTGCAATTCGTTTCTATCTTCGTTTATTAAGAAACATCTTTTACAATGTACTGGTGCAGTCCTTTACCAACACGTAGGCTACAACCTTCTCTCGTTCTCCAGACTCTCCTGGAAGGGAGCTCCAACCCCCTTTGCTCTTGTACTAGCTAAGATACTAGTACGTAGGCGCCGGCCTACAATCTTCTCTCCTCCGGGTACCACGTTTCATACATTTTCAGACTGGATACTCCTAAAGCACAACACTATAATCTGAAGGCCACGTTTCATCAAATTTTCATACTGGACCCATAACTATCATTGAAGCTCAAAACAATCACTACTAGCATCATCAATCTCTGAATCACTGAAACACTGAAACCCTGTCAATAACACAGTCATCAGAACATAGAGCAGACTACAGAACTCTGCCATAACAATCAGACCCATCTGCAACTTCAAATATTATACTTCATAATGTATACGCTACTACGATGAATCAAACCCTCGTACGTACGCGCTTTTTCCAAAGACAACCCGCGTACAGATCTAAAAATATTTTCTTATAACTTTATAGCTATACCAGACATCAGTCATACTCATAACATTTATAGTATATTACATGCGTCAATATGCAGATCTAGAATAAGCATCATAAAGATAGTTCATTTCAAACCATTTGATCCCGATCTCTCCTTAGATCTTGTTCTCCATCAACCGGTGAGATCCCTCCTTAGCTCAGATCAAGCAATGCATCATCAACCCATAACCTGCATCCTAGATCTCATACTTCTTCAGATATTCAAGACTTGATGATACTCTTGCCTAATGATCTTCTTCTCCTTTTATAGTCTTAGGCCTTGCTCAATACCACGGTCCAAAACCATAATAAAACAATACCATGGACCCAATACTTGGGATCAACACTTCTGACGAGATACCATGGTCCAAAACCATAGGTTCAAATATTGAGGACTAACTACCACGGACCAAAAGTAAGTTCTCCAACATATACGCACTTTTCCTTGCATGAAAGTGCGTGTATACGCATACGTGCCTTGGAAACGTCTAACCCACGTGTATACGTGGCTTGGTCACAATGAACCTGCGTATATGTATTTTCTCTTCATACTTGTAGTCTCATCATCAATTCCTTTCTGCTAACCTTCTGCACTATGATTTTTCATCTATGTGATTTGCCATCAAGGACAATACTTGTCTCATAATGCCAACACTTATTTTTGGTATAAATATAAGTTGTGAGACATCCATTTCTATCATCTAATTTCATTCATCTCTTGTGGAAACATATCTGAGGCAGCTTAGCAGTGGAGGACAAAATGTGGAGGAGAAAGAGATGAGTTTTGGCATGATTCTACCTCCATCATAGGTCAGAGTTACCTCAGGAGTACCTGTAGGAAGAAAGGTAAGTTATGTTGGTTATTTATGGGCAATATTGTGTGGGGTTACTCTCCAAAGAAGGTCACAGTGTTATTTATGCCTTATAGGTGTAATGCAGGCCTAAAAACACTTGTACATGGAGCCTAGTCTATATTGTAAGGAGTGTAGAGAAGTTGCAACTATACAAGGGTATGGAAAGGGTTCTTTAGGGTTTGATTCAAGTCCAGGCCTATAGCCTACAATGATGATATCACTTTGAGAGGAAGTTACAAAAATTGAGGGTTGTATGGGTAAATGTGTTAGAGTCGTTACAATGTCCAAAGGTTCCCTAACTAGGAATAGTTAATAACAATAGTCTACATTAGCACTTTGTGTTGTGGAATTTGTATGGGTGACTTTTTTTATGTAGGATTGAATGTTGGAGGATCGGTCCTAGTTTGGAAAGTTTTATGAGAAACTTGTGGAAGCCAAGGAGGGAGGGTTGATGGGGAGGTCAGAAGCCCTAACCAGTGGGAATTTTCCATAGTGAAGATTGATGCCTAGATTTGTGCAATAGCTCATGTATTGAAAAGAAAATGGAAAATATGGAGAATTATATTGGAAACCATATGTAAGGGTCTCCTAGGTGTGAGGATGCCCTAACTAGGTGCAGATGCTACAACGTTGACTTGGTCACTCATGGACTGTTGGAGGGAAGCATGAGAGTAGACCAAGTGTGAATGTAGATTGGGCACTAATGGTCTGCTGGAGGATAGCATGACAGTGTCCAAGGTGAATCCCAATGTGAAACACCTTAATGAACAAAGGTAGTTTCTAGAGTGGCAGTTGTTGAGCTCAAGGGTCTGATCATCCAGGATCAATTTGTGTAGCCAGAGACTTGTGCGTGGAGAAGGAATTCTATAGTAGATGATGGGAAGTCCTCTTATCCTGTGTTCATTGTGGGAGATGTGTTAGCCTCCTGCTGCAGTAGGTATTCATATTTCATGATCGACATTTTTTCATGCCAAATATGTCATACTTTGCATGCTGCAACGTTCCATATTTGCTACAGAGACCAAAGAAGTGTCCATGAGAGTGTGCTAGTCTAAGTGCCACTGCTATGATCCATTTTTGTTGAGTTGATACATTTTTGATGAGTTTCCAGTTAAGGGAGGGCCAAACAGCTTAATCTTGGTCTCCCTAGGTTTCAATTTCGTGTTGTAGAATATAGAGAATAATTACCTGTCCAAACAGCTTAATCTTGGCAGATTTGTAGATATGTAGAGAAACAAGGGTGCTCAAATGCTTAATCTGAGCCCCTGGATGAAATAAGTGTAGATGTAGATAGGAGGACAGCAAGAAGAAAAGAATGAAAGTTGGGTATGCTAGTTCAAGTGCACCCAAACCAAAAGAAGAGAAAATGCTAGGTGAGTAGGCTGGGTAGGTAGTTTTGGTGGTTGCAGAATCATGGCTTGTGACCCATTTTTATCTTTGCTAGTGTCATATCTGTTCAGATCACAAATGCAAGGCAATTTTCCCTTGGAGGACTTCAAGCGAGGCATGACTAACTCCCCCTTCTTCTTATTCCCCAAATCATTCACTAACCTCCCCAAAGAGGTCAAGATCTGCTTGATATCTCTTAAGTTTCATCATTTGCCATATCATTGCCTAAGTAAAGATTTGCTTTGCTTAAAGATGCTTATATTTCTTATACAAGTCATTCTCTCCCCTTAATAGCCTAAGATTTACATACTTAGCACTCTCTCATCACATTTCATATTAACTACTAACTTTATTATGTAACTCCCTATCTATCTCCCCTCCCCCTACTAAAACTATGTTAGTAACTCCCCTATATTCTTATCCCTTCCTCTGGTTGAAATATAACCATAAAAATCACTTGGGAATTACTAAGTTTACATGAAACTTAGTAAGAACCCTCATTTTGCTCAAAAAATTGTCTTCCTAAGGTGTCTGGACTCCTTCCAAAACACAAAAACCCCCTTCAAATGCTATCGGACTCATTCCGATGCATCAAGAACCCTTCCAAAGCTTTAAAAGGCCTTTTCCGATCACATTAACCCTCCTCCGATGAGTTTTCCTCTCCTCTGACGCGATATCGCTATCGGAGGTCACAACATTCATTCATCGGCCCGTCCCCTTTTATATCTTCCCGATATCACTTTGTCGATGCGATCTCGCAATCAGCAGTCACAAGGTTTTCATACCTATATACATACGCCCCCCCCTCTCATCCGCCGATGCGATATTTCTATCGCATCCGAAAGCATATCGCATCGTGATCCATTCATTTCCACAATATTTCCCATTATCGCACAGCCGCATGCCTTGTCGCCTTTCCGAAATTGGCGATCGCTCCCATCGCATCACATATATAAAAGCCATTGCCCCCTATCTCGGCCAATTGCCGATCTCCGAGTTAATCCCCATCACCCTGCCACGTCACTACCATACTGGGACCCCCTGCTGACGTCATACTGACATCATGCTGACGTCATCACTAAAGAAAGGCGCGAAGGGCGTAAATCACAGCAAAGAGAGCCCGAAATGAAAAACTGAGGCAGTTTAAGAAAAAATGACCAAAATGGAAGGCTTCATATCACTCGTCTACCAAGAGGCCCGAAAATTTGCAGTTTTGACAGGATTTCTTCATTTATGTTCGTATTCAAATCGGCCAGTGCTGGTGGCATTCTAGAAGCCATGGAAATCATTTGCATTAGCCATTCTTGCCTTGAAAGGGCAGAAAAGGGGCGATTTGACAGTTTCAAACACGTCGAGGGAGAGAAAATGGCCCGATTCAAGTGTCAAAGAGTATTAGAGGAAAGATGAAGCCTTGATTAAATTAAAGAATATCAGTGAAGCGGCAAAGAGTATCAGATCGAAGCAGGCGAACATTAAAGGCACCCAAGAAAAGTCAAAGAAAGCGGTAAAGCCATTTAATGGCTCTCAGATCACAGTTAATGCACATCAAATCCACTCAAGAGTAGGGGATCAAAGCCCAAAGACAGTTATGGCTAAATGAACCGCACAGAGCCATTAGGACAGATTTCGACTCATTTTTTTTAGGAAGCTACCCCAGCGCAGTACTTAGATATCTTCTTGCATTAGTTCCACGACAAGATTAGATTAAAGAACTCATTTCCCTCAGATTTGTTTAAGATCTGTTGTAATGGATATTTTTAGATATTTCCCTATATAAACCACCCTAATTCATTGTTTAAAGGGTTGGTTGGTTGATTTTCTCCAGGAGAGACTCGCTCTATATACTTGATGTTTTCATTAATCAAAGACTGCTGAAAAGCTTGGAGGATGGACTGCCTGTTGTGTTATTAATGTTTTAAAGAATGAATATGGAATTCTTGTGCTACAACACGACTCAATAAGTGATTCCTACCTCTGTTTTTCATTGATAAATGCTCATACCATACATGTATCACCATCTAAAATAGCAGAAAAAATGAATAGCTTAGACTTTGTTTAACTGCACTCGATGCTCAATTTCTGTTGTTTGTTTATGTTTTCCTCTGAATTGGTAATGAATATGAATTCCCTTTGGCTTATATTTCTCCTAATTCACCCATGTTTGACAGTTACATAGGGATTCTTTACTGCCCCTAGATAGAGCTCATTCACCTTCCCTCTGTTAAGCTGAATAAGAGATTCTTAATTGCCTCTCATTCCTTAGCCTTCAATCCATCTCCATTTACCTCGAAAGTTGTTTCATGTGTGGCTATCCTGCTCCATATTCCTCTTGTGACCAAGAAAACGCACCAGCAGTCCCACTCCCTGACTCCATGCCCAATGGTTTGAAATTTTCATACTATACTTACCTCTCTACTTGGAAGCCTCATCCATCCCACCAAAACTCAAACAAAACCCCTTGAATTCAATAACTAGCCTAAAATCATCATCAACAAAGCTAAATCATTAAGAGAGAGCCCTCTCTGATTGCAGGTGGGCTAGAACCTGCAGTCCAAAGATTGGTTTGTGGTTACCTCGGTCGTATCCCTTAAGGAGCTTTGGGACAACCTGAGTGATAACATAATGGCGACTCCATTGGGGAACATCCCTAGATAATCTCACAAATCAATGCTAAAGCTCCATTGGGGAAGAATCTGACCTTCAAAAGGTTCTTTCTAACCCATTTTTCTTAGAAAGATCCCCAAAAAACAAGTTAGAAGCTGGCTCCTAAAAGGAATTCACGTTATACAAGGTCAAACCCAGACCCAAATCCCCCAGCTGCTTTTCAAAATCCCAATTTAATCCCAAGGAACCTCAGGAAGCTAGAGCGGAGAGAAGATTTTGCTGATTCTAGTCCTGAAACAGTCCAGCCAAGCTGTGTTCCAACCCCTGTCAAAGTTTTATTTCGTTCAAACCCTACTTCCCCTTGTTCATCATCCACCTCTCAAAGCACTCCTTCCACACCTCCATTCACTGCACATACTCCCATTACCACTATTATTACCGTTGTTCCACTTATCCCTGTGAATATGGCGAATAGATATGCTTCGTTACAGTTGCCTGCTAATCCAGGGGCTATGCCTCAGGATTACCAAACTAAAATCACATATTTCGATGGTACTGGTTCTTGCATAGCCCTTCAGCAGACTAAGAAAATGCAAGACTATTTTGAGAACTACGAGATAGATGATGATAGCGTGAGAATGAAGATTTTTGTCCAAAGCTTAACAGGAGATGTAAGACCCTGGTTTAGAAGCCTTGCTGCAAATTCCATAGCTAACCTAGAGGCCCTTTACCAAACATTTATCAACAGATGGGAGAAAAAGAAAGACCCCTTGCACATATCATCTGAATATGACACCATCAAAAGAGGCCCTCAAGAGTCCATCTTGGACTATTGTGAAAGATTCAATAATGTTTATAATGCAATAACACAGAACTTAAGACCTCCACCTGATCTTGCTTTATATAAATTCCCTGATGGTTTTGATACTGACATGGCTTATCAGTTAAGGGAAAGAGCCCCCCTAAACCCTTGCAGACATGAAAAATGTTGTTGTTAGCGTAGAGGCAAATCTAATCGCCAAAAGAAACAGAGCTAGAACCGAGAGAAGAACCACCTTTAAAGAGGAACCCTCAACCTTAGATCAAAAGTTGGATGCTATTATCAGTGGCATGCACAGGCTGGAAGATAGAGTGGAGAGTGTTGAGAGAAAATCATCATGGGAAGGACAACAACCTAATGCCATAAGGAACCCAAATTTCCAGAAAACTCAGTGGTTGAGGGGAAAGTACCCCTAGGGTCCTTTGGGTTAAGACTCTACCAGACTGAAAATTGCTTATTAAAAGAAACACACACACAGCCATTATCTTTACTGTAAGAAAATTCTAATGTTGAGGGTACGTACCTAAGGTCCTACGTTCGAGAAGGCCTTTAGGGTCCAAACCCTTCTTGGAGTTCCCTTCTTCTCCTTCGACCTGTGAAACAAACAAATCAAAGAACACGGCAGTACATCGACAAATACTTATACATAAACCATCTTCATGCTATAAAGTTAGTTATAAAAATCTTTGAGTAACTACTTGCATAAGAATTCAAAACATGAATCTCATAAGCATAAAGAAAGATTGTTTCGGGAACCAAGACGTGTTTCTTTATATAAAGGCAAGTAAAGTACATATAACGGAAAGATTTCACCTGAAACACCTTCAGCACGCTCCAAGCAAAGCTTCCTCCCGGATTCGTTCCAGCCTCAAGCCTCCAACAAGAGCTCCTTCCAAGCCTTACTCAATGGTGATATAAAGGATGCATGATCACCAATACACATGGAAACAAGGGTTTCCTATGCAAAGTGGGGGAAGTGCAGAAAGAACCAAGGACTTCAGACCTGGTCTAAGGGGAAAATCTCAGCATAATAATCTTGCTCTCTTTTCTCTCTCTCCCTTGGCCTTCCCTTTGATGTCTTTTTATACCATCTCCAAAGTAGTTTTTTAGTTAGGAGTTGGTTGGGAACAGTTGGGCCACGGGCACTAACAGGTGATCAGCAGGTAAAACCTGCGATCTCCGCCCGAAAATAAGGAATTATTTATTTTTTTAAGTGTTTTAATACATACACGCGGGTTGGGTATACACAGACCCGCGTGTACACGCGTTTAACTCAGGGCAATGTCGCGTATAAGGGATAAAACACTGTTTTTTAAATTTTAGGACTAGGTCTGGAAGGAGGGGTTGCCCTAGGCCATGAGTGCAGCATCACAAACCATAAGAGTGAGATTTGGAGCTATAATAGATGCCCCCTAATATATGAGGTCAGAAGGGGAACACGATGGCTGAAATATATTATGTAAGTACATGGAAAGGAAGTCTGTCGAGAAACCGAGGAGGACTTCACCAGAATTCAGCCTGCCAAGCCACCAAAAGGAGATCAGAAAGAAACACTGTCTAAGGCGGGCATACCCATGCTCAAAAAAAGTAAAGCATGTCTGCATATCAAGTACAAGCGGATCCACTAAGTATACAAGTATAAATGACTGGAAGATACATAATGGATCATCTGATCATAATGAGCAAGTACATGTCTGAATATCACATATAAGACTATCAATGATGCTGAAAGATGCAACGGATCACTGATATCAAAGACTGATCCCAAAAGGTACCAACTGAACATGATGGAATAGGATGGTACTACACTGCAAACTCAGATGCCAGCATATAGAATGTCGCCATGACTGACTGCAACATATAAGGTGGAGTGGTGTCAACTAGCAGCAACAGGAGCAACTGTCAAGTGAACCAATGAATGCTGATACAACCTGAGGTCTTTACCGACAACCGTGGTACATTTCTACACCATGGGAATAAATGATCTGAAGTCGACCATGTGAGAAATCGTTTGATTACCGGTCATTGATGTATACCGTTAACAAACGCGAGACTACTCACCGATAATGATAATGAGCGTCAAGGTACCCAGTACAATCTAACAAGTGTGAATAGATGAGCTGAAGTCGAACACCTGTAAGAATCTATCGATCAGGAGACAATGATGGTTTCCCACTGTCGATAGTGAGGAATTTGCCACTAATGACTGAAAACCCCAAGGTACTGCCAAATGGACTCTAGATCTTTGCCCCAGAGCAATGAGTCGAAGTCGATAGGGAAATATCCGCTAGAAGGAAGGCATTAAGGAATCCTCCATCAATCTAGCGCGAGTGTAACCCGTAGGCCAATAATGTGGAAGGAATCGAACGAAAAAGATGTAGTAACCCAACCGAAGTACGTTTCCGGCGTACACAAGATGTGGCTAGCGCACGGCAGAAACCCTCTGAACAAACCAATAATGAAAGCTGACACAGAGGCGAGGTATCCACCATTAGGGTCAAATGGAAACCAAGGTACTGCACGAATCCCAATGTGTGATAATGTATGCTGATGTCGAACACAAGGGAAACCACTCAATCAAAGACCCATGATACTGATCGATGCTGAGCACAAGGTGACCTATCAATAATGAAAATAGGGCCAGGGTGCGGCTCTAGGCTTGTCCTCAGAGCAAGGTGTCGTCGTCGATAAGGACAAGACCCGCCAGCAAGAAGTCAATGGGGACCTTCTCAAACCGGCACGAGTAAAGGACCAATATAGCTGATGTGATGATAGACATGATACTGACAACCAGGGATGGCCGACTGAAAAATGAGTCAAGAGACACCGCAGAGAGGCTGACTCAGGCTAACTTCCCTTGAACAAAAGCACGACTCAATGTGACTATGTGGCAGCATATGATGACTCTGTATAAGTTCGCCATGCAGGAGGCACGAACGAACCCTCCATATGATTGGAAGAGATAACCAATCGGGGGAGAACTGACTCAATAACAAGGTTATGGCATACCTAAGTCAAACTAAATACCACCCATGCGGAGGAGACTTTGTTTTGAGTGCTTTGTTCAAGGGCGACACGACTGACTCTAGCTGCCAACAATAAATGGAAATAATGTCCCTGTTCCCGCTCTTTTTTGGAATATTTAATTTTTTTGTCTTTTTCTGTTAAGCCGGAAAAAGAATAAAAGAATGCTATGGTATAGTGGAAAGAACGAGTGTCGGTGAAACAGATGATCTAGTTCCTAGGAAAGGAACGTTCCTATGCTCAATGCAGGGAGGTGAAAACTGGTCAGTGACACTTAGAGGTATGTTCCTTCCATGGATCAGGGTATGTCAAGTTGCAGAAGTCAAAGGTATGCAAGGTTGATTTTGCAGACGTCATGGTCAAAAGTTGGCTTAAACACGAGTCCAAGTGAAGCCGCCTCTAGGCCAAAAGGTGCAAATGGTCAACATGCAATGCAGAAGTACAACTCAACACACATAGGAGCCTCTAGGGTATAAGGCCAGAACGAAGCAAAGAAGCAAAGAGGAATGAGTCTTCAACGCATAAGTCATGGCGGGACTACAGAGGACTCCCGAGCCTACTGAAAACGAAGCAGCATGGGCAACAAATGTCAGTGTGGTGCTAACTACGATGCCCATGTAAAGGGATGGCTCTACCACCGTGTCATGATTTAAAGAATCGGCGAGTGAAAATGGCTTACGAACCATAACACGATGGGGTGGACCCTACGGCAGATGTATCGGTCATATGGAGGCTAGTATGCATAATGCAACGGAAAAATGGTGTCCCTAACCTATATGCCAGTGAAAACACGATACCTGCCATGACGGGTCAGTGGTCATGGAACCGTCTCGAACTGTCGAAAAATGTCCAAAATGTCCTGAAAAACAAACCAAACTCGGCATTCCAAGCTCCCAAGTTAAAAGTCACATGAGGCCAAACAAAATAAAATTTTGAAAAAATTTTGCATTTTCAAAACTTATAAAAGGCATTTTGGACTCACCATTTTCACCATTTGACTTGGAGAGCAAAAATTGTGGAGCAAAAGGAGCAAATTTCCCTGTGACGAATTCAACCGTTCAAACTTGCCGAAAACTTCCAGGTAAGCCTTAAACTTGTCTTGCAATTAATTGTGATAGTTTTTAGGAATTTTAGTTGATATTTTACCGTTGGATTTTTGCAAAAAATTCCTTCACGGCGTACACGCGGGTTGGCAATATTGAACTCGCGTATACGATGGCCCTACACACGACTGTGTATATAGGAACCCGCGTGTGCGCAGCGAACTAATTTTATAAACAAAACTAACGGATGAAAATGATTTTTTTCTTCCAGGATGACTATCACATGGTGTGAAAGAGAGCACTCAGCCGTGGATAATGAAGTCATGGGCAATGATGAAGCATTAGACACTCTACGGGGATGCGGGTTGCTTAAATTCTTCAAATTGCCAAATATGAAAGCGAACACGCGTCTGCTCGAGAGGCTCACTGATTATTGGGATGTCGATGAGGAAGCATTTGTGATTGATCAGATGCCACTCAGGATAGAAGTGGAAGACATATATTTTATCACGGGCCTTTCCCGAAGGGGAGAGGTAGTACATTCCCGGGGCAGGACACGGAATAGCCTCAGTGTAGATGACTATGTACAGATTTACTGCCCGGGTCATCGAAAAGTCGGGAGCCAGATCTCTATCCCACATGTGGCGAGTTTGTCACTCAGGATAATCTTGTTCACCATAGCTCGAGTGAACGGATCATCCTCACTACATCAGGCGTCACGGGTAACCATGAGCGTGGCAGTGGACTGTCTCACTACTGTGTTTGACTGGTGTACTCCTCTTTTGGCCAACATGAAGGAACAACTCACTTCTATCAGGAGGGGACAGACCAAGAACTTTGGGTTCGGAACCATCTTGTGCACTTTCTTCTTCGAGAAGGTTCCCGCACTCCGCCCCAGGGTAGCAGTTGCCATCAGTACCCCACGTGATCCACGCATGGGCCGGTGGGCTGACCTGATGAAACGTCTGGGGGGTGGGGAAGTCCCAAGGAATGCATTTGACGATGACTTCTTTACCTCGTGGGAGCAGCGAATCATCGCCATAGATGATTATCCCTATGCTGGGCTGGATTTCCGAGGAGATCCTGATCTAGTGTTACCACCGGATGTAGCATGGGGCGTGATTGGTAAGAATTTTTTTATTATTTTATGATTTTTTGGATTTTTCGAATATAATGATGAATTTCGAAAAATATTTTTTGATGAGATTCAAATGACTAATATGATGATCATGTTCCAGACATTGGGCCTGTACGACCAGATGGATTCCCACGGCATGGACGGCGTGGCCGAGGAGCCGAAGAGGCGGCTGCCGATACGGAACGAACCCTAAACAACGTCCAGCGACACTTGGCGAGACTGAGCTGCCGAGTACCGATGGCCGAGATAGAGGACCTTCCTCCGGATATGCAGCGTCATGTGGTTGGCATGCCACATGACTGGGTTCGCGTCTTTCGGTGCGTGGCCAACGCTATAGTGACATACTTAGAGGCTCATCCTGAGCCGAGGCGTTAGATATGCCTGACATGATTATGGGCATTTGAGTCCCAATTTTGTATATTTTTGGACACACATATGTACACTCGAGGTGCTTTATGACATATCTATATATATATATATATATATATATATATACAGTTTGACTTTTTGATGTATGATTTTATGATGATGAATGATTGATATGCCAGTCTAATGCTTGATTAGCGATAGAATCAGCTAACCAATTTTGAGATCTTGGAATGTGCAAATAATTAATGTAAATAAATGATCTTTGCAACAACCTCACCCTTAAATATTGGCGATATAATAATGGATCCCTAACCCGATAAATGTTATTTAATTGAGACACTATCAATTGAGAATCAAGATATACTACCAACGAGTCGATCCCATAAGAGATTGCCTCAGATAATAAATTGATAATAGCTGTATACTCGGCCATATTGTTTGAAGCAGGACCGATACATACGCCTCTCGATACCATCAATTGACCAGTTGGATAATAAAGTACCCAAGCTGCGGAAGCAAGATTCCGAGTGTGTCGACTAGCACCATCGGCGAACCCAAAATAGACCAAATCATCCATCAGCACCTGCTACAGCAGACCAAAAAGCACTGATATCAGAAAACGCTCGACGATATATGTATAAATATATACATAAAGTACAAAGAAGTCATTGCCCAGCCTAAACTAAGCAAAGTACTTCTTTAGGTAGAGCCCATTAGGGGCTCCGCCAACTTACTCCTACGGATGTTTATAGGTACGACGATCGAACCAATCAATATACTCTCTTTGGCAAATAAATGTGTTGGAGCCAAAGGAACCGTACAAACATCACTAGTCGAACTGGAGGACCGAGATTCTACTTCATGCACAGGGGAATGAAAGTGTAACCGACGATGTAAATCTTCCAAAGGTCGATCTACAGCCATCATTGCTTCGAATACCGCTTCATCCGATGGAAAAACAATATCCGAGCAATCCAATGCAGAGGTGGAATCAAGGGTCCGAAAATGAGCCACATCACCATCTATTTCTTTCCTAGAGGAAATAGTAGAATGGTTATCTACAGAGTTATCGATAGATTCACATCTAGGTTCTACTGTAGATATAAGAGATTCTATTCCACCCACCTTATCGTCACCTGATGTGGTCACAGATGAAGCTAAGGTTCTAGGATTCGAAGAATAAGGAGTTTGGACAAACTCTCTCCGTAAAGGATCCCTGGAGGATGAAATTGTGTCTATACCAGCTGTAGGAGGGGGAAGATTAAACGTACCCATCAATGAAGAGTACATCCCGACTCCTAGACTCTCGGTAGGCGGACGGGGGTTACCCACTAAAGGAATAGTAGAGTCAGAGTTTGCTTGAGGATCAACTGGACAATAGTCCAATTGGTCAACCTTAACGATTTTTCCCTCATGAGGAAAGCAAATGACACGAAACAGAGTCGAAACCACGGCATCCATCTTGTATACCCAGTTCCTTCCTAATAGGAGATTATAGTCTAGGTTAGCATCTATGACCTCTACTTCAATATTTACGACCTTTCCTCCAACACATATAGGAAAGGCCGGGATAATCCCGTATGGCCTGTGAGAGTGACCATCAAATGCTGTCAATAGGGTAGGTGAAGGAACAACCGACGGTGATCCAATGGCCTTCCAGCATGACATAGACATGACACACGTGGAAGCTCCCTCATCTACAACCGTCCGAAAAATATTCGTTTTCTGGTAGGTAGACTTTATCTGGAAAGCCATGTGATGAGGAAGTCTCTTTTTGACATTATTCATATCAAAAGTGAGAGCTAAAGAGTTACTTTGATCCACTGCCCCCATTGCCGATAGCAAGGCACTTCGTTGAGCAGGACATGACTGGAGAACCTCTAACGCGGACATAGCACATGGACTCTGGGCCAGATCCTCAAAAATGGAGTAATTCTGGGCTGCCCTAATATTAGAGTTGATAGTCGCGCGTTTAGCGGAACCTTTCGGCACCCGAGGTATAGTCTCAACAGAAGGTCGCTCAATATGAAGTGGGTTGTTAGTTTCGGGAACTGATTTACCCTTAGAAGTTTCACCTTCACCATAATCGCATGACCGTGTGGTCACATTAGCATGAGCACCCATCATGAAAACATTCGATGACTTGTCCCCTTCCTGGTTGCCCCCTGCGGAGGTACCAGGGTTTGAACTCGCGCCAGCAAGAAGTTGCTGCCCTTGGGGAAACAGGTTAGTTAACACAGCTTGCGAACTAGAAGTCCCTTGCTGTCCTAACAAGCACTGAGCGTCTTCAATCCTAAGGCAGAGATGAGTTAGATGGTCTCCACTGCATAACTTGCAAGGAAACTTAACTTTCTTTCTCGACTCATTTCCACCACCACCAGCGTTGTTGCCGGATTTATTTGCATCAGGCTTCCCATCCTGGTTCTTTTTCTTACCTCGTCCTTTCTTTTTCCCATTGGAATTTTGATTTCCTTTGGGGTTATCGGATTGGACGGCATTAATTGAAGAAGTTTGGGAAGCGGGAGGATTAGACAATGTGACTTGGTTGTTAGAAGCAGTTTGCAAAGACAACTGCTGCAATTGATTCAACAAGTTCACTGTAGTTGTGTCTACTGACCCGACGATACCATCCGCGTGCGGACTTGGCTTCGGCTTAGCTAAATCAACCTTAGATCCAGGAGCATCTGGCAAGTACTTTTGTAGGATCCCAAACTGAGAGTAGATCAATTCTAATTGCTGGGCCCTAAAAATGGCTTGCTCCTCAGAATAGACCCCAGACATGGAGACATCCTTGGAGATCTCGGGTTGTAAAGACTTCAAAAACCACTCGAGACGGTATTCCGGAGGAATTTCGGCTTTAATGAGCCTCTTTCTCCGTCTCCATTCCTGAATGTGATCGGAAATGTGGGTAGCCTTATCCTGACGAAAGGTGGCCAGAAGTTCAGTTCTGGCATCATAGCGGACAGGCAACTGGAAGTGATTTAAGAAAATATTGGCTAAGTCGGCGAACGATGTAAAGCTGCCCCCTGGCAACTCTATATACCACTTGGCCGCATTACCAGTCAAGGTGCGCTGAAAGAGTCTCAACCTAATCGAATCATCAATGAGGGAGTTGGATGAGCACCACAGATGGAACGTGGTTACGTGGTCGCCTAGGTCTTCACCACTCTTCCCTTCGAATTTTGGAATGTCCGAAGGGAGTTTGGTTGGGACCGGAGGCCAGGCCGGATTATACCTGATTGGGTCATTTGTTAACTTAGTGAGATCTGGCAAGTTTAACGTTGCCAGAAACGGAAGCCTAGGAGGATCTTGGGGATTCCACCCCGACTGGGCAGAACTCCCAAAGCTCTGAAAAGATTGTCCTAGAATTTGGGAGGCACCAGGCTGCCCAAAGTGACCAGTAGAACCGGCTGAACCAAAAGGCAAGCCTTGTGGTCCAGCAAAATTCGGAGTTTGACCAACTCCTACCGTATGAGGTTCAGAGGTACTTCTAATATAAACAAATTTTCCTTTTCTTTTCAGACTCCACACTCACAAAAACTAACAAAACTATATATGCCTAAAAAGAGATGCAAATCTATCCTAATGCAAGAACTATATGTGGATGCAAGGTTTAAAGACTACTCTAAAAACAAAGAAGGAAAGTTGCTGCCTTATCAAATTTGTCTTGCCACTAAAATGCTTAGATAGAAGATGATGTGTTACCAATCATTTCGTCCAAACAATAAAAACAAGTTCTAAGATAAACACAAAGCACTTTCACTTCGCAGAAAAGGAAATCAAATGAAAAGCAAGTTTAAGAAAGCAAAACTTAAAACTTTCAAAAGATATTCTTTCAATGAAGCCAAGAAGTCTTTTTCAAAGAATGCTCTCAAAAATACTGACACCAGTGATTGATGAATAGGCAACCAAACACTTTTGTGAACTGACACCTTTCAAATGATGAAAACTCAACAAAAATAAATGCGTTTGAAATCGCTCATGACAATCAAAAGCAGCAATGAAAGTCCAAAAGATCAAAAGACAAGTTTCAAGAAAATGGTAACAAACAACTTTCCCGAAACTAAGGAGCAAATGGTCACAAAAATGGTTTCGTTAAGCAAACAAAAGGTCACCAAAACAAAATGAACACAAAGATTGAATCCAATCTTCCTACCTTGCCAAAACAGAGTAGTCAAGATTCTTAACCAGAAATCTTGTGTGTCAAAAAACAATGACGCTTGCAATCAACGAAAACAAGACTAATACTCCTTATAACTAGAGAGAGTTCAGAACAAGATGCCCCCTGTCAAACAGAGGACTGTTACTGGAAAATGACTGCTTCAAACTGACCCAAACCACTAGACAGACATTCAGCAAAAAGAAAATTTATAAATCTTGAAAATTATATAATATACGCGCCTGCAGTGATGTGCAGAATGCATGTACACGCGACTGTAACTGAGGAAACTTGCGTATACGCGGGTTCACTTAGTACAACTTGCGTATATATGCTTCTGTAATCCAGCAAAACAGCGTATCTGAAGATTTTCAAGAAAAATAAAAAATACAGACTGAAAAAACTGGAAAAGCTTAGAGTTCAAGAACAGATCAGACAGTCAGAGCCAGCAAACAGAGAGGCTGAGCCTTGATTGGCTTGAAGACTACCCAAACTAGGAACAACAAGAGTGTTTTTCCCCAGTGGAGTCGCCAATTCTGGTTGAGGGGAAAGTACCCCTAGGGTCCTTTGGGTTAAGACTCTACCAGACTAAAAATTGCTTATTCAAAGAAACACACACACAGCCATTATCTTTACTGTAAGCAAATTCTAATGTTGAGGGTACGTACCTAAGGTCCTACATTCGAGAAGGCCTTTAGGGTCCAAACCCTTCTTAGAGTTCCCTTCTTCTCCTTCGACCTGTGAAACAAACAAATCAAAGAACACAGCAGTACATCGACAAATACTTATACATAAACCATCTTCATGCTATAAAGTTAGTTATAAAAATCTTTGAGTAACTACTTGCATAAGAATTCAAAACATGAATCTCATAAGCATAAAGAAAGATTTTTTCGGGAACCAAGATGTGTTTCTTTATATAAAGGCAAGTAAAGTACATATAACGGAAAGATTTCACCTGAAACACCTTCAGCAGGCTCCAAGGAAAGCTTCCTCCCGGATTCGTTCCAGCCTCAAGCCTCCAACAAGAGCTCCTTCCAAGCCTTACTCAATGGTGATATAAAGGATGCATGATCACCAATACACATGGAAACAAGGGTTTCCTATGCATAGTGGGGGAAGTGCAGAAAGCACCAAGGACTTCAGACCTGGTCTAAGGGGAAAATCTCAGCATAATAATCTTGCTCTCTTTTCTCTCTCTCCCTTGGCCTTCCCTTTGATGTCTTTTTATACCATCTCCAAAGTAGTTTTTTAGTTAGGAGTTGGTTGGGAACAGTTGGGCCACGGGCACTAACAGGTGATCAGCAGGTAAAACCCGCGATCTCCACCCGAAAATAAGGAATTATTTATTTTTTTAAGCGTTTTAATACATACACGCAGGTTGGGTATACACAGACCCGCGTGTACACGTGTTTAACTCAGGTCAATGTCGCGTATAAGGGATAAAACACTGTTTTTTAAATTTTAGGACCAGGTCTGGAAGGAGGGGTTGCCCTAGGCCATGAGTGCAACATCACAAACCATAAGAGTGAGATTTGGAGCTATAACACTCAGAACAAAAATGCTGGTAGGTCTAGCCCAGACCATGATGTAAGGCCTCCTTTTCATGAAAATTATGTTGAAGCATCTACATCTAGTGAGCACACAGAAGACACTCACATGAACTTGGTGGATTTGAAGGCTGAGCAACAAATTTTCCTAACCCAAGCAGACCAAGATGAGCATGACTTTAATCAATTTCAAACTAAGTCTGGTGAGTCTTTTGACTTTAAACAGGGTTATGATTCAGTTGTTTATGAGGTCCACAAACAGTATAATCTGAGGACAAGAACCATAGATGTGCCCGAAAAAGTTAAACCAGGTGATACCAAACAGCCTAAGAAGATCAAAGAAAAGGCTGCCCTCATAGAAACTGTTGATAAAACAATTCCAAATCCAAAGGATGTCACCATAGAGGATGTCACAGACACGCAGTCCTCTAATGATCACTCTCTACCACCTTCTTCCTCGAAAGAGAACTCGAACAGCGTTCCAAAAAGCCCTCCTAAAATTGAAAAACCGCAAGCAATCACTTCCCATAACGCTGATAAAGAAGACCAAATTGTTGATACTCGAATGGAAAAAGGGAAGCCTGCCTCTCACAATACTAAAACCCAATATGAAAAAGCATTTGATTTAGAGGCAGAAATAGGTAAATTGAAGATATCTATCCCTCTCTCGGAACTTGCCAAACATGATGTGTATAGGAAACAAATTCAAAGATCACTTCAAATGCCAAAGGTCAAGGATGATGTGAATGTTCCAGATGATACCCCTGAACTGTTGTTCGGTCCAGAAGTTAATGGAAAATCAACATATGGATCTGTTCTACCCTTTTATGTCAGTTTACACATACATGACAAAGTCTTGCACAATGCTATGTTTGACTCAGGTGCCTCACACAATCTTATGCCCAAAGCTGTAATGGAGAAGCTAAACCTTGATGTTACTAGGCCATACAAAGATCTATTCTCCTTTGACTCAAGTCAAGTCAAGTGTTTAGGCCTCATCAAAGACTTATGTGTCTCCTTAGTCCAATATCCCAACAAGACAATCCTCATGGATGTGGTGGTTGCTGACATTCCACCAAAGTATGGCATGCTATTGTCAAGATCTTGGGGAGAAAAACTCCAAGGATCTCTCCAACTAGACCTCTCTTACGCCACTATATCTGTCTTTGGGCAACCAAAGAGACTGTACAGAGAGACACTGATGAAATATGTGTTAACTAGTGAGGACAAGCCCCAAAATTTTCCTATTTATTCAATCCATTCTGATATGGATTCTTTTATTTTATTTAATGATGAAACAAGTCCTCCCACTGATGATAAGCCATTGGCTTTAGAACTGGACACACATATCAATGAAGAATCGGTTGCCCATACTGATGAAACTGTCAAAACAACCAAGGCAACCGGCATACAAGAAGAACCTCCCCAAATATAAAATTCAAATCTGCCCCCTGCAAGAATGACTGAAACTCTTGATACCAACCACAAGCAAGAAATCACATGGTATTTAGAGTTTGATGGTTTTGTCAACAAGTTAGGAGCGGGGGCAGGTGTATAGATTCACAATACACATAACAATCATGCAGAAGGCCATGCCTACAGATTGAATTTCAAATGCACCAACAACATGGCAGAGTATGAGGATCTCCTTTTAGGCCTCAAACTGCTCAAAGCTCTAGGAGCTGCAAAAGTGTCCATTCTAGGTGACTCTGATTTAATCATACAACAAATGAGAGGCAACTTTGTCACTAATGACAATATAATGAGGGCATATAGGACTACTGCCACTAATATACTCAATGCATTCACCAAATCCAAGCTTGCCAAGATCTCAAGAGATCATAACATTCATGCACACAGCCTAGCCACTTTTGCTAGTACATGCAAGCTTCCCTTTGAGCCAAATCACCATTTCACTGCCGAGATAAAACATAGGCCTGCTATTCTAAATAACGTTAAAGATTGGCAAGTATTCGAAAATGATGCCCAAATTAACAATTTCCTCACTCTTGAGCATGAGTTTTCAAATATTAACATTGACATGGATGCTATGACGGATGAACAACGGCAAACAAATGAAAATCAACAGGTTGTAACCACTGTAACAGCCAAACAAATGCTAAACCCAACTGTTTTTGACAATGCAAACATAGAAGAGCTGAAACAGATGCATTTGGAGGAAATAGCTGAAACAAAGGCCGAGATCATTGATCTAAAAGATAACTTTCTCCCTGCTGGCCTCACTCTGTTAGAAGATATTTTTGATGCAAATGATGTGCCCAAAAAAACAAAAAATGCAACCCTTAAACGCCGCCATAGAAGAACACAACATTGGGACAGCAGAGAAGCCCAAACTGATCAAACTATCTCAATCTTTGCCACACGATCAAAAGCCCAAATATGTTGATTTGTTCAAAGAATTCCAAGATGTATTTGCTTGGAGTTATGAGGACTTGAAGTCCTATGACACCTCAGTGATCCAACACACCATTCCCTTAAAACCAAATCAAAAGACCTTCAAACAGAAACTAAGGAGAATCAATCCTGTGCTTCTCCCTTTGATTGAAAAGGAAGTGAAAAGAATGTTTGAAGCAGGTATCATAGCACCCATCAGATTTTCTGAATGGGTATCCAATCTTGTTCCCACAAGAAAGAAGACATGTGAGATTAGGCTATGTATAGATCTAAGAAATTTAAACCAAGTCTCCCTAAAAGACCACTACCCCTTGCCAAAAATGGACCACATCCTACAAAGAGTAGTGGGGTCATCTAGAATCTCTTTGCTAGATGGCTTTTCAGGTTTCAATCAAATACTAGTTCACCCGTATGACCAAGACAAGACAGCCTTTACCACACCGTGGGGAACATTTAAGTATGTGAAGATGCCTTTCGAACTTAAAAACGCTGGTGCTACCTTTCAAAGGGCAATGAATATTGCATTTGCCAAGGAAATACATGATTTCCTAGTTGTCTACCTCGATGACTTAACCCCTTTCTCCAAATCTGATCAAGAGCACCTAAAACATTTGAGGCAGATATTCATGACATGTAGGAAATATGGCATTTCCTTGAACCCTAAGAAGTCTCTCTTTGGCCTTCAAGAAGGTAAATTACTAGGCCATATCATCTCAAAATATGGGATTAGAATTGATCCTGAAAGAATTCAAGCTATCCTTTAGATCCCTTTTCCAAGAAATATAAAAGAGTTGCAGGCATTCCTTGGAAAGATCAATTTCCTAAGGAGATTTATCCCAAACCTAGCCAAACTGATAAGACTGTTGAGCAACATGTTAAAAAAGGATGCCAAGGTAAAATGGTCTCTTGAAACCAAGCAAGCCTTTGAGAGTATCAAAGCTACCTTAACCCAAGCCCCTGTCCTCACAAGTCCACAATTTGACAAAGATTTTATCATTTTTTCTTTTGCATCTGAACACACCATAGCTGCTGTCCTTTTGCAAAAGGATGATCAAGGAAATGAAAATCCAATTGCTTTTTTCATCCAAGCCTTAAGAGATGCTCCTTTGAAGTACCAAATCATGGAGAAGCAGGCCTATGCCCTTGTTAAAGCAATCAAAGATTTCCGAGTTTACATTTTATATTCACATGTGATTGCCTATGTCCCAAATGCTGTTGTAAAAAACATATTAACCCAAGAGGGGATAGAAGGCAAAAGAGGCAAGTGGATTGCTAACATCCTTGAGTATGACATAGAAATAAAACCAACCAAGCTCATAAAGGGACAAGGTTTAGCCAAACTGATGTCCGAAACAAACTTTCAAGCATTGGACATTAACCAACTGGACAATGAACAGGAGCTGGCGACTCCACAGATCAGTGAAACCTTTTTGCAATCTCCATGGTATGCTGATATATGCTTTGTATTGTTAAACCTGTTTTCTCCCACAGGATTGTCCAGAACCAAGAAAAGATTTGTAAAAATGAAGGTTTTAAAGTTTTGTGTCTTAGATGGTGCATTATTCTGGAAAAAACATGAAGGCATATTGCTAAATTGTTTAACCATGAATAAAACTAACAATGTCATGAAAGAATTCCATGCAGGGGACTGTGGAGGACACTTATACTGGAAGTCCACTGCCGACAAGATACTAAGGGCTGGTTTCTATTGGCCCTCTTTGTTTGCAGATGTAAAGAAGTTTGCTATCTCATGTCATAAATGCCAAATCTTTGAGGGCAAAAGAAAGCTGTTACCTTTGCCTCTTAAGCCCATTTCAACCGAGAAGCCCTTTCAACAATGGGGTCTTGACTTCATTGGAGAAATCCACCCCTCTTCCTCAGGCCAGCACAAGTGGATTTTAACAGCCACCGACTATTTCACCAAGTGGATTGAGGCCATCCCATGTAGGCAAGCCAATGATACCACCATTATCCAATTCCTTGAGTGCAATATCCTTTCTAGATTTGGCTGCCCTGAGAAGATCATTACTGACAACGCTGCTGCCTTCAAATCCAAAAAGATGATCAATTTTTGCCATAAATTTCACATTACCTTGGGCCATTCCACAGCCTATTACCCTCAAGGTAATGGCTTGGCCAAGTCATCTAACAAGAGCCTGATTAATATTATCAAGAAGATCTTAGAAGAAAACAAGAAGAACTGGCACAAAAAGCTCACAAATGCCCTATGGGCAGACAGACTTTCAACAAAGAAATCCATTGGGATGAGCCCTTATGAACTAGTGTATGGCATGGAGGCCAAGTTTCCATCTTCTTTGGGTATTTCCATTATCAAGTTGTTACAAGAAGTCCAGGCAGAACCAAATGATATTCAAAGAAGAATAAATCAGACCATTCATCTCCAGCAAACCAGAGAGCATGTGTATGACAGAGCTCAAATTGTGCAAGAGAGGCTAAAGAAAGCATTTGACAAAAGGACTAAGGCTGAGGATTTCTTTATTGGCGATAAAGTGTTAAGGTGGGACTCACGAAGAGAAAACAAGGGAAAGCATGCAAAATTTGATTTTCTATGGAAAGGCCCATTGGCTATCAGTGTTGTGCAAGGAAATAACACATATTTTCTCAAAACTACAGATGACAGCACAGTGGAAGACGGCCCTGTAAATGGCCAAATGTTGAAACATTATCGAGATCCCTTTTAAAGGGATACAATGCCCCTGTGTATATATTTGTATATTAGTATTTGTATATATGTCGGCGCTTTCCTGTTTTATGTTTATATAAGCAATCTGATTGCTTGGAACGAAGCAGCGTTATTACATCAAATCAAATTCAGTTAGAAGTGCTACAATCAAGCTTCCCACTTCAGTCAATAGTATCAAAACAGAGGAGCATTTTTAGGTTTCATATCAGCACCCTGGTCAAAGCAAAAACAAAGGAAATACATCAGCTTTGATCCATGTTTTGAGACTACTTCAAAGGGCAACACTCAGGAAACATTGTACATAACTTCAAGCACGGAGAAGAAAGCAGGCGACACTATAGAGTTCACAGCAATTCAGTTGAGGAGAGTGTTGTTCAGATCTCAAAACTCCAGTCTTTTAGTAACCAACGAAGAATTGTTTTCAGTTCCACAGCAACAATAGAAGATCAAGGCAGTCTGACCTGCTGTTCTTGGCTTTTCACAAGGAAAAGCCATCCCCAAGTGGAGCCACTGTTAGCCTCCTGCTGCAGCAGGTATTCATCTTTCATGATCGACATTTTTTCATGCCAAATATGTCATACTTTGCATGCTGCAACGTTCCATATTTGCTACAGAGGCCAAAGAAGTGTCCATGAGAGCATGCTAGTCTAAGTGCCACTGCTATGATCCATTTTTGATGAGTTGATCCATTTTTGATGAGTTTCCAGTTAAGGGAGGGCCAAACAGCTTAATCTTGGTCTCCCTAGGTTTCAATTTCCCGTTGTAGAATATAGAGAATAATTACCTGTCCAAACAGCTTAATCTTGGAAGATTTGTAGATATGTAGAGAAACAAGGGTGCTCAAACACTTAATCTGAGCCCCTGGATGAAATAAGTGTAGATGTAGATAGGAGGACAGTAAGAAGAAAAGAATGAAAGCTGGGTATTCTAGTTCAAGTGCACCCAAACCAAAAGAAGAGAAAATGCTAGGTGAGTAGGCCGGGTAGGTAGTTTTGGTGGTTGCAGAATCATGGCTTGTGACCCATTTTTATCTTTGCCAGTGTCATATCTGTTCAGATCACAAATGCAAGGCAATTTTCCCTTGGAGGACTTCAAGTGAGGCATGACTAACTCCCCCTTCTTCTTATTCCCCAAATCATTCACTAACCTCCCCAAAGAGGTCAATATCTGCTTGATATCTCTTAAGTTTCATCATTTGCCATATCATTGCCTAAGTAAAGATCTTCTTTGCTTAAAGATGCTTATATTTCTTATACAAGTCATTCTCTCCCCTTAATAGCCTAAGATTTACATACTTAGCGCTCTCTCATCACATTTCATATTAACTACTAACTTTATTATGTAACTCCCTATCTATCTCCCCTCCCCCTACTAAAACTATGTTAGTAACTCCCCTATATTCTTATCCCTTCCTCTGGTTGAAATATAACCATAAAAATCGCTTGGGAATTACTAAGTTTACATGAAACTTAGTAAGAACCCTCATTTTTCTCAAAAAACCGTCTTCCTAAGGTGTCTGGAATCCTTCCAAAACACAAAAACCCCCTTCAAATGCCATCGAACTCATTCTGATGCATCAAGAACCCTTCCAAAGCTTTAAAAGGCCTTTTCCGATCACATTAACCCTCCTCTGATGAGTTTTCCTCTCCTCTGACGCGATATCGCTGTCGGAGGTCGCAGCATTCATTCCTCGGCCCGTCCCCTTTTATATCTTTCCGATATCACTTCGCCGATGCGATCTCGCGATCGGCAGTCGCAAGGTTTTCCTACCTATATACATACGCCCCCCCTCTCATCCGCCAATGCGATATTGCTATCGCATCCGAAAGCATATCGCATCGCGATCCATTCATTTCCGCAATATTTCCCATTATCGCACAGCCGCATGGCTTGTCGCCTTTCCGAAATCGGCGATCGCTCCCATCACATCACATATATAAAAGCCATTGCCCCCTATCCCAGCCGATTGTCGATCTCTGAGTTAATCCCCATCACCTTGCCACGTCACTACCGTACTGGGACCCCCTTCTGACGTCATACTGACATCATGCTGACGTCATCACTAAAGAAAGGCACGAAGGGTGCAAATCACAGCAAAGAGAGCTTGGAATGAAAAACTGAGGCAGTTTTCGATGCGCGATTAGCGCTTTAGCGCATCGCTAAGAAAAAATGACCAAAATGGAAGGCTTCATATCGCTCGTCTACCAAGAGACCCGAAAATTCACAGTTTTGACAGGATTTCTTCATTTATGTTCATATTCAAATCAGCCAGTGCCGGTGGCATTCCAGAAGCCACAGAAATCATTTGCATTAGCCATTCTTGCCTTGAAAGGGCAGAAAAGGGGCGATTTGACAGTTTCAAACACGTCAAGGGAGAGAAAATGGCCCGATTCAAGTGTCAAAGAGTATCAGAGGAAAGATGAAGCCTTGATTAAATTAAAGAATATCAGTGAAGCGGCAAAGAGTATCAGATCGAAGTGGGCAAGCATTAAAGGCCCCCAAGAAAAGTCAAAGAAAGTGGTAAAGCCATTTAAGGGCTCTCATATCACAGTTAATGCACATCAAAGCCACTCAAGTGCAGGGGATCAAAGCCGAAAGCACAGTTATGGCCAAATGAACCGTACAGAGCCATAAGGACAGATTTCGACTCATTTTTTTGAGGCAGCTGCCCCAGCGCAGCACTTAGATATCTTCTTGCATTAATTCCACGACAAGATTAGATTAAAGAACTCATTTCCCTCAGATCTTTTTAAGATCTGCTATAATGGATATTTTTAGATATTTCCCTATATAAACCACCCTAATTCATTGTTTAAAGGGTTGGTTGGTTGTTTTTCTCCAGGAGAGACTCACTCTATATGCTTGATGTTTTCATTAATCAAAGGCTGCTGAAAAGCTTGGAGGATGGACTGCCTGCTGTGTTATTAATGTTTTAAAGAATGAATATGGAATTCTTGTGTTGCAACACAACTCAATAAGTGATTCCTACCTCTGTTTTTCATTAATAAATGCTCATATCATACATGTATCGCCATCTAAAATAGCAAAAAAGATGAATAGCTTAGACTTTGTTTAACTGCACTCTATGCTCAATTTCTTCTATTTCTTTATGTTTTCCTCTGAATTGGTAATGAATATGAATTCCCTTTGGCTCATATTTCTCCTAATTCACCCATGTTTGACAGTTATCTAGGGATTCTTTACTGCCCCTAGATAGAGCTCATTCACCTTCCCTCTGTTAAGCTGAATAAGAGATTCTTAATTGCCTCTCATTCCTTAGCCTTCAATCCATCTCCATTTACCTCGAAAGTTGTTTCATGTGTGGCTATCCTGCTCCATATTCCTCTTGTGACCAAGAAAACGCACCAGCAGTTCCACTCCTTGCCTCCATGCCCAATGGTTTGAAATTTTCATACTATACTTACCTCTCTACTTGGAAGCCTCATCCATCCCACCAAAAATCAAACAAAACCCCTTGAACTCAATAACTAGCCTAAAATCATCATCAACAAAGCTAAATCATTAAGAGAGAGCCCTCTCTGATTGCAGGTGGGCTAGAACGTGCAGTCCAAAGATTGGTTTGTGGTTACCTCAGCCATATCCCTTAAGGAGCTTTGGGACAACCTGAGTGATAACGAGATGGACATCTTGTAGTGATAGGTGGCAGCCCTATGTGCCCTATGTTGGTCTTCATCAGAGCAGCGCAAGAAGACCATAGTGGACTGAAGTCCCTCAGTGGCTGAGGAGAAGCAGTGGGCACTTGAGAGTTGTTCACAAGTCAAGCTATGAACAACTCAACAGGAGTCTCAATGTGTTGTGCCCTTAATGGATTAAGGCACAACTAGTGATAATATTGATAGCTCAGATTTAGTGGCCAAATCGACTTGGAGCATTGATAGAGGCAGGAGTTGCAGATCGAGAGCTGAAGGATTTGGAAAGTAGAGTGTATGACCAAGGCAATTGTGAGGAGATATACAACAAATATACGATTAAAGTATCTTGTTTAGGGCAGATTGGTCGTTAATGTACTGACACCAAGCTCCATTTTTGTATCTTGTACTAGTGGATATATGGGGGCCACTATCCCTCATATGGGAGCCCTAAACTGTTGTATTATTTAGTTTGATTAATATAATGAAGTTGGGTTAAAAAATGTAAAAATTTGTCCATATTTTGTGTGTGTGTGATTTACTGTTGTTTATATTTTGTTGTGCAAAGTAGTTATGTTGAGATTCCTAATTTGGTCGTGTCAAATATTTTAAGATTCTATCCTAGACCTAAGGTCGTGGAAAATCAACACTTGGTAATTATTGAGTTGAGCACCTCATTTCATTTATATATTTGAGGAAGCTCAATGATATTATGGTTGATTCTCTTGTGCCTGGAGTGAGTGTGAGTTTGGACAATTGTATGCAAGTTGTGTGAGTTATCTAATGCATAATTTCTGAAGCAATTTGCAAGGTTGTAGCAGTAACCAGAATATGTTTCATCCATCATGTTTGTGTAATGAGTGGGAATATGAAGTGTGGATTGGAGAAGTATTTTGTTTTTTATTGTGAGCTTTGAAGATATGTTGTTGTGGTGCTCATGTTGACTAGTTCTTAGTTCCAGTCTAAATTATTTTGAAATGAGAACCACATAGAGGAGTGGAGTGGAGGAATTCCGTGAAATAAATATAAGTGAGTAGTTTTATCAATCCAATGGTAGTTGGATAGTTTGTCAAAAACTAGGTGAGGCTCATTGGTCATGGTGGATTCCAACATATTGAAGTTTGTAGAGTCAATTGATAGCTTAGGAGTAATTGAGTGAGGATCATTGATCGTGGTGGCCTTCACCAGATGGAAATATGTAGATCCACATGAGAAAGAGTCTTCATTTGATAGTATTCATGTATGCTCTATGTAAATAATTTTCTTGACATAATAGAATATTTGAGCAACACGGCAGCAACAGGAGGTTTGTTTACCTGGAGAGGGCTTTCCACTAGAAATATGTGTGTCTATTTTGTTGATTTCTTTCATGGTTTTGTTTGTGTTTGATGCTCTAATATTTTCTTATGTGCTTCAATTTCTGCATGGTTTAAATGAATAATAATTTGGAGAAAAATTTTATAAGTGTCTACACTACCGATTCACCCCCTCTCTTAGTAGTGATCTAGTTTCCAACATTACAAAATGAAGAAGCTACAAGAATTTATGAGTAAGCACTCAACATAAACAAATGAGGCTATACCATGATGTTGACTTTAAAAATTGGGGTGATATATGTTTTTTTAAAGTTTCTTCTTGAAAAAATAAATATATTGGGAGATTACAAGACCAATCCATGTTAAGATTTACCACATTTTTTCATGTTTCATATTGGAAGCATTTGATTATTTCATTGATATAGTGAATCAAGAATGAATAATTTGTTTCAAAGAAAGAAACTTATAGTGGTTGTATGTAATGTCTATATTATAAGATAATTTTTTATTTTAAGCCTTTGCATATATTATCAAGGAGTATCAAGGGGATTAGAGAGTTAGGGGAAGTTTTCATGATCTTAGAGGAACTTTAGTTATCTCCTATTCTTGAGGACTTGACCAATTTTCAAACAACATGGTAGAAGCACAATGCCCTTTTGTGTGGATTAAATCTAGCAAAGGAAACAAATATTAAATCCCTCTTAGTCCTCAATTAATTGATGATAGTATTAAGATAATTATAAGCATGTCTACCACTGAGGGGAAAAAACCAAAAAAATATTATTTCTTGGAATAAGAAGGAATCCAACTCTTTCATAAAAGTCTCTTAATATAACATTTTATGATACTTGAATGAAGAAATTTATCAGCCAAATGAGTGTTGGAATATAATCCTAACAACTACATTTATTTTTTAGCCTAAGTATCCTTGACTTAGCCACATGCACTAAAAATCATGTTCACACTTGGTTTTTGGTAAACTAGCTTAGTGGACCAACTTTCCCTTGTTTTTTACCTTTAAAGGCTTAATATTATAGAAATATTGGTCCAACCACTTTCCTAAACCATTTAGACATCTAATTGCATGTTCACACCTAACAACACCTCATCCACTTGAGTTATTTGAGAATTGGCGCCCCACATGAAGATTCCCCCTTAAATCAAGGGATTTGGTCCCCCGGACCAATTTAGCATGTTTTAAAGTTGCCTTTCTTGGGAAATGTACCACTCCTCATGATTTCCTCGTGGTGGATAGTTGGCATAGGTTTTCTTGAGTCATTGTTGCTATTTTAGGCCTCCCTTTAGCTTTTCTTAGCCTTTTCTAGTTTTTTACTAGGTTTTTTCTAGTTTTCTAGATTCGGCAATTTCTATATAACCACCTCCCTTTGGGATTAGAGGTTTGGTTGCTCATGTATTACTATTGTTCATTAATTTAATACATTGATTTTATGGAGAAAATTATTTCTCTCCTCTCTTGAATATCAGTAAATTACTTGTGTTTAATTTAACTAGAATTCTAGATCTATCGGAGTTTCTGCAGGAATTCTACATGGTATCGGAGCTAGTTCGAATGTAGTGGATTGTACATGGTTTTATTTGCAGGTATAGATCATTAGGAGCCACAGCAAGCAGCAATGGATCATCTCTCTTATCCCACAAAACTTGTTCTAAATCCTTTCAATTACTTCGAATGGAAGACAAAGATCACTCTGCTCCTCCGAAGCAAAGGGCTTTGTAGGGTAACAATGCGAACGGAGACTGAACCGACTTCTGCAGCGGAGAAGATCAAGTATTTCAATAAATTAGATGAATAAATTGGGCTGATATGCCTATCAATTTCCTGAGAACTCCTCTTTCATGTCAACGGAGCCACTACTCCCGATGCGGTCTAGACCACATTGGAAGGACTATTCGGCAAGCAGGATGAAATGAGTGTGCATCAACTGGAGAATGAACTCATATCCCTTCATCCAAATAATTTCAACAACCTAAAAGAATACTTCACCAAGTTTAAATCCCTCCTTGTTGAACTTGATGCATGTGAAGTCAAGAAAGAGGAGATCAACTCATCCTTTCAATTCTCTCGAAATTAGTCCCTGAATATTCCGTATTTGTATCGTCTTTTCAAGCATCTAAACTGACTCAGGAAAAATGGAAAATTCCTCCATTGAATGATGTCATTGTAGCATTGACTCAAGAGAAATATAAGCTAGTCCAAATGGGTGCCATCAAGCATTCAAAGAACCAAGCACTTGTGGCTACTGATGCTCTAGAAAAGCAAAAAGGGAAGGGTAAATTTAATGAATTAAAGAAGGAGAGACCTGTATAATCTTCAGAGAGCTCTTATTTTCCTAATGGTAAGAAGAAGAATGAAAGAACACTTTGCAGCTACTGTTCCAAAGGTTTTCATCCCAAAGAAAATTGCATGAGGAAAAAAATCGATGAGATGGATAAGCAATTGCGGCAGCACAATCTCACCATGCCCGAGAATGCAAAGAAGAAAGATGATAACATAACAGGAGATGGGAGAGGGAGAGAATGAAATGGTCATGCTTTAGTGTCTGTCACATCCACTCCATTAGCTTAGATCCTTGATTCAAGTGCATTGAACCATATGGCTTTGTCAAATGATGATTTTTCCTCGATCGAAGAAAGCACCAAATCCCCAATTAACTTGGGAGATGCCACACCCGCAAAGGTGTGCGGAGACGGAATTGTAGACCTTGAAGGGGGCTGCTTCACAAATGTGCTTCATGTTCTCTAGTTGTCTGCAAATCTTCTCTCGATATATCAGATCACTTATTCCGGCTCTAGAAGGAAGGTGGAGTTCACTCTAGACTCTATAGTGATTTTCGACATTTCCACAGGCTTACAGCTTGCACATGGAATCGCAGATCACGGTTCTCGTTTGTATTTCTTCTCCCACTTTGTTCCTAAACATATTAGCACTGTATTTCTGTCACAATCTAATGATATTAGTAGGTTATAGCATGAAATATTTGGCCATCTAAACTATAAGTACTTGTTATAGACATTTTTGGGCACTGCAACCCCAATCATAAATGTCTGTAATCCAAGGGCTCCTAAGTCCCTAAAAGTGTTGTTCCAACCCCTAAAAGAACAAGGTCAACTAATTACAGCATCTCCCAGAAGTTCTCCATGAAAAACTACTTAGAACTGGTCAAAACTGGACCATCTCACCTGCTCCATGGTCAAAGTGTGCTGCATCCCACCTAAATGCACACGGGAGGTGTGATGCATACTGAAAATCCCTTCTATGGGGTGCGATGGGCAAGAGTGGACAAATGGCAGAGTCAATTTGCGAGGTGGAAGATCATGGAATCTTCCAGACACTTCTCCTGTGACACTTGCCTCTCTGCATTCGCCCAGGGATGAGTAAGAGATCATCAATCTCCAAGTGGAATCAAGAACTATCAGAGAGAGGACACTAATCAAATCTCAGAAGCTGACTCACCCCCCTTGCAAATATCTATATATGGATCCCTCATCCCAGAGATCCAGAGGCTGGAATTTTGTATCTTGTAAGGAAGTGCTGTTGGTTTCTTGGTGTAACATCATAGTGTTGGGTGATCTAAGCTTTTCATGAGGTGAAGAAGGGCTTTCTTGCTGAGAGGATGACGCTGGGTCAGAACAATTGGTTGTAATCCTCTTTGCTATTCTTGATTATTAATAAAGCTATTCAAGTTTTCCTCCACATTCTTGTATGATTGATGATATATGCATTTGTGTGGTCAATATATATCTAGTCCTATATTGTTTATGATAGTAGATCTCTGTTCTTGGATAGTGTTATGCTACTTTGATTCTACAGGTGCTCTTTGAAGCTAGATAGACGAGGAAGCGAGTGGAAAAAATCTACTAGAAGGGAGAGGAATCAAGCAAGGAACCAAGCGCAAGACAGAGGTTGGTCTCCTTTGTTCCCCTCTTATCTACTTATTATAAAGGAAAATGAAAGTGGTTTTAGTTTGTTTGTTTCTAAGGTAGCTACCAGCCTTAGTGGGACTAGCAGCTCTGCATAGACACTAGATTTCCCGATAACAAAATGGCGACTCCACTGGGGAGCAATTAGATTGTTTGTTTATCTATATTTGTTTGCTTTATAAACTTACAGATGGAGCCTCAAGTCAAGCTAGCTAGCCTTCGAACTACATTTGCTATGCAAGTGCAAAGTAGATCAATGCTGCTTCAGTCTATCTCCGGGTTTTGTTTATGAATTGAACAATCGATTTACAGGCTCTCTAATTTCCCTTGTGGTGGCTCTAGTAACCTCCTTAGATCTACCCCTGTGATTTATTTACTGATTACCACTTGCTCGGCCTAAATACCTTAACTGTGCTGCAAACTGTGATCAAGAACTAGATCAAAAGTCTCGCACTGTACCATCGCACCCTCTCTTCAAGGATATCAATATGCATCACACTTCCCATGTGCTGTAGGTGGGATGCATACTAGAATCCCTGTGTAACAGGCACGCTGATTAGAAAGGGCTAATTTTTCCTTCAGACTTTGGTTTTTTCACTCTTTTCAGTTCTATTCAGGAGTTTTGTTGTCTGTAGTCAGTATACCTCTGTTGGAAACCCCCTTCCTTGCCATTATTCCGCCTCCATTGTGCAAATAACTGTAAATGTTTTTATGTATTGTGAGCCATTTTCAGTTCTCTTTTACAAAAAAGTAGCGTAATTGAACTGTCGTTCCTTGATCTAGAAGTGTCACAAGTGTCGTTTTCAGTCATAGAAGAGAATCTGATTATTCTTGATAGTCGATTACACTGTTACTCTTGTATTTGATTTGAATTAATAGTTTTTCAAGTGTCGAAAGCAAGTTTTCAATTCCAAATAACAAAGTGTCGTCATTGTCTTCATTTTTTCTTGAAAAGAAACTTGTTAGTAATGTCGCTTTGAAAAATAATTCAGATTTGTTCTTAACTTTCTTTTTATCATTCACACATTAAGAAGGCTGAAAACAAATACATGCATGTGCATTTGCATTGAGACTGTTTGTTGGTTTGATTTAGGACAGTGCATATAGTGTGTGCTCTCTGCTCTATGTTGAAAGAATATCGTCTCTCTTTCCTTAGTAGCTAGGATTTTCATTGAAAAAAGAAGATTAAACGATTGTTTATCATCTTAGATTGCATTTTAGGAATTGTATATCTACATCACGCGGTGAACCTGAAAGGCAAATTTCTTAAGCAAGATCAACTGTAAAATAAATTTAATGAATCTAAAAACACTTTGGAACCTAACGCACAACATTTAGAAGTCTAGGCTAGAGACGTATTCGAGTGTCGTAAAGCTTGGTAACTATTGTTTTCATTACTGGTTGGGTTATTCCTCTACTTTGAGACAATAAGTGCCAGTATGGACTTGTGCTCCCATGTACCATTGAGTATATATTGGAAGACCACAATAGGCTTTATCCTTTATCCATAGGAAGCCATGTCTGTCGCCCTATCGATCACAATGCACTGAACACAGCATTCGGGAAGATTGACTGCCGTACCATAAAAAGTATTCTGCAGTTTTGCGATTGGTTTGGTAATCCCTCTGTCTAGATTTCCAGAGTAGTCTCTTTCGTTCCTTTTCAGACTCCTTAAAGGAAAAGGTCCATCTGAGCACTTGTCACTTCAAGCTCATTAAAAATCGAAGGCGACTAGAGTCATCTTTTGTTTTTTCTCGACTCTTAAAAATTGAAAAAACAAGTTGTGTCAAAGCGTCTAAAATTTATTTTAATCAGAATAAACATCACCTTTCCTACGTTGGTCTTAGGTTGAGAAAAATGGAGTCCACCAACCAAGGATTTCCCCTTGGAGGAAATCCTAGTCCTTTCTCCTCTTGGGGAGATGTTGGTGCACCCCATATGGCCACATTGTCGCTTCTAGGATTGACAATCGGCTTGCCCATATGGCTCTTCTCGACCTCTATCATTCAGAACACTGGGATTCCTGAACAATCAAGTTAGCAACTAAACGATACCAGAGTTACCCCCCAACCTTCTACTTCATCCAATTCTCCCTCTCCTCCTTCCTCTTCGCTTGATGAAGCTGGTAAAGCCAAAAATCAAGTAACTGAGAAGAAGAAGAAGGAGCCAAAGGCGAAAAGGGGCAACCAGGCATCATTTAGCGAAAATCCACACACTGCACTGTCCAGGCCTAAATCGCCATGTGTCATTTGAAAAGGAGACTACTATCATCGAGATTGTCCTTGCATCCCTCGGATCTTAAGGGACTGGTCTCCTCGTTTGCACAATCCAGTGTCATCAACCTCTGACGATCATGTTGAGAATACACCATCAACTAGTGAAAGTGAAGTCCCTAGACAAAAAGGAAAATGTAAATTTCCTTGTAAACTGTGTGAAGGCGATCATGCCATCCACCGTTGTCCCTTCTTAGACGAGGCTAAAAGAGTTTTGGACGACCGTCCGGTTTCACCGCTACGGCTTCCTCCTGGATATAAGAAACTCTTGCTGAGTCTATCACTAGTTGAAAATCCGGCTGACACACCATTGTGGTCGGCTGAAGCATCTATCATTGAAGGTGAACCCTCTGAATCCACACCAAACAAAAGTCAAAAGGTCGAGGTGGCAGCTGACCCGGTCTTGCCTTCAGAAGGTCCATCTTCGGATGATACAGTCACCGGAGAGAACAAGAACGACACCGTTCAAATTCTCTTTGTAAGTACAGACTCCGAAGAACATGGGGCAGTCTACCCGTTCCTTTACCACAGGAAGGAAGTTCATCAAAGTCATATCCGACCGTCTATTTGGTCCCACCTCCAAGCAACCTAGTTGTTTCCTTCAATTGGAATCTACTAGGCAGACCCCGCTTACCGGCTAGTGTACCATTTCAAATCATTGCTCAAATATATAGAATGGTCATGGCCGGTACCATCATAGATTAAGGGGCTTTTGTGAGTATCCTTTCCTCAACTGCTTGGAAAGCGCTTGGTTCTCCATCGCTTTTTCCTGAAATGAGAAATCTAACAGGTTTTGACAAAGGAACCAGTCGACTGTTAGGGATCCTTCCCAATGTGTTGATAACATTGAGAAGGAAAACCGTTCACATGAACGTGATGGTATTCCAAGGACCCCTGGATTATAATCTACTCCTTGGACGCGACTATATTTATTGCATGGGAGCCATTATCTCCTCACTCTTTAGGGTAATGTGTTTTCCGCATGAAGGAAGAGTGGTCAAGCTCGTAGACTAGGTTTCATTTCCCGGTTCACACATAGCAAATAGTCAAATACCATCCCTGAATGGTCTTTTCACGCAAGAAATGTCTCATCAATCCCTAGTCTGTCCACCTGATGAGCGCGAGCGATTCAGAGGACATGACTGAAACCCAGGGGGCATGCACCCTGGCCTATTTCGACAAGAAAACCTTGGGTATAGGGTAGGTTTCCGCGAAGGATATATGATTGGTTTATGAAATTAGACTGGAATAAGATTCCTTCATCAAAGTTATGTGAGTGGAGCCAGTTGTGCCACTCACTTTTGTTTATTTTAGTAGACATCGTCGAGGAAGTGTTTTGTCTACAGTATGGATAGAACAATCCTTGGTAACTTGGAAATTTTTCGCTATACCTGGGGGCATGCAAGCGAAGAGCGACCATTTATTTTTTAAATTTGTAGGCCCTCTAACCCTTTAAACTCATAGGATTGGTCGTTTCCTAACTTGCATAAAGAAAGGATCCAGGGCAAAGCTTTGTAAGGTGCAAGCTCCATAAAAAAATGGCATCTTAGATGAGACATCCTTATTATATGACTGGATCAAGTAGTTTTAACGCAGAATTCAAGCTCGTTAAAAAATAAACATAAGCAATGAGCAAACATTCCCCCAGAGTTTAAGCTCATTAAAAAATGAACCAATTTTCGGTAAATAACCATTGTGAATGCATTATCATCAGTTTTTGAAGCCTTGGTCGTGTTCTCATCATCACCTCCACTCTGTATTGGCCAATCATTCACCTCCATTTGATTGTTTACCCCTTTTGAGGAACAGCTACGAAGAGTGATCTTGTTAGCCATCCTTGTGACACTGTCGTGATTGGAAAATTCCAAACCTTACCTGGAATTAGCTGCTACCCGAATTTATCACTCGTTCCTCGAAAGACGAGTCTCCTTTAAGCTCTTTTCATCTAACTCGTAAAATATGAAAATATTGCCGAGTAATTGGCCTCTCCAGCTCGTTAAAATGACTGGAATTGCTATCCCTCCTTTAGATTTTAATATTTTTGGACCTAAGGGATTATACACAAAAAGATCGAGCGCTTGTTTTGTTCGGCTCGTTAAAATTACCGAAAATTCATCCCTTTTGTATTATGTTATACTTTTTCGGACTTAAGGGATTATATGACGAAAAAGGACTATTGGACTTTTCTTTACGTCCCTTTTCAGACTCTCTAAAATTGAAAAGGACCGAGTTATCTTTGTCGTTAAACTTGTTAAAACTGAATAGCAACAAACTTGTCCATACAGACAAGAACGAGTTTCACTATCTCTAGGCTCATTAAAAAATAGCGATGGGTTTGCCCGAAGGGAAAATTATAGAACAAGCATATGTTATCCTCCTCAAGCTTGAAAAAAATAAAGAGGTACTGGTCAGCAATGACTGGGGAAAAATTGGGAAGAAAACTTGAAGAAACTTTATTGGTAGCAAGTCGCTCTTGAACATGACACTTTCACTCCGCATCCAAGTCGGGTTGGGTTGTTCCGTTCACTAGTCATATCACCATTGGTCCATCACACCATCCATATTTGGGGTTAACACTACCAATCCATCATGTCAGTGTCACCGATATGTTCAAGAGAAGTCACTCAGAGAATTCACCTGTGTCTCATCCACTGCAATACATTTACGCTCCATTCTTTCATGACCGCCACCCTGAACCTTATGTCATCAAATCGTTTTCACCTCCATTAAAATCATTTGCTCAGTTCCGTGTCATTGATGTGGGATTCACTAAGGCCCTCCTATGACGGATCATTTCTTGTCGACATCAGCTCATTATCCAGGAAGTCGATCTAGGAACAACCCTTTCAGTACTTTGAAGCTTGCATGCCTCAATGGCAAGCTTATCACTTCCGGCGACAGGTTTACATCAACGGCCTTCGACCGAAAGATTTTGCATGGTGTTCGACACCAAGTCCCTTATTCACACCATGTGAATTGTACTGTAGTACCTTGAGGGTCATCATCATTATCGGTGATTCCTCTCATGCCTGTTAACAGCTTACATCATTGGCTGGTCAGGCGATGTCTTTCCATGTTCGACTCCAGAACATCTCTCACATGGATCGACTTGTACTTTGAGTGAAGATCGAACGAGATTGAAGACCCCGGATCTAGTTTCATCCATCTGGGCTGCGATATATATTTAGGAAAATAAAGACATCAAATGTACATCATTGCTACACAGATAATCATCCAAGCCAAAGGATGATGGCTCTACCAGAATCATCAGTCTGCACACAGACGATTGTCTGTCTTATGTACATGAAAATGAATTTATAAAGATGAGCATGGGAATGCCTACCTCAGCTAGATCATGAAAATATTATGAAGATAATGTATTGTATTGTATCTTATTAAAGGTTGCCTTCCAGCTCGAAAAAACTTCGGATCCTCATGATAAAGCATTTCACCCGACATCAAAAGATTAACAACCTCATGCTTTAGGGGGCAACTGTTATAGACATTTTTGGGCACTGCAACCCCAATCATAAATGTCCATAAACCAAGGGCTCATAAGTCCCTAAAGGGGTTGTTCCAACCCCTAAAAGAACAAGGTAAACTGATTACAGCATCTCCCAGAAGTTTTCCATGAAAAACTACTCAAAACTGGTCAAAAATGGACCATCTCACCTGCTCCATGGTCAAAGTGCGTTGCATCCCACCTAAATGCACACAGGAGGTGCGATGCATACTAAAAAGCCCTTCTATGGGGTGTGATGGGTGAGAGTGGACAAATGGCAGAGTCAATTTGCGAGGTGGAAGATCATGGAATCTTACAGACACTTCTCCTGTGACACTTGCCTCTCTGCATTCGCCCAGGGATGAGTAAGAGATCATCAATCTCCAAGTGGAATCAAGAACTATCAGAGAGAGGACATTAATCAAATCTCAGAAGTTGACTCACCCCCCTTGCAAACATCTATATATGGATCCCTCATCCCAGAGATCCAGAGGCTAGAATTTTGTATGTTGTAAGGAAGTGCTACTGGTTTCTTGGTGTAACATCATAGTGTTGGGTGATCTAAGCTTTTCATGAGGTGAAGAAGGGATTTCTTGCTGAGAGGATGACGCTGGGTCAGAACAATTGGTTGTAATCCTCTTTGCTATTCTTGATTATTAATAAAGCTATTCAAGTTTTCCTCCACATTCTTGTATGACTGATGATCTATGCATTTGTGTGGTCAATATATATCTGGTCCTATATTGTTTATGATAGTAGATCTCTGTTCTTGGATAGTGTTATGCTGCTTTGATTCTACAGGTGTGCTTTGAAGCTGGATAGAAGAGGAAGCGAGTGGCAAAGATCTACCAGAAGGGAGAGGAATCAAGCAAGGAACCAAGCGCAAGACAGAGGTTGGTCTCCTTTGTTCCCCTCTTATCTACTTATTATAAAGGAAAACAAAAGTGGTTTTAGTTTGTTTGTTTCTAAGGTAGCTACCAGCCTTAGTGGGACTAGCAGCTCTACATAGACACTAGATTTCCCGATAATAGTACTTTCATCAACTCAGCAAGGAAAACATGGTAGAAGGATTGCCCGCTATTAAATTCACAAGCGGTGTATGTGAAGGATGCATTCTTGGCCAGCATCTGAAACAAAAGTTTGACAAAGGGAAGGCACAAAGAGCTTCTTCACCTCTTGGGCTGATTCACAGTGACATCATGGGCCCATTCCCACAACCTTCAATCAGTAAGGCTCGATATGTACTCACCTTCATAGATGATTTCTCTCGCTTTACTTGGGTATTTTTTCTGAAATTAAAATCGGAAGTATTTGAATGCCTTATAGAATTTAAAGCACTTGTTGAGAATGAGTCTGGGTGTAAGATTAAGATAATCCATATTGATAATGGGGGGGATTATGTCAACAAATATGTGTAGCAACTTTTTATTGATGCAAGTATACAGCTACAACACATAGTGCCATATACACCACAGCAGAATGGTGTTGCAGAGAGGAAAAATCAGTCATTAAAAGAGATGGCCAATTGTATGCTATAGTCCAAATCATTAGCTCCTAATCTATGGGTTGTGTTATCACAAAACCTAACCCTGACAAGTTGCTGATCAAGTAGACCTTTAGTAATTGTTTCAAACCAACTTTTGGTTGAGGCTTAGCCTCCTCAACCTGAGAGGGCTCTCTCACTAGGTCAAAGATTTTGATAATGGATTAGATGGCTAACTCTATGAAACAAATGAAGAAGTGTAAATGGTTGAAATATAGTCAATAAACATCCATTGGGCTTATGGAGTCAGAAAATTCTTAGTATGACAACAATATTAGCTGAACATGGAATTCAAGGCATCAAAAGTTCAATATATTAGTTAACACATAGAAACATGTAGGAAACACAGTCTACAAATGCATGAAGGAAGTTAGAGCATTTCCAATGAGTTCTAAGTATCATACATTCATACTACTGTAAATAAGGAAATGAGGACAAACATAAAACAAGCCACCATTGAACTCTTTCTGAATCCTGAGAAGTAAAGCCAAAGTTTGTATTCATAAAAACATAATCTTCTACAATGACACAATATGAGTGTTTTCTCTAAAAATTTCCAACCCCAGGTGCATTACATCTCTTGTCATATATAGAGTTTCCTTACAAGCTTGAATTCCTTCCTCCAGCAAGAGGGGAATTTGAATTTCTCTAGACCTGACACCTATTGAACTTTAAACAAACTATTAATTACAACTGACTGTAAACTAACAGTCTTAGAGACCTAATTTGACTAGGAGTGTAACTCCTTATCTATGCTGACAACAACCTTAGCTATGAAAAAAAATTGTTCTTTGAAATTTGTCCCTCTTCATATTTGGCTTGAGTGATGACTTTAAACTTCATGCTGGCCTTTGATTGCTTGTCCTTTAACTGTCCCTGGATACTAGGAAAATTGGCCCTATTTTCTCTGCTTTGGTCTCCAAAGTAGTTTCTCGAATTCTACTAACCATTTTATCCCTTTTAATAACATGTGATGCCTTGAATTAGACCAAAGGTCCTGCTCATATACTCGTGCTAAGACAAAACCCCTTAGATGCTGGTTGAAGCATGACAACTGTCTGAGCTACAAAATGGTTGTTGTTTTCGTAGCGCAGAGTTTGGAGTTATTAAATGCCTCTAATTCTTTGAATTTTCCTTTGCCTAGTATTCAAAACTTCTGAGGTGGCCCTTTTGTATCTTTTGTAGCAACATTCTTTCATAATGGTTCCCCCTTTTCATTTCAAAATTGATTCAAAAAAAATAAAAAATTGGCAGCTTCAGCAGTTTCATAGCGCGCTATGAAACTGCTGTGCATTATATGTCATTTTTAGCAATTTCATAGCATGCTACGAAACTAATGTGTGATTCAAGAACACAGTTTTTGTCATTTTTTGGGATTTTTTGATGGCTTATCCACATGCTATGAGCCAAATAATCTGACATTATCTATCCAAAATAACCTTCAATCTTCAAAAAGTAAACTTCACATCAAAATTGTCTCAAAATTGCTTCACTTACTGTTTGCTTCATTTATGTTGAGGTTGTTCTTCCGGTTCATTCAATTGAATCTTAAAATATTTGATTTGTCTTTTCATCATTCAGATTCTAGTTCTTAATTTTTCATTGACCCTTCTTGTATATCTTGCCTCTTTTATTGCAGGGACGGTCCAAGTGAAATATTGGTGATAATTGCACACTGCTTCATATCTTGGAACTTTTCCATCTTCCCAACTGGCTATCACTCTTTTGAATTTTGATTTTTCAACTACATGTTTCCTTGCCCTTTCTTTGAGTTGGGCAATCTCAAGATTGGCTGACACCAATTTCTTTTTTATCTCCTCAAAGCTACATTCTTCCTCATGAGTGATAACTGTCTTGCCTCTGTCATCTTTGTGCACTAGTGATGATTGTACTGATGGAACCACCGGCTCTTCAAAGAATTCTGCAACCTCCCCTGTCTCACTTGCTTCTTGCTCTGCCTCTTGTATTCTTCTTAAATGTCTAGTCACAGGTCTTCTTGGCTTGAACACAAACTCTGATACCTGGTCATCAAATTGAAGCTTTTTAGAAGATTTAACTCTTTTTGTTTTATTCTTACCTGCTTCAAGTAAATCTTCTTGGACCAGAGGAGTCTCTTCTATGTCGATAGCCTGGAGGAGATCGTTCAAACTTCCCTTTGAAGTTGGGCTTTCATCAGCAATCACAGTCTTCCCCTTTTCCTTGGCTAATTGACTTCTTGTTACTCTTCTTTGGACAGTTTTATCAACAGACTGCTCTTGTACCACCTCATTGATCTGAACCTTCTTCCTTTGTGACTATTGGGGTGTGTCTTGAACTACTAGTGGTGTCATAGGCTCCTTCACCTACTTTCTGGCTTTCAATTTCACAAATATTCTTGATCTTGTTTCCTCCTGATGACTTACTGCTAGTGAAGAAATCTCCTTAGCCTTAGGGCTAAGTCCTATTTTAGTTTTAAAGCCTATCATAAACAAGAAAGCAGACCATTCTCTTCCAATCTTCTGAAGCTCATGTAAAACAATCAACTTGATCAACCCATGATGGAACAAGGAGGTCTCACAAGCTTCTTTCTTCAATTGAACCTTATCAGACATTTTGCCTAAGTTATGAAACAAATAAAAAGGTAAATCAAGAGATATTTTTCTAGTGAAATATAAGAGGAGCTTAAAATGGCAAGAGTACACCTTATGGTATCACCCCTCACAGGTAAAATATCTTTGGATGTGTGTCAGCAAGTTGGCATATGAATCCTTTACATGCTTCTAGGCACTGATTTGGTTAAGTTCGAGCCTATGAATTTTGGCTTCAAAAATTCTTGGCAGGGTGTCATTTCGAATTTAAAGTTCTTGAACCATCTTTCATGGCCTCTTGGTATCTCGGTGACTACATATATGACCTCAGGAGAAATTGGAATTTCTAGCACTCCAACTCTTGAATTCAAACCAGTGAAATTGAAAGCAAAATCTTTGATTACTTGAACATGACCACCTTGAAGTTTTTCGCAAAATCTCCAACAACCCACCTGTTTGAATGCATGTTCAACCTCTCTGCTTCTCATGAGCACATCTAAACCTTCAGGCTTAACTCTAAGACACTGGCCTGATCTGTGATTTTTCCTTTCTTTAGACATGTCTATGAAATCCCTGCAAGGAAACTTGAAGATAAACCTGCATTGTATTGGTTTGAACACTACCTCACTTGAACTTGAAACTGAGAACTGCCTCGCTTGAGCTTTCAAAAAGTTCTGATGAGTGTCGTCCTTAAGCTTGCCAATTGTCTTCTTATGCATGAAAGGAACATGGGAAAAACCAAGACTAACTCACCTCACCTTACTTTTTTGAAATTTGAAAGAATGCGTACAAGACATCTAATGAATCTAATGATGAGAATGAATGGTTGCATGTGATAGGCATGGTTCAAGGACTGACACATGGTGATGAAATATTAACGGATTTTGATGAAAAGATAGCTAGACAAGATCCGGCACGAATCAATGATTTCGTAGTGTAGCCAGTGAAAATTCTGTGTTTTGTGCTACGAAATCTCCTAGTTACGAATCCCTGTTTTCGTAGTGCACATAGTGTATTTTTATGAGTTTGCGCTACGAAAACTCCTAGTTGATTTCGTAGTGCATGCCAACTTTAAAATGGTCTTAACACATGACACCTATGAACCAATGTGGGACTAATGATAGTTAAAACAAGATTGTTGACCTTATTTAACAATGGGAACAAGACTCTATCCTATGTTTTATACTCCTTAAACAAAGCAATAGAAATGACTTGACCAAGACTGACTTACAACTTTGAAACCATACAAGTTGTCCAATTTCTTTTTTTATAGTGATAACAGGCTGAAGCTATTAATTTTGAAGCATACATTTAGAACCACATTCCTCACAAAGCACTCAAAGGCACCACTCCATTTGAATGTTGGACCGGTAAGAAACCGAAAGTGTCGCACTTTCGCATTTTTGGTTCACAAGCATGGGCTCACATTCCGACAAATAAGAGGAAAGCTTTGGAGCCTCAAATTTTTGAATGTATCTTTGTTGGATATCTTGAAAATGTCAAAGGATATATATTGCTAGACTCTCACACTGAAAATTTCCTTGTAGCTCGAAGTGTGAAGTTTGAAGAAGAATCACTACATGATTTTTCAGCAGACCCTGCCGAGGAACCGCTTGTTGCCACTGATGAGGAGGAGTCTGAAACTTCTTCGAACACTTTAGAGTAGCCATTAGAGAAGCCTCTTGGGTCTGATTCAGAGGATGAGGAGCAGGTCATGGCTTCTCCAACTCAGTTTCCAACTTGGGCAAAGAAAACCTTGCAAGATGAGGGTGAACTAGTCGGTGATCCTGCAGATGCGAGAAGGACTAGATCACGTTTTTTTGGGGCTCCTCAAGCCCTGGCTACCACTGAACCATTGCTTCCAATACATTGCTATATGACACTTGGTTCATATCCACAGTCACACTCTGAGGCTGCTGGAAACCTGCTTTGGGAGGCTACAATGGATGAAGAGTACTCTACTCTCATGGAAAACAACGCATGGGACTTGGTTCCGCTTCCGAAAGGAAGAAAGCCTGTTCGATGTCGATGGATCTATCAAACAAATATTGTTGTAGATGGTTAGATTAGAATTAAAAATCTTGACTTGTTTCAAAAGGATACTCACAGGTACATGGCATAGACTATATAGAGACATTTGCACCTATTGCAAAAATGGACTCCATCCGACTAGTTTTAGCCATTGCTGCTTCTCGCAGATGGGAAGTTCATCACATGGATGTGAAGAGTGCATTTCTTCATGGATATCTCAAGGAGAATATATATATGGATCAGCCATATGGATACATTCAGAAATCTTCCCTTGTTTGCAGATTGAAGAAATCTTTGTATGGCCTAAAACAGGCTCCCAAAGCCTGGTATGCAAAGATGGATTCTTTCCTGCTTTCCATTGGATTCATTCAATGAAAATCTAATCTGAATGTTTATTTGCAACATGATGATTCCCTTTTGTTGATAGTACTTTATGTAGATGATTTACTGATGGCAGGGAACCTTACCTCAGCTATTGATTTGGCAAAATCATCATTGCACGATCGATTTTCCATGACAGATTTGGGATTGTTGCACTACTTTATTGGTCTTGAAGTTTCTCAGTCTACTTTAGGGATCAAGATGGCACAATCTAAGTATGCATCAGATCTACTTGTCCACTTTCAGATGATAGAATGCAAGCCAGTAGCATCTCCCTTTCTTTCAAGGATCAGATTTGAGGATGCGGGTACTACACCTTTGGTGGACAATGCACTATATCGACTATTGGTCGAGAGTTTTTTGTATCTTACTCACATCTGACCTGATATATCTTTTGCATTACGAGTTTGTTCTAGATATATGTAGGAGCCCCATAAGCTTCACTGGAAAGCTACAAAGAGAATCCTTAGAAATTTGAAAGGTACTTCCAGTTTTGGTATCTTTTATGCTGCAGATTTCCCACTTTCACTGATTGGGTATATAGATTCTGATTGGGCTGGTGATGGTACAGATCACGAGTCCACCTCTGGTTATGTTTTTAGCTTTGGTTTAGGGCCTTTTTTCTGGTCTAGCAAGAAGCAATCCATGATTTCTTTATCTACAGCCGAGGCAGAGTATAGAGGTGCAGTGAATGTAGCTACACAGGCTGTTTGGTTGTAGGGGCTTCTCTTCGAGTTTGGTATTCAGTGTCCACTTCCGACTATCATATTTTGTGACAATCATGGATCCATTAAGATATTGATTGATCCAGTTCAGAGGCAAAGGAACAAGCACATCGAGATTCACATGAATTACATCCGCAAGCTGATCTGTGACTGAGTCATATCACTGCAGTACTGCCCCACTGACCAGCAGGCAAACATCTTCACCAAGTCTTTCACTAAAAACAAATTTTCAGAACTGAGATTTATGCTTGGAGTGGTGGAGACATCCGAGTAGTCCCTTCTGGACACTTAGCCCTTTTTCCCTATTTTTTTGGGGGGGGGGGGGGGGGGTTCCCACGAGGTTTTCCCTCTTTCTTCATTTTATGAGGATCTTTTATTTATTGTACCTGAGTACCTAACATGGCATCTTGGCCGAGACTCAGTTTAGATAAGTGAGTTAGGATGAAGGGGAGGTTTTGGAATATAATCCTAACATCTACATTTAGTTTTTAGCCTAAGTATCCTTGACTTAGCCACATGCACTAAAAATCATGTTCACACTTGGTTTTTTGTAAACTAGCTCGGTCGACCAACTTTCCCTTGTTTTTTGCCTTTAAAGGCTTAATATTATGGAAATATTGGTCCAACCACTTTCATAAACCATCTAGACATATAATTTCATGTTCACACCTAACCACACCTCATCCACTTGAGTTATTTGAGGATTGATGCCCCACATGAAGATTCCCCCTTAAATCAAGGGATTTGGTCCCCCGGACCATTTTAGCATGTTTTAAATTTGCCTTCCTTGGGAAATGCACCCCTCCTCATGCTTTCCTCGTGGATGATAGTTGGCATAGGTTTTCTTGAGTCATTTTTTCTATTTTAGGCCTCCCTTTAGCTTTTCTTAGCCTTTTCTAGTTTTTTACTAGTCTTTTCCTAGTTTGCTAGATTCGGAAATTTCTATATAACCACCTCCCTTTGGGATTAGAGGTTTGGTTTCTCATGTATTAATATTGTTCATTAATTGAATACATTGATTTTATGGAGCAAATTCTTTCTCTCCTCTCTTGAATATCAACAAATTACTTGTGTTTAATTTAACTAGAATTCTAGATCTTTCAGAGTTTCTACAGGAATTCTACAATGAGTGACTAATCTTAGCCTAAAATGTTATTAAAAAATTGGGGTCAAGAAACTTTGATAATCCCTTAATTAACTTGATTTAGTGGGTCTTCATTGAATTAATTAATCACATAAGGAAACTATCAATAATGTAGTGAAGAATCCTTAGAATTGACCATAGTAAAAATATCAGCCCTCACAACATGTGAAAGGCATTGTGGATCATGGTAATTGAATTACCACTCATTGTTTGGTACCTGCATTGTGGGATAATGGAGGGATCAAGTTATGGAGTTTTTTGCAATTTCAACTGGTTTAATTGTGTGCTTGGCCATCTAGGGAGTATTTTGGCTTGCTTTGGGTAATTTGTTAATCCATAATTTCTCTAGATTGTTTTTCTTCCTTTAGTAGCCATTTCTCATAGAAGGGTGTTGATGTCTCTAAGTATTCCTTGCTCTAGTTTTTTGGCTAGCCTTTGTGGTGTCTCTCTATTTTATTCCTTTCCCATTTGTAATTTCTATTTAAATGGTTTTTTGGAGACCTAAGTTGTGTGTTAATGTTGGAACCTATGTGTTGGTTTAGATGTCCAATTTAGGGAAGTCTACAAGTAGAGTGTGGATGAGGTGGAAACATATTCCTTATGGAATTCCATGCTCTCCAATGATGGTGATATCATTATTTGTTGGGATTAGTCAATTTAGCACTTTGTTTAAATTTATTCAATCTATCTCAAACTATTTGGAAGTTAAAAATGATAGAGTGGAATTTGTCCAAGCCTAGATTTTTAGATATGCTTGGAAACATCATTTAGTATAAATTTCGTGCTTAAAATATGGTCATAGGATTACAAATTTTTTGTTATCCTTGGTCTCTAAAGAAATGATTTTATATTTGGAGCTCAGTAGAGTTCATATTGGCAATTTTGGGTCCAAGATTCTATACTCATCATAATATTTATAGTGTAACTCTCCTTGTTCATTTGATCAAGAAATTTAGTGTTATTATTTTCATTCCACTTTATCTCTCTTTTGTAGGTTTTCCTAATATGAAGACCAAGGATGTGTAGGAACTCAAGAAAAACCTTGAGATTCCATGAATATCTCATTTAATCTAATAGAAATACACTACTCTTGGTGTCTTATAAATACATTGAGAATGAAAATTTATGCATTAGTTAGCAAGAAAATAACATCAACATGTTAGTACACTAAAATAAAATGATTGATTCTCTTGAAGTAGAATCTAACGTTATCCACAAGAAATCACTCAATCTTCATAAGGAATCTTTGTCTGTGGCTTCCAACAACAGTATATGAAGAACTCATTCTAATTTTAGTCTAAGGGGATGAGATAGTATACAAATTGAGACCCAATGCAAATAAAGAGAAAAATCTCCCACTAAAATGATGAGGAGTATGAAGAAGCAAGTAGTGCTCAAGCATATTGATAATCTATTGCATATCTATTAGAATATCTATATCTATATCTATATATATATGTATGTATGTATGTATGTATGTATGCATGTATGTATGCATGTATGTATGTATGTATGTATGTATGTATTGTATGTATGTATGTATGTATGTATATATGTATGTATATGAAAAACGCCAATTATAGACCAACCTAACATATCTATTTTATAATATGATGGAATATTTTTGTTGTAACCTCATAAAAATGTTCATTTTTGTAAAATATCTTAAGAAACAACACTATGTAATTCATTGCCAACATCATTTATAGCCATTTTGATTTAATACCTATTTTGTTTATATTTAAGTGTGTGTGTGTGTGTGTGTAGGTGTTTCAAGGCCCATAAATTACATTAATTTCATAATCTCATATGACAAGTAAGCCTTGAACTTATTACGTTGACAAAGGTGTGGAAAAAACGTGGGGCTAATGTCATGCATTATAGGTAGAGGAGGCTAGAATGGGAAAATGGTATATATACTTTATCAAAGTATGGAATGATTGATGATAAAAAAGGGAGAATTGAATTACAAAGCTTGGGTTTGGAAATTGCATCACAGGGGGCTACATGTTAGAATGTGGGAGAGTAGATGTTATTACACCAAAATTGTGATGAATTCTTTATTATTCAAATGTAATAGTACAAATATAAACACATTATTTTTTTTCTCAAGATACAAACTATCTTAGACACATAATCACTAAATTGAGAGAATATCTCAACCTCACACTAATATAGAAAGCTAACTAGTTACAGGGAATCTCTCAAAACCAATTATGTCTAAAAGCCTCCTAAATGCTAGGAACAAAATCCTTCACATAGGGATGAACTCTACCTAGTAATGACCAATAATCCTAACAATAAAATATGATCACGCATAATAAAAGTAGGAGTTACATAATCCAACACTCTCCCTTAATGACTATTTTCCTTAATAATCATATGTTGACATATTTAATGACTTTTTCTCTACAATAAATGCTTCACTATGAGTTGAAGAACATCCTCAATATAAAATTTCATATTTGCTCAATATTCGTATTATCGTCTCATACCTCAATCATTCAAATTTCACCAAACCATTGACATCCATATAAAGGAGAAACCATCCACCAGAATGCATGGGTACCTAATGGCTACAAATGATGGTCTAGTAGGATATCCCTTCTAGTACATGGTTCATTCAAATTATGATGAATTCCCCTTAAATGTAAAACTTCATCTCCTAGAGTCCACAACCAATGTTGGGTCCCTATAATACTAGTGATTACCCCATTACTATTGTAGTTATACCCCTTATTAATATTGTTGTGCCCCTATTGCCCCATATTGTTATTACTGTGCCCCATAGAATCCCTCTATTGTTATTTTTGTGGCTTTATATTATTATTGTTAGGTCGGCTGGATTATATTGTGACTCCTTAGACTCCTATATATAGAAAGGAGGTTTTGTCATTTGAATCATCCAAGAATTGTTCATTTATGTAATGTAAAGGAGGTTTCCCCCTCGAAGAGGCTGAATTCTAAGGCGTTGATCTATCTTTTCTATCTTTTCTTGAGCTGGTTTCATAACATTTGGTATCAGAGCTTTGGATTCTAGGGTTTCGCTGCTCCAAACAGGTCATCGTGGCATTTTCGCTATAACTTTTTTTCTGCGATGTTTCAGAAGTTGCAAAAAAAAAACCATTTGAGAAGAAATCGTGTTGAACCTCAAGTCCGAATTTCAGAGCTTTTCGCACTATATTTGCAGAGATATGATCTGAGGAAGTTGGTCTTTTTGCAGACTCCTGAATTACATTCCAAACAGGTGACCTGGGGAAAATCGTCATAACTTTCTCTCTAGGGATCGGATTGAAATTTCGTAAGAAGGTACAGAAAGAGGATGAACTTAGTTTCTTTTGTGCATTTTTCAGATCCAAAGGTCGAAACAGTGACTCGTGGCACGTCGTACAAGTTCGCTCTACTGAACTAGTCTATAATCAAGTCACTGTGGGAGATTTCGCATAACTCTTCCTTGGAGAATCCAATTTGGTTCAGACTTGTGGCATTGGAAAGAGGACACAGAAGGCTACTACAGATCACAATTTTAGAATTGGAGGATTGGAAATTACAGAGATACATCAGATTCAATATCAGGCTTCTACAAAGTGAAAAAAAGGTGTGTAGTTTTTTTTTTTTAATTTTTGCGTAAGCTTGGTTTGAAGGAATTCAAAGGGCATAGTAAAGCATTATTATCGGTAACTGATGCCCCGAGGAAAGAAAATGCAAACACCTAGTAAGGAACCTGAAAGCTCTAGCATGACTCATGAAGAAGAGGAAGAAATGCTACATGATATATCAAAATTACAAGAACAAGTGCAACAAATGTCACGCTCACAAAAGCTAACAGAAGCTAAGATAAATGGCGTGGAATCTAAGATAAATGGTGTGGAATCTAAGATAAAGGGCATGGAAGCTAAGATGGATGATTTGAAGACAGATTTGAAGAGAGACATGGCAGATTTGAAGACAGATTTGAAGACAGACATGGCAGATTTGAAGACAGATTTGACAAATTTTCTACAAGAAATACTTACTAATGGTGAAAAGGTTGTAAAGGAAACTCATGATGAGAACAAAAGAAATGTTAATCATGATTCCATAGACTCTAATGTTGGATCGAAGACCCACCATATTCCAAAAATCGATATGAGGAAGTTTGATGGCAAGGATCCCGCCACATGGATATTACAGATGGAGCAATTCTTCGATCTCAATAATGTGCAAAACACACAAAAGGTACGTATGGCAACTTTATATTTGGAACCAAATCAGTTTGTATGGTATCAATGGCTTTGCTCTCGTAAACAATTTATCACTTGGGCAATTTTTACGGAAGAATTGATAGCACATTATGAGGATACAAAAAGCAACACTTTTTTTAGCCAATTGATAAGTCTCAAACAAAAGGGTTCAATAATGGAGCACATTGAGGAGTTCCAAAAATTGAACATAAGGGTAAAAGATATTCCAGAGGAGCATAGGATTGATGTGTTCATAGGGTCTTTAAAGGATAATATCCAACATGATGTTCGCCTTTGGGAACCTGATTCATTAGAGAAGGCATTCAGGTTAGCAAGAAAAATGGAAAGCAAAATTATGGCAACCAGGAAGCATACCACTCACAACTATAAAGACGGAAGTGTTGTTGCCCCTAGTCTTCCACAACCTATAAGGTTGACACCACAACAATTGGAAGAAAAAAGAGCAAAAGGGCTTTGTTACAGTTGTGATAGCAAATACACTAAAGGTCATAAGTGTGCTGAGAAGAAATTATTCTACATAGATTGTGAAGAGGAAGAAGAAAAGGAGCAAGAAAGGTCAAAAGAAGAGGATATACTCCAGGAACAAAGCCTAGATGAAGAACAAATAAATCCGACCATATCTTGTAATGCATTGGCGGGAATTACCACTCCTCAAACCATCAAGATAGAAGGACAAATCAAGAAGAAAAAGGTAATAGTGTTGATTGATTCAGGAAGCACCCACAATTTTATTCATTGTAAGGTAGCAAAAGAATTGAATTGCTTCCTATATCCAGCACCAGAGTGTCAAGTGATGATTGCAAATGGAGGAACAATAAATTGCTCTGGAAAGTGCCATAATATCAAGCTATCCATGGGAGAATATGTATTGACTAGCCCAATGCTTTCCATTCCAATGGGAGGTGCTGATGTTGTACTAGGAGTCCAATGGCTACAATCCTTGGGTACAATAGCTTTTAATTTTCAAGAACTTTTCATCAAATTTTCTACGGAAGGAAAGGAAGTTGAATTAAGGGGTATTGCAGGGAAACCAGGAAAGATAATCAGCTCTAATGGTATGACAAAGCTTCTAAAAAAGGAGCAAAGAGGTGTAATTGCACAATTATGTTCGCTAGATGTTTCCACATCGGAATCATCTATTTCTCCAGATCTCCAAAAAGTCTTGGACAATCATTCCAAGGTATTTGAGACTCCCAAAGGTCTCCCACCTATGCGTGATCATGATCATGCTATTCATCTGATTCCAGGAAGTGTTCCTCCAAACATCAGGCCGTACAGATATCCCTATGTCCAAAAGAGTGAAATTGAACGTATGGTTGCAGAAATGCTAGAGGCTGGTATAATTCAACCGAGTCAAAGTTCTTTCTCTGCTCCAGTAGTATTGGTGCACAAGAAGGATGGATCATGGCGCATGTGTCCGGATTATAGGGAGCTCAACAAGCTCACTATTAAAGATAAGTTCCCCATTCCTGTCATTGATGAATTACTGGATGAATTGCATGGATCAATTTACTTCACCAAGTTGGATCTTCGTTCAGGATATCATCAAATCAGAATGAAGATTGAAGACATTCCGAAAACAGCATTTAGAACTCATGAGGGTCATTATGAATTTTTGGTCATGCCTTTTGGCCTTACCAATGCACCTTCAACATTTCAAGGTTTGATGAATTCAATTTTCAAACCATTCCTTAGAAAATTTGTGTTAGTATTTTTTGATGATATACTAATCTACAGCAAGTCTTGGAAGGATCATGTTGAACATGTTGACAGGGTGCTACAACTATTGGAGGAGAAACAATTATATGCAAAAAGATCCAAATGTTTCTTTGGAGTCCAGGAGGTGGAATATTTGGGTCATATTGTATCTCATGAAGGAGTTAAGGTAGACCCTAGCAAAATTAAAGCCATTAAGGAATGGAAAATCCCCACATCCATAAAGCATCTGCGAGGATTTCTTGGGTTGACAGGGTATTATCGCAAGTTTGTTAAGAATTATGGGAGAATAGCAGCACCTCTAACAACATTATTGAAGAAAGATGCATTTTCATGGACTCCGGAAGCAACAAAGGCCTTTGAACATCTTAAAGAGGCAATGTGCCAAGCACCGGTCTTAGCTACACCGGACTTCACAAAAACCTTTATTGTGGAATGTGATGCTTCAGGAAATGGAATTGGTGTTGTTCTAATGCAAGATGAAAGACCCATTGCTTTTGAAAGTCGTCCAATCAAGGGAAAGTTTTTAAGCAAAGCTATTTATGAGAAGGAAATGTTGGCAATACTCCATGCACTTAAGAAATGGCGACCCTACCTAATGGGAAGACACTTCAAGGTAAAAACGGATCATGATAGCCTTAAATACTTTTTAGAACAAAGATTATCCTCTGAAGAGCAACAAAAGTGGGTCACAAAGATGTTGGGTTATGACTTTGAAATCATCTACAAAAAAGGGAAGCAAAATGTGGTGGCAGATGCACTCTCAAGAAAGGATGAGGATGTGGAAGCATTGTTGTGTGCCATTTCTATTATCCAACCAGATTGGATAAACGAAGCAAGGGAGGAATGGAAGAATGACGAAGAAGTGTGGGCACTTATTCGAAAGTTACAACAAGATTCCAGTACGTCTGATACATTTAGCTGGAAAAATGATTCGTTATGGTACAAAGATCGCTTATACCTCTGTAAGAATTCCCAGCTAAAACAAAAGATTCTTATGGAATTGCACACTTCTCCCTTAGGAGGGCACTCAGGATTTTTAAAAACTTACCACAGGGTTAAGAAGGAATTTTTTTGGGATGGCCTTAAATCAGATATTCAAAAGTTTGTGGCGGAATGTTTGGTTTGCCAACAAAATAAAGTTGAAACAATTAAGACACCGGGTCTATTACAACCTTTATCCATTCCAAGCCAACGTTGGGAGGAGGTTTCAATGGATTTTATCACAGGTTTACCCAAGTCTGAGGGAAAGAGTGTCATCATGGTGGTAGTTGACAGACTTACCAAGTATGCACACTTTTGTGCATTATCACATCCATTTAAAGCCAGTACAGTTTCTACTGCATTTATGGAAACAATTCAAAAGCTACATGGAAACCCAAAGATTATTGTAAGTGACAGAGATCCCATTTTCACTGGAAATTTTTGGACAGAATTATTTTCTTGTCTTGGTACTCAGTTAGCTCATAGCTCATCTTATCATCCTCAATCTGATGGGCAAACTGAGATAGTAAACAAATGTTTGGAAGGATATCTTCGTTGCTTTGTATCTGATAAACAGACACAATGGGTCAAATGGTTGCCTCTGGCTGAATGGTGGTATAACACTTCCTTCCATACAGCAACAAAAATGACCCCATTTATGGCACTTTATGGGTATCAACCACCATCCATCACATCATATTTAAGAGAAAATTCTAAGGTTCAGGCAGTGGAACATCACATCGAACATCAACAACAAGTCCTCCAACTCTTAAAGGATAACCTCGTGTTGGCACAGAATAGAATGAAACAACAGGCAGATCAACATCGCAGTGAAAGAAGTTTTGATGTAGGTGATTGGGTATTCCTACGGCTACAACCATATAAGCAAATGTCCCTCAAGCAAGCTAAGAAGGATAATAAATTATCACCAAAGTATTATGGTCCGTACAAGGTGTTGCAAAAGATTGGTACTATGGCATACAAATTGGAGCTTCCTGCAGCTTCTCGATTGCACCCAGTTTTCCATGTTTCATGTTTAAAGAAGGTTATAGGTGACAAGCTCCCAATTCAAACAATATTGCCAGAACTTGACGAGGAAGGAAAAATTATATTGGAACCGGAAGCAGTCACAGAAACAAGAACTCGACAGCTACGAAATCGATCAATTTCAGAGTATCTTATCAAGTGGAAGAACTTATCCGCTGAAGATTCCACATGGGAGGATGAGAATTTTATGCAGAAGTATCCAGAACTACTCAAGCGTTGAGGACAACACTTTTTTGAAGGAGAGGGGCATGTTGGGTCCCTATAATACTAGTGATTACCCCATTACTATTGTAGTTATACCCCTTATTAATATTGTTGTGCCCCTATTGCCCCCATATTGTTATTACTGTGCCCCATAGAATCCCTCTATTGTTATTTTTGTGGCTTTATATTATTATTGTTAGGTCGGCTGGATTATATTGTGACTCCTTAGACTCCTATATATAGAAAGGAGGTTTTGTCATTTGAATCATCCAAGAATTGTTCATTTATGTAATGTAAAGGAGGTTGCCCCCTCGAAGAGGCTGAATTCTAAGGCGTTGATCTATCTTTTCTATCTTTTCTTGAGCTGGTTTCATAACAACCAATATGGTCCACTCTAAGTGTTAAAGAACCATATAACATATTCTACAACTAATAATATGGTCCACCCATAGTCTATGAGTCATAAAGTATTTGACCAACACATGGCCCATTCCTCCAAGTGTTAAAGAACTCCATAATATAGGTTACTAAATTTTAATATACAAGTTATATAAGTCATCGGTGATGCATAACAAATGGGTATGCATGCCTCTCTAGGTCTTATGGTGATATTCCCTTTACATGTTACATAAATATGGGTACATACAAGACACTCCATCCCATGGAGACACCATATACTACAACATTTTCTTAGACCAATGCATCTTAGAATTGCTAAAAATATAAATTGTGATTCACGTTACACTATGTTCTTCAGTCTATTCCAAAACACTCACAAAATTTTACCTTTGATTGTTCATCATTGTTTTTTTCCCTTTGTTTCCATGACTTCCACGTGCACCATCACCAAATCTTCTTTTCTACTACATCAATGATCGCATCAATGTATTCACTTGGGATTTTTTCACTATTGGTTGCATCACTGAAATTTCTTCTACTTCCTCTTTCACCTGCATAAAACTTTTTATTGATGTCCATATAAAACAAATTTATCTAACAAGACACATGGGTTCCATCCATTAGACTCACCATTTCTCTAGGAATCCTTTTCACCTACACAGTTCATCAACATGTTAAAACCTTTAAATTAGTCCTAAATTTCTCACATTTTTATATTAGTCCTTCTCATACTCCCCCCATTAATCAAATATTCAATTTCTCTGATTTCACATCAAGCTAGCATATAATTACATCTACCACCCTCATACCTAACTAGTGGTTAATTCCACAAATTGACGTCACATCCACTCTATTCATAAGAGGGATACATGCTATATGATTACATGTAAAATCACACTAATGCATGTAGGCCTAACTTAATAGGGCTTACAAACACCTAGGGAAAACAAAATTGGCCCACAAAATTTGGATGTTAAGTATAACTCGTCATGTACCCCTACAATAATATGCATCATTACATCATATCAAATCATGTACATCAAGCATTAAAAAATATTTACAATGACATAAATTTTAACATCACTCCTTTGTAGCAATCATAGCCCTAAAATATAAACCTATATTGTCATCGCCATCATTTCTACTTCCCATAGGTTGTTATCCAAAATTTATATCCTTATTTTGCAATCATAGATAATGTGAGGCCTTTGAATTCATTTATATGTTAGGCATCATTGTTTGTATCTTGTTTCAATCTTCATCTTATATACTAATACTTCAACTCTTAGTTTTTAGAGTCTAATTTTAGCAAAATAATTATACTCTTATTGAGTTAGATAGGATCAATAAGGCTCAATGCATTTGTCCAATATTCTAAGACATAAAAAATAGAAAAATAAGTTCTGATCTTACCAAAGCATATGGCCATTTTCTAGTGGGTCACTGAAAGCATCACAAATGTTTTCTAAGAAGGGTTTGATCTCAACATTAGTGGTTGAGTGTGTTAGTTGTCTACCTGTAGTAAAAGGACTTAGGATCGAGAGGAAGAAGGAGAGCTCTGCATCTATGGTGGTTTGACCTAAGGAGTGAATGTATTTTGTTGTTGGTCATTGGATCCCCGAGGAGGGTCTATGCCCCTCGGTAGAGCTTGGCCCTTTTGGCCGGTGATGGCTAGCCCTGTTGACTATGTTTGCTTCCATTTTCTTTTACTTGGTCTACACCTTCAGATTCCTCCTTGGTCTATGACTCCTAGGAGTCAATTTTGGTGCATTGTTCCATTGTTATTGCTAGCTATTAGGTTTCTGCAGTTGGAACCACCTCTTTTTAGGTTGGCCCCCCTTCTTTCTTTCATTAATTGGCTCATGTTTGTTGGTTCTGAGGTCGTCTGGGTCTCTACTCTCACTTGCACTATCTACTTTGGGGTGGGGAGGGTGATGTCCACGCATTCCCTAGATGCACCACTACAGGCAAAGATTGAAGCCTTCAATACTCTTATGGCCTCTGCTCAAAAGTTCTATAAACAGGGGGAATCCAATTTTGTGAAGAAATCTGAGGAGATCCCGAAGGTCGAAATATGTGCACTACGGGCCCACTCACGAGCTCTGCAATTGGAAGACAAGGGCCTTACTGGGTATTTCATGGGCCTCTATCCATCCCCTCACACGATTAAGGCCCTAGTTGAGAAGAAATGGAATCCTCTAATAAAATGAGGAGCCATCTCCTCCTTTTGTAGCAAAGGTTTCTATAACGTTTATTTTGAGAATCATTTGGATCGAGATTTGGTGTTTAGGGGTGGTCCTATTTCATGGGAGCTCAGGGGCTCTACCTGGATCGTTGGAGCCCCAACTTCAATCCTCAAAGTGATGTTCCTTCATCAGTTCCTATCTGGGTTAAGCTTCCCTACCTCCCCTTGCATTGCTAGAATGATGCAACCTTCCGGCTTATTAGGAACTCACTAGGGAGGTATATTGATTATTCTGAGCCAAAGGATGACCTCTTTTCCTATGCACGGATCTGTGTGGAGGTGGATTTGGAGAAGGGTCTCTCGGTGGAAGTCAATCTCTGTATGGATATTTGGATGCATGTGAAAGAGGTAGATTATGATTAGTTGCCCTTCAAGTGCAAGATATGCCATGAATATGGACGCTTTACAAAATGCTTCCCAAAAGGAGGGGACTCCATAGAGAAGCAGTCTGGGAATCCCAAAGACCAATGTATGCAGGTTAAGCAGTGCAAGTCCTTGAAATTTTTTCCTCTTGCTAGCACCCCTGGCTCAATTCAGGCCACAAAGGGTGTTGATCTCCCCCCTGGAACTCGCCTGTTGGGAGCGGTCTTGGTTTGGAATCGAAGAATAGTCTTGGGATCTCGGGCTCTGAGGTTGTGGCAGATGGTTCAGTACTCCCCCTTCCTCATAGGGGGTCCTAGTCCCTCATTTTTCCCCATGTGTCACCTCCCCAGAGGTCACAAGAAATCTAGTTCAAGTCCTGACACTGACAATAGTTCAGAGGAAACATCAGAAGAAGTGGAAGGCTTCATGACCTCTTGGGAAGGTATGGGACCTAATGCGCAACTGATCTTAGCTGACGAACGATGTGAGGGGGTAAGGCTGAAGAAGCCTATCAGAAAAGAGAATAAAGTAGGAAGAGAAACAAGAAATGAATTCAGAAGGGAAAAAGCTGAAAAAGACAAAGAGCTAGGAGTCCAACACACTATTCCACATCAGCTATAAAATGCAAGAAACAAAGGAGGTGGAGGAAAAAAAGGAAATAATACAGGCCTTGGAAAAGGGGCGTGGAATCCAAAAAAGTGATTAATGAATATTATATCTTCAAATTGCAGGGGTCTAGGATCAGTAAAAATAATAACGAAAGTGAAATCCATCATCATAAAGAAAGACCAGACGTCTCTCCTGTAGGAAACCAAGTTGGATGAGGATTCTATAAACTCTATTAAAAACATGTTTTGGAACACTAGCAATCTAGAAACAGTGAGTTCAATAGAAGTGTCTGGAGGCCTATATACGTTATGCAATCTAGGAAAGCTACATCTCGTAAGTACTCTAAAAACAACTCACTGGATAGAAACTATTTTTAAGATTATTGAGAAACAACAACTCTTCACAGTAATCAATGTGTACATGCCCACCCATTTTCGGGAAAAACAAGAGTGTTGGAATTCCCTGATGGAGCTAAAAGACATAGAGTTTGGGTATAATTGCATTATTGGGGGAGACTTCAACACCACAATGGGAAATCATGAAAAAAGAGGGGGCTCCATCATTCATGACACCCAACAAGAATATATGGAGGACCTCATCTTAGCCTTGAACCTATACGATGTCAAACCTAAAAAATTCCTATATACCTAGACTAACAAAAGAGTGGGTGCAAACCATATTGTGGCCTGGTTGGACTGGTTCCTTGCAGCTGACAATATCCTAACTCTAAATTATAGCCTTAAATCTTCCATCCTCCTGTGGTCCAGTTCTAAACATCAACCGATTCGCCTGGATATCTCCCTGCCCTTGGATTTGGGGCCTATTCCCTTTAGATACTCTCCCCAATGGCTAGAAGTTCCCAATTTCCTAGATACGGTTTCCCTCTCCTAGTTAGGCTAGATTGATAGCATCCCAATAACAATATGGGAGTCCAAGATACGTAGACTGAAAGGAGACATCAAATCATGGCTCAAGGAACAAAAATATGAAAGACAGATCAACATCAAAGATATGGAAGAAAATATGATAGCAATCCAAGGGAAAATGGAAACTATGATGGTCCAGGAATCAGATCTCCACAAGGAAGCTGATGCTTTCAAGAGCCTACACTCAACTCTTAGAAAGGAAGAGGAGTACTAGAGACTAAAATCAAGAAATAATTGGCTTAAGGCCAGAGATAGGAATACCAAGTTCTTCCACAAGCAAGCCAAGTTTAGGGAATCGAAAAACAATATAACTCAGATCACTCATGGGGGGGAGATCATTAATAAGTTTGAAGAAATCAAAAGAGTTGCAGTAGAGAATTATAAAAATTTGTACACTAAGGATCATACCTAGGATCTATCCAACAAAGAATTCTTTCTTGAGGAAATACCCCATTCAGTGTCAAAGGAGAGGAATTGCTTTTTGACTTCCCCTCCGATGGTGGAGGAAATTTTAAAGGTGATCTTCTCCTTACCCTTAGATAAGGTGTTGTATCTGGATGGATTCATGTTGAGCTTTTACCACTCCTTCTGAGATGTTATAAAGAATGACCTGTGTAGATTGGTGGGATACTCCTTTAAACGCTTTGCTATGGGGGGCGACATAAATTCTTCCTTTCTGGCCTTAATCCCTAAAGACTCGAACCCCTCCTCATTCTCCATATTTTTCCCTATTTCCCTTTGCAATGTCTCCTATAATATCTTTTCGAATTTGTTGGCTTGTCATCTCAAATTGCTACTGCCCCTTTTAATCTCTGAAAACCAAGGGGAGTTTATCCCAGGAAGACAAATCTTCAATAATATTATCCTTATACAAGAGGCCCTAGACTCAAGCTGGAATAGGGGGATCAGGGTATGATCATAAAGCTAGACATGGCTAATGCTTTTGACTGGGTCAGGCATGGTTTCCTGTTGAAATTTCTCATAAAAATGGGGTTGAATGAGACCTTTATAAGATGGATAAACCTTTGTATTTCTTCTCCCTGGATTGCTCCGCTGGTGAATGGAAGAGTTGTTGGCTTCTTCAAAGCTTCGAGGGGCCTCCATCAAGGGTGCCCCCTCTCTCCTTTCTTATATATAATTATGGTTGATGCCCTGAGTAGGACTTTGGAGCTTGAAAGAGCTTCTCTCAACCTTCCGGGCATTTGTTTTATGGATGGCATTATAAGCATAAACCATGGGCAGTTTGTGGATCATATTATATTGATGGGCAATGCCTTGACCACTATCGCTTGGTGTTTTAAGAAACTTATGGATATATTTCTAAGTTCATCTGGGGGAGCCACGAATGATAGCAAAAGCCACATATATAGCTGGAACATCTCAAGACAAAAGGAAAAAAAGATTGAAGAAATTATGGGATTTAAAGTTGTCTGTGAGTGGAAAGACTTCAATTATTTAGGGATCCCAATATTCCTTGGTCACGCTACTCCCTATGCCTGGAAAAAAATGCAAGATAAAATGAAAAAAAAATTGTAAATTGGGGTGGGACTTGGTTGAATTTTGCATACAGAGAAATCCTTGTTAAATTCGTCATGTCGACGATCCCTTTGTACTAGTCCACTTGACTGCAAGCCCCCAAGAGTGTGCTACACCAAATGGGAATGTAGATAAGAAAATTATTGTGGGAAGGAGGTAAAAAAAACAAAGAAATACCACTTAGTAAATTGGAAAATATTAAGGAATTTAGACTTCTGTGATCCATAACATTGTTAAGATAGTCTTCGGCAAAATCACATAATCAATCTTTTTGTCGACGCGTTTCGAACCAACCAGTGTGGTTCATCGTCAGGACAAGTTGAAGGACTGATCTGGCTAAGCCTGATTAAATAGAGTGTGCAGAGATCCCAACGGTTATATTGCAACGGCTAATTTTGACTTAGTCAAACTAATAATTTTATTATTAACCGAAACCTACTATTATTAGTTAATTGAATATAATAAATATAATGTTTAAATATGATGGTCATTATATTTATTAAAAATCTTTATTTATTATTATTCTTAAATTAATTAATTCTAAATAAATAATATTAAAATACTATTAATATTTAGAATTTAGTTACAATGGTAATTGCTTATTTAAAAATTGTTTATACCTAAGGATCCAATGGTAAAGATATAATAGTTATAAATTATGGTAAATTCATAATGGTAAACTACCCATAATGGTCATTAATAAATTATATTAATATTCCCAAATTATTTAACTTCTAAATAAATGGTAATAAATTACTATTGTTTTTAGAATCAAGTTATAATAGGTAAAAGTTTAAACCAAAAATCATTTTAATTTAAAAATTTTTTAATTGTAAAGGCCCATTCGAAATTAAATTAATAAGTACTAACCACTAATCTATATTTTCTTAATAATTTATAGTTCTAATAATATTAAAAAACAATAAATAGTATTTTAGTTAAATTAATATTCCTAGAATGTAGTTTACCTAAGGTAAATGCCATAATTAACATACATGTTTATTAATAATAGTATATTTATTGGTATATCATATATTTAACCTTAAGGGTCATTAGGTAAAATTGGATTACCTCTTATCAATAATTATATTCAATAATTTATCAATAATAATTTACTAAAATTCTTATTAGAATTAATTATGTTATTAGTTATTAATCTTATCACTTATAAGGTTTAGAAAAGGAAGGCCTTTATTAATTCAATATAAGGAAATCAGCTAAAAGTAAAAATCAATGAAACAATCTAATCTAATTTAAAACACCCCCTGGAATAAGGTTAATACTAACAAACTAAAACCTCAAGCACTCCAGATTAATAAGGCAACCCGCCAAAACCAGAACTTGAGGAGAGGGAAGACAGAAACCCTAAGAAGGAACAAAGAGGGAAGGGAGGAGGCTAGGAAGACAACGCTGGGACCCAGCAACTGCTAATCTTCCAGCCATCATCCCTATTAAGATTGTTCGGCCTTTTCTCAATCTCCAGGGCCTCTCTAAATTTACGATGGTGAAACTGCGCAACTTTGGCAATGACTTGAGCATCTTCTATACAAACATGATGCATAGTCTTCCCTGCATGCTCAGCTAGGGCTGAGGACTTGGTCCTACCATGTCTTAAGTCAGCCGAATGCTCACTGATCCGTTGATTGATAGAGCGACCAGTCTCACCAATATAAGGGGTCCCACAGGAACAGGGAATGACATAGACGCCTTTCATGTCCTTAGGGTCAATAGGGTCTTTCACAGACCTAAGGGAGCTACGGATAGTACGGAGGGGTCTAAACGTTGCGGGCACATCGTATCTCCTCAGAACCCTCGCAATCCTATCTGTAGTCCCTTGGATGTAAGGAAGGTTCACACCCAAGACGTGGTCTTTGGGAACCTTTCGGATTGAAGGCTCCTTCTTGGCCTTGAGGAAGGCTTTTTGACCAAGGCGCCTATTATAACCATTCTTCTCAAAGACATCAAGGAGATGAGACTTCTCCGCTTCCAGGCTCTCCTCATCCGAAATTCTAACAGCACGTGTGGCAAGCGTGCTAAGGACTCCTAACTTCTGAGCAGGGAAATGATGCGACGACGCATGCAAGTATTGCTCAGTATGCGTCTTCTTTCTAAACACCTGATGAGAAAAGGAACCATCCACCTTCTTAGAGATGAGAACATCTAAGAACGGAAGACAACCATTATCTTCTTTTTCCATCGTGAATTTAATGGCAGTGGACTGGTTATTGAGGTGACAGAAGAAACGCTCCAGCTCGACCGGACCATGAGACCAGACAACACCAGTGTCATCAACAAATCTTTTCCAAAGCTTCGGTAAGAGACGAGAGGAGGCCAAAGCCTTAGACTCAAAATCCTCCATGAAGAGATTAGCGACGACAGGGGACAAGGGGGAGCCCATGGCAACTCCGCAAGTCTGCTCATAGAATTCTCCCTCGAAGCTGAAAAAGGTGGAGGTAAGGCAAAGCTCAACTAACTTAGCCGTATCAGGGTCAGTTAGCTTATTAATTACCATCATGGCCTCATTGATCGGAATACAAGTGTAAAGAGAGACCACGTCGAAACTTACCAAAATGTCCCCGGGTTCAAGATTAATTTTCTTAAGATCCTCAATAAAAGAAGCTGAGTCTTTGACAAAGGACTCAGTCTGCCCTACCAAGGGTCTCAATTTAGCAGCGAGGAACTTGGCCAGGAGGTAAGTCGGACCACCAATGGTATTGACAATGGGTCTCAGGGGGACCCCATCCTTATGGATTTTGGGAAGACCATAAATCCTAGGGGTGATGGGGTTACCCTCAATAAGTTTCATGGCAAGAGGAATCGTGGAATTGCACGACTTGATCGCATGAGCGACCGCTCTCGAAACCTTTTTGAGGGGATTTTTCGAAAGCTTCTTATAACTCCCACTATTACAGAGATGGTCAAGCATCTTAGTTCTGTAATCTTTCCTATCCATGATAACAGCAGCCCCACCTTTATCTGCTTTTAAGACCACAACATCCCGATTTTCGTTCAAGGTCCTCAGAGCCTCAAACTCAGCCTTGCTAATATTGCTACGGGGGGGCTTAGCCCTCCTCAGGGCAACGGCGCAATCCTGCCTGATCGTGTCTTTAATCTTATCAGGAAGGTTCTTAATGCTATATTCCACATCACAAATGATGTCTTCAACCGGGATTTTTCTGGGAGCTAAGGCAAAGTTAAGACCCTTCCTTAAGAGACTAAAAACCGCGGGCGGAAAGGAAAAACTCGACAGATTTATTACCTTATTGTCCTGAGGGAAAGAATCCGACTTACCCGACGACGGACCCTTACTACTAACTCTATGATCAAGGCAATCAATCCCATCTAACCCTTTATCATACCAACCACTATTATTATTGTATGCTTTAACACCATTCGGAATCTTGACTTTTTTATTTTTATTATCCCATATATATATTGCATTATTATTATCGTAATTGCCCAAGTTATTAATACCATAATGCTTATTAATGATACTTAAATTACTGCTAACACCCAAACCATTAACCAGATTGGGGTCTTCATGAATGTTTGAAATGATATTATGATTATTCAATTCACTATTCGTATTACCATTAATAAAAGTAATATTATTCTTATTCAATTCACTATTTGAAATGATATTATGATTATTCAATTCACTATTTGTATTACCATTAATAAAAGTAATATTATTCTTATTCAATTCACTATTTATATTACCATTAATAGAAATAATATTATTTTTATTCAATTCACTATTCGTATTACCATTAATAGAAATAATATTACTCTTATTTAATTCACTATTCGTATTACCATTAATAGTCCAATTCTTGTTTGAATTAGGGTCATCATTCCTTAAAGAGCGCCTAATATTATTATATACTTTAATAAAATTACGATTAGGAGAATCGACTATAGCTTTATTCCTCTCCTCACGAATGCAAACACGCTTCTTCACTCCGCTATTCGAATTAACATTAACAGTCATATTCGGGCTCGAAACAAGGTCAATATTACTTAAAGAGCTACCCCCGGTTTCATTATCAACCGAAACGCACGTACCTGGAAACACCGACTTCAGCTCAAAACAGGCCTGATTATTCTGCGAGCAACGTATAATAGAACAGTCGGATCTCTCCGCGCCTATCAGCTCATCAGAGCCCCCGCGCAGATCTAAAGCCGCTGATCCACTATTAGAAATGTCCTCCGGAACAGAACTCACGCTCAGTTCTTCATTTATTGAGCCAGCTGCAATATCTTCTACCTGCAGAGAACGGTCTGGAGACTGAGCATTAGAACCCACTGCTTGGGGGATCAGATTTACTGGCCCCAGGGAACCGCAGGCTGCTTCACCGCTCGAAACGCTGCTGCTACCCACAACACCGCATCTTCTCATAAGACCATCAGACGGAAGGCCGCTTAAAACCCAAGCCCTCAGGGAGGAGACCTGGCTGAAGGAAACACGACTGACAGAACCCTGATCATCGAAAAGTCTTGACTCCTGACTCGAACAGCCCGAAAGTTTATTATACTTCGCGGACTGTCTGAGTTTAAGGGACTCTTCTAATCTCATGGACTTCAGTGCCGAACAGGCATCAATCCTGGTAATAATAGTAGGTTTCGGTTAATAATAAAATTATTAGTTTGACTAAGTCAAAATTAGCCGTTGCAATATAACCGTTGGGATCTCTGCACACTCTATTTAATCAGGCTTAGCCAGATCAGTCCTTCAACTTGTCCTGACGATGAACCACACTGGTTGGTTCGAAACGCGTCGACAAAAAGATTGATTATGTGATTTTGCCGAAGACTATCTTAACAAAATTGGAAAATAGTCAGAGCTCCAAAACAACATGGAGGATTGGGTATCAAGGACCCAGGGATAACCAGTATCACAATAGGCGCCAAACTTTACTACAGTTCGATTACGAACCCGATTCAGTGGTGGTCCCAAGTGATTCAGACTAAGTACTTATCCCAGCATAATGATCAAGAAGTTTGGGTGGCCCCTAGTCTGGGCTCCTCCATCTAGCATTTGATCAACTCATCCAAGGACACCGTCATAAAAAATTAAACAAAATCCCTGGAAATGAAGCCTCCACAAAAAATTTACAGATTCAATTTTGGGACTCCATCCCTTGGAGTCTGACCTTTCCTTGGCAGATCTAAAAATCTTCTTGAGAAATAGGGGGGAGGAAAATCTGGGCTAGATCATTGAGTGGAATCAGCAAGGTGGTTGGAAGGGTTGGAAGCTAGAAAATATCCCGAAGGCTCTCCTCCCCCAAAGAGAGATTCTCCTAAAGAATATAAGAGGTTGTGCCCCCATCACCCTTTTTGAGGAAGAAAAATGGGGTTGGAAGAATGGCAACTATACGATAAAAGAAGGGTATTTTCACATGCTCTCTATCACCCATTTACCTCTTAAAAACTCTATTTAGGGAAAAATCTGGAAAACAAATGCCATCCCAAAAGTCAATTTTTTTTGTTGATTGTTAGCACATAAATAAATTCTTACTGCAAAAATATTCAAAGAAGGGTACAGATTGGCCCCTCAAGATGCTCGCTTTGTGAATCCGTGTAGGAATCTATCCCCCACATCTTTCTCCATTATCAGGTGACAAGATAAGTTTGGGAACTTGTCCTTGGTCCTCTATACTACAAAACTACCTGGCCTACAGATACTTGGATCTTCTTTAGGTCTTAGCCCAAATATTATTTGGGCTCCCTTCAGGCCAAAAATAAATTTAGATAAAATTGGTTTTCTCTTCCTAAGTATGTATATTGGAAAATATGGCTATCTAGGAATAAGGCAATATTTAAAAAGACTCGGGCCCCAAAGGGGTCAATAGTCATGACTTCCCTTTTAGCCTATATGGAAATGCATAAACCAGTTATGGACCCTTCCTTGGATTGTCTAGAATCCGCTCGATTGGCTCCTTGGTCGTGCTCCCCAGCCTCTCAAGTCATGGGGTGTGTTTCTCACTCTCGGGCCAAATGGCTTCTAAGGATGTCTTCGGAATTCCAGGTGGAATGGCTCAAATCCACAAACAAATGGACCCTTTAATTTGATGTTGCATCAAAAGGAAATATTGGAGTGGTAGGAATTTAGATATGCTTAGGGGCTTGGATGGAAGACCAACAACAAAGTAGAAGTGTATGGCTTGTTCCTGGGACTTAACCTGGGTCAAAAGAAGGGCATAAAAACAATACAAGTTCTAGGGGATTCCATGATAATTATTAGGGATATGATCTATGCTACAAAAGATAAAAACACTACCCTGAACCAAATTATCAAGAGATCTCATGGACTACTCCCCTCCTTTGATTTGGTGTCCTTCTATCATATTCTCAGAAGAAACAACCAAGAAGTTGACAAACAAGCTAATCATGCATGTCAGTTAAGAGAAGAAAGACGCATATTGAATGAGGTCGAGAGCATGACTAACATCCCATAAGTAAACTAATGGGATACAACTTGTGGATATTGAGAGAGGCTTGAATCCTTGCAAGGAAATTAATATATACAGGTATTGGAGACTTTGTTTTCATTTTGTTTAAAGTGGTAAGTTGGCCCCTCCACCCTCCCCTTTGTCCCCCCCCTGTCCCTTGCTCCCCCTCCACTTCCCTTCGCTTCCCCTCCTCCTTATTTATCCCCCCCACCCCTTCCCTCCTCCATTCTCCTCTCCTTTCCCCTACTTTCCCCCTCACCCTTCCACCTCTCCCTACCATGATCTCCACCCCATCCCACCTCATCCCCTCAGCCCTTGGGCCCTGTCCCATCATATCATGCGAGCTCTAGTCTGCCATGGAGCCTCATGGAAAGACTATCCTCAACCTTCAATTGTGACATATCAGAGTCTGTCACCCTGGTACAACACATTTTTTCTAAAGGGACCTCAACATGTGTCTTCACTTCCCATGCCCTAGTTTATGGGGTAAAGGATGGTGCATCTCCTCGGGAGATTTCTGGAGTATGGGATTTTCGGAGAAAAATTTAATTCTGGTTCACAGAGAAGCCTTGTTCACTCATGGGAGGATAATTCAGATGGGAATGATGGACTAGGAGAAATGTGGGGAATTAATTGAGGACGACAGGGAAATAATGGAGATTTATTAGGATCTAGCTACATCAACTTCTTCATTTAGCACAACATCATCGTTCAGTCTGGTAGCAGTTATAAAGGGAATAGTAGTGTGTTCTGTTTGTATGAATTAAGGATATATGTTACTAAGGTGGCCTCTATGAAGGCCTAGTGGCTGAAGCTGAGGTTGTTGATTGTCTATTATTGGGCCTAGGTTGATGGGATAAATTTCAAGGAGGGCCCGAGTGCAATTGAGGGTCTGAAGGCATTTGAGAGTCTATATGTTGTTATTGGGTTGGATTTCATTATTTTACTGAAGTGGGCGGAGGTTCGGGTCCAAAATCTAGGAGCTAATTGGTTAGAAGAACAACGGAGGGAGGTCTAGTTGAACACGGCTATAGTTGAGAAGAGTTATAATCTTTGGGTCTGTGAGGGTGCCTAGCTAGAGGATAGGGTCAAGCACACTTGAATTTGAGTGGGAGTGACAGAAAGTTCTGGAACATTTCGGACAACCGAAAAATGGATTCTAGTGTACAAAGTGTAGAGGCTAGTTCATGGTTGGGCTCTTGGGGCAATTGCAAGCCGAGGTATGGGGGGCCACGGGTGGGAACCTCTCTGGAGGGAAGGAGAATTTGGCCATCCTGCATAAACTGTGTGCAGGACCACTTGGAGCTAAGAGAAGGCCTGAACAAATTGCAACACAACATACATCAACAACTACAAGAGAACCTGTTGATGCAGGAGAGAGAGATGGAGAAATGGGAGCACATACACCAGCTGGAAGATGAAGTTGATGCACTGAGGCATCAAATTGAGCAGTTGAAGCTCAAAGTGGACGAGAGCAACAAGGAAAATGAGGAGGACTCAACCAAGCAGGACCAGAACCAAGGCTCAATTGGCCTAGACCTCAATAGTCCAACGCCAATGGATATCTAGCTTTCATATTTTTTTTCTCACAGTTTCTAAATGATGCATTGTAAATGTAAATATCTTATGTTTCAATTTTGTCAAATTTACAGTTGTAAAGGCTCCAAAATTAGGAATTTTTGTGGGCATATGAGATACAGCCTAAATATTAGATTTGCAGAACAAATGAATCATTATCATCTCTTTGTAAGCTTGGAAAGATCTATGTAAAATCTTGGTTTTGTTTGTGAACAAGCACGATATATTTTATATAAAAATCTACTCATTCTAGTTAAAAAAAACATTAGTCGCCTTCAACATTCATCTCACTCATGAGAACGTTTTCCATCCAATCATCCTCAAGGCCATGAATAGTGCATGATTATCTATATAATCAATAATTATCTCTACAACTTCATCGTATTATCTCTCCTAGTTAACCAAGCTCATAGGTGACCCACATTTACTAGGTAGCCCATAACTCTTTCAGGGTCTTGATGATTGTCATTCCATCCTAGAACATTCATAAGAACAATTTAAATAGCACATGGCTCTTCCTTAAACCAATATCTTTATTCCCCATAAGATGGTAGCCACTCTTTATCTCAAGAGTTAGCTCAAATGATCCATAACATTCCTTCTGAGGGTTCTATGTTATGAAACATCTTCTTCAAATTATAAGGAACCAATAATCATAGTCCTCTTTAAGGGGTAAAACTCCTCTTATAATGAATGCAATGTACATGAAAAGATTTGATGACCTTAATATTAGGTCTCCCTAGTATATATATATATATATATATATATATATATATAGATATTGTTATCACCAAAAAATGATCACCTAGCCATTTCTAACTAGGTGGATCGAAATACACCATGTGGATTTAATTTTACCATAGTAAAATCACTTTCACTGTGGAAAATAATTTAGTAAACCACTTTTATTAAATTATTTTCTAATTTAAATCAAAAAACTCCATGAGAATAATTAGATAAATCATTATTTATTTAATTTTCTCTAAGAATTAGTATTAAATCATTATTTAATAATTATTCCTTGTCACATTTGACTAAATCCCTTAGGAATATTTAAATAAATCATTATTTATTTAAATTTCCTTATTTTTGTTATTAGAATAATTATTAAATCACTATTTAATAATTATTTTGATTTCACACCTTTCTTGTTTCTCGCGAAATAGTTAATAAATCATTTTATTTGTTAATTATTTCTAAATAAAAGAATTTAACCATTTTAAATTCCTTTTCCCTCTCCAATAAATATAATAAAGTATTCCAAGATGTTAGATCTAAATTTGGTCAATAATATTGTATTATTCTCCATTTTCGAGATTAACTCTATGCTTTGCTATATAAAGAGGGTTTTTCATTCATTCCTCACCATGATCATTATCATCGTCAACATTATCATCATTTTCTTGAGCTCCCATTTGAGTTCTTCACTTTGTTTGGATTTTTCACGCGATTGAGAGAGGTAATTCTATTTCTGAAGCATCAAGGATATCAAAGGACCCATCCCACAGAAGGCTTATAGACCAATTTGTAGATCTCCTTCACTAGGTGTTATCAATAAAGATTTATTCATTTAAAATTGTCTTTCCAATTGGGTTATTATTCTGGATACATTATTTTGTTGCTATTTGTTTTGGATCTTGTTTTCTTTTACTACAGATTTTCCATTTGTATTGTAGATCTAGAACGACAGCAACCATCAACTTGTTGTTAGGGTCACTTGTCACCTAGTGACTTAAGTGAGGATTTTTGGTACACTGCCCATGAATTTTCACACTAACATACATACATACATACATACATACATTCATACATATATATATATATATATATATATATATATATATATATATATATATATATATATATATATATATATATATATATAGATAGATATCTTAGACACGGGGTACAATTATAATAAAATGCGACCATGAAAGGTTCTAGCCTAAATAACAATATAAAATTAGAAATGTAATCACTCAATGTCTAGGGATTAATAAAGGGCTTTAGGGTTAACATAGGGCTCAAATAAGGCTTAGCTTGCCCCTCCTCTTTAGGCAATTGTTGTCCTCAACACTTGACGAATTACTAGTGTTCTACATGAATAAGTCATCTTCCCATGTGTTATAACCTAGAAAGTGATCACCTAGCTATTTATCCACTAGGATGATCAAAATATGCCATGTAGTATGGGTTTTTATACATTAAAACCCACTTTCACCTTAGGAAATAATTTAGAGAACCATTTTCCTAAATTATTTATGAAAATAACTCGGAAAAAACATAGGAATAATTAAATAAACCACTATTTATTTATTATTCCCCTGAAAATTATCAAACCAATATTTATTATTTCTAACCACATTCCCAAGAAATAATTAAATAAATCATTATTTATCTATTATTCCTTAATCACCACACGTTCCTCCCATGAAATAATTATTAAATCATTATTTAGTAATTATTTCTAACTCACCTTGACCATATCTCCTTAAAGAAATTAATAAATCACTTTTATTTATTAAGTACTTTAATCACTTAACTTAATTAACTCAACTACTCATTATTTTTTGAGTTAGTTCACTAAATAAAGATTATTGACCATTTCTTTAATATTTTCCTCTATTAAATATAATAAAATACTCCTAATAGTTAGATCTTGATTTGGTCTAATATTTACTGTTTGACTAGATCTAAATCTATCCTAGAATTTTATTATAAATAGATAAGTTTTTCCCTCACTCTCTACACATGACCACAATCATCGTCGTCATTCTGTTTTCATCACTTTCAAGCTCTCCACATTGAGTTCTACCAGCATTCCCATTTTCTCATTGCATCTAGGGAGAGAGAAAGAACTCGTAAGAAGCGTATGGACTCAAAAGGACCCATCCCATGGATGAGGACACTATAGACCCACGTCCATGTTCTTCTCGAATAGGTGTTTTCAATTATAATAAAAATAAATTCTTTCCATTGGGTTTATTGTTAACTTTATTTGCATACATCTTTCAATATTTGCAGTCGCTTTTGCAGGGTTTTCTAAAGTTATTTTTGTAGATATGAATGTCTTTATAGCATTTTGTCTTGTTATTTTCATTATTTTTAAGTGGATCATCATCAACCATATACAAGTGGATTTTTGGATCACCTGCTCAGAAATCTTATCCTAACACCATGCTCCTCTTCCACTCGTAGGTTCTTTTTTTTTTATGAGGAACTCCATTACTGTTGGATAACTTGGCTACTTAATCCTTGTTTCAAGGATTGTTTCTACTTCTAATATGATTTTCTCTTCTTCATTTATCTTTGGTACACTTCTAAGTTGCAAATGTATAGCATAGTCATGATCTCTAAAAGGTGGAATACCCTTAGGAATTACTCCAAATACCTTATAACGTTTTTTGATAACTTTATGGAGATCCGCTGACATAGATGATGTTGATGTTTGACGATTTAGTAACATAATTGTGAAATTACATCATAGTGCCCATTTTTAGTAGTTTCATCATTCCATTAGAGCTTATCACATTATAGGGTTTCCCTTAGACACCTCTAAGCTCAATTTCCTTATCTTTTGAGGCAAACCTTATGAAGAGATATTGAAAATTAAAGGTCACTATATCCAATGATTGTAATCAATGGACCCCTAATACAACATTAGCACCACCCATTTGTATTGCAATCACAAGACTACCCAATAAATATTCCCCCGTATTAATCTTAATACTAGGGCACAACTTCCATGCAAAATTTATGATACCTCCATCTACAATCATTACTTGAAACTTGGGTTCCAAATATATGAAAAAATTGAGAAATTTTTTCTAATTTTTAATTGAATAAGTTATGGGTACTACCATAATTAATCAACATTATTGCAATTTTCTTTTTTATATATGCTTCTATCTTGAGAGTTTGTGGAATATTAATGCTAACCAATGCAGGATAGGATATTGTGGGAGTGGTCTCTTCTAACTTTAGATGTTGTGACTTTTCCAATTCTTGATCGTACCCCTATTCAGAGTCTATGTAGAATAATTTCTTCTCACTACATTTAAGCCCCTTATTATAGTTGTTGTCACAATTGAAACATAGTTATTTTCTCGTCCTTCATCCATTTGTTGAGATATCAACCTTGTTGGTTGAGTGAATTTAGGAGAAATACCATGATGTTCTTTATAGTTTTTGGTGACCAATTTTATAATGGCCATAGTTTTTCTTTCAACTTTCCTCACTAGAGTGAAAGCATGTTCTAGGGATTTAGGTTTAGAGAGATGAACCTCATGTTGGATGTTTTCCTTTAAAATTCCCATAAAAGGGTATGAAAAGTTATTATCTAAAATGCTTTCAACCCTCAAACTCAACGATTGGAATTCTTGGACGTTATCTTCAATTGGACCTTTTTGTCGAAGATTTACCAACTGAATAAATAACATATTGTTCTTAATACCTGCATAATGTGTTATCAATTCCTCTATAAAAATGGACCAAGGTATAACATATTCCCTTTTCCTTTCACAAATCCATTAATGCCATACATGTTTTTCTTGTTCTAAAAACATGGATGCAATATTTACCTTTTGTAAGGATGCCACTTGATGTGGATCAAAGTATTGCTCCATCTAGAATATACATGTTATATGATCGTCACCATCAAACTTTCTCATGTCGATCTTTCGAATGTAGTAGTTCCTTAGCGCTGACTTGAATCCCTGATAATGTGGATCTTGGATTGAAAATTCATGATTATGGTATTTTTATTCAACATTTGTGCTATCCAATTGTGATAAAATACTCCCCATATGTTATTGACTCTCAAGACAATGCTTCTCATTATGTTCATGGTTCCTTGTATCTCCATATCCTTTTTGGGAGATCATTTAATAGGATGTTTTGTGATTATTTTATGGATTTTTATTTCTTCCTTATTTTCATTCATCCTTTTGAGCCATCATTTATCTTTTAAGGTTTTCTTGAGAACATAATAAATCCACCTTTTCAACATACAACCATCTATTTTAATAATTTTCTTCTCTATTTGGGAGAAACTAAATTCTAAGTCTTCACTTTTTTCATAAGTCCTAGATGAGCCTTCAAAAGGTTTAATTGGTGTAGTAGCTTTTGGGCCTTTATTTAGAGCCATGTCCGAAAATAATAATAGTACTCTGAATTTTTTATCACAAATACCTAGTGATCTCACCTCTGTCCCCTCAAAATTTAATGGTTTGAAACATCCCCCAAAAATATTTATAGTGAAAATGTCTTGTTTGAAACTAATTCTAGGAGCATTCAGGAACCCTAACTTTGTCGAACCATATCTTTGAAAGTATAGTAACCCAAGATGTGAAATTTTAACCTGATATTCCTTGAGATATGTCCTTAATATTCTCCAAAATTCACCATCTAAAGCATGCCAGAAAAAATTTATATTGAAATTTCCAATCTCACTTTCTTGAAATGAATTTTAGGACCTTTCACAATTCCTAACTTCCACAAAGTATTTCTCTGAAAACACAGAAAACCAAAATATGAAATTGTAACTAGATGTTCCCTAAAATATTTCCTTAATATGATCCAACTTTGACCATATGAAATGTCCTAGAAAAAAATTATGTTGAAAATTCCAAGATGAATTGTTTGAAGTAGAAAAACCCTAGGATCATATGATTTGAGACCAACTGTTATGAACTCTTTGCATTAAAAATGATAAGAAACCAATAATTATAGTCCTCTTTGATGGTGAAACCTCCCTTTACAATGGATACAATGTACAAGACAATATTTCATGATCATAAGACTAGGTCTCCTTAGCATATATATAGGATAAAAGGGGTACAATTATAATAAAATGGGACCATGAAAGGTTCTAGCCTACATAAAAATATAATAATAGAAATGTAATCACTCAATATCTATGGCTTAATAATGCGTTTTAGGGTTAACATGGGGCTTATTTAGGGGTTAAATTTTTCATATAGACTCTCCTTCTTCTAATCCATTAGAAATGACAACAACAACTCACTCACATATAAGTTACTTTTTCTTATTCACACAAATGCAATCCACCATATGATTGCATCGTAACAAAAATAAATTCAATTTACAACTACTAGAGAGCTGATATAATGGATTTAAACGAACTAATGGCCCTCGTAATAACATTTAATGACAACACTTCCATTGATTCTCTCCATGATGACATTTATGGTAGTAATAACAACACTTCCCTTCTCGGCACTATTTTTTTTGCAACCTCCTCTACTTTCCACACTACAAATTGAGCCTTATTTGGTTGTGTGAACTCCTCTTGAGCCTCAATACAAATGAAACACCTTTTTCTCAACAACACATGCATTGTATGCTCAATTCACATGAAAAAAACTCTTTTACCTTAGTGTTTGGTTAAAGGCTACACCTTTTAATTTTGTTAGTGGGCTAATGATCTTGTTTTGGTAGTTTGTGTGAGGGATGACATCCTATGGAATAATGGGTTTCATTAACAAACCACAAATCATGCTTCATCCATAGATTCGTCTAATGCATCCCATTAATCATCATCATTTTGGAAATGAATTGATTCTCCAATATCTTGTGGAACCTCAACACATTAGAAATTCTTAACATCAAGGAGCAACGACAAATTTTAAACAATTTTAGGAAAAATAAAAGTAAAATGTGAAAACATACACTATTATTGCATCCACCATCATAAGACAATCTTTTCTTATTCTTTTATTCCATAGTTAAGACTTGAATCCATGAAAATTCATCCATTTTTTGAAAGCCTTACGAACCCTTAAAAAGAATTATGTCAACCAAGTATAACTCATTATCTCATTTAAAGATAAGCACTAAATGTATCTAGTACTCAAACAATGGACAAATAAACATTTTAATGAGCAATAAATTGCCACAACTACTATACTCTCCTTGATTCCATATCATTGGACGCTCTAATGAGAGATTCAAGCCTAGACCTACTCTGGTACCATTTTAAAGTGCAAGAGAGTAGATGTTATTACACACCAAAATTGTGATGAGCATTTTATTAATCTAATGTAATACTACAAGTATAATTACATAAATTTTTTCTCAAGATATACAAAATATCTTAGACACATAATGACTTAGTTGAGAGAAAATATCAATCAAACACTAATCTAGGAAGCTAACTAGTTGGAGAGAATCTCTCAAAACCAACTAGGCCCAACAACCCTTTAGAGACTAGGAACGAACCCCTTCTCATAGATATGAATTCTACCTAATAATGACCAATAATCCTAACAATCAAATATGATCACACATCAAACAAGCATGAGATACATATTCCATTAGTACGTGTGTACATCAAGAAAGTCCAATACAAATAATATAGTCATTATTTAAAAGGAAAATGAATTACTTTTATTTTGAAATTTCACTTTTATGGACAAAAAATGGGTATTATTTATATATCATCCTCAATCTTCTATTAAAAAGTCTCACGAGGAAAAGGAAAAATTACAAAAATGTGTTGGATACAATTATATTGAGAGGGGAGGTGAATTAGTATAATGAATTTTTTTACTTATGTGAATCCATTCAAACATCATAAAACATCAATATCATACACTGAACAAGTAATAAAAGATATATGTGGAAACCATTATAGGAGAAAACCACAAAAATAATTTTTATGAAAGAAATTATAGGCATCAACCTATAGGAGACATCAAACCCCTCTGTTGTTTTTTACGCACTAGCCAATAGGAGACACTAATCCTCTCTGCTGCTTTGTAGCCACCAAGCTAGAGGAGAGTGTAAGCACCAACCTGCAGGAGACACCAATCCCCTCTACTACTTTGTAGGCACCAACCTACGTGAGGCACCAATCTCCTATACTACTTTGTAGGCACCAACCTATAGGAGACACCATTCCCCTCTATATTTTTGTGAGCACCAACCTATAGGAGACATCAATCCCCATTATTGCATTGTAGGAACCAACCTACACGAGACACCAATCCCCACTGTTGCAACATTTATAGGTACCAACCTACAAGAGACACCAATCCCCATTATTGTAAATATTCATAGGCACCAACTTATTTCACTGAATCCACTTGGTTCTTCACAATGTTTTTTAGTTGCTTCTGCTTTCACCAAATTTTGCTTCTTAATTATGCCTTCACCAGGTTTGTTAGTTTCCTTTGCCTTCACTAGGTCTGTTAACTGCTTCTTCCTCCACTAGGTCTACATGTTGCTTCGTCCTTAATCAAGTCTACTTCTCCCAAAACTTGTCTCTTTTGGATTTTTCCTAAGAATGAACTTGCACAACTTGCCATTTATCTAATTTTGCAAATCTAGTTCTAAAGTTGCTACCGCTGATACCTACAGATCTCTTATTTTGAGATTTCTTTTCTATCTCGTTAAAATTTCAATGTCTGAAACACCATAGAAAGAAATTTATAGCGAAAGTAAGCAAGCTAACTTGTTTGAAGTAGATTTTATCAACATTCAAGAAGCCTAACTTCCTTAGAACATATATCTGAAAGTATAGCTGGAATTTCTACCATATGTGCATTGATATCTCTTCTCAGTCTCTTCCGATTTTCACAAACTAAAACATCACATAAAGTCAGTTATAGTGAAAATATCAAGCTGACCTATTTGAAGATTTTATGAGCATTTAGGAAGCCTAACATCCTCACACCATATCTTTGAAATTATGGTCAATTGATCTCTAAAGTTTTAAGCATAGGTACATGAAGATGACTCGTTCATCCCATAAATCACATTTTTGCTTCCACCTTTAATCTCCAAGAATCACCCAAAAAAATATTCCTCAGCTCCTCTTGCAACATCACATCTCTTATTGATTGGATTGTGTTGAAATGCACTCATATGCCATTTATTTATAGTTTTTGTACATCTACTTATGGGGTTGACTTGTAAAACTATTTGGGTCGACCTCCTTGTACTTTAGCTTGCTCATCCTGACAAAAATATTTCATATCTCCCTATTCTTATGGAGTTAGATGGAGTGCCATATACCATTGGAAATATCTCAAAAAAAACTTTCCAACCATATATTCTATGATCCATTTTGAGCTATAAAATTTGAGTAAAAATGCCTTCAAAAATAGGGTATCCAAACTAGGCATCAAAATTCCAATAACAATATTTCCAACAATATTCATTTTCTAATCTTTATCTTGAACATATACAATCCCCATCTCTTTAACATCAATGACAACAATATTTCCAAAAAAATGAACTCAAATGAAGTGAACTTTATGGAATATTAAATAGATTCCTCATAAGGAAAAGAAAATTTTGGATGAGTGGAAGAGCATGGGAGGAGGTGTACTCCAAAGGTTAGAGAGAGTTGGAAGGCTTAAAGCAACCAACATTTCTCTATAAATAGAGTTCTTGCACTCAAATAATGGGGGGTTTTGTTTGACATGAAAAGGAAACTTCAAAGTTAATGCAGCAGGGTTTATTATTGGCCAAGCTTTTCTAGAGATTTTTAGTGCTGCTATTAGATTAGCATACAATATTCTCATTGTTCATGATGGTTTAGTAAGTTGTGAAAAGTGATATTTATTTGTTATAAATGGCTCCCATGCATCTACTCATGTTCTACCTTAGTCTGTTTTGTTAACAAATAGATACAGAATAGTACGTTTTAGTAAATTGTATATTAATCTTAATTTATTGTTAATTATTTTAGAAATTTATTTAATTTATAATTTGGTGAATTTTCTACAACTTAAATGTTTCTAATCTCCTAAAAAAATAATTTCAAATCCAAAAGAGAATAATTTCAATAAATAAATATCTAATTAATCTATTTTGCCAAATAAATAAACATTTTCATAATAAAACTTTCTGAATTATACTATATTATACTCCTTTTTCATAATAAAACTTTCTTAATTATACTATATTATATTCCTTTCTAATAATTTATTGCAAAGATTTTAATCTATTTTCCAAACCAACTTATTTTGTTTTTTAGATGTCGCTTTATAATGGGAAAACATTTTCCCAATCAAAAACTTACACATTCATAATGATAAAGGTTGATTTAAAAACTTACACATTCAGACGCATAAAACTTTCTAAATCATACTCCTTTTTATTAGTTTATTCCAAAGATTTTAACATCTATTTTACGAAACCAACTTATTTTGTTTTGTTAAGCCTACATTGGTGGATGTCACTTTCAAATTTACCTCCTTTTGAATAATTATATTTCTTTAACTTTCATTCGCTATGATATTTTTTCTAACATTCTCTTTATATATCTTTGTATTAATTATTATTAATGATAATTTGTTAACTTTTAAATTAATGAAAAAGAATTTAGACTTTAAAATTTGGTATGGGTTTAAATCACTAATATCATTTCCAAATAATTTAAAATTTAAATATTTTTAATCATAATTTTTAAATTACATATTAATTTCACAAATCAAAAATATATTAATAGTTAAATTTCTTTTACAAAATTATAAAAAATATATAATTATATTTTCTTTAATATTTTTAATCGAACAATGTAGTTCTGGTCATGAAATAAATAAATTTTAACATGTCAAAAGTCTTACCAACCGAGTGAAGTGACACATTGCTAACAAATATGTAAATATTCAACCTTTATAAAGGACAGTACTGGGACAGTTTAATTTTTACTCTCAAAGACAGCTTTCTTAATTCAGTAAATAATGATCACTAGTTAAAAGGGTTGAATTTGTATTTATGTTTTAAACGACCTATTAAATTTGTAGTTAAATTTTATTATGCAAACAAATAGTTCTATAATTTAATAGGAAAGAAATGCATAATATTTTTGTAAATTTAAATATTTTAATAACTAAAAAATATTTTAATATTTATCTTCAATCAATATTATTATAGTATATGTAATTAAAAATGAAATTAATTAAAATAAATATCTTTTTATTTTATTAATAATTTTATTTTCTTTTTATGTTTGTAGAAATTTTTTAAGAGAAATATATAATTTTTTATAACTGAATCCTATCATTTAAAAAAAATATTCTCAATTAAAATTATTTTAATATTAATTATAAATAAAACATTTTATGTCAACTTTATATATAGAGTAATTAAAAGTAAAAAATAATTTACTGTATTATTGTTTTTTATATTTTATTATAAAGGATTCTAATTTTAATGTTTAATATAGACATATATTCAAAAAATATTAATAACAAAAACTAAATTTCATTATCAATTTAAATAAAATATCTCAATATAATATCATATTTCTATTTTTCTCACAAAAAAAATTACTAATTTTATTACGAGACAAAATTGCATTCCTTATATGACATTGGCATACATGAAGGGAGGGACAAAACAACCCCAAAATATAAAGTAATTTGAAACAAACTTTGGTTTGGTTTTTTTTTCAAAGTTATACATCATTATAAAAAACAAAAAAAGATTAATGGTTAATTATTTGGCTTTGTAATCATCCAAAATAAGTCTTCAAAAATGGATTTCTCATTATTTTCAATATCATATTTTATTATTTATGTAGCATTATTAGAGATATTTTGATGTTGTAGCTAGATTCGAATGCCATAAAAAAGTTCTTGTTGTTTTCTATCTTTGATTTTTGTAACTTTCCAATGTTCTTGTGTCAAGTCCAAACTAGCTTTGGATAAACCATCGGCCTTTGAGAATTTTGCATGTATATGTGATCAAAGGTGATGTTAGAGAAGGATGAAACAAGTTGAGTGGCAGATTGATATGGTGGCAGAAGAGTAAAATTGTTTAAACGATTTTTTCCATTCATCCATTTGATGCCTAGTTTTGAGTCCCCGTAGATAGGTGGGTAGTTGTTAAAATTGGCAACCAGGGCAAAACTTCATGTGGGTCATCTTATTCATGGCTGATAATATTTTTATTAGATTCCTCTCGTCGAGAGGTGTAGGATTGATATAAAGATCATCCGATTCCGATAAGTATTCATGGAGATATGAATTTATTTTGATTATGGAATTATTATCAAGCCGACCTACAACTCATGTAGGCTCAGAAGCCCAACACTCGCATCTATTCACCCACCAACGTTGTGTATAAATATAAGAGGAATTTTCCTTATTTGGACTCACTCATCTCATCACATCTCTCTCTCTCTCTACTACGCAGAAATGAGTCTCTTCTCTACTACGCTGAAATGGGTCTCTCTCTCACAGATGTGAAGCCGGAAGCTGTTGAATTTGAAGCTGCAACTGCAGAAGTAAAGATTGACTTGCGTGGCCTAGAAGATCTCCTCTTTGGAACTACGTTGTAGGTTCATCTGAACCTCCTCTGAAAGCCGCAACTTTTGGTGGTGGAATGAAGTCAATCCAATGAACAGTTTGCAAGATATCGACTGCCCTAGTTTGAAGCCAGAAACTGCTGAAACTGAAGTTGCAACTACAGAAGTAAAGATTGACTTGCGTGGCCTAGAAGATCTCCTCTTGGGAACTGCACTGTAGTTTCATCTGAACCTCCTTTGAAAGCCGCAACTTTTGGTGGTGGAATGAAGTCAATCCGGCGAACGGTTTGCAAGATATCGTCTGCCCTAGTTTGATAATGAAGCTGCTAATGCTGATGCTATTGATCTAGGGTTTGCTACTGCTGATATGAATCAGATTTATTGTACTATTTCTCTCTACTGAATTATTGAAGATAAAAGAAGATTTGATCAAAGGGTTTCCCCACACATTGTGGGGTTTGTCCCTAGCTAGCCGCCACATCTTGTGTCTCTTGTCTTGGCTTGTTTTCTGTCGATCGTTTAATGTTCTATCAACAGTTTACTTTATGTACGTGTGATTGCTAATCTTTGGAATATAATAAGGAAAAGAAGTAAACTGTTATAAGCATAGAACATACCATAATTTAACATGGTATCAGAGCTGAGGTGAAGACAACGCTCGAGCAAGAGCAAGAGCAATCATCGAAGAGAATATTGGCAAGGCTATCCTAAAAGAACTATGGGGTCCTCAACACTCTTTCCTGCTGAAGACAAGCTCCGTGAGAAAGCTTACTATCACGGATGGAAGATGTCTATCGATCTAACCCTTGAGAATCAAGGAGTGTTGGATCATGTGAGAGGCAATATTGTTGAGCCTCCATCAAATGCATCCGCTGCTCTCTAGAACAAATGAAAAGATGGAGAAGTCAAAACAATAGAAGATCATCCTGGACTCTATCGACAAGCACTTGGTGGCCTACATCTCTGAATTGGACACCTCCAAGGAAATCTACGATAGACTGGTGAGTTTATTTAAAGTTAATGATGCAAATCAAGTTTTGTTTCTTAGAAATAAGCTGAGGGAAATCAAGAAGGGTAAAGATGAAAGTATGCAAGCATACTTCTTAAGAATCACCGAGATCAAGAACGATCTCCTATCTATTGGGGAAACTATTACTGATAGAGAAATGGCACTCACAACTCTTGGAGGATTGCCATTTGAATGGTATGTGTTCAGGACTACTCTTTTGAACTATAATGTAATTCCTGGTTTCAAGGAATTAATGGCTAGATGCATTCAAGAAGAAACAAGGGAAGAAGTGCAAGAAATGCCCATGCCTAAAGGTCCTCCTACTGCCTTTTCTTCTCATGCAAAGAAAAGAAATAATTTCGGGACTAAATCAAAAGGAAAGGATGGACCTAAGGCTAGAAGAAAATGACGATGTTACATTTGCGATAAAGCAAGTCACTATGTATGAGATGATGAGCATCATGATGAATGAGATCATGGACATAAAGGGCAACATGAGATCATGGACATATAGGATAGCATGATGATGATGCACACTAGTTTGAGCAGCATTATGATGGATAAAATCATGGACATGGGCAGCATGATGATAATCATGATTAGAGAAGCATGGTACAGTATGCAGTGGTGCAACTCAAAATCCCTCTTATGGCAATCAAAGGAATGACAAATTCAATAGCAAAGGTAAGAGGAGAGCTGGGAATCAAGGAAGAGGACAAGCATTCAAGAAGGCTAGAAATTCTAGGATGTATTAAATGCACCTGACCTCAAAAGGAACCTAGTGTCCATCTTGGCAATGGAAGACAGAGGCTATAAGGTAACCTTCAACAATGGCAAGGTATGTATATGGAAAAATAATGTTAAAGATGCCTTTACTCTTGGGTTTAGTGTTGATTCATTATATCAGGTTGATGGAAGTCCGCTAGGTGTCATGTCTTGTGACACAACTCTTTAGTCCGAACTTTGGCATCGGAGGTTTGCCCACCTTCATTACAAATCTCTACCCGATGTAAGACAGATGATAATAGGGATGCCCAAATTCCAAGTAGAGAAAGAAGGTGTATGTCCGGGATGTGCCAAAGGAAAGCTCAAAAGGGGACCATTCCCCTCAAGCCAAAGCAAGACCTATGATATATTACAATTGGTTTACTCAGGCATACCTGAGGTTGGCATTAAGAGGGAGACTACTACACCACATACTCCTGAGTAGAATGGTGTGGTGGGAAGGAAGAACCACACGATGATGGAAGCTGTCCAGGCCATGCTACATGATCAAAGACTTCCAAAGTTTCTATGGGCTGAAACTACAATCACCGCGTATATGTACAAAATCGATGCCCTCATCAAGCATTGGATTCCTAAACTCCTGAAGAAATGTTCACCACCGGTCAAAGGGAAGTCGTGATTATTCATGACGTCACCTTTGACAAAGATGTGGCTCTCAGCAAGGTGGACAATTTGCTGACTTTGAGTAGCTCTCAAGAAGCCGACTCCAGGGAACCGAAAGAAAAGGATGATGAATCAATGCCTGATGTAGAAGAACCCATGGATCCGATTGATCCTCATCCACATGAGCCTTCCTCTTCTAGGAAGAGGCCTTCATGGCTTAGGGGGATACTTGATGATGTTGAAGGACATGCTGCACCCTGAGGAACCTTCCATCAAAGTAAGAAACTTAACAGGTATCAGGGATACCTGACCATCATGAGCACGATCATACAAAATGAACCTTCATCATTCTCAGATGTCATCAAGCATTAACTATGGAAGGATGCTATGACCATAGAATATGAGTCTATTATGGAGAATGATGTCTGGGAAGTAGTTCCCATACCCTGGACAAGACAATTGTTACTTCAAAATGGCTTTACAAGATAAAGCATGCAGCAAATGGAAGTATGGAAAAGTATAAGGTTCATTTTTTTGCTCATGGTTTATCCCAGAAGGGAGGTATAGACTATGATATTTGCACCTGTTGCCAGATATACGACCATCCGCTTGATCATAGCCCTTGTGGCTTCACAAGGATGGAACCTACATCAGATGGATGTTAAGACCGCGTTCTTGCATGGTTCTATCAAAGAAGAGGTCTATGTGGAGCAACCTGAAGGATTTGAGATTTATGATTAAAAATCTCATGTATGCAGGTTGAAGAAGGCTCTCTATGGGCTGAAGCAAGCACCCCGAGCATGGTATGAGAGGATCGATAGCTACTTGATGAAGCTGGGATTCACTAGGAGTGAAGCTGATCCTAACCTTTACTTTAAGGTTGAAGATGACAAGCCTCTCATACTGGTGTTGTATGTGGATGACCTCTTTCTAACAGGTGCAAACCCTCTCATTCACAAATGTAAGAGGGAGATGGCTTCTGAATTTGAAATGAAGGACCAAGGACTTGAAGTGTGGCAGAAGCCAAGGGAAATTTTCCTATCTCAAGGAAAATATGTGGTAAATATATTGGAAAGATTCGGTATGATGGACTGCAAGCCTGTGACTACCTCAAGGATCTTAACTTTTAGAAGTTATATGGTAGTGATGTCGGACCAGACTTGGGAAATGCATCTGAGTTTCAAAAACTCATTCGCATTGATGTTCTTGGTGAACCTCCGTCCGAACATATGTTTTGCAGTTAGCATTGTGAGCTCATATTTGGTTGAGCCTCACTGGATTGATGCCAGGAATCTTCTGAGATTTCTTCAGGACACAATCTCTCATGGATTAAGATACACTGCCGAAGATGTGAGACTACTTGGATATACTGATGTTGATTGGGCAGGCAGTGTGGTGGACTGTAAGAGCACTTCCAGGTACTGTTTCACCTTGGGATCTGCTTCGATGTCCTGGATGAGCAGGAAGCAGAAGTCGATGGCTTTGAGCACCGCCGAAGCAGGATATATTGTTGCTAGCATAACCTCGTGTGAGGTAGTCTGGTTGCGAAAGCTCTTCAGTGAGTTGTCTGGATTTACATTGGATACCACTGTGATTCTCTGTAACAACCAGAGGTGGGATTCAATTATTGAGGAATCCCGTATTCTTCAATTACTCCAGCAGATAAACATCATCTAGGATATGGTAAGTCGATGAGCAAGGAAGTTCCATCACATTAAGATGATGTACAGGTTGATACACCTTGTCAAAGCCCTGAGGAAAGATCTAATCTGTGATTTTCCCAAACGACTTGGAGTCGGCAAGAAACCCTTGTACAAGGGTCATGCATGTTGCATACGTTGAGCTCTGGGAGCTCTGAGGGCTTGCGGTTCCTACTGGAGCAACATATGACCACAGGGTGACTCACCCTCCCTTGGTGGTGCACACTGGAACAAGATGATTCGCTCTCTTGTGGGACAAGATGATTCGCTCTCTTGTGGAACAGGATGATTCGCTCTCCTGTGTAGCAGGATGATTAGTTCTCCTGTGAGGCCTGGATTGATGTGTTCTCCATGGCAGCCTAGATTGATGTGTTCTCCACGGCGATTGTAGCAGGATTGATGTGTTCTCCTATGAGGACAGGATTGATTAGTTCTCCTGTCGACGCATCCTACCCATGCAGTCTGGGACTCATGGGAAGTACCTCTCATCTGATCAATGAGCAGGGAAATGAAGTTAGGGACCATAGTAGTACTGATGGACACATCGTTGTACCTACCGTACTCCCTATGGTAGGATGACCTCCATTGATCTGGGATCAATGATACTGGTCTGGGACCAGTAGTAGGAGTTGTACCATACTATGACGCTGACTTCGGGTCGGTTGAGACTGTTCTGGGACCAGTGGTACATACTCTGAGACTGACTTCGTGTCAGTGCAGTACTGGTCTGGGACCAGTGAGAGTGGTACATACTATGACGTTGACTTCAGGTCGGTTGAGACTAGTCTAGGACCAATGGTACACTCTCTGAGACTGCGATACTGGTCTGGGACCAGTGGTAGGAGTTGTACCATACTATGACGCTGACTTCGGGTCGGTTGAGACTGGTCTGGGACCAGTGGTACATACTCCGAGACTAACTTCGTGTTAGTGCAGTACTAGTATGGGACCAGTGAGAGTGGTACATACTATGACGCTGACTTCGAGTCGGTTGAGACTGGTCTGGAACCAGTGGTACACTCTCTGAGACTGCGATACTGGTCTAGGACCAGTGGTAGGAGTGGTACTTACTATGAAGCTAACTTCGGGTCGGCTGAGACTGGTCTGGGACCAGTGGTACGCACTCTGAGACTAACTTTGAGTCAATGGAGGATGATACTGGTCTAGGACCAGTGGAGTTGTACTCACTATGACACTGACTTCGGGTTGGTTGAGATTGGTCTGGGACCAGTGGTACATACTCTGAGACTGACTTTGAGTTAGTATGATACATCCTCGATCATTTCTTCTTCTTCATAATTCGGACAAAAGCAGAGCAGAACAAAGCAAAACAGTACAGATCAGTGCAGGGCAGAACAGGCAGAATAAAGCAGAGCAGGGCAAGGGTCAGGCTGTACAGGGCAGTGCATTTGATGGATGAATAGTAACGACTGATAGACAGATTGAAGATGAAGTTCTCCATGGTTGAGAGGGAGTGTTAAAATTGGCAACTAGGGCAAAACTTCATGTGGGTCATCTTATTCATGGCTGATAATATTTTTATTAGATTCCTCTCGTCGAGAGGTGTAGGATTGATATAAAGATCATCTAATTCCGATAAGTGTTCATGGAGATATGAATTTATTTTGATTATGGAATTATTATCAAGCCGACCTACAACTCATGTAGGCTCAGAAGCCCAACACTCGCATCTATTCACCCACCAACGTTGTGTATAAATATAAGAGGACTTTTCCTCATTTGGACTCACTCATCTCATCACATCTCTCTCTCTCTCTACTACGCAGAAATGAGTTTCTTCTCTACTGTGCTGAAATGGGTCTCTCTCTCACACCTGTGAAGCCGGAAGCTGTTGAATTTGAAGTTGCAACTGCAGAAGTAAAGATTGACTTGCATGGCCTAGAAGATCTCCTCTTTGGAACTGCGCTGTAGGTTCATCTAAACCTCCTCTGAAAGCTGCAACTTTTGGTGGTGGAATGAAGTCAATCCGATGAACAATTTGCAAGATATCGACTGCCCTAGTTAGAAGCCGGAAACTGCTGAAACTAAAGCTGCAACTTCAGAAGTAAAGATTGACTTGCGTGGCCTAGAAGATCTCCTCTTTGGAACTGCGCTGTAGGTTCATCTGAACCTCCTCTGAAAGCCGCAACTTTTCGTGGTGGAATGAAGTCAATCCGACGAACGGTTTGCAAGATATCGTCTGCCCTAGTTTGATAATGAAGCCGCTAATGCTGATGCTATTGATCTAGGGTTTGCTACTGCTGATATGAATCATATTTATTGTACTATTTCTCTCTGCTGAATTATTGAATATAAAGAAGATTTGATCAAAGGGTTTCCCCACACATTGTGGGGTTTGTCCTTGGCTAGCCGCCACATCTTGTGTCTCTTGTCTTGACTTGTTTTCTGTCGATCGTTTAATGTTCTATCTGCACTTTACTTTATGTACGTGTGATTGCTAATCTTTGGAATATAATAAGGAAAAGAAGTAAATTGTTATAAGCATAGAACATACCATAACTTAACAGTAGTGAGGTGGTCACATGTAAGATAAAGCATAACTTTAAGTGTTTAGCTCTACGAGGTTGTTTGATGCATGTCCTATATTTGTAGAGAAAAGTATAGAATGGATTTATGATAGATGGAGGATACCCCCTTCTTCCCCAATTAGAGGATTTTCTTGGGTGACTCCATCAAAAAAATGCCCATCAACCTTCATTTTAAATTTGTACATCTTCTTGTCTCCTCCCATCCCCAAGTCGTGTAGAAGGAGCAACCTTATCTAGAACAACAAGGCTAAAAGAGACTGTCTTTAGTACCAGGGGGGTTGTTGGCATTATGACAAATGTGTTGTCCTTGATGGGAACCAACTTGATGAATTTTGTCAACATGATGCTAACATGATGATTTTATAAGCTAGTACACATGTGACAAAGAGTTTGGACAAAGGCATTTTTAGTCCAGAGACAGAAGAGTGATGAAGGTGATGTTTTGATAAATGCACTCGGGTTCTGTGAAGCAAAGTCACATACATACGGTGGAATGGAGAAGAAAAAGTGATAGTTTCCACACCATGGCATCCTAAATACCAGGGATATTTACCATGGTATTGGCCCATAGTAATGAGCATGGCAACAGATATTTGATCTTGTCTAAGAATACCATTAGCATTACTAAGGATTTGGCCCATGGTATTGGATAAGGCCTAAGCTATATAAGGAGATGAAGATCAAAGTGTTTGGGGTGCAAGTAATGGGCTATTGATGAATTGTTTAATCTAAAATAAGGTTGCACAAGGAATGTGATGTGGGATCAGATCTTGTAGATCTGAAATGACTACATGATTTTCTTATGGGTTGATTTGTGATAACAATGTTCTAACATATGTTTGTTACTGGGTTTGCCGAGATTTGGGTTTGACTAAATTTCTATTGTGTAGCAAAGGAATGACTCAATAATTATAGATATGTATGCAATTTTGTCTCAGAAAAGGCACGTACATACACAGGTCTACCTCTATATATCCATATATCGATTTTGCAGGATGGACATATATGTACGTGGATATACTTCGTGAAAGGCACATACACACGCAAATGTATTTTGTAAGGGTCACGTACATATGCTAGGGTTTCTGAAGTATGTGCAGTTAATGATGTCTGATCAGTCTTGTTGTGATTGTTATTGTCTGTTGATGAGGTCTTCTTCATAATAATATGTATGTGATAGTTCTGATGAAGTTGAATGGTTTGTGAATGAAATATTGAACTAGTATGAATGATCTGTAAGTAGCTCAAAAATATGTGATGAAGGATATATGTGTTTGTGATTGATTTCAACAGTGCAGTGATTCAGTCTGAGGGTTCAGTGTTTTGAGATCTATACGCAGGTATGTTTCATTGAAAGCACGTATATATGTGGATATGCTTAAGAACAGTAGCATATATATTTTGACATATTGTTGATCAAGGTTTGTAGTGGAAGCAGTTGGTTTCAGTAACAATGTATGGGTTGATGATTGACAGTACATTCACATGATCTATTTTGGTTTAGATTGATTAGTTGCAATGAGATTTAGTGATTGATTTGTTTTAGTTGATTCAGTGATTTGATGATGGTAGTGGGTCCAGTATGAAAATTTGATGAAAGGTGGCCTACAGGTTGATTAGGTGGATCCAATTTGAAACATTTTGAAAAGTGATCCACAAGGAATTGAAGATAAGGGAGTTGTAGTTCCCTTCCAATAGGTGTTGGAGAACGAGAGAAGGTTGTCGCCTTATGCAGATGCATTCCTGCGTATTGGTATGAGTCTGTGCCAGTACAAGATTGTAAAGAATATTTTTAAGAAGAAAACAGAGACAACAACAATGATGATTTTTCCCCACATTGGGTTTCCACCTAAAAATCTTGGTGTTCATATGTGTTGACTATGTGTGATGATTTATTTTGTTCTTACTGCACTTGTTTACTATTTAACTAATGCCTAATGAAGGACTAATACACTGGTTCAAGTTAAAATGATGAAGAATTAATTGAAAATATAGTTAACTGGATATACGTTGGTTGTTTGCATAACAATAGTGTACATACACATGTTTACTTCATTAAAGTCACGTACAGAAAATAGAAAACAAGAAGGTCAAGTAAGTTTTAAAATACTGATTCACCCTCCCCCCCCCCCCCAGTATTGTTTTAAAATACTGATTCACCCTCCCCCCCCCCCCAGTATTTTTCCTAACAGGGCTTGTTCCTCAAATATAGCTTTATTTTTGTCTAGCTAGATACCCCAAGCTACATTAAATAGACACATGCAAAAAAAAATAAAGTAAACAATTTATTATGGTTAAAACATTTTAATGGTGTGCTACTTAGTATGAGCGATATGTGTAAAACCTTTTCATGTTCAACATGGAATTGATATGTGGCATATACATGTATTCATATATAAATAATAGATATAAATCCATCTTATACTCCCAACCTATCATGAGTCAAGAGTGATCAAAACCTAAAGGTGCAAACCTTTTTCTAAATGTGAAACTTAGGAAAGATTCAAAATTTGAGAATTTTGATTCAAATATGATAAATCCTAAGCTAAGATTGGTTTTTATATATCAACAAAGATCCATCTTAACCTTGAATTTAATAAATATTGAAGGGGTTTTATCATGAATAAGAGGGATCAAATCCTTAGAGGTGTGAATCTTGTTTAGAGTGCAAAACTTGAGGAAATATTTACATCTTAAAAAAATTGATCTATACATTATAGAAATTCTCATTGTAGATTAAACTAATTATGCAATGTACTAAAGAAAAATACTTAATCTACTTCTACTATCAAACTTGTGGAAGCTTAATCGATTTTGAGCAAGATTAAACAGAACACATATAACAGATAAGAAGATTCAATCACACATGAAACATAGAAGAATACTCTGGGAAAAGCATCAGCTAAAGACCCCACTATCTGTATTATCATACAAGTGGAAATATCTTAGGATTACACAAAGCTTTAGCTCTCAAGCTATCCAACTCTCAGTACAATCCCTCACTACTGCTCATAGACAAAATAAACAACACATATGCCTTCTCCTCTATCCCCCAAGCCTCCTATTTCCTTGTGTTGTTTCTCCTGGGTGATCCAGCTGTAACCTATGTGATTCTCCCTCGCACACTGCTCTGACCTCTGTAGAAACTGCGCACTCCTCAAGGAATGAATTCCTTCTGCATGCAAGAGATATTCTCATAGGAATATTCTTGCCACTGATAGTACATTGTCCCTTCCTTTAATCTCAACTGGGTCTTTGTCTGAACTGACATGCATGAGTTATTTATGAGAGAATATTCAGTTATCTAGAGAATACTAGTTTCATGCATGCATGCATTAACTGACTGAACTCACAATTAGTTCCACAAACTGTTTGGAACTAATTTAACTAGACTTAACTCAATTAACTAAGCTAACGAATTACAACTCAAATACAACTCGTCCTTATCTCCTTAATTAAGGGATAATCTCCTTAATTTAAGGGATAACTGTTTCATGAATTCACAAAGACTTCTAGCTTGAATTTCTCCAACTAATTAATCCAAGATGAATTAATTAATTATTTTTCAAGCAGCTCGTGAGACTAAATTTGAATTTTAATTCAAGGACAAATTAAAATTGGAATATATCCTAAAATGCTATCTATAGCAATGCTATTTTTAGCATTTCTTGTTGCTATTTTCAACATACACGATAAATTAAGTTAAGATGAATCTTTTTATGTCAATATAGTTTCATCTTAACCTAAAACTAATGAATGTTGAAAAGGAAAAAATAAAATAGGTAATTATTTTTTATGTTACTATATATGTGTGTGGGTGTGTTGCAAACAAAATGTTCTATTAATTCATAAAAATATTACACCGTGTTGTGCTTCCCTTTTGATTTCCATCGACCTCATTCCTACTGGACTTGTTGGCCAGGTGGTATATACAAAAAACTACTAACATAAACAAACAAACAAAAAAATTTGTTTGGTCATACATAGATTTCCCACAAAGACCAAAATGACCCATGTACCCAAGTGCACCCAATTGTCACTGTCAATCTGTGATATTTCCTGCATCCTGGTCCTCCAAACTGTTACCATGCTGCTGACAAAATGTCACATGTACACGAGCTTCTGTGCAAGCCATTCTTCCTCCAAGATGATCCAAACTTTATTGCAACATCTTCTTCCCACCATGGAGGGAGGCCATTGGGTCCAACATTTGCCACTGGTTGTGATGAAGGTCATTCATGAAAGTAATGACCTCATTTCTATCATTGTGTGCGTTCCTTGACCAACTACTCGACAAGAACTATAACATGGTAAAGTTGAGCCTACAGGGAATCAAAAGGCGGTGGTAAGAGAACTTGCCCCAACGAATGGCCTCTCCAATCTTCCACTTCTTCCCCAAAGTCATGTTTCTCCCCGTGATGCACTGCCCCTCGGCCTCTTGGGCCAACACCCCTCCTAGCTCTTCCTCGTTGCCTTTGCATGCCGTGGCTCCCAATCTTATTATAGAGTTTTATATTTAAATTAGTCTTTTATAATATTTTTTTTTCCTATCAAATATTGTTAGTATAATTGGATTTTCAGAATTATGTTTTGTAAGGTGGCGAACGTTCTAAATTTGTACTAAGTAAAAGGAAGCACCAAAAACTACATAAGTTGGCGTGGCCTAAACTGGATAACCAAAATTCTCAATTCATTATAGTAAAAGAGAAAAATAAAAAAACTTACATCTTATATGACAAACACAAACTAATCCTACAAATCACAAACACAAACACCTTTCATAAACCATAAAATAATCCTATAAATAAAAAATACAAACTATTTTCTTAAACCATAAAATAATCCTACAAATCTCACAAACAAATACATTAACCAACCAAAAAAATTATATTATTTTAAACATTTTATATCATTTTTAAATTTTCATTTTAATAGATTTAATTTTTTCAAATTAATTTAATATTATCATAAATGTCACACTTATATCTATATTGGAAATGTTTGTCATCATTCTCGAGAGTATTGCAAATACAATTCATTATTCTTGATGGGATAAACTTGAAAAATAATATGATTTACCTATCTATATAGAAAATTAAAAAATTGAATAAATTTTTTTTTAATATAAAGGCATTCCACATAGCAATCTAATTTTATAAAACATTATTACTCAAAGTAATGCATTTTTTAATTAGGTCATTTTTTACCCAATAATGATACGTCAAGATTTTGGATATAAAGTACAAGTGATAGAGAGAGGCACCGACACTGTATGCTAGGGTAACATAGTCTAATTTTATAAAACATTATTACTCAAGGTAATGCATTTTTTAATTAGTTCATTTTTTACCCAATAATGATACCTCAAGATTTTGGATATAAAGTACAAGTGATAGGGAGAGGCACCGACACGGTATGGTAGGGTAACATACTCTAGATAAGTGGTTCATTATACCAATTATTACAGAAAATTCTTTGAACTCCATAATTTATGTTGACTTTAGGCCGAGGGGAACGCAACCTATTACTTATCATGACACATTGTGCCTTTAATATGACACCTATAAGGAGGTTGTGCAGTTTAAATCAATATGATATCGACCCTAAAATCGAGGCGTCCAATACGGTCAAGACTTAGGTATCATTTCCGATAAAATGATTGACTTAACATATATAGATAATGGGTTGGTTTGTCTTTATTGTGATTGTTTTTGGAGTTATTGGAATTTCATTGACATCACAAATTTTTATTGTGTAAGGGTTATTCATCAAATTTGTGATTTGAATAAATTTTTGTCAGATTTTAGAAAAATTAGACCAGAAATATCTATCAGAAAAACTTCTAAAAAATCGCATTAAAAACAATTGGATAAATAAATATAGATTAAACTTAAAACCAAAGCTAACTATGTATCTCAAGTAATTCACATGGGCTTGGGCTTACGTGGTACTTGCTCTTAAGTTTAAGAGATTAGTAAATAATATTTTATGTACATGATGGTCTCTTGTTGTTAGGTTGTCTTTAGTGCGACTTTTTGGAAGCTTTTTCCGGGCTAATTTAAGTTTAAGAGATTAGTAAATAATATTTTATGTACATGGTGGTCTCTTGTTGTTAGGTTGTCTTTAGTGCGACTTTTTGGAAGCTTTTTCCGGTCTAATTTCTTTAAAATCCTGCAGGAATTTATTGAAATCACAAGTTTGATGGGTAACTTTGCACAATCGAAGTGCCTTAGGGGTTGTTCAGGGTGCTAAATCCATATATACAATAAAAAAAACCCGTTTAAATAACACAAATCAAGATTTCACCTCAAAATTTTCCAGGCACCAGAAATTCCAAAAAAACACACTAAAAACAACTCCTTTTTTGAATTAGATTAAATCACAAGTTTGATGGGTAACTCTGCACAATCGAAGTGCCCTAGGGGTTGTTCAGGGTGTTGAATCTATATATATAGTAAAAAAACCCGTTTAAATAACACAAATCAAGATTTCACCTCAAAATTTTCCACGCACTAGAAATTCCAAAAAAACACACTAAAACAACTCCTTTTTGAATTATATTTAATATAAATATTTACAAAGAAAAAATGTTATTATTTATTTATACCGTGTTCATTTTTATTAATAATATGTTTTGTTTTGTTTTTGTGTGAGGTTGGAATTGGCAAAGTATTAACCATGTTAATTTTATTTAAATGTTTTAGTGTTGCATATTTAAGTCTTTCAGGGTTGGATGTGATGTTTATAATTTATTTTTATTTTTAAATTTATGAGTTAGTGTTATTATTGTCAATGAGGATTTTGGTTCAATTTTCATAAAATCACATTTACTAAGTCGACACCATTCATGTTACATTAGTATTATTTTCAAAATAAGAAAGTTAATTGGTTAGAAATTAATTTTGAAATTAAAAAATATATATATTATTATAAAATTAGATTAAGAATTATAATTGTGAATAACGAAATGTAAATATACTAAAAATCTCATATTTTATTATAAGATTAAATTAAACATTATGAAATAGGGAAAAAAAATTATAAACATAGTGAAAATAGCACGATAAAATTTAGATGGTAAAATAAATTTGCATAATTAAACAAACTCAAGTTAACGTTCAATATTCTATGTGCAACACATACCTAACCAAAAAAATAAATTAAATATGACATTGTAATATTTGGATTAAAAGCCCATCTTCAAAGTAATAAATAGATTATTAAAAATATTAAAAGGAATTACATAAAGAGCAAATCAATATTGTATTTAACATTAAGATATTGAATATATTGGTTATAGTATATTTTAATTTAAGATTTATTAGGGTTGAGAAAGATTAAATTTTGGGAATTGTAACTTTTTTTTTAGTGTAAAATTTGAAGAAATATTTACACTTCAAAAATATTGATCCTTTTTAGAGTTTGATAGATTTATGATGGTTCTATGCTGGTTTAGTTATTATTACTTTTATTTTATTTTATTTTATTAATTTAATTTATTACAATGTAATTTCACTGTAAAAAAAATTAATTAACAAATTTTTATTTATTTTTCATATAATTTGAATGAGTTAAAATGTTTAGATAACATAACATTGGAGGACATTACAACATCTTTTTTTACTTGGGTGGAGAGTATCTCTTGGCACAAAAACACAATAAAAATAAATTAAAAATATATATATTTATAAAATATTTTGATTGTGAAATGAGAGATGATTTTTGGGCAAGTAAAGAGGGGGTGCATATCCAAGATTAAAAATCTTGTTGAGTTGAGAGGCTCATTCTACATCCCAATATGAGTGATATGTGTAATTCCATTAGTGCTCAACCTCAAGTTGTCACACATTCCTTTTGAAATAAAAATAAAATAAATTTTAAATAAGAAAAAAATGCAGGCTATAATAAGAAGACAAAAATGATTATGCATGTTTGGTTAGTTTTAATTAAAAATGTTGTAATCCATGAATTATCCTACTCTTACTATCCACTAAATAGAAATCATAAAAATATTTCACTCTTAACCATAGATAAAATATTTAGATATCCATATCAAATGACATAATCTTAAAAAAAAAAGACAGAAAACAAAAAAAACTTGTAAAAATGTTTAGCTCTCACTCTTAATCATAAATGATATATTTAGATGTTCATATCAAATTACATAATCTTAAAAGTAAAAAATATTTCAATACCTGATTAATTTATTTTAATATCAACCTCATATAATACATATATATCTATATATACATGTCAACTTAATTAAATGTAAAAAAAAATCAATTACTTCATAATACAAATAATAAGGAGATATGTAATTCATTTAATTTAACATGTAGCATTTAAAAAATATTATTAATAATAAAAAATCAATGTGAGTAATAAATATAATATTTTAATATCGAAGGTTAAGTAACATTGAATGTATTTAGTATACTCGGGGTAGCGCAATTGGCAATGGTCATGGAAATGAAGTATCATTGAACCAGAAGTCTTGGGTTCAAATCTTGTGCTATCCCTTCAATAGCACTAAAAAAATAAATTAATGTCAATTATATTGTTCTAAAATATAATATTTCAAGAAAAACTTCAGATGAAATTTGTAAGACATGGTATCCCTAAGATGGATCTTAATTTATAGCTACTATATATATATATAGTTTTTCAGATGAAATTTGTAAGACATGGTATCCCTAAGATGGATCTTAATTTATAGCTACTATTTATATCTTATATATATGTGTGTGTGTGTGTGTGTGTGAGATAGATGGTTTAATTCTTTTGTTTTTATATTTAATTAAAAAAATGTTCTAAAATTAAATTCAAATAAAATATTTAAAAATATTTTGATTTTGGAATGAGACATGGTTTTCTGGTATGTGGTATTGATGAGCCATGATATTGGCCCAGGATATTGTAGTAAAGCTTATTTACACATTAATAATATCTATGGTAAAGTGGGCTTAAATGTCCATAGTTAAAAATATTGTTATATTGTAAGTTTATTGTAAATATTAAATATGTGCTTATTAATTAAATTTAACTATGGTTAAAAAATCATTATTTTAATTTATAAGGTAAAATGGATTTTAACTTATAGCTACTACTTATATGTTATATATATATATTTTTTTAACTGTAACGGTTGTGATTTTTATTTATTGAAAAAGGATGGTGGGTCTTTGCCGAGGCGACCCCTATTACATGGCTGATTTCCTTTTTTACAGCCTTTCAGCTATTACAATTTCACTCTTTTTGGAAGAGTCTTTCCCCATTTGCAGTTAAGCTCCCTTTCCTGAGAGTGCATCCAATGTTCGCCATCCGGTCCACTTCGCTGTTGGAGTTTCTGAGTATGTGGTAGAGCTTGTATGAGTTGAAGTCTTGTAACACTCTCTTCAACCTGTCCATAATTTTATTGAGGCCAACATTGTTGAAGAGTTCCCCTTTGATTAAATTTTTAATTATGATTTCTGAGTCTCCGAAAACTTGGAGATCTTTGATTCCTTTCTCCCTTGCTATCAGACAAGCGTTGAGTAACCCAAGGATCTCAGCTTGATTATTGGTTTTCAGGCCGAGTCCCCATGCAAATGAATCTCTTTCTGTCCCATCCGCTGAGTAGATGACCCCTCCAGCACCGGCTACTCCGGGGTTCCCTTTGGACGCCCCGTCAAAGAATATGGAAGTTAAATTTTGGGACCTCCACCATTTCTGGAAGATGTCATCTGGTTCTCTTATTTGCCAATCTGATTTAGCTTTCAGGGGATGTAGAAGATATTTTCGGGGGTGAGGTTCAAGAGCCAGCCACCTCTTTTCTTCCAGCGTGAGCAGAGGATCATCTTTGTGGTAATGTTGTTGGGCCGTTTCCAAGAGGAGAGACTTTGCTTTGGCTGCAACTTGAAGCGGGGATTGCTGTATGTCTTTGAATATCTGCTGGTTACGGGCCAGCCAAAGCTGCCAGCAAACGTATTTTGGTATCGCTATCCATACCTTGCGCCAGAAGGACTTGAGAGGGATGCGCTGAGGGTAGAAGGCATTCCATGTGGCAATGAAATCCGGGACAGAAATCTGAGGTGGTATGGAGATCTGGAAGTCTTGCAGGATGAGTCCCCAAATCTCTTTGGCAAAGAGGCATTCCAGAAAAAGGTGCTGGGAAGTTTCACTGTTTCTTTTGCATAGATCACATCTATGAGGCCCTTCGATCTTCCTCTTTATGAGATTATCTCTAGTTAAAAGCTTGTTGTGCGCTAAAGTCCAGTAGAAAAAATTGATTTTTTGGAGTGCCAGTGGCTCCCAAACCTGTTTCCAAAAAGTGGGCGGATGCTTACTGTTCTTTGAACCTTGGAGTGCTCTATAGCCTTCAGCTGAAGTGTATTTGCCTGTCCGCCCCCATCCCCAACTGTCCCTCGTGGTTCTGTTGATCGGCGTAGCCTCTTCGAGGAGCTCCTCCAGAAGGTTTTGTTGGTCAATTAAATGCGCAGGTGCTCCGTGGAAGTTCCAGCCTGCCCATTCATCGCGTCTGTCCCAGTTTGACAAGTCGAAAACGCTGTTTATGTCTGCTCTTTCTAACCATGCCCTGAGCTCTGCGATTTCCTCATTCTCAGCTAAAGGTTCACACCCCATTATGCGATCTTTCCACAAGTGTGTGTGCTTGCCATTTCCGATGATTCTGTACAAGTGTTGCTTGAAAAAATTGTTGCTTTTGCAGCATAGTCTCCAGACCTGTGTACATGAATTGAGCTGTCAAGATGCATTATCCTGAGAGCGGCATTGTCTGTGTATTTTGACCGCAAAGTGATGCTAACGGGGTGAGAAGGGTCGTGGATCAATTTCCACAGAATCTTGCCTCCCAGTGCTGTGTTGACGAGGGAGGGATCGCGGATTTGCAATCCGCCCTCAGTGATCAGTCTCTTGACCAGGTCCCAGTTTACAAGGTGAATTTTCTTTTTCATTTCCTTTCCCTCCTTGCCATAAAAAATCCCTGAGAAGTAAAGCGGTCTGTTCCATTACATGTTTAGGAGCCAAGAGGAAAGCTGCTTGGTAAATCGGAAGAGCAGACAGCTGGGATTTGATGAGAATTGTTTTTCCACCTTTTGTTAACCAGTATCCTCCCAAAGCTTTGATTTTGGTTTTGATTTTGCTAATGATATCAATCCAGAGAGACCTCTTGTTCATGCCTGAGATTATTGGAAGTCCAAGATACTTGAACCTGTCCCATTGTGCATACCCTTTGAATCCTTAGATCTTCGCGATACTATTGATCTCCTGCTGATCTGTATTCCAACTGAAGATTTCACTTTTGTTCTCATTGACTAGAGCACCAGATACCCTGCAATAACTTCGCAGGACATTGTCAAAGGCTTTCGCTATAATGGAGGAGGCACCTCCCAGGAATAGGGAGTCATCCGCAAAGAGAGCATGATTCAGGGGGGCTGATCCATGGGAAGGCTTGAGGCCGGGGAGGGAGCCAGCATTTCTTTCAGATGATAGTCTTCTGCTAAGGGAGTCCGCCATGAGGATGTACAGAAAGGGAGAGAGGGGGCATCCTTGCCGGATGCCTCTTCGAGCTTGGAAAAAATTGGTAGGGCATCCATTGATAAGGGGGGAAATCCATGGAGAATCAATACAAGCTTTTATGAGCTGAATAAATTACTGCGAGAAGCCAAAAGACTGCAATACTTTGTAAAGGAACAAACGATTAACTCTATCAAATGCATTTTCCATATCAAGTTTGATCAACATACCTTTCTCCCCACGCTGCTTGCTTGAGTGGATGGTCTCCTGTACCTGTATGACATTGTCCAAGATGTTTCTGCCTTCCACAAATCCTCCTTGAGAGCTGGAGATCAATCTTTTGAGCATAGGCTTAATTCAATTGGCTAAGATCTTGGTTATTATTTTATAAGAAGCATTGCACAGCAAAATAGGCCTAAATCTTGCAAAAGAGTCAGGGTTCGATTCTTTAGGAATTAGGGCTAAATAGGTGGAGTTGGTTCCTCCTCCTATCTTAGCTTTTTTCATGAAGCCTCTTATCATTTTAAGGAGGTCCACTTTTATGACTTCCCAGCAAGCTTTATAAAAATGGATTGTGAATCCATCTGGCCCAGGGGCCTTATCAGCTTCCATGGACTGGATAACCTTGATGATCTCCTTCTCTGAGATGGGTTTACAGAGAGCTATGTTGTCTTCAGCGTTGAATAGGAGAGGAATTTTGGTGAGGAAGTCTACAGTTTCCTCATCGCTGCCTTGGGTTCCATCATTGTATAAGTTCCTGAAGTGATTTTCGGCAGCGTCTTTGACCTGATTGAATCCTTTGCAAACTTGGCCCTCCGTAGTTTTGATTTCAGCTATATAGTTGCGGGACAGCCTAGCTCTGTATTGTCGATGGAAGAATGAGGTGTTACGGTCCCTCGCCTTCAACTAAAGACTTCTTGATTTTAGCCTCCAATGTTCTTCTTCAACACGAAAGGATTGGTATGTGGAACGTTGTGCTTTTACTTCCTTGTCTAGTAGTTCTGCTGTAATGTCAGTATTTTCCAGATTTATCTGCAGAGAGTGCAGTGTCTAGACTGCCTCTTTTCTTTGATTGGTTGGAGTGGGGTCTGGCTTTTTGATCCACTCCTTCAATGCTAGTTTTGTGGCCTTCAGCTTTTGTTCCCATATATAGCTGGTGGATCCTGTAACACGTTTAGCCAAGGCAGCTTTCACTGTATCCATGAATCCCTCTTTTTCGAACCAAAGCGGATTGAAACGGAAGGGGATGGGCCCCAGATCTTCTTCATCCTCTAGAAGAAGCTGAATTGGCTTGTGGTCTGAGGTTAGTTTAGGCAAAATTTTTGATATGATGATTTTTTTGTTCATCATGAGGGTGCTTTGGACTAGGAATCTGTCCAGGCGGGTAGCTATGTGTTCCGACCCAGTTCGATTATTTGACCAAGTGTATCTCCCGCGAATTGGGTTGAAGTCGAGAAGGTCCCAGTTCTGGAGGAGCTCCTCCACAAGTGCCAGCATGGGATCTCTGCTGCCTGATCCGCCCCTTTTCTCTTTTAGATTCAGCACTATGTTAAGGTCTCCTGCTAAAATAATATTGCTTGGGGAATGTTGCTCTAGGAAAGTTGAAAGAGAGTTCCAGCAATCTCTTTTCTCAGAATAGTTAACAGGGACATACATATTGAATAGAGAGATGTACAACTTACTAGCTTTATGCTTGAGTTCTGTATAGATCCAGTGCTGAGTTTCTTTGGAGTTTTGTAGCTGGAAAACACTGTCTGACCAAAGAGTAGCAAGGCCTCCAGAGGTACCCCTGGCACTGATTGCTTTGCCTGTTATTTTATTCCACTTTGACTTACTGATGCCTAGAAGGGCTTGCCCTTCAATCTTGGTCTCTTGGAGCATGAGGATTTCTGAGGGTTCTGTTTTGAGTCGATCCTTGACTGCTTCTAGTTTAGAGGGGTTCCCCAGTCCTCTGCAGTTCCAAGAGACTAACTTCATTATTTACTGAAAGGAGGATTGAGGCCTCCCTTGGAAGGCCTCGGTCTGGTATTTCGACCGATGGACATTTCTATTGTGGCTTGGCTTCCTTGGGTTTTGAGTCTCTCTGCCTCTTCTTCTCTCATTTCTTTTTGGGATTTCCTTCCAACTCTTTTGAAGGGGCGCTCGTAGGTTTCATCCTCCGATGAACCTGAGCTTTCTACAGCTTTTTTCTTTGCCACTTCTACGTATGAAGGGTTGGATGGGCTGCCTTGGGTTACTTCGGCTTGACCTGCTTTTTCTCCTTCTTTGCTTGGAGGGGTACTTTCTTCCTGTGCTCGATTTTCCTGCTCTGGGGCAACAGGATCGATCTGAGTGCTTGTTGTCTCTTTTGTTTTTGCTTCGCCTTCTTGAATAGGCTTAGAGCTGCTTGGGATTCCTGATGTGTTTCCTTTGCCAGTGCCTTTTTTTGGTAGGGTTGTTTTCTGAACTAGAGTCCATTGTTCCCCATTTTGTTTGTCTGGTTGCTCTTCTGCCCTTTTCTTACAGTGCTTGGCGAAATGTCCATGCCCGTGGCAGTGTCTGCATTTGAAGGGTAACTGTTCGTAGTCCAGCTCCTGGATATGCGTCCATCCGGTGACAGTGAGCTTGATTGCTTCCGGTAACCCCTCCTCTAGATCGACTTCCACACAAATGCGGGCACAAGAGTACTGATCTTTTCTTGCGGCTTTGTCTATGTATTTACCCAGCGCGTTTCCGATATTCTCTAGGGATTTTTGATTCCAGCAGTGGAGCGGCAGGTGGGGAAGTCTCACCCAGACCGGGACAGCTGATGGGACGTCTTGGGAGGGGTCAAAATCTGGGGACCATTTGTTCAAATACAGTCCCTGCGGTCCCATAAAGTATGGGCCATTTCTGAAAATTAAACTTCTATCTTCTATGCTTTCAAAAACAAAGACGAAGTATCCTTTACTTATAAAGTAACTTTTGATGCCTTCTTTGAATAGGGGGTTCCAGTTTCTTTGAGTCCAGTCTTCTACTGATTTAGGAGAGGGCCAAAGACCCGTGAACTGCCCAATAAGGCCTCTCTCTGCCAGATTTAGAGCTGCCTTGCACGTCTCTTCTTCAGAAAGGGCCACTGAAGGGATTTTTTCCATTTTCTTGATGAATTTCTGTTGAGTCGCCGATGGCGCTCGTTTCGGGGCTGCTTCGATCATTGCTTTAAAGGCTATCACCTCTGGAGGCGGAGTGGAGAGGCCCCCTGAAGAATCCATGGAGAGAGCGCCTCAGTGTTGTGCGCAGGGGCGCAGCAGCCACGAGGGCGCACAGAGGAACACCCAGCAGCCAAGAGATGTGTTGCCCTTCTGCGCTGCCAAGAGTCTGGAAGTTTGGATCGATCTGCGGCTTCAGTGAAGGCGAGCCAGTATATGTTATATATTTTAATATGATATGTATATTATGATTTTCTTTTTATTCGTAATTTAAAGAAAAGTAGAATTACATTATAACAAATTGAATTTTATTACTTTTACAAACACTACAACATCTTCCTCATAGTGGATTTATATCGATTTTAACATTTTATTATTATTTAATTTAGCCGACATGTAAACGCTTACAAATCCTTTACTTCTTATAAATTCAAAATATTGAGCCAATATGTAAAGTGTTTCCATACTCTCTTAAATCACACCTACACATCTCCCCTGTATTAAGTTGTACAACTGTTAAAATATGTAACTGCGGTCAAATTCCACTTTGGACAACTCATTTGATGGAGATGGTGATCTCATTGAATTCCTCTTTTTGAGAGGACCAAAATCGACCTCAATATCACTCAAAATGGATAAGGGAAATGATACTTATGAAGAAAATCCCACATGTGCATATTTGATAAGGTCAACCCTAAAGCAAAGTGGGCACCCTTGGAAGGCTATAAATAAAAGTAACCTCTACCTCATTTGGACATCATCATGAGACACTTTTATATCTTGGTTTTTGGCTCGCATAGGTTTGAGGCACATCCGTGGAGGAATGGGTTCGCTTGAAGACGAACTTGTAGGGTCTGAAGCTCAAATATATGTTTTAGGGTTTTGGGCCTCAGTCGCAGGAATGGCACAAGCATAACTTGACCACATTTGTTCACTAGCCAACTCATTTGTTTGACCGAAGCATCCCAGTCACATGCGCAATCCTTCCTCTGTATGACCAACATCTAGGGTTTCAGAATCTTAGTTACATACTGGAGTCGCTCGCTTGTAGGCTCTAGAGAGTGACTAGAAGCTTCCTAGTTGCACTCATGTCTCCTCCTCCATGTGACCGAGACCTAAATGATGGAATTTTAGTTGTTGGAAGATTTCTCCTAGTGACCACATTGTTTTTTATTTGACCACAGACAGTGACGGTCCATTACATGCTTCAAAATAAGGATTTTGAGTATAAGCATTGTTGGGTTCATTTCATGGATGTTGTAGTTTCTTTTGATGAATAGTTGTATGAATGAAGATATGGATCATTATGAATGGGGTAAGTAGCCGAGGGGGGAGGAGAGCAGGGATGAATAGCTAGGGTTTACTGGCTTTAGCAGGTGTTGAACTCCATGGAAGGGCACAAAGGAGGGAGCTCCACTCCCTTCTACAAGCAAGTCGTGGCCAGATGAGGGAAAAAACCAATGGAAAATGTCAGAGGTCTTGTAGAGGAAAGGAAAAGGAGCATGGAAGAGGAGCAAGAGGGAAACAAGTCAGGGGAGAATAACAACACAAAAGAAAAGGAGGATGAAGACAAGGAACAGGGTGCAAAAAACAAAGCACACAAGGGACCATGTAAACCCAAAGCTGAGGTCACTCCAAGAGTAGTTCTGAATGATCCTGCTCTGCAGGCACACAGGGACCACATGCGGACATATGCTATCATTTGTAAATTCATGGGTTTATGGCCCACTGAAAAGGCATTACAGACATGGATTAAATACCACTGGAAACCAAAAGGAAGCATTGACCTACATCTTGGGTCAAAGGGATTCTTTATTGTGGTCTTCACAAATATTGAGGATAAAGACAGGGTGTTTGAATGAGGGCCCTACTTCTACGCAGCAACAAGCCTCTACATGCGGTCGTGGATGATGAACTTTGTCCCAGAGCGTGAGACTTTCACTTCAGTTCCAGTCTGGGTAAGACTCTACTCCCTCCCTCTTGATTACTGGCAAACAGAATCGTTAACTGCCATAGGAAATAAATTAGGGTGTTTTGTCAAAGCTTCTAAGGCCACTAGAAGGGGAAAATATAATTCCTTTACATGAATTTGTGTGGAGATGGATCTCTCTGGAGCTCTACCGGATGAGGTTATCTTGGAAGTTTTTGATGAAGAATGGGTGAAAATAGTAGATTATGAACATATTCCATTCAGATGTCGAAGAGGCCATGAGCATGGACACCTATTCAGAGACTGCCCTCTCAGTAAAATAGAGAAAAAGAGTAAAGCTACCACAATGAAAGAAACTGAAAGCTTTCACAAAGTGAGTCATAGAGGAAAAGGGGGCAAAAGGGGACTAAAGCCACATTACACAGAAGGGAAATAGGCTAGTCTGAATAGGTATCAAGTCCTCGAAGAAGAAGAAGAAATAACAAAAGTAGATCAGGGAATGGAGGGAAATCCAGTGGAGAAGGAGAAAGAAGAAGACAATGATCAAACAACGGATATTAATAAACAGAAAGAGACTATGATGAATGATGTAGAACTAGAGATGGACTAGGAATTGACCCAGAGTGAGATGGAAATGGAGGACTATGAACTACAGGAGATTCTTGATAGAGAACACCTAGATCTGGAAGGGTTCTTGAAACAGGGAACCACAGGAGGGGTAGACTCGTTACCTCAAGAAGATTTCTCTAGAGTACAGAAGTTGTTCATATGGAAAACTTAGGCTAAAGGGCTGGATAGGCAAAGAAACAATGAAAGATAGGTTACAAAGGTGTGAAAACTATGAAAAACACACCAAGATTAGCACCTAGAAACCCAGGAAAGAAAAGAGGCAGGAAAAATCAGAATGAGCTATTGATGGAATGTGGAAAGCTAATGATAGATTCAAGTAAGATGAAAGACCTAACCAGCTACTCCTTTACAAATATTTAATGATGAAGTTTACTTCTTAGAATATCAGGGGTCTAGGCAGTAAAAGAAAACAAAGATTACTTAGTAATAGAATGAAACAAGAAGCTCCGAATATTATCTTCATCCAGGAAACTAAATGTTCCATTCAAAAAATAAAAGAAATTTATAGTAAATGGCTTAATTGATTTCAGTTTCTAGAAGTCAAAGCAGAGAATACAGCAGGAGGCATACTAACTCTTTGGAACCCCCAAAATATTGGCATAATAGATGTTGATGCTTCTAGGAATTACTTATCAGTGGTTATCCAGCCTGTGGGGGATAGGGAGACCTATCTGGTCACGAATGTTTATGGCCCTCATAGAATGGATGATAAACTCAGGTTTCTCAATTCTCTTGTGGATCTCAGAGAGAGACATGTAGGTATACCATGGGTCATGGGTGGGGACTTCAACATGATCAAATCACTTTTGGAGAAAAAAGGGGGAACCAGATCTCTAAACAAAGACTCTTTAGCTTTTCAAATTTTTATGGATAATATGAAGCTAGTCGACATTGATTCGAGTAATGGTCTCTTTACTTGGAACAATAAAAGAGGAGGAGAGTCTCAATTATCCTCAAAGTTAGACAGATTCATGATCTCAGAGGACCTTATGCTCATCAATAAGGAAATGGTAGCGATAATTCTCCCCTTTGGAGGCTCAGATCACTGGTCGGTTCAAATGGAGGTTCAGGGCATTGGTAGCCCCAGGAACAAACCTTTTAGATTTGAGAACATCTGGCTCACCCATCCAAATTTCATCAGCAACATTGCAAATTGGTGGTCTGAAGATTTGAATATTCAGGGTACAAGAATGTTCCTTCTAGACAAAAGACTAAAGCACATCAAGCTCAGGCTTAAAGATTGGAACAAGAATGAATTTGGTAATATTTTTGAGGGAAAAAAATCTGTTGAAAACAAATTGCAAGAACTGAACCAAGCCCTTATCATGGTTGGCTTTGATAAATTCAGAAATGATCAAGCTACCAATTATCAGCAAGAATGGGAGAATTTATGTAAACAAGAGGAAATATTTTGGAGACAAAAATCTAGAGTCCAATGGCTTAAAGAAGGAGAGAGAAACACTAGATTTTTCCATAGATCCACCTTAGCAAACAGAGTTCATAATAGAATCTCTTCAATCAAGGATGAGGGAGGGAAACTTCTTAATTCCACAAAGATATAGAAGTTGTGTTAGTTCAACACTTTCGTGGTATAGCAAAGGTAACCATTTCAGATAGAGAGCATTTCATCAAGGATTTAACAAGACATATACCTAGGCTGGTGTCTAGAGAGGATAATTTCAACCTCAATAGGCCAGTGATTGAAGAGGAGGTTAGTGAGGTCCTCAAGGAAATGCAAAATGGTAAAGCGCCAGGCCTTGATGGTTTCAATGTGGATTTCTTTAAAGCTTGCTAGAATATTGTTAAATAGGATATTCTAAATGTAGTAGAAGATTCCAGGATTAATATAACTATTTTGAAGGTGCTCAACACCTCCTTCATCTCCCTGATCCCTAAACAGGACATTGCTCAAACCCCAGATAAGTTTAGACCCATAGCTTTGTGCAGTGTGGTTTACAAGATAATATCCAAGGTTGTTGCCAATAGACTCAAACCTCTTCTTCCTTCTCTAGTGTCTAGGGAACAATCTGGTTATGTGGAAGGCAGGAAAATTCTCAATAATATCATTCAAGTGCATGAGGTGGTGCACTCACTGACTAGCAATAGAAAGGCTGGAATGATCATGCAACTAGACCTAGCCAAAGCTTATGATAAGTTAAATTGGACCTATATTAGGAGGGTTCTTATTACTTTTTGGTTTGATCATAACTGGGTTAGATAGGTTATGGCCCTGGTAACTTCTTCCAGCTTTTCAATTTTGGTTAACGATTCTCCCTCCAAGACTTTTATTTGCACAAGAGGCCTTAGGCAGGGAGATCCGCTCTCTCCCTTTCTCTTCATCCTCATGATGGAAGGACTTGGCCGGTCTATCAATCATGCTAAAGATGTTGGCAAAATCAAGAGCCTCCAACTCTCTGAGAATGGACAGACCTTGACTCACCAACAATTTGTTCATGACACCATGCTGCAGGGAATCCCCATAGTCAAAGAAGCTCTTTCTTACAAACAAATCCTGAGTGACTTTGCCATGGCTACAGGTATGGAGGTTAATCTTTCCAAATCTAAGATTTTTTTCTTTAATACCAATATTGTTATTCAAAGTAATATCTCCAGAATTCTGGGCTTTCGAAGGGATGTCCTCCCTCAAAATATTTGGGAGTTCCTATTTTGGGAGTCAATGATTAATAAGATGCAGGATAAAATCAGGAACTGGACCATTAGATATTTAAACTTGGCTGGTAGGTTGGTGCTTACAAAGGCTGTACTTCAATCAATCCCAATTTTCATGCTATCAGCACTCCCAGCACCAAAAGGAGTCTTTCAACAATTCAGAACCATTCAAAGAGACTTTCTTTGGGGTAAGGGGGAGAAAAGAAAGAAATGGGCCTTGGTAGCCTGAGAAAAAATTTGCAAACCTAAAAATCATGGGGGTCTTGGATTGGATGATCTAGAGGTTCTAAGCAGGGCTTTAGGGGCAAAGTTATGGTAGCATTGGGTTAAAGACCCAAAGGCTCAGTGGGCTAGTATCTAGAAAGAAAAATATGCCAGAACTTGGAAAATTAATGATCACATAAGGATGTCTAGAAGTATAAAGGGCTCACACATCCGGAATAAGGCCTGGGAGAACAGAGGCTTAGTACAAAAGAACAGCTTCTGGGAAATTAGAGAGGGAGATCTTGCTTTATTTTGGGAGGATAAATGGCAACAAGAACCTATACTGTTAAAACATAAATTTTTGGACCTCAAGAAAGAGACAGATACCATAGGGTTATCTAAGGTTAAAGACTTTTGGGATCAAACCAATAGTGTAGGAAAATGGAGAACCTGGAGGAACATTGATTACAGAGATGACAATCCCTTGAAAGCAAAAGCAGAGGATCTAATGAAAATGTTGGAACAAAGGAAGATTATAGTAACAGGGGGGCATGACCAACTTAGATGGGGCAACAATAATGAGGGTACCTTTAATCTTAAGGAGGCAAAACACATACTCCTTGAGCTGGATGCTCATGTTCCAAATAGAATTTGGCAGAACCTATGGAGGCATCAAGGCTAGATGAAGATTAAACTCTTCATGTGGCTAGTTCAACATAAGAAAATTCTTACTTGGGATAGCATTCAGAAGAGGGGTGTTCTGGGGCCTTCCAGATGCCAGCTCTGTGAGGCCCAAGAGGAAACTATGGAGCACCTTCTCAATAATTGCATCTTCACCTCCAGGTTGTGGGATTATTTTGCCACCATTTTCCAACAGACCAACAGGGACAGAGGGAGTATTATCAATACCATAAACAACTGGGGGTGAAACTTTTCTGATAATGAATTTCTTGGCTCAGCTTGGGCTCTTATGCCAAGCTTCATTATATGGAATGTCTGGAAAGAAAGGAACAACAGAATCTTCAAAGATGAAAAGAAACCCTCCCAATATCTTTTTGAGCAGATATTAAAACAGATTAAGGAGACGGTTGGCACTTTAGTGCTAAATCCCCCTAAGAATCCTCCTTCAGATGCTGAAATGAGGATACTCCGACAGTTGGGTATATAGGGGCTTATTCCTCAGGGCCTAGACAGGAAGGTAAGGAAACTGGATACTGAACAGGATTACTGGCATCCCCCCCCCCCCCCGAGCCTTTTGAAATATAACATTGTTGGGGCGTCAAAAGGCAACCTGGGCACTACTGACTTTGGTGGGGTGCTAAGGGATGAAAATGGAAATATCCTTTTTATTTTCCATTGCCATTTAGGTAAAGCCACTAAAAATATGGCGGAATTAATGGCTTTGGAGCAATTTTTAGAACCCTTGGAGCAGGATAATCGCCAAAATGTGATTGTTGAAGTTGATTCTGAGTTAATCATCAACTCGATTAAGAGAATTAGTTGTGGCGCGGAGCCGGAGAAGGTCTTAAAACACTGGAGGTTGATCCAGGTCTTTCAAAGGATCCAACTCCACCTCCTTGGCCTTCTCACAGTAAGATTTAACCATGTGCGAAGGACGGCCAACAAACTGGCGAATATTTTGGACAATCAAGGAGTGCATTGTACCATCAGTAGGGTTGCGATGGGTTGGAAAGGGTTACCACAAAATAGAATTAAGGCACACTGTCACGATTAGGAGGATGAAGACATGATGGTTTTTTGAAACAGAGCCCTAGAGGAGGGGTCTAGATGATTTAAATCTTTATGTTTTGCTATTTTTTCCATAGTCTGGTCCTTCAGGGGTTACTTAGTAGACTCTATTTCTCGGGTAGTTGGACAGAGGGATGGAGTTTCATTTTACAGGGGTTCATGATCTGGCGCAGAGGGGATGGTGCGAGTGGCCAGAATTCGGACTTTCTCGGTGGCCGGAATACCTCACTTTTTCCTCATATGGACACAATACCGCTTGCGGGGTGGTATTCGATATATCACGAGCCTTTAAAGTTGGAAGCGGTTTTCATGAAATGGGAGAAATTCCACTCACCACGCGACACGTGGCCGATGGGAGGAAATGAATACCGCCCTCATCGTGCGCTAACTATCGGTGCTTTAGACCCGTGCGATATGATCCTCAGCTGTCCGATCAAGCACAGAGGATCAACGGTCGAGAATAATTGAGCATGTAAGTGGGTCCAAGCAGTTAATCGTTAGGCTTCTAGGTACTGTGATGTTTTCCTCCGCCATTGGATTGGGCGAGGACTTTTGATGGTTGAGATTAAGGATGCAAGTCCGAATGAGGATTATTTTCTATTTCTTGGCAGGATTTGATGTTTTTTAGTATTCCTTATGTTCATGGGTTAGTTTTTGAACCTGTTTTCCTATAATTTTGGTCCCCTTTTCGGATTTCTATGGGTTGACCGTTTGACTTAGGCACTGTCTATCTTTTGAGGGTCCTGAGCTTTGGTTGGTAGGGTTCGGGGTTTTTGGCCCTTAACTTGATGCCCTTGGTTTTTATAGATTAGTTTTCCCTTGGTCCACAGGTCCACCTGGACTGTTGTATTTTATGTAATTTATTTTCAGTTATAATGATAAAGAAGGTACAGCTCTTGCTTTTGCAAAAAGAAGTTATGGATCATTGTACTCCCTTTTTCTGAATCATTCAATGACAATCTAATAACAAGAAGAATTTGAAAGGGTTTTCCCCATAGTGGGTTTTGCCCTAGTCTCTGGCCAATGCTGGTGTCTCTATGTATGAATGTTTTTCTTCTATTGTTCCTTTATGTTTCATTGCATTGATGATGATGATATTGTTCTTTCTATATAATTGCATATGCAGTTGAATAATGATGTAAATTTGAATAATGTTATGATTTTATGGGGTGAATGTAATGTGTTAATGAAGAAATGAAATTATCAAAGCAAAGACCAATATATCCCTACAAAAAATTAACATCATATCAGAGTTGGCTTGAAGAAAAGTCATGGAGATCACCCCTATGATGCCACCATTCATGGATGCAACAATGGATGGAGGAGACCTAAAAGAATTATAGGGTTTAAAGGAAACCCTAAGCAATTTGGTTATAGGGTTTGATGGATATTATGAGGTTAGGGTTTGAGAGAAACCCTGGTTTATGGCAAAGATATGAGATATGTAATCTAGAAGCCCTAGCATGGTCAAAGTTAAGATGTTCAAGAACTTGTGTCAAATTTGATGAATCCCTCGATGGGATAGTCTCTATTAAGTTTGGTTGTTGATAAAGTTCATTGAAATATTGAAGGTAGCATTGTTATATGGACAATGGACAATGATGGCTCTTGAAGGTTGGTTCAAGAGGGAGATGATCGCCTCTCAATAAAGATAAGTACTTTTCAATTTCAAGGTTTGATGAATTCCATTTTCAAACCTTTCCTTAGAAAATTTGTGTTAGTACTTTTTGCTAATGTAATAATCTACAACAAGTCTTTTAAGTATCATGTTCAACATGTTGGCAGGGTGCCCAAACTATTGAAGGAGAAACAATTATATGCAAAAAACTCCAAATGTTTCTTTGGAGTACAGGAGGTGGAATATTTTGGGTCATATTGTATCTCATGAGGGTGTTAAGGTAGACCATAACAAAAGTAAAGCGATTAATGAACGGAAAATCCCCACAACCATAAAGCATCTTCAAGGATGGGTTGATAGGGTGTTAACGCAAGTTTGTTAAGAATTATGGGAGAATAACAATACCTCTAACAACATTACTAAAGAAAGATGCATTTTCTTGGACTCTAGAAGCAACTAAGACCTTTAAACATCTTGTTAGAATCAAACTTGCACCTTTCCCTAAAGGTCCAAAGCCTATTTTTATCAGGTCATTATGTAAACTCATGGTTATGTAAAGGGCTTATAAAATTTCTTGTGTAAATTACTATATAAGCATAGGGACATATCTAATAATTTTTTTTAACCTAAACCTAAGCTTAACCTAATTTTTTCACAACGCAATTAGCTTACCACAAGCCTATAACTGGCGCTACGAAATATTTTCGTAGCGCTCATCGAAAAATTCAAAAGATAAATTTTCAAGCTTACAACCCCATCATTTCAAGTGCTTGAGTGTCTTCTCACAAATCCATACCCCTTTCCATCCATGATGTGACAATTAGATACATTGTAAATCCCAAGAAGGAAGTTTAAACTTAAACCCTAAATTGCCTAGTTTACCCTAAAAATGTAATTACTAGGAAACCCAGAAATCTCTTTACAGTGTGCAAAAAATCTCTAAATTTTTTTATAGCATCCATCCAAAAGAATTGAATACTGTAGAGGGATTTCCAGTGTTAGAGTCTTAGCAAAGATGGGCTGATTAGGTCATAAGAAGAGGTTTATGTCAAAACCCTAGCTAAGGAAACAAAGGGAGAGCCTAGTCATATCCCTGTTGAAAAACATGATGAAAACCCTGTGAAAGAACCATAGGTTAGGGTTTATGAAAGAAGAACAAGAAGACAACATAAAATGATGTTATATAAGAGGAGGAAAAACGCAGAGAGACATAAGGTAAAAAAAACAGAAAATGGAAACAGGGGAGGAAGAAATGGAAATAAAGCCTAGGGTTTACTACAAAAGAAACCATACTCACCCTAAAAACAAGAAGATACTGAATTTCAAGGATAAAATGAACCCTAGGATAAAGGATACAATGATTATTGATGTAGAGGAAAGGACCATGCAAGCTTCAAAGATTAGAAAGAGATAGAGGAAAACAGAGCATGCTGACAAAAAGAGGAAAGAAACCCTAAAGGCTAATATAATCATAAAAAAACATAATAGGAGAGTGAAAATAAGCCAGGATAAATTGTAACTCCTTGCTCAAGTTGCTGAAGCCATGGAAGAATAAACATATCTGCATTTTTGGTGAAGCAGTACCTTGAGCTAAGGATAGGGGAATTTATTTTGTTGTAAAAACACTAATTTTGACTAATACATTTCATGAAGTTTTTTTTACAGTCTAACCAACATATTCCAGCGTTGAATGATGATAGTATACAAATTGTTTTGGATTGTAAGCATGTAGATGAAGTCCTTATGGTCTTGGTCAAATACTCAACAAGAAGGAGAAATGGCAGCACTATGTTTTTGCTTATTTTAGTCACCATCTTCAAGAATAGTTTCTGAAAATTTGAAAAGGAGTTTTAAAAACAAAAAAAGAGGTTTTTGTTGGTAACGAGATGATTTAAAAAATTTCCTTCATATTTTACCCATACATCATGGTTTGGAAATTATAGAGGAATATTTGAGGCCTAGTTTTCGAGATTTTGTAATTATGTTATTTTCCTGTTTTAGTCACTATTTTCAAATGCAGTTTACGAACATATGGAGATGAATTTGTAAAAAAAAAAAGAGGTTTGTGTTGGCCACACACTAGTTTAAAAACAATCTCTCAGTTTTTACCTAGATAGAATGGTTTTAAGGATATGAAGGAATATTTGCAACCTATTTTTCAGGATTTAAATAATTAATTATTTCATGTTTTAGTCATCCCCTTTGGGCAAGGCTTTCAAGAGGATGAAGATGAATTTTCCAAATATGAAAGATATTTTATGGGGAATGATTTGATTAAAAAAATGTCTTTTATTTTTTACACAACTATCACGGTTTGGGAGATATGAATGCATCTTTGAAGCCTATTTTTCAAAAATTTGCCAGATTTTTTGAAATTTTGCTTCCTATAAAAATTCCAAGTCAATAGCTAAAGGCCACCGCATCAATTCGACTTGAGGATCATATATTATCTCCTCCTTGATGAATTTAAACAATAATGAAGAGGTTTTCATATCCATTTCTTTTGGATCTTGAGGATTATTGTAATTAATACTTTCCACAAATTGTGGATCTGAAACTTATGTAGTATTTCTATAAATTAAATGTAAAAGGAGGAAAAAAGGCTTCTTTTTTTTTAATGAAAGAATAGTCATTGTCTGTGTATTAAAAGATTTATCAATACACAATTTTCCAAGATCAGTATATTTTGATTAGTGATATAAAGATTCATGTGATTGTATGTCTTAGTATGTGTTTTCTATACTTTTAGTGTTTCCTTCTTTGTAAAATCATTTGAATGTATGGTCTTTTGAATATTTGAATAAGAGTAAATTTTGCAAAATACACCCTTTTTTATGCTCTATTTCATAGATTTCAAATATTTGCACTCCTATCTTCTAAAGCTACTTTAGGATTCAGTTCATATGCCCTATTGTAGTGGATTGTTATCATATTTTCTTCCTTCAACTATAATGATGACCAATGTCTAGGATGTGATATCTACCTTGCCTTTGTGTATCCTGGTCAACCATCTAGTATCTTGGTAAGTTGACATAAACCCTATATTATTTACTCCATTTCCCAGTGGATTATCTCCCTCATGCCCAACCAAACCCTACATCAACATAACACAGCTGAAGATCTAGCCATTGTGTAATATTACAATCAAATACTAAATCTAGTGATTAGGTTGTTAGAGAGAGCCCTCTCTAGATTGAAGGGGCTGTCCTTGAATCTATAAGTCAGATTGCAAAGGTTACCTTAGAAACTTCTCTCCTACAACCAAGAGGACATTTTTGAGTGATAAAACATCTTAAAGAGGCAATATGCCAAGCATCTGTCTTAGCTATGCCAAACTTCACAAAAACCTTTATTGTGGAATGTGATGCCTCAAGAAATGGAATTGGTGTTGTTTTAATACATTAAGGAACAACCATTACTTTTGAAAGTCATCCAATCAAAGGACAATATTTACACAAACTTATTTATTAGAAGGAAATGTTGGCAATAATACATGCACTAAAGAAATGGGGACCTTACCTAATGGGAAGACACTTCAAGGTAAAAACAGATCATGATAGTAGTAAATACCTTTTGGAGAAAATATTATCTTCAGAAGAGCAACAAAAATGGGTCACACATATTTTGGGTCATGAATTTGAAATCATATACCAAAAAGGGAAGAAAAATGTTGTTGCAGATGCACTCTCAAGAAAGGATCAGGATGTGGAAGCATTGTTTTGTGCCATTTCTGTTATATAACCTAATTTGATAAATGAAACAAGGTATGAATGGAAGAATGATGAAGAGGTATGAACACTCATTCAAAAGTTGCAGTAAAATCCCAGTACATATGATAAATTTAGCTAGAAAAATGATTCATTATGGTAAAAAGATCACTTATATCTTTGTAAGAATTCCCAACTCAATCAAAATATTCTTTTGGAATTGCACACCTCCCCCTTAGGAGGGCACTCAATATTTTTAAAAACTTACCACAGGGTCAAGAAGGAATTTTTTGGGATAGCCTTAAATATCATATTCAGAAGTTTGTGGAAGAATGCTAGGTTTGGAAACAAAATAAAGTTGAAACAATTAAGACCCCAGGTCTGTTACAACCTTTAGCCATTCCAAGTCAGTGTTGGGAGGAGGTCCCAATGGATTTAGTCATAGGTTTACCAAAATCTGAAGGAAAGCATGTGACCATGGTTGTTATTGATATACTGACCAAGTATGCACACTTTTGTGCATTATCTGATCCTTTTAAAGCCAATACAATTTCTACTACATTTATGGAAACAATTCAAAAGCTACATGGAAACCCAAATATTATTGTAAGTGAGAGAGATCCCATTTTCACTGGAAATGTTTGGACAAAATTATTTTCTTGTCTTCATACTCAATTAGCTCATAGCTCATCTTATCATCCTAAATATGATGGGAAAATTGAGATAGTGAACAAATGTTTGGAAGGATATCTTTGTTGCTTCGTATCTAATAAACAAACACAATGGTTCAAGTGGTTACCTCTAGTTGGATGGTAGTATAACACTTCCATACTGCAGCAAAAATGACCCCATTTATGGAACTTTATGGATATCATCCACCATCCATCACATCATCTTTAAGATAAAATTCTAAGGTTCAAGAAATGGAAGAACACATTGAGCATCAACAACAAGTTCTCCAACTCATAAAGAATAAGCTCACTCTAGTGCAAAATCAAATGAAACAACAGGCAAATCAACATTATAGTGAAAGATATTTTGATGTAGGAAACTTGGTATTTTTACAGATACAACCATACAAACAAATGTCTCTTAAGGAAGCTAAGAAGGATAATAAATTATCACCCAAGTACCATGGTCCTTACAATGTGTTGCAAAAGATTGGTACTATGGCATACAAATTGGAACTCCTTGCATCTTATTGTGTACACCAAGTTTTACATGTTTCATGCTTAAGGTTATCAGTGACAATTAGCTCCCAATTCAAAAAATGGTTTTTATAACTTGATGAAGAAGGAAAAATCATATTTGAGACTGAAGCAATAACAGAAACAAGAACCTGATAGCTATGAAATCGATTAATTTCAGAGTATCTCATTAAGTGGAAGAACTTACACTTTGAATATTCCACATGGGAGGATGAGATTTTTATACAAAAGAATTTGAAACTACTAAGGTGTTGAGGACAACACATTTTTGAAGGAGAGGGGCATGTTAGGTCCCTATAATATTAGTGTATTCCCCACATTGTCATTGTTAGTGTTACCCCCTATTGTTATTGTTGTGCCCATGTATCTCCCATGTTGTTATTGTTGTGCCCCATAGAAGCCCACTATTGTTATTGTTGTGCCCCATAGAAGCCCACTATTGTTATTGTTGTTCCCTTACATTATTATTATTATGTAGGCTATGATTATATTGTGATCCCTTAGACTCCTATATATACCAAGGAAGTCTTATCATTTGTATCATCCAAGAATTGTTCATTTATGTAATGTAAAGGACGTTCCCTCCTCGAAGAGGCTAATTTCTAAGTCGTCAATCTATCTTTTATTCTATTTTGTGAGATGGTTGCATAATACTAATATTTGAGACCGATCTTCCATTCATGACAGATCAAGTGAAGGAGTCTCTTCAAGCTATTGCAGATTGGTTTGCAACTCCCAAGGGAACTTACATTAAATGCTTCAAATATCAAACAACCCCTCATCTTATGCCGCAATATGTGACAAACAAGGTGGTTATGCAGGAGGTGGAAAATCAGTCAGACAAGGAACTGTCATGAACCCTTCGCAGGAGGAAGAAAGCCCCTTATCCCATATTTCCATTAAATATCAGATTATATGAATTAAAGAGTCACAAGAAATTGGAAACTGAAACTAAAGAGCTGAACCGCCTACACTTCGACACCAAATATTTTCATGCATATGATCTTTGGTTAATTGTCAGGAACCATTGTGAAAGGATCAGGCATAATACAAGGTATTCATCAATATGCCAACTAGAGGATGAAAAGATAAAGAACTAGCACACTGCTAGAATGAAGAAACATCTAACCATGAACACTAGTTCACGTCACGATGCACCATCTTAGGATTTGAAGTAGCAAGAACAGGAGGAGGAGGGAACAACACCTCAAGTAAATAAGTTAGCTCCCAGGAAAAGTATCAGGTACTCATCAATCAAGAGTGATAGAAAATGGAAAGATGATCCTTTAAATATAGGAGCTACACAAAAAAAACCATAAAGGAGAGAAGGAGAAGAAGAAGAAGGAGAGGAAGAGGAGAGAAGGAAGCAAGATGAGTTGCTTGAGAAGAAACTGGTATACGAAGAAGAGAGGGGTAGATAGAAGAAGAACAATAGAGGCAGTCTCAAGAGGATGTAGCAACGCAGACGCTGGAAGAAGAATAGTTGACTCATGAACTAGAGGAGGAGAAGTATGAGGAAGAAGACACCATCCATCCCATGGATGATGAGCCTATTACTCTAGGTGAACAACCACTCAGAGGAGGACATATTCTATTCAAAGAGATGGAGTTTACACCTCCACCAGAAGATAGAGTCATAGATCATTTGCATCGTAGCATTTGATTAGCTAAATAAGAGGATCATGAAGCAAAGGCATAAGTACTTTCCTAATGATCCTCAAAACCTAGACTCATTAATGACATAAAATGTGATCACCTCCAACACTAGAAGAAATTTGAGGGAAGTTATTGCAATGAATGTTGCATTTTCTACAACGACACAAGATAAATTAGAGTATTTTCTAAATGAGAATGCCATGCTAAGAAGAGAACTTGTTGTGACGAAGCAATAGGTATAACATCTTGTAGCAGAGAACCAACCAATATTATCATAAAACTCTTGTTGGGTGTGTGTTATATTATTTCCACGAATAGTCGCACATGCGAAGGGGTGATAACCCCTCCTGTTTGTTGCACCATGTGCAACAGGGGGGATGGTAGACCCCTTGTACGGGGGTCTGGGGTAGTGCCCTGGGAAATGTTTTTTGAACCCAATATTAGGTGGGCAGACCTACCAATGGTTTTGTGCATGGGTTTCACACATGGTTTTGGGCATGATGGTTTTTTGCCCATGGCATTTTGTAGATCCGGTTAAGGGAACTAAAGTTATATTCTAGTCCAGGGTTAATGGATTGGGGTTTATGAATGTTTCAACATGTATATATATGTATTGTAACACTGAAAGGAACATAATGAAAATTCAATATGGTAGTCCCAGTTTTGGGATCTAGGGGAAATCTTTGTGTATATCTATTTTATGTTTTATTTTATCACCATTGTTTATTTTCTGCTTTTAGAATTTCTCTGCAAGTAATTTTTGTACAGGGTTAAAGCCTACAACTCCAATAATTTAGAATGGTAGTCAACCATTCTAGATGAATTAGTACCAATGGAAGATACCATGGCATGACTATACGATGAGATGATGCTTATACAATAGGTCATTGCTCCTCTCATTAGCATCCAGAAGAATTCCAAGGAATTGGTGAATCTCTTGAAGATAACAACCAGAGAAATTGACCAAATGTGGGAGTGGACTACCAAATATTCAAATTCCCCAAAGCATTTGGAAAAGAAGGATAAGCTCTTCACAGAAATAGATAGAGTGAAAGTGAGACTCCGCCTACAAAATTCCTCACATTTCAGAGCACAGTCGGTTAACACTATGGCTATATATAACCAAATGCATAATGGGTTTGAGTCTCTTACATAGAAGCACATGATGTCTGCAAATGGATACCTTCAAGAAATAAGAGGCAGGGAGGTTGTCTTTTAGGAGATCAGAGATTACATTGAAAAAATAAAGCAGGTAATAGAACATGAACGCTTGGAAGTGACAAAAGATGTTATTTAGCAATATGCCTTTGCACTAGTCAAAGTGCACATGCAGATTTCATGGCTACGAAATAATGTCCAGTTGAGCTCCAGGAATATATTATCAGAAGCATTAGAGGTGAGGGCATGCTACAAAGGAGCCTTTCTAGACCAGATCAAAGCCATCACAAAGGAGTTCAATGCATGGCACACTTATATTTCAAATTAAATCCATGAAGAAGCACATGATCTATCCATTTGATGAGTTTTGTCTTTTAGCAGTTTTGTCTTATTATGCCACTGTCTCATGTGTAATTTGTTTCATGTAATAAATTTTATGTAATGAATTCCAAGGCACACATGTGGAATATGAATGACCACACATTAGAATGTAATGATTCATATTAGAATATGAATAATCATAGAATTCAAAGATTCATGAGAAGCTCAAGATTCATTGTATTTTTTATAAATAGATCCTAATAACTCAAGCTAGGGTCTTTTGGAGACTAGGATTTTGCCAGGATTTTGGAGGCCTAGCCTTGGTTTCTCTTGTACTACACAGGAGATAGATTATTCTTCGGAGAATCAAGTTGCGGCTTTGTCTTCCACTATTGGATACAATGTTTACTCATGTAAAATTGTTCTTGGGATCTTACACCTATAATTAGAAGCTCAATGAGCTAACATTCCTTCATACATGTATCGTGTATATAGTTGGACTATTCTAGTTATGTGTACGGTATATGTTGCTTTATTTACATGCTAAGTCAATGAACTATTTCATTGCTTGGTGATGGATGTTATTGAATAAATGTTTGTGTAATTTAACGATTATTTTTTATTATGTGGACTAATCTGTAGGTACACAACAAGTCTTTCTCTTTAGCCTAGGTCCCCCTTTAGGATAGTACTATTACTTTTATAATTGGTGGCTCATTTCCTTCACCAACTGTGGAAGTCTCCCTTGTACACCTTACACCAAGTGTCTCAAAAATCTCACATCCTTGCTGACCCAAAGAGGAATTTTTTTCTCTTATATCCGATTGTAACCAAGGCATTTCTTGGAAAATCATTCCAATAGTGGTCAGACCATATGACCGGATGGGACTCCTACACCAAATGGTGTGAGGTCTAGTGGGGACTTTACATCCAGGAGAAACCATTGAAATGTTGGCGGAATATAACACCATCAACATGTCCTTATTTTCCATAGATGGTAATATTCCTTAATTAGTGTTTATTTTCCAAATTAAACTATGAAGATATACTTTAGTTTCCTACTAATAAACCTCCTGGATTAGTTTATGTTTGGAATAAGGTATATGTAAGTATGATTTATTTCTCATATAATTATATAAATACATTAAGTCTACAAGTAACACTTTTGAGACATATTTATTACATAGGGAAGTACCCTAGCAATGACATAACCCAATGATCCCAATTTTTCTTCACATTTATGTTTTTCATTTTAAATCTTCTTTAGTTTTACCTTTTAACTTAGTGATGGTGATAAAATTGGCGAGTCTAACATACCAAACCCCTTAAGTAAAATTAAGGAGATGGGGTATCAAAAACTTTTCTAGGTCAATTTTAAACTCATTCGACATTTTAATCATTGAGATGTTTCCAATGACTATGCTCTTTCTCAATTCCAAGATCTGAGCACAAAGTTACGGTCTCAAAATTTTTCTTAAGGATTTCTCTATCCTACCATGTCATCATCCATACAAGGGAAATGTCATCATTGTATGATGACAAGTCACATATTATACATGTATCCCTCATCTTACATAAATAAGGAGGGGTGTTTCCTACCAATGGCTTCTGGAAACTTTAAAAAACTTCTCTATTGTGTCATATCACATCTCCAAAATCTTATTGTCACATCTAAAACATTTATCTCATGCGATACATTGCATCTTTGAAATTTTTCTAGCTTCTAATGTATTTATCATTCCTTTCAAAAGGTTCCTCCATGCACCATATTCCACCTCTTAAATTTTTCCAATGCATCTAAAGTTTTTATCCGTGCAATATGTAACACCTTCGAAAGGTTTTGTCCAAGTGATAGCTCCTAATTTTTCATCAAATTTCTTGAGGTTTCATGCCTTGAGACAAATCAAAATACAATTATCTAATTGTGATAAGTCACATCTTCAAAAACTTTCTTTGATGTGTCCAACTCTTCCTTCATTCCATGTATTTTCATCATTCCTCCTTTACCTTGTATTTTCTCTATTTTTTTCCTTTCATTATTTCTCTCTTATCCTCCTTTCCTTTCTTCAAATCTTGTTGCATCCATGATTTGTTTTGTGTTTGTGAGATGTCATGCCCAAAGTTTTTGTGGTGCAATATGCCATGGTCATGAAAACTTTCATTTGCGCAACGTTAAACTCCTTGATTTTCCTTCAAAAAAGATCAATAGTTGGTGTTAGGTTTTATGTCCAAGTCATATTCATGGATCTTGGCTATCCATTTTCCTCTTCTGCCTTCTACGTCAGCTTGCACTAATACATCTTTCACTATAGCATTTGGCATGTAAGCAATGATTTGTGAATGCAACACATAAGTTCTAAAAGCTTTCAGGGCTTTTACCAAAGCATATACCTGTTTCTCAAGAATATTATATTTAAGCTCAACGTCCCTGAGAATCTTGCTGAAGAATGCAACTGGCTGTTCTTTCTCTTCATCATTTTTTTGCAATAAGACAACGGCTATTGAATTTGAGGATGCAAATGAAAAAACTTGGAAAGGATTTTGATAATCAGGGCTGATTAGGACTGGAGTTACATGAAATGCCTCTTTAATCTGGAAAATGATTCTTTAGCTTCCTTGGTCCAATGCACTTCATTCTCCTTCTTCAGCATATCAGTGATTTCTTTCACGATTTCTACATAGTTGGACACAAATCGTCTTAGGAAGTTAATCTTTCCCAGAAATTTTTGGATATCCTTTTTACTTCTAGGTAGTGGTATTTTTTGCACGGCTTGTACTCTGGTCAGATCTATCTTTACTCCATCTTTAGAAACAATGTGCCCCAATAGTTTTCCTTCTTCCAGAGAAAAAATGGATTTCTTGGGATTCAGGGAAAGCCCAAATCTTCTACATTTATCAAAAGTATTTTTCAAATGGTCCAAATGTTCTTCATCGAACTTTGAGAAAATAGTAATATCATCCAAATATATTACTACAAATTTATCTCCCACAAAAGCAATGTCCATAGCTCTCTGAAACGTAGCACCTGCGTTCATTAATCCAAAAGGCATTCTGGCATACCTAAAGGTTTCCCAAGGATTTGTGAATGCCATCTTTTTCTGATCCTCCTTATTCACGGCCACCTAGTTATACCTAGAAAATCCATCTAGCATTGACATGCTAAAAGATCCCTTCACCTTTTGCAGTACGTGATCCATTTTAGGCAATGGATAGTTATCTTTCAAAGAAGCCCTGCTGAGATTTCTGAAGTCTATGCATAACCTTATTTCTCCATTTTTCTTTCTCACAGGCACTAAATTAGCCACCCAATCAGAATATCTGAGCCGAACTATTATTTTGGCATCAAGCAATTTTTTGACCTCCATTTCAATTGATGGTAGAAGTAAAGGATTTATCTATCTAAGCTTCTGTTTGAAGGGTTTAATTCCCTCCTTCAAGGGAATCTTGTGCTGAATAATATTTAAATCATAGTTTTTGAGATCTTCATAGGACCATGCAAAGACATCAACATAATTCTTGAAAAGTTTAATATATCTCTCTTGAAAATTAGGTGAAACTCTACCGTACAATTTTACTAACTTGGGTGTCTCTTGAGTTCCAATGTTGTGGTCCTAAATATGTTCATCTTGTGAAATTTTCCCTAAGTCAACAACCACATCATTGGAATTAAAAAACCTTTAAAGAGGAACAAGTCCCTTTGGCATAATATTATCTTTCAATTGAAAGATCTTCTAATTTGCTATTGAATCTTTTAAACCACTAACTTCTGCAATTTCTATTGTCTCTTCTTCATCTTGATCAAATTCTATGTCCTCAATCTCTTTAACCATAGTAAAAAACTCTTTAATCTGCTGATCATCTTCAAAAACTTGCCAATTTTTAACATTATCAGGAACAGAGGGTCTGTGCCTCATTTCTACCTCATATCTTAGTCTTGGATTAATAGGAGGCTTGAAAGTACTAGCAGATATAGCCAATGAATCTGCTAATCTATTCTCATCTCTTGGAATAAATTGAATGTTAAAAGCTTCGAAAAAGTTCTCAATCAAATCCCATACCTCATTTCTGTATGCCCTAAGCCTAGGGTGCTTTGTTTGGAAGTGATATTTTATTTGCTTAATAATCAACTCTGAATCTCCAAAAACAGAAATTGACTTAACTCGCATATGTTTAGCTATTTGTAGAGCAATAATCAAGGACTCATATTCTGCCACATTATTTTTTGCCTCGAACTCTAATTTTAAAGAAAAAGGGAACATATTACCTTTAGGCGCAATTAGAAGAAAACCAACAACTGTTCCTTCCTTGGAATAAGCTCCATCAAAGAACATTTCCACACTCCTTCAGTTTGCAACTCTGTAATTACATTGGCTGAAGAACGTTTCTTCTGATTATCTTCAGCCAGCTCTGCATTATCATGCAGTGTGAAACAAGCAAAATCATCCTTCTCCTGGCTATATACAGGTGAATTACTTGCTCCATTTTTTGTAATCGTTTTTACAAATCTAGTTTCTCTGTACAATCTCCTCTCTTCCCAACTAAAAATAAGTATAACAACATATGTAAAATCTAGTTTCAAAACACCACCCAATTTAGCCCCCTAGGACCTAGATAGAAGAATTCCAAATCTAGCAGGGATATCTACTACTACTACATCCATGACCAAGATTCTAGCTGGAATTTGGGCCAGTGACACTATTAGATCCTTAATAACCCCCAAACACTTGACTTTGTTCGAATCAAAAGAATACAAGTCCCTATAAGGTTTGGTCACTTGTAGATTTAGTTGCTTCATCACTGACAAAGGCATAAGATTATGTGAAGCTCCCACATCAAACATACAATTATGTAGGAGGAAATCATGGACCAATAAGGAAATATAAAAAGGAGGTATTGAAGAATCTACTTCCTCTACATGTGGACCAAAAACCATTACTGGTTTATCTTCTTGCAGATTTACAATGTCATTTATACTCTCATTTTCTTTTAAATTAATAAACTCAGCAATCTCCTTTTGATAAATAGGTGTTTTGCCAATCCTGTAAGGGGAAATTGAATTCTTACCTTTTCCAACTCCTTAGTAATACTAAACAAGTGACCCTGTTTTGTAGTCCTTTCGTTCTCATCTTCACGTTTCTTCATGACTGGAATTACTTGAGGAATTAAAACAAGTTTCTCTAGAATTTTTTCAGTTTGATCTTGAGAAGACTCACCTTGAAGTATCTGTGTCTTGCCATTTGCATTTTTTTGCTTCTTTCCTTTATTCACTTGTTTTACAGGCTAATATTCTTGTGGAGTCGCCTTTGGTGAGGAAGTTGAAACTCGCTGCTCACTTTCGGTTTCTTGATTTCTTGATCTTTTCCTCGATCTCAAGTCATATTTCTTATGTAGTTCAACCTACATAAAATAAGAGAATTTCTTCCAATATTCATCAATTTTATTTTCATCATGAATGGCATATGTTTCATCATATTCATAGTCTTCTTCTTCGATACCAAGTTAATCTTCATCTACTGCATATAATGTAGAAATTTGATCTTCAAGTTGCTCCTATTCTTCACCAGGATCTGCTTCTATATATAATGGTGCTTAAATCTGATTTTGATATTTTCTTTCTGTATTGGGGATTAAAGTTCTTATTATACTGTGTTTGCTTTTGAAAATTCTTATTTTCTAACTCTAATTTATTTAACTTATCTGACAAATTTTTAATTACATTACACATATCCTCCAATGCTTGACTTTGAGAGGATTCCATATTTGCCTTTCCTTTGTCTTGGATAGGTTTTGTCTCTGGTTCTTTTCCTATAGCCACCAGATTTGCTTATATCTCTAATGCCTTTGTTTGGATTTGATCAAGGGTTGGAGATCTTCTCTCCCTTAATGTGAATCCAAATTTTGTTTCAAAAGCCCCTACAAAAGTTATTTTCACACCAAAAGGAGGAGGCTTAATCTCCACTGGAAGACTATTGTACAATTTGTTAAACCTTCTGACAAATTCGACCACAGTTTCATCAGACTTTTTCTTTATGGCATTAAACTCTGTTAATGAATACCCATGGTCTCTTTTTTCTCCCCATTTCTGAATGAATAAATGTTCCATCTCTTCCCAAGAAGGAATAGAATTATTGGGAAGTCCTTTAAACCATTTCCTTGCTTCTCCATCCAAGGACTGAACAAAAAGTCTTAGAACAACATCTACATGTTCAACATTTTTGTTTTTTGCAAAATTGCAAAATACTGACACATGATTCTCTGTAGTTTGTTCATCTTCCCCTGTAAAATGAGGAAGAATCTTGAGGTATTCCTATGGCATTTGATTTAACGGTTGTGGCAATTGAAGAGGTGCATACCTATTCATCAAGAATGCAAGTACTGCCATGTTTATTGAACCTTGATTACCAACAAATGCAGAACTTGACTTAGAAGTAAATGGAGTGTGCAGAGGTGATAATGTGGTTATTGGTTCAGGTTGAATAATTATAGCAGGTAAATGGAAAGTAACGGACTCTAAAGATTTCTCTTGATAGTTACGTTCTTGAAATGAAGATGATGAAAAAGATGACTCTTTATCATATGAATGTTCGGATAAGTTGTTGCTTGATGTAGACAATGTAGGAATTGGTGTAATTGGGATCTTAGACTTTCCAACCCTCTTAGAAACTATCCTTTCAGGATTTGAAAGAGCTTGAACCTTCTGTTGTGAGGTGTCTGATCTTGTATGGGTCTTCTTGAAGCCAGATTTATTGCTTTGATTCAAAACAACCAATTATTTCCTCCTCACTGAACAACTAGAGGAAAATTTTGAAAAACCCAGGGAAAAGTGTTCTTGTCTTCGATCCCCGGCAACGGCGCCAATTAATGTTGTACCTTAAAAAACCAATTTCCTAGCTGTGGAGAAATTGTGCTTAAGACATTAATGATTATTGTTTGTTGTCACTTTATTGTTTGTTGTATTCTTAAATTAAGGACCTGGAAAACGTGGTCTTAACCCTTAATACATATGTGACCGGAAAATCTCAGAATGCCATTTGTTGCTAGATATAAATGATGAATGAAGAGAGCTTGAAGGAGAAGTTTAAGATAATATGCTACTTAACACAGAACCTACTATCTGTCACTCAGAAGAATTATGAAAATGAGAACTGAATCATAAACAATATGCTGCTTGACATAGAAACTATTATCTGCGATCCTTGGAGAAGTTAAAGATAATATGTTGCCTTACATAGAAACTATTATCTATAACTTAGAAAGGAAGATGAAAACTTCAAGTATAGGAGCGCTCTTTTAAGGGATTTTAACTTTATCTACATAAGCAAATAAAGACCTGCAGCTTCATTACTATACTTGAAAGAGGAAAACATAAGATGACACATGACAGAGAAGTTACAAAATTATACCCAACAATTCATGGAAACCTCTGATTCTTTCATTAATCAACAACTATATCAGGAATACAGTGGCTTAGTCTACAAGTTCTCCAAAATTTGAACCTCTTCTTTGTAAATTTTCATCTTTTTATACATTGTGGAACAGTTGTTGATTTCTGAAATGGCCCAAATTATTTAACTACTTCTCTAACTTTATGAAGTAAAAACTATTATAGAATTTTACAGAGGGTAAAAGACACCTCCAAGAACATCAAATAACAAGAAATAACTTAACTAGAAGATGAGGATAACTGCTGACTTGCTCTGTTAATCGGCCGTTGAGTCCTTTTGTATATGCTTAAATAATGATTAATCCATTTTAGTCGTGATAAACTGTGTTAGCTGTGCGTAAATCTGGGCTTACGTATGTATCAGGCGTTTTGATTAGTCAAAATACAAAGGAAACAACACCAATTGCCTTCCTCTTCGGATTCAGCTCTAATACTAATTTTTCCCTTTACACAACAAAATTAAAATAAATCTTTGATTAATATGGAACTCAAAAAGAATTAATTTTGCTTCATAAATCCATCAGATCCACCCGTTCAATGCTCCATTGACTTCGCATCACAAATCACAATCGGCCCTTTCAAATGTTATATCAATCTAAACCTTTACAATCCACGATAAGACGGATGCGCTGGAAGTATTAAACATAATATATAAAATATCGGGTCCGGCCCATCATTGCAAATCGCAATCGGCGGAACCAACGTACATAAGCTCTGTTGTATGGCGGACCCACCAGGATTATTAAACATAATGTATATATGTTTCAGGTCCGCTCATCGCAAATCGCAATCAGTGAAACCAATGTACATAAACTCTGTGATAAGCGGACCCGCTAGGACTATTAAACATGATGCATATATATATTTCGGGTCCGCCCATCGCAAATCACAATTAGCGAAGGTAGCACTTCATATATAACCGCTTCCACTGTGATTTGCAATTGTGATTTAATCGCATCACTGAACTATGGTTGACTCTTTAATACTTGTTTTCTTTTTATTTCAATGTGCAATTATTGCATCGCCCCTTTTATTTCAATATGCCTCAATATGCAATTATTGCATCGCCTCTTTTGTGCCTTATCTATATTTCAGTGATTTTTAAATGAAAAATGAAAATTATAAACAATAGAGATGCATGTTACAACAGTGATTATAAAATTAATATCCAAAACATGGTATGACATATTTCTAATTAAACTAGTGGCACTCAAATTAGATCTTTCTAGGATCAAATATGATTGTTTTATTGGAACACCTATTTGAGAGTAGTTCTAGGTCTAGTAAAAAACCCTAAATTTCACAGCCTATAACTTGAAAAGTATAAATAATAGAATATGAATTTTTTACCACATGGTTTGTGATATGTCTATATAGGATCCTAAAATATTTTATTTCTGATACATCCCATAAAAAAATTATGATGATTTTACCAAGAACTTATTTGAGACTAGTTTTAGGATTGGTCGAAAATCATAATTTCCATAAACCAAAACCTAGAATTTTTACACTAGATACTTCACTGTGTCTATTTGGGTTCCCAAAATTTCATTATTGTTACATTAAAATTTGTCACCATGACTATTTGCAGTTAGTATGGCTCCATCAACTGTCATACTATCCTCCTTGGCAAGCCTCATACCTCTGCTCTCCATGTCAAACTCCAAGAAAGAGAGAAAGTCATTAAAAATTTATATATCTCTGGGTACGCAGTTTCTCTTAGCCTTACCTGCGTGTACGCACCCCAAGTTCACAATATCTGCGTACTTGTACGCTCTGTATGTAAAGGGATGGGTGCGTACCCCTGTAAAGGTCAAAAGGCGTGAGTTTCATCTTAAAAAAGTTACTTGTGGTCATTTCTAGAGCATTCAAGAAGCTTGTTTGACGTGTATTGAGTGCCTCCAGATGGTTCATGTATCCCTATGAAAGAGGAACTTATCCCATCAAGAGGGGAGCTAACCCATCCAAAGAGGAGCTTATCCCATTGATGGTGGACCTGATTAACTTCCTCTAGAGCACTATAAATACAGGCATTGGGCCAGAAGGAGGGGAGGTTGAAAGATGAACATTCCTAAGGGTAGATGCTGCTGGAATTAGGACTCCCTTGTAAAGCTTGAGAGGAGAGATTCCCATCCTTTCCTAGCCTTATTTGGAAGTGGGTGAGCTGATCAAAGTAAAGGAAAACTCTTGCTGGACCCTAGGAGGGACCTGCACAGCACCAAGGCTCAGGTTGTAATGGTTTCTTTTGTTTCCACTTAATACAAATGAACTCATTTTTCTCAACAGATTGTTATTCATGATTTGTTTCATATACTCCTTGGTCTGTATGATGGATATGTATTATTTTATGAGTTTATCAGGTGATATTTAATCTTTTGGCTTGTTAGTGAATGCAGGTTTCGAAGAGAAGGAGGAGCTCATCCGGATCGGCGAGGCTGGACTACTACAAAGCGTTGGACTAAAGGTATGTTAAAATCACCTGATTACTTGTATTCTAAATGCATGTTTAGAGAAAGGTAGTGTTTATTTGTCTTGTTTGTCACTAGAAAGCCTTAGCTTCTAGGGAGGTCGGTTTTGTCCGCATTATCGACTCTTTCCACATGACAAAATGGCGACTCCGCTGGGGAATCCATTGATGTGAATGATTTTTCCTTTGTGTGAAACTTTGATTTGAGATAAGTCATTTTCTTTCTGGTTTTTGGCTGTTTGACTGTGTATTTGGGTGGATAGCTTAGGGTTAATTTAGATTTTAGTTTTTCTTGGTTTTGCTAGAAGTACGCAGCCTCTGCGTTAAGGACAGTGCGTACCTGTACGCACTGCAGCTTTGTACACAGAGCGTACACGCACCTGTGCAAACAGGCTGCCTGCGTACCCCTGTCAAAAGCCTAGAAAATTTCAATTTCTTCTTTTTTATCTTTTAGATTTTGTTTATAGCTTGTTTTTGCTACCCAGATCCACTGTTCACCTGTCAGAAGCTTTCATCTTGGCTAATTTCATTGGCATTCCTGCTCTAAGCTTTTATCAATTGGGTGTTTTGAGTCTCTTTTTGAGAAATTCTTGATTTGTTTTCCTTTGGTCATTACTTGGAGGTTTCTCTCAGTCCTTTAATAGTTTTGGGAGAGGTACGCACCCTCTGAGTTAAGCACAGTGTGTACCTGTACGCACTTTTTCTTTGTGCACAGAGCGTGACCACACCTGTGTAAACAGGTTGCCTACGTACCCTGTCAAAATTTTGAGAAATTTTAAATTTTCTTCTTTTTATCAGTTTAGAATTTGTTTATAGGTTTTTAGCCACTGCCCAGACCTGCATGTGACTTGTCAGAAACTTTCCTTGGTTAATTTCATTGGCATTCCTGCTTTAAGCTTTTATCAATTGGGTGTTTTGAGTCTCTTTTTTGAGAAATTCTAAATTTGATTTCCTTTGGTCATTACTTGGAGGTTTGTCTCAGTCTTTTCACAATTTTGCATCTTTTTGCTCTTGTTTTTGCAAAAACATTTCCCCCTCATTCGCCCGGGGGGGCTAAATTGTGTATGAGTGTTAATCGCCTTTGAGTGTTTTTATTTTTTGATCTTTGGAACTCTCACCCAATTTTCTCGACTTGCACTTGATTGGTTCTTAGATTACATTAGAATCATCTTGTGTTTGAGAATTCTCTTGCATAGATCACATTTGCATAATTAGAATTCTCATTTTCAGAATATGAATGAAAAATGTGCATAGATTACATTTGCATACTTTTCAAGTGAATTGTGCATAGATTACAATTGCATAGTTTACATTCTGAAAAATCAATCGTAGATTTAGATCAGTTTTCTTTGATTTGAATTTACACAAAAATAAAAAATAAAAAAAACTATTTTGGAATTGATTTGCATTAGTTTTTCTTGATGAAATTAGTGCATTAGAGAATTTGTTATATTTTCTCTTAGTGATCAATTCTTTGCATTGTTGGAAGTGAATGGAAACTCTCTCCTTACTTTAGTTAGGATTCATCGAATTGAAAAGGTTACATTATCATATTCGATTGCATTCAGTTGAGTCGGGTCATAACACCATTGGTTTCGTATCCATTTACCCCTTTGAGTAATAACAGCCTTAATAACACAGCGCTTAATTAAAATTCATCTAGTAATTTTTACATTTCTAGGGCTCTGAAACACCAACATAGATCAAGCTAGTGTCTTGGAGTAGGAGAGTAATTAACTCTCCAAGACAGTAAAACCAAACAAGTAGCTTATCTTGCGGTAGGATAAATCCAACTGTTACATTTATACTCTGGGAAAGCTCCTCATAAAGGAGAAGCACGAGACCGTGTCCGAACCAGTGAGGGGATCAATCCTCCTGCATTGGGAAAGACGCCAGATACGCACGTACTACAAACGGTAAACCTCGGATTATTGTTGAGGAGCCTGGGGTCACTTGTCGGTAAACCTTGGATTATTGTCAAGGAGCCGGCAAGGGGATTGAGCTTGTTACTCTGCCCTTGCGTGCTATCGGGTCGTAGATTGTTCCCCCAAGTATATTTGTCGCTGTTGGTGACCTTAGTGACTATTATCTTTAGGGTTCTACCCAAGGTGACGGTGGAGGGAAGATCCCACTGTACCTGGAGCAGACGTCGGCTAGACTCACTTGGATTTTCTGGGGGGTTCACTTCACTCGAGACGGTTAAAGTGGAGGAACTTGGTCCAGTCTATTCATTAAGCAGGTTGCCGGGGTAACTGTTCCACCTGCCACTTCTGTACTGAATTCTGCGATGTTGGATTTCATCCCCAACTAGTGTTTTCGGTCCGGAAGGTTACTGTTTGTGTATGGTTTGACTCCTAGATTTGATAGCGCGTGTTAATTTGTTTGTTTTTACTTTTAGAGACCATAGGTGTGAATTGTGAATTGTTAATTTTAGTTATAAATTGTTAATAAAATTCACTGAAGTTGAATATAATGGCAAACGTTCCGGAATTTACCAACTTAGGAACCCCTCCTAACGAGAATCCTAGTACTTTTCCTTACTTTGGAAATGTTGGTCCTCCTTATATGGCTACTTTGTCATTACCTGGATTTACAATAGGATTACCAATATGGTTATTTTCAACTTCGTTGGCCCCAAATACTCCAATTGTTCCACCTCAACCGAATGCTTCACCTCAGCAGAGTTCACCATCTCAACATCACCAACCTTTTGTTGACCCTTTACCTTCTTCGCCTAATTTTTCTTCCTCCATTTCTTCCTCTTCGCTTGGTAAAAGCCTTGATGCTAGTAACCAGGAGGCTAAGAAGAAGAAGAAAGGGAAGAAGAAAAAGAAGAAGAAGAAGCAAGATAAGAAAGAAGTCAACCAACCAACCATGGTTGTAAGTGTTAGTTGTGTTGAGGAAAACTCCAACATGCATCGTAAACCAAAATACCCTTGCAGGCTTTGCAAGGGTGACCACTTCCTTATCAATTGTCCTGGTATTCCAAAGGTCTTGGAAGTATGGTCAGAAAAATCTCATCAACTTTCCATTGATCCATCAACCAGTGATAGTCAGGTTCCTGGGAAAAAGGGTAAAGTTAGGTTTCCTTGTAAGTTATGCAAAGGGAGTCATCAAACTCACATTTGCCCTCACATGGATGAAGCCTCAAAATTGTTGGAAAACCTTACTGTTCCACAGCAAGAATTTCCAACTGGTTACCGCAAACTTTCTCCCAACCTACCGTCAACTGATGGAGTGATTGATCTAATTTCAAGTACAGTCAATCACACTCTTCCATTGGAGAGTGAAACTCATGTCACTCAGGTTGATGATCCATTAGTTGATCAGGTGGTCGATTTAATTTCACATTCGGTCGATCACACTCTCCCTTTCAAGAGTGAATTTCATACCACTCATGTTCTTCTTGTTACATCAGATTCTTCTATGCCGGGGGGCATTTCACCTGTTTCTACAGAACCCCCTCCAAGTACTGAGGTCTTTTCCTTTGATTGGAATAGACTGACAGAACCTCGTCTTCTTTCTTCCATCCCTTTCCAAATCATTGTCAAGGCTGGTGGTAGGGACATGCATCGCACACAAGTAGATGAAGGTGCTTCTGTTAGTATTTTATCCTCAACTGCTTGGAAAGCTTTGGGTTCCCCTCAGCTTGCGCCTATTACGCAGAATCTGAAAGCTTTTAACAGAACCATTAGTGAACCTTTAGGGATCCTTCCTAATTTTTCCATTACCTTGGAAGGTAAAACTGTCTGTATTGATCTTATGGTAGTTCGAGGTCCCTTGGATTTCAATCTACTCCTTGGGTGAGACTATGTTTATGCAATGAAAGCTGTCGTATCGACACTCTTTCGCATGATGCCTTTCCCTCACAATGGCAGTATTGTGACTGTAGACCAACTTTCATTCCCTAGTCTTGTTTCAACTACCAATAATATGACACCCCTAAATGTTCCTGATTCTAAAGTGGTATCTACCCTGCCACGGGTTAATTATGTGGCAACTGGTCCCATGTTTTCAGTTACCGATGTAAGTGAGCCTCTCACTGTTTGCTCATCTTCCTTTGATTTAGATCCGGTAATTGACATGGAAAACTCTATGGGATTACTTGAACACGATGTTCTTATCCCTTTTGAGTCCCTTGACATGTGTTCCTTCCAGAGAAGTATTCTTCCTTCTGATGAAGACCTCTTGGAAGCCATGATCAAGGTGTGTCCATTGACATGTCTTTCTTCCAGTTGGAAGCCATGATCAATGTAGCGAGGATAGTTTTTTCTTGTATCAACCTCGTTAAAAAATGAAACAAGGAGTGCGAGGAAAGTTCCTTTTACTGTGTCAACCTCATTAAAAAATGAATCAGTGTGTGTGAGGAAAGTTCCTTTTACTGTGTCAACCTCGTTAAAAAATGAATCAGTGTGTGCGAGGATAGTTTTTTCCTGTATCAAACCTCGTTAAAAAAAATGAAACAGGCTGCTACGAGGAAAGTTCCTTTTACTGTGTCGACCTCGTTAAACAATGAATCAGTGAGAGCTTGAGGATAGTTCCTGTTACTGAGTCAACGTCGTTAAAAAATGAATCAGGTACGAGGATCGTTTTTTCCTATATCAACCTCGTTAAAAAATGAAACAGGCTAGCTTGAGGATAGTTCCTGTTACTGAGTCAACCTCGTTAAAAAATGAATCAGGTGCGAGGATAGTTTTTTCCTGTATCAACCTCATTAAAAAAATGAAACAGGCTAGTATGAGGACAGTTCTTTTCCTGTGTCAACCTCATTAAAAAATGAATCAGTTGGTATGAGGACAGTTCCTTTTACTGAGTCAACCTCATTAAAAAATGAATCAAGGTTTTTAGAGTAGAGTTTTTGTTAGGTAGATTGTAGAGAATAGAAGCGAGGATAGTTTGTTCCTCTCTCAACCTCGTTAAAAAATGAAATTGGATGTTTCGAGGAAAGTTCCTGTTACTGAGTCAACCTCGTTTAAAAATGAATCAGGTTCGAGGATAGTTCCTTGTCTTGTGTCAACCTCGTTAAAAGATGAAACAAGGATAGGTTATATAGGTAGATTGTAGAGAGTAGTTATGAGCATAGTTCCTTATCTTGTGTCAAGCTCGTTTAAAAAATGAAACAAGGGTTTTGAGGATAGTTCTTTTCCTGTGTCAACCTCACTAGAAAATGAAACAACTCCCATGAGTCTTTCCAAGATTTCGAAAGTAAACCTTCATTTCATCCACCTGGTTGAATGCAATGAAGCTTGGGGGGCATGTACCTTGATTTGCGTCATTATGTTGGGGGCATGCAAACTTATAACAAGCATAGTTTTTGTTTCAAGCTTGCGTAAACATGAAACTGAATCCGAGCATAGTTCTTTTCCTGTGTCAAGCTCGTTAAAAAATGAAACAAATCCTCCTCTACTTGAGTCGAGAGATTGACTAGATCTCATAAATGTTAAGTTGTATTTTTAGGTTAGTTATTTCAGTTTTTGCATAATTTTCTTACAGTTTTAGGTCGAGTCTTTCAAATGATCTCGTACATGAACCTTCATTCCATCCAGCTTGTACTTAGTTGAATGAAATGAAGCTGGGGGGCATGCGCTCTAGCAGTTACGCTTAGGGGGCATCAAGCACAGTTTTCTCTCTGTTTCAAGCTTGTGTAAAAATGAAACTACTTTGAAGCATAGTTTTTCTCTGTTTCAAGCTTTTGTAAAAATGAAACCTATCTTGAGTCAATTTCAGTTATTTTCAAGACTCGTTAAACTCATGAAAATCTCGAGATTATTTTGCTATCTTTCATTCTCGTAAAAAAAATGAAAATGCCGAGTTCTTTCCGTCTTTTCCTGCTCGTAAATTAAATTGAAATTCGGCCATATGAGTACATTTTTATCATTTTTTCGAACTCATTAAAACTTACGAAAAAATGAAAACCATGAGTACATTTTTATCATTTTTTCAAACTCATTAAAACTTACGAAAAAGTGAAAACCATGAGTACATTTTTATCATTTTTTCGAACTCGTTAAAACTTACGAAAAAGTGAAACCTTGGAGTTCTCTTTTAAGCCCTTTTTAGACTCTCAAAATATGAAAAGATTGCCGAGCGTTTCTTTTACACTCGTTAAAACGGAACTAAAAGACGGTCCTCTTATAGCCCTTTTCTGACCGAAAAAACATGAAAAGATTGCCGGATTTTTGTCGTTTCAAATTCAATATTGGAAATAAAACGACGTGTCCTTGATCGCTTTTTACTTTTCAGGTCAAAGACACTAATTATGAAAGTACTCCTTGGTCGTAAAGATCAAGCGGTTCTCTCAAGTATTATTTTATACTTTTTCGGGCTTGGGAAACACAAATTTACGAAAAAGTTCAACCCTGGAGTCTTCTTAAGTTTTTTCAGACTCTCTAAAATTGAAAAACGCCGAGTTTCTCCTATACTGGACTCGTTAAAATTTCATAGTAAAGGACCTGTTCGATTACAAACAGGAACAGACCACTCCTTCTTAGGGTTCGAATCTAAACTAAGTTGGACTCATCCGAAGGATGAGCTTATAATCAAGCATATGTTATCCTCCTCAAGCTTGTAAAAAATAAAGAGGTACTTGCCAGAAATGGTGGGGGAAAAGAGAGAAAAATGAGCCTATTTGTTATCCTTTGTCACAGAAAAAACCTTACTACCACTCTTGAACACGACACTTTTCATTCACCTGGGTTGGGAAATCCTTTGCCTTAAAGTTGATTAAAACCACTTTGAAAATCTTCAACCGATTCCGGGTATTAACTTTGGGTCAATCGTCGCCAAGCCATCTATCGTGTCGTTATGTGTTCAAGAGGTCTCTACAAATAAACCATTCATATGCAAAATACTTGTCATCCATTTTGACCATCCCTGAGTCAGTCCTTATAGCAACATTTCTTCAACTTGAACTATGATTTCGTGTTGTGGGCTTGCCTGCAACGGGTCGCTTTCTATCGACATCAGCACATTATCTAGAAAGATGACTTAGAAATCGTCAGTACCTTGAAGTCTGCATGCATCAATGGCAGGTTTCTCGCCTTTGATGACAGTTTACATCATTGAATTTCGATTGAAGGATTCTGTGACATGTTTGACATCAACCCATTCATTCGCATCTCATGGATTGTACTGGGTACTTTGAGAACCATTGACATCACTGGTGGTCTCTCTCACGCTTGTTAATAGTTTACATCATTGACTGGTAATCAAGTGGTTTCTACCATGTTTGACATCAACTCATTTATTCGCATGGATAGAATCGTACCAATTCGGGAAGTAGAAATGAAGACCCTGGATCTAGTTTCCACCATCCAGGCTGCGAGGAGTTTTGTATTCATTATACAGTAGACTAATCATAAACAGATGGTTGCGCCCATACTGTGTCTACAAAGTCTATGATTATGATGTACTGCAAAATCATTCCTGTATCAGAGCAGTAGATACTCAATTAGTTAAAGTTTTCAATCTGAGTATGGGAATGCCTACCTCAGCGATGATATGATCTTATATATGTATTTTGTGTTGAATACTTGCAGGTTCCGACTGGGCTCTCCACAAGATAATCCTTGAAATGATAAAGTACTTCACCCTTCCTAGATTATATGAAACCCTAATCTACTACAGGCTTCGCACTTTAGGGGGCAATCTGTTACACTAAAATTTGTCACCATGACTATTTGCAGTTAGTATGGCTCCATCAACTGTCATACTATCCTCCTTGGCAAGCCTCATACCTCTGGTCTCCATGTCAAACTCCAAGAAAGAGAGAAAGTCATTAAAAATTTATATATCTCTGGGTACGCAGTTTCTCTTAGCCTTACCTGCGTGTACGCACCCCAAGTTCACAATATCTGCGTACTTGTACGCTCTGTATGTAAAGGGATGGGTGCGTACCCCTGTAAAGGTCAAAAGGCGTGAGTTTCATCTTAAAAAAGTTACTTGTGGTCATTTCTAGAGCATTCTAGAAGCTTGTTTGATGTGTATTGAGCGCCTCCAGATGGTTCATGTATCCCTATGAAAGAGGAACTTATCCCATCAAGAGGGGAGCTAACCCATCCAAAGAGGAGCTTATCCCATTGATGGTGGACCTGATTAACTTCCTCTAGAGCACTATAAATACAGGCATTGGGCCAGAAGGAGGGGAGGTTAAAAGCTGAACATTCCTAAGGGTAGATGCTGCTGGAATTAGGACTCCCTTGTAAAGCTTGAGAGGAGAGATTCCCATCCTTTCCTAGCCTTATTTGGAAGTGGGTGAGCTGATCAAAGTAAAGGAAAACTCTTGCTGGACCCTAGGAGGGACCTGCACAGCACCAAGGCTCAGGTTGTAATGGTTTCTTTTGTTTCCACTTAATACAAATGAACTCATTTATCTCAACAGATTGTTATTCATGATTTGTTTCATATACTCCTTGGTCTGTATGATGGATATGTATTATTTTATGAGTTTATCAAGTGCTATTTAATCTTTTGGCTTGTTAGTGAATGCAGGTTTCGAAGAGAAGGAGGAGCTCATCCGGATCGGCGAGGCTGGACTACTACAAAGCGTTGGACTAAAGGTATGTTAAAATCACCTGATTACTTGTATTCTAAATGCATGTTTAGAGAAAGGTAGTGTTTATTTGTCTTGTTTGTCACTAGAAAGCCTTAGCTTCTAGGGAGGTCGGTTTTGTCCGCATTATCGACTCTTTTCGCATGACAATTATCTAAAACTTCCAAAAATAAAATATATATTAAACATGCCAAGGTGATTTGTTTGGAGGAGTAAGACCCTAGGATCATATGCTTTGAAACTGGATGTTATGCCCCAAACACCCAAATAACATCAAATGACAAAAATACATAACTCCACACCCTAAAAATAAGAGAAGAATGAATTGCGAAGTCCCTTCTAGGGAGAAATCTCCTTTCACAAATTAGATATATATATATATATATATATATATATATATATATATATATATATATATATATATATATATATATATATATATCATAGATTTGTGTTCATATGTCATTTTCACTTGCCATGTTTTCTTTTATATCTTAATATTTTGCTAAATGTATCTAATAACCATATGAATTATCTCAGACATATATATTAATAGTAAACCTTCATTCATTATAGAGGATCATAGAAGTGAAGAGGAAATAATGTTGCTCAAACCCTCATCTATAGTTATATTATCAATAATGTACATGTATTTCATAATCCCAATAGTGTTATTTAATCCATATTTTGAGAGAGCATTGGCCACCATATTTGCTTCACAATATATATGCTGAAGAGTGGTACCTTCGAGTGAATGTATAAGTAGTTTGATGCGCTCTATCCAACCACTCAAGTGTGAGGGAGCATAGTTAGTGTGCCCTAAGATGCCTTTAATGAGGGATTTTGAGTCACCATAAATATGTAATATATTCACCTATTTCCTTTTTGTGAACCATAATAGACCCCATAGTGCTAATTCTTCTTCTCTGGAAATGGTACTTGGTCCACCATTCCATGAGAGCTTGTATTGAGACCTGTTACAAAATCTGAGCTAGGCGCCACATTCGTAAAAGCCATTCTAAGTTGTGGCATCAAAATAACTAACTGAGAATAGGATGAGAGGTGAGCAATGTCATATGTGTAGATATATGATGTTTGGTTGGGATCTGGTTTGTGATCCCATTCAGGAGACAATATTGGAGCAAATCATAAAAGTATTCACTGGTATATCTTTGAAAATGCAGAGGTTCCATGCTTTCCATGTTTCCTAAAACAAATATAAAGGAATCATATTGAATTGTTCCCCCGTCGATGCCCACTCTGTAAGACAAATTTCAATAGAAGGGTGTTAAAATTGGCAACCAGGGCAAAACTTCATGTGGGTCATCTTATTCATGGCTAATAATATTTTTATTAGATTCCTCTCGTCGAGAGGTGTAGGATTGATATAAAGATCATCAAATTCCGATAAGTATTCATGGAGATATGAATTTATTTTGATTATGGAATTATTATCAAGCCGACCTACAACTCATGTAGGCTCAGAAGCCCAACAGTCGCATCTATTCACCCACCAATGTTGTGTATAAATATAAGAGGAATTTTCCTCATTTGGACTCACTCATCTCATCACATCTCTCTCTCTCTCTACTGTGCAGATATGAGTCTCTTCTCTACTGTGCTGAAATGGGTCTCTCTCTCTCACACATGTGAAGCCGGAAGCTGCAACTACAGAAGTAAAGATTGACTTGCGTGGCCTAGGAGATCTCCTCTTTGGAACTGCATTGTAGGTTCATCTGAACCTCCTTTGAAATCCACAACTTTTGGTGGTGGAATGAAGTCAATCCGACGAACGGTTTGCAAGATATTGACTGCCCTAGTTTGAAGCCGGAAACTGCTGAAACTGAAGCTGCAACTGCAGAAGTAAAGATTGACTTGCGTGGCCTAGAAGATCTCCTCATCTGAACTACGCTGTAGGTTCATCTGAACCTCCTCTGAAAGCCGCAACTTTTGGTGGTGGAATGAAGTCAATCCGATGGTCGGTTTGTGAGATATCGTCTGCCTTAGTTTGATAATGAAGCCGCTAATGCTGATGCTACTGATCTAGGGTTTGCTACTGCTGATATGAATCAGATTTATTGTACTATTTCTCTCTGCTGAATTATTGAAGATAAAAGAAGATTTGATCAAAGGGTTTCCCCACACATTGTGGGGTTTGTCCCTGGCTAGCCGCCACATCTTGTGTCTCTTGTCTTGGCTTGTTTTTTGTCGATCGTTTAATGTTCTATCTGCACTTTACTTTATGTACATGTGATTGCTAATCGATGGAATATAATAAGAAAAAGAAGTAAACTGTTATAAGCATAGAACATACGATAACTTAACAAAGGGGATGGTGTATATGAAATGTTATGTACTATAAAATACAACACTATATTTTTCTCGTAGAATGGCATTGGATGAAAAGATGTAGATAGGATTCCATGTTGTTCCTACAGAATATACACCATCCAGCACTGATATGCCCCCTCTTGTGTAGGTTTTCACATGTCAATATTTTATCTTTCCAAACTGACTAGGTGAATAGGATGATCTTCAGTGGAACCCTCCATCTTCATATCTTCTGAAATGAAGAGGGAGTTTTAAAATTAAATTTATTGCACATAAAATATATTTATGTATCTGCCACCACCACTAAATTTTTATGTATGATTCTGCTGCAATTTAGCTGCCTCCCCCATTCAGAACGACAAAGGCTCACCAGTCTAATGTCCCTTATATAAACATTCCAATCTTCTGCACACTCTCCAAACAAGTTGATTTCAGTGGCCTCTTTCCATATTGGGTATCCCCCATGCCATATTCGAATAGCCTGGTCTATAAAGAAAATAACAATGGAATGTATGACCTCAATTGTGTGCTCTGATAGATGGGGATTGTGATCGACTCCCATCACTCTATCTTCCCCAATTAAATTTTGTTTCCTTTTCCAAATGCCCATTTTAACCTCTATAAGAACTAATGCATCACTTTTATGAAACTCAACCATATATATGATCCCATTCTGTTGATATTATTTTGATCTTTGTACCATTCAATGATGTTCTTCCCCTTTATATATTTGATATGATAGATGAAAACAATGCAAATAGATGTTCCCAATCTACTAAAATATATTGTAGTACAACTTCTATTAGGGTGTATCTTCCCTCAATCGAAATCCACCTGTGTGTCCAGGAATTCAGTCGCTTCCTAAATTTGTCCAGAACTCAATTCCAGTGTAAAAGCTTGTAATTATTAGGCTTTAATCTAAATCCCAGATAGGAAAAAACTTCATCTAGTGGAGCAGTACCCACCCAAAAATGCTTGCAATAAATTCTATTTCCACTTTGTCTCCATTAGAAAATATAAGAATCATTTTTCTACCATTTTCCACTAGTCCAGATGCTTCCTAAAAGCGTAAGAAGATATAGTGAAGAGCATTCCATTAAGATCTAGAAACCTTTCCAAAAGTAAGTATATCATCAACAAAAAATAAATGAGTGACAATTACTCTATCAGATAATCAGAGGCCCATGAAAGGGTTCAATGATTGTGCCTCCTTAATATTCAAACTAAGACCATCCATAAAAAGTATGAAGAGAAAAGGGGAAAGTTAGCATCCCTATCTCGGACCTTTTCCCGCCCTGAAGAAATCTGAAGGATAACCATTGATCATAATAACATAGAAAACGGTGGATACACACGACATAATCCACTCTACATTGTGAGTATGTAGTCCAATCTTATATAAAATAAGGCATAAGAAGGGCCAATCCGCACAATCATAAGCCTTATGTAGATCCACCTTGATTACAACAACTTCCATCTTTTTAGTATGAATAGAATGTACACACTTATGTGTTGTTGCTATGGCATCACGAGTTAGTCTGATAATTAGAAAGTTGAATTGTTACCTGGAGATGTGTGCAGAGGAAGTGTTTGTAATATGTCCCACAATCACATTTGAAATAAGTTTTTTAGGTAATATTGCAAAGGGAGATCGGCCTGAAGTCCCAGAAGGTACGAGGACTAGTAGATTTTAGTATAAGAGTGATGAAAGTAGAGCTTATTGTTCCAGTAATTTTACCACTAGTTCGAGACTCTTCCACCAGATCTAGTAGGCCTTGGCCCATCAAATCAAAGAAATGGATAAATAACTCCACTGTCCAACCTTCAGGGCCTAGACATTTGTCTTTCGTAAAGAATTTCAGCACAAGAAGAATTTCCTCCAGAGAAATGGGGCGAAAAAGGGCCTCATTAGACTTCTCATCACACATAATAGGGTAAAGATTCAATGCCCAAATTTGATCTTCAATATCCACTCCCGTCCTAGTCTTGTAAAAGCCTTCAAAATGAGAAACAACCTCTCTATGAATAATTGTAATAGAATATACCATCTCCCCATTTGGTTTTTCTATATGCCATATCGAATTAATATTCCTTCTTTGATTATCATAGTGATGAAAAAAATGGGTATTACAATCACCCTCCTGCAACCACACTTCCCTGCTCTTGAGTCGCTAAGTGGCCTCTTGGATCTCAATAATTTGATTCTTTCTTCCCTCGAATTCTTTCAAACGGTCCAAGGTTTCTTTTGTTGGAGCCTCATGCTCCATGGACATACCTAGACAAGATATTTCCATTGTAATCTGTTGTAGATCCCGTAACATAATGAGATTTTTCTTTCTCTCCCAAACTCTAACCCTACTCTTCAAATAATTAAGCTTATGAGTGATCAAATGCATCATTGAAGTCCTTGACACCCTATCCACCGAGGCCCAAGAGGAAGAAACCAAATCATTAAAATAATTGTCCTCCAACCACACCCTGTTAACTGTAAAAAGGATCCCCAGGCGTGCATTTTCCATCATCCATTGTATAATGGACATGATCAGATAGATAAGAAATTCCACCCAAGACTTCATATTTCCTAATAATTCCACAAGGTTCTTATGGACTAGGAAATGATCCAGTTACTTCCCAATATGTTCATCACCAGCTCTATGGTTGTTCCAAGTAGGAGATAGAGGAGAGGGACAAATATCTACCAGATGATGTTCTGCAAGAAGAGAAATAAAAAAATCAGCTAATGGGTCTCTTCGACAATGTGTGCCCCAACATTCCTAGATCGACAAGGAGTTGTTGTAATCTCCATCCATAATAAGAGAGCCAATATTAAGAATGTCGCAAGTCTCCATTATGTTCTAAAAAACTTCTCGATCTCGATAGGGAGCATATAAATTGAGAATATTAATAAGGCTTTGAATCCCACAAATGGGTCTAGGCATGTAATTTAGCCCACCTAGGGTCCCAAAGTGCTACAAGGCCATCCATCATATCATTAGAGATCACAACCACTAGGTGCCAATCAGGGAAAATAGAAAGAAAGTAAGAAACAACATGCTTAGCGTCTGCAATGTTCTCGTGTTGTTGGTCATGGAGGTGGTTGATGATTTCTCACTATTTGTTCTCTGTCCGAGGGGGAGTTTTTGGGCCACATGGACCATGATTGTATTTATTTGGATGATGATGTGTCGATCCACAAGGCATTCATTCAAGCCATGATGGATGCAGAAAATGTATACTCTAATAATTCCCAGCCCTGGACCTTTGATGACCCTTCGACCCTGTCTAGACCACATGCGACCTCTAGTCTTGCCCAACAACAATTGCCCAAGATACATGGTGATAAGTGTCCCCCACTATCTCATATGTGGAATCGTGTATCAAAGAAGGATAGGGGAAAGATCATCAAGTCTAATTCTGAAACTAAGCTCCTGAGCTTTGGACATGATGTACTATGGGATCGAGTTATCAGTTTACAGAAGCAGGCATTGGTCAGTCGCTAGATATTTGCGGAGATGCCAGAGAAGAATATGCAAGAGTGGGTTAAACAAAAATGGGCTCCTATATTGGGGTATTCCCCTAAAGTTAGCTTGTTGATGAACTCTTGGTACAACTTCCACTTTTTTCACTCGGATGATGTTGATCGGATCCACAAAACCCCTTTGGTGAGGGGTCACAGTTTTATTCAAATTCACAAGTGCGCATCGGCTTTAACGCACTAATGGACACTCCGAAAAATAACTTCTTATGGGTTAAATTTTCGGGGTTTTGGCTCAAATTCTAGACACACCAGGCCTGACGGATATTGATAGCTCCATTGGTCATTTTTTATATATGGATCCGGGCTGCATTGGTGCTAGGAACAAACGAGTTGCATGGATACTGGTTGAAATCCATTATTCGAGGGGGCTCCCTGAAAATATTGGTCTTCCTTGGGGGTCGATCTGTCTCAGACAATGTATGGATTAATAGGGCATCCCTTTTAGATGCCTCCTTTTTCATTACACGAGACATCTGTTGGAATGTTACCCTTACATATGATCGACCTGTGTTGATGGTTCACTCGGATGGGGCGGTCATGGCCATCTATGTCAAAAGCCACCAAATAGGCAACACCTCCCCTCTGGAAAAGGTGGTGTGTGTTCATCCGATGACCCCTATTTATTTATTGATTCTCTTCTTTCCCCTATTTTCACTTCTCCCTCCTCATCCCCTTTACCTTCATTGGAAAATCTTATGGGGGAGGATTTCTCCTCTATCCCTCAGCAGAGCGTTTTTCCTCCTTTACCACCAGACGAGAGACTCGAACCTCTTTCCACGTCCGTTCCACATCCTTATTCTACTATTCCCCTGACTCTTGTGTCCCCGATAGATGGTTATCTTCCCCCTCCTCTCTTTATATGCCCTCCTTTGTCTCGGCCCGCCCTTGACCCTCCTCTTATTGTTTCCCCTCCTGAGCTTACCTGTATCCCCTCCCCTCCCCCCTCTGCTTTTCTAGACCGTGATTCTTCACGCCATAATTTTGTAGGTAGTGACATTGATTTTATCATGGTGGACCCCGAGATGGATTTGGCGGCTCTCACCATCCACATGCATAGGGTTCAACCCACATCCCCTGTCATTAGCCCTGGCGCCGCCTTAAACATCAATGTTCGCAAAAGGGGGGGAAAGATCCATAGTTGAATCTTAGTTTTCTTGTGCTAATTTCAACTCGAGATTTATAAAAATATGCTTGTTATTAGCTTCATGTGCGTGGTTCCCTTATGATGTTTGTGATTCAAAACAGGTAAATTTATGTCAAGTTTTATGTGACATTCATAAGAAAAATACCATAAAAATGAAGTGTTGAACAACGACAAGTAAATGAACAACAAACCATCAAGAATGGCACTTAACACAGTGTTTTGATAAAAGAGTTCACCCCTCCTGGGCTACATCTCCTTGGTCCATCTTCCATGGCTTCGGCCTCTGTATTTGCTCAAAATGGAAAAAAGTACAGTTTACAAAGCTCTACATCTCTTGAAACCTACTTCAATGGACTCAGGTAATCCCAAAACCCCAAAGATGACTTTCCAAACTCTGCAAATTGACTACAGAGGTTATGGGCTTGACCTCCTTCACTGGTGGCCCTGTGCTTCCTTAAACTTCAACATGGAAAAACCACGTACAGAAGTACCTCATTGCCTTTGAAACCTATTCCATTATGTTCAGAATGTCGAAACCATCTAAGAACACCTTTTTCTGATCCCAATTTGGTCGAATTTTGCCAAAGTTATGAGAGAAACAATTTTCCCTAGTAAACCTCCACTAAAGCTAGAGGAACTCCAGTTAACTCCACTAAAATTGGAGATAGGGCAGAATTTGGAGGACTCCGCCATCTTCTCTGCCAAGTTAATTGCGGGTTAATTAATGAATAAGCAAGATTAATTAATATTAATGATGCAGTTAGCGCATAATCCACGTGTTTAAATGCTAACCATTAGCATTAACTGTGGTAGTGGTCACATGTAGTAGTTTCCGGCACGGTTTCTGCTAATGGTTTCCTAACTTGGCAGTTTATCAATGGTGGACACATGTTGGCATTAACCGTTAATTGTCCGCGGCTTCAACTATCCACCAACTTAACCTTAACCGTTGAAGTTATTGCGGTCACATGGTGGTTCGAAGTTTCGTAACCATCAGATGGTTTGGGCTGTCTACTGGTTTGAGTTAATAGCAAGATTTTCAATCGGCGCGTTCACATGGAGAGCTGGCCTACAGGTTGGCCCTCCTAACCACCAACTCTCACACCATAAAACTAAAAAAAGGCACAGTGAACTATGTGGTTAAGAACCACGGTTAGTGGAGACAGTTAAGGGGCTAGAGTTGCAGAGGGGAGGTTGCGGGGTCGAACCCCAATGCCTCAAATAAAATTTTGCTCCATACACTCATTTTCCATTCGGCCTATGGGAGGGACTCATGGTGGCCTCCGGGCTTGCCACGTGTCACCTTCCCATTAGTTCTTCCACAACCAATCATAAGGTGCCACATCACCACGATGCAAACCAATCAAACAGTGACACTTGGCGAGCCCTCATTGGGTGTTGACCCCGTTGACCTACACAGTCACCTGTCCTGTCATCTGCCACGTCGGCAGTACGAACTTCTCACTGGGTAGTACCTGCAAATTGTTTTGTTGTTTGGTGAAATGGTAAACGGGCTCTAACTTCCTCATACAAACTCTGTTTTGAGTGAAACAAGTTGCGTTGGGATTGTATCGCCAAAACAACGTCGTTCAAGTTTTGAGCGGTTATAGATACTTTTATTTTTGAACAAATATTTGCCCCTAATCTAGATTCCGATAGGCAAAGGGACTAGATACTTTAATGGTCGACCAACAACTATTTCTATTGACTTGGATGGTTCCTAGTTCCATGGGATTGCGTGATGTCCCCATTTTCTTGTCCTTAGATTCTCGGACCCTTAGAGCGCATGTGCCCGCTAAAAAGGCTTCATGATGAACATACTCTCAATGAATCTTCGTGGTCTCGAAGACTCCACGAGACAATTAGGTTTGCGACAACTTTTAAAAGGCTTAACCAACCATACAAATATAATTTCGTAGAATTTTTGGTGATATAAGTTTATTGTAAGTGAAGTAAAATCTATAAAGATATTACTTCATCCTACATAAATTTTAAATAATGCTGAAACTTTACGCATACCTAAAATTTCTATCAAACCTTTATCAATTCTTTTATTAAAAAAAATTTCGAGGTAGTTGTTTAAGACATTTGTATATGGAAGAGAGTTTTCATGGCACAAGTATGACTTCATTGACATAAACAAGGAATAGTCCATTAATTTCTTGCAGTTGGTGTTGATTTTTTTGAGACTTAGGATCTACATAAAGGTTCAACAAAGATTTGATGAAATCTAATATAACGACATTCTTGACCTTTCAAAAAGGGAAAAGCTCCCCTGAGACATGATTGATGTTACATTCAAAAGTATCACACAGTAAAAAGAAACTTAAAACAAAGTCATTTAATTGTATAACATAAAATAAGAAAAAATGATAAAACCAATATGGTCTACATTCAAATATATTATGAATTTTTTTGTTTAAATATCAAGAACTATACATCTTTGACTTCTTCATACTATAGCTTTAAACATATAAACAATTTCCAACAATGATATGTCAATAATATTGGATCCAGAGCAAGTACCAGTAGTAATAGAGAGTGGCACCGACATTTGATGGTAGGGGTAACCTAATCTACAAAGCTCACTATTATCATACAAGAATCTTTGAGCACAAAAGCTAAGGGAACTTTATAATTTACATTGACTTTATAGTGGACATATCAACCTACAAAATCATTTCGGGATGCGTTATGTCCCTTAACGAATGATACGTTGGCAAATGACCCACGTGCATGCGTCCTCACACTATGACACGTATCGTGAGATTATGCTTTACAAATCACCATGTACACGTGTCATACATCCAATCTCGTGGTGTCCCATACAATGACCGATTAAGGTGTCCTCTCCATAATAAAGCAAAACTTTACATAGGGATGACAGCGTGGTATCGATAATTATAAATTGAAATTAAAATTAAGGTTAATTACGTGTGTCTAGTAATTATTGACATGGCGCTTACGTGGCAATGAGTCTTCATTTTATATCACTCCATTCAGTTTTTGAATGTTATTTTGCACGGGGCTTCCTAACCATGGCCCACCTCTTCTTGTTAGGGGAATCAACTTCTTTGAAAGTATGTTTACCCAAAAAATTTCACTCTCATTAAGAACATGAGTGAATTCAGAACATGAGTGAATTCAGAGGATGAAGTCTCCTTGGTCTTCCATTCCTTGATGGAATGTGTTCATTGTAGATTTATATTTTACTAGCATGGTGATTTTCCAGATTTTTCCATTTGCCAAAATTAACATTTTTTTTTATAAATTTTAATAGGAATAATTTTCCTTGATGGAATGTGTTCATTGTAGATTTATATTTTACTAGCATGGTGATTTTCCAGATTTTTCCATTTGCCAAAATTAACATTTTTTTTTATAAATTTTAATAGGAATAATTTTGGATGCAAGAGAATATATAATAGCATAATTATATTAATAATAAGATTTTTATATATGTATGAGAATATATATTAGTATAATTATATTAATAATATGATTTATATATATGGATAAATATTGTTTCTAAAAATTCATTAACATATAAATTAATATAGATTTATTTTAACCACGAATTTATTAAGAGTGAGAAGGATCAAATCTCATCATATACAAACGTGTTTTTCTAAATGTAAAACTTGAAAAAATACTTACATTTCAAGAGATTCAATCTCTTTTAGTGCTTGATAAATATGTGATATAGATGAATCTATAATGATTTTTATCTCTCTATATAATAGACTATGTTTATTTTTTCATTGTTTTAAATGTATTTTGGAATAATTTATTAGTATTGACATTTTTATTAAAAATTGAATAAACTACTTATTTCTTTCTTATTAAGAAGCAAATAAATTATTTTACCTTTAATTACTTCTTTTTTTTTGTATTATTTTATCTCTATAAAGTTATATAATATTATATTATTTAATATAGACATGGAATAATTTTGTTTATAACTACAAAAATGAAAGTGAAATATTTTTACTACATCTTTTTCATATTGGATTGTAATATTAACAACAATGAACCAAGTGAGTGCAATGAGAATGAGAATGAGATTATTGATGTTTTATAGTACTTTTAGTTTAAACTAACCAAATATATATAATCATTTAGGTTTTTATTATGGGCAACATTTTTTTTTATTTAAATTAATTTTTTGAAGGGATGCGTGTCAACTACAAGTTGAGCATGGATATAATTACACATCACCATATCAGATGAGCTTCTTGGCTCAAAAATGGAATATTATTAATTATATTAATTTTAGTAATAATTTTAATATTATTATTGTTAATGATAAAATTGTTAATAATATTAATTTTAATATTCTTCTTGTTAATAGTTTTTTTTTCTTTTTTCTTGTAAGTTAGAGCATTGAGATGATTGACATCTATAATATGTGACTTGAGTATTCGGACCCAAGGGTATCTAAGCCTTCAAAATCACTCAAGGATCACGCCTTGCATAGGCCACAAGAAAGTTTATCATGACTAGATTTTTGCCCACAAGCTTTCAAACTGATAACCTTTTCACCATCGAGTGCCTTAGCAAAACATCCTTTCACCATCTATTCTAAGCCCAATGGACATTCTTCTTGTTAATGCTAATTTTATGTTTTTAATATTATTAATATCAATACTAACATTATTACAAATATTTAAAATACAAAATGTTATTAATATGATTTATTGCATCAATATAGGAGTGATGTTGTAGTGGTGTAAACGTTTGTAAACATTTAACATTTATATGTAGGGTCAATTAAAAAATAACAAAAGATTAAAAGTAACTAATAAATTCAATTTGCTATATTGTAATTTTGTTTTGCAGGGGCAACTTAGTCCCTTTAACTCAAGTTATAAATTATGCTTGCTCAATAAGTATATTGTGTGAAATTGATAAGTAAATTACTTGCTCATAATGGTCAAAGTAACTCCTAGTGAGTATATTTATTTACATATTACTTCTATCAATTTTTTATGCAAAGACTTGTTTAAATTATGGTGGGAAGTAATCGATAGTAAATATTGTATTTACTTGAGTATGCATTATTTTCAAGGCTTTATTTTTTCTATAGTTTTATTGCAAAGCCCAAGAATAAAAAATCACTCTACACGGATATCTAAAAAGCATGCATGAATATTGCAACCATATCCATAAATTATGACATAAAATATGTAAGGCAATTATTCACACAATATATCCATAAATTATGGCATAAAATATGCAAGGCAATTATTCACATGGCATTATATTGTGCAAAGGTCATTTGCTAGAATCTTTCCTTGGAAAGGACTAACAATGACTTCATAACCATATTTCAATTTAATTAATAACCACATAAAAACTTAATACTTACAGTGAACTTACAATATCAGAATATTCTTAACCATGGATATTCACCTTCACTTTACCATGGATATTATTAACTTGTAAATAACTTTTGTAACAATACCATTGTCCAATACCATTTTCCAATACCATGGCTTATCAATATCACATGCCCAAAAACCATAATTCATTCCACAATTAAAAATTAAAATGTAAAATATAATGTAAATTGTAAATTGTAATGTAATGGAAAATGTAAAATGTAAGGAAAAGATACCAAGTTGATCAATAAATTGGTTTGTCTATAATATAAAGCTAACACGATATTATTTGTTTAACATGTTACTTCTTTATAAATTATTATTAGTATAATAATCAATAACATTGATATTATTATTCCAATCTATAATAATAGTAATAATAATAATCTCCGTTAGAAGTTGTTAATATTGACATTGTAGGCTTTTTTTTTTGGATGAACAGGATGGTGATTAGGGCTGAGCGACGCTGCTAGGGTTCTTGCATAACCTTGCCGTCCTTCTCCATGGAGCTCACTGCTACCCTGACTTTGTGTCTCTGCTGACGCCGACTCCATGAATCCGCCCTCCAGAGGGGCGGGTATGACCCCCTCTCCATCCATCGGTCCCTCTTCTGACAAATCGGTAGGTGTAGGAACTCAGGCCAGTCCCGGTTCATCCCCGCTGGCTGCGCATGACATCGATCCTGCCCTCAACAGTGATGGTGACTTTGCTGCTGGTCCAGCGACCGCCAAAGACAAAGGCACTGACCAGAATGCCTCGACGTCAAGGCCCAAAGCATCCTCTGCAACATGCATCCCCAGGTCTGCAGAAAGAATCAAAATAGATCTCCCCAGTCACCGTATCAATAGCCAAATCCAATATATGAGGGATCATGCACTCATAGGCAAGTTTCTTGGATTCTGGCCAACTGAAAAGGCCTTGCAAGGATGGATTGCCTCCAAGTGGAAGCCCAAAGGACAAGTTACCCTGCAGCTCGGTCCTAAAGGCTTCTTCACCGCTACTTTCAATTGTCTGGAGGATAAAATTCGTATCTTCGAGGGTGGCCTGTACTTCTTCAACTTTGCAGGCCTGTACCTTTGTGATTGGATTGAGAGGTTCAATCCAGATAAAGAAGACTTCAACTGGGCTCCAGTATGGATTTGGATGTACTCTCTTCCCCTGGAATACTGGAACGAGGAAACCTTAAAGGACATAGGTAATAGCCTGGGGGTTTTTATCAAGGTCGCTGAGGAAACAAAATTCCAAAGATATACCTCATATGCTAGGATCTGTGTACACATGCACCTAGCCAAAGCTCTCACGGATTCGGTAAGTTTATTTCATGACGATTTTGAATGGGTTCAAACAATAGACTACGAGCATGTTCCCTTTCATTGCAGGAAATGCCATGAACATGGCCATCTTTTCAGGGATTGCCCACTGAATCTGCAGTCTAAAATCCCTGTCACTGAGAGAAGCAAAGATGCTGAGGGTTTTACAAAAGTTTCAAGTAGAAGAAAGCATGCCAAGAAAGCTCTAGTCGACCTTGATAATCTCAAGAAACCCGAAACTCGAAATAGTTTTGAAATCCTGGCTTCTCAAAATAACATGGAGGATAACCTTTCAATCCCCCCCTCAGACCCATATCCTTCCTCCACCCGTCCTCCTCCAAAATATTCAGATTTGCTCCCGGCCTCCGATCCCATCAGCATCCCCATCTCCACCTCCTCTGAAAAAAAGATAAAGATACAGCCCTACAATCTTCCAACATGGAGATAGATGCAGCTCTAGCTCTCAGTATTCATCAACAGTTAAATGAGGGAGAACAGAATACACCGATACACATGGACGAGGAACCACAAAGTGTAGATCTGGAAGGTCTGGACATTCTCAGGCTGGAAGCAATGTGTAGACAGAAAGAATTCAATGCTATACCCCCTCGGGAAATCGAAAGACTTGAAGTAGTTTAGCCAGAGCACAACACAAAAAATGTCTTGGTATTCAGGCAGGTAGTCCTTGGGATGGGAAAAAAAATACTAAAAGATACGAAGAAATGCGGACGCAAAACGGATCTGCAGAGGACCATAATTATTGGAGATATGCTGGTGGAGTCTGGAAGATTTCCCAAGCTGACTAATTTTTTCAAAACTCTTCCCCACTGTTCCTCTTGAAGCTAATCTCATGGAAGGTGAGAGGGCTTAATAGCCCTGCAAAACACAAAATGTTAAAAAATATGATCCAACAAGATAAGCCCTCATCAATTTACCTACAAGAAACAAATGCAATAGTATTGTTCTGGAAAAAATACTAAATAAAGCCTGGTCGGGATGCTTCTCAGTCTCGGTGGATGCCTTTGGGGCTTCCGGAGGGCTCGCAATCATATGGAATCCTCAAGTGCTCTCCCTTCATGATTTCCATGCCTCACACTTCTTTATTCAGACAACTTTCCACCTAATCGGTACCAATATCCATGGACATCTTTCTAATGTGTATTTTCCACAAGAATTACAAAGAAAGTTGGATCTGCTTGATACTCTTTCAGCACTCAACTCTAACAGGAGCTTTCCCCTTTGGATTTGTGGTGGTGACTTCAACATCATCATTGCTTTGGAGGAAAAGTTTGGTGGATGTTCGAGGTTGGATGGAGACAGTATTGGCTTCAAAGACTTCATCCACAAAAATTAGTTAATGGATCTACAGACTTCCAATGGTACATATACATGGACCAATAAAAGAAGGGGATCACAACAGATAGCCTCCACGCTAGATCGATTCCTTATGTCGGATAATGCCATTCATCTGGGGGGGATTTTCATGCCTCCATCATGCGTCAAGTGAGTTCTGATCACTGGCCCATAATGTTACAATGGACGCGTCTGGGTGCTAGGTGCAATAGGCCATTTTGCTTCGAATCTTTTTGGTTTTCACATCCTAACTTCAAAGATGTTGTTATCAATGCATGGAAATCTTTCAGTCCCCCAGAAGGAGCCAAGATGTTCCAGTTTCAACAAAAGTTAAAACATCTCAAACAAGCTCTCAAATCTTGGAACCGCTCTTAGTTTGGAAATATTTATTGTTGGGTTGTGTTATATTCTTTCCACGTAGTTAATGGGGGGTTTGAAGGGCACCCGTAACCCCACTTTATGGGGTCCGGGGCAGCGCCCCGGAAAAGTTTGGTTTTGGACCATATGTTAGGTTGGGCGGACCCACCTATGGTTTTGTGCATGATTTTCGCACATGTTTTTTGTATGCGATGGTTTCGGTCCATGGTATTGGACACGATGGTTTTCGGTCCATGGTATTGAATGCTTCGGCATGTATAAATATGTATTGTAACATTGAAAGGATGATAATGAAAAATCAAGCTGGTAGTCCCGGTTTTGGGATCCAGGGAAAAATCTCTGTGCATATGTGTTTTATGGGTTATGCTCTCGCATTGTTTATTTTCTTTATTTAAGAATTCGTATGCAGGTAATTTCTGTACAGGGTTAAAACCTACATTTGGTATCGGAGCTGTTTTGGCTTCAAGGGGACGCCTTTGTTGCTGAGGGGTTTCGCTCGGGCCTGTGGTAGACCCTGTTCAGTGGGAGATCTGCGAGATCGATTCTGGTGGTGAAAGAAGATGGCGAGCAGTGGAAAGATAGAGATTGAGAAGTTCAATGGTCAGAATTTTGAGTTGTGGAAACTCAAGATGGAGGATCTGTTGGTGGATAAAGATCAGTGGATCATGGTAGATCTGGGTACTAAACCATCGGGAGTGACCGATGAAGAATGGAAGAAGTTGGATCGGAAGGCAAAGAGCACAATACAATTGTGTGTCTCAGATTCAGTATTGCTGAATGTATCAGGGGAAGCTACGGCAAAGGCTTTGTGGGTCAAGTTAGGGACTTTGTACCAATCTAAGTCTCTGGTGAATAAACTGTTCCTGCGGAAAAAGCTGTATAACCTGAGGATGAAAGATGGAGACTCGGTGACAGAGCATCTGAATGCATTTAATACTGTGGTAAGTCAATTATTATCTGTTGATATTAAAATTTCAAATGAAGATAAGTGCATCAGTCTGTTGTGTTCTCTACCAGATTCGTGGGATAGTCTGGTTATTGCAATAGGTAGCAATGCAACTGCTTTGCAGTTTGATGAAATAGTCTTAGCCTTGCTGACGGAGGAGATGAGACGGAAAAATATGGACAACCAGAATGGTGATGCCTTGTCTGTACGAGGACGGTCCCAGAACAGAAACAAAAATAAGTCATCGAGTGGGAGATCTAAATCTAGAGGGAGATCTAAATCTCCAGGAAAACCTACAAAGGTGGTGTGCTGGAAATGCGGAAAGGAAGGGCACTTCAGAAGGGATTGTAAATCTAAAGCTCCTGATAAAGGAAAGGGATCTGATGATGCTCCTTCTGCAGAGGCGAAAACCACCTCAGATGAAAGTGGGGATGTGTACTTGGCTTCTTCAAGTACACATGTAGATCATGAGGCATGGTTGATTGACTCAGGTGCATCCTTTCACTTCACTCCCCATAGAGAGTGGTTCTGCGAGTATGAGAAATACGATGGTGGTGATGTCTTCTTAGGAGATGATAGGAAGGCTAGAATCATTGGTCGGGGAAAAGTAAAGTTGAAGTTGCAAGGTGGAAGGGTTAGAACACTTCTGGGTGTTCTACATATTCCTGCATTGGCCAGAAATCTGATTTCTGTAAGCAAGTTGGATGATGCAGGTGTAAAGACGGTGTTCGAGAAAGATACTTGCAAGATGGTTCGAGGAGCAATGATATTAATGCGGGGAGTTCGGATTGGAACTCTGTACAAGCTGCAAGGTAGCACTGTTGTTGATGGGTGCAATAGTTCTATGGTTCCTGAAAATGGAGTAGAGAATCTAGTGGTCTCTGGAGAGAAGACCATGTTGTGGCATCAAAGGCTTGGACATATTGGAGAGAAGGGCCTTCGAATACTTCTTGGTAAAGGTATGGTAGAAGGCATGAATAATAGCTCTCTGGATTTTGATTTCTGTGAAAATTGTGTATATGGGAAGCAGAATCGGGTGAGTTTCCCCTCTGGTGGTAAGAGGACGAAACATATATTAGAGCTTGTGCACAGTGATGTGTTTGGACCTGTGAAGGTTCCATCACTGGGTAAGTCTGTGTACTATGTATCATTCATAGATGACTTCTCAAGGAATACATGGATATATTTTCTTAATAATAAATCTGAAGTCTTTGACAGGTTTAAAGAATTTAAGGCTTTGGTGGAAAATCAGACAGAGAAGAAGATAAAGGTGCTGAGGACAGATAATGGTGGAGAATTTTGCAGCAAGGAATTTGAAGAATTTTGTAAGAAGTGTGGTATAGCACGGCAGAAGACTACTCCATATACACCTCAGCAAAATGGAGTCGCAGAAAGAATGAACAAGACGTTGATGGAAATGGCAAGAAGCATGCTCAGTGGTACCGGGTTAGGACAGGAATTCTGGGCAGAGGCGGTGGATACTGCATGTTACCTGATCAACAGATCACGTTCATCAACGTTGAAGGATAAGACTCCACAAGAAGTATGGACTGGTAAGAAACCCTCTCTTTCACATCTAAGGGTATTTGGATGTGATGCATATGTACATGTTCCAAAGGAGAAACGAACCAAGTTGGATAGTAAATCTGAAAAGTGCATCTTTATTGGGTATAAGGATGGTTTAAAGGGTTATAAGCTTTGGAACCTAGTCACACTGAAGGTTGTGTACAGCCGAGATGTGTTGTTCAGAGAGGTAAAAGATGTTATTCAACATGAAGTCCAACCAAAGGAACCTGAGAAGATAGAGTTTGAGCCAAAGGAGGAAGAATCAGACTCTGCAGCAGAGGAGGAATCAGAAGATGAAGAGCCACAAACTCCGGCTGTGAGAAGATCAGTTCGAGAAAGAAGGAAGCCAGAAAGGTATAGTCCATGTGCTTTCAGTTCAAATTTTGCTTTGTCTGTTACTGATAATGATCCCAGAACTGTGAAGGAAGCAGTGGATTCAGAGGATGGAAAACTTTGGAAAGAGGCCATGGTCGATGAAATGGCATCTTTGCACAAAAATGAGGCTTGGGATCTGGTGGAGTTACCGGCTGGAAGGAAACCTATTGGCAGCAAATGGGTGTTCAAGAAGAAGACAAATGCAGAAGGAAAGGTGGAGAAATACAAAGCTCGGTTGGTAGCAAAAGGTTATTCCCAGGTGTCGGGAATTGATTTTGGTGATATTTTTTCTCCTGTTGCCAAGGTAACTTCTATTAGATTACTTTTATCTGTTGCTGCTGCTTTTGATTTTGAGGTAGAACAGATGGATGTGAAGACAACATTTCTTCACGGGGATTTGGAAGAGGAAATCTACATGAAGCAACCTGAAGGTTTTGCGGTGAAGGGTAAGAAAGAATTGGTATGCAAGTTAAAGAAGTCTCTGTATGGGTTAAAACAGTCACCAAGGATGTGGTATCAAAAATTTGATACATTTATACGGGGACTTGGCTTCACTAGAAGCAAAGCAGATCATTGTGTGTATTTTAAATTAATTGGTGACCGTATTATTTATCTGGTCTTGTATGTGGATGATATGTTGCTGGTTGGAAATGACAAAGAAATTATCCAGGATTTGAAGACCCAATTGTCCTCCAAATTCGACATGAAAGATCTTGGTGCTGCAAACTATATTTTGGGCATGGAAATTAAAAGAGATCGGTCAAAGAGGAAGCTCTGGTTAAACCAGAGGAAGTATGTCGAGACAATACTCCAGAGGTTTAATATGCAGGATAGTAAACCGGTGAAGGTTCCTATTCCTGTAGGTGTGAGGTTATCTGCTGAATAGTGTCCCAAGACACAAGAAGAGGAAGAGGACATGTCCCGTGTTCCATATGCAAGTGCAGTGGGTAGCCTGATGTATGCAATGGTCTGTACTAGACTAGACATTGCACATGCAGTGGGAGTATTGAGCAGGTTTATGTCAAAACCTGGGAAGGAGCACTGGACAGCAGTGAAGCGGGTTTTCAGGTATTTGCGTGGCACTAGTGATTATGGTTTGTGCTACCAAGGAAGACCAGGATTGGACAGAGTGTTGGATATTCATGGCTTTGTTGATGCAGACTGGGCTGGAGATCTGGATCAGAGAAGATCTACAAGTGGGTATGTGTTTAGCCTATTTGGAGGTGCAGTCAGTTGGATGAGTAAGAAACAATCTGTAGTGGCACTATCAACTACAGAGACAGAATACATGGCAGCCACTCATGCAAGCAAGGAAGCAATTTGGTTCCAGAGATTGTGTTAAAGTATGGGGTTAGTACAGGGAGCTATAAGAATAGACTGTGACAGCCAAAGTGCAATTTTCTTGGCAAAGAACCCTGCTTATCATTCAAAGACAAAGCACATTGATGTTCAATATCACTTTGTGAGGGATATGATAGAAGACAGAAAGGTGTTGCTGGTAAAGGTGGACACTTTGAAGAATACTGCAGATGCATTGACAAAATCTGTGAGCTCTGAGAAGTTCTCTTGGTGTAGAGAAGCAATGGGAATCTCAGGGCTGAAAAATGACTAAGCTCTCCTGTGGCCCCCTGTGGAAAGAAAACAACAAGTGGGAGATTGTTGGGTTGTGTTATATTCTTTCCACGTAGTTAATAGGGGGTTTGAAGGGCACCCGTAACCCCACTTTATGGGGTCCGGGGCAGCGCCCTGGAAAATTTTGGTTTTGGACCATATGTTAGGTTGGGCGGACCCACCTATGGTTTTGTGCATGATTTTCGCACATGTTTTTTTGGATGCGATGGTTTTCGGTCCATGGTATTAGACGCGATGGTTTTCGGTCCATGGTATTGGATGCTTTGGCATGTATAAATATGTATTGTAACATTGAAAGGATGATAATGAAAAATCAAGCTGGTAGTCCCGGTTTTGGGATCCAGGGAAAGTCTCTGTGCATATGTGTTTTATGGGTTATGCTCTCGCATTGTTTATTTTCTTTATTTAAGAATTCTTATGCAGGTAATTTTTGTACAGGGTTAAAACCTACATTTTTGACCATAAGAAAGAGCTGGAGAAGCAAATGAACACATTGCAACAACGCATTATCATTGAGGGAAGAACTAAAGATTATGCGTAATAGGAGAAGACCCTCCTAACCAAGATCGAAACACAACGGCAACAAGAAGAGATACTGTGGCATCAAAAATCCAGGGTCAAATGGCTCAAGGATGGGGAGAAAAATACCAAATTCTTTCACAGGTTCACTATTCAAAGGAGAATTCACAATTACATTGCCTTCATCAATAATAGGCAAGGAGAGCGTTTGGAGGTGCATGAAGAAATGGAACAAGAATTCAAAGAGTACTTTCAGGACACTCTTCGAGAGCCTCTAGGTTACAGAACTTAGGAAATACATTCTATCACGTAGCATATACCAAAGATCATCACAGAGGACCATAACAATATGATCTCTATGCAGGAAGTGGAGGATGCGTTGGCCCAACATAAGGATGGCAAAGTGCCTGGACTTGATGGCTTCACAGCTAATTTTTTCCACACTTTCTGGGATCACATCAAAACAGAGGTTTGGGAACTCGTGGAAGAAGCGATATCAATGCACTGGATCCTCCACTCGCTCAATACAACCTTCATAGCGATGGTACCTAAGGTGGAAGAATCCAATACTCCAGACAAATACAGGCCCATTTCTCTCTGTAATGTAGTCTACAAACTCATCTCTAAAGTCCTGGTGAACAAGCTCAAACCTCTTCTCCCTCTCCTTATCTCTCCTAAGCAGACATGCTATGTAGAAGGGCGCCAAATTCTGGATGGTATCATTCTTTCACATGAACTGATCCATTCTCTCAAGGTTCTCAAAAAGCCAGGTATGATTCTCAAGATAGATCTTTCTAAAGCTTTCGATAAACTTAGCTGGACCTATATCAATCAAATGCTTTTATCTTTTGGCTTCAGTTCTACTTAGACGTGATGGCTCATGAATCTTATTACCTCCCCCTGTTTCTCCATCCTTCTGAATGGTTCTCCTTCCTCGCCTTTTCGACCTTCCCGGGGCATTCGTCAAGGTGACCCTCTCTCTCCGTTCCTTTTTGTGCTCATGGCTGAAGGTCTCAGTCGCCTTCTTCATTCTGCCATCTCTTCTCACTCATTAAAGGGAATTTCTCTTCATGGCCAACCTCCCATCTCTCACCAAAAAGTTGTTGATGACAATATGTTTTTTGGACACCCTTCAGTTCAAGAGGCCTCTGCATTCCGATCCCTGCTCAATCTCTTCTCAGAAGCTTCGGGCACCACCATCAATGCCTCTAAATCCCAGCTCTTCTTCTTCCACACCCCCATCCTCACTCAAAGAAATATAGCCAGAATCTTGGGCTTCCCAATAGCTGTGCTTCCTTCGAAATATCTTGGAGCTCCCCTGGTAGACTCAGTCATCAAACATGCCTCCTGGAGAACCCTTCTTGACAATTTAGAAACCAGACTCTCTTCCTGGACCTATCGCTCGCTCAACATCGCCAGCAGGCTCATCCTAATAAAATCCATTCTCCAAGCCATGCCTTTGTATTTATTCTCCATATTGGCAGCTCCTAAATGGGTTCTTAAAAAAATCCACAATCTCCAAAGAAATTTCCTATGGGGTTCATTGGGCCTCAACAGAAAATGGGCACTTGTCAAATGGACTGAAGTCTGTCTTCCGAAGTCAGCTGGTGGGCTTGGTCTAAGGGATCCCCTCCACAATAATAACACCATGGGCACCCGTATCTGGTGGAATTGGGTCTCCAAACCACTTTCTCCTTGGGCTCATCTCTGGCAAGCCAAATATGCTCTAGGAAGTCCCTCGGAGGAGCTCATCCATATAAGTACTACCACCCCTGGCTCGTTAATTTGGAATGCAGCCAGGCATCACAGTGCCTTTATACAAGTGCATAGTTTTTGGGAAATTCATTTGGACACCACAACAAGATTTTGGGAAGACTCCTTGTAGCAGATTCCCAAACTCACTGCTCTCTTCCACAAACCCAAATGGCAGGCTTATATGTAGAGCAATGATCAAATCCATATTCATCAATATTGGCAGCAGCAATCCCCTCAAGGCTTTCAACTATGGAGATTAACCGATACCTGGCAGGCCAACTGGCAGGAGGAAACTTATGCAGAGATCGATCAAGAGCTCAAACTAAGGAAAATTAAGTTCTCAGATCAGAGGGACAAAGTTCGATGGGGATATACTCCCAAAGGGACATTCACTACCAAGGAAGCATACCAACTTCTCTATCATCTAGCGCAGATAATCAAGGATCAGCTATGGGATAAGGTTTGGCAACCAAGCATCTGGCCTAAAGTCTCTAATTTCCTTTGGCTTTTAAGAAAATAGTGGATCCTCACTTGGGACAATCTTCAAAAGCGAGGATTTATTGGGCCTTCCAGATGTCCCAATTGCAATCACCACACAGAGACCATCCTGCATCTTTTAGATACCTGTCCATTGGCAGCAGAACTCTGGGAGAGAATAGCACAGTGCAACAGGAGAACAGGCAGACGTGTGGGAGACATTATAAATACCATCAGGAATTGGCCTCGGCATCCTTTCCAAAGTCTTGTACTCAACTCCCTCTAGAACCTTTTACCAGGCTTCGTCTATTGGATCATCTGGAAGGAGAGAAATAACAGGATCTTTAAAAATCTCCATTCGCCCCTGGACTCCCTTTGGATTCTTCTCATACAAAACCTTCAAGAAACACTAGCCCTGAAACATTGGCAAAACTCGGACTTACCTGCCTCACCCCAGGAACGCCTCATTCTGGAAAATTGGAACTTGAACCTCACTTTCTCAGCTCCCGTCAATCACAATCCCTCCATCCATTTGGATTCCCCCCAATTCTGGTCTCCTCCCACCGCTCAGACTTTTAAGCTGAACTTCGACGGTGCTGCCAAGGGCAATCCGGGGCCGGCTGGTTATGGTGGTATTTTCAGAAATGCTGAAGGCTTGGCTCTGCATATATATCATGGTTCGCTTGGAAGAGACACCAACAATGCTGCCGAACTTGAAGGCTTATGGAAGGGCATCTGCATAGTAGATAATGAAAATTTTTTCCCTCTAGTGGTAGAAGGGGACTCACAAATCTTAATAGAGGCAGCTATTCGGATCCATTCAGGCACATTAGCAGGAAAGATCGCTTCGAGCTGGTGGCTTCTAAGTAGACTGGAGAAAATTGAAGAATGGCTCAAGGCTCCCCATAGCATTACCTTCCAGCACATTTGGCAATCAGCCAATAAGGCAACGGATAGATTGGCAAATCAAGGATCTGATCAGCGATCCCCTTTCTTCTCCGGTCCTCCGAGCAGTTCTAATGATGAGCAACTTAAACAAGACTGCACTCTTCTGGTGCAACAAGATCTATCCCTCCCGGATGCGGGTGTGTAGTACAGAGCAGGGTACGAAGATGGCTGGATGGGCTGGCGCGTGGTTCACACCCAATGCCATCTGGCTTCACTCGCTGCCAGCCTTCATTCTCCCTGAAAGCTCATTCAATGCTGCATTAATGCAGCTCGACATCCCATACCGGCATTTTTTCTCTTATGTCATGGCGCTCCTCCAGTTCTTCACTGTTCCTCCCCTGCGAATGTTTTGCTTCCTCATTGCCGCAGCGCTCTGCTCTCGGGTCAGTCCAGGAAATCGCTGCGCTCAGGAATGCAGTGTTGACTCTCAGCTGGGACTTCTGGCTTTCCAAAGTCCTTCCTGCAACTATAATTTCCGCTTGTCCTCCGTCATTCTCAGCGCTCCATCATGCGAGGTTGCTCTCCCCCTTTCAGTCTCTCCTAGCCGGCAAAGATTTGCTGCTTGTTCTGCTCCTTTGGTTCTATTCAGCATGCCTAAACTGTGCCAAAGAATGGGCTACAGAAGGGGAAGCTCCCATGGGCGACCCATCCGCCAGCCCTCCTCCTCAACCATGGACCCCTCTTCTTGCTCATCAGGCTTCGACTCTGATCGCCATCCAGCTACTAGGAGCGGTCGTGGACGAGGGCGGGGGTAGCACACTTTACTGTCGAGCTCTCACAATTCTCACGCTCATACGACCCGTTTTCAAATCCCCTGCACTCTCAGTAATCACTCTTTCATTGCTTCTATTACTATTCAGCTGAGCGAGGGAACAGTTGGTTTGGTGGCTGCTTCTCCAGGTGTGACAATGAAGGCAAGGATGGAAGAGTTGCCAGGCACTTCTCAGTTTCACAGCCAGCAGAATAAGGTTCCAAGTGGTACTGCCTCCCAGGATATGCAAACACAGGCGCGTCCGAGTGGTCCAATTGAAGGCGGTTCTCCAAGTGAAGAGGGCCATCCTTAAGATGATGATCCCTTTAGTTTTGGATGTTGAATCGTGGAAGAAGCACCTTCCACCGCTCATGATGCATAATCAGGTCTTCGCCCTTTGGTTGCAGTCTCCCTGTTTGTTCAATGTTAAGGGTTCAATGCTTGTTTATGACTTAGATTGTAGTTCTGACCTAGGCAGTGCTCCCCTGATCATATGTATAAGCTCAGACAAGTCGTTTTGGTCCTCTGGTCAGTTTACAGTTTTGACAATGATGTATTCAGTCTCTATGTACTAGTCATGGTTCTGGTTCTAGTCAGTGATCAGCTAGTCTTTTTGGGTCAATTTTCAGCAATGTAATGTGAGTAAGCCGCCTTTTTGGGCTAGAAATTTCGAGGCCGTGACCTCTATGTAAAAATATTTTGTATCAATATAGGAGTAGACTTATTCAGAAAAAAATAATCTCCATTAGAAGTATTATTATATTAGACATTACATAAATTATTGATTATAGTGATAATTCTCGATCATATGGGGGAGAGAGAGAGGGCAAAGAGACAAAGGGAGACAATGATGGGGGGGGGGGGGTGGAGAGAGAGAGGGAAAGAGAGGAAGGAAGAGAGTGAGAGAGATAAGGGGAGAGAGAGATGGAGTTAGATGGGAAGAGTGAGGGAGGGAAGAACACATACATAAAGAGATAGAGGTGGAGAGAGAGGGGGTTCACAAGGGAGAGATGGAGAGACAATGAGGACAAAGGGGAGGAGGGAAGAGAGAGAGAGAGAGAGAGAGAGAGAGAGAGAGAGAGAGAGAGAGTGGGAGAGAGATATGGAGTTATAGGGCAAGAGAGAGGGATGGAGATAGATATGGAGCTGGATGGGGAGAGAGAGGGAGGGAAGAAAAAATACAGAGAGATAGAGGTGGAGAGAGAGATGGAGTGACAAGGGAGAGATGGAGAGAGAGCAGAGGAGGGGGAAGAATAGAGAGAAGGAGAGGAGAGTGAGAGGGAGAGAAGAGGAAGAGAGAGAGAGGGAGACATGGAGATGGAGGGTGAAGAGATGAAGAGATAAGGAGGGAGGGAGATAGTGACATAGTTGGAGGGAATAGAGAGAGAGAGAGGGAGAGACCAAGAGATGTGGGGAAGAGACAAATATAGGAGGGAGATAAAGGGAGATAGATGAAGGAAGAGAGAGGGGAGAGAGAGAGGGAAGAAGAAATATAGAGAGAGAAAGTTGGGAAGAGAGAGAGGGAATGAGAAGGGAGAGATGGAAATAGAGTGAGGGAGAAAGGAGAGTGGGAGGGAAGAGAGAGATAAGGGGAGAGAGAGAGAAAATGGGGAGAAATAGGGTGAGGAGAGGGAGAGGAAGAGGGAGGGAGATAGAGATAGATATGGAGAGAGAGTGTGTGTATGTTTGGGGTGAGAGAGAGAGAAAATTAAGGAGAGGTGGAGGGGGATGGAGATCATATAGAGATATAGATGGAGGAGGTAGTGGGAAGAAGAGAGACAAAGAGAGGGAGGGGGTGATATATAGATAGATATAGAGAGAGAACATTTGTTTTTTTGGGGTGGGATAGTGAGACAAAGAATGATATATGGAAGGAGATATAGATATATATGAGAGAGAGAGAGGGAGAGGGGGGGGGGGGGGGGGGGGGGGGAGGGGGGAGAGAGTGAGATATGCGTAAATGTGGAGGGGGGAGAGAGAGAAGAAGAAAGAGATACACAAAGAAAAATATAGATACTATATAGTATAATTATATATTGAAAATTATTAGCTATATTTACAAAAGGTAAAATAAGTTGGATTTAGAATGCCATGAATATTTTAGTTTTTCACTGAAATAAATGTATTGATTTTAGAATAGATATTTATTTTGTATTTGATGTAGCTAGATGTATGATGTACATTAATTTCTATGTAGTTAAATTAATAGTGTAAAATGATTTTAGTATAAGCACAAAATATTATTGACGACATGCATACATATCTACGTTACAATAATTCAACCATAAACAAAATACTTGAATTTCATCTTAAATAAAATGTTCACTTACCTAAAATGTTTTCTTCTTAAAAGTGAAAACTATTTGTAATTGACTACATTCTTATTATTATTCTCATTTTCCATCATTCAATATTCTTAGTCACTTTACGTTCAAATGATGTAATAGAAAGCAACTACCATTGGCACTTACTTGGGGTTTAACACTCCATAATTCATAATGATTGAAATTGGAGAAAGATGCTATTAATATTGTAGAGAAAGAGAGACAAGGTATGATGTATACTACAATATATCGAGTTATTGAATGGTCTACAATTTCAATCACCCTTTTCATATGATCAATATGTAAAGATGGAAAAACTAATAGGTATGGCAATAAGAACAATAAAAGAAAATAGTTTGAGATTGATCATAATTAAGATTGTTTCTAATTGACTACATCCTTATTATTCACATTTTCTATCATTCAAAAATGTTACATTGTCACTTTGCATTCAAAATTTTTATTTAATCATTTTTCATTATTCAAGTTATTAATAGTCTTTATCATCTCAACAAAGTAAGGTAACATGGTAAATTTAAAATTAAAATGACTAGATTAATCTTAGACATATTTATCATATTTAAAATGATCACAATAATTAGATGTTCAACAAATTTTGTGTTATTGCACATGACTAAAACCAACTGATGAGCACCAGTGTTGCAGTAAGGATGTTGCAACTCATAGGTTTACCGACTTTACTTCATCAACCTGAGGTTCTTACAAATTTGGAGGTGACAGTTTTGTATACACAAATATATGTAATTGGTCTATTCTTTGTCACTGCTGAGCTGGGGCGATAGACCAGTAGGGTTTCTCAAACCAACCTGCTATTGACTAGAAGAAGTCTGATTACCAACTTGGAGAAGGGAAATTTACCCTAATTGGGAGAAACGAAATGTTGTCTATCGCATGAAGGAAAGGCTGAAAGAAATGCTTGCAAAATAAAATGAAATCCTCTATCTACTTGCTAACATACTTTGCTTGAAAAATAACCCTACTCTAACACCTGTGAGGTTTTAACTATTTTAAGCATGAAATCTGATCTAGAAAGTACTATTTGTTGTGTAAATGAATAAATATAAAAGGACTTTTTCTTTTATCTTTTTGCTTGAAACATGATAATTCTAATCTTGCTTAGTTCTTTGACAGGGGATACAAGTGTGAAGGAAAAGAAGTACAATGGTTAAGGTGGCCTGGATGGCAAGTAGGGACCTAATCCTAGCTTTTAGTGATGATTTTTCTCAATTCAGGCTCAAAATACACTACTACAGGTTTTCCTACAGGATGTCTACAAGAGGTACTAGTTCACCTACAGGATCCCCTATTTTACTACATGAACAGGCCGAAAGATTAGGGAGTGGTCTAGAAGGTGGGATGGAGGTTGGAAAAGGTGAATGAGGTGAGAATAAGGCATGGGAGTGGTAGGAACTTACTTAGAACTCAAGCCAAATCTTTGAGATGGTTGGATTTTCTCAACGAAGATGACAAGTTTCCCTCATAAAACAAGAATTCGAATTGAGACCTTAGTGACTTTTGGAAATCATGGGTGGATATGGCTTGGCTAGGGATGATGAGATGAGGTCTCGCTGTAATTTAGAAACTCCTGCAACAACAAACATCATTCTTGACATTCATACATAAATTCATCAAAGACAAGAAGGGTTTATTCCAATAGAGGAAAAAAACAGAGTTGTCACCATTTACTTCCTAAGTTCATGCATGGAAGTGCTTGAAATCAATATGAAAGTGAGATGAGATTAGTGCAGAACATAGGAGATCAGAAAATACCAATTTCAACTTATCTATGAAACTGAAAGATAATGACCTAATTAGCAAGAAAACCCTAGATTACACACAAAAACAAGAATTCTGTCTTTTTGGGTTGTATGAGAAGTGTTCCTCAAACCATGATCCATGAAAGGGAGAAATGAGGTGAAAACCACTTGCTGTCAGCCTTTCTGGAATATCCTCTTATCACTACAATGCTACTGCTAGAACTAGCCACAAATGGAAGCAAACTAATTAAATCTACCAATACTTGCAAATTAACAACACCAAAATCAGTTTAACTCTAACTATGAAGATAACTTAATTATACATATACAACAAGAGGAACCTTTGCTACTAGGTTTGGGCCCTAACCCAAGAGCTTTAGCCCTCTGAGTCAACTCAGTGCTAGATTAAGGGAATGTTGCTCATTTTCATTAAAGAAAATAGAAATACATAAGAGTTCTTGATTACAATGCTTCAACTCAAAAACTGCTTAGCTATCTTGAACAACAAATCTGAATCCTAATGAGGCCCTAGGCCTCTTGATTTATAAAACTAAAGTTACCAAAAACTTCTTTAAATTTAGGGAGGCTTGGCTCTAATGTCAAGATCAACTCATCTTCAATTGACACTGGCTTGGCTGACGATGAACTTCATGACTCGGCTGCTTGCAACTCCAAGCTGATGAGATTTGATTGAGGAATCTTTGAGTGAGTGAGGAGTTAAGGAGGGAGATATTATCTCCTAGAATCCCTCTTTCTTGTCTTCATTTGAGTTCCTACACTTTAATTAGCCAAAATTTGCTCCAAAACCTACAATCAATGCACATTAGACCACTAGACATGACATCTAATCTTTACTCTCCTCATTAAGAAAAACATAATTAAAACATGTAAAGCATGATGAGAAAAGTTGATTTTAATAAGTTGGAGGTGAATTAAGGTCCATATAATTTACCCATTGATGAGCCTCATCATCACCCCCTACTGAAAATGTTGCTCATCCTCTAAGAAACTCAATCTATGTCCATGTCTTTCATTTCTTTGGTGGCCTCCTTGACATCCCAGGCTTCTGTTGTAGTCTCCTCTTCTTATGGATAAAACCATGCATTCCTCTCTATTTCTTCCCACTGCTTTCTTTCTTTTTCTTCCTTTCTCCCCTATAAAATACCTAGAAGAAATGGTGGGATGAGTTTCAATCCAATCCAGTAGACTTTGAGTCTCTGTCATGTTTGCTTATACATTGGGACTCTCTCTAGTGCATCCCTCAGTCTATCACAAGAATGATATTCTTTGATCTTTAGGCTATAGGGTAAGGTGTTCCATCTCCTTTGGCAGGCTTGTTGCCTCACATCTCCCAACAATCTTAGCATGTCTTCAAAATGAGTGACTGCTTGTTCTTGTACAAACAGGTATCGTGGTGCAAGCTTGGGATAATTTGCAATGAGGTTGTGAGCGTTGATGACATCCATTGGGTTAGGTTGTTCTACTTTGATGAAAATGGGTTCTTCTTCTTCTCTTTCCAATACCATTTTCATTTCTGTAGCTCTAGCTTCCTCATGACTCATCCAGGATGACAAAGCCATTAGTTGTAAGTCCCCTAGCTTTGGATTTGGGTCCCACACATTTAAATCTGTTAGAGCTAAATTGTTTAGGTAGAAATTAGATATCTTTGCTCTATCCTCTAGGGTTCTTTGGTCACAGAGGTCAATGAATTTCCTGTAGTCTTGGAAAGGCGTAATGCCTCTTTATGCTAGGGATTTTATCTAAAACTGCAGCCATTTTTCTTTGAGGTATAAGTCATATGACTTTGCTGGCATCCTACATTGAATTGCCTCCATCGATAAACTTACCATAGTTTCCAATTGGCCTTCCTTTTCCTATAGCTTTTTTCTTAGCCATGTGTTCTCAACCTCTAATTGAGATTTGATCATTGATCCCCTATCTCTGATGCTACTTAATTCTCTACCCATTTCTTGCAACTTCTCTTCAATGTGGCCTACATCATCCACCCCTTTTGATTTGTAAATTTGCATCCACCTATGTGTCCTTGCTCTCTCTTTTTCAAGTTCAAAGAATAGAGGAATGGAAATTTTTTGTGGTATCACCCTATCTCCTTCAATGAATGTGTAGTAGGATCTGAGGTTTGGTTGTGGGCTAGGCTCCTTCATCTCCTTGGCCTCTTCCTCTAGTTTTTCTTGAGTAATTTCTTCCTCTTTTCCTTCCCTTTTTCCTTGCAGCCTTTCCTTTTCTTTTTTCTATGTTTCTTGTAGCTATGATAGGGTTTCTTGTAGGATTGTTTTTGCTTCCTGTAGGTCTAACTGTGTTTCCTGTAGGAGACCTTTCCCTTTTGTTGAGGCTGACTTGGTGAGAGGTCTCCTAACATAGGTGATTGGTGACTTAGGAGAAGCTTGTTTTGGTGTTCCTTTTCCTTCCTTCTTCCCTAGAGGGATTAATTTCTCTTGTTGTTTTGGTGAGTCATCTATGATAATTGGAGTTTTGGTAGGGGTTTGAGGTCTCCCTTGTTTAATCCGAGTGATCTCCCTTATCCTGAAGAAAAATGGAGTTTGCCTCCGTCTCTTTCACTTTGATTTGACAGGTGTACATAGGTCAGTTAGAGCAATTGCTACCTCTTTCTCTGTAGGCTCTTGAGACACCCTTGGCGATTCTTCTTCTTCCCTTCTCTGTTTTTCAGAATTTTTTTCATCCTTTTCTACTTCATCCTCTTTTTCATCTTCTTCCTCATCCTCATTTTCTTTTTCTTCTTCTTCATCCTCTTTTTCTTCTTCTTTCTCATCCTCTGCTTCTTCTTTTTCATCCTTTGTTTCTACTTCTCCCTCACTAGCAGTAGGGCTTCTGTCATACTCAATGGCTCGAATTTCTCCTTCTTCTTGCATCTCTACAAATTTTTACCACGTTATAGGGATTGTTAAATTATGTAGAGCATATTTGAGGATGAGTTTGATCAACTCATGATGTGTTAGATACTGATGTTTTCCTTCTTGTACCTTGATGGTCATGTCTATTATTGATTGTAACAAAAAATATGGTACACTAAGTCTATTATGAGGAGGTGTCTCTTCTCCAAATCTTAGCTCATGGAGGAGTCTAAAGTGGTACCCATACACTACAATGTATCTAACTTCATAGGAAATGTATGTGATGATGTGGTAACTTACCTCATTCCAAGGATATGGAATTCTTTCCTGTCTAACCCCATTTTTGTCTTCAATTGGTTCTTCTCCTTCCAAGAATTTTTTTTTCTTTGCAAGAGTGATGTTATTATTGTCCTCTTTTCTCCATTGCAACCCTAGGGGGATTGTAGTTATCCTTCTAATACTCTCAGGGGTAATTTCTACTGACAAACTCTTCACTACAGCGGTGGCACTGGATCTAGTGAGAGGTATGAGTGATATTTCAAATTCTCTAGCCACATCATCATCATATCCCGTTAGTAACTCAAAGAATACCATACTTTGATGCCTTGTAAATATTTATAACACAATATGATGCTGGTGTATTCTGGTTGTGTTGGTGGGCTCTCTTTTGTTGAAGCCTCCTCTCATATTTGGGTGGCTATAGTTTAAGAACTCTAGTAGGTGATGAGGTTTCAGACTTTATCCTTCACTAACCTTCACATAATTCTCTCTACCTTTATAAGTATAGATAATTGTTGGTAGGCTAAATTGATTTATTTTTAACCCCTTTCCTACTTCAAAAGCATAACCTTAGACCTATGTTTTAACCTCGCAACCTCCTTATTCTTGCCTTATTCCAAGAATCGTGCCTTTTCCTACACTAGCTTTATATTTCATATTTAAGGGTTACAAATGTGCTTAATTAATTATTTTTATAGATTTTATAACTTTAATATTCTTTTTAACTAATATCTTATTTCCTAAAGTATTTGGTAAGAAACTTATTAATCATTTCTTTAGCATGGTCAAGTGCAGGTAGGATTCTTGCACCGCTGGTGAATCCTAAACTTTCGTGATAGCTCACTACCTAACGTGGAAATCTCATTCAGAATCGGTCATCTTGAATTGGGCTCGGAGCGGAGATAAGTCAGGGATATGATAAATATTAGGTTTCCAGTCGAATTCTCAATTTTATGTTTTGTTATAGCCGAAAGGCTTAGCATGTAATATTGTTGTTATTTCGTTACAACCAAAAGGCTTAGATTGTAACGCTAAATGTACTTTGGTTACGACCGCAGGCCTAAAGGGATGTATATAATGTAGGATTCAGATAGAAAATGGTAGCGAGTGATAGCTATAGCAATTCTACTGTAACTGTGGTATTTTGTAATTTTGTTGGTATCACCCTCGTTCTGGGCTGGATTCGATTTCATCATGTACATTTGTTGATTCTGAAATTTAATATAAAGGGATCGTGCCATGTTATTTCAATCTTGTGTTTTAATTCTGTGTTGATGCGTTGTTGAGAGCTGAGTTTCCAAGTTTCCTAAACAGGGAAACGAGCTGGTTGGCTAGGGCCCATCCAACCTAACTCGTTCTCCCTTGCATTCTCCTTTCTCGTTAAAGGTGTGTTGATTTCATTTTAATGCAAGGTGTGAATTAAATAGATGCTTTCATTCTTTCACAAAGTTCATGTTCGATTTCATTTATAACCATTGTGTGATGGATCCGTGGTGTGCATGCTTAACTAAGTTTGATCTTACCCTTTTGTAATTTCTTCTCTTCAAAGCTTAGTATTATTTCTGCTTGGATCGTGCAAGCATGTTATTCCTGCACTAGTGCATTTACAGTTCTGCAAGTCGATTTCTTTGGTTCATTACAACAAAAGTCTTTTGTTCTTTTTTGTCATAAGAGTCTTGATGCATTTTCTGCAAGTGAGTGTTCATCTTTTAGAAGTATTCTTGATATCCTAAATTAAATATGCTTTGGTAATTAAAGAATGAATGTTGTTATAACATATTAATATGTACCTGCACTTTACACTTTTAAGGGAAGGATCAAAATTCATATTTAATTATTTCAAAGTGAACCTTTCTGAATTAAGAAGGTTAAAAAGGTAAATCATATTTGTGTGAATAACTATTACAGGGATAAAGCCTGTTGTCACAATTAGATGATTTATTTAGTTGCATGAAGAAGTTCCTTGATTGAAGAAAAGTGTGCTTTGACTTTAGAAGTTAATTCTTATTTTGAAGTTAAGTTGGGTTGAAGCATATTTCTGCTTGTCAAAGCTATTTCAAAGTTATGTTGACCTTTGAAAATTATTTCCTTAAGTTAACACACTCTTTATTCTTTTATGAAATAATTTTGACAACTTGGTTTAGGAATCTCTGTTTCGGTATAGAATCAATATCCTGACACAGGAACATAGTTCTCTAGTCCTGAGGCTTAGAGTCCCTACATGAGGACAAAAATCTTCAGTTCAAATGTAAAATATACTTCTAGCATATAAAATTTGTTCTGGTACTAGTGCAAGAATATTGCAGGAGTACAAGAATAACAACTTAGTACAGGGAGAAAGATCTATAGAGAAGTCAGACATCTTCAAGGGTCAAATTATTAATCTGACATACAAATATACTAAAGATAGACATAGATTTCCATTTCAATTAGTTAGGATTTCTTACAAGAGTTTGAAAGTTCCTTTCATTTATTTCTCCACAAAAGTACCTTGATCACATTCCCTTAGCTGACCAATTCTTCAAAATTACAACACAGAGTGCAAATTCGGTATATTTGAATTGCACCATTGGTTAAAGTAGTCTTACCAGGAATTTGAAGATGAAATCAACTTAGGGGAATCTTTATTGCCCATGTACATGTTTCCTCAAACCCATTCTTTTCCTTACTTAGTCATGTGGTGTCAAGCTAAGTACAATCCCTTACAGAGAACTGTGATATCTCAAAATGGAGACACTTTAATATCCATCACCCCTGAAACTATCAATAAGATGCTTCGTATCCCTCAAAATAAATCCCTTAGTTTTTTCTCAAATGTTTTCTTAATGGATCTATACCATAAGTTCACTTTCCCCCAAAGAGCTCAAACTTTTGAGATTTGTCTTCTAGAAGAGCCGAACTTCCTAAAAAGAACCTTCCATACCCATCATCCATGTTCCTTGAGAGAGCTAAGCACATCATTTCCTTAGTGTTGCAGTGTTTTCTTCTCAATGATGTATGAAAAGAACCCACTTAATATCGTGGATGAAAAACGATCTCAACAATAGAAATGATTGCTAAACATTGTAGATCTACAACTATTGATAGAAAAAAACACTGTTTTATGCTGCAATCATAGTTAAACAGTAAAATGAAGAGTAATAACCCCAAAACATCCAATGGAAACTAGATTTGTAAAGAATGATTTTATTATAACACCTGTGAATGGAACAAATATATGTTACCAGTCCCCCTCTATGGGATGGGTTCCTGGCAATCCTCAAACACGTTCAACTTCTGTAAAGTCTCTCTCCTCTATAATGCATAAACCCATAAAGAATATGGTGTGCAACAAAAAATAATCAGAGTTACAACAGAGAGTGCAACAATGAAAATACTCAAAAGTGAATAATGAATGGAAAACCCTCCTATTTATAACAAAATATTGAGTTATCCTTGAATAATGAGCAATAATAAAATATTATTGATCCCATTCTTGGAATTACCACTTGGAATATTTTATTATATTTGTTTAGGAGGGAAAAACTATTTAAACTTTTATTTAGAAAAAATAAATAAATAAATGATTTATTTATTATCTCAAGGAATCAGTTAAGGAATAATAAACAAATAATGATTTATTTAATTATTCCTAAGGGCTTTAGTCACACTTAACAAAGAATAGTAATTAGTTAATGATTCATTAGTTATTCTTAGAGAAAAGTAAGATAACTAATGATTTATCTGTTTAGTTTTCATGATTGGGTCAAATTAGACAAGGAATAATAATAAAACAATGGTTTAATTAATTATTCCTAGAAGAAAATCAAATAAATAATGATTTATTTAATTATTCTTCATGGGTTTAACTATAAATTACTTAATAAATGTGTTTTATTAGGTAATTTCTCACAATGAAAGCAATTTTACTATGGTAAATTGGCTTTACATGGTGTACTTCGATCCATCTATTAAATTAGGCTAGCTGATCAATTTTTTGGCAATAACAGATTACCCCCCAGCGTACGATTGTTAGGAGAAAAACGTATGACATAAGTACGTTGTAAAGTCACAATCACTTAGACAACACAAGGGAGTCAAGGGGAGAGAGAGAGAGAGAGAGAGAGAGAGAGAGAGAGAGAGCGAGGAGAGAAAGAGAGAGAAGAGAGAGAGAGAGAGAGAGAGAGAGAGAGAGAGAGAGAGAGACCAATGAAGTTGAAGCTGAGAGAGGATAGTGACAGAGGGGGCGAGACTAATGAAAGTCTCCTTTTTTGTTGTGGTATCGTACCTCAATGAGGCGGAGGAGGAATACCCATACCTACCGAGATAACTTAGTACAAAAATAATGGTTCACCCACAAACATGAAACTGAGCAATAAAGTACATGTCGAATGGGACATGACATGCTAGCATAACAAAGCCAGAAAATAATGTAATGTGATCCATATACATAATTCACCTGGTAAAAACATGAGTTAGGAATGAATACAATAATGTTTGAGTACATGAGATACAAAATCCCTTCCCTCAAAAAATGGGTGGGAGGGAGGGTAGAACAACCAAAGTAGCACTACTGAACAAGGAAGGGCTTTGAAAAACTGAATGGATCATTTGGAGGAGACATGCATGCTATGAACACTACGATCAGTAGGAACCAAACCCATCAACTTTGTGGAACTGCATATGAGGCTATAGCATAGTAGGTATGCATCCAGGAATGTGGGGGGATACTTGAAGGGCCACCCCCTCATGAGGTTTAAAACATCTCACACACACCTAGGAATCACTAGTACAATCTCATACATCACTGGACCATCAAGTGTATGGATCATAAACATGAAATGACCAAGTCAAATGGAAATAATGGGACCCTCTACTCGATCCAAGGTGCTGAATAATAATGGAAGATGGAATCGAGAGACACCACCCTTTAGGTTGTTCTTCTAGAATAAATGCGCTGATGTCAATAGAATAGGGCCCGCGATAGATGAGGCAACATGGATCCTCAATTAAAACATGAGAGAAAATAGTAATCTGACTGATGGTTTAACACCAGGGATAATGGAGAAAGGGGACTGAGGGACAAATAGATGACTACCCTTGTTAGAGCATAAAGTGCATGGTTGACCTGGCAACAATTGACTCAAATCAAGAGGGGATGGGGACAGTATGACTAGATTCCAAAATGGGCAAAACAGGATGGACAATATGAAAATATGGATGGAATATTGTGACATGATTTAATGGGGCATGAAATAGACTCCAAGAATGCAAGGGTGACTCATCGCAGATGCTCTGAATAAGTGTTACTCGATGACCCTGCCACACAAACTAGACCCAATGGGTGTTACACAAATTTTTTTCACTGTCCCTGTACTCCCTGTCCACGATCCTCGAGGACCTCTATAGTGAACACTACATGCTTTCCCATCATGAAGAAACTCATAGTAAGTCCCTCTTCACGAGTAGAATAATTCCCCTTTTCACCATTTCCAAAGAATCTTCCTTTTATCCCAGTTCACAAGATCGACACTACTAAACAGTTTCCTCCTCATGCCAATTTGCAGAGATTAAAACTAGACCTTGCACCATATGAAGCGAATGAGCCCTTTTCTAGTCATGTCGGTCCTCTTTTGAAGGCTTTTTAAATATGGAGCCAAAGCTTCCATGTCTAGAAGCTTCTAACAGAAGTCTGGTAGATGGTTGGGCTGGATGGAGCTGAGGAAGTTAGTTTGGGCTCCTTTCCCCTACTAGGATGGAACAAAATGAAGAGATAAGACCTTCTCCCATGATGAGAGGAACCGTCTCCCATCCATCCAAGCTATACAAACCTATCTTTTCCCATGCAAAACTAATTTTTGGAGTGAGTTTGAATGATCAACAAGTCATGTATAGCTTATAGATTTCTAGTGTATTTTTGAGGGATAATAGTGTGTTTTGGTTTGGTTTGAGACTAGAGGGAAAGAGGCCTTAAAAATTCCATTGTTGGGGTTGTCCATGAAGTGCTAGTAGAAGTGTGGGAACCCAGATACGTCGAAGAAGGTCAGCAATGACAAGGCACCTTTTGTAATCTCTTTCTGATTTATATAAATGCAACTATTGGTTGATTTCCTACATGAAGTGTCACTTTACATATTTATGGCTTAGTGTTCCTTGACGTATTAAGTAGGATGAATACAATATTGTATGCTATCACGCTTGTGTTGTCGTTGTTTTCTTGTTTAAGGTATTCGAAGGAAGGAAACAGAAGATAGTTGGAGTAAGGAAGCATGATCATCACCAACCGGAATGGTGTTCTAAGAGATAGGCCCTCTTAATTGATTCTAGCTTATGGAGATTTTCCATAGATTGTTTGTTTGTGGCTAGACCCGCTCTCTCAGGCTATAGTAATTGTTTGTGTCCACACTGAGAATTTACCTGCGCCAAAAATTGGCAACTCTAGTGAGGAGCCAATCCTTCAGTTTGATTAATTTTCATTTTATGGTTTTGTCTAAACTTTTCTAGTATCACCATTTCTCTTTAGTTTTCTCTGCCTTTCTTAGTTTACTACTCTGAGTCTGAAATTTATAGTGGTAGGTCTAGTTTTGGCTTTTGATTTTTTTTTTCTTCTTGAAATCCTTGATCAACACTCTTTTTGGCCAAACACTCGCGTTGATCAGTCCTATCAATGCTAGTTATCAGTTAGGTAGTTGCTTCGGTCGTGCTGATCAACGCCAGTTGTCAGTTAGGCAATCACTCTAATTCCTGTGGGTGAAGATCAGGGTTTCTCCTAGATCATAACTAGTGTGTCTTTCCCTCTTAATTTTTGCCTCTTAGCTTGTTTTGCTTGTGTTCTCCCTGACTAGAAAGCTTCATTAGCTTGGTTTGTGTGCTTGTTTGGTTTGCCTTCTTTTACTTGATTTTTTGAGTCTTTGGATGTTTTGTGGCCCTAGGGAATCTAGATTGTCATCCATTCAGCTATTTGTGTGCTCAACATGTCAAAGTTGTTGGTTAGCTTCTCCTTGCATTTCGTTTTTAGTCCTTTTATCGATTTGATTTCAATTAAACAAGTTTCATTTGTTCTTCTCTTGATTAAGTGTATGTTTTCGAGCATAGATTACATTGCTCGTCTTGTTCTTGATTGAATCGTTGCATAATTGGTTTAGAAGGAATTCTCTTTTCGTGCTCTCCATTTGATTGATGTTGATTGTTTTGAAAATTTTCATTGAAGTGTTTGTGAAATATTCATGTTATCATTCCATTGAAAAATACATAATTCTAGTTTGTTGAATCAATATGTTACATTAGCTAGCATCATTGAAGACTAGAGTCGCATCATCATTTGTATTTGAAAAGAAATGAATTCTCTTTATTGTTAAAAGGACTAGTTGAAGTGCATTTGATAGGAAGATTCAATGCATTTTGGATATTTATTAGTGAAAGATTTTATTATTTGATTGTTGCATTGATCTTTTGTTCGCTATCTCTCAATTAGTGCTAACCTTAATTGAAGACAAATATTTACTTTCTCATATAGTTGCATGTAGGAATTTTTTTTCTTCAGTTGATAGCGGTAGGGCCTTGTAACTGAAACCTAATTCAAGATCAACTGTTAAAATCTATTGAATTAACCTAAGGAAGCATTGAAACTTAATGCTTATATTTAGAGGTCTAGGCTAGAGATGTGTTCCAGCGTCTTTAAACCTAGCAGGTGTCATTCGTTCGGCACTAGACAGTGCTAGTACGGACTTGTGCTCCCCGTACTGTCGTGTATATAAAGGGAGATCCCACTAGGTCGCAATCCTTTATCCATAGGAAGTTGAGTCTGTTGCCTTAAAAACATGATACACCAAGCATATCATTCGGGGAGATTTCCTGCTGTACTTCTCAGTTCGTCGGGAGGTATTCTAAAGTTCACAGTTACCTGGTAATCCTTTTGCCTAGATCATTCAGAGCAATTGTTTTGGTCTTTTTGACTCTTTAAAATTTAAAAGATCATCGAGCACTTGTCCTTTCGAGCTTGTTCAATCCAAAAGAGACTAGAGTCAACTTTTTCCCTTTTCTCGACACTTAAAACATGAAAAGGAAAAGTTTCGTTAAAGTGTGTTAAAATTAACTACCCATGAAATATTCTTGGTTAAAGTTATCTTCCTTAGTGCTTCTTTAGGGTCGATTCCTATGGAAACATTTCCAAAGTCTACTAGTCAAGGATTCCCCTCAAATGGGAATCCTGGTCCTTTTCCTTCTTTTGGAAACGTTGGTGCTTCTTATATGGCAACATTGTCCTTCCCTAGGTTAACCATTGGTTTACCTGTCTGGTTAATTTTTACCTCAGTTGTCCCGAGTGTCCCAACTTATGTCTAGCCATATCCTTCATTTGAATCACATCACATTGATTCTAAGGTTGACCTCTCACCTTCTTCCCCTATTCCTTCACCTTCCTCTTCTACTTCTCCTGGTGAAAGTTTGCAATCCAGTAACCAGGAGGCTAAGAAGAAGAAGAAGAAGAAGAAAACGAAGAAGAAGAAGTCAAATAAGCGAGAGGCCAACCATGCAACTATTGCTCCAAATGCACTTCCCTTCAACATCCTCCATGAAAGGCCAGGTTCCCTTGCAAGCTATGTAAGAGTGACCATCTCCTTCGAGATTGTCTTGGTATTCCCTGAGTCTTAGAGGCATGGTCTCAAAATCTGGATCAAACATCCCCATCAACCTCTAGAGATCATGTTGATGCTACACCCTTGGATAACAATCATAAGAATAAAGGAAGGATTAGATTCCCCTGTAGGTTATGTGAAGGAGAGCATCTTCTTCACCTTTGACCTCTTATGGATAAAGCTTCCAAGGTTTTGGAAAACCTTACAGCTCCTCAACTCCAACCTCCTATTGGGTATCGGAGGCTTTCTTCTAACCCTCTCCCAGTTGGTAAAGAGATTTACTTCAATTCATATTTTACCCATCCTACCCTTTCTGAGCATGACCCTCTTGTGTTTGTTTTTGAACAACCATTTGTTAAAAAGAGTGTCGATGTGGCTCTGCCTTTAGTTGTTCACTCTATTATCGAAGAGAGTAATGATCATACTTCCCATGTTCTTCTCGTCTCCTCATATTCTCATGAACCAAAGAGTGACCCTCCCATCCTAGTTGTTCAGTAGAGTCATTCTTCTATTCCTATAGATCATGGGGCGATCATATGATACCCCCACTAAGTAGTTATGTCGTCTCTTTTGATTGAAGTCAATTGATTGCTTTCCACCTCCCATCTTATGTTCCTTTCTAGATCCAGTACAAGCCTATAATATGGTAGTACATGGCACTATATTAGATGAATGCACGTCTGTTAGCAACAAGTATTCTACTACTTGGAAAGCTTCGGGCACCCACAACTTGTGCCTGTCACTAAGAATCTGTTGGCTTTCAGTAGAGGAACCAGTCAACCCTTGGGGGTCCTTCCGAAGTTCCCTATTACTTTAGTAGGAAAGATCATCTACATAGATGTGATGGTAGTCCAAGGTCCCTTAGATTTCAATCTTCTCCTTGGACACGACTATGTTTATGTCATGGGAGCTCTTGTTTCTTCACTTTTCCATGTGGTTTGTTTTCTGAACAAAGGGAGAATTGTGATTATTGATCAACTATTGTTCATTGTCACCAAGCATCTCCTTTGCAACCATCGTCCCCTATCTGCTCTTATTTGCAAGCAGTATCTTCCCCGCCATAGACCATTTATGTGGCTACCCATTCCGTCTCCACATCTACTGATGATCACATAGATGGTATTGTACATTATGTACTGGGGGCACTAGAACCTGATCTGTCTTTGGTACCAAATGACATGTATTCCTCCCGGGCATGGTTCTTCCATCTAGTGAATACGTATTGGGAGCCATGTTCTCTTATGGGTCATGAACATACATTGTGAGGATAGTTCCTAGTCTTGTGTCAACCTCGTTAACAAATGGAACAAGGATTCATGAGGATGATTCCTTGTCTTGTGACAACCTTGTAGAAAAATGAATCAAGGAGTGTGAGGATAATTCTTGGTCTTGTGTCAACCTCGTTAAAAAATGAAACAAGGAGTCATGAGGATGGTTCCTTGTCTTGTGACAACCTCATTAAAAAATGAAACGAGGGTCTCGAGGATAGCTATTTTACTATGTCAACCTCATTAAAAAATGAAGCACCTCCCTTTTCCAAATCAAGTCTTTGATTAAGATCTCGTAAAATCCCAGTCAAGTCTTTCCTAGATCTCGAAAGTGAACCTTCATTCCATTCACCTAGTTGAATGAAATGAAGCTTGGGGGCATGTACCTTGAATTGAGTCATTATGTCGAGGGCATGCAAACTTATCTCAAGCATAGTTTTTCGTTTCAAGCTTGTGTAAACATGAAACTAAATCCAAGCAGAGTTCTCCATGGTTCAAGCTTGTGTAAAAATGAACCCATGCCCGATTTACATCTCGTGATTGCCATTTTAATCAGATGAGCCTTGTTGTTTTATTCCATCGACCATCTCTTTGGCTAATCATATGCTTTCACTTGGTTGTTTTTTCCTTTCCTAAGGAACTACAACAATGAGTGGTTTTATTAGCTAGCCTCTTGACTATTACATGTTTTGAGCAGTTCCTCCATTGCTGGAACTAGTTTCTACCCTTTATACCACTCATTCCTCTAGGATGAGTCACCTTTAAGCTACTTTCTCACTCATAAAATATGAAAATATTGCCGCGTATTTTTTCCCTTTTTGACTCGTAAAAGAGAATAAAAATGGGGGGTCTGCTTTCAAGCTCTTTTTTGACTCTTTAAACACGAAAAGATTGCCGATCTCTTGTCATTTTGAACTCGTTAAAGGCTGCGAAATGTCATTTACCCAATATACATTTACTCCTTTTTCGGGCTTGGATAAACTATTTATGAAAAGGGTACTCCTTGACTGAAATGGTCAAGAGGTTCTCTCAAGTATTGTTTTCTACCTTCTTGGGCTCAAGAGACACAAATGTATGAAAAGGGACCATTGGGAGTTTTCTTTTCCATGTCTTTTTCAAAATATCTAAACATGAAAAAGATACTGAGTTACACCTTTGTTATACTCACTAAAATATTAAATGACATTGGATTCGTCACTATGATGAACATGAGCTTCTCCTTCCTAGGGCTCATTAAACTTACTAGGCCAGATTCATTCGAAGGATGAACTTACAGTGCAAGTACATGCTATCCCCTTCAAGCTCGCGATAAAAAATAATTGAGGTACCTACCAGAAATGGTGTGGGAAAATTGGAAATTTATAAGTCGTGTCAGCGTCTCACACTTGAACATGACACTTTCTATTTCGTGTTGGGATGGGATATCCTCATTTTCATCATTGACCTTCCTGGGCTGGGCCATTCATTTTTCCTTCCATTTGATCTCTGCCACGTCGACATAACCACCGATCCTATGGATCCAAAAGCTGCCAAACTTCGGGGTTGTGTCGTCGATATGTTCAAGAGTTAGTCCTTCTGTAGTTACACTTACTCCTGATTCTTTGTACCATCTAAAATCATTTTCATCCCTTTGTCTTGTGTCGATGATGTGGGATACATCATGGCCCTCCTACGACACAGTCACATCATGTCGACATCATCTCATTATCTAGGAAGCTGGCCGAGAGACTCCCTTCAAGTACCTTAGAGCTTGCATGCCCTAATGGAAAGTTCTTTGCACTCGACGACAAGTTCACATCATTGGCTTTCGATCAGGTGATTTCATGGGTGTTCAACTTCAGCTCCATTATTCACATTCCGTAAACTGTACTGTTGGTACCTTGAGAGCCACTATCATTATTGGTGGTTTCTCTCGTGCTTGTTAACGGTTCACATCATTTACCAGTAATCAAGCGACTTTCTAGCATATTCGACTTCAACACATTCATTCACATGTTAGGATTTGTACTTTGATTAGGTTGTTTGGAGTGCAAGACCCTGCACTCAAATTACACAAGTCGAGATTGCGAGGTGATGTGACATGATCATATTGATATACATGTCTCTTTCAGCTAGGTGGTTGCGACCATACCTTGAGTTGTTACATGTGATCCTTCTCATTATTGGATGGCTGCAACCATACCTTAATTTCATTATGATCCTCTCTATTTGATGGTTGTGCCCATGCCTTGGATCCATTTACATTATCATTCTCTGGATGGATGCCTCCATACCACGATTCAGGTATCATTATTCAGAGTTTTCAGTGATGTATATGTATCTATGCTTGATTGCAGGTTTTCCGATGATGGAATCTGGTTCCCCGCCTCCACTTATAAAGCATTTCACCCCTCACTATAGTTCGACCTTCACGCTTTAGGGGGCATCTGTTACAAAACATTTTGTCACTGTCCCTGTACTCCCCGTCCACGATCCTAGAGGACCTCTATAGTGAACCCGACATGCTTTCCCATCATGAAGAAACTCCTAGTATGTTCCTCTTCATGAGCAGAATAATTCCCCCTTGCTTCATTTCCCAAGAATCTTCCTTTTATCCCAGTTCGCAAGACCGATGCTACTGACCAATTCCTCCTTGCACCGATTTGCAGAGATTAAAAATAGACCTTGTGTTGTATGAAGTGATTGAGTCCTTTTCTAGTTGCACCAATCCTCTTTTAGAAGGTTTTTTAAATATGGAGCCAAATCTTCCATGTCTAGAAGCTTTGTAATGGAAGTCTGGTAGATGGTTGGGCTAGATGGAGCCGAGGAAGTCAGTTTGGGTTCCTTTCCCCTTTTAGGATGGAACAAACTCAAGAGATAAGACCTTCTCCCATGATGAGAGGAACCATCTCCCATCCATCCAAGCTATATAAACCTCTCTTTTCCCAAGCTAAACTAGTTTTTGGAGTGAGTTTGAATGATCAACAGGTCATCTATAGCTTATATCTTTCTAGGGTATGTTTGAGGGAGAATAGTGTGTTTTTGGTTTGGTTTGAGACTAGAGGGAAAGAGGCCTTAAAACTTCCATTTTTGGGACTATCCATGAAGTGCTAGCAGAAGTGTGGGAACCTGGCTACGTCGAAGGAGATCAACAATGTCAAGGCACCGGTTGTAATCTCTTTATGATTTATATAAATGCAACTATTGATTGATTCCTACATGAAGTGTCACTTTACATATTTATGGCTTAATTTTCCTTGACTTATTAAGTAGGTTGAATACAATATTGTATGATAGCATGCTTGTTGTTGTCGTTGTTTGCTTGTTTCAGGTATTAGAAGGAAGGAAACAAAAGATATCTGGAGTAAGGACGTAGGATCATCACCAAGTGGAATAATGTTCTAAGATGTAGGCCCTCTTAATTGATTCTAGCTTAAGGAGATTTTCCATAGATTGTTTGTTTGTGGCTGGACCCGTTGTCTCAGGCTAGAGGAATTGTTTGTGTTCGCACTGAGAATTTTCCTGCACCATAGTGGGGACCATGAAAACATGAGTAAATGATGGTTACTCATGATGGAGATTGACATATGGTACGACAAGTATTAAGAGGCGATGGACCTCAAAGTACAAGTGTCACTTTATGATGAAATTTGATTTTAAGAGGTGACGAAGTGACCCATCTTGGAAAAATGGTTTCCTCGTGAAGTGTAAAATCATCAAAAACTGAGGATGACCCATTATAGAGGTCAATGAGAGCTTTCCAATGGTTCTAATGGTTTGTCAAATGGTGCTATGGTCTGGTCACAATTTGCGACTGAAAAACTGTGGGTTTTCCTTTAAAAGGGTGTTTTCCCTCCAATTTGAGGGGAGGAGAAGTCCCAAAATATTGTGGAGATCATAGTGGACAAACTGACCATAGGAATCGAGATCTACAACTTTCAAGAAAGTTGACTTACTTGTCTAAATATGGCCTTAATGCTTCTTGGAATGATGGTTCCTAGTGAACAATTAAGGGAAGAGGAAAACAAGAATGAACTACTGGAGGAGGTCTAGAATCATCCTCACCCATGAAGTCAAACGTGGGGACTATGTGGACATAGAGTAGAATATTTTAAGATATGGTATCAAACGTCTACGATATGCAATGTGCATATGGCTCGCTGGAGATGTTGGTAAGACAAACTATCCAAGGAATGGGAGGATAATCGACCATACCAAGATCCAGTGGGATCTAGGCAGAGACTTAAATGAGAAGATGGCTAGGGGAAAACTATCATGCCCCCAAGCATGGGATACTGATCTGGTATGCAAAAGTGGGAATAATACCCCTAGGAGGAGGAGTTTGTGGAGTGTCATTATGTTTCAAGTGCGCGAAAAATGGATTTAAGCATCTCGGCTCAACTTGGCAAAAAATCCTCCAAAGGAGATGTAGGGGCCTATGTGTCCCCCCAGTATGCTATGGGCACACCAGATGTATTTAGATTTATGGATCCAAACACTTTTATGATACATAATATGACTATGTGTTTTATATGACGATGATGGTTTGCCATTTTTGCTTATGGTTATCTTCTGTGGTATACATGTGCTAAATTCCAATCTGGAATGTCATTTGCAATGGTATCTTCATAGTTATTTTGGGATTTAGGAACATGACTAAAAGTAATGGTTTCAAATTCACGTACCAATAGCTTCAATCATAAATATTTTTAAATAGGACTTGGTTATGCACATGATACACACCATTCAATTGCATGACAAGTAGCAAGGAATCTAAACGAACATGAAGATGAATGATGTGATGAGCGAGGGCATCGACTAACAAACCTATCACTGCATCATATTCAACCTAATTATTGGTGGAAGAGCGAATGCACATGCCGTTTGAAAGGACTAACATATGCAAGGGGGTAAAAATGGCCCAGGCTACCAAGGCTAGATTCTAGGAGAAGCGACTTGCACTATTGGCATGACTGATATATGGTGTGCATGATGGATCCATCTGAAAGGTATAAAAGACAACGAATGAGATGATGCAATCTACCTAACTATATGGCAGAAATAAAGAGACAAAAATCAAAGGGATGCATTATGAGAAACATTTATGGAGGTAGAGCGCATTGGGAGAACTAGGAAGGAGATGGCCTTCGAAATCCTCATGAAGGAATGCCCCCTTACTCAAGTTTAGGGGTAATTAGGGGTATACATAGCTTCCATGGCGTCCTTATCAAGATGGGAGATGGGAGAATGGGAGGAAGTATCACTACATGATGTGATGACATTACCTAGTGCATCAACTTGAGGAATAAGGTTCACATACGCATCGTCTTGGATGGGAGACAATGGGCTAGTAGATGGAGGGTCTACTAATGTTGATACCTTGGATTCTATCGAAAAAGGTTCGATAGAAATGTGTGCAACAACCCTAGGAAGGTTTTCCAGCGAGGAAATCAAGGATGATGACAAGTAAATAATGGGGCCTGTGTTGTCCATCATCTCGGCATCAGGGGAGGGGATGACAATAGAGGAACCAAAGTTTCCCTGCTCTAGTTGACTAGTGGTACTAGAATCCACAGGTAGAGGAGTAGCAACTCTACTATGAGTAGCCTCATATTCACGAATTGCCCCAAGGCAATCGCGAAACTCATTGAGACGAGGGAAACAATGGGAATAGTGACCATCAAGATCACAAATGGCATAAGGATGGTTTGTGCAAAGCGTTTTGAGTTTCTTAGGTGGGATCGGTATGTCAACATGGAATTCTGAATATTCGTCTCAGGGAATGCTTCTTGAATGAAAGGTTTGAGTTGAGGGAGTTCAGGAAAATTATTGGTGGCATGCCCAAAAACTTTACATAAAGCGCACAACTTTGGGGCCTTAGGGGTTGGAGCAGCTTTGGGAGCCTTTTCCTTTAAATATTTCATTTTGTCTTTGCCCCCATGGCATCTAATTTTGCAATAGGAGTTGGCTCTTGTTGAGGTTTTTATGGTACTAAAGAAGCAACAGAGGTCATGGGGACTGGTTGAACCGGGGTCAAAGCGTGATATGGTGATGGCTGACCAAGTGAAATGTTTGTAGGGGGATCAATGTACCATAATGGGATCCCGAGAGTCATGTTAGGAAGGACCAGTGAAGCCATGATAGGTATAGAAAAAACTCCCGGAGGGGGGAATAAGAAAGGTATCTGGCTGGTAGGATAATGCCCTGGCGGAATAGCTCCTGGATGGTTGAGATCTGGAGGAACAGTTCCTGGAGGGAACATAGGAGAGGTACCCACAAACAGAGGAGGTCCTGGGGGAGTGGGTCTAGAGGGTTAGGCTATAAGAGCAACAATAGGATGTTGGGGAGCTAGCTGTTGATCAGGTGTACCAGATTGCTTAAGGGCAGCCTGTGATGCTTGTAACATGCAAACAGTCATGGAAGTAGGTTCATAAATGAGAGGGGGAGGACCAAAAAAGGCACCCAACAATGAGGAATCCTTATAGACTCCGAGTGAGACACCGGTGCAAGGAGTTGAAGACTGGTTTTCAGACATCAACGAGATGATGGACTCGGGGGAGGTCACGGATGCCGGCTTGTAGTAAGTCAATTGATCAATGGTAATGATCTTCCCTTCATGGGGGAAGCACATCTTGTGGAACACCATAGATGCTACAACTGACATGGAATATGTGTAGCTACGACCTAAGAGGATGTTGTAATCCAAAGGGGCATTAATGACTTCAATATTGACATGGACAGTCTTATTTGCAAGGGTCACTGGATATTTCCATACATGCCAAGGGGATGGGAGGAGTCTATATCCGAAGCACGCAAGGTGATGGTGGAGGGGGACAACTCAGGTGACTTGAGTTGTTTCCAAACAGTAGCGGAAATGACATAGGTGGATGCGCCTTCGTCAATAATGCATCTGGAGATAATGGTATTACAGACTCTAACTGGTATCTAGAAAGCAACAGATGAAGGCAATGGGGGTTGCTCTGATGTATCAATTGGGAAGATAATCAAGTGATCATTGGAAGGGTCCACTGCACCCAAATCAGTTAGTAGAGCCTTCTTTTGGGAAGGGCATGACTAGAGGACTTCTAGTGTTGACATGGTGGCAGGTGATTGCGCCAAGTCGTCTACTATACTGTATGTATGGGTAGCTCTGTTAGAAGTCACATTACGGTGTAATGGTCCCTTTGGGATCTTGGGAATGGTATAAACTTTGGGTTGAGGGATCTGTAAAGGACCGTTTAGTGTCATAAGAGGCTCAACGGACACCTTTTCTTTGGACTCGGTAGCTAACAAAGTGGAGGGCTTGTCATATTGACATGATCGAGTTTGTAGGTTGATATTGGAGGGGTTAACCTCATCATAGATCATCACAAGAATCTGGTAGTCATCGAGACCAGAAGGTTGGGGGAGGTGGGTTGTTTGACCTAGCTGGGGTTGAGCTTCAAAAAATCCTTGCTGAGGGAAAGGATTTGTGAGCATGAGCGGTTGAGGTGGTGCAGGATTCTAATGTGATTGTTGACCTGGAGAAGCTACTTGGGCTTCCCATAGTTTGCGCATCTGGGGTAAAAGGGGACACTCATGTGTATAGTGGACATGTACACCACAACATGCACAAGGTTTATTCATATGAATAGCCTTTTTTTGCTTGGGCTGGCCGCCCTGTTGCTCGTTGGTGGTGTTAGGCTGGTTCCCCTGGGGTTCGCTAGGCTAGTTGCCTTGGTTACCCTAGTTACCCTTGTTATCCTTCCCCTTATTCTTTTTCTTCTAATTATGGGAATTGGTATCACTCTGCTACATAAACAAATGACACTGAGGGGGCGATGGCTACTGGGGTTGAGGATGCATGGGATGTTGTGACGCTAATGCTTGAGGGGCTGGAATGCCAAAGTGTGCATAAGAAGGAGTAATAGTTTGGTAGATGGGTTAGGTCCCTGGTTGCTAGTAGGAGGGGCATAAATGTGGGAGGAACTGGTGCCCCTGTGTGGGTAGCCATAACTCTGCTGAGAATATGGTGAAGAGTGGGAAATAGATCCAATGATACCATCAGAAACGTGAGATTCCCTCGATGCATTAGCACTATCAAGACGAGGGAGGTCTGGAATAAAAATATAGACATAATCTTATTTAGCATAAATCAGATCATATCTCAAAGCGGTCTGGAGAGCTTCTTCCTCGGTCTGAGGAAAATGAGATGTGACATATTTCCCAATGGGGGATAAAAGGATCTTGAGAAACCAATATAGATAAACACAGGCTTCGAAAGGCAGGGCCCAAAATGTGCTCCTCCTTTGACACCACTCTTAAACATGTTCAGAAAGGTGAGTAGTGGAGGATTGACGGAATGTGGTCAAAAGGTCAGTACCAGTGTCGTACACGAAGTGGTAATTGGAAATAGGACAAGAATGCTTTAGCAAGTGTCGTGAAAATGGAATGAGAGGCGGCAGGGTAGTCTATATACCATTTTGCAGTGTCTCCAGTGAGTGTGGATTGGAAGAGCTGAAGACGAATGGAGTCATCAGTTATGGAGTTGGACGAACACCACACATGGAAGGATCAGACATGGTTGGTAGGATCCTCTTTAGCAATACCCTCAAACTTTAGGATGTATGAGGGAAGCTTAGTTAGCATAGAGGGCCAATTAGCATCATGGTGTATGGGGTCATTTATCAACTGGTTAAGATCGGGTAGACTTAACCCAACCATAAAGGGGAGCATGGGGGCTACTAAAACAGTTCCTAAAACTGTTTCACATGATGTGACCACTAGTATAGCAACGGAGGAACCACCAGATTGAGGTCCTGAACCTGCTGTGGGTCCAGACATGGTGACGATATGCAGTGAAGGAGGTTTGGAATCAAATGAGGAATGAGAAGGACTAAGAGAAGTTTCAGAATGGGGACACGAAGGGCTATGAACTCGAACCTAATGGGGAGGAGTAATATTCCCAAGCAAAGATTGGGGGTGAAGGCCAAATAGTCTCCACAACTGACGCCTTGTTGGTGCAATGATGGAAGGACACACAGAACATGGAAAGGGTGAAAGGAGATCAACAATATATCTTTTGTCCTTGATGCGGTGAGATAAATTTATTATGTTAAGTCTTGGATTGGAGGTGTAAACCAAGCGCCCTTTGCTTAAGGTGTTCTTGTGTGTGCAAGTGTATTAATTGATTAAGCCTAGATCGTGTTTGTAAAAAAGAAAAAAACTTGTTGTAAATAAACTGAAATAAATAACAGAAAATAAAAAACAAAACAATTAACTAAACCCCACCCAAACTGGGTTTCCAAACACTGTACTGCTAGGTAGCTAAACCAATGGAAAATACACTGAAATGTTTAAGAGATTTGGATGTTGATGTGGCTGGGATCAAGTGACTCTAAGCTACTAGAAATTTTTGCAACAATAACAAAAAACCAGAGGGGAAGATTGCTGCAAAAAGATAGGGAGATGGCTGAAACACCTAGGGAAACTGATGGGACCCTAAGGGAATGACCAAACAAGTTTGAATGTGAAACTATGGATGGTAGCAACCTATCTTATCAGATATGAAACAAAAGGTTACAGATCTGGAAAATGTGGCTGAAAGTGTTGCTGAATCTCAAACTTATCACTCAGCTAAAATCCTCCTAGAAAGGCAAAAGTGTACTAGAAGCCCTAAGGGAGGCTAAATTCAACTTCGACGAGTAAAATAGAATGGATCAAGGCCTGAGTAGGATAAGATAGAGGTCAAACACCTAGCAGACAACTCTCAGTGAAACCAAAAAACAGATCTAAGAGAAACCCTAAAACCCAGAAATTGTAGGTTCTGACCTGTTTTTTGATGAAATCACACTTTTTGGGCAGAAAGTTGTGTTGTGGAGCCTAGATCACACATTTTCGGCTGAAAACTATGATTTTTTGCTCCGAGACTTCCGGTCTACAAATTTCAGAAAAAAGTGTTGCCTTTGTCGCGGTTTGTTCCTGTGACTTGCGCAAACGACCAGAAAGCTTACGAAAGTCAGAAATTTTTCAGATCTAGGGTTAAAACACTAGAAAACATTAATAGAATTGAAAAGAGAAGAAACCCTAAGCTGGAAAACAAAGGTCACCCAGATTTCTGGATCTGAAGTGTAAAACCCAGCGTAGTCACCATTTTTTTGTAGTGTTTTCTTCTCAATGATGTATGAAAAGAACCCACTTAAGATCGTGGATGACAAATGATCTCAACAATAGAAATGACTGCTAAACATTGTAGATCTTCAGCTATTTATAGAAACAAAATCTACCAAAATCCTGATCTATGCTGCAATGATAGTTAAATAGTAAAATCAAGAGTAATAACCCTAAAACATCCAATGGAAACTAGATTTGTAACGAATGATTTTATTATAACACCTGTGAAGGGAACAAATATATGTTACGAGTCCCCCTCTATGGGATGAGTTCTTGGCAATCCTCAAACGATTTCAGCTTCTGTAGAGTCTCTCTCCTCTATAATGCATAAACCCAGTAAAAATATGGTGTGTGAAAATGAAAATAATCATAGTTACAACAGTGAGTGCAACAATGAAAATAATCAAAAGTTAATAATGAATGGAAAATCCTCCTATTTATAACAAAATATTGAGTTATCCTTGAATAATGAGAAATAATAAAATATTATTGATCCCATTCTTGGGATTACCACTTGGAATATTTTATTATATTTGTTTAGGAGGGCGTTGACAATGCTGGACCCGCCAACATTCAGGGGATCACCCCGGTATAAGTCCCAACTAGACCTCACACCATTTGGTGTGGGAGTCCCATCTGGTATGATGGTCCGATTTCCATTGTCTTAAGGATTTTCCTCAACCCTTTCTTGTCATCACAAGAGAGTGGTTCGCTTTGTCTTCAATAAGTGAGGTTTGCATGCCTGTTGAGTATAAGTGTCACTTGTGTCAATTGTTCTTTCAATGTAGAGGGAGAGGGTGAGAATGAGTTCTAGCTCAATTTGGAGCAGTCCCAACACTACTAGGAACACACAACACAATACGACATGCACAGCTTCTGGTGGAGCAGTCCACTTGAATGCAGTAGTCACAACATACAAGGTAAGATAACACGTACAACACTCATGGATCAGTCTGAAAGAGTGCAACAGTTGCTATAGCAAGCTTCATGTGAAAGGTTCGTCTAATGTCAGGGAGAGCAGTTTACACAGGTGAGATAGTGTTAAGAACATATATAACACATTTCTATTAATGGATTATGCATTACAAAAAATGAAGCAGTTTAGATGTAGAACATAGGTTAAAGAAAAATTCATTACAAGTGTTAAAGATCAGTCTTACAACAAATACAATACATCTGTGAAAACATGTTGGCCTGTTAGCAGGCTTCTGAACTACGAGACAGCTCCAAGACACATCTTTACACCATACATCACTAACCCCGAGTGCAGGGTGTTGGAGCCACTACTTAATCCTCAGAGGAAAGATTACAGACTCTCTTGGCTATGTGGGAGGAGTTGAGGTGAAAAGTCCCTTGCATGGACAAATGAGGATGAATTTATAGCCAAGGGTGAAACTGACCCTTGTGGTTGTTAAACTACCCTCATGATCGTTTGACTTCCATGAATTTTCAACTTAAAGAACTCTTTGTTCATCAAGTGGGTCTCTTGGACTTCCACATTAATCATAGTGATTGACAACAAGCCCATAGTGGAGATGTGGGTGACATGACTCGTGATGTGACTCGACATGACTTGACATGACACTGTTGGTACATTCGTGTTGATGCTGGAGTTCATGTCAAGCTATAGTGTTGTTGGGTGATGGATGTCTTCATGATGTATCATAGCTTCACCTCCACATGGCGAAGTGCTCAAAGTCTTCAATGGTCCTTGGTTCGCTTGATGAAGCTTTAGCATGTTGTTCCTTGCTTGCATGCTGGAAGGCTTGACAAGTGCATCTGTTCGTGAAGGTGCATGTTCATCGCATTCGTCCACTTCACATGCTTCATTCGTTTGTCTATTGGTGAACCTATCATTCTGAATGTTCTCCCTTCATTCATCCCATTCATCATCTTTCCATGTTCATTGGTGTCCTTGTACCTGTACCTGCAGTCACTCATGAGGAGATGACATCAAATCCAAAACCTCCTAGTCTACCATGACATATGATCATTTTGGATCCAAGTGACTGGGAGAGGTAGCAAGGTTGTGAAGTAGGATGATGGCTTTGGGCACTCTTGATGGAAACTACGCAAGAGTCACTATGTGATGGAGACAGGCAATCTGAGTTGACAGTGACTATTTGCGAGGTTTGGCTAGATTGGGAGGAAAAATTGGAAAATTTTGGGAGGAACAACTCGAGATGCTAGAAGGAAATGCTGGCATGCTCTACGTATTTTTAGAATGAATGAGCAGTGGGGCTAGACAACCAGATTTGTGCAATTTTCCATAGGAATCTGCTGGGTTGCATGAAGGGTCAGCAAATAGGGATTGTGCAGTTCTTTGGGGGAAATGCCCAAGAGACTGGCAACCAAAACTGTGCAATTCCTAAAGGGACCTACCAATTGGTTGCTGGGGTCATTGGCAGCCAAAATTGTGCAATTCCCAGAGGGAACTTCCAGTTAGCTACTAGGAAACTAGCAGAAGAAACTGCACAATTCTTAGAGGGAATTAGCAGTCTGCTGCTAGGGGTTGCTGCTAGGAAAATGTCACTAAGACCGGGAGGCCGGTGTGATGATCATCTCTATGTAATTTTTGAGCTAACTTGATTGATAGGCAGTGGAAAGCTTGCTGATGAGGACTGTGAAATTTCTGAGATGAAAAATCAGTCGACTGTCAGGGTGACTGACTCGGAAAATTACGCAATTTTCTGAGGGAGATAGGGAAGAGCACGTGGTGTTTGTCCAACATGTCTACACAATTTCCTTAGTTAGTTGAGCGGGTGAGGTCGGTGGCCTCTACACAATTTTCTTAGGGGAGTCAGTCCTAGGGTGACTGCCAGGTCTGACTGTCCAGGTCGCGAGCATGAGAACTGATTGGATTTCTTGTGGGCAATGCATCTTAAAAATACTATCTTGGTGCTTCTACTCTATCCTGGTTGACAGTTGATCGAGTCAATGAGAGAGTGATGGTCTGACTGTCAAAGGGGATTCTGGTTGTCAGAACTTTCAGCAAAAATGGCTAAGTGTGTGAAAAATCAAAAGATGCATAGGTGATCATGCGAACACACACTTGCATGACTTGACGACAAAACGACCAAACCATCCAGACACATATGTTCAACATGACTGATCAATGGTGCAAGAGACAAGAACGACACTTGTGATTGATCATTCATTGATCAAGATGACACTTGTGAGAGAGTGAATGTGACTCCGTGTGTGAGTGTTACAGATGCTTTCATGGCGAACACAACAAGCACATATGAAGCGAAGACTTTGAGCATAACTAGAACATGGTCGCAAGAATGACTTAGATATTAGCATGCAGAGACTTGAATGTAATGAAGAAGAAAGGTGGATGCGAAGACTCACACGAGCTCATGGAGTGAACTCGCCTGTGTGTAGTCATTGTTGGGTTGTGTTATATTCTTTCCATGACTAGCCCACGTAGTTAATCGGGGGGTTAGAAGGGGGGCGAATCCCCCCCTTCATTGTGCCAATTTCATAGCGAGGGGAGTCATAGGGGGTTTGGGAGGTGCAGGTAACCCCACTCTATGGGGTTTGGGGTAGCACCCTGGAAAATTTTGGTTTTGGACACTATGTTAGGTTGGGCAGACCTACCTATGATTTTGTGCATGTTTTTCGCACATGGTTTTGGACACAATGGTTTTCGGTCCATGGTTTTGGATGCGATGGTTTTCGGTCCATGGTTTTGGATGTGATGGTTTTCGATCCATGGTATTGGATTCTTCGAAATGTATAAATATGTATTGTAACATTGAAAGGAAAATAATGAAAAATCAAGCTGGTAGTCTCGGTTTTGGGATCCAGGAGAAAATCTCTGTGTATATGTGTTTTATGTGTTATTCTCTCGCATTATTTATTTTCTGTGTTTTAGAATTCGTATGTAGGTAATTTTTGTATGGGGTTAAAACCTACATTTGGTATCAGAACTATTTTGGCTTCAAGGGGATGCCTTTGTTGCTGAGGAGTTTTTCTCGGGCTTGTGGTAGACCCTGTTGAGTGGGAGATTTGCGGGATCGATGCTGGTGGTGAAAGGAGATGACGAGCAGTGGGAAGATAGATATTGAGAAATTTAATGGTCAGAGTTTTGAGTTGTGGAAACTCAAGATGGAGGATTTGTTGGTGGATAAATATCAGTGGATCATGTTAGATCCAGGTACTGAACAGACGGGAGTGTCTGATGAAGAATGGAAGAAGTTGGATCAGAAGGCAAAGAGCACAATACGATTATGTGTCTCAGATTCAGTATTGCTGAATGTATCAGGGGAAGCTACGACAAAGGATTTGTGGGACAAGTTAGGGACTTTGTACCAATCTAAGTCTCTGGCGAATAAACTATTCCTATGGAAAAAAAGTTGTATAACCTGAGGATGAAAGATGGAGACTTGGTGACAGAACATCTAAACGCATTTAATACTATGGTAAGTTAGTTATTATCTGTTGATATTAAAATTTCAGATGAAGATAAGTGCATCAATTTGTTGTGTTCTCTACCAGAAACATGGGATAGTTTGGTTATTGCAATAGGTAGCAATGCAACTGCCTTACAGTTTGATGAAATAGTCTCATCCTTGCTGACAGAGGAGATGAGATGGAAAAATATGGAGAGCCAGAATGGTGGTGCCTTGCCTGTACGAGGACGGTCCCATAACAGAAACAAAAATAAGTCATCAAGTGGGAGATCTAAATCTAGAGTTAGACCTAAATCTCCAGGAAAGCCTGTAAAGGTGGTGTGATGGAAATGTAGAAAGGAAGGGCACTAGAAAAGGGACTGTAAATCTAAAGCTCCTGATAAAGGAAAGGGATCTGATGATGCTCCTTCTGCAGAGGCAAAAACCATCTCAGATGAAGTTGGGGATGTCTACCTGGCTTCTTCGAGTACACATGTAGAGCATGAGGCATGGCTTATTGACTCAGGTGCATCCTTTCACTTCACTCCCCATAGAGAGTGGTTCTGCGAGTATGAGGAATATGATGGTGGTGATGTCTTCTTAGGGGATGAAAGGAAGGATAGAATCATTGGTCATGGAAAAGTAAAGATGAAGTTGCAAGGTGGAAGGGTTAGAACACTTCCAGGTGTTCTGAATATTCCTGCACTAGCCAGAAATATGATTTGTGTAAGCAAGTTGGATGATGCAGGTGTAAAAACAATGTTCAAGAAGGATACCTGCAAGATGGTTCAGGGGGCACTGGTGTTGATGTAGGGAGTTCAAATTGGAACTCTGTACAAGATGCAAGGTAGAACTATTGTTGATGGGTGCAATAGTTCCGTGGTTCCTAAAAGTGGAGCAGAAAATCTAGTGGTTTGTGGAGAGAAGATCATGTTGTGGCATCAAAGGCTTGGACATATTGGAGAGAAGGGCCTTCGAATGCTTCATATTAAAGGTATGGTACAAGGTATGAGTAATATCTCTCTAGATTTTGATTGCTGTGAAAATTGTGTATATGGGAAGTAGAATCGGGTGAGTTTCTCCTCTGGTGGTAAGAGGGTGAAACAGATATTAGAGCTTGTGCATAGTGATGCTTTTGGACCTGTGAAGGTTCCATCATTGGGTAAGTTTGTGTACTATGTATCATTTATAGATGGCTTCTCAAGGAATACATGGATATATTTCCTTAAGAAGAAATCTGAAGTCTTTGACAGGTTTAAAGAATTTAAGGCTCTGGTGGAAAACCAAACAGAGAAGAAGATAAAGGTGTTGAGAACAAATAACGGTGGAGAGTTTTGCAGTAAGGAATTTGAAGAATTCTATAAGAAGTGTGGTATAGCACGGAATAAGACTACTCCATATGCACCTTAGCAAAATGGAGTTGCAGAAAGAATGAATAAGACATTGATGGAAAGGGAAAGAAGCATGCTCAGTGGTGCCGGGTTAGGACATGAATTCTAGGTAGAGGTGGTGGAGACAACATGTTACTTGGTCAATAGATCACCTTCATCAGCATTGGAGGATAAGACTCCACAAGAGGTATGGACTGGTAAGAAACCCTCTCTTTCACATATGAGGGTATTTGGATGTGATGCAGGTGTACATGTTCCAAAGGAGAAACAAACCAACTTGGATAGCAAATCTGAAAAGTGCATCTTTATTTGGTATGAGGATGGCTTAAAGGATGGTTTAAAGGGTTATAAGCTTTGGAACCCAGTAACAAGGAAGGTTGTGTACAACCAAGATGTGGTGTTCAGAGAGGTGAAAGATGTTATTAAACATGAAGTCCAACCAAAGGAACCCGTGAAGATAGAGTTTGAGCTAAAGGAGGAAGAATTAGACTCTACAGTAGAGGAGGAATCAGAAGATGAAGAGCCACAAACTCCGGGTGTGAGAAGATCAGTTCGAGAAAGAAGGTAGCCAGAAGGATATAGTCCATCTGCTTTCTGTTAAAATTTTTCTTTATCTATTACTGATGATGATCCCAGAACCGTGAAGGAAGCAGTAGATTCATAGGATGGAAAAATATGGAAAGAGGCCATGGTTGATGAAATGGAATCTTTGCACAAAAATGAGGCTTGGGATTTGGTGGAGTTGTCGGCTGGAAGGAAACCCATTGATAGAAAATGGGTGTTCAAGAAGAAGACAAATTTAAAATGAAAGCTAGAGAAATACAAAGCTCGGTTGGTAGCAAAATGTTATTCCCATGTGCCGGGAATTGATTTTGGTGATATTTTTTCTCTTGTTGCCAAGGTAACTTCTATTAGATTACTTTTATCTGTTGCTACTGCTTTTGATTTTGAGGTAGAAAAAATGGATGTGAAGACAACATTTCTTCATGGGGATCTAGAAGAGGAGATATACATGAAGCAACCTGAAGGTGTTGTGGTGAAGGGTAAGAAAGAACTGGTATGCAAGTTAAAGAAGTCTCTATATGGGTTAAAACAGTCACCAAGGATGTGGTATCAGAAATTTGATACATTTGTACGGGGACTTGGCTTCACTAGAAGCAAAGCAGATCATTGTGTGTATTTTAAATTAATTGGTGACCATGTTATTTATCTAGTCTTGTATGTGGATGATATGTTGCTGGTTAGAAATGACAAAGAAATTATCCAGGATTTGAAGACCCATTTTTCCTCCAAATTTGACATGAAATATCTTGGTGATGCAAACTATATTTTGGGCATGGAAATTAAAAGAGATTAGACAAAGAGGAAGCTCTGGTTAAACCAGAGGAAGTATGTCGAGAACATATTACAGAGGTTTAATATGCAGGATAGTAAATCGGTGAAGGTTCCTATTCCTATAGGTGTAAAGTTATCTGCCAAACAATGTCTAAAGACACAAGAAGAGGAAGAGGACATGTCCCATGTTCCATATGCAAGTGCAATCGGTAGCCTGATGTATGCGATGGTCTGTACTAGACTAGACATTGCACATGCAGTGGGAGTATTAAGCAGGTTTATGTCAAAACCAAGGAAGGAGCACTCAATAGCAGTGAAGCGGGTTTTCAAGTATTTGCGTGGCACTAGTGATTATGGTTTGTGCTACCAAGGAAGACTAGGATTGGATAGAGTGTTGGATATTCGTGGATTTGTTGATGCAGACTGGGCTGGAGATCTGGATCAGAGAAGATCTACAAGTGGGTATGTGTTTAACCTATTTGGAGGTGCAGTCAGTTGTATGAGTAAGAAACAATCTATAGTGGCACTATCAACTACAGAGGCAGAATACATGGCAACCACTCATGCAAGTAAGGAGGCAGTTTGATTTCAGAGATTGTGTTCAAGTATGGGGTTAGTATAGGGAGATATAAGGATATACTGTGACAGCCAAAGTGCAATTTTCTTGGCAAAGAACCATGCATATCATTCAAAGAAAAAGCACATTGATGTTCAATATCACTTTGTGAGGGATATGATATAAGACAAAAAGGTGTTGCTGGTAAAGGTGGACACTTTGAAGAATACTGCAGATGCATTAACAAAATCTGTGAGCTCTGAGAAGTTCTCTTGGTGTAGAGAAACAATGGGCATTGTAGGGTTGGATAAATGAATAAGCTCTCTTATGGCCTCCTATGGAAGGAAAACAACAAGTGGGAGAATGTTGGGTTGTGTTATATTCTTTCCACGACTAGCCCACGTAGTTAACTAGGGGGTTAGAATGGGGGCGAAGCCCCCCCCCTTCGTTGCACAAATTGTGTAGTGGTGGGAGTCATAGGGGTTTGAGAGGTGCAGGTAACCCCACTCTATGGGGTCCAGGGCAGTGCCTTGGAAAATTTTGGTTTTGGACCCTATGTTAGGTTGGGCGGACCTACGTATGGTTTTGTGCATGTTTTTCGCACATGGTTTTGGATGCGATGGTTTTTAGCCCATGGTTTTGGATGCGATGGTTTTCGGTCCATGGTTTTGGATGCGATGGTTTTTAGTCCATGGTATTGGATGCTTTGGCATGTATAAAAATGTATTGTAACATTGAAAGGAAAATAATGAAAAATCAAGCTGGTAGTCCCGATTTTGGGATCCAGGGGAAAATATCTGTGTATATGTGTTTTATGTATTATTCTCTCGCATTTTTTATTTTCTGTGTTTTAGAATTCGTATGAAGGTAATTTTTGTATGGGGTTAAAACCTACAGTCATCAAGTGAAACTCTCAAGGGAGGCTCCAAAATTGGTGTAGGGAAAAATTTTGGAGTGTGGTTGTAGCCGCTACAATTCTTGGTGACACACTGGTAGAACTCCAACTTCTATATTTCAGTTCATTGCTAGCATAGTGCCTTGGCCTTTCAGGTAGTATTGAATCATTGTGTGGGTTACTTTAGATTCCCCACTTACCCCATGGACATAAATGGTTCACCCTTTGCCAACATAGTCAAAGACAATCAAAAGTTCAACTTGGATCTCAGTGTTTTGAATACAGGAAGGGTAGTTTAGCTCGTGAGTTGAAGGTTTTCAGAGTATAAGTTTTCATCTGTGTTGCTCCACTGCAAGCAGGCCTGGACAATACCTTGGTGGAGTCAGGTAGGAACACACACATTTCTCCACTATCAGCGAGCTTGGTTAGTACCTCGGTGGAGTTGCATGCTTCACCTCTCTAGGCAGGAATCCTTTCTCTTCTTTTGCCTTTGTGTTTTTCAAGAGGATTGTGCATGGGCACTTATTTATTTTTGGGGAGGAAGATAAATCCCGACTTATTGAGAGAAGAAGAGGTTGTTCCTTTTGAGAAGCATGTAAGATCTATGACATAGGTTTTCTCATTTAGATTTTACCCTTCTCCATTTCTACTAGTTGCATGAGTGTGAACATAGAGAAAAAGGCTGAGCATAGGCATGGGGCTTCCCATTGTGGACACAGGTTCATGTTTGGACCAAAAATTCCCTTGTAGATGGTTCGTATTTTCCACCAGGATTTTCCACCAGGACTTCATCGACCAAAATTTACAAACCAGCATGGAGAAGGCTAACACAAGATTGGCCAAGTGTTGCAGTGTCATGCGTTTCCTCAAATTTCAGGCACATACTCTATTCAAAAGCTAGAACATAGTAGTTGGTAGCACTTATCTCCGGAAACAAAAAAAGTAATATATCAAACAAACAAAACGAGTGTGAACAAAACTAGTAAGAAAAATCAAACAAAGAAAACTCAAAGATAGTAGGAAAAACAAACCAAATGAAACAACAAGTAGCAAGCAGACTATGTACATGGCATGGGCACGGTCCGACTTACTGAAAATAATGTTTGAGATCTTGGCCATTGGCAGGAAGGTTGTCAATCCTCCTTCCTAGTGATTGCAAATGATACATGTGTGGGCCAAGCTTCTCATAAACCAATGCAAGTCCACCGGGCTCTATTATCGGAGCCTGGTGGCATTCCAGTAGACCTTCAAATGAAGAAAACAACATTGTTTCAGGTACTGTGTGCAACATTGGCTTGGATGATGGCACACGGTAGTTGTTTTTATTCTGGGAAGGGTTCAAGTTTTTGAAGTCAATGCATAAGTAGATTTTTCTAGATTTCTTACGTGAAAGATTTAAATTAGAAAACCAAGTACGGTGACAAACTTTGCAAGTAATCCAAACACTTGAAATGTTAGTCAATATTTTCGGTGGAAGGAGTGCAAACAACATGTATGTGTTACCTATTCTTTGTTGCAATGTGTTGTCTCCTCCTTTACTTGGAATCTCTTGTTGGATTGCTCACATGTAGTGTGTACTTTGGTCATCATCTACTCATGCAGAACCATCCCGATACTGTTCGATCAAGTGGTCAATGATTTATCGTTGCTGTAGTGTGTAGCCTGTATCAAGATTGGCCATCTTTAGATCGTGGTAGGTTCCCAAGTTTCTTTGTTTGTTCATAGTGTTGGTCATTTGTGTGTTCAACATGAGTGCTTCATACTCAGTATCATTGTTCATGCCTTCAAACTTCAAAAGATCAAAATCATGCATTATCCATTGTTTTGGATGATTGAGATACACTCAGTCCTTGAGCCATCATGTGTTTCTGATTTGTCAATATTCATGGCCCACAACTTATCTGTACATGGACTGTTTGGCATGCTAGTACTACTACTACTACTGCTACTATCGAAAAAACAAACTGTACAAGTTCCATTTTCATCAGTTGGGTGAGGAAGGAGTCCCAACTACTTGTATGATGAGATTGGAGCTGGCCATGTAGGATAACACTCCAATGCCTTTTCTAGGAGGAAATTGCCAAACATGAGTTCTACGAAGGCCAACAATTTGTTCTCACCATTAAGGGGAGTCACATTATGTTTAATATACCTCTTGGACAACACCCAGATTTGGTTGCATCTTCCCTTGTACAAAAGCCACATGTGAGACCAGTCTATAGCAAAATATCCATCTAGCTTCCTGGACCAGTCTCTGCTGAGCAGCAGGCCATATGCTTCTGGTATGTCCACAACAACTATGTTGATGCATTGGTGGACTCGACTGTCATGGGATAGTTAGATGATCACATCTTGAAGTTCACCAATGGCTGGTACTGATGTTCTGTCAAGTTGGATGATTCTCGTGGATGTTTCACTCCATCGTGCATTGATCTTCTTAGCAATGGAGAGTGGCATGACATTGGCTGTCATGCCATAATCAACCAAGAAGTTGTGAGAATTGTAGTTGAAAATTTGAAAAGATAGTAGGAATGGGGGGAAACTTGAGTGTGCTTCTTCCATCAGGAGTGTATTGAGCACAGTGGAAAGTGATCCGGGAGGCGTGCTTGCTCCATTGCTGGTAGAGGTTGCGTTGTCTGTTGCTATTTGTCCCAGTGTGCACAACATGATATCTCGTTGACTCTAGATCTTAGCCAACTTGAAAAAAATAATATTTGCTCAAGTTTTCTTCTTGTCATCAACAATGTTGTAGTCTAGAGGTGGTAGACTTACCGAGGAGTTTGAGGTAGAATAGATGTTCGTGTTGTCCAGTGAAGTGTTTTGCAGTTTGTTTCTCATGGAAGTACTCTTGCTTGCCGCTGTCTTCCCAGACTTGTTTTATGTTTTCTATTTTGGGGTAGTTGGTGGATCAACCTTCCTTACCAACAGTCTGATCTTCTCTTGCATTTCACCAAGTGTAGGGGAGCCCCTTTACTCCTAATATTGTAACGGTCATTTTGTCTTGGGGGATGCTTCTCTGTGTTTGTCTTCGACACTGCTTGTGAGCACCGATATGGGTTCACCACATGCCCAAAACTTGATGCTTCAACAGGTGCAATATCTTCGTCATAATGTTTGTCATCTAACTGCTTCTACATAGTTCTGTCTACATCAAGTGTATAACTGTATACCAAGTTTGTGACTCGCTTCCAGTTCGAACAGAATTTCTCGGGGTGATGTTCTTCATGGAATGAACAGAACTCGGGATCTGTACACTGATCGACATTGAATGCAGAGCTCTGCCCATTTTCTTCAGAAGATCAATTGCTTCCTGATGAGTTGCATCCATGTCTCTGTCTAGGTGGATAGCTCCTTGCAAATGTGTCCATTTTCTATTGTTTAAGCTCGGACACATCAGTTGTGAAGTTCTTGATGAGGTGAGTGAGTGTTTCAATATCATTTTCGCAACAATAGCCTCTTCGCAGTTTTCCAAGAGTGTTGGTTTCGTAGCTCGCTTGACGAACTGCACAATGCTGGTCGGCAGTGTGGACATGTAGTAATCAATAGTGATGGATTCATGAGTTTTGGTGTCCACTACAAATATTTTCAATAAGCATGTAAACCTCTGGTTGAAATCTTTTACCTTTTCTTTCCCCTCCATCTTCAGGCTACCCAATTCTTTCAGTAACATAGCTAGGGTTTTGTCATCAGTAAAATTTTCAAGGAACATGTGTTTGAATGCACCCCAATTTTGTATGGAGTTTGGTGGAAGGCTATGATACCACGTAGCTGCACGACCATCCAAGGTACATGGGAACAATCTAAAAGCTACGTCATCATTCTGTACCTCAAGGGTTTGCAGCTATAGGTAGAATTTGTCCAAATGATCTTATGCCTTAACAGTGATGTCATGGTTGAACTTGATGTTCATTCTCTCCGTTCATTTTTGCATCTTGTGTAGAACATCCGAGAGAGCCAATGGTCCCTGAGTCATTCATGCAAGATTTGGGTCAGCCATATCTTCTTCTTCTTCATCCTCTTCCTCTCTTTCGGAGTCTAATGGTTCTAGCTCTGAGTCTATTGGTTTATCTCCACCTCCACCTCCTCCATTTCCTTCCCCTTTGCCTCCTATACCGGAGTCTAATTCCAAGATCACAAGAGTGTCTTGTTCACCTTGCTGGAAGACAGGAGGTTCCTCTTCGTCTTCATTAGCTTCTACTAGAACTTCAAGTGTGGCAAGGACTGCTTCTTCTATTGATGACACAACAACTCCTCTAGGAGTGGCTTTTGGATTCCTAGATGTGTGTGGAAGATGCTGTATGCCTTGGATCAGTTTGACTACTTTCACGAACTGGTGAGTGACGGGATGGATGGAGCGAAGGTGTTTATATGAAATCTCGTGTTCAATTCTTGGAGGTGAGGAGTAACCAACTGCAGAGTCACATGAGAGAGAGTGTGAGTTACTGCCTTGACCAGATTATTTATGAGTGGGTGTAAGGGGAATTTCAACCATGTACAACTGGATTCCCTCCATATAGTGCCAGAAATGTTGACAGTGCTAGACCCACCAACATTCAAGGGATCACCCCAGTATGAAGTCCCAACTAGACCTCACACTATTTGGTGTGGGAGTCCCATCCTGTATGATGGTCCAGTTGCCTCTGTCTTAAGGATTTACCTCAACTCTTGCTTGTCAGCACAAGACAGTGGCTTGCTTTCTCTTCACAAAGTGAGGTTTGTGTGCCTAGTGAGTGTAAGTTTCATTTTGTGTCAATGGTTGTTTCACTATCGAGGGAGAGTGTGAGAGTGAGTTCCAGGTCGATTGGGAATAGTCCCAACACTGCTAGGAACACACAACACAACAGGACATGCACAACTTCTGGAGGAGTAGTCCACATTGTTACAGATCGATTTGGGAACATCAACCCCAACTTACAAATCAATATTATTAGGGCCCATCGAAACCTAATTCAGTTGTTACATGCCCTAAAGAGTCAACCATCAAAATGCCTAGCTTCCCAAGAAGTTTCATGACTGAAATCATCCAAAAACTACCTCTAAGAAGATCAGCATAGGCAGGCCTTCAATAGGGTGCACTTCAATGTAGACCATACACTGATAGGGTGATATGCAACACACTTTAGCCCTCTTTGGCCCGCGCTCCGTGAATTTGAGCGAAATAACATTGGGGTTTGGGAATATTCCTATCCATTGGATGCATCTAGAAGTTTCCCAAGTTTATCTACTCCTTTGAGCTCATATTTGGATGAGGTAGGGAGTTAAGGAAAATCAATCTCTTTATCCCTTCCTCCATGGAACTAAATCCTAAGTTTGGGAGGGCATTCATTATCACCATTTATACAATAACTTCCTTCATTCACCTATAAAAAGACCACTCATCTAAGTGATCAGGGGCTGGAAATTGTTTAATTATGGGGAGATGCTGTTAGTATGAGACTTGAGTTGATTTCAAGTATTGTAATGATGTCAAAATGTCTTGCTTGTTATGAGGAGAGGATGGGATTGAACTGGAGGAGTGATGCTGAATGAAGAAAATTGGGTTGTAGCTCTTCCTTTTACTAATAAAGTGTTCAAAGATTTTTCCATGTTCTTGTGTCATTCTTTTATGCTTTCATATGTGTATCATGTACTTGATTCCATGCTATGTTTAATCAGTAGATCGTTATCATATGCTTTGATCGGTTTTTGTCTTCTGTCTATGTGTAGGTACTCTTCAAGCAGATTAAGTACAGAGAGGAGTGACAAAAATGGTCAAGGGAGATAAGGAGTAAGCAAAAGCTATAGGTAGGCTTCTTTACCTCTTATTTAATTTATTGATCATAGAAAAGGTAGAGAATGATTTGCATTGTTGTCCTAGACTTAGCTATTAGTCTAGGGGTTTAAGCGTTTATCCGTAGACACTAAAACTTCCCAAAAAAAATTGGTGACCCCACTAGGGAATGATCATCCACCTTAGTAGCTTATCAGCCTCTTAAGACATTTCTACATACTGTACTTGTGGCTGTTGATTGAATTTCAGTCTTCTTTCATTGAAAATTGAGCCAAAACTATGCCAAATTGCCTTCAAAATTTCTTACTGTCACTAGCGTAGCCCAATGAAGGACATGTTGCACTACAATGCACTTCCCGCATAGATCTAGTGTGCTTCAATGCACTGTCTCTCACTGCTACCTACGCGGATCCCTTGAGGGTCAATTTCCCATCTAGGAACTGATGTTTTGAGCCAATTTTCTCCTGTTTGAATGATTTTCTAAATGTCAATGATGTCTTGTCTCTTAAAATAGTGTTTCATCTCCTTACCTAGCCCTACTTAGACTAGGATTGATAAATGTTTCTTATGTATTTACTTTATCATTTTCAATGTATAAAAGAAAGTGTTGTAAAATAGTATTTTCCTTCGTAATTAAATTGTCAAGTCTTCATTCATGAAAGACCGATTAATTGATGTATGCATATGATTAGTCTTTTTGTTGAAAGTGTCATAATTACTCATTTCTTTGAAAATGAAAGTGTCGTAAAGTGTTCCTTTCCTTGAAAATAAATTGTTGCAAAATCGTCATTTTTATGAAGAGAGTTTATTGATCGATTGTGCATTAGTTTTCCTTTTTTCTCATTCACATTAAGGGAAATCGAAAAAAATACATGCATGTTGCATTGAAAAATTTTGTGTGTGCTGATAGGAATAGTGTAGGGAATTTTCATTTAGATTGTGCTCTTTGATCTTTGATCAAAATAAATATGATTGCTCTATCCTTAAGTAGCTAGGAATTTCATCATTAAATTGGATGGAAAGAATGCTTATCATGATAGTTGCATTCCTAGGAATTTCAGAATACATCACGTGGTGAACTTGAAAGGCAAATTCCTAAGAAAGATCAACTTAAAATAAACATCAATTTTCCTAATGGAGTATTGTCATTAATGAAAACATTTAGTGGTTCTAGGATAGAGACGTGTTCCAGTGTTGTAAAGCAAAGCAGTTGTCACTAACTTTTCTGCAATACATCCTGAGTGTGATACCTCATTCCACGTACATGAGTATATCGTAGCTCGTCCACGTACCTTTGGGTATATAGGGCAGTGTTATAGTACGTAAAGTATATACGAATGCTCTCACTATGCAATTTTGCATTAGACAACGCTTATACGGACTGGGCCTCCATGTTCCTTCGGGTATATATGGCAGGACAACTATAGGTTGCTATCCATCCTTAAGTAACCGAGTCCACCACCTTGTAAATTGTGATACATCGAACACAACATTCGGGAAGATTTCCTTCTTGTCCTTCTTGGTTCTCCAGGAGCTATTCTGTAGTTCATAGTTGCTTGGTAAATATTTTTCCTAGTATACCCCTTTTTGTTTATTTCTTTTTTGTTAATAAAATTAATCAGCAATCATGGAGGAACATCAAACCATACCCTGTCATTTGCAGAGAACAAAAAACAAACCTCCTTTGCCTCCCGAAGCAACACCAATTCGGGCAAAGCAGTTTCACTTAACTATGTCTAGTACATCAAGAACTCCTAGTTCTTTATTTGAGTTACCTGAATCATCTATTTTGGTAAGTACAGAGACTCCAATTACTTCAACTATTTCTGGTTCATCTGTTCCTAAAGAAGAAGTTTCGCAATTACCTGGCGACATTCACATTGATCCTAGTGAAATAGTAACCGAAGTTGTTCAATGACAAGTTGATCCTCGACTTGAAATTGCTCAACAAGAAAGTACTTCTGAACTTGAATTAGTTCAACAAGAATTTAATCTAGAATCTATCCCAATTCAAACAAAAGTTACATCTAAACCTCAAGTTGTTCATGAACCTCTTACTAAAACTGCTGTTCATTTACAGGAACATCTGGACTTTGAATTTGAACATTCAGAAGTTGTTACTTTACTAGAGGATGATCAACCAGTTACCCCTCAGACATCAGTAACTATTGAAACTTCAACTTCATCAACACTAGAAATATTTTACGGACTTGATGGTGAAGTTCTTCCACCAGGTTTAATTTCTATAGAGGAGGAATTGGAAGAAGATTCCACACCTAGAACCCCGTTTCACTTTGGAACTGGGCTTTATCTTTACCCTAATACTCCTGATTTCTTTGCTTCATTTGATCCTGCTTCTTTTCAAGTACCCATCGAATCTTTAGGACAGATTTTGGGTTAGTTAAATATGGATGAACAACCATCAACATCTCAGACTGTATCATCTGATGTAGCTGCAGCATAATCTTCTATTGTAACTTCTTCAATGTTTTCTACAACACCTGAGTCACACCTGTATGGTGAATCATCCATCCTGGTTGGTTAGAAATCATTGTCTAGAACCCACTCAGGGGTTGCTTCTACACCATGGTCATCACCCATGTCCTCAACCAGAATTTTACATGGTTCTTCTCTAATGGGAACTCAACAGTTTGATCCTGCATATCAGTACAAGATGGGAAATCTGCTCAACATAGACCTATGTATCCATTAATTACTGGATTGCCACCATATGAAGAGCAATATACTTATTCACCGTATCCTCCTTATTCTCGGGGACTACCATATGGTAATATCCCGCAGTATTCAGGTCAACCTAGAATTAGAGTTTTTCAATGGCAACCAACAATGCGACTTCAACCAAGGCTTGTGTATCCAACACAACCAATGCAAACTGTGCCAGCTATTCATACTGCACCTATTGTTACTACTGTACCATAGTCACAAGTTCAAACTGTTGTATCTCAGCCTATTCAAACTGATCCTTCTACCTTGCAATCATAAGTGTCAAATCAAGAAGTTCAAATTCCTCAATTTGTTGTACAACAACCACTTGTTTCTGGAGTTCAACAACAACCTCAGGTTAGTGTACCTTTATATGGACTCACCCAGGCTTACACTGGTATAGTTTATTCACAACCTGGCCAACCTTTCATTGTTGGATAGCAACAACTGTTGAATCCACAACAGTTGTACCAACAACAACAAAAGTTGATTCAACAACCGTGGTAGCCTCAATTTCAACAACCCCAATTCCAGCAGTTCCAACCCCAGTTTGGACATGTTTCACAAGCTCAACTTGGTTTTGGTCAATCTCAAGCTTACCAAGGTCTTGGTCAACAAGGCTTTGTAGGTTATGGACAACCACACATTCATCCTGGTTATCAACAACCACCTTATACTGGTTTTGTTCAACAACCATACCAATGTTACCAAATGCAGATGCCCTATGTCGGTATGCAAAGACCTATTCCTCAGGAAATTCCATCATATCCTAGGTATGCTCAACCTGACTTGAATCGATAGTTTCCCTTTGTAGCAAATTTAGAATTACCATATTTAAATTAGCTCACCAATGATCCAATCTTATATGCACCTTGGTGATCAGTAATTCTGCATAAGTTACCATCTGACATTCCAAAGTTTAATGGAAATACTGTAGAAGACCCGTTAAATCATGTTATGACCTTTCATTTGTGGTGTACATCAAACTCCTTAAATGACGATTCGGTCAGACTTTGTCTTTTCCAAAGAACACTTACTGGTCTAGCTGCTAAATGGTACATTTAATTACCAAGAGCTTCTTTTGATAACTTCACCACTTTAGCCACTACTTTTTTGACCCACTTCCAGTTACCTATCAGATACGAGATTGGAATGGAACTACTAACCAACTTTAAACAGACTACTGCTACCCATATATCATATCATATTCATGAATGGCGACGTTGTCGTCGAATGGTTAAGACATATGTTCCCGATCAGCTTTTAGCTGAGTGGTTCATAAAATTCTTCTTGCCATCAATCACCGAAGATGTGGCAAAAGGTGGATTTGTCACAAAAGAGCAAGTCATTGCTCGTTCCCAATACCTGGATTTGGTTTACACACAATCCGGCACACTTTATGATAAAATTCCCAATGCACCTCGACTAGCTTTCACTGTTCCACCTCCTCCACAATCGAGTAAGGACTCTCATGCCGACGCCAGTGTGATCGTTTCTTCAAGCACACAGTCAATAGGAAGACCATGTGGTCAAACTCTTGTTGTTTCCAATCAAACTACCAATCCATTAGAAAATACTCTTGCCTCTGAGATTAATTCCATGTCATCTGACAAAGGAAAAAATCCAAAGCAACCAACAGGAAAGAAAAAGGGGAAGAACAAAAAGAAACAAGAAAATTCCCCTCCAGAGAAATCACCTGATTCCTCTACTTCAGAAAGGAAACCTCGTTATCCATGTTTGATATGTAATGAAAAGCATTATACAAAATATTGTCCACATCGCTCTGAGGTCTCTAAACTTTTAAAGACTTCAAACACATCGGTAGTGTTGACTGATACGTTTCCAACCCCAGAGACAAATTTGGTTGCAACAGACCATGCTTCAACATCCCAAGTACTCATGTTATCCATCACAAAGACACAAACTAAAGTTTTGGTGTCAACAAGAAACAAAGATTATGGAAATCTGTCATCATCGAATAATCAGGCCACTGATCATCCAAATCCTTCGACCTCGACTTCATCTGAAGTTGTTCCACCCATTATACCTAAATTGATAATAAAACCACCAAAAGGAGTTGTGCACAGATTGACATTCAACCCTCAGGCTCAATCAGATCAAAACTATAACATAGTAGAGGATCTTGCTCAATCACCTTCTGCTATGTCAACACTCGAGGTGTTGCAAAACTGTTCCTCCCATAAGCAAGCTTTACTGTCAGCAATAGGTGGAATAGATCCTACAAATTCAAATCTTGTGGTTTTTAACCATGTGGGATATTCACCACAGTTATTGGCGCAATTAGCTTTCCTAATCCAAGTAAAATCTCTCAATAAGAATGTTCATCGAACTATTATTGACAAGGGGGCATCTACTTGCATTATGTCGATGAGCTGCTAGAAGACACTTGGTTCATCGTCGTTATCATGATCACGAACCATGTTGAAAGCTTTTGATGGAAGAACGTACACTCCATGTGGGATTTTGAGTAACCTGCAAATCAAACTTGGGGGAAAAACGGTTATTGTTGAAGTTGAGGTAGTTGATGGACCCCTCGATTACAACATTTTACTGGGAAGGCCTTGGGTATATGCTATGGCTGTTGTGGTTTCCACGTGCTTTCGTACTATAACATTCCCTTCTAAGGGTGGAATCACATTCATTGATCAGCTAGCCTTCTTTTCCAATAGTTCACAGGCTACGAGAAGCATTCTGTTGGTACACAGACCGTCGCTGTCACTATTGAGTCGTGAATACGACCACTTTTTAACACTTATTTCATCCATTTTTACTCTTATTTATCATCTCATTTATTATATAAATCCATTTTTTAATGATTTATGCTCTTATGGATGAATATTATTTCTTCTCCTTTATATCTAATAAATTGATGATTATGCATGATTTTATCAATGATAGTTTTAATAAATTGGTTGCAACATTATTCACCATTTTTAGCCTCCAATACAATTTCCAGATTGAAGATTTGATCATTAAATATTCCAACTCAGAACTTCGCTGGAATAAGAAGTGACAGTTTTGCGGTTGAGATTCTGGGAAAATGAAGAAGAATCTGGAAAATCTGGAACATGGGTTTTGTCCAGAATGGACCAATTTAACATTTAGATAGAACGGTTTGCCCAAATTCAGCTTGTATTGAGAGAAACATAGGGTTCTTTGAGCACAATTCTCTTAGATTTGCTGTGGGGCCATTTTCCAAATCTCAGCTGCAAAGCCAATTCGCCTTGCTCTTGTTGAAAGATGGATGGAAGTATATCTTCTTGCTGATCAATTGGTTAGAAACAATCCAATATTGTTATGAAAGATCATATTTAATATTTGATTTCTCCTCTTTATGATTATAAAAGGAGAGTATGTATTATGTATTGGGAGGAGGATGGCTAAGAGAATGAAAAATTATGATTTGAGAATTAAAGATTCAGAATTAAGGATTCATGATTCATGATAGGATAGGAGGAAAAACGGATTGTTGCCTGTTGTAATTCTCAAGGCTTTTGCTATTGTAATGCCAGCCAAGATTAATAATTAATATATGATTTGGGAGTTGCTGTTCGTTCGCCTTATATGAAGTAGCCTAGCAGCATCCGCTGGCGGCTAAGGGCCTAGCCTCTGGTGGATTACGCTGCTGCTGTGTATTATATCTTTACAATTTATACTGTATGATGGTTTGATTTAATTCTTCTTCCTTTGAATCACATTTCTTCATAGTTTCATGTTTTTACAGTGTGTTTTATAGTATTTTATGAAATTTTTTTATTGCACAAGTTGAGATTGAATCGTGTGGCTGTTCTTTTCCATCATAATAAAGATTATTATCATTTACAACTAATATTGTTATGCTGTTCATTTCAAATGTAAAGCTTCGTTGTTCATTTCAGACTTTGATATTCATTGCAGATTGTTGGTTATTCGATTCCATTAATTAGAGTTTGTTGTTCAGATTTATTAAATAGGATTCGTTGTTTAATTCCTTTAATTACAGTTTGCTGCCTATTTACTTTGTTGTTCATTTCTGATTAATTGCAAAGAGTTTGCTTTTAAAGAGTTTTCATAATTTACTTTCAATAACAGCTTTAGTTCAATTTCTATTTCCTTTTAATTGCTTTAAAGTAGGACTGTCAACTGTAGAGAACATTGGTTATTGCTTCCTCGTTCCCAGATTGATTGTCTTGTTCCAGTTTGATTTCAATTGCATCAATTTCTAGAGGAATGAGTGATTGCTACTATATCCTTGATTGATGTTTGCTGAGTGAATAGTTGGATTTCAGAGCATTTGAGTTTATGTTGTTGTAGTTAGATTTCTTTTTCAAGCATTCATTTATTTTTGGATTTTAAGCACTATACTACAAAACATTACTCTTGAGTAAATAGCCGCCTCAGACTGAGTACACTCTTGAAATAAAAAATCGTCCCTGGGTTGACAATTAATGTGAAGATAATTAGGAGTTAAAAAGACACCTTTTTATCACTCAAAATTTTGGCGCCGTTGCCGGGGAGAGTGTAGCCATTTCTAAAGAGTAGTGTGCATTTGATGAATACCTGTTAGGAAGAATTGGGTATTAAAAATGGAAGGTAAGAACCTGCATATAGGAGCATGTAAAAGACCTGCTCCCTCACCCGCTTTCCAACATAATTATTAAAGAACTTAGGGTAGAAATAAATGTTTGAATTTTTGTGTGAATGACTAAAAAAAAAAAGAAAGAAAAAAAGATAGAAATTTTGAAAAACAAATCTCATGATTTCACTCAGGTGGTGATGTAAGCACCACCCATTTCACTAACCAATTGACAGGAACATTTGAGGAAGGAGTCTCAAAGAAACACATGAAGAACATCTTCTATTATGGTAAGAAATGACTCACATTTCTACTTTTGAATTTCCTATCAAAGACCTAGGAGGAGTGACACAAATGCACATAATTCCCCCATCTTCTCTACCAAATTTTCATGGTTTAGCAAATGAAGATCCAGATACATGTTTAATTGAGTTCAAAATACTTTGTAGAGGATATGATCATTACACTAATGATCAAAGGTTGAAAGTGTTTCCTCTTACTCTAAAAGGAGTAGCTCTCCGATGGTTCATGAGCCTAAGTGGGAATTTCATCCAAACATGGGAGGACATGAAGAACATATTCTTGAAGAAGTACCGAGACTATTGCAAATCCAATGAATATATTTTGAATATGATACAGGGGGAAGATGAAAGCTTGGAGGACTATGTAGATCGATTTCATTACAACTTTAAAAAATCAAAATATAAGCATTTGGAAAAAGAGATCTTAAAAACACTCCTACTCAAAGGAATCAAAGATGAAATTTTAGAAATCTTAAATCTAATAGGAAAAGGTGATGTTTTTCAGTTGTCATATGATGATGTTTGTGAATTGTGCATAAGGTATTCAAGAGGAATTTCCAAGGTTGGTAAGAATTCTAGAGAATTTTCTTTTTTCTTTTCCAAATCTGCTATAAGAACAGGAGACATAAGAGTTGAAATCAATTTTTAATTTGAAAATTTTAAAGTTGATTTTACTAGCTCTCTAAATTCAAAATTGGATGTTTTGTAGGTTTAGAAAAATCAAGAATTTGATGAAGTGGTTTGTTCTCATTCTTGGTTATCTAGGATGGAAGTAGCATATCAAAGAGAAGAGGAATTTTCAACAAGGTCAAAAGCATGGAAATCATGGCCTACATGTATGGTTCAAAACACTTCCTCTCCACTTTCTTACTTGCATAATCCATTATGGAATACTAATGTGTTAGGGCAGCCATGTCAATCTCAATATAACCACCATCAATCTTGTCTACAAATTTGGCATGGTTCACCTTATGATTGCATGACTACTCTCCCTCATCTTGTAGCACAAACACATTCTCCATATTCTTCACCAGCTCTTCCACAACATCCTACTTGCATATCAAAATCATTCACTCAACCCAATCATCTACATCATCAAAATGCTCCATTCCGTACACAATTTCCTGCTCAACTCATTCCACACCCTCACCATAATAAGCCAGTACAACATGCTTACAGTGTTGAACTGCAAAATTTACCCACACTTCCCACCTATTCTATCTCACATGTGTCATTAGAGAAAACTTACAATGAGATTCAGAATGTTTCAAATTCAAAAATTGTAGAAGCTATGGAAGAAAATGAGGTTTCTTTTAGTTTGCATCAGCAAGCCATTTTAAAAGCTCAAGAACTTCATGGTATGATGGCTATGGAAAATCAAGAAAGTAAAGAATATATTGAAGATTGGTTTGACTCCATCATTTGTTTGCAACATCACTCTATGCTTCAAAAATTTTTGGCACCATCTTTTTAAGGGAAGTTGGCTTCTCATACCCTAATTTTTATCAACATGCATTTTTCAAATTTGGGTATGCACATAATAGAGGCTTTATTTCTAAAATGGTTCCACTGGAAATACTCTTATACATAAACATATTCTATTCTCAAAGAAGAGTAGGATAGTGGAGAAAATAAAATAAATAAAGAAATAAAACAAACACATTTTTTTTTTTTGTAAAAATAGTTGTTTCTTTATTGCAACATGCTATGGAAATAAACATCGGTGATAATTTTTTTAACTCATTTGTGTATGTAGATGATTTATATTAGAAATAATAGTTCTACAAACACTCATTTTCATTTTTATCACCAATTTGAAAAATGCTTGAATATCATATTTTTTGGCTTGTGGGATTGATGGAATTTCTGAAAATATAGACAGGACAGTCATGTTTTGAGGGACCAAAAATGAATAATTTTAAAACCTATTTCTATCTTAGGTAGCTCTTGATGTCTACTTTCCAACTCAATTTGAATCACTCATTTTGGATTTGAAACAAAAAAGTTAGAACCAAAACTTTGACTAGGTGTCTAGCGGGCAGCTCAGAAACAGAGTTGGGATAGTCGGTTTTTGGAGGCCTAAATGAATGAATTTTTAAGACCTATTTCTATGATAGATTCCCCTATAAATCTAGTTTACAAGGAAATTTGAATCACTTATTTTTGATATCGTATGGGGAAGTTATGATCAAAATACTAACTGTCTATCATAACTCAATACTCTTAAAACTTTGTTTTTCCGGCTGTTCCTTAGAGTATTTGACCTATCAATTCTTCTTGTCTTAAAAACTTGTTTCTATTTGAGGTAAATAAATGAATATAATTTTATTTATAATTTGAATCATTCAAATCCTACATCAAACAAAGAATCTATGCTTAAAACATTCACTGTTGTTCTAAGTGGGGTAATCGAAAATGACTCTGTTATGTAGGTTGTTCTAACTAAAATTGACATATCATATCATTGAATTTTTAAAACCTATTTCTAATGGAGATACACATTTGAATTAGCTCTCATCTGGCTTTGGAATCACTCAATTTGGACGAAAAACAAAGAAGTTGTGATTAAAACATTGCAGGTTAGCATGATTAGCCACTACTCTCCCGCAGGTGACAAATAAATTTTACTTTGTTATTTTCTCCGTGGATTTGTTATACAGAGTAACTAATTGTTATTTTTTTGCATAATTCTTGGATTAGGGGAGCCCAATCACCTCTCCTTCTCCATGATTTAATGTTTTATTGCAGGTAGACACTCGTTTTTTTCTAGATGCTAGGAGAAAAAGAAGGTCAATTTATGGACGAGCGATTTTTAAAAGAAATTTTAATGAAACAAGAGAATTTCATCCAACTCATTACCTAATGGATTCATAACAGAAGAAATGAAGAATTTATTTCCATTTGAATATTTATGTCTTTTCACTGCTGCCAAAACATTTTTCAAATAGATCATTTTTTTTACATAACATCATAGCTGTTGTAACTTAATTTATTTATTTACATACTATTTTTAAATAAAATGTTGTTTCTTTTCTAATTTCTCTTATACTTTTGTGTTTCAGGTGTTGCTTCCTTCAAATTGTAGCCCATCCTCAACATCAATACAGTGAACAGCTAATTCATTCTTTGTGTGCTTGCATTTTATGATTGTCCATTTTGCTGTTCCTTTTTAAAGGAACAACACTTTTGCACTTTCACGTTGCTGTTCCTTTTTAAAGGAACAAAACTTCTGCACTTTCACGTTTTGGCTGTTGATTTTTAAAGGAACAACACTTCTGCACTTTCACGTTTTTGCTGTTCCTTTTTAAAGGAACAACACTTCTACACTTTCACGTTGCTGTTCCTTTTTAAAGGAACAACACTTCTGCACTTTCACGTTTTTGCTATTCCTTTTTAAAGGAACAACACTTCTGCACTTTCACGTTGCTGTTCCTTTAAAAAGGAATAGCATTTCTGCACTTTCACGTTGCTGTTCCTTTTTAAAGGAACAACACTTCTGCACTTTCACGTTTTTGCTGTTCCTTTTTAAAGGAACAACACTTCTGCACTTTCACATTGCTGTTCCTTTTTAAAGGAACAACACTTCTGCACTTTCACATTTTTGCTATTCTTTTTTAAAGGAACAACACTTCTGCACTTTCATGTTTTTGTTGTTTCTTTTTAAAGGAACAACATTTTTTCACTCTCACATTTTTGCTGTTCCTTTTCAAAGGAACAACATTTTCTCATTTTTTTGTTCCTCTTAAAGGAACATCATTTTCGCATTTTTTTGTTCCTCTTAAGGAACAACACTTTTTCACGTGCATTTTTTTCGTTGTTCCCTATAGGGGACAACACCTTTTTTGTGTGTATTTTTATTTTTTGGTATGCATTTCCTTTGCTGTTCCCTACACGAAACAACACTTTTTTGAGTGTTTTTGCTGTTCTTTCAAAGAAAAAACACTTTGGGAGTATTTTCAAGAACAACCCTTCCTTCCTCTTATGGGATTATTCCTAGTTCATCTCAACCACATTTTATTGATTCCCTTTCATGGCATGAATTACACTACTTTTGTGAGGACAAGAATTATGGATTCTATTGAAGCGAGTTAATATCATTCACGTTATGATCTTTAAGAGGACAACTCCTTGATGATAGCTTATTTTCAAAAGGGACACAATTATTTATATACTACTTTACTGCACTGTTTCCTGTTGAACATGATATTGATTGATCATCTTAATACCATGCTGGTTCCACCCTTCTTGGTTATAATCTTCTCTGTCTGTAATAAATGAGATTATGGGTATATTTTTTCTATTGACATGTTTAATTTCTTCCACCATCCCTGCTCTTAAGGAGTACTGAGCCTCCCTCTTTTTATCATAAAAATGTATAATAACAGCAAAATTTTGTTCGTATATAGAGGATAAGGGGTCTCATTACAAGCCAGCCTACCATGCTCATAAGGTTGTAACAAAGTGACATTCCCATTATGGCCACCACACCAGGGTTATGATCCATTGGATAGGCAAATTATCCTTGGAACAGGAGGTCTCATCACGAGCCAGCCTGATCACTTTTGCTACATCCCATTGAATGGCAGTGTGGTTATCTGGTTACCATGCCAGCACATTGATCTCTTCTGTAGAACAACACGAGAACTATCCATTTATAAATTGAGGATCCTGGCTCATATGGGTTAAAAGGCAACCCTGCCAAGGCTGTGGACGCCTGCTGGCAGTAGAGGCTCTGCTTATGGTATTGAAGTTATATCTTATCATTAATTATTACTATACCCTTTTCTTATTTTTTTCTTTTTATCAGAGAATTTATTTCCTTAATTCTCCCTGTTTTGAACCTTTATGCATGAGAAACTATTTTATGATCAATCACATCATTTTCAGCTAGAATACCGTCAGCAAAGCATCTTTTTGGCATATTGCTGTCATTTTTCTTTTTCTCATAACTTATCATCAATCCAAAGCATCCCATCTTTTATTCATAACTATCTTTACACACTTTGCTCTCATTATAACCATAACTCTTGCTGTCCTATCATTGATATGTGTACTCTACTTACTGCTGTATTGTTCATTCCCTTGCCTTGCTGTCAGCATAACACCTTTCATAGGCTTTATGGTCATGGAATCCCTTTTCTAATTAGAGGGGGGAATGTATGCATTATGGGATAGCATGCGATATGATTACTGCACTCTGCCATAACTTGTTGATTTGACAAAATATTAGTATTGCATGTATACAAAAGTTTTTCTGATTGAAATTTTTGCATGCATCTTATCTGTTGCTATTCAAAACTAACACTATGGATTCAAGAACATTGTATGCAAAATAGTGATTTGTTTACAGGAAAACAACAAGTATGGGTAGAACTCTATTCGCAACATGACCACACTATTGGAACTAATAGAAGAGGCTCGAGCAACTTGCAAACATGAACAATTGTTCAGACATGATGTGCTTGCCTGGATTTCACCTTTTGCATCACTTTCAACACCAACTCTGCCTACATCAGCTTCAACAAATGCCAGTCCATACATGTCATTCTACATTTTTTCGGAGGTAAAACTTGAGGTAAAATAGCATAATTTTCTGATTTATTATGAATTTAGGAGAATTTCATGAAAATCCATTTTGAGCATTATTTATCATCCTTCATTCCACATCTTTACCACTTCCCATTTTTCAGCGGCATATCATCTTTCAGTTTTGGGGAGTGTTGTTTTCATTCATTTCTTTCTTATGACCATGTCATTAATATTATTTATCATCCATTGCTATTCTTATTCATTCTCAACACCTCCCTTATTCCATGTTGTCTTATACCAAGCATAGAATTCAACAGATGGTAGCAACCACCTCAATTTTTTCTTTTTTCTTTTCTAGCATTGCATGAGGGCACGCTAATTCTTCAAAGAGGGGAAGGAATTGCTACGCATGATGGATGTTTTCTACTTTTTTTCTCATTTAAGGCATACAATTTCTTTTTTTATATAGTGCAAAAATTGATTTCCACATATTTTTAAAAATATGAACTCAATTCTTGAGATTTCTGGAAAATACAGAGGTATCATTAAAATACACAAACCCCGATAATTTCAAGTTAATTTGGTTCATAAAATTTTGAAAATCATGTACTCTCATCTACATCCATTTAGAATATATCTTATGATCCGTGCATCAAAACAATCTGATTTTTGGATCATAGAGGCATTCATATATATTATAAATTTACTTACAACATTTCAACAAAAGCTGGTTTGTAGTTTATGAGAAAATGGTTAATGAAGTTGCTGTTACTTATATCATATTTTGCTACAACTTCATATGCACATAACTTGAACGTTAATGTAAAAATTGTTATGCTTTCTTCCAGATTGATAAAATTGAATATTCATTAATTAAGGAAGAATTCCATTGTTCTGTCCATTTCATGAGCTGGGATGAACAATTTTTTTATTACTTGGTTAACACATGGGTTTTGTCTTTGGGTTGCATGAGGACATGCAATATATTCAGTTTTTTGTTGCATGAAGACATGCAATATATTCAGTGTGGGGGTGTGTTGAGCCGTGAATACAACCACTTTTTAACACTTATTTCATCCATTTTTACTCTTATTTATCATGTCATTTATTATATAAATCCATTTTATAATGATTTATGCTCTTATGGATGAATATTATTTCTTCTCCTTTATTTCTAATAAATTGATGATTATGCATGATTTTATCAATGATAGTTTTAATAAATTGGTTGCAATATTATTCACCATTTTTAGCCTCCAATGCAATTTCCAAATTGAATATTTGATCATTAAATATTCCAACTCAGAACTTCGCTGGAATAAGAAGTGACAGTTTTGTGGTTGAGATTTTGGGCAAATGAAGAAGAATATGGAAAATTTGGAACATGGGTTTTGTCCAGAACGGACCAAATTAACTTTAAGATAGAATGGTTTGCCCAAATTATACTTGTATTGAGAGAAACAGGGTTCTTTGAGCACGATTCTCTTAGATTTGCTGTGTGGTCGTTTTCCAAATCTCAGCTGCAAAGCCAATTCGCCTTGCTCTTGTTGAAAGATGGATGGAAATATATTTTCTTATTGATTAATTAGTTAGAAACAATCCAATATTGTTATGAGAGATCATATTTACTATTTGATTTCTCCTCTTTATGATTATAAAAGGAGAGTATGTATTATGTATTGGGAGGAGGATAACTGAGAGAATGCAGAATTATGATTTGAGAATTAGAGATTCAGAATTAAGGATTCATGATTCATGATAGGATAGGAGGAAAAAGGGATTGTTGCATGTTGTAATTCTCAAGGCTTTTGCTATTGTAATGCCAACCAAGTTTAATGATTAATATATGATTTGGGAGTTGCTGTTCATTCGCCTTATATGAAGTAGCCCAACAACATCCGTCAGCGACTAAGGGCCTAACCTCTGGTGGATTACGCTGCTGCTATGTATTATATCTTTACAATTGCTGCTGTGTGATGGTTTGATTTAATTCTTCTTCCTTTGAATTGCATTGCTTCACAGTTTCATGTTTTTACAGCGTGTTGTTATAGTATTTTATGAAATTGTTTTATTGCACAAGTTGAGATTGAATCGCGTGGCTGTTCTTTTCCATCATAACAGAGATTATTATCATTTTCAACTAATATTGTTATGCTGTTCATTTCAAATGTAAAGCTTCGCTGTTCATTTCAGACTTTGATATTCGTTGCAGATTGTTGGTTGTTCGATTCCATTAATTAGAGTTTGTTGTTCAGATTTATTAAATAGGATTTGTTGTTTAATTCCTTTAATTATAGTTTGTTGCCTATTTGCTTTGCTGTTCATTTTTGATTAATTGCAAAGAGTTTGCTTTTAAAGATTTTTCATAATTTACTTTCAATAACATATTTAGTTCAATTTCTATTTCCTTTTAATTGCTTTAAAGCAGGACTATCAACTGCAGAGAACATTGGTTATTGCTTCCTCGTTCCCAGATTGATTGTCTTGTTCCAGTTTGATTTCAATTGCATCAATCTCTAGAGGAATGAGTTATTGCTACTATATCCTCGATTAATGTTTGCTGAGTGAATAGTTAGATTTCATAGCATTTGAGTTTATGTTGTTGTAGTTAGATTTCTTTTTCAAGCGTTCATTTACTTTTGGATTTTAAGCACTATAATACAAAACATTACTCTTGAGTAAATAGCTGCCTCAGACTGAGTACACTCTTGAAATAAAAAATCGTCCCTGGGTTGACAATTAATGTGAAGATAATTAGGAGTTAAAAAGACACCTTTTTATCGCTCAACATTCACTTCAAAGTTTTGGAGTAGGTCTCTTTAAAGATCCTTCCCTAATGGGCACTTTTACCCTCCCATCACCATATGATTTGGCGGAAGTGGCAAAAGTAGAGACATGCAACATGATTTCCTCCACCTCATATGATTTAAGGTGGATTTCCAACCAAGTTGAAGTTGATAGTAATTTTGAGGTGTTGCTGTTAAGCCCCATCAAATCATCATAGCAATCAATCTTTTGGGCTTGTGTGGCAAACCCAAATCTACACTCAACTTTTGTATGGGTAGATAGGTTGTTAGAATATGGTACCTCTTCAGATCCTTTTTCAAGTATACATTCTACGGATGAAGGAATCATCAAATCAATGATGATAGGAGAGGAACTGTGGGAAGACTAGCATCATTGATCCCATCTTCTAGATGACAATGAAGATTATTCCAATGAACTAATCCATCCATCAATCATTGATTTCTTGTTGAATTCTGTTACAGTAAGTACTATAGATTCTGAGTGTAATTTGTTAAACATAGAAGAAATAGTTTCTATAAACATTTCGACCAAGCCTAACACTGTAGAGAACATTCATATAGACAAATCTTGTTCTCCATTAAGCCGGGGGGCAGGGGTATATTATAGTCATCGTTGACTATTTTACCAAATGGGCCAAGGTGATGCCAACATTGAACAACAGTGGTGAAATGACTGCTTTATTTTTCTTCAACCATGTGGTTGCCAGGTTTGGTGTACCACAAACCATAGTTACATATCATGGATCGCATTTTCACAATCACATGATGGTTGAGTTGACCGCCAAGTTAGGACTGTCACATGATAGTTCTACTCCATACTACTCGCAAGCTAATGGAAAAGTTGAGGCTATCAATAAAGTCCTTAAGCGCATGTTGCAAAGAATGATTGGAGTTCATAAAAGAAATTGGAATCTAATCCTGTACTTGGCTCTATGGGCATATCGAACCTTGATAAGAAATGCGACCGGATTTACACCATTTCAATTGGTGTATGGTTTGGAAGCAGTCTTACCAATCCAATGTGAAATCTCGTCTCTCAAACTTGCAATTGACCTGCTACCTGACACTTTTGAAGAAGAAGCACGTTTCTTGGAGTTAATCCATCTGGATGAAACTCATCGTGATGCTGCATTAGCTAACGAAGTGCATAAGAAATGTATTAAGGCACAATATGATAAAAATGTTAAGCCTTGTGTCTTCTCAGAAGGTGACCTGGTATTGCTTTACGATCAGGAGTCTGATACACTTAGCGCAGGAAAATTTGAAACACTTTGGATGGGCCCTTATATTGTTAAGCGTGTTTTGACAAAAGGTGCCTACAAGTTAGTGGACTATGATGGGATTCCATTGTCGTAGCCCCGAAATGGGTTGTACCTTAAACGTTACTATTCTTGGTTAAGTGTAGTAAAACTCACTGTATATATGCTTTGATTGCATGTGTGTGTGTGTGTTTCTTTTAGAGTTCTTATTTGGTTAAGTAATCCACTTTGCATCTGTTATAGATGTCAAACTTTTCGGAACCATTTGTTGGTTATGCCGATGGGGCTAGTCGTAGTACACATAATTTATCCTTTGCAGCATGGGCCATTTTCTCTCCAAGCAACGAGTTAGTGAATTTTAGGGGGATTTGTATTGGTCGATCAACGAACAACATCACTGAGTATAGCGCATTTGATTGAACTTCTCTTTAATGCCATTTCACTTGGCATATACCGAATCATCATTAGGCTAGACTCACAACTCATTGTACTACAACTTACTAGCGTTTATACTGTCCGAAATCCAACAATTCATCGCATGTTCCTTAGAGTTCGTATTTTGGAAAGGTAATTTGAGTTTATTCAATATCAACATATTTCCAGAAATCTAAACACATTAACTGATTCTCTAGCAAATTATGTGTTAAATAGACATTTACATTATATGTAAAGTAAATATTTTCAATTCGCATCATTAGTTGAATAGGATTGCATCACTTAACCATAATAAAACTCTGAGAGTAAAATAGATAGTTGTTTTAAACGTTTTTACAAACATTTTGTGTCCAAGACAAAAATTTGTCATCTGATCCAAAAGCTCAAAATGTATACAGAAAACATCTAAGTAAACTAGTGGTGTTCATGGTAACAAGTCATAACCTGTGCTATCATGCGTAAAAGTCTAATCCAATGACTCAGCACACCAATGGTGTGGTGCTACAGTCACATAGGCAACTCCTCAATCCAGACATCCGGAATGCCTAGGGTCAAACCCTCTATGTGGTTCTGTATCTCAGCCAATGTCTCGGAAAAATCTAAGTCTCAGAGAACTATTCTCCCAATAGGTCTCTGTGTTGGCGCACTTGCCTCTCGTTGGTGCTCCACAGGTCAAACAGGTCCAAAAGTTTCATACATAAAAATTATTTTGTTTAGTCTTGGAGTTAATCAAAAAACACAAAAAAAAGTAGAAACTTTAAAATCAAAAATACTTTGGTCAAAAGCACCCCACTGTGCTTCAACTGGTAACATCGAGTTTGGATGACCATAGAAATCCATTCCTGAATATGGATATTTTGTGATTTCCATATCTTGTTATTCAAATCACTCAAAGAATGCAGGGGTAAATGAGATCAATGACTAACCAACATGCCTAGCCATACCCATCTCTGCATCCGGGGATTCCTAGGTCTAGATGCACCTAGTGAAACAAGTTTTGGTTGCATAAGTGGAATTCTCTCCAAGGAAAAAGAAATCAGGATCAACCCATAGCCAAAGTTCTTTGTCTTTCTGCTTTTCACCTTGATTAGTTATTCTTTCGTGGATGAAAGTACTGCCTTGCACTAGTTGAACACTTTTGGCTCTAAACACTCTAAAGCATACTGCATGTATGATCTGTTTTCCAAGTGTAGTGTCGCGTTGCCATCCATTTTCGCAATGGTAAAGAGGATCGAACTCAATGGTGAATCATTAACAACCCTGATGTTAATCTTTCCATCTCTACTAGGTTGTGCACCTTCTCAGCAGAATTGTCGTATGTAGTCTCTCACTGATTCACCTCCTTTGGAAAATCCAGATAGTGAGATGGGGCCACCCCGCCTCGATAGTCCAGTTAGAAAGTAGATGTCATTGATGGTAAATCTTTGTCCCTAATGTGAAAGGCCTAATCAGTAGGATCCCATGAAAAAACAAGGAACTGTAAAAGATCAATCTATTGCCACATGCTAGATAGTTGGAAATACTTGAGTAACCCACAATTCCTTAGGGCCTCAACCGTACCCTAATTATTTAGGGAAATCATATCTTGTTCTTCATGCTCTCGTTCTCTCCATATAATCACCATTTTGATCTGATGAATGTCTACAATACAACCATTAGACAATTTGGGATCCATTTCTTGCGAAAAACAGAGCAAAATTTGGGAGAAAATAGCTGTGTAAATTTGGGTTTTCCACCCAGCGCACCCCTGCCTTAGAGACAGTGCACTACAATGAATGCAGCCTTTTAGATGCATGTAATGCAATGCACCTTTCAATGTTGAAAGGGTGCGCTGATCCTAGAGTTTAAAATTGAAACCCTAGGGGCCTCAAAAACTCAAATTTTTTCCGTAAAACTGAAAATGAATGGAATGAAATGAAAGACAATAGAGATAGCTCCTACCTGGTCTGAATGGCATGAGGAATGATCCACTAAATCCTCCACAATTAGCTGGTGAACTTCAAGGTAAAAACTACTCCAAAGTACCAAAATCAAAGGGTAAATGTGAAATGGTAAAAATGAATGGTAAAACCTTTTTATTTTTTATTTTATTTTATTTTATTTTTTTATTTTTTATTTTTTTTTTTCTGTTTATTTCTTGCACATTAATCAAGTAAACATTAGTTTTTATTCATTTTATCCATGAACAAAGATATTTTTAATCTATTTTGATGGTGTTTTGAGCAGCTTAACAACTGAAATACTGAACTTGACGTGTTCAAATGTAAATTGAACATCTTTGACCACAAAGAAAACTTTATCTCTTTTTCGAGCTTTGTTAAAAACGAAAAAGGAACCCCCTTGGCGTCCTCTTTAAGCTCTTTTCAGACTCTCTAAACATGAAAATATTATCGAGCACTTGTCTTTTCCAGCTCATTAAAGGATTGGAAATGATATCTCTCTTGTATTATTTTACGCTTTTTCGAACTTGAGAGATTAATTTACGAAAAAGAACTTGTGGATTTTTCTTTGCGTCCCTTTTCAAACTCTCTGAAAATGAAAAGGACCGAGTTATCTTTGTCGTTAAGCTCGTTAAAAACATCAAATAGAGACAAACATGTCCATCTAGACAAGACCAAGTTTCACCTTCACTAGACTCATTAAAGCATAAAATAGCAATGGATTCACCCGAAGGGTGGAATTATACAACAAGCATATGTTATCCTCCTCAATCTTGATAAAAATAAAGAGGTACTAGTTAGCAATGTGTTATGAAACCAACTCACAAAAAGATAGAAAAGATAGATCAATGCCTTAGAATTTAGGCTCTTCGAGGGGGCAACCTCCTTTACATTACACAAATGATTGATTCCTTTATGATTCAAATTAAAAAACCTCCTTTATATATATAGGAGTCTAAGCAGTCATAATATAACCCAACTGACCTAACAATAATAATATAAAGGCACAAAAATAACAATAGAGGGATTCTATGGGGCACAATAATAACAATATGGGGACAATAGGGGCACAACAATATTAATAAGGGATATAACTACAATAGTAATGGGGTAATCACTAGTATTATAGGGACCTAACATGCCCCTCTCCTTCAAAAAAGTGTTGTCCTCAACACTTGAGTAGTTCTGGATGCTCCTGTATAAAATTCTCATCCTCCCATGTCGAATCTTTTGCGGATATGTTCTTCCACTTGATGAGATACTCCGAAATTGATCGATTTTGTAGCTGTCGAGTTCTTGTTTCTGTGACTGCTTTCGATTCCAATATAATTTTTCCTTCTTCGTCAAGTTTTGGCAATATTGTTTGAACTGGGAGCATGTCGCCTATAACCTTCTTTAAACATGAAACATGGAAAACTGGGTGCATTTGAGAAGCTACAAGAAGCTCCAATTTGTATGCCATAGTACCAATCTTTTGCAACACCATGTACGAACCATAATACTTTGGTGATAATTTATTATCCTTCTTAGCTTGCTTGAGGGACATTTGTTTATATGGTTGTAGCCATAGGAATACCCAATCACCTACATCAAAACTTCTTTCATTGCGATGTTGATCTGCCTATTGTTTCATTCTATTATGCGCCAAAACGAGGTTATCCTTTAAGAGTTGGAGGACTTGTTGTTGATGCTCGACGTGATGTTCCACTGCCTAAACTTTATAATTTTCTTTTAAATATGATGTGATGGATGGTGGCTGATATCCATAGAGTGCCATAAATGGGGTCATTTTTGTTGCTGTATGGAAGGAAGTGTTATACCACCATTCAGCCAAAGGCAACCATTTGACCCATTGTGTCTGTTTATCAAATACAAAGCAACACATATATCCTTCCAAACATTTGTTTCCTATCTCAGTTTTCGCATCAGATTGAAGATGATAAGATGAGCTATGAGCTAACTGAGTACTGAGACAAGAAAATAATTCTGTCCAAAAATTTCCAGTGAAAATGGGATCTCTGTCACTTACAATAATCTTTTGGTTTCCTTGTAGCTTTTGAATTGTTCCCATAAATGCAGTAGAAACTGTACTAGCTTTAAATCGATGTGATAATGAAGAAAAGTGTGCATACTTGGTAAGTTTGTCAACTACCACCATGATGACACTCTTTCCCTCAGACTTGGGTAAACCTGTGATAAAATTCATTAAAACCTCCTCCCAACATTGTCTTGGAATGGATAAAGGTTGTAATAGACCTGGGGTCTTAATTGTTTCAACTTTATTTTGTTGGAAAACCAAACATTCCGCCACAAACTTTTGAAAATCAGATTTAAGGCCATCCCAAAAAATTCCTTCTTAACCCTGTGGTAAGTTTTTAAAAATCCTTAGTGCCCTCCTAAGGGAGAAGAGTGCAATTCCATAAGAATCTTTTGCTTCAGTTGGGAATTCTTACAGAGGTATAAGCGATCTTTGTACCATAACGAATCATTTTGCCAGCTAAATGTATTGGATGTACTGGAATCTTGTTGTAAATTTCGAATAAGTGCCCACACTTCTTCATCATCCATCCATTCCTCCCTTGCTTCATTTATCCAATCTGGTTGGATAATATAAATGGCACACAACAATGCTTCCACATCCTCATCCTTTCTTGAGAGTGCATGATTTCAAAGTCATAACCCAACATCTTTGTGGCCCACTTTTGTTGCTCTTCAGAGGATAATATTTTTTCTAAAAAGTATTTAAGGCTATCATGATCCATTTTTACCTTGAAGTGTCTTCCCATTAGGTAGGGTCACCATTTCTTAAGTGCATGTAGTATTGCCAACATTTCCTTCTCATAAATAGCTTTGTGTAAAAACTTTCCCTTGATTGGACGAATTTAAAAAGAAATGGATCTTTCATCTTGTATTAAAACAACACCAATTCCATTTCCTAAAGCATCACATTCCACAATAAAGGTTTTTGTGAAGTCTGGTGTAGCTAAGACCGGTGCTTAGCACATTGCCTCTTTAAGATGTTTGAAGGCCTTTGTTGCTTATGAAGTCCATGAAAATGCATCTTTCTTCAATAATGTTGTTAGAGGTGCTGCTATTCTCCCATAATTCTTAACAAACTTGTGATAATACCCTGTCAACCCAAGAAATCCTCGCAGATGCTTTATGGATGTGGGGATTTTCCATTCCTTAATGGCTTTAATTTTGCTAGGGTCTACCTTAACTCCATGAGATAAAATATGACCCAAATATTCCACCTCTTGTACTCCAAAGAAACATTTGGATCTTTTTGCATATAATTGTTTCTCCTCCAATAGTTGTAGCACCCTGTCAACATGTTCAACATGATCCTTCCAAGACTTGCTGTAGATTAGTATATCATCAAAAAATACTAACAAAAATTTTCTAAGGAAGGGTTTGAAAACGGAATTCATCAAACCTTGAAATGTAGAAGGTGCATTGGTAAGACCAAAAGGCATGACCAAAAATTCATAATCACCCTCATGAGTTCTAAATGCTTTTTTCGAAATGTCTTCAGTCTTCATTTTGATTTGATGATATCTTGAATGAAGATCCAACTTGGTGAAGTAAATTGAACCATGCAATTCATCAATGACAGGAATGGGAAACTTATCTTTAATAGTGAGCTTGATGAGCTCCCTATAATCCGGACACGTGCCATGATCCATCCTTCTTGTGCACCAATACTACTGGAGTAGAGAAAAAATGTTGACTAGGTTGAATTATACCAGCCTCTAGCATTTCTGCAACCATACGTTCAATTTCACTCTTTTGGGCATAGGGATATCTGTACGGCTTGATGTTTGGAGGAACACTTCCTGGAATCCGATGAATAGCATGATCATGATCATGAATAGGTGGGAGACCTTTGGGAGTCTCAAATACCTTGGAATGATTGTCCAAGACTTTTTGGAGATCTGGAGAAATAAATGATTTCGATGTGGAAACATCTAGCGAACATAATTATGCAATTACACCTCTTTGTTCCTTTTCTAGAAGCTTTGTCATACAGTTAGAGCTGATTATCTTTCCCGATTTCCCTACAATACCCCTTAATTCGAATACCTTTCCTTATGTAGAAAATTTCATGAAAAGTTCTTGAAAATTAAAAGCTATTGTACCCAAGGATTGTAGCCATTGGACTCCTAGTACAACATCAGCACCTCCCATTGGAATGGAAAGCATTGGGCTAGTCAATACATATTCTCCCATGGATAGCTTGATATTATGGTACTTTCTAGAGCAATTTATTATTCCTCCATTTGCGACCATCACTTGACACTCTGGTGCTGGATATAGGAAGAAATTCAATTCTTTTGCTACCTTACAATGAATAAAATTGTGGGTACTTCCTGAATCAATCAACACTATTACCTTTTTCTTCTTGATTTGTCCTTCTATCTTGATGGTTTTAGGAGTGGTAATTCCAGCCAATGCATTAAAAGATATGGTTGAATTCATTTCTTCTTGATCTAGACCTTGTTCCTGGAGTATATCCTCTTCTTTTGACCTTTCTTGCTCATTTTCTTCTTCCTCTTCACAATCTATGTAGAATAATTTCTTCTCAGCACACTTATGACCTTTAGTGTATTTGCTATCACAACTGTAACAAAGCCATTTTGCTCTTTTTTCTTCCAATTGTTGTGGTGTAAACCTTATAGGTTGTGGAAGACTAGGGGAAACAACACTTCCATCTTTATAGTTGTGAGTGGTATGCTTCTTGGTTGCCATAATTTTTCTTTCCATTTTTCTTGCTAACCTGAATGCCTTCTCTAATGAATCAGGTTCCCAAAGGAAAACATCATGTTGGATATTATCCTTTAAATCCCCTATGAACAAATCAATCTTATGCTCCTCTGGAATATTTTTTACCCTTATGTTCAATTTTTGGAACTCCTCAATGTGCTCCATTGTTGAACCCTTTTGTTTGAGACTTATCAATTGGCTGAAAAAGGTGTCGCTTTTTGTATCCTCATAATGTGCTGTCAATTCTTCCATAAAAATTTTCCAAGTGATAATTTGTTTACGAGAGCAAAGCCATTGATACCATACAAACTGATTTGGTTCCAAATATAAAGTTGCAATATGTACCTTTTGTGTGTTTTTCACATTATTGAGATCGAAAAATTGCTCCATCTGTAATATCCATGTTGCGAGATATTTGCCATCAAACTTCCTCATATCAATTTTTGGAATGTGGTGGGTCTTCAATTCAACATTAGAGTCTATGAAATCATGATTAACATTTCTTTTGTTTGCATCATGAGTTTCCTTTACTACCCTTTCACCATTAGTAAGTATTTCTTGTAGAAAATTTGTCAAATCTGTCTTCAAATCTGCCATGCCTGTCTTCAAATTTGTGTTCAAATCTATCTTCAAATTGTCCATCTTAGCTTCCATGCCATTCATAGTAGCTTCCATGCCATTTATCTTAGCTTCTGTTATCTTTTGTGAGAGTGACATTTGTTGCACTTGGTCTTGTAATTTTTATATATCATGTAGCATTTCTTCCTCTTCTTCATGAGTCATGCTAGAGCTTTCAGGTTGCTTACTAGGTGTATGCATTTTATTTCCTCGGGACATCAGTTACCGATAATAATGATCTACTATGCCCTTTGAATTCCTTCAAAATAATTTTTCAAGCCAAGCTTAAGCAAAAATTTAAAAACATATACACACCTTTTTTCACTTTGTAGGAGCTCAATATTGCCTCTAATGTATCTCTGTAATTGTGGATCATCCAGTTCTGAAATTGCGACTTGCAGTAACCCTCTGTGTCCTCTTTCCAATGCCACCAATTTGATCCAAATTGGATTCTCCAAGGAAGAGTTATGCCAAATCTCCCAAGATGAGCTGATTATAGACCTTTGCAGAAGAGTGAACTTGTATGAAGTGCCACGTGTCACTATTTCAACCTTTGGCTATGAAAAATATATACAAGAAACTACAGTCCATCATCTTTCTATACCTTCTTATAAAATTTCAATCTGATGCTTAGAGAGAAAGTTATGATGATTTTCCCTAGGTCACCTGTTTGGAATGTAATTCAGGAGTCTGCAAAAAGACCAACTTCCTTAGATCATATCTCCGCAAATATAGCAAGAAAAGTTTTGAAATTCAGACCTGAGGTTCATTGTGATTTCATCTCAAATGGTTTTTTTTTTCTTCTGAAATGTTGCAGAAAAAAAGTTATAGCGAAAATGCCACGATGACCTGTTTGGAGCAGCGAAACCCTAGAATCCAAAGCTCTGATACCAAATGTTATGAAACCAGCTCACAAAAAGATTGAAAAGATAGATCAACGCCTTAGAATTTAGCCTCTTTGAGGGGGAAACCTCCTTTACATTACAAAAATGAATGATTCCTTGATGATTCAAATGACAAAACCTCCTTTCTATATATAGGAGTCTAAGGAGTCACAATATAACCCAGCCGACCTAACAATAATAATATAAAGGCACAAAAATAACAATAGAGGGATTCTATGGGTCACAGTAATAACAATATGGGGACAATAGGGGCACAAAAATATTAATAAGAGATATAAATACAATAGTAATGGGGTAATCACTAGTATTATAGCGACCTAACACAATGATTGGGGAAAATTGGAAAAAGGGGAAAACACTTTATGGTAGCAAGTCGCTCTTGAACATGACACTTTCACCTCATCACCGTGACTATGTGATTTGGGTAATTCAGCTTGATGGTTATCGCACCATTGGTCTATCATACCATCCATTACTTTGTTTTGGGTTAGTGCTACCAATTCATCTTAGTGTCGCTGACATGTTCAAGAGAAGTCATTCAGTTCAAACTTCATCCTTTGCAATACCATAAACCTTCATTTTCATGACCGCCATTCCTGAACCTTCTGTCGTCAGTCAATTTCTCATCTCCAAAATCATTTACCTTGTTCCATATCATTGATGTGGGATACATCAAGGCCCTCCTGTGATGAGTCGCTTCTTGTCAAAATCAGCACATCATCCAAGAAGTTGACTTAGAAACACTCCTTCAGTAACTTGAGGCTTGCATAAATCAATGGAAGGTTTCTTGCTTCCGGTAATAGGTTGACATCATTGGCGTTTGACTGAAAGACTTTGTATGGTGTTCGACATTAAATCACTTATTCACACCATGTGAAAAGTACTGTGGTACCTTGAGGGTCATTATCATTATTGGTGATTCCTCTCGCGTCCTTTAATGACTTACATCATTGGCTGGTAATCAGATGATGCCTTCCCATGTTTGACTTTAGATCATCTATTCACATGGTTAGACTTGTACTGGAGCGAAAGACTGAATGAGATTGAAGACCCTAGATCTAGTTTCATCCATCTAGGCTGCGATATTTTTAGGAGTACTAAATCAAATGTACAATGGCCTTATATTCATGGTCATCCATTCATGGGTCTATATCTGTAGATAACTATATTTGTACATGTAGTGAAAGTTTATAAGTTAAGCATGGGTATGCCTTCCCTCAGCAAGTTCATGAGAAAAAATCAAATTATTATGATATTTGTATTGTAATTGATGCATGTCACCTTCCACTTCAGAACCTCCTCTCCACATGATAAAGCATTTTACTCGACATTCATATTTTTGACTTCATGCTTTAGGGGGCAATTGTTACAGATCCATGTTGGCACATCAACCCCAACTTACATATCAATACTATTAGGGCCCATCAAACCCTAATTCAATTGTTACATGCCCTAAAGAAGTCAACCATCAGAATGCCTAGCTTCCTAAGAAGTCTCATGACTGAAATCATCCAAAAACTGCCTCTAAGAAGATCAGAGCAGGTAGGACTTCATTAGGGTGCATTGCAATGTAGACCATACATTGATAGGGTGCTATGCAGCGCACTTGAGCCCTCTTTGGCTCACCCTGGGCAAATTTGACTGAAATAGCATTGGGGATTGGGAATATTCTTATCCATTGGATGCATCTAGAAGTTTCCAAAGTTTATCTACCCCTTTTAGCTCGTAATTGGATGGGGTAGGGATTAAGGAACATCAATCTATTTATCCCTTCCTCCATGGAACTAAATCCTAAGTTTGGGAGGGCATTCATTATCATCATTTATGGCATAACTTCCTTAATTCACCTATAAAAAGACCACTCATCTAAGTGATCAAGGGCTGAAAATTAATGAATTATAGGGAGATGATGTTAGTATGAGATTTTAGTTGATTTCAGGTATTGTAATGATGTCAAAATTTCTTACTTGTTATGAGGAGAGGATGGGATTGAACTGGAGGAGTGATGTTGAATCAAGAAAATTGGGTTGTAGCTCTTCCTTTTACTAATAAAGTGTTCAAATATTTTTCCATATGCTTGTGTCATTCATTTATGCTTTCATATGTGTATCATGTACTTGATTCCATGCTATGTTTAATCAATAGATCATTATCATATGCTTTGATCAGTTTTTGTCTTCTGCCTGTGTGCAGGTACTCTTCAAGTGGATTAAGTATGGAGAGGAGCAACATAATTGGTCAATGGAGATAAGGAGTAAGCGAAAGCTACAGGTAGGTTTCTTTACCTCTTATTTAATCTATTGATCATATAAAAGGTATAGAATACTTTGCACTGTTGTTCTAGACTTAGCCACTAGTCTAGGGGTTTAAGTGTTTATCCGTAGACACTAAAACTTCCCAAAACACACATAGATGCGGAAGTCACAAGATATAAGGTAAGACAACACGTAAAACACTCATGGATCAGTCTGAATGAGTGCAATGGTTGTTACAATAAGCTTCATGTCAAAGGTTTGTCTGATGTTTGGGAGAGTAGTCTACATGGGCGAGATATCATTAACAACATATATAACACATTTCCATTAATAGATTATGCATTACAACAAATGAATGAGTTCAGATATAGAACACAAGTTAAAGAAACATGCATTACAAGTGTTAAAAATTAGTCTTACAACAAGTACAATACATGTGTGAAAACATGTTGGCCTGTTAGCAGGCTTCTAAATTAATCAAAAGTTCCAAGACACATCATTACACCATACATCACTAACCCCGAGTGTAGGGTGTTGAAACCACTACTTACTCGTCAAAGTAAAGATTACAGACTCTCTTCGCTATGTGGGAGGAGATGAGGTGAAAAGCCCCTTGCATGTACAAATGAGCGGGTATTTATAGCCAAGGGTGAAACTGACCCTTATGGCTGTTAAACTACCCTCATGACGGTTTGACTTCCATGATTTTTTACTTACATGACTCTTTGTTCAACAAGTGGGTCTCTTGGACTTCCACGTTACATCACATTGATTGGCAACAAGCCCATAGTGGAGATGTGGGCGACATGATTCATGATGTGACTCGACATGACTTGACATGACAATGTTGGTACATTCATGCTGCTGCAAGAGTGCATGTTGAGATATAGTGTTGCTAGGTGATGGATGTCTTCATGGTGTATCATAGCTTCACCTCTCCATGGTGAAGTGCATGGAGTCTTTGATGGTCCTTGGTTCTCTTGATAATAATTTAGCATGATGTTCCTTGCTTTCATTCTAGAAGGCTTGACAGGCTCATCTATTCGCGAAGGTGCATGTTCATCATGTTTGTCTACTTCGCATGCTTCGTTCGTTCGTCCATTGGTGAACCTGTCATTTTGCATGTGCTCCCTTTGTTCATCCCATTCATTGTCTTTCCATGTCTGTTGGTGTACCTTTACTTGCATTAACTCATGATGAGACGACATCAATCCAAAACCTCTCAGTCTACCATGACACATGATCATTTCGGATGCAGGTGACTAGGAGAGGCAGTAAGGTTGTGAAGTAGGATGATGGCTTTGGGCACTGCTGATGCAAACTACACAAGAGTCACTGAGTGATGGAGACGGGTAATCTAAGTCTACAGTGATTATCTGCTAGGTATGGCTCTACCAAGAGGAAAAATTACGCAAATTTTGGGAGGAACAGTTTGGACTACTAGAAGGCAAGGCAGACATGCTTTACAAATTTTTAAGAATGAATGAGCAGCGGGGCTGGATAGCCAGATTTGTGAAATTTTCCATAGGAACGGGTCGGGATGCATGAAGGGTCAGCAGACAGGGATTGCGTAGTTTTTTGGGGGAACTGCTTGGGAGATTGGTAGCTAGAACTGCACAATTCCTAGAGGGAATTACCAGTTAGCTATTGGGGTCACTCGTAGCCAAAACTACGTAATTACCAAAGGGAACTTCCAGTTGGTTGATGGGACACTGGAAGCAAAAACTGTGTAATTCTTGGAGGGAATTGTAAGTCTGCTGCTAGGGGCTGCCCGCTAGGAAAACTACACTGAGGCCAAGAAGCTGGCCTGCTGATCATCTCTATGCAATTTATGAGCTGATATAACTGATGGGTAGCAGAAGGTTTTCTCATGAGAACTACGCAATTTCTAATATGAATAGTCGGTCGACTTTCGGGGTAACTGAATGGTAAAATTGGGCAATTTTCTAAGGGAGAGAGGGACGGGCACTTGGTGTCTGTCTAGCCAATCTACACAATTTCCTTAATCAGTTGAGAGGGTGAGGTTGGTGGCCTCTACGCAATTTTTGATGGGGCTCAGTCCTGGTGTGAATGTCAGGTCCAAGTGTCCAGGTGGCCAGCATGAGAGCTAACCGGATCTCTTGCAGGTAGTGCAACTTGAAAATACTAGCTTGGTGCTTCTACGCTATTCTGGTTGACAATCGATCGAGTTGGTGGTAGGGTGATGGTTCGACTGTTAGAGGGGAATCTGGTTGTTAGAAATTTCAACGAAAATGGCTAAGTGTGTGAATAATCGAAAGATTCATAGGTGATCATAGGAATACACACTCGCATGACTTGATGACGAAACGACCAAATGATAAAGAGACATATGTTCAATATGACTGACCGATGGTGCAAGAGACAAGTGTGACACTCGTGATTCATCGTTCACTGATCGAGATGACGCTTGCACAACAGTGAATGTGACTCCCAATGTGAGTGTGACAGATGCTTTCATAGCGAACACAACAAGCACATATGAAGCGGAGACTTTGAGCATAACCAGAACATGGTTGCAAGCATGACTTAGACATCAGCATGCAGAGACTTGAATGCAATGAACAAGTACAATGGATGTGAGGACTCACACGAGCTCATGGAGTGAACCCACGTGTGTGCGGTCATTCAGTGAAACTCTCAAGGGAGGCTCTGAAATTGGTGCAGGCCAAAATTTTGGAGGGTGGTTGTAGCCACTACAACAAAGGGAAAAAGTATTTAAACTTTTATTTAGAAATAATAAATAAATAAATGATTTATTTATTATCTCAAGGAATTAGTTAAGGAATAATAAGAAAATAATGATTTATTTAATTATTCCTAAGGGATTTAGTCAAAGTTATCAAAGAATAGTAATTAATTAATGATTAATTAGTTATTATTAGAGAAAAATAAGATAAATAATGATTTATCTGTTTATTTTTCATGACTGGGTCAAATTTGACAAGGAATAATAATAAAACAATGGTTTAATTAATTATTCCTAGAAGAAAATAAAATAAATAATGATTTATTTAATTATTCTTCATGGGTTTTGTTGTCCCTTAAGAAACCAATTTCTAGGGTGTGGAGAAATTGTGCTTAAGGCATTAAAATTTTATTATGCATGTCATTTATTTGTATAATGTATCTTCATTTTGAGGAGTATGAAGAACATGATCTTAAACCCTTTATATATAATTGATATGAAAGCCCCAAGATGCCATGTGGTGCTGAATATAAATGATGTGTGAAGAATACTTTGAGAAGTTAAAAGGTAAAATGTTGTGTTTGACAGAAACTATTAAACTTAACTTAGAAGAAATAGAGATAAATAAGTTTTAAACATGTGAGTGCTATTTTAAGGACATTTAACTTTATTCACAGAGGTAAACAAAGACTTGTATCTTCATTACCATATTTAAAGAGAGGAAGAGACAAATGACACATAATGGAGAGATTACAAGTCATACCCAACATTGTATGGAAAACCCCTGATTATTTCATTAATCATCAATTTATTAAGTGAAAAATGTGTAGTCTTCAGATTCTCCAAAAATCAGACCATTCTTCTTAGATTTTTCCTCTTTTTATACATCATAGTTTAGTTGGTAACTACCAAAACTGTCCAACTACTTAACTACTTTCTAACTGCCTAAAGTAAAAAGTCATTTTAGAACATTACATTGGAGGGTAAAAGAAACCTCATTTTCCTCTGGAAATAAGATAACATAAAATGGAAAGGAGTTAAGTTATGATTAGTGATTGCTGGTCAGTAGCTTGAGTAGATAGTCTTGCTAGTTCATATTTTCTCTGCTCTATCATCCACTCTTTCCATTTTCTCCACTTCTGGACTACTTTCATGCACAAAGGCTAAATAACCATTCTCTAACCTTCTTTTTGAAATTATGTCATGAGGGTCATAAGCCCACTCAACCACCTATAAGAGACACATGTCATCCAACAATTTCTCAACCTCTTGAGCAGCCTATCTAGTGTTCACAATGAAGGGTCCTACTGCTCTGGGAAATTTAAAGAAATAGCCCTTCTTCATGGGAAAAAAATGAACCTGATCCACATTCAAGCTTTGTCTAAGAAACTCAAGAGCAAAGAGACTCATTGGCACAAATTTCAGTAACCTATATGGTTTGATTAAGGCTCCACAAATCCTGATCTCTGCATGTTCTTCAAATATGAACCAGTCTCCACACCTTACATCCTTGCTCAATTGAAGGAATTCTTGAGCTTTGGGAAGAAATGTTGGGGGAAAGGTTCCATTCAAGATCTTGTAGGCCACTGGAAGGAATAAAGAAGTGAATTCAAACAAGCCACCATCTCCTGGATCACCTCTTATCAAGTTTATCCAGAATACCACTGACTACTTCTTTTTGCTAATGTCATCAATATTTAGTTCCAAACTTGCAAAATGTTCATCATTCTGGTACACAAATAAATACGTAATAATTGAAGGAAACTTGAAGGAACCGGTAAGTGATAGAGTCATGAATTGAGTATTAATAGTGTCTACCCAAAATGTTGGAATATCTAGTACTACTTATGGTTTCATCATCAAAGAAAAAATCCCCAACACTACTTTATCAAATTTTCTTGAGTCCTCCTTCCCCAAAATCTTAGAAACCACCTGCAAGGTTGGTCTTATATCTGTTGCAAATATGTCTAAAGAAAACACATTTCCATATGGACAGAAATGTCCATATTTAGGAGCTAAGAATGAGGTAGCATGAGAAAACTCCTGGGATGATAAGTTATCATAATATGAGACCAAGGACTCTTCAGTAAAGGTGGTATAAGTTCCAGATATAGGGTAATTAAAAGCTTGGTGAATTAACTGACAGGTTACTTGTAAAACATTCACCCCCGACTGATTCATTACAAAACACTTTTTGGGGTACATTGATGAGGCCAACCACTGAATGAATTTAGGGAACAAGTGATTTTTTGGGACAAATGCTACAGAAACACCATACCTAACCATTTCCATGAAGATAGGGGACTTTTTATAGTTTAGAATGACTTCTTGATACAGGGAAAGGTGTTTAATTTGGAAAAAGGTGTCAAAAATATCATGTTCAACGTCCATTAACAGGTTATGGATGACAGAGGAGGCACTTACTTGTTTGGCCATGGTGTCTACTAATGACAGTTGCTGACGCGGAATGCTGAATTGGATCTGAGGCCGCTCGGTACGAAAGGAAAATGACTAATGCAATGAGGTTTTCACTTTCCTTTTATATATGGTAAGAAAAACGGAGGGAAACCTGCAATTAATGTAATGAATTAATAGAGTGGTAGATGAGGTGATGAGGTACAGTAGGTGAGCTGGATGGAAATGAATGGGAGTGGTAGATGGTGTTGTGAAGGTGGTGTGGAGTAAACAATGCAGGTTGGTCTGCTACGGGAGTAGGGAGTGTACAGGGGTTTGATCAAGGTTGAACCCCCACGGTGATCATGGGCTATTGTTTTCAGTCAACCATGTCGACGTCAGGGTCAAATGTGGTGGTTGGGATATAAATTATAACTCGTGCTCCTTGTTCCCCCGTAGAACACTTTACCTGTCTCCCTCACTGATCTTTGATTTCACTTCGCTGACATGTTCGGGCTTTAACTGATGGATCAAGCCCATTTTTATAACATCTTAAATGCTGCCATTAGTGTAACAAATACTCTAAAATTTCTAATTCTCTTTTTATTTTCAAAATTTAATATTCCATTTTTTTGAATTTGGCATAATATAAAAAATGAAAATTTAAACAACAGAGTAGGCTACAACACCTGGCTCCACCTGGGGATAGTGATTTTTTCATATAAACACTAAGAACCTTAGATTAGTGCCTTCACTTTGGGCATGGAGTCATGTATTGCTTTGGCAGATTTAGCTTTATGAAAAATGTACAATGGATTCACCCCGGTATTTACAATGACAAGGTGAACGTGAGTTAGAACTAGAAATAATGTTTGAGATACTGCCCATTGACAGGCAGTTGTAAAGTATCACCATCAAGGTTCTCCAGGAAAAATGTATTATTTTCCCTTGCCTCTGTAATCCTGAATGGGCCATACCAGAGAGGGTCAAATTTCCCATGTTTGCCTTTGTCTTCTCTCCTGGTATCCCACCTTAACACCAAGTCTCGAGCTTTAAAATCAATTTCTTTAGCTTTTCTGTCAAAAATACCCTTCATTTTTTATTGATATATAATCAAATTATCTCTTACCTTATCTCTGCTTTCATTCAACTCCATTACCTTATGCATCCTCCTCACTAAGGCATTGGGTTATTCTTTTTCCTCCTAAATCATTGCAATTATAGGTTTTGTTGGCTTATTGGGGCCTGACCCAAGTTCAGAGTTAAGTTAGCCAAACAAATCCCAGTACTACTGGCCCTTTCGGCAACAGTCCGCAGAGCACGGACTGAGGTCTCACTCGAAGTAGTATGGGAGGGTGCTAGAACCAGGTTTCCGCACCCTAGAGATTTTTGATGAGTTCAACTGGTTCGCGGTTTGACCCTGTGCGAAGGTTGCTTTGCGCACTTTCCCGTACCTCGCAGCCTGACATACTGTCTTCGCGCAGCCCTACCCAAGGGTTGAACGTCGCACTCTGCGTTATTACCCAAGACCTTACTTGTATTCCAATGTTAGTTGATAGCCTACTTGCATGCTTTAAGTTATACTTAACAACATAAACCATTCATACAAGTACGTGAAGTAAATAAAAATTATATTTGCAAACTGTATCAACCATGTATTAACCCAAGAACATATACACAGAATTATGATAAAACTTCTCTTTATTAATTCATTCCTCGGTTACGGACTCGACTTCGCCCTGTGCACGCAGCTACAGGGGTCCCTGCACTCAGCTGCAGAGCCTTATCCTACCCTATGACACAAAGACACACTTCAACTTACACCTCAGTCACTTAAAATTTTCATACTTCTCTTCTATTCTCTATCTACTTAGAGCCTTACTCTATTTATACAATCCCATGGTCTGCAAACCATGGCTAGGTCTATCCAGCCGACATTACATTACAAAACTAGGGAGGAAAACCCTATAACTATATCATACTTTCATGCCCCACGCCCGTAAGTCGTGGAGCTTTACACAAGATTTAGTCAAAACTTAGGCTTTGAGTCCCAAAACATGCCTTGGGGGGATTCCATGCCCAACAAGTTTCAAAAGCTGACTAGGAAACATGGCTTGCATTCCATACACTAGCTCGAAAGGTGATTTTCCTATAGACCTTTTTGTGGTCACTCGGACGACCCAAAGAGCAAATTTTAATTTTGAATCCCAGTCCTTTTGATTCTCTACAATAGTTTTTTTAAGAATTTTCATCAACAATTTGTTGGTGGATTTAGCCAATCCATTTCGTTGAGGGTGATAAGCTATTGATTGAGATAGAATGACATTATATTTCTGGAAAAAAGCAACAAACTTAATTGAACTAAACACTTGAGCATTATCAGTTATGATTTTGATAGGGCATCCAAATTTGCTAAAGATGTTTTCCTCTAAAAACTTCATCGCCAGTTGGTCATTTTCCTTTTTAGTAGGTACAACTTCTACCCACTTGGTGAAATGATTAGTCGCTGTAAGAATCCATTTGTACTATCCACTCGAAGGTGGATTAATCTCTCCAACGAAGTCTAGCCCCCATTGTCTGAATGGTTCTTCTATGAAGACTGGGATCAATGGCAATGGGGCTAACTTCTTCTTTTTAGCAAAAAGCTGACACTTTTGACAACTTCTGACAAACCTATATATATCACCAAATAAGGTAGGCCAATAAAAGCCTGCCTGGAGAATTTTGTGTGATGTGACCTTCCAAATGTAATGGCCACCACATAACCTTTCATGATAATCTTTAATCATTTCCGTAGATTTGTCTTCTGTCAAAAATAGCAGCAAAATTCCCATAGGATCTTTCCAATACAATCTACCTTCCATAATCACATATGATTGTGATTTGATTCTTAGTGCTCTATATCTTGTTCTATACAATGAATGAGGACAAGAAATAAAACATAAATAGTGGACTATGTGCTTATACCATTCTGAGCATAAAAATTTGTATGGAATCTTCATACCTGGATTTGATTTTTCTTCATTCCCTTTACTTATTTCTTCTTTTTCAGGTGTTAATAAATTTATTCCCAAAGTCTGAAAGTTTGACTCAGTCAAAATCTTTACTAATCCATGTCCTTTCACTAGTTTGGTTGGATTTATGTCTATGTCATATTCTTGGATCTTAGCTATCCATTTACCTCTTTTACCCTCCACATCACTCTGGACTAGGACATACTTCATTGCAACATTTGGCACATAGGCCATAATCTCTGACTGTAAGACATATGTCCTGAAGGATTTTAAGGCCTTCACGAAGGCATACACTTGCTTTTCAAGAATATTGTATTTGAGTTCAGCATCCATGAGCACCTTACTAAAGAAATAAACTGGCTGCTCTTTACCTTCATCATTTTTCTGTAACAAAACAAAAACTATTGAACTAGGTGATGCAAATGAGAATATTTGAAAGGGATTTTGATTATTAGGACTAATCAAAACTAGATCTGCTTGTAATGCTTCTTTGGTTATGGAAAATGACTCCTTAGCCTCCTTAGTCCAATGTACTTCATTTTCCTTTTTTAGCATATTAGTAATATCTTTCACAATTTCAGCATAATTAAACACAAATCTCCTTAGAAAATTTATTTTTCCCAAAAAATTTTGAATGTCTTTCTTACTTCTCGGTAGAGGTATTTTTTGTACAACTTTTACCCTTGCTGGATCTATTTTAACTCCATCTCTTGAAACAATGTGCCACAACAGTTTGCCTTCTTCTAGAGCAAAAACATACTTCTTGGGATTCAAAGATAGCCCATATTTCCTGCACTTATCAAAAGTCTTTTTCAGATGTTCCAAATGCTCCCCATCTGACTTAGAGAAAATAGTGATATCATCCAAGTATATCACTACATACTTATCACCTATAAATGCAATGTCCATAACTCTCTAGAATGTTGCACCTTCATTCATTAGCCCAAAGTGCATCCGAGCATACATGAAGGTTCCCCAAGGGGTTGTAAACATAGTCTTCTTTTGATCTTCCTTATCAATAGCCACCTGATTATACCCGGAGAAACCATCAACCATTGACATTCTGAATTATCCAGTTACCTTTTGCAACACATGCTCCATTTTAGGCAATGGATATTTATCCTTTAAGGAAGCTCTGTTTAAATTCCTAAAATCCACACATAACTTGATTTCTCCATTTTTCTTCCTTATAGGTACTAAATAACCACACAATTAGAGTACCAGAGTGGAACTATTATTTTTGCATCAAGAAGATTCTTAACTTCTTTTCGATTAATGGCAAAAGCAAAGGATTGATCTGCTCGAGTTTCTGCTTAATTGGTTTAATCCCTCTTTCAGGGGAATCTTATGTTGAATTATGTTCACATCATATGTCTTAAGATCCTCATATGACCAAGCAAAAAAGTTAGTGTACTTCTTGAAAATCTCAATATACCTTTCTTTATAATTAAATGGAACTCCCTTAAATAATTTGACTAGCTTAGGCTCCCTTCTGGGTCCCAATGTTGCAATATTGGACCTGTTCATCATGAGAAACTTTCTCTGAAGCAAAAGCTACATCATTAGATGAGTATCTTGTCTTTGAGGTTTCTGCGAGTTTCATTATTGTTCAGATTATCTTATGGATACATCACATAAGGATTCTTTTCCATTGACGTTTCAAATCAGCAATGGTGGTTCATCTTCAGGATGTGAGAGAATATTGAAATACTGGTCTTATTTTTCCACTTATATATATGGAGATGCTTAGCCAACATATATAATTGATTTAATTATTCTTTTTCCTTTAGGTTATAGGTTAATTATATTTGTTTTAATTATCTAATTATCTAATTATTTTTTAATTTAATTTTGATTAATTATTTTTATTTTAATTAATTTAATTTACTTTTAATTAATTATCTCTTTTAATTTCAATTGTTGTAATTATATTTAATTATTGATAATTAGTTTTAATTACTATTTTTAATTAATCTTATATTTATATGATGGATCAATTATGTTTTATGTCTGCTGAGTGTTCCGCGATTCTTGATTGATTTTGGCAAAGGTAGGAATAATTGATGAGTCTCTGCATCTCTTCAAAAATGTAAGGTCAGTCTTCTTTTTCATTAAGAGCCATCTGCGTCATTCAAATCTGCGAACTTGTTTCATAATCTCCCTTCCATATTGGGTTAGTATCTTGTCTTTGAGGTTTCTACGAGTTTCATTAATGTTCAGATTATCTTCCGGATACATCACATAAGGATTCTTTTTCATCGACGTTTCGAACCTAGTCTCCGGGAACAGTTGTTGATTTCTGAAACTGCCCAAATTATTTAACTGTTTCTATAACTATATGAAGTAAAAACTATTATAGAATTTTACAGAGGGTAAAATACACCTCAAAGAACATGAAATAACAAGAATGTAATTGAATTCAGAAGAAGATGATAATTACTGGCTTGCTTCATTAATCCGCTGCAGAGTTCCTCTGTAAATTCCCTAAATGATGTTTAATTCATTTTAGTAGTAATGAACTATGTTGACCTGTGTAAACCTGGGCTTATGCATGTACCAGGACCTGTGTCTTTTAATGATCTTCCAAGTCAAACTTTTCATCCATAATGGTCACATTCATTTATCGGGACTTAATCAACCCTTCTACACCTTCAATATCCTTTTATTAACCCAAATACATATATGCCCGCTTAAGTCACTTCTTAACATTAGTTATACCATGGTCTTTACCTATAAACCCTTATATCTGTGCTAAATTCATTATAAATCATCTATAATGAACTACCTATAAAGCATGCATAACATACCTTTTCCGCACTTTTCAAAGCCTTTGCACAGTTCTCTAGGCAACAGACTTTCCTGATAGATCCCCACCATAGATCTGTGCTTAGTGGATCAAACGGTCTACAAAGATTTCATGTGGGACATAGGCCCGGAGAATACCCGCCCGAAATGGGCGGTTTTCTCTTTCCACCCAGTTGCTACGTGTCGAGCAATAAGTGGAATCGGGTGAGCTTCACTAAAAACCACTTACCCATTTGCATCTACCCGAAATTCCACCTTTTAGCTAAAATCTACCTTCTCGTATGCCTCGCGGACCTGCCGGGGCTTATAAATCATCATATATATGCTTTAGGTCCAGCCTTTCTATTATAATCCTTTATAATAGAAATACATATAAACCTACGTAAAAAAATATATATATATGAGGGCCTTTTGATATAACGGACCTACCAAGGCTTTACAATAAAACATATATATTTCGGGTCCGGCTGGCAATCACAAACTGAAATCGGAATAGCCATATACATATATATTAAGTGTTATGCGATATTGCAGGCTTGCCGGGGCTTATAAAACATAACATATATATATGTTTAGAGTCCACCTATCAAAAATCACAATCAGTGGAACCCTACTTGTATATATATAAGGCACTTTGTTATACTGCAGACCCGCCCGAACTTTACAACGTAACATATATATGTTTCGGGTCTACCTATCGCATATCACAATCGGTGGTACCCATTGTTCATAGTTCTGCGCTACAGCGGACTCGACGAACTTTATAAAGCATAATATATATATATATATATATTAGGTCTGGGCCTTTAACTTTAACACTTGTTTCCTTTGTAAATCGGATATATTTATGATTTGCGATATATATAACCATTGGCTTAATCCTTGGCTATATCGGGGCTGATTCTTTTATTTTTGCTTGTTCCTTTACAAAGAAAACATACCCGATATACCATTATTACTCCTTTCTCTTGTTTTTATCTATTTTTGAAATATTTTCAAGTTCTTGTAAGAAAAATTAATACTACAAGCCACAAAAATGCATGTTACAACATCTGGCTCCACCTGGGGATAGTGCTTTTGCCACAGAAGCACTAAGAACTGTAGATTAGTGCCTTATCCATTGGGCATGGAATCATATATTGCTTCGCCAAGCTTAACTGTGTGAAAATTTGTATAGTGAACCCACACCAATATCTGTAGTGATAAGATGCTTGCACTTTGATAACAAAATATTGAGAATCATAGATCAGTAGCCTTAGTTGGGCATGGAGTCCAAAACTATGAAAGCCCTGAAATTTAACAAACTGGAACCTGACAATCTTGAAGTTTGAAACCTATGCAAACTAGTTTCCAACTGGGAAAGTCACCCTTATTCATCAACTAATGATTAAACTGAAGAACTGCAACTGGAAACCAAATGCTCAACACCTGAGCTTATTTATGTACAAGTTCATACATATACACATGATTGATCTCCATCAGGTGAAGTCAATCTTCCAATGGTACCAGGTTAGCATCTAAGTGCCTGATCTAGAACCATTCTGCCAGTTAATCTTGAAAAAACAATTCATTCTGAGTTTCTCCTGAGTTCCAATGTTGTGATCCTGAATGTGTTCATCCTGTGAAACCTTCCCTGAGTCAACAACCACATCATTGGGGTTAGAAAGCCTTTCAAGAGGAATAAATCCCTTTGGAAAAATATTATCCTTCAGTTGAAAAATATTCAGATTAGCTACTGAATCTTTTAAACCACTGATTTCTACAACTTCTATTGTTTCTTCTTTATCCTGATCAATTTCTATGCCCTGAAACTCCTCAGCTATAGTCAATCGTTTTTACTCTGCTGATAATCTTCAAATCATGCCAATTTTTAACATTATCAGGAACAGAGGGTCTGTGTATCATCCCTACCTCATATCTTAGCCTTGGATTAATAGGAGGCTTGAAAATACTAGTAGACACAGCCAATGAATCTGCTAATCTATTCTTATTTCTTGGAATAAATTGAATGTTAAAAGCTTCTAAAATGTTCTCAATGAAATCCCATACCCTATTTTTGTATGCCCTAAGACTAGGGTTCTTTGTTTGGAAATGATTTTTTATTTGCTTGATAATCAGCTCTAAATCTCCAAAAGCAGAAATTGACTTAACTCCCATCTGTTTAGCTGATTGTAGAGCAATAATCAAGGACTCATATTCTGCCACATTGTTTGTTGCCTTGAACTTTAATTTGAAAGAAAATGGTAATATTACCTCCAGGAACAATTAGACGAAAACTAGCACCTGTTCCTACCTTGGAATAAGCTCCATCAAAGAAGCATTTCCACACTCCTTCAGTTTGCAGCTCTGTAATTACATTCGCTAAAGCAAGCTACTTCTAATTATCTTCAGCCAGCTCTGCATTATCATACATTGTGAAACAAGCAAAGTGATCGTTCTCTTGGCTATATACAGGTGAATTAATTGCTCCATTTATTGTAATTATTTTTACAAATCTATTTTCTCTATACAATCTCCTCTCTTCCCCACCAAAAATTGGTATAACAACATATGTAAAATCCAGTTTCAAAACACCACCCAATTTAACCCCCCAGGACCTAGATAAAAGCATTCCAAATCTATCAGGGATATCTGCTACTACTACATCCATGACCAAGATTCTAGCTAGAATTTGGGCTAGTGACACTAACAGCTCCTTAATAACCCCCAGACATTTGACTTTGTTTGAATCAAAAGAATACAAGTCCCTATAGGGTTTGGGAACTTGTAGATTTAGTTGCTTCATTACTGACAAAGGCATAAGATTGTGTGAAGCTCCTAAATCAAACATACAATTATGTAAGAGGAAGTAATGGACCAATAAGGAAATATAAAAAGGAGGTATTGAAGGGTCTACTTCCTCTACATGTGGACCAAAAGCCGCTACTAGTTTGTCTTCCTGTAGATTTATAGTGTCATTTATACTCTCATTTTCTTTTAAATTAATAAACTCAGCAATCTTCTTTTGATAAGTAGGTGTTTTTTCCAATTCTGTAAGGGGAACTTGTATTCTTTCATTTTCCAACTCCTTAGTAAGACTAAAAAAGTGACCCTGTTTAGCAGTCCTTTCATTCTCATCTTCACCTTTTTTCATGACTGGGATTATTTGAGGAATTGAAACAAGTTGCTCCAAAGAAATTTTTTCAATTTGATCTTGAGAAGACTCACCTTGAAGTACTTATGTCTTGCCATTCTCATTCTGTTGCTTCTTTCTTTTATTCACTTGTTTTGCAGACTGAGATTCTTATGGAGTCGCCTTTGGTGAGGAAGTTGAAACTTGTTGCTCACTTTAATTCTCTTGATTTCTTGACCTCCTCCTCGATCTCAAGTCATATTTCTTATGTAGTTCAACCTACATAAAATTAGAAAATTGCTTCCAATGTTCATCAATTTTATCATGAATGGCATATGTTTCATCATATTCATACTCTTCTTCTTTGATACCAAGTTCATCTTCGTCCACTACATATAATGTAAAAATTTGATCTTTAGGATGCTCTTGTTTTTCAATAGGACGTACCTCTATATATAATGGTGCTTGAATTTGATCTTGATCTTTTCTTTCCCTTTGCAAGATTTGCAAAGGTTATTTTCTGTATTGGGGACTAAAGTTCTTATTATACTATGTTTGCTTCTGAAAATTCTTATTTTCTAACTCTAATCTATTTACCTTATCTGACAAAATTTTAATTACATCACACATATCCTCCAATGCTTGACTTTGAGAGGATTCCATCTTTGTCTTGGATAGGCTGTGTTTCTGGTGCTTTCCCCGCAACCACCAAATTTGCGTCTATTTCTAATGCATCTGTTTGGATCTGATCAAGGGTTGGAGCTCTTCTTTCCCTTAATGTGAATCCAAAATTTGATTCAAAATCCCTGCAAAATTTATTTTTGCACTAGCAAGAGGAGGCTTAATCTCTGATGGGAGACTATTGTACAATTTGTTAAATCTTCTGAAAAATTATACCACAGTTTCATCAGAATTTTTCTTTATGGCATTAAACTCTGTTAATGAATACCCATGGTCTCTTTTTCCTCCCCATCTCTGAATAAAAAAACATTTTATCTCTTCCTAAGAAGGAATAGTATTATTGAGAATTCCTTTAGACCATTTCCTTGCTTTTCCATCCAAGGACTGAACAAAAGTCTTAGAGCAACATCTACATGTTCAATGTCTTTGTTTGCTGCAAAATTGCAAAACAATGACACATGATTCTCTGCAGTTTGTTCATCTTCCCCTGTAAAACGAGGAAGAGTTTGGAGGTAATCCTGTGGCATTTGATTTAATGGTTGTGGGAATTGAAGAGGTGCATATCTATTCATCAAGAATGCAGGTACTGGCATGTTTATTGAACTTTGATTACCAACAGATGTGGAACCTGATTGAGAGGTAAATGGAATGTTCAAAGGAGGTAATGTGGCTATTGGTTGGGGTTGAATGATTATAACAGATAAATGAAAAGTAACAGATTCTAAAGATTGCTCTTGATAGTTAGGTTCTTGAAATGAAGATGATGAAAAATGTGACTCTTTATCAGATGAATGTTCATATGAATTGATGCCTGATGCAAACAATGTAGGAATTGGTGTAATTGGAATCCTAGACCTTCCAACCCTCTTAGAAACCAGCCTTTCAGGATCTAAAAGAGCTTTAAACTTCTATTAAGAAGTGTCTAATCTTGTATGGGGTCTTCTTGAAGCCAAATTAATTGTTTTGATTCAAAACAACCAATATTTCCTCCTCACTGTACAACCAGAGGAAAATATGGAAACCCAGGGAAAAGTCTTCTTGTCTTCTCTCCCCGACAATGACGCCAATTAATGTTGTTCCTTAAGAAACCAATTTCCTGGCTGTAGGGAAATTATGCTTAAGACATTAATAAATATTATTTATTGTCACTTATTTATCACTTAGATATATATGTTGTGCCTTTAAATGAAGGACTTTGAGACTTGGTCTTTAACCCTTAGTACATGCATGACCATAACATCTCAGAATGCCATTTGTTACTAGATATAAATGATGAATGAAGAAAGCTTGAAGGAAAAGTTAAAGATAATATGTTGATCTTTCACAGAAACTATTATCCGTCACTTAGAAGAATTATGAAAATGAGAATTGAATCATAGACAATATGCTGCTTAATACAAAAACTACTATCTGTGACTCTGGGAGAAGTTAAAGATAATATGCTGGTCTTTCACAGAAACTATTATCTATAACTTAGAAAAGAAGGTAGAAACTTGAAGTATAGGAGTGCCCTTTTAAGGAATTTTAACTTTATCTACATAAGCAAATAAAGACCTGCAACTTCATTACTATACTTGAAAGAAGAAAACATAACATGACACATGATAGAGAAGGTTACAAAATTATACCCAACAACTCATGGAAACTTTCGATTCTTTCATTAATCAATGATGATATCATGAATACAGTGGCCTAGTCTCCGAGTTCTCCAAAATCCGAACCTTTTCTTTGCAATTTTTCCTCTTTTTATATGTTGTGGAACAGTTGTTGATTTCTGAAACTGCCCAAATTATTTAACTGCTTATCTAACTATATGAAGTAAAAACCATTAAATTTTTTTACAAAGGGTATAGGACACCTCAAAAACACATGAAATAACAAGAACATAACTGAATTCAGAATAAGACGATAATTGCTTGCTTGCTCCATTAATCTGCTGCTGAGTTCCTCTGTAAATGCCCTAAATGATGTTTAATTCATTTTAGATGTAATGAACTATGTTGACCTATGTAAACCTGGGCTTACGCATGTATCAGGACTTGTGTCTTTTAATGATTTTCGAAGTCAAACTTTTAATCCATAATGGTCACATTCATTTATTGGGACTCAATCAAGCCTTCTACACCTTCAATATCCTTTTATTAACTGAAATATATATATGCCCACTTAAGTCACTCCTTAACATTGGTTATACCATGGTCTTTACCTATAAACCCTTATATCCATGCTAAATTCATTATAAACCATCCATAGTGAACATACTTATAAAGCATGCATAACATACCTTTTCTGCACTTTTAAAAGCCTCTACACAGTTCTGTAGGCAACAGACTTGCTCGATAGATCCCCACCGTAGATTTGCACTTAGTGGATCAGATGGTCTACAAATATTTTGGGTGGGACATAAGCCCGGAGAATACCGGCCTGAAATGGCTGGTTTTCTCTCTCCACCTAGCTGCTACATGTCGAACAATAAGTGGAATCGGGTGAGCTTCATTAAAAACCGCTTACCCCTTTGCATTTGCCCGAAATTCCACCTTTTAGCTTAAAATCTACCTTCTCGTATGCCTGACGGACCTGCTGGGGCTTATAAATCATCATATATACGCTTCGGGTCCGGGATTTCTATTATAATCCTTTATAATAGAAATACATATAAAACTACGTAAACAAAATATATATGAGGGGCTTTTGATATAGCGGACCTACCAGGACTTTACAATAAAACATATATATTTCGGGTCTGGCCCGCAATCGCAAATCTCAATTGGCATAGCCATATACATATATATTAAGTCTTATGCAATATCACGGACCCGATGGGGCTTATAAAACATAACATATATATGTTTCAGGTCTGCCTATCGCAAATCGCAATTGGTGGAACCCTATATATATATATATATATATATATATATATATTTTTTTTTTTTTCGATGTGGTTCACGGGGGCACCGGAGGTGGGCCGCTACGTCCACGTAGAGCTGCACGGCCATCAGGCCTACCCCCGAGGGCGTCGAGGAGATTTGACCCTGTGACCTCTCAAACCGGAGAGTACTATCAGCGGGAACTCGACCATTTGAGCTAACCCTCGGGGGCAATATATATATATGTATGTATGTATATAAGGCGCTCTGTTATACTACGGACCTGCCAGAAATTTACAACATAACATATATATGTTTTGGGTCCAACCATCGCATATCGCAATCGGTGGTACCCAACGTTCATAGTTTTGCGGTGCATCAGACCCGACGAACTTTATAAAGCATAATATATATATTTCAGGTCCGGGCCTTTAACTTTAACACTTGTTTCCTTTGTAAATCCGATATATTTATGCTTTGCGATATATATATATATATATATATATATATAACCATTGGCTTAATCCTTGGCTATACTGGGGCCAATTATTTTATTTTTACTTGTTCGTTTACAAAGAAAACATACCCGATATACCATTATTACTCCTTCCTCTTGTTTTTATCTATTTTTGAAATATTTTCAAGTTCTTGTATGGAAAATGAATACTACAAGCAACAAAAATGCATGTTACAATAGAAGGTAAAAGAGGAAAATGGATAGCTGAGATCCAAGAATATGACATAGACATAAAGCTAACCAAACTAGTGAAAGGATAGGGGTTGGCAAAGATGTTGTTTGAGTCAAACTTTCAGGCCTTGGGAATCAATTTATTAACACATGTAAAGGAAGAAATAAGTAACGAGAATGAAGAAAAATCAAAGCCAGGTATGAAGATCCGATAAAAATTTTTATGCTCAGAATGGTATAAACACATAGTTCATTATTGATGTTTTCTTTCTTGTCCTCAGTCATTTGGTAGAACAAGATATAGAGCATTAAGAATCAAGGCACAACCATATGTGATGTAGTGGGTGGATTGTATTGGAAATATCCTGCTAGAATTTTGCTACCGTGTTTGACAGAAGATGAGTCTACAGAGATAATTAAGGATTATCATGAAAGATTATGTGGTGGCCATTACAGCTGGAAGGTCAATGCACACAAAATTCTCTAGGCAAGATTTTATTGGCCTATCTTATTTGGTGAAATATATAGGTTTATTAAAAGTTGTCAAAAGTGTCAACTTTTCACTGAGAAGAAGAAGTTAGCTCCATTGCCTTTGATCCCAGTCTTCATAAAAGACCCATTCAGACAATGGGGGCTAGACTTCATTGGAGATATTATTCCACCTTCGAGTGGATAGTACAAATGGATTCTTACATCAACTGATTATTTCACCAAGTGGGTAGAAGCTATACCTAATAAAAAGGAAAATGACCAAGTGGTGATGAAGTTTTTAGAAGAAAACATTTTCAGCAGATTTGGGTGCCCTGTTAAAATCATAACTGATAATGCTCAAGTGTTCAGTTCAATTAGGTTTTGTTTCCTTTTGTCAAAAATATAATGTCATTCTATCTCATTCAATAGCTTATCACCCTCAAGGGAATGGATTGGCTGAATCCACCAACAAAACGTTGGTAAAAATTCTAAAAAATACCATTGCAGAGAATCAAAAGGACTGGGATTCAAAATTAAAGTTTGCTCTTTGGGCTGTCCGAGTGACTACAAAAAGATCTACAGGTAAATCACCTTTCGAGATAGTGTATGGAAAGCAAGATTTGTTTCCTGGTCAACGTGTGAAGCCTGTAATTGCAATGATTCAAGAGAAAAATAAGAACCCAATGCTTTAGTGAAAAGGATGCATAAGGTAATGGAGTTGAATGAAATAAAATATAAGGTAAGAGATAATTTAATTATGTATCAATAAAAAATGAAGGGCATTTTTGACAGAAAAGCTAAAGAAATTGATTTTAAAGCTGGAGACTTGGTGCTAAGGTGGGATACCAGGGGAGAAGACAAGGGAAAACATGGCAGATTTGACCCTCTCTGGTACGACCCATTCAGGATTACAGAGGTAGGGGAAAATAATATTTTTTTTCTGGAGAACCTTGATGGAGAGACTTTACAATTTCCTGTCAATGGGTAGTACCTCAAACATTGTTTCTAGTTTTAAGTCATGTACACCTTGCCATTGTAAATATCGGGGTGAATTCATTATACATTTTCCATAGAATTGAATTTTGGCAAGGTAATACATGACTCAATTCCTGAAGTAAAGGCACTAATCTACGGTTCTTAGTGCTTCTATTGAAAAATCACTATCCCCAGGTGGAGCCAGGTGTTGTAGCCTACACTGTCATTTAAATTTTCAATATTATTTCAAATAAAAACATGAAATAGTTTTGAAAATCAAAAGAAAATTTCAAAATTTGATATATTAGTTGCACTAACGGCAACATTGAAGGCGTTATGAAAGTGGGCCTGATCCATCTATTAAATCCCAAGCACGTTCATGAAGCACAATCAAAGGTCGGCAGAGGAGACACGTAAAGTGCTCTGCGGGGGAATAAGGAGCATGAGTTATAATTCATAGCCCAACCCCCGCAGTTGACCCCACACCAACACAACTGACTGAAATCTACGACCCATGATCACTGTGGGGGTTCAACCTTGATCAGCCTCCCGTACACTCTGTAGCCCCACAGTAGGCCACCCAACATCGTTTCGCTCCACCTCACCTCTTCAATGCCATCCTCCCCTCCCATTCATTTCCATCCAGCTCACCCACCATACCCCATCACCTCATCTCTACCACTCCATTAATTCGTTACATTAATTCCATTTTTCTGGCACTCAACAAATTGGAAGAAGCACCAAAGTCAAATATACCATTGTGGAGAAAATGAAAATAATGGATGATAGAGCAGACCAAAAATGCACTAGCAGCGCCATCTCCTCAAGCCACCAATTCAAATAGTGACCAGCAATCACCAGTCATAGTTTAATTCCATTTCATTTCATCTTATCTTATTTCTTGAGGAAAGTGAGGTGTCTTTTACCCTGCAATGTAATATTTTGAAATGAATTTTTACTTTAGGTAGTTAGAAAATAGTTAAGTAGTTTGATAGTGTTGGTAGTTACCAAGTGTCCCATGATGTATAAAAAGAGGGAAAATCAAAGAAGAGGGGTGTTGGGTAAAATTAATTGCTTAATTAACGAATAAAACAACTAATCTCCTAGACATTAATTATCAACTCGAGGAGCGTCTTTTTATTTCAAGGCAATCGAAAAATATATGCATAACAATACCAACAGCTAACACTAGTTCTATATGATTGTGTTCTATATTATCAAACTCATTTAACAATAAATAAAATGTAAGACATGAATAATAAAACTAAAATTAAAAAGAAGAAAGTAAATGACAAGAAAAACAATTATGCTAATCACACAACTTGAATAATTGCTAAATTAAATCACAGCTTGCTGAATTGGAAATTTAATCTATTGCACTCAACATAATTCAAATGCTAATCTAGAGTAGCAAATCAAATGAAATCTAGAAATTGCAAGAAACAACAAATCTGGAAAATGCAGCAAACAACAAATTAGTTAAAAGAAAGGAAATCTACTTTAAGAAATGACAATTAAAATTCAAATAAACAAATACATAACAACATTAATTTACATGTTCAACGCAACACCTTGTCCATGGTAGTGGGCCCAACTGCCCAAGACTCAGTTCTTCCTTGAGAAGTAACTCAGATAAAATTACAAATAATGGATGTAAAACTCAATGGAAAACTTCCTTTATTAAAACATATGAGAGAAATAATTACAGCATAATGAAGCTCTTAGCTTTGCCTCAAATTCAACAATTGTTTATTTCTCATCTCTTAGCTCTGCTCTTCTCCTACATCCTATCTAATAATTGTCCTCTAATTCTCTTCTAATTCTCCTCATATTATCCTCTAGTTCTCTAATTCTCCCCTCCTCCTATTTGATCTCTGTTTTCATTTAAATATACAGAGAGCAAAGGGAAGTTACAAAAAAGATGATTACAAAATGAATTCCATTACAAATTTGGATTATACAAAACAAAGTGATCAGTAAGATCATATCTAAAATATCTTTCCATGAACATTCAGCAGGAACAAATCGACTTTGGTATTGCAACTGGAAGAATTTGGAAAACGGTCGCAACAACAAATCAGAGAAAATCGTCTTCGAAGAACCTTCCGTTTCTCTTAATATACTGAATTATGGAAAACTACACATCACAAAACTAACTCAGTCCATTTTGGACAAAACCCATGTTTTATATTTTCTAGATTCTTCTTCATTTGTCTGAAACACCCAACGCAAAATTGTCACCTTTTACTCCAATGAATTTCTGAGTTAGAATATTTAATTATGAGTTGGAGATCAAATTTGCAATCTGGAAAAGATCTTGGAGGCTAAAATCATGAGTGATATTACAACAAATCTATTTGTAAACCATCATTGCTAAAATCATGCATAATAATCATCAATCTATTAAAAATAAAGGAGAAAAATAATATTTATCCGTAAGAGCATAAATAATTATAAAATGGAATTACATGATAAATTATGTGATAAAGAATGGTAGAAATGGGTGAAATAGGCATAAAAAAGTGATAATAATAATGAAAAATTAGTGGCCCAACATACCCCCAAACTCAGTATGTTGCATGTCTTCATGCAACCCCAAAGCCTCTGTATTAACCAAGCTATAAACAATATTCATCCCAAGTCATGAAAGTGATGGAACAAATGAGTTTTTTGTCTAATAATGAATATTCAATTTTAGCAATGTTGACGAAGGTGTAACAATTTTCACATTGACTTTCAACCATATGTATATGAAGTTGCAGCAAAATATGATATAAGTAATGACAAACTTCATTAACCATTTTTTCAAAAACTACAAACTAGATTTTACTAAAATTTGGCAAGAAGATTTTTACAATATTAATGCTTCTCTAATCCAAAAATCATATCGTTTTGATGCACGTATCATGAGATATAAGCAAAATGGTTGTAGGTGACAGTGCATGATTTCTAAAATTTTACAAACTAATTTAACTTGAAAATTTTTGGGTTTGTGTATTTTAATGATACCTCTTTGCTGTCAAAAAATCACAAGAATTCCGTGCATATATTTAAAGATATACACAAATCAATTTCCGCACTATATAAAAATGAAATTGTATGCATTAAATGAGAAATAAAGTACAAAACATCCATGATGTGTAGAAATTCCTCCCCCAAACTGGAGAATTAGCATGCCCTCATGCAATACTAGAAAACAAATAGAGGTGGTTGTTATAATTGTGGTTGAAATATATGCTTGGTGTAAAACAACATGGAATAAGAGAGGTTTTGAGAATGAATATGGAGATTGATGGATGATAGCATGATTATAATAAATAAATGAATGAAAGTAATACTCTCCCAAACTAAAAGATTATGTCTCTGAAAAATGGGAAGTGGTAAAGATGTGGAATGAATGATGATAAATAATGCGCAATGGATTTTCATGAAATTCTCCTAAATTTTTAATAAATAAAAAACTTATGCTATTTTACCTCAAGGTTTACCTCCGGAAAAATGTGGAATGACATGTATGGACTCGTATTTGTTGAAGCTAATGTAGGCTAAGGTGACGCTGAAAGTGATGCAAAAGGTGGAAACAATGCGAACACATCGTGTCTGAACAATTGTTCGCAAATTGCTCGAGCCTCTTTTGTTAGTTGCAATAGTGTGGGCTTTCTACAAATAGAATTTCCCCCCATCCTTGTTGTTCTCTTGTAAACAATTCACTATTAACAATGTAAACTTTGAAACGGGAACTAATACTGTTACCCGTTTTGTAGAGATAGCAAAAAAGTGACCTGATTTTGAAAAGGGGGGATGCAGAACACACATGTTTTTTTTAGAGCATAGTTTTTGGACTTTAATTTTTTTTTATGTACGTTGCGTTTTAGAATGGTAGTGATCTTCATGCTGATTTTAAAAAGTGGTAATTTTGCATCAGACATTTTTTTTAAAAGACCTATTTTTTGACTTTAAATTTTCTAATGTATGAAATGTAAATAATTATTTTGTAAATTTAATAATTTTTGAAGTGGTCGTTTTCTTCATATTTTCTTGTTTTTATTTTAATTTTAAATTTTTGTAGTAGGGTTTTTATTGTTTTTCATTTTTAAATTAGAAGGTCGATATTTTGAATTTTCGATATTCTACATATTTATATATCCTTAATTAATTTTTCAATCCACATGAAATAATTGTTTCTAAAAAACAATATTTTTTAACAACGAACATAAAAATAACCATTTTTAACATAAATATAACTAAAAAACTACACGTTTTGATATTTTTTTGCTAGAATTAACATGTTAAAATTACAAATTTTATACGAAAATTTAACTAAAAATGGTTAAATAATAGTTTTTTTTATGAATTTCATGTCATAATAATAATAATAATCACTTTTTTTTTTTCAAAAAATAATGATTAACTTAAAAATTAATGCAAAAATCACATATAATGTTATGAAACCAGCTCACAAAAAGATAGAAAAGAGAGATCAACACCTTAGAATTCAGCCTCTTCGAGGGGGCAACCTCTTTTACATTACACAAATGAGCATTTCTTGGATGATACAAATGAAAAGAGCTCCTTTCTATATATAGGAGTCTAAGGTGTCATAACATAATCAGAGCCGACATAACAATAATAATGTAAGGGCACAATAATAACAATAGTGGGCTTTTATATGGCACAATAGTAACAATATGGGCACTACATGGGTACATCAATATAATAAGTGGGTTTTACTAATAACAATAAGGGGTTACACTAGTAGTATAGAGGCTTAACATGCCCCTCTCCTTCAAAAAGCGTTGTCCTCAACGCTTGAGTAGTTCTTGATGCTTCTGTATAAAATTCTTGTCCTCCCATGTGGAATCTTCAGCGGGTAAGTTCTTCCACTTCATGGGATACTCTGAAATTGATTGATTTTGTAGCTTTCGGGTTCTTGTTTTTGTGACTGCTCCAGGTTCCAATATGATTTTTCCTTCCTCTTCAATTTCTGGCAATATTGTTTGAATTGGGATCTTTTGCAACTTTTGAATAAGTGGCCATACTTCTTCGTCCTTCTTCCATTCATCCCTTGCTTCGTTTATCCAATCTGGTTGGATAATAGAAATAGCACAAAACAATGGTTCTACATCCTCATCCTTGAAGAGTCTTCCCATTCTGTAAGGTCGCCATTTTTTAAGTGCATGTAGTATTGCCAACATTTCCTTCTCATAAATAGCTTGCTTGAGATGTAGCAGTAAAAATACCCAATCACCTACATCAAAACATTTTTCACTACGATGTTGATCTACTTCTTGTTTCGTTTGATTTTGCACTGAAGTGGCGTTATCCTTTAAAATTTGGAGAACTTGTTGTTGATGCTCGATGTGATCTTTCTTTGCTTGAACCTTTTTCTTCTTGGTATGTACTTCTATCTCTAGAGTTTGAGGAGTGGTAATTTCTTCCAATCCTTTACAAGATATGGTCAGATTTATTTCTTGATGCTCGATGTGATCTTTCACTTCTTGAACATTTTTCTTCTTGATATGTCCTTCTATCTTGATAGTTTGAGGAGTCGTAATTTCGACCAATGAATTACAAGATACATCAGAGTCAGAGATGGACCCATCTATGGTCACAACATTCATGGAGACATGTATGAAGCTACTACGCGACAGTAAGGTAGCAAAATGGTTACAGGAACTCATTAACAGATGCGCTGGGACCACTCCAGGAGAACTGCGCGTAGCCAAGAAGATTGAAAAACATAAGACAAGAATAGGAAGAGAAATGAGACTAACCGCACAGATTGAAGAATATGAGATGGACCAAGTACTTGCTGATTTAGGATCAAATGAAAATGTTCTGCCAAAGCAGACATGGGAATGAATGGGGAGACCTATGTTGCGATGGTATCCTATTCAACTACAAATGGAAAACCAACAGAAAATAATACCCATGGGGTGATTACACGGAATAACCATGGACATTGAGGGAGTGAGCGCACTAGCAGACTTTGAAGTGATAGAGATTTTTGATGACAACAATCCCTACCTCGCACTCTTAGGAATTGATTGGGCCACTGAAATGAACGAGGTGATTAATCTGAAGAAGCACAAGATGATTTTTGAGAAGAAGTCATCACATGTAGTTATACCCCTGGACCTTGCTAAAGGATCACGTTACATGGAGTCGGTGTGTGACCATGAAAGTGATGATGATTTGGAATGCATCTATAACATAACAGCTCGAAACCAGGACTAGGTGAATCTTACCGCAGACGGGTAGATTTCATGGGAGTGTGAAAGCTCCTGTACTTCAGATTTAGACAAGGAGACAGAGCGATGGTAGAATTTGTTACATGAGGTAACTACGCTTAATTGTAATATGATGATAAGGTCGCTGCATTGCATATCAACAAAAGTAAGAGACCTACCTACTTATGATGGCCTAAGTGAGGTAAACACTTTCTTGAATAAATTTGAAAGGAGGTGCCGGAAAAGCAATGCTTCGAGGCCTTGAATTGGGTAATGCATGCTACGACCGCAAGGTGGTGGGGTACGCACAAAGGGAGCTTTGAAAACTAGTAAAAATGTAGAAGGATGATGTGCACGCGATTTGGGAAGCCTAGGGTGCAATCGATAGACAAGTACAATGGATGGAATGATCTGCACGTGCATCTAGCTAGGTGGGCACAGGCATATTGAAAACAACCTACACAGATGCATATGAGCTCCGCACTGAGAGGTATGGTCAATAAGCATGTGTTGGGGGGAAAATGTGCAAATGGCTCTTCATGTTGGAAATACAATATGTAGGAAGAACAATCGTGCAGAAGGTTCTCCGTGCAGAAGCATTCAACAAGGTATGCAACTCATTGAACAAAGTATGTAATGCGTAGCGAAGTGTTTGGGAGCTGCGCATACCCACAGTATTATGGGCTTATAGGACGACATGCAAGAAATTGATGCGACAGACACCTTTTAGGCTTGTCTATGGAGTAAAGGTTGTAATGCCTATGGAGTAAATCATGCCTAGTCTATGCACAGTGGCGCTCACAGGTATGATGGATCGTGGAGCCCTGGAGGAGAGGCTCGCACAGTTGGAGGAGCTTGAAGAAGAATAGTTTTTGGCTGGATTTCACCAGCAAGTATAGAAGTAGCACGAAAAATCCTGACACGATCAACTTATTAAGTTGCACACCTTTAAGGTGAATGATTTGGTGTTTCTATATGATAATAAGTTTGATCAATTCCCAAGTAAGCTCAGAATGTATTGGCTGGGACTGTATGATATTAAGGAGATCACAGATGGTGGCACAATGTATTTGGTAAAGTTAAATGGAGAAATTTTCCTAGGAAAAGTCAATGGCATCTGTTTGAATGCATACACAGGTGCCCGGACCGTCTGACTAGCCAACAGAATAATAGTCTTAGCACTCTAGGAAAGTGAAAGGAGGCACGAGACTATAAACTACTCTTCCCGGGAGCTACGTGATGTTAGGACTGCGCGTAGTAGTGAAGTGTCATAGGGTCCTCGACGGCACAGGGGTAGCTGCGCTACCGCACGGGTTAGCTGGAAAGTGACTGTTACAGTCACTATTCATGATGTGATACTTGGTTTGAGACCAAATGGAGTGGGCGGCAGGCATTTAAGGTGAACTTTATGGGCTAGATTTGGGAAAATCTGCTACCAAGGGAGCATTAATGGACCCAAAATGGGGGGAACGGTCGAATTTGAATTCAAAAGGTGCTATAAATTGCAGAGGGATACCTAGCAAACAACACTTAGCCATTTTAGAATTAAGTTGTTGCGCGCTCAGAGATTCATGAATCCAGATTTGTTTGATCTTTTGAAGTTGAGGCATTGTTTGAGCACTTACCCAAGCCATTAAGAGAATTATAGAATAATAGTATGGCAACACCTGAGGAAGTCATGGATACCAGAGCAATGACCACTAAAGAGGTTGCGCAGGCGATAACAGTAGGAGAAGCCCTAGAAAGTGTTGTGGTAGTTGAAAAAATCCCTGAATCACCGCGCATGTTGGGACCCAAGAAAGACAAGCCACATATGGTACTAGTGTGCATGTCCCCTAGAAACCCATTGAGAATGAGGCTTACTATGGAAGAAAAAGGGAAGGGTATCAACTTGAAAGCTGATGAGGAGGAGGAAGAATTTCTAGAAATATTGGTAGAAGAGGAGGATGTAGAGATGGAGGTGGAAACCCAAGGTGTAGACTTTGACCAGGCTACCCGCGTATGTTCCTTCGGGGAAGGGGAAAGCAAGGGTGCCCAAGGACCTAGATGAGAGCAAGAGATCTCTGCAGACCCCACTGCTCCCTGATGCCATCATTTCTTATGGAGCACACTTGGGGCGAGTGCCGGTATTAAAATTTGAGGACTGGGATCTCTCGAACCACAAGAAATTCCCACATTTGGCAACTGTGTAGCTCATGCGCTAGAAGAAAAACACACCACTGGGAGTTATGGAGTTGGAGTTGTTGGCATTATGATTCAGGTGTTGTACTTGATGGCAAACGCCTTCAGGTGGTAAATCAAGAAGGACGCAGGAAATTTTGTTTAGCAAGCGCGTCCCCGCAGGTATTCCATACAGAACCCGCGTCTAGGGACGCCGGCCAGCCGTTCAGAAGGTGCGTCCGCCCAGTGCACACATTTCAAGGTAGAGAAAAACTCGTGGGGGCTTCTTGTGTGGTATCTAGCCGACGGTTGCGTGTTTCTCTGGTGTCGGCTCGTGGTATTGTTCCACGCTTTGGGGAGAAGCTTGCCTATATAAAGCAAAGGAGTTCATTTGGATTAGGCATCATCTTGGTTGATCATCTCTTGGTGTGATCTAGTCCATATCTTTAAGGGTAAATCTTCTAATGGACTACGATCTATATGGCGCATAATCAGATCTGTGGATCTGAGTGTTTGGGTTAGTTCTGAAGTCCTCTTATCTTCTATATCTAAAGGGACGCAGTTTCAGTGAAGGGAAAGTGCGCCGGGACGCAGTACAGTAAAGGATCAGGTGCGTCTCTGAAGCGAAGGACGCGGCGCGACTGTGGTATTGGGTGCGTCTCTGAAGCGAAAGACGCGGCGCGATAGTGTTGATGTGTGCGTCGGTCGCAGACAAGCAAAAGGAACAGTGCGTCTGCACGCAGAACAGCATAAGGTATACTGCGTCCAGTCGCAGGCCACAGAAAGAAAATATGCGTCCCTGTCTCAAGATGATCTGTTAACTGTATATTTCTGTTCATAAGGTGTTCTGGGTTGTTTCTGTAATTACTGATCTGATATCTGTAGTAGACTGTATCTGTTGTATACTTGTTGATCATTTTGAAAAGAAGTAGGGGGTTGTAGCTCCCTTCCAGGAGAAGTCTGGAAAACAAGAAAGAGTTGTAGCTCTTTGCAGGTTGCAGCCTGCGTGCTGGTAAAGGACTGCACCAGTACAAAATCATTGTAAAAAGAATTTCTTGAAAGAAGATAGAGACATTATTGCAGCAGGTGGTTTTTCTCCCGCATTGGGTTTCCACCTTACATCTTGTGTTCTTTGGTGTGACTGTCTATTTTCTTTATTCATGCTCATTGTTTTATGGTACTGATATGCGAGAATATTTCAAAAGATCAAATAAGGAAGATTTGGTAAATTGCTAGATAATACTGATTCCCCCCCTCCCCTCAGTATTATTTCCAACAATTGGTATCAGAGCAGGTCCTTCAGAACAGCTTGATCGCTTGAAGGTAGATCGTTCATCATGAGCAACTACGAGAGAGAAGCATCAATCAGGCCACCCGTCTTCGATGGAACAAACTTCAATTATTGGAAGGTAAGAGTTACTGCATATCTTCAATCTCTTGGTACAGAAGTTTGGAACATTGTAGAATCAGGCTATGCCTTTCCTTCAGTTACTCCTACAGATCCAGCTGAGAAAAAGCAGTATGAAACAAATGCAAAAGCAGTCAGCACTCTATTAGGAAGTATATCTCAAACAGAGTTCATGAAGGTCATGCACTTCAAATCAGCAAAAGAGATATGGGACAAAATGATCACTAGCTATGAAGGAGATGAACAGGTAAAAGAAGCTAAACTTCAAACTCTCAGGATTCAATATGAGACTCTCAAGATGTATAATGATGAAAGTGTGGCTAATTATTTTCTTCGAGTAGATGAGATTGTTAATTGTATGAAAAATTTGGGTGAAGAAATAAAAGAGACTATAGTAGTTCAAAAGATTCTAAGATCTTTATCTCCCAAGTTTGAATCTAAAGTATCTGCAGTAGAAGAAAAGGAAAATCTCCGTGTTCTCACTATGTCTCAGCTGCATGGAATTCTAACTGCTTATGAAATGAGAAAGGGAGGTCCATCAGATAGAAGGGAAGCTGCTTTTAAAGCATCAGGCAAAGAAGATCACTATGAAGCATGTCATGTTCCAGAAGAAGAGGAAGAAGAATCAAACTTTGTCAGAAATCTTCAAAGGGGTTCTGGAAGGTTCAGAGGTAAGCTACCTTTCAAATGTTTTGCTTGTGGAAGAGTAGGTCATTATGCTGCAAAATGCTCTTATAAGGATAAAGGAAAGGAACCAGTTAGATGGAACAAGAAACAGGGTACAAATAAGAAAAGCTACTACACCCATGAAGATAGCGATGGCTTATCAAACAGTGATGAAGATGAACAAGGTAACAAATATAGATTGTTAATGGCATTTGAAGATGACAATTATGAGGATGCTATAGATGTGGATAACCTTTATGATGAAATTACTAGACTCAAGAGATGTATAGAAGAAAAGAACATGATTATTGATACTCTACAATTTCAGATTGATGAAAAGGAAAAACATCTTGAAAAATTAGAAGGTGAAATTGTTGGTCTTAGAAAAGAAATTGAGAAAACAAAAACTATTAATCTCAAGTTTGTCAAAGGATCTGAAACGTTGAATGAGATTATCAGTGTGCAGCGATCTCCTCTAAATAAGACAGGTCTGGGCTACAATGGAGAAACTTCTCAAGCTTCCACTTCAAAAAGTTATCTTGATGCCGCAAGAAGAAATGAGCAAGAACACAAGGAAGATCATCAGGTAAAGCAGGGACAAACTTCAAACTATCAGGGGCAATCCAGCTTAAGGGTGAACAAAAGCCACAACCAGCCACAGGTAAAACCTTCTCAATTTGGTTCAAGAATAGATGAAAATAGAAATTACAATCAGTCGGCTGGTAGATTCAATAATCGCAGAAACTTCTTCAATGGACAATGCTTTTCTTGCCATAACTTTGGTCACAAAGCAGCCCAATGTGTTGCGTATAAAACAATCATGACTAGGGAAGCTCAAAAACAAAGAAGCATGACAGGGAATACAAAAAGGACCTATAACAATTTTTCAGCTCTTGAAAATGAAGTTGAATGCTCTATTTGCAATAATTTTGGACATGAAGATGTTGAATGCAGAAGCAGGTTTCCGGAAAGAAAGGTACAAGAACAAAAAAGGGAACAAACCTCAGGCACCAAAACATGGAAAATAAAGGAACCTCAAACAGAAAGATGTGGGATAGCATTCTATGCAGAAGGACAAGAAAATCTATGGTACATTGACAGTGGATGTTCAAAGCACATGACAGGTGATAAAGAAAAACTTGAATCTTATTCTAATTTAGAAAAGGGAAAGAAAGTCTCTTTTGGAAATGATACTCCTGCAACTATAAAAGGAAAAGGTATTGCTCCTTTAAAAGAAGATGTTAAGGCTGGAAATGTTTTGTTTGTTGATGGACTAAAGCATAATCTTCTAAGTGTAAGCCAGATGTGTGATCAAAGAACCGAGGTTATATTCAGATCAAATGGATGTCTTGTTCGTGATCTTGATACAGGTAAAACAGTTCTCAAAGGAAAAAGAACTTCAAATAATCTATACATTTTTGATGAAGAACAACAACAATGCTATTTAAGCAAGGATGAAGAGCACTGGTTATGGCATCGAAGATTAGGACATCTAAGTTTCTCACAAATAAGGAAAGCTTGCAAATATCAGGCAGTTCGCGATCTTCCAGATATCAAAATTCCTGACAACACCATGTGCAGATCATGTCAGTTTGGAAAACAGACTAGAACTAACTTTCCAGAGAAAGAAGGATCAGCCAGTATGCCTCTGGAGCTAGTACATACAGATGTATGTGGACCATTCAGAAAAAGAACACCTAGAGGAGAGGAATACTTGATATTATTTATTGACGATTTCTCCAGGTTTGTTTGGTTGGGACTTATGAAGCACAAAGATGAAGCTTTCGAAAAATTCAAATCCTTCAAAGCCTTGGCTGAAAATGAATCAGGTCACAAGATTAAGTGCCTCAGATCCGACAGAGGTGGAGAATTTACTTCAAATGAATTTTTCGATTTCTGTGATGAACATGGAATAAGGAGAGAATTTTCTACAGCTAGAACTCCTCAGCAAAATGGAGTAGTGGAAAGAATGAACAGAACAGTCCAGCAAATGGCTCGTGCTATGCTTGATGAATCAGGAACTCCTGCAACCTTCTGGGGTGAAGCTGCACATGCGGCAGTTATTATTCTCAACAAGACAAATGTTCGAGTGAACAGCACTCAAACTCCTCATGAGCTCTGGAGTGGTAAAACTCCTTCAGTAAAGCACTTCAAAATCTTTGGGAGCAAATGCTATATCAAAAATACTGAGGAGCAGCTTGGAAAACTTGATCCTAGAGCAGATGAAGGAATTCTTCTTGGCTACTCTCCACATAGCAAAGCATACAAATGCTACAATAAAAGACTTGGCAGAATTGTTGAAAGCATTGATGTAGTGGTTGATGAGAAAGGATACATTCCTAGGCAAATACATCGTGAAGACATTGAAGAAGATGAAAGCTACCCTCAAAGACAGAATGATGAAGAAGAAGAACCGCAAGAACAATTTCAAGACGGACCTCACGAAGAAGCAGAAGAAAGAACAAGAATAGAAGAAAAGACTCCATCCAGATATGTTCAAAAGAACCATCCAGAATCTCAGATCATGGGACAAAAGGAAGCAGGTATACAAACTAGAAGAACAGTTGCAGAAGCTTCAAGTTATTTGGCATTACTCTCCTCTACTGAACCACAAAATGTGAAAGAAGCATGCAAAGATGAATGTTGGGTGAAAGCAATGGATGAAGAACTTGAGCAAATCGAAAAGAACAATACTTGGGAGCTGGTTCCTAGACCAAAGGATAAGAATGTTATCGGAACAAAATGGGTGTTCAAAAATAAATTGAATGAAAATGGAGAAGTAATTAGAAACAAAGCCAGACTTGTTTGTAAAGGGTATGCACAGCAAGAAGGAATAGACTTTGAAGAAACTTTTGCTCCTGTTGCAAGACTTGAGGCCATCCGAATGTTTCTTGCTCTCTCAAGTTGTCAGAACTTCAAAGTATTTCAAATGGATGTGAAATCAGCTTTTCTGAATGGAGACTTGGATGAAGAAGTGTACATTGAACAGCCAGATGGTTTCATTCTTGGAAACGATCCAAATCTTGTATGCCGATTAAAAAAGGCTCTCTATGGTCTCAAACAAGCTCCAAGGGCTTGGTACTACCGGTTGGACAAATATCTTCATCAACAAGGTTTCTCAAAAGGTTCAGCAGATAGCAATCTTTATATAAAAGTTGAAAATGACAAATTACTAATACTTGTTGTGTATGTAGATGACATTATTTTTGGCAGTAATGAAGAAGCTATGAGTCAAAGCTTTGCCTCAGTCATGCAGAAAGAATTTGAGATGTCCTTGCTAGGAGAACTGACATACTTTCTTGGTTTGCAAATCCAACAAAAGAAAGGAGGAATCCTTTTATCTCAAACCAAGTATCTCAAGCAGATTTTGAAGAAATATGGCATGGAAGATGCAAAACCAGTATGTACACCCATGGTCACAGGATGTAGTCTCAGTGCAAATGACGAATCTGCAGCAGTTCATCAACCAACCTACAGATCTATGATTGGAAGTCTACTATATTTGACAGGTACCCGACCAGACATCATGCATGCAGTTGGAATAGTTGGAAGGTTTCAGGCAAATCCAAAGGAGACTCATCTTCAAGCAGTAAAGAGAATCTTCAAATATCTTCAAGGGACTCAAAATTATGGCCTATGGTATCCTAGAGATCCAGATCTCACTCTTCATGCTTATACAGATGCAGATTGGGCCGGAAGCGTGGATGACAGGAAAAGCACAAGTGGTGGTGCATTCTTTATGGGTTCTAGACTGGTATCTTGGTTCAGCAAGAAACAAAGTTCAATTGCCTTGTCTACAGCTGAAGCGGAATATGTTGCGGCTGCATCTTGTTGCACCCAACTTCTTTGGATGATGCAGACTTTGCAGGATTATCAAATCACTTGTACACCTCCTATTCCTATCTTATGTGACAACACAAGTGCAATCAGCATCTCAAAGAATCCGGTTATGCATTCAAAAACCAAGCACATACCAATCAAGTACCATTTTCTCCGGGAACAAGTACTTGAACAGAAGGTCAAGTTGGAGTATGTTCCTTCTAAGGAACAAGTTGCTGATATTTTCACCAAACCGTTGCCCAGGGACACTTTTGAATACCTCAGGCAAAAGCTGGGGGTTGTTGATGCATCATCTCACTGTTGACCATCTTCCTATTGATGGTATAGGCTCAGGGGGAGCACATAATGCATTGTTGGCATTATGGAGAAGGAGATCTTGGAAATAGCTGCAATATGTCTCTGTCTTCTTCATGATGGATTTCTGGTTACAATTCTGGAGAAGCATGAGCATAGGGGGAGCATACCCTTTGCTCTTGATGTCAAAGGGGGAGAATGATGAAGCTGAAAGTTTATGTGGTTGCCATCAAGTCCAAAGGGGGAGTTTGTTGGCATTATGATTCAGGTGTTGTACTTGATGGCAAACGCCTTCAGGTGGTAAATCAAGAAGGACGCAGGAAATTTTGTTTAGCAAGCGCGTCCCCGCAGGTATTCCATACAGAACCTGCGTCTAGGGACGCCGGCCAGCCGTTCAGAAGGTGCGTCCGCCCAGTGCACACATTTCAAGGTAGAGAAAAACTCGTGGGGGCTTCTTGTGTGGTATCTAGCCGACGGTTGCGTGTTTCTCTGGTGTCGGCTCGTGGTATTGTTCCACGCTTTGGGGAGAAGCTTGCCTATATAAAGCAAAGGAGTTCATTTGGATTAGGCATCATCTTGGTTGATCATCTCTTGGTGTGATCTAGTCCATATCTTTAAGGGTAAATCTTCTAATGGACTACGATCTATATGGCGCATAATCAGATCTGTGGATCTGAGTGTTTGGGTTAGTTCTGAAGTCCTCTTATCTTCTATATCTAAAGGGACGCAGTTTCAGTGAAGGGAAAGTGCGCCGGGACGCAGTACAGTAAAGGATCAGGTGCGTCTCTGAAGCGAAGGACGCGGCGCGACTGTGGTATTGGGTGCGTCTCTGAAGCGAAAGACGCGGCGCGATAGTGTTGATGTGTGCGTCGGTCGTAGACAAGCAAAAGGAACAGTGCGTCTGCACGCAGAACAGCATAAGGTATACTGCGTCCAGTCGCAGGCCACAGAAAGAAAATATGCGTCCCTGTCTCAAGATGATCTGTTAACTGTATATTTCTGTTCATAAGGTGTTCTGGGTTGTTTCTGTAATTACTGATCTGATATCTGTAGTAGACTGTATCTGTTGTATACTTGTTGATCATTTTGAAAAGAAGTAGGGGGTTGTAGCTCCCTTCCAGGAGAAGTCTGGAAAACAAGAAAGAGTTGTAGCTCTTTGCAGGTTGCAGCCTGCGTGCTGGTAAAGGACTGCACCAGTACAAAATCATTGTAAAAAGAATTTCTTGAAAGAAGATAGAGACATTATTGCAGCAGGTGGTTTTTCTCCCGCATTGGGTTTCCACCTTACATCTTGTGTTCTTTGGTGTGACTGTCTATTTTCTTTATTCATGCTCATTGTTTTATGGTACTGATATGCGAGAATATTTCAAAAGATCAAATAAGGAAGATTTGGTAAATTGCTAGATAATACTGATTCCCCCCCCCCCCCTCAGTATTATTTCCAACAGGAGTCGCGCCAATGGTTGTGAGGTGTAGAGAAGGAAGGATTGTTAAACTTGCTTTGGGTGATGCATGACTGTCATGCTCCAGTGACTATTTTCTACATCAGGTAGCTGCTCTGCCTAGTGCATGATGGATATTTGTGGCTGGAGGAGCCCATCCCCATCATGGATCATCTGATTCACAGAATTACCTGGCTCCCTTTCAAAGGGGAGGAACTAGCAAATATCTCGAAGGGTAAGAGTGATGATTTCGCCATCGCAAAGGCCATGAAGAAAAAATTCATGCCGGAAAAGAAGAAGAGAGGGTACGTGATTTCCAGCATCAATAACATTGTGGTCAAAGTCGTGATGCAGATATTGGTCAAGAAAGTTATGCGGAAGTGCCACGCGGATGAGGTGCCCGTGCTAGTGGTTGCACTTGCCACACAATGCATAGAAGGGGTCCAGTTTAACTGGGTAGACTACTTGTGCTGAGAGTTCCTTGAGAATTTCCACGAGGCATAGGAGTAGGGGAAGAATTTCCACTATGCATGGCTTCTACTATCCATAGTTCTGGTGGCTTGGGAATTGCCCGAGGACAACCACTTCCCAAAGATTGTGCAGGATCTTCCAGAGGCAGTGAAGTATGCTTCGTTGTGGGCAACCAGAGATGCATAGAGGATTTGAGACAACAAGATATTATGGGTGTTCATGGAGATGAACATCAAAATGGGGATTAATCGCAAGCCGTGGTTATCACCTACTATCTACAACAGTCTGCAGAGCTTCTCAGAGTTCAAGGCAGACTTCCAACATGTGTAGATCAAGGTGCAGAAGGACCCCGCGAACACATGGCATGAGTTACCTTACCTGGCAATGGATGATGTCATATTCGTCATGCTTGAGTTGTGGCCGTCGGAGTGGTGCACTCCAACTAGCTTCGTGGTGGAACTAGAGAAGTCCGATACACAAAGGAAGAAGGAGGAGGTAAAACTAGGGATGGCGTAGTTGGTAGAGAAGCACCAGAATGAAGTAGCAGTAGCCAAGGTATAGGAGGTGCACGATGTTGTGAAGGAAATAGAAGAGTAGCAGAAGGCAGCAGAGAAGGAGCGCGAAGGCCAAAAGTCGCCTTCACTTCAACAGGAAACAGATCCAAAGGAAGGTGGTGTGGACCCTGCTATGAAACCAGCTCAAAAAAAGATAGAAAAGATAGATCAATGCCTTAGAATTTAGCCTCTTCGAGGGGGTAACCTCCTTTGCAGTACACAAATGAACAATTCTTGGATGATTCAAATGACAAAACCTCATTTCTATATGTAGGAGTCTAAGGGGTCACAATATAACCAAGCCGACCTAACAGTAATAATATAAAGGCACAAAAATAACAATAGAGGGATTCTATGGGGCACAATAATAACAATATGGGACAATAGGGGCACAACAATAACAATAAGGGATGCAATGACAGTAGTGATGGGGTAGGGCAAATTTTAAGAACCACCCTAAATTTATATGTATAATAAATGGGCGAATCCCCATGATACATAGGAAAAATGGGAGGTGATTTTATCACTAATATAATATGTATATATATATTTTTTGGCAAATTTCTCACCAGATTATATTATCTTGTAAAGTCATGGTGAATATTTCACTGAATTATAAAATATTGTAAGATCTCAGAAAATCTTTCACTGAATAATAAAACATTGTGAAGTCTTGGCGAATGTTTTGCTAAAGTATGAAACCATATATGATAATAATAAAACATATTCATTAAACTATAATATACTAACATACATGTTTGGAAAAAAGAAACATAATTTTCACTTCCTACAAACAATGTTGCAAGTTTTAGTGGCCATGTTTGTCATGGTAGGAGAGATTAATGCTTTCTTTACCACTTTTGTCAAGCTACCACTTTTCCCAAGCTATCAAATTTCATTCTTATTCCATAGACTCCAACTACGAGATAAAAAAAAAACACACACATCAAGTTTGTTTACCCCAACACACCAACAAGTAGCAAGCCCCAACTATACAATATAATAAAGTAGTAGGTATCCCAAAGGCCTGAAGGGGATCTAATGGAAAGAAGTGACCATTCTCAGAAGCCTTCCAATCAATATATAAATATATAAATGTAGATTTATTATTATTTTAATTGGAAATCTTCAATTAAATAATAAAATTTAATTACGTCTCTCCCAATATAAATTTGTTATTAGCATAATTCAATACATTCATATCATTTTTAACAGTGTTGTAACATGTGCATTAATTTCCTTTTTTGTGCACAATCTTCGCCTTTTAGGACAATATGGTGCAATGACCCAAACCCTATAGATCCTTATGACAAACTAAGAATAACAGAGAATATGAAAGGTTGTACAAACCAACATATTTTTCAAACAACTAATCCAAGATCAGTTCCTTAACTTTTTCATGAAGATATCATATTGAGAATGTTTGAAAAATGGTGGGAAATATGGGCAGTGACTATCTCTCTTCTGCCAGGGCGATGTAGAAAGAGTTGAGATTTCATTGTTTTGATTTTTTTGTTAAATCAGAAAAACCAATATTAATGGAGATATCAGTATTTTTTTACTAAATTTTGTGAAGTGACTAAATGTAGCTTTAACCATTCACCTTAATATTTATTTTACAATATACTTTCTTAAGTCCATTTAATATCTTCATTATCATAAAAACCAACCTATATCCATCTTAACTCCACATTTACCACTCTTAGAGGGATGTAATCTATTTATCCCTCCCAGCACTTGGTAGACCCGGAATTAAGATGGATCTAAGCTGATAGAATTTCCCCCTTAAATAGCCTATGCTCACATGAATACCATGGTATTACCATGGGTCAATACCATGGGTTATCATAAACCTGGAGCTTAAAAACTACTATTAGTAATTTATAAAAATTAATAAAATTAATAATTGATTTTTTTTTTTTTTTAACCAAGTTAAAATGTTTAAGTGACATTAAATTACAAGATCCTTTTTTACTCTTGATCTACCAAGCCTCGAGTGGGATCAAATATTTTTTCACTCTATGTTATTTTTCGTATCACGATATTTGATCCAGAGTAAAGATGGATCTATGCTAGTTTAATTCCCCCCCTTTAAATAGGCTGCATTCCATGTGAATACCATGGGTCAATACCATGTGCCATCTTTGTTTTTGTTAATACTAATATTAGGGTTAATAATGTTTCTTTGCATGGTATTAATAATAATTTGGCCCATGGTATTTGGCCCATAGGCTTCACCTAAATATAATACATTTTTTTGAGTGTTCGTAAATATAAGGTGGCTTATGGAGTCAATATAAAAAATGTTTTTATTTATTTACCACACCTCTCGTTTATTTATATTTTTATTAATTTGCCATACCTCTTTTATAAATATGGTATTTGGACCATATGATTCAATTAAATAAAACCTCCTTTTTGAGCCTTCTTAAATAGAAAGAGGGTTATGGACTAAATATAGAAAGGTTTTATTTATTTACCATACCTCCACTTTATTTATATTTTTATTTATTTACAGGCTTGCGTTTTCATAAATATAAGGTGACATATGGAGTAAATATAAAAAAATGTTTTATTTATTTACCATACCTCTCATTTATTTATATTTTTATTAATTCACCATACCTCTTTTATAAATATGGTATTTGGCCCATAGGATTCACTTAAATGAAACCTCGTTTTTGAGCATTCTTAAATAGAAAGAGGGTTATGGACTAAATATAAAAAGAGGTTTTATTTATTTACCATACCTCTAGTTTATTTGTATTTTTATTTATTTACCATACCTTTGCAGTAAATATAAAAATAGATTTTATTTATTTACCATACCTCCACTATATTTTTATTTTTATTTATAACTATCATAAATACCTTTTCTTGAAAATGAGGGCGAATGGAAGATTGTAACTCCTAATTTCAAGGGCTAAATTTACTTTTTTTACCCTCTCCCTTAAAATAAGGTGGGCTAACCTCCATACCTAATTTTTTTATAAAATAAATTTGAGGCGATTTGTAACAATGTACAATGATACAAAATATTCGCCCAATAAAAATATAAAACCCCTTAATTTAGCCCAAGGGTGAAAATTTGCCCCTAAAAATTTCCATGAATGGGGGAATCACTAGTATTATAGGGACCTAACATGCCCCTCTCCTTCAAAAAAGTGTTTTCCTCAACGCTTGAGTATTTTTGGATGTTTCTATATAAAATTCTCATCCTCCCATGTGGAATATTCAATGGGTAAGTTCTTCCACTTGACGAGATGCTTTGAAATTGATCGATTTCGTCACTGTCGATTTCTTGTTTCTTTGAATGCTTTAGGTTCCAATATGATTTTTCCTTCCTCATCAAGTTTTGGAAATATTGTTTGAACTCGAAGCTTGTAACCTATAACCTTCTTTAAGCATGAAACATGGAAAACTGGGTGCACTCGGGAAGCTGTAGGAAGCTCCAATTTGTATGCCATAGTACCTACCTTTTGCAACACCTTATACGGACCATAATACTTTGGTGATAATTTATTATCCTTATTAGCTTGCTTGAGGGAAATTTGTTTATATGGTTGTAGTCATAGGAATACGCAATCACCTACATCAAAACTTCTTTCACTGTGATGTTGATCTGCCTGCTATTTCATTCTATTCTGCACCAAGATGAGGTTATCCTTTAAGAGTTGGAGAACTTGTTGCTAATGCTTGATGTGGTCTTCCATTGCTTGAACCTTAGAATTTTCTATTAAATATGATGTGATGGATGCTGGATGATATCCATAAAGTGCCATAAATGGGGTCATTTTTGTTGCAGTATGGAAGGAAGTGTTATACCACCATGTAGCCAGAGGCAACCATTTGACCCATTGTGTTCGTTTATCAGATACAAAGCAACAAAGATATCCTTCCAAACATTTGTTTACTATCTCACTTTGCTCATCAGATTGAGGATGATAAGATGAGCTATGATCTAACTAAGTACCAAGACAAGAAAATAATTATGTCTAAAAATTTCCAGTGAAAATGGGAACTTTGTCACTTAGAATAATCTTTGGGTTTCCATGTAGCTTTTGAATTGTTTCCATAAATGCAGTAGAAATTGTACTCACTTTAAATGGATGAGATAATGCACAAAAGTGTGCATACTTGGTAAGTCTGTCAACTACCACCATGATAACACTCTTTCCTTTAGACTTGGGTAAACCTTTGATAAAATCCATTTAAACCTCCCCCCAACGTTGCCTTGGAATGGATAAAGGTTGTAATAGTCCCAAGGTCTTAATTGTTTCAACTTTATTTTTTTGGCAAACCAAACACTCCACCACAAACTTTTGAATATCTGATTTAATACCATCCCAAAAAAAATCCTTCTTAAGCCTATGGTAGGTTTTTAGAAATCCCGAGTGTCCTCCTAAGGGAGAGGTGTGCAATTCCCTAAGAATCTTTTGTTTGAGTTGGGAATTCCTACATAGGTATAACAGTTGCTTGTACCATAACGAATCATTTTTCCAGCTAAATGTATCAGATGTACTAAGATCTTGTTGTATCTTTTGAATGAGTGCCTACACTTCATCGTCATTCTTCCATTCATCCCTTGCTTCGTTTATCCAAACTAGTTGGATAATAGAAATGGCGCAAAGAAATGCTTCCACATTCTCATCCTTTCTTGAGAGTGCATCTGCCACAACATTTTTCTTCCCTTTTCTATAGATGATTTCAAAGTCATAACCCAACATCTTTGTAACCCATTTTTGATGCTCTTCTGAAGATAATATTTGTTCTAAAAAGTATTTAAGACTATCATGATCTGTTTTTACCTTTAAGTGTCTTCCCATTAGGTAGGGTCGCCATTTATTAAGTGCATGTAGTATTGCCAACATTTCCTTCTCATAGGTAGCTTTGTGTAAATACTTTCCTTTGATTGGATGAATTTTGAAAGCAATGGGTCTTTCTTCTTGCATTAAAACAACACCAATTCCATTTCCTGAGGCATCACATTCCACAATAAAGGTTTTGTGAAGTCCGGTGTAGCTAAGATTGGTGCTTGGCACATTGCCTCTTTAATATATTCAAAGGCCTTCGTTGCTTCTGTAGTCCATGAAAATGCATCTTTCTTCAATAATGTTGTTAGAGGTGCTGCTATTATCCCATAATTATTAACAAACTTGTGATAATACCTTTTCAACCTGAGAAATCCTTGTAGATGCTTTATGGATGTGGGGATTTTGCATTTCTTAATGGTTTTAATTTTGCTAGGGTCTACCGTAACACCTTCATGAGATACAATCTGACCCAGATATTCCACCTCTTGTACTCCAAAGAAGTATTTGGAGATTTTTGCATATAATTGTTTCTCCTCCAATAGTTTGAGCACCATGTCAACATGTTGGACATGATCCTTCCAAGACTTGTTGTAGATTAGTATATCATAAAAAAACACTAACACAAATTTTATAAGGAAGGGTTTGAAAATGGAATTCATCAAACCTTGAAATGTAGAAGGTGGATTAGTAAGGCCAAAAGGCATGACCAAAAATTCATAATGACCCTCATGAGTTCTAAATTATGTTTTTGGAATGTCTTTAGTCTGGATTCTGATTTGACGATATCCTAAACGAAGATCCAACTTGGTGAAGTAAATTGATCCATGCAATTCATCCAATAGTTCATCAATGACAGGAATGGGAAATTTATCTTTAATAGTGAGCTTATTGAGCTCCCTATAATCTGGACACATGTGCCATGATCCATCCTTCTTGTGAACCAATACTACTGGAGTAGAGAAAGAACTTTGACTAGGTTGACTTATACCAGCCTCTAGCATTTCTACAACCATACGTTCAATTTCACTCTTTTGGACATAGGGATATCTGTAAGGCCTTATGTTTGGAGGAACACTTCCTAGAATCAAATTAATAGCATGATCATGATCACGAATTAGTGGGATGCTTTTTGGAGTCTCAAATACCTTGGAATGATTTCCCAAGACTTTTTGGACATCTAGAGAAATGGATGATTTCAATGTGGGAAACTCTAGTGAACATACTTGTGCAATTATGCTTCGTTTTTCTTTCTTAGAATTTTTTAATTCTGCTAGAGCTGATTATCTTTCCCAGTTTCCATGCGATACCACTTAATTCAAATTCCTTTCCTTTTGAAGAGAATTTCATAAAAAGTTCTTGGAAATTAAAGCTACTGTACCCAAGGATTGTAGCCATTGGACTCCTAGGACAACATTAGCACCACCCATTGGAATGGAAAGCATTGGACTATTCAATACATATTCCCCCATGGATAGCTTGATATTATGGCACTTTCCAGAGCAGTTTATGGTTCCTCCACTTGCAGCCATCACTTGACACTCTGGTGCTGGATATAGGAAGCAATTCAATTCCTTGTCTATCTTACAATGAATAAAATTATGGGTACTTCTTGAATCAATCAACACTATTACCTTTTTCTTTTTTATATGCCCTTCTATCTTGATAGTTTGAGGAGTGGAAATTCTATCTAATGCATTACAAGATATGGTCAGATTCATTTCTTCTTTTTCCAAGGTTTTTTCTTGGTGTATATCCTCTTATTTTGACATTTCTTGTTCCTTTTCCTCCTCCTTTTCATAATCAATGTAAAATAATTTCTTCTTAGCACACTTATGGCCTTTATTGTCTTTTCTATCACAACTGTAACAAAGCCCTTTTGCTCTTTTTTTCTTCCAATTGTTGTGGTGTCAACCTTGTAGGTTGTCGATGGCTGTAGGTTTTAACCCCATACAAAAATTACCTACATACGAATTCTAAAACACAGAACATAAATAATGTGAGAGCATGACACATAAAACACATATACACAAAGATTTTCCCCTGGATCCCAAAACTGGGACTACAAGCTTGATTTTTCATTATGATCCTTTCAATGTTACAATACATATCTATACATGCCGAAGCATCCAATACCATGGACCAAAAACCATCGCATCCAAAACCATGGATCGAAAACCATTGCGTCCAAAACCATGTGTGGAAAACATGCACAAAACCATAGGTAGGTTTGCCCAGCCTAATAGAGGGTCCAAAACCAAAATTTTCTAGGGCGTTACCCCAGACCCCGTAGAGTGGGGTTACCTACACCCCTCAAATCCCCTATGACTGCCCCCACTATGCAATCGACGCAACAAAGGGGGGGCTCTGCCCCCCTTCTAATCCCTTGGTTAACTACGTGGACTAGTCGTGGAAAGAATATAACACAACCCAACATTCTCCCACTTGTTTTTTTCTTTCCACAGGGGGGAAATAGAGAACTTAATCATTTATCCAGCCCTGCAACACCCATTGTTTCTCTACACCAATAGAACATCTCAGAGCTCAGATTTTTTCAATGCATCTGCAACATTCTTCAAAGTGTCCACCTTTACTAGCAACACCATTTTGTTTTCTATCATATCCCTCACAAAGTGATACTAAACATCAATGTGATTTGTCTTTGAATGATATGCAGGGTTCTTTGCCAAGAAAATTACACTTTGGCTGTCACAGTCTATCCTTATAGCTCCCTATACTAACCCCATACTTGAACACAATCTCTACAACGAAACTGCTTCCTTTCTTGCATGAGTGGTTGCCATGTATTCTGCCTCTGTAGTTGATAGTGCCACTACAGATTGCTTCTTACTCATCCAACTAACTGCACCTCCAAATAGGTTAAACACATACCCACTTATAGATTTTCTCTAATCTAGATCTCCAGCCCAGCCTGTATCAACAAAGCCATGAATATCCAACACTCTGTCCAATCCTGGTCTTCCTTGGTAGCACAAACCATAATCACTAGTGCCATGCAAATACCTGAAAACTCGCTTCACTGTTGTCCAGTTCTCCTTCCCTGGTTTTGACATAAACCTACTCAATACTCCCACTGCATAAGAAATGTCTAGTCTAGTACAGACCATTGCATACCTCAGGTTACCGACTGCACTTGCATATGGAACACAAGACATGTCCTCTTCCTCTTCTTGTGTCTTGGGGCACTGTTCAACATATAACTTTTCACCTACAAGAATAGGAGCCTTCACTGGTTTACTATCCTGCATACTAAACCTCTACAATATTGTCTCAACATACTTCCTCTAGTTTAACCAAAGCTTCCTCTTTGTCCGATCTCTTTTAATTTCCATGCCCAAAATATAGTTTGCAACACCAAGATCTTTCATGTTGAATTTGGAGGACAAATGAGTCTTCAAATCCTGGATAATTTCTTTGTCATTTCCAACCAGCAACATATCATCCACATACAAGACTAGATAAATAACATGGTCACCAATTAATTTAAAATAAACACAGTGATCTGCTTTTCTTTTGGTGAAGCCAAGTCCCCTTATAAATGTATCAATTTTATGATACCACGTCCTTGGTGTCTGTTTTAACCCATAGAGAGACTTCTTTAACTTGCATACTATTTCTTTCTTACCCTTCACCACAAAGCCTTCAGGTTGCTTCATGTAGATCTCCTCTTCCAGATCCCCCTAAAGAAATTTTGTCTTCACATCCATCTGTTCTACCTCAAAATCAAAAGTAGCAACAACAAATAAAAGTAATCTAATAGAAGTTACCTTGGCAACAGGAGAAAAAGTATCACTATTATAGACATTTTTGTGCCTTACAACTCCAAGCATGAAATGTACATAAACCAAGGGCTCCTAAGTCCCTAAAAGTGTTGTTCTAATCCCTAAAGGGACAAGGTCAACAGATTACCGCTTCTCCCAGAAGTTCTCCACCAGAAACTGCTCAGAATTGGTCAAAACAGGATCATTGCAGCTGCTCCACTGGCTAGGTGCATTGCGTCTCACCCAAATGCAGTGAGGGTGCGTTGCATTTCAAAAGTCCCTTCTGTGGGGTGCGATGGGTGAGAAATGACAAATGGCAGTGTCATTCCGCGAGGTGGAGAGGCAATGGAAGCTTCCAGAATCTTCCCCTGTGACACTTGCCTCACTGAATTCGACCAAGGATGAGTAAGAGGCCCTCAGTCTCCAAGTGGAAGCAAGAACTGTCAGAGAGAAGACACTAATCAAATCACAAGCTGACTCATCCTCCTTACATATATCTATATATGGATCCCTCATCCCAGAGATCCAGAGGCTGGAATTTTGCATATTGTAAGGAATTGTTGTTGGTTTCTAGAGACAAACATTAGATTGTTGGGTGATCTAAGCTTTGCTTGAGGTGAAGAGGGGCTTCTTTGCTGGGAGGTTGATGCTGGGTCGGAACCACTGGTTGTAACTCCTCCTGGATCTTTTCTTGTTTATCAATAAAAGATATTTGAGTTTTCCTCCATGCTTTTGTATCATTGATGCTTGTTACATTTGTATGGTCAATTTAAATCTGATCCTAAGTTGTTTATGATCCATTGTATAGTGCTATGCTTCTGTGATCTTACAGGTACTTTGTGAAGCTGGGCGTGCAAGGGAGCAGGTAGCTCGAGACTATCAAAGAAGAGAGGGATCAAATCAAAGGATTAGCGCAAGATAGAGGTTGGTTCTTTCTATTCCTCTCTATCTATAATTCATAAAGGAAATACAAAAGTAGTTTTTCTCTATTTGTTTCTAAGGCAGCTGTCACACCTTAGTGGGATAGAGCAGTTCTATATAGACACTTTTCCCTGTAACAAAATGGCGACTCCGCTGGGGAAACTAATTAGTTTGTTTGTTTATCATTCTTTGTTGTTTGTTTCATAAACTTACAAGTAGCATTCGAACTGCATTTGCCATAACAAATGCAAAGTAGATAACTACTACTTCAATCCATTCACTGGATTTGTTTATGATTTAAATAGCTAATTCACAAACTATCTGATTGCCCTTGTGATAGCTCTTAGATCCTCCTTAGATCTACCCCTGATTGTTGCATTACTGATTGCTTTCTACTCGGCCAAAAACCCAGAACTGAACTGTAAACTGTGACCCAGAACCCGGACAGAGTCTCGTTTCTGGCCCAGCACAGGTACTGTTCAGAGATTCTGAATTTCAGCACACTTCCTGAAGGGACAACTTGCGCTGCATTTCTGATTCCCTGTGTTACAGGTGCGCTGATTAGACTAGCTCTGTGCAGTTGTGGCTTCTGTGGATCATCCTTTCCAGTTCTATTCCTAAATTTTGCTGCCTGTGATTAGTATATGTCTGTCTGAAACTCCTTTTCCTTGCTTTTATTACACCTCCTTTGTACAAAAGAACTGTAGATGTTTTTGTGTGTTTGTTGAGTCGTTTACAATTTTCCTTTGCAAAAGTAGCATAGTCGTGCTGTCGTCCTTTGATTTGAATCTGTCGCAAGTGTCGATTTCAATCATAGGAGAAAGTTTGATTGCTGTTGATGGTCGATTATCCTGTTACTATTGCTTTTGGTCTGAATTTGTAATTTTCTAGTGTCAAAAACAAGTATTCATTTCAAAATCGTAAAGTGTCGTAATCGTCTCTATTTTTTATTTCGAAAAGGAGCTTGTTTATATTTGTCGCTTGAAAAGAAATTCAGATTTGTACATCAACTTTCCTTTTAAGCATCTATATATTAAGAAAGTCGAAAAACAAATACATGCATGTGCATTTGCATATAGACAGTCTGTTTGGCTTGATTTAGGAAAGTGCATTTACAGTGTGCTCTTTGCTCTTTGTGAAAAGATTTTGTCTTTCTTTTCCCTAGTAGCTAGGATTTTCATTGCACAAAAGAGATAAAAAGTTTGTTTATCATCTTTAGATTGCATTTTAGGAATTACATCTACATCTTGTGGTGAACCCAAAAGGCAAACTTCATAAACAAGATCAACTTAAAATAAATTCAATGAATCTAACAACGCTTTGGAACTTAACGCACAACATTTAGAGGTCTAGGCTAGAGACGTATTCCGGTGTCGTAAAGCCTGGTAACTGTTGCTCTCACTGATGGTTGGGTGATTCCTCCACTTTGAGACGATAAGTGCCAGTACAAACTTGTGCTCCCACGTACCATTGAGTATATTTTGGGAGACCCCTATAGGCTTAAATCCTTTATCCATAGGAAGCTGTGTCTGCCGCCCTATCGATCACAATGTACTGAACACAGCATTCGGGAAGATTGACTGTCGTACCGTAAAAAGTATTCTGTAGTTTTGCGATTGGTTTGGTACTCCCTCTACCTAGACTTCCAGAGTAGTCCCTTTTGTTCCTTTTCAGACTCCTTAACAGAAAAGGTCCATCTGAGCACTTGTCACTTCAGGCTCATTAAAAATCGAAGGCGACTAGAGTCATCTTTTATTTTTTCTTGACTCTTAAAAACTGAAAAAACAAGTTGTGTCAAAGCGTCTAAAATTTATTTTAAACGAAATATTCATTACCCTTTCCTGCGTTGATCTTGAGTTGAGAAAATGGAGTCCACCAACCAAGGAATTCCCCTTGGAGGAAATCCTAGTCCCTTCTCCTCTTGGGGAGATGTTGGTGCACCCCATATGGCCACATTGTCACTTCCAGGACTGACAATTGGTTTTCCTGTATGGCTCTTCTCAACCTATGTCATTCAGAACACCACAATTCCTGAAAAGTCGAATCAGCAAATAGATGAGTCCAGAGTTACCCACCAACCTTCTACTTCCTCTAATTCTTCCTCTCCTCCTTCCTCTTCGCTTGATGGGGCTGGTAAAGCCAAAAGTCAAGTACCTAAGGAGAAGAAGGAAAAGAAGAAGAAAGAGAAGAAGAAGAAGGAGCCAAAAGCGAATGGGGGCAAACGAGTGTCGTCTAACGAAAATCCACACACTGTACTGACCAGGCCTAAATCACCATGTGTCATTTGAAAGGGAGACCACTATCACATTGATTGTCGTTGCATCCCTCGGATCTTAAGGGACTGGTCTCCTCGTTTGCACAACCCGGTGTCGTCAACCTCTGATGATCATGTTGAAAACACACCGTCAACTAGTGAAAGTGAAGCCCCAGGACAAAAAGGAAAATATAGATTTCCTTGTAAACTGTGCAAAGGCGATCATGCCGTCCACCATTTTCCCTTCTTAGACGAAGCTAAAAGAGTTTTGGATGATCGTCCGGTTTCACCGTTACAACTTGCTCCTGGATATAAAAAACTCTTGCCGAGTCCGTCACTAGTTGAAAATCCGGCTAACCCGCTCAGGTGGTCGGCCGAAGCATATGTCATTGAAGATGAACCATCTGAATCCATACCAGGTCGAGGTGGCAGTTACCCGGTCTTGCCTTCAGAGGTTCCATCTTCAGATGATACAGTCACTGAAGAGAACAAGGATGACACCGTCCAAATTCTTTTCATAAGCACAGACTCCAACGAACATGGGGGCAATTTACCCATTCCTTTACCGCAGGAAGGAAGTTTGTCAGAGTCATACCCGGCCGTCTATTCAGTCCCACCTCCAAGCAACCTAGTTGTCTCCTTTGACTGGAATCAACTAGGCAGACCCCGTTTACCGGCCAGTATACCATTCCGGATTATTGTTCAAATATATAGAATGGTTATGGCTGGTACCATCATAGATGAGGGGGCTTCTGTGAGTATCCTTTCCTCAACTGCTTGGAAAGCGCTTGGTTCACCATCACTTTTGCCTGAGATGAGAAATCTGACAAGATTTGATAAAGGAACCAGTCGACCGTTAGGGATCCTTCCCGATGCGCCCATAACATTGAGAGGGAAAATCGTTCACATGAACGTAATGATAGTTCAAGGACCCCTGGATTATAACCTACTCCTTGGACGAGACTATATTTATTGCATGAGAGCCATTATCTCATCACTCTTTAGAGTGATGTGTTTTCTGCATGAAGGAAGAGTGGTCAAGTTCGTGGACCAGCTTTCATTTCCCGGATCACGCATAGCAAATAGTCATATACCATCCCTAAATGGTATTTTCACGCAAGAAATGTCTCAATCCCCAATCCGTCCACCTGATGAGCGCGAGTGATTCGGGGGGACATGACTGAAACCTATGGGGCATGCACCCTGTTCTGCTTCGGCAGGAAAACTTCGGGTATAGGGTAGGTTTCCGCGGGAGAATATGACTAGTCTGTACCCCCGTCCGTGATTGGAAGAGGGGGTTATTCTGGAACAAGATTCTCTTGTCAAAGTTATGTGAGTTGGTGGGCATCGCCGCTCACCTTTGTTTATTTCGGTAGACATCGCCGGAGAAGTGTTTTGTTTACGAGCTAAATAGAACAATCTTTGGGTAGCCTGAAAGAGGTATACCTTTCCTGATAAAACAAATGTTTTGTCAGCTCGAATAGAAGGTGACCTTGAAACTCTATTTTATACCTGGGGGCATGCAAACCTTTTGGAGTGCAAGCGAAGAGCGGCTATTTATTTTTTAAATTTTTAGGACCTCTAACCCTTTAAACTCGTAGGATTGGTCGTTTCCTAACTTGCATAAAGAAAGGATGTGGGGCAAATCTCTAAAATTTGCCGTTTTTATATGAGACATTCTTATCACAAGACTGGATTAATCGAGCAGTTTTAGCACATAGTTCAAGCTCGTTAAAAAATAAACATAAGACACGAGCAAATGTTTCCACCCGCGTTTAAGCTCATTAAAAAATTAACTATTCCCCGGTAAATAACCATCGTGAATGTAGTACTTCAGCCATTAAAGCCTTGGTCGTGTTTGCACCGTCACCTCCACTTTTTCGTTGGCCGATCATTCACCTCCATTTGATTATTTACCCATTTTGAGGAACAGCTGTGAAGAGTGATTTCACTAGCCATCCTTGTGACACTGTCGTGATTGGAAAATTCCAAACCTTACCTGGAATCAGCTGTTACCCGTTTTATCACTCGTTCCTCAAAAGACGAGTCTTCTTTAAGCTCTTTTCAACTGACTCGTAAAATATGAAAAGATTGTCGAGCCATTGGCCTCTCCAGCTCGTTAAAGGGACAGGAAGTGCTATCCCTCCTCTAGATTTTAATCTTTTTGGACCTGAGGGATTATTACACAAAAAGATCGAGTGCTTGTTTTGTTCGGCTCGTTAAAACTATCGAAAATTCATCCCTTCTGTATTGTTTTATAATTTTTCGGACTTAAGGGATTAGATGACGAAAAAGGAATTTTGGAGTTACCTTTACGTTCCTTTTCAGACTCTCTAAAATTGAAAAGGACCGAGTTATCTTTGTCGTTAAACTCGTTAAAAAGATTAATAGCGACAAACTTGTCTTTAGACGAGAATGAGTTTCACTATCGCTAGGCTCGTTAAAACATAGCGATGGGTTTGCCCGAAGGGAAAATTATAGAACAAGCATATGTTATCCTCCTCAAGCTTGACAAAAATAAAGAGGTACTGGTCAGCAATGACTGGGGAAAAATTGGGAAGAAAACTCAAAGAAACTTTGTTGGTAGCAAGTCGCTCTTGAACATGACACTTCCACTCCATGTCCGAGTCGGGTTGGGTTGTTTCATTCACCGGTCACATCACCATGGTCACGCCATACCATCTGTAGAGCTGTAACTAGGGTCCCTCACACCGCTAATTATCCTACATTAATAAGTCAATCCGGGAATGTTTTGTTCTTGCAAGGAGTAGCTCAATCCGAGGCTATTTGTCCGAGTAATGTTCGGTAGTACAGTGTTCTAATGATTTGAAAGGAAACAGATGCTAGGCTGTAACTAAACTAACCCAAAAGATAGAATCACACAAAGCGGTTGATCAGTCAAGGGTGCGGAAGCAATAGCCCATCCCTTTAGAAACTGATAAAGAAAGGAAATCAGAGCATGGACTTATAGGTCTGGGGCTAAGCAGCGTCTTGCTGAGGCTCACTACAGCCTTAGGCCTGCTCTCACACTAAGAACAACAAAGGCAGGTAAATCAAGCAGCGGAAAGTAAAATGGAACAACAATCTGGAAATGGAACAGCAGTAAAGAAATGGAACAGCAGTAAAGAAATGGAACAATAGTAAAGAAATGGAACAGCAGTAATAAATGGAACAGCAATAATGGAACAACAGTAATAAATGGAACAACAATCCTCAACCGTATGTACACGTTCTATATTACTATAGTAATCTGAGAGTAATGGATGATATGACTATGTTTCTGAACGAAGTAATATTGCTTTCAAGTCTTACAAATACTATTTCACATGGATCTGACAACAATAACATTCATACCAACATTCCGCTACAGAAATAGCTGAGAGATGCAATTCAAATAGATCCACTTATACAATGCAGAGACATGAGATAAAGAACTCATTCAGATATCAGTTGTAATGAAGCATAGTCTATCACATAAAAGATGTATCAGATTACTTAAATAATGAAAATAAACAAACCACACACAAATCGCAGTATAATAATACAAAAGCAAGTGTCCTTCGGAGCTGGGCCCTTGGCTGCCAATGGAACACTGCCTGAAGTTACTCCAGATGCAGAGACGAAATGAACACCAAGTCTTTTATATTAATCGCATCAACAAAAGTATAACAAAGTCAGGTCTCAATGAGACTCAATGATCACAGTTGATTCTGAAACTTAGAATTACAAAAACAGTCGTCCCACGCTCAATGGTGTGGTGCCTCTATATAACAGAAATGACGGAGGTATCTAGATAATCAAAAGATAAGTTAAAGCAGCGATCCCTCAGGATCAAAGATCCTGAGGGATTCGCTAATCGTTCGATTCTTCTCTTTCCCTTCTTGCGTTCTCCGTCTCAGTATCCTGCATTCTTTCTCTGGGCTATTCAGCTCTAATTTTACTTGATCTTGTCCGCATCCGGTTCCCCGTTGGAGGGACAGTAGTTATTTTCCCTTTGCTTCTTGTTTTCAATCGCCGATCCTTTGTTCCCATGTCTTCCTACATAGAAAACGTCAATCATTAGCACTTGAGCTTCCTTTATCGATTGTTTCACATTTTATCAAAACCCTTTATCTTCTTTGAACTCATAATGCAGAAAAGGTTACAATTATTATCGAAAAACCACTAGATTGCTAGTCAAAAGCATACCTTCCAGGTGCTCCACACACCCCCCTGCTTACCCTGTTTCATGGCCTCATGAAAACATTGTAGTTAAGATGCAAGGCGGTGAGAGAATAGGCCGGAGAAGGGATCTCGTGAGGAGGCCGGCAACCGTGATGAGCAACTAGATAGTCAAAGAACTGATCTATTTGATCTGGAGGCATCTCATATAAGGCCTGATATCCGGGTGCAGGGTGCCAAATAATTGGACTGCGAAATCGATACCCTAACCAGGATGGCCCTGCTTGCAGAATCTGTTCCCCATAAAGGTTCAATCGGCTGGCAGCCAACTCAAAATTCTCATATTTGAATGGTTCCCTGAGTTGGATGCTTGGACTAGAGGTCCGGTATCGAAATTTTGCAGCATCGAGGGCAAGATCTTTAATAGTCAGGAAATATTCCAGACCATTTTAGATCAAGTCTTCGTGCATGGGTCCTATTATCTCAATGACACCTGGGGTCCTTATAAGACTCCTATGCTTTCTCCATAGCGTCACTGGGTCTCTAGGTTCAGCTCGTATCCACAAGTCTAGGCTATTTTCTTGTCTCTGAAAGGTGTTATAAGCTCTGATCCATTTCACCTGATTAACCCCAAATGAGATGAAGGCTTGGAATTGTATATCGCCAACAAAAGGGCTAGGATTTAAATCAGTTTCCTGGTCTAGCACAAGATTGTGCAGGTAAAACTCGCATAATAACCTTTGAACTTTAACTCCATAGTGCTTGCAGCAGTCTATAAAATCGTTAACAGTGTTGATATGGATAGGTGCTCCTACCCTAACGGCTTTTACTTTTAATCTCAGATATCGTTCAAGCAAAAATAAAGCATAATTTTTAGCAGGGGCCCTACAAGTCAAAACGTCATTATATAAGGAACACACGGTGTCCATCTGCTTAACAACACTATCTAATCGACGAGTTACCTTAGCAACCTTTTCCTGCTCCTTCTGCCATCCTTCAAAGGCCTGGCTCTCAGACTGACTGATGTCTCGAAGTTGTTGTTGGAGCTCTTCGTATCTTTCCTTGGGGACTGTCTGTTCTCGCAACTGCTCGGCTTCCTGCTGGGCTTCCTTCATCATTTTATGCAAGGTTCTGGGTTTTGGGTCCTTCTTCCACACAGCCGTAGAGGCTGGAAGTTTAACCAGGACCTTCCTATTACGTTGCTTGGAGTTTAGGACCCGAATTACGCCCGAGGGTGGTGCTTCTGTTTGGACTTCTTTGCTTTCTGTTTCCTTCTTAATGCGAACGAAGGGTTGCTGTGGTCTTCCTGCCATCGGAGCCTCTTGCTGTTCCATTGGAATATCCATTCGTTCTTCAGGGCCAGATGGAACAACAGTCTGTCCCTCCGCGCTATTTGGAACAGCAGTTTGTTCCTCCATGTCATTTGGAACAACACCCTGTTCCTCGTTATTAGTTGGAACAACAGACTGTTCCTCGGCAGTAGGTCTCCTGATGGGGTTTCGTCCATCAAAGCGAATTCTTGTCCTCGGGGTTCTTGCTACCGTGGTCCTCCTCTTTTTCCCTGCAGTCTTTTGTATTCTCAGACTGGCTTTCAGCATTCGAATTTGCTGCCGGAGTCTGGCTATAGTGCCCAGCAACCTCTGCTGCTTCTTTCTTAATTTCTTAATTTCCCTTGTCTCGGCAGAGGGTTTGGTTCTCAAGCTTGCTTCTTCTTTATCTGTGATATCTTCCGGCATCCTGGGGACAGACTGTCCCAGATTGTTATCTTCCATTTCATTATCATAACCAGGCAGGTTTTCTTCCCCTGCCTCTTCTGCATGCATTTCCTCGGGTAATTCTTCTTCTGTGGGGCCGTCAGGGACACCTCCTGTGCTGGAAGCCTGGCCATATTCTCCCATATTGGCCAGAACTGCTGCCAATTCCTCCTCACCTGGAGGGTCTTGCAACGGGCTACCCCCTGGCTGTGCAATTTCTTCTTCCTGATTGCCCTGTCTGGTGGCCTCTTCTCCCTCAGAGTGTTCATGTCCTTTTTCAATTTCTCCTTCCAGCTAGTCAGTCTCGGCCTCTGATTGCTCAGTATTTCCTTTGGAGGGTCCTCCCTCTGATTCTGGAGGTTCATCCGCAATTTCAATTGGCTGGGCTGTTGTTCCCTGAATTCTTTCCAACCTTCCTCGTATCCGGGCCAGCCGAGCTGACTTCCTTGGCCTCTCAGGTTGGTCGGGTGTACCAGCAGGTTCTGTGGATTTCTCTGGTTGTTCTGGCGTATCGGGAGGTTGTTTCCGTTTTGAAGCGGCATGTCTTTCTGCTGCTGACTTCTTGCGTTTCTCTAATCGTTCCGGTGTGCTAGAGGACTGTTCAGGTTTTGGGGGTGGTGCAGCCGATCCTCCTTCGACTATTGCGACCAGTTCCTCCCAAGTGCTTTGCTGTTGAGTGAGACCGTGGCTCACTATCAACCGAATCAGCCCATGGTGGCTAACGACTGTATCTATGTGCTGGGCCTTTTTCAGGCTTTGGGCCGCGCCATGTAGTAATGAATTTAAGAGTGCAGGGAGATTTACAGAACATTTTCCTTTTAAAACAGCTAAGAGTTTCAGGTGACGAGGTCTTACCACGTCTTTTCTCCCTTTGCAGGTGATATAGCTTTGTACTGTCTTCGCTAGCTCGGTCCAGGGTTCCCCTAATGTTGCCGGCAGAACTCCTTTCCCTTTGACTGTCAAGCTTTGGCCTTCGTCTTGGAAAATTTCCATAGCTTTTTGTAATCTTTCCTTCTTCGGCGTCCATATGGGTCCAGCAGCTGGTAATCCTGAGACTTCCGCGATGATATCCTCTGTAACCTCTATCCTCTTTCCTCCTACTACGGAGTAGTTTTCCTGCAAATTTTGCAGGAATTCCAACGCTACTGCTTTGTTTGATTCTTGCAGGCCGTTGAAGTAATTCAACCATCCTGCATTTTCCAGGATTTTACGAGTGGCAGCGGAAACTGTTAGCTTGTGAGGTTCACTCCAGACTGTCTTTCCGCCCATAATTCAACTCAGAAATGGAACAACAACTGTTTGCGGTATTTGCGACGCAGAGAGGATGATCGATGCCAATTTTGGAAAGGATCACACAGGGCATGCAACAAAAAGAAAAGATCGTGGATGGCAGTCTCCGTGGGATGGAAGCATCATACCGTTCAATCATGCCATTCCTTTGTACATTATTTTTCCCGAATGGTATGCAGCCACGTAGTCCATGGAGTAATGAGGTTACTTCCCCCCCCCCCCCCGTGATCTGATAAGCTGCCCACAGCCGTCAAAGAGAGGAGCAGCAGCCAGTCGGGAGTGCAATCATCAAGTACATCATATGAAATTATGCCATGTTGTAAAAAAACAACAAAATGCCGAAACCGAGGCAAAAAGGTGGATCGCGTTTTATATAAGCCTGCGTGATATAATGAGGAACCAGGCAATTGGACGTCTGTCAACTGTACGAAGTCTCCAGTAGTCATTGTCAGTTCTGTTGCCATGATCAGTGGTAATATTCATGCGATAGATATATCGGGGTGTGACATATGATACATGCAAAGGATATAAGAGACAGAAAGATTTAATATCATACCTGTTGGTGTAAATATTACGACTTCGATGCCATTAACAGAGCTCTGCTGCCAACAGGTGTTCATAACCTTGGCAGAGTTGTTTATCTCACCCTCCGGAACCATGATCCTTTGTGTATATTCTGAAGAGTGCTTTGTCAAAATGCAGGCCATTATGCTGGCTTGGTGACCAGATAGCCATAATGCCATTCACAAGGTAGGCGCGAAACGTGGTCAGGTTGGCTCGCGATGAGACCTCCTGTTCCAAGCTTTGCTTGTTAATTTACCTTTGGACCATATCCCTGGTGTGGTGGCCATTATGGGAATGCCACTTCGCTTCCACCCTTATGATCATGGTAGGCCGGCTCTGAATGAGACCCCCTATCCTGCATTTGAAAACTTTCATATTTTGTTTTTTTGTTTTCTTTTGTAGAGCACCTCTCTTGTTTATTCTCACATCAGGGTGGTTCCGCACTCCTTAAGAGCGGGGAATGGTGGAAGAAGTCTTACGATCCCAACAGATAGATATAAATCGTTCGTTCTTACTCCCAAGTAGTGATCAAAAAAAATATTTTTAGGGAAATCGTCATGATAAAGATTACCAATAACAATGGTACCGGTAAATGAAAATGACAGCGAAGATGAAAAGTTCACGTCCCTCCTCTTGTCCTTTTATACATATTGGCTTCATAATGATAGCGATTTATGATGTGCTGATTTCGGTATCTCATGGTTTATGTTCACCGCATAAGTTCATTGCTGTATCTAAAAGATTGAGGAGACCATGGTCGCAAAGCATCCTCCATAAGGGCGAAAACATGTCAATGGCATTCCTGAGAGAAGAATTCATTCGTAGGATACCATTTCTTTGAGAGGAACAACTGAAAATCGTAAATGCTATTCCTTTTGAGAAAGGAACAGCAAAGACACTCAAATGCTGTTCCTTTTGACAAGGAACAGCAGACGCACTCAAGTGTTGTTCCTTTTCGCAAAGGAACAGCAGGAACACACAAGTGCAGTTCCTTTTCGCAAAGGAACAACAAAACACACAAGTGCTGTTCCTTTTTGCAAAGGAACAGCAAAACACACAAGTGCTGTTCCTTTTCGCAAAGGAACAGCAAAACGCACAAGTGCTGTTCCTTTTCGCAAAGGAACAGCAAAACGCACAAGTGCTGTTCCTTTTCGCAAAGGAATAGCAAAACACACAAGTGCTGTTCCTTTTTGCAAAGGAACAGCAAAACACACAAGTGTTGTTCCTTTTCACAAAGGAACAGCAAAAACACACAGGTGTTGTTCCTTTTCGCAAAGGAACAACAAAAAGCACACAAGTGTTGTTCCTTTTTGCAAAGGAACAGAAAAAAGCACACAAGTGCTGTTCCTTTTTGCAAAGGAACAGCAAAAAGCAAAAGTGTTGTTCCTTTTCACAAAGGAACAGCAAAAAGCAAAAGTGTTGTTCCTTTTCACAAAGGAACAACAAAAACACTCAAAAGCTGTTCCTTTTGAAAAGGAACAGCAAAATCCCACAAGTGCTGTTCCTTTTCGCAAAGGAACAGCAAAAACACTTGGAATACAAGTAAAAAAAAATCAAGGAAACATATATACAAGATGTTATGTACAAGTTATGAAATGAATTTCTTAAGCTATAGGTGAGGAAGATTTCGCTTCCTCTCCTAAAATTTCCATGTCAGTATCTTGTCGCAGCTGTTGACAGAAGGATTCCCGAGTGAGTGGCTTTCGATAAAGGCGAACTCGGTGGCCATTTACTTTGAATGCATATCCAGAACCGTCAATTGTGACCAGGGTAAGCGTCCCATTATCGTGTACCTTTTGGATTTCGTATGGTCCTAGCCATCGAGTCTGGAGTTTCCCCGGGAAATCCTGAAACCGAGAGTCGTATAACAGAGCCCAGTCTCCTTCATGAAAGACTTTATTCTTGATAAGTGCATCGTGCCATTTAGCTCGCTGCTGTTGAATCAATGCTGTATTTTGTAAGGCAGAGAGCCTGGTTTCGTCCAATTCATTAATCCACTGTAATCGATTAATTTGTGCCTCACTCAGATCTAGGCCGACTTCCTGTGCAGTTCGTAGCGTTCGGATTTCGAATTCTATGGGGAAAATCGGCTCCTTTCCAAACACTAATTGATAAGGTGAATAGCCTGTAGTACTTCTCCATGTGGTTCTGTAGGCCCACAGTGCCTCAGGTAGCCGAGTGGCCCAATCTCGCCGATGTGATGCAATGGTCTTTGTTAAGATTGATTCTATTACCTTATTACTACTTTCTACTTGCCCATTTGCCTGCGGATGGTATGGGGTAGTGATCTTATGTTGGACATGGTAATTGTTAAGTGTTGCAGCTAATTTATTTCCAACAAATTGTGGTCCACCATCGGTGATTAATTCTCTCGGAAGTCCGTAACGTACAAACAAATGGAACAAGAATTGTATCACAGAGTCTTCTGTAGCCCTAGGTAATGATTCGGCCTCGACCCATTTAGTAACGTAGTTTGTCGCCACCAGGATGTATGCCCTCTGATTTGATGATGGATTGATGGGCCCAACGAAGTCCAGAGCCCATCGTTCAAATGGCTCAATGACCAATTGTGGTCTCAGAGGCATTTCATCGGCTTGGCCAGGTTTTCCTGCTCGCTGGCAGCTGTCATAGGCTTGTGCAAATTTTTTCGCATCCTTGAAAATTGTAGGCCAATAGTATCCGGTCTGCAATACTTTATGTGCTGTTCTTTTTTCAGCGAAATGTCCCCCGCATGGCCCGTCATGGCAAGCTTTCAGAATGTCGAAGATTTCGTCTTCTCGAATACACCTTCTGATTTGCATGTCTGCCCTTGTATGGAACAAATGGCCTCCAATCCATGAAAACCGAGTGCTCTTCTGAACAATCTGCTTGCGTTCCTGAGGGGTTAAGTGTTTTGGTAGCTTACCGACTGTGAGGTAATTGGCGACATCAGCATACCAGGGTGTTCGAACTGCAACAGCAAACAGGTGTTCGTCAGGAAATTGATCTTCCACTGCTACTGTTTCAATTGCTTTCGGTATTCGTGAGAGTAAATCAGCTACAGGGTTCTCCTTGCCAGGTCGATCCTTGATTGTGATGTCGAACTCCTGCAATAAGATCAACCACCTGGTTACTCTAGCATTCGTAACAGGTTTATTTGCCAAATATTTGATTGCAGAATGATCTGTATATAACACAACAGGATAGCCTGTAATATAATGTCTAAATTTGTTAACAGCATGTATTACAGCCAGGAATTCCTTTTCAGTAACAGTATAATTGAGTTCGACAGAGGATAAATTTTTGCTGATATAGTAAATAGCATATGGCTTCTTATCCTCTTCTTGCCCCAGGACTGCACCAATTGCTGTGTCCGAGGCATCAGATGAGATTTGAAATGGCAAATTCCAGTTGGGTCCTCGAAGGACTGGAGCTGTTGACAACAGGTTTTTCAATTCCTTAAAAGCCTGGTCGCATTTTTCTGTCCACAAGAAATCAACATTGCCAGTTAAAGCATATAGAGGTGCAGCAATACGTGAGTAATGTTCTATAAATCGTCTGTAATACCCAGAAAATCCAAGGAAACTGCGTACCTCTGTTTGAGTAGTGGGAGTAGGAATAAGCAAAAGAATCTGAATTTTAGCAGGGTCTACCTGGATGCCAGCTGCTGAGATGTAGTGCCCTAGAATGAGCCCTTCTGTCATCATCATGTAACATTTTTCGTGGCTCAGGAAAAGTCTGGTAGCGATACAACGTTGTAGGACTTTTTCCAGGGTATCCAGAGCTGGGTCGAAATCATCTCCATATGGTGTAAAGTCATCCATGTACACCTCAAGTCCGTCGTTTATTAGGTCTGCAAAGATGCTGAGAACAGCCCTTTGGAATGTAGCAGGGGCATTGCATAGGCCGAAGGGTAGTACTCGATAGGCAAACGTTCCCCAAGGGCAAGTAAAGGTAGTTTTATCCTGGTCTTCAGGGGCAATTTGGATTTGGTTATATCCGCTGAAGCCGTCCAGGAAAGAAAAAAATTTCTTCCCTGCCAGAGTGTCCAATACTTGATCTATAAATGGGAGGGGAAAGTGATCCTTCTGTGTGGCCTTATTTAACTCCCTGTAATCCACGTAAATCCTCCATTTCCCATTTTTCTTGGGTACCACCACCAGGGGAGAGACCCACTTACTGTCAGAGATGGGGTAAATAAAATTAACATCTAAAAGTTTCTGAAGTTCGGCTTTTACTATTTCTTTTAGATGGGGGTTGAGTCTTCTTTGTGGCTGACGAACAGGTCTTGCATCCTTCTCTATATAAATGTGGTGGGTGCATAATTGAGGATCAATCCCCTTCATGTCAGGGTAATCCCACGCAAATGCTCCCTGATATTTTTGTAACAGATTTACAAGTTTTGCTTCTTGGTCTGGTGTAAGGTTGGCGTTAATATTTAGAGTCTTATCAGGTTCAATTTCCACTACTTTACTATTGGCAACAATAGTTACTGGTATTGTTTGGTCATGTGGATCTTTTAAAGGGTCTTCTTCTAGCTCACTATCAAATGCTGCCTCTATCATAAAACACTGTGTGTGAGATCCAGATTCGGTTTGACTAATGAAGTTATTGATGGCATCATCTTCTATTTGATCTTTAAAATCTAAAGCCTTCTGTATAGTCAATGGGGCTTTGATGTTGTTAGTAAGGTATGACACAGGATACTGATTGGTTTTAATCATCGGTAGGCTTGGCTGTGCTGGAGGATATAGAACTAGATTTTTAACGTCTGGTCCTTTAGTTATGGTCATGTTTCCCTGCCGGCAACCAATGTAGGCATCGGCAGTAGCAAGCCAAGGTCTTCCTGATATTAGCGGATGTCCATCTAGTCGGGTTTTTGGATTAATTACCAGGAAATCAGTTGGATATTCCCAGGAATCTACGGAAACCATGACATCATATAGAGTACCTTCGGGTCGAACTACAGATTGATCTGCCAATTCTAACAAAGTAGAAGTAGGTTCTACTGATGTGATGCCAAGCTTTTGGCAGGTGGAAGTTGTCAAAATATTGATTGCAGCTCCCAAGTCGACTAAAGCGTTAGTCAGGGTTTGACCATAAATTTGGACAGTTACAATTGGGTTCCCGGGATCTTCGTATTTGATAGGTGTCTCTTTTCCTGATAACAGGTCGGATAAAGTTCCAACTACTTGGACTCTAGGGTTAGTAGTTATATTCCTCCTTGATTTTTTTATGCACAGTTCTTTTATAGTCTTTGCGTATATAGGAATATCTTGAATGGCCTGGAGGAATGGAATTTTTATATATAGGTTTTGTAACTCTCCCAGAATGTCAAAGTCTGGATGTTGCACTGGTCGTGGTATGACTAATCGTTCCGGGAAAGGAGGAGAGGATGTATTTGTTTGTTGATGGGTCTGTTCCTTATTTACATCCTTTTGTTGTAGCGGTTGTTCTATTGGTAACTGATCTTCAATGTGACCTGTTTTGTCTCCCTCTGTTTCTATGATACGTCCAGATCGTAACTGAAGGTCATTGCACTCCCTTAGGTCAAGTCCAGTTTTTGATGTGTCTATGATTTGGATGGATTGGACTGGTCTATTATTAGGATTGGGATTGGGTTGGGCTGGGAGTTGCGGCCTTAAATTAGACTGGGGGTTTTGTTGTAAGGCTGGCAGAGTTGGTTGAGGGAGTGGAATAGTTCCTGTTGACTGATATGTCGATCTTGGCCAATTGGTCTGCCAGGGTGAACCTTGTGAAGTAGGGGGAATCCATTGCGGAGGATATGAGTTATTCTGCCAATATGGTGGGGTGTAGGGAAAATTTGGCCATCCGAATTGGTTTGTCTGATTCATCCATGGATTCGGAGAAGGAAACGGCTGTGATGACCAATTTGGGACTGGGGGTGTAGATTGGTTTTGCCACATACCATATTGCTGAGCATTGTATTGTGGAGGTTGAAAAGAAGAAGCTGGGTCAGAAAACATACCAGATTGCCTAGGTTGCCATTGGCGACGTTGGTTAACAAAGTATGCTGGTTCTGATTCTTCTTCTGCTTCCTTGTATACAGCCTTCAATCCAGGAAGTGAGGGGCAGCTTTTAGTAAGGTGGTCTTTCATACAGATAGCACATGCTTGAACTGTATCTAGCGGACATTCTTTGTGGCTGTGTTTTCTTCTGCATCGGGGGCAAAAAATTGCCAGATTTTGCTCTGCCTCCATTTGCTTTTGTTTAGCCTGCACAATATCAAGCTGAGTAGTTAATGTCCCTAGGATATCAGTTTTAAAATTTTTTAATAAATTCCCAGTTCTACACGTGTTACCCCTTCTGTTGATATTTTGTTATCTCTAATAAACCTATCATATTCTGTTGGTTTTATCCTTGTGCTACCTCTTGAACTCCTAATGCATAAATCAATGATATCAACAAAATTCTCTTGGTAAATATCCCCTTTTCCCATGATATTCAATGTTTCAATCCACTGTTCTTTCATTCCTCTAATTAATGCAGTTTTCAACACATTATCAGGCAGAGGTAATGATGCATAGGGGGATCTCTGTAAATTATACTGGAAGCGTTCTACATATTCCTCTAGAGTTTCATTTGGTCTGGCCGTCATTTGGAAAATTTCATCTTTCAGTTCTCTTGACCTACAGTAATCCTGATATTTCTTGAGAAAGGATTCTTTCATTTGCTCCCAATTGTTTATGACTCCACCACCTAGACCCATAAACCATCTCAGAGCTGCTCCCTTCAAAGTAGAGGGAAACAACTTTAATTTCTGGGGGTCAGTGGTGTAATCATACCCTCTACATAACACATCGAATTCGAATAAGAATGCATCAGGGTCCTCTGATGTGAGTCCGTGAAACGTTGGGATGTGTTGAAGAGGAATTGCCTTCATGGGGGCATTTGCAGCAGAATCTACTATAGGATATTGCAATGTAGAAGTTTGGGTATTTGGCTGATTCTGCGCCATGGGATCGAATATGTGCCAATAACCTTCCGGAATTTCTAGGAGGGTGTTCCTAGGTTGAGAAGGGGCGGCCTTGGCAGGGGCTGTCTTAATGACACTTCCCTTATCTGGGATTTCTATCTGAAGGAATGGGGTGCCTTCAGTATTAATTCTGGCTGCGCTTCCCTTATCTGGGCTGTTTAACAGCTGGATTATCCTAGAAGGAGATTTCGGTTCCTCTATTTCCCCTATTTCCGCTTCTCCTTCACAAAGGTTGCTTAAGTTCCCTTCTTGCAGTCGTTCTGACACAGGATTTTCAATTTCTTGGAAGTCCTGTTCATCAGTCTGACTATGCACCTCAGCGTAGGCTCCAGATGGTGATGCTGTAGCCTGAAGGGAACTAGTAGGCTGCTTAGAATGAATCTTTCTGAGGCCTACTGACGACTGAGATTCAGTTTTCTTGTAGATTTCGTCTATGAAGGTCGTTCGGCCAAGGGTCACCGGTCCTTTGGCTTTTTCAGGTTTGGCTGGGGGTTTGATATTCTTTTCTAGCTTTTTCTGCTTAGTCATGCACTCTAAAAACTGCTAAATCCTATCAACCAGCAATTCTACTAAGAGAGCGGACGGTGGAGCAGGGATTTTACATGCTCCGTACGCAGGTTCTTACCTTCCATTTTTAAAATCCAACTCCCCCCTAGCAGACTTGCGCACTACTCTGTAAAGGGAAAATGGCTATTACTCCTCCCCGGCAACGGCGCCAAAATGTAGAGCTGTAACTAGGGTCCCTCACACCGCTAATTATCCTACATTAATAAGTCAATCCGGGAACCTTTTTTTCTTGCAAGGAGTAGCTCAATCCAAGGCTATTTGTCCGAGTAATGTTCGGTAGTACAGTGTTCTAATGATTTGAAAGGAAACAGATGTTAGGCTGTAACTAAACTAACCCAAAAGATAGAATCACACAAAGCGGTTGATCAGTCAAGGGTGCAGAAGCAATAACCCATCCCTTTAGAAACTGATAAAGAAAGGAAATCAGAGCATGGACTTATAGGTCTGGGGCTAAGCAGCGTCTTGCTGAGGCTCACTACAGCCTTAGGCCTGCTCTCACACTAAGAACAACAAAGGCAGGTAAATCAAGCAGCGGAAAGTAAAATGGAACAGCAATCTGGAAATGGAACAACAGTAAAGAAATGGAACAGCAGTAAAGAAATGGAACAACAGTAAAGAAATGGAATAGCAGTAATAAATGGAACAACAATAATGGAACAACAGTAATAAATGGAACAACAATCCTCAACCGTATGTACACGTTCTATATTACTATAGTAATCTGAGAGTAATGGATGATATGACTATGTTTCTGAACGAAGTAATATTGCTTTCAAGTCTTACAAATACTATTTCACATGGATCTGACAACAAAAACATTCATACCAACATTTCGCTACAGAAATAGCTGAGAGATGCAATTCAAATAGATCCACTTATACAATGCAGAGACATGAGATAAAGAACTCATTCAGATATCAGTTGTAATGAAGCATAGTCTGTCACATAAAAGATGTATCAGATTACTTAAATAATGAAAATAAACAAACCACACACAAATCGCAGTATAATAATACAAAAGCAAGTGTCCTTCGGAGCTGGGCCCTTGGCTGCCAATGGAACACTACCTGAAGTTACTCCAGATGCAGAGACGAAATGAACACCAAGTCTTTTATATTAATCGCATCAACAAAAGTATAACAAAGTCAGGTCTCAACGAGACTCAATGATCACAGTTGATTCTGAAACTTAGAATTACAAAAACAGTCGTCCCACGCTCAATGGCGTGGTGCCTCTATATAACAGAAATGATGGAGGTATCTAGATAATCAAAAGATAAGTTAAAGCAGCGATCCCTCAGGATCAAAGATCCTGAGGGATTCGCTAATCGTTCGATTCTTCTCTTTCCCTTCTTGCGTTCTCCGTCTCAGTATCCTGCATTCTTTCTCTGGGCTATTCGGCTCTAATTTTACTTGATGTTGTCCGCATCCGGTTCCCCGTTGGAGGGATAGTAGTTATTTTCCCTTTGCTTCTTGTTTTCAATCGCCGATCCTTTGTTCCCACGTCTTCCTGCATAGAAAACGTCAATCATTAGCACTTGAGCTTCCTTTATCGATTGTTGCACATTTTATCAAAACCCTTTATCTTCTTTGAACTCATAATGCAGAAAAGGTTACAATTGTTATCGAAAAACCACTAGATTTCTAGTCAAAAGCATACCTTCCAAGTGCTCCACACCATCCACATTTGGGGTTAATGCTACCAATCCATCACATCAGTGTCACCGATATGTTCAAGAGAAGTCATCCAAAGAATTCACCTGTGTCTCACCCACTACCATACATTATACTCCATTCTTTCATGACCGCCACCCTGAACCTTATATCACCAGATCGTTTTCACCTCCATCAAAATCATTTGCCCCGTTCCATGTCATTGATGTGGGATTCATTAAGGCCCTCCTGTGATGGATCACTTCTTGTCGACATCAGCTCATTATCCAAGAAGTTGATCTAGGAACACCCCATTCAGTACTTTGAAGCTTGCATGCCTCAATGGCAAGTTTCTCACTTCCGGCGACAGGTTTACATCAATGGCCTTCGACCGAAAGATTTTGCGTAGTGTTCGACGCCAAGTCCTTTATTCACACCATGTGAATTGTACTGCAGTACCTTGAGGGTCATTATCATTATCGATGATTCCTCTCACGCTTGTTAATAGTTTGCATCATTGACTGGTAATCAAGCGATGTCTTTCCATGTTCGACTTCAGAACATTTCTCACATGGATCGACTTGTACTTCGAGTGAAGATCGGACGAGATAGAAGACCCCGGATCTAGTTTCATCCATCCGGGCTGCGATATATATTCAGGGAAATAAAGACATTAAATGTACAACATTGCAGCACAGATAATCTTCCTACCAAAAGGATGATGGCTCTATCAGAATCATCAGTCTACACTGAGACGGTTGTCTGTCCTATGTACATGAAAATGAATTTATAAAGCTGAGCATGGGAATGCCCGCCTAAGCTAGATCATGAAAATATTTTGAAGATAATGTATTGTATTGTATCTTATTACAGGTCTCCTCCCAGCATTGAAAGAACTTTGGATCCTCATAATAAAGCATTTCACCTGACACCAAAAGGTTAACGGCCTCATACTTTAGGGGGCAACTGTTATAGACATTTTTGTGCCTTACAACTCCAAGCATGAAATGTCCATAAACCAAGGGCTCCTAAGTCCCTAAAAGTGTTGTTATAATCCCTAAAGGAACAAGGTCAATAGATTACAGCTTCTCCCAGAAGTTCTCCACCAGAAACTGCTCAGAATTGGTCAAAACAGGATCATTGCAGCTGCTCCACTGGCTAGGTGCGTTGCATCTCACCCAAATGCACTGTGAGGGTGCGTTGCATTTCAAAAGGCCCTTCTGTGGGGTGCGATGGGTGAGAAATGACAAATGGCAGTGTCATTCCGCGAGGTGGAGAGGCAATGGAAGCTTCCAGAATCTTCCCCTGTGACACTTGCCTCACTGAACTCGACCAAGGATGAGTAAGAGGCCCTCAGTATCCAAGTGGAAGCAAGAACTGTCAGAGAGAAGACACTAATCAAATCACAAGCTGACTCATCCTCCTTACAGATATCTATATATGGATCCCTCATCCCAGAGATCCAGAGGCTGGAATTTTGCATATTGTAAGGAATTGATGTTGGTTTCTAGAGACAAACATCAGATTGTTGGGTGATCTAAGCTTTGTTTGAGGTGAAGAGGGGCTTCTTTGCTGGGAGGTTGATGCTGGGTCGGAACCACTGGTTGTAACTCCTCCTGGATCTTTTCTTGTTTATCAATAAAATCTATTTGAGTTTTCCTCCATGCTTTTGTATCATTGATGCTTGTTATATTTGTATGGTCAATTTAAATCTGATCCTAAGTTGTTTATGAATATAGATCCATGTCTTTGTATAGTGCTATGCTTCTGTGATCTTACAGGTACTTTGTGAAGCTGGGCGTGCAAGGGAGCAGGTAGCTGGAGACTATCAAAGAAGAGAGGGATCGAATCAAAGGATTAGCGCAAGACAGAGGTTGGTTCTTTCTATTCCTCTCTATCTATAATTCATAAAGGAAATACAAAAGTAGTTTTTCTCTGTTTGCTTCTAAGGCAGCTGTCACACCTTAGTGGGATAGAGCAGTTCTATATAGACACTTTTCCCTGTAACAATCACCAAAATCAATTCCCGAAACCTGGGAATAACCTTTTGCTACCTGAGCTTTGTATTTCTCCACCTTTTGTTCTTCATTTGTCTTCTTCTTGAACACCCATTTGCTGCCAATGGGTTTCCTTCCAGTTGGCAACTCCACTAGATCCCGAGCCTCATTTTTGTGCAAAGATGCCATTTCATCAACCATGGCCTCTTTCCAGAGTTTTCCATCCTCTAAATCTACTGCTTCCTTCATAGTTCTAGGATCATCATCAGTAATGTATAGAGAAAAAATTGAAGAGAAAGCAGATAGACTATACCTTTCTAGCTGCCTTCTTTCTCGAACTGATTTTCTCACACCCGGAGTTTGTGGCTCTTCATCTTCTGATTCCTCCTCTGTTGTAGAGTCTGATTATTCCTCCTTTAGCTCAAACTCTATCTTCTCAGGTTCCTTTGGTTGGAATTCATGTTTAATAACATCTTTCACCTCTCTGAACACCACATCTCGGCTATACACAACCTTCCTTGTTACTGGGTTCCAAAGCTTATAACCTTTAAACCATCCTTAGACCCAATAAAGATGCACTTTTCAGATTTACTATCCAACTTGGTTCATTTATCCTTTGGAACATGTACATATGCATCACATCCAAATACCCTCAAATGTGAAAGAGAGGGTTTCTTACCAGTGCATACCTCTTGTGGAGTCTTATCCTCCAACGCTGATGAAGGTGATCTATTGACCAGGTAAAATGCTGTCTCCATTGCCTCTGCCCAGAATTCCTGTCCTAATGTAGTATACCTAGGGGGGATAATATGGGGTATAGAGGGAGGTACCTAATGGAATAATGTAATAATGGGATGGGCCATAGTAATAAATAAGGTGGTTAACCTGTATCATGTAAGGGACCACAAGTAGTTAGCAATAATGTAATAAGCCCATGGTATTAGATAGATGGTATTGAGGGAACCATGGTAATGACCCATGGTATTGTATGTATGAGGCCTATATAGAGGCTAGAGACTCCCCATTGAGAGATGTCAAGGATTATTGTACGAACAAGCATATGGCTTGTGGAGTGTTCTCCTTCCATAAGGAGTGATTGTACGGTGTTGCCCTACCTCAAGGGTTTGTTCAATAAAGAAGTATTTATATATTCAGATATTGTTATTTCTTGGTGATTGTTTACATTTATGGTGTTTATTTCTATTATCCTATATTTTCATATCAGATCTATAACAAGTGCTATCAGAGCTATAGCAAGTGGTGTCAGAGAACTTTCTTGGGCAAAATGGAGTATTTTTTTTTAATTTTTTGCAGGATTTTTTTGGGCCGTGAGTTTGCAGATCAAATCTGTACATCCTGGTGCAATATCTATAGAATCTAATTGCAGATCTGATTTTTTAGCGAAAAATGCCCAATTTTGAAAAAAAATATCAGTGCAATCGGAGTCCGGATGAAGGAGATATCGCTGATTTAAAATTCAGCTGTGTTGCAAACATTTTTCGGGGCGGCGAGTTTGTAGATTAGATATATATATTTTAGGGAAAATTTTACAGAATATAACTGTAGATCTGGGTTCTTTGCAAAAAATACCAAATTTAAAAAAAAAATCAATCGAATCGGAGTTTGCATGAGGGAGATATCACGGATTTAAAATTAGCTCTCTTTTTTTCAAAAAATTTGTGACGGCGGGATAGTTGCAGTGCGAATAAGAAATTCCAATGCCTAGATTAGGATTTCTATCACATGTAAAGAAGCAGAGTGGTTGTTCCATTTCAAAAAATAGGTTATAATAGGGATTTTGAGCAATATTGACTAAATTGTGGCCATTTCAACTTTTCACCAAGTAAGTGATTTTTTTTTCAAAACCCTATTCATGGCGGTTCTATATTTTATAGGAAAAGATAATGGTCCTACTATTGAAGAATACATAAAAGAAAAAAATTCATTATTGGCAAAACATTGGAGATTTTGGGTAGTGGCTAATTTTTCAGATGAGGTGGCCACATGGTGGGAATTACTTAACAAAAAGAAGTGTTCCAACCTGCCCGATGAAGAATTTGAAAAATTCCTTTTAGACAGATGGTCTCATGCTAGAAAACAAGATAATGAGAAACATGTGGGGTTATTTTCTACTAGTATCTGCTTATTACAGGTTCACGGATATATTCAGAAGGAGAAGATCATTATGTCTATAAATCCTAGTTGCAATAAATTTTTTATCAATGTTAATTTGGTAAAAAAATTGCAAGTTCCAACAAAACAAATGGAGCACACATAGGTTAATAATGAGGAGGTTCATGTTTATAAAGATTTGAAGATTTCTATGGACAAGTGGGTATTGCATTCTGATTTTTATGCTTCAGATATGGCTAATGTGGATGTTGTTTCGGGATACCCTTGGATGGAATCAGTGGATACTATCAATATTAATGTGCAAAAGAAATTCCTGAAGATCTGGTATAAAATAAAGAAAATTATATTACAGGATATTTCCATCAATAAACAGGTAGAGTCCAAGGAAGTTGAAGCAGAATATGTTCCATGGACTGACACATCAGATGATGAGCCCTTGATGGTCGACAAGCAAACACAAACATCAAACCAGGTACCCGAAAAATAAGTAGATTCCAAGGTGGTTGAAGAAGAAAATGTTACAGGTATTGATACATCAAATGAGGACTCAATGGTTGAAGCAATATTGGAAGATAACAAACAATAGTAGGCACCAAAACATGTACCAGATACCAATCAGGCTCCATTAGTTTGTGCATTAAAGAAAGATACACTGTTGGTTAACACTTCAACATATTACCACCCACATCACCCGGCAAGAAAACAACCAACAAGATGGCAGTGAATTAGCTACAAGGACAAAAACCCCCGCATGACAGATAGAGAGGGGCACCAATCCACCTACTACACATTAACACACAAGAGCCACTAGGGTCAACTTCCCTCTCAAGCAAGTGTGGCACTAGCTAGATCAAGGGTTCAACTTTCTCTGGGATGGCTAGATGCACGTGCATGGTACCAGTGGACTACTCATTTGAGTAGATCTTATTATTTGCGTTCTTCTTATGTTTCAGGGATGAAACATGTTAAGGGGGCTGGAATGTAGTATACCTAGGGGGATAATATGGGGTACAAAGGAAGGTACCCAAGGGAATAATGTAATAATGGGATGGGCCATAGTAATAAATAAGGTGGTTAACCCGTATCATGTAAGGGACCACAAGTAGTTAGCAATAATGTAATAAGCCCACGGTATTAGATAGATTGTATTGAGGGAACCATGGTAATGACCCATGGTATTGTATGTATGAGGCCTATATAGAGGCTAGAGACTCCCCATTGAGAGATGTCAAGGATTATTGTATGAATAGGCATATGGCTTGTGGAGTGTTCTCCTTCCTTAAGGAGTGATTGTACAGTGTTGCCCTACCTCAAAGGTTTGATCAATAAAGAAGTATTTCTATATTAAGATCTTGTTATTTCTTGGTGATTGTTTACAGTTATTGGGTTTATTTATATTATCATATATTTTCAGATTAGATCTATAACAAGTGGGGATCTAATCTGAAAATATATGATAATACAAATATACCCAAGAATAACAAGATCTGAATATAGAAATGCTTCACTTTATTAATCAAAACCCTTAAGGTAGGGCAACACCATACATTCACTCCTTAAGGAAGGAGAACACTCCACAAGCCATATGCTTTTCCATAAAATATTCCTTCCTTGTTATAGATAACGATAATAAAAATATACCCAGAAATAATAAGATAGAAAGAGATAGAAATGCGTCTTTATTGATCAAAACCCTTAAGGTAGGGCAACACCATACATTCACTCCTTAAGTAAGGAGAACACTCCACAAGCCATATGTCTATTCATACAATAATCCTTGACATCCCTTAATGGGGAGTCTCTAGCCTTTATATAGGCCTCATACATACAATACCATGGGTCATTACCATGGTTCCCTCAATACCATCTGTTTAATACCATGGGCTTATTACATTATTGCTAACTACTTGTAGTCCCTTACATGATATGGGTTAACTACCTTTTTATTATGATGGCCCATCCCATTATTACATTATTCCCTTGGGTACCTCCCTTTGTACCCCATATTATCCCCCCTAGGTATACTACACCTAACCCAACACCATTGAGCATGCTGCTTTCCCTTTCCATCAATGTCTTGTTCATTTTTTCTGCAACTCCATTTTGCTGAGGTGTATATGGAGTAGTCTTCTGTTGTGCTATACCACACTTCTTACAGAATTCTTCAAATTCGTTACTGCAAAACTCCCCACCTTTATCTGTCCTCAACACCTTTATCTTCTTCTCTGTCTGGTTTTCCACTAGAGCCTTAAATTATTTAAACCTGTCAAAGACTTTAGATTTCTTATTAAGGAAATATATCCATGTATTCCTTGAGTAGTCATCTATAAAGGATACATAGTACACAGACTTACCCAGTGATGGCACCTTCACAGGTCCAAAAACATCATTGTGCATAAGCTCTAATATCTATTTCACCCTCTTACAACCAGAGGGGAAACTCACCTGATTCTACTTCCCATATACACAATTTTCACAGAAATCAAAATCCAGAGAGCTATTACTCATAGCTTCTACCATAACTTTCCCATGAAGTATTCAAAGGTCCTTCTCTCCAATATGTCCAAGCCTTTGATGCCACAGCGTGGTCTTCTCTCCAGAGACCACTATATTTTCTGATCCACTTTCAGGAACCACAGAATTGTTGCACCCATCAAAAATAGTGCTACCTTATAGCTTTTACAGATTTCCAATTCGAACTCTCTGCATCAATACCAATGCCCCCCAAACTATCTTGCAGGTATCCTTCTCGAACATTATTTTTACACCTGCATCATCCAGCTTGCCTATAGAAATTAGATTTCTGGCTAATGCAGGAATATGCAGAACACTCGAAAGTGTTCTAACCCTTCCACTTTGCAACTTCAACTTTACTTTTCCATGACCAATGATTCTAGCTTTCCTATCATCCCCCAAGAAGACATCACCACCATCATATTTCTCATACTTGCAGAACCACTCTCTATGGGGAGTGAAGTGAAAGGATGAACCTGATTCAATCAACCATGCCTCATGATCTACATTTGTACTTGAAGAAGCCAAGTACACATCCCAACCTTCATATGAGGTGGTTTTATGCAGAAGGAGCATCATTAGATCCCTTTCATTTATCAAGAGCTTTAGATTTACAGTCCCTTTTATAGTGCCCTTCCTTTCTGCATTTCTATCACACCACCTTTATAGGTTTTCTTGGAGATTTAGATATCCCTCTAGATTTAGGCCTCCCACTCGATGACTTATTTTTGTTTCTGTTCTGGGACTGTCCTTGTACAAACAAAGCATCACCATTCTGGCTCTCCATATTTTTCTGTCTCATTTCCTCCGTCAGCAAGAATGAGACTGTTTCATCAAACTGTAAGGAAGTTGCATTGCTACCTATTGCAATAACTAAGCTATCCCAGGAATCTGGTAGAGAAAACAACAAACTGATGCACTTATCTTCACCTGAAATTTTAATATCAACAGATGATAACTGAATTACCACAGTATTAAATGCGTTCAGATGCTCGGTCACTGAGTCTCCATCTTTCATCCTCAAGTTATATAGCTTTTTCCGTAGGAACAATTTATTCACCAGAGACTTAGATTGGTATAAAGTCCCTAACTTGTCCCACAAAGCCTTTTCCGTAGCTTCCCTTGATACATTCAACAATACTGAATCTGAGACACACAATCGTATTGTGCTCTTTTCCTTCTGATCCAACTTCTTCCATTCTTCATCGGAGACTCTTGTTGGTTTAGTATCTGGATCTATCGTGATCTACTGATCTTTATCCACTAATAGATCCTCCATCTTGAGTTTCCATAACTCAAAACTCTGACCATAAATTTCTCGATCTCTATCTTTCTACTACTCACCATCTTCTTTTAGCACCAGAATCGATCCTGCAGATCTCCCACTGAACGGGATCTACCACAGGCCCGAACGAAACCCCTCAGCAACAAAGGTGACCCCTTGAAGCCAAAATAGCTCCGATACCAAATGTAGGTTTTAACCCCATACAAAAACTACCTGCATACGAATTCTAAAACATAGAAAATAAACAATGCGAGAGCATAACACATAAAACACATATACGCAGATATTTTCCCCTGGATCCCAAAACTGGGACTACTAGCTTGATTTTTCATTATGTTCCTTTCAATGTTACAATACATATTTATAAATGTTGAAGCATCCAATACCATGGACCAAAAACCATCATGTCCAAAACCATAGGTAGGTCCGCCCAACCTAATATAGGGTCCAAAAATCCCATAGAGTGGGGTTACCTGCACCCCTCAAACCTCTTGTGACTGCCGCTGCTACACAATCAGTGCAACGAAGGGGGGGATCTGCCCCCCTTCTAACCCCCAGTTAACTATGTGGGCTAGTCATGGAAGAATATAACACAACCCAAAAATGGCTAGGGGCAGCAACACTTCCATCTTTATGATTGTGAGTGGTAGGCTTCCTTATTTCCATAATTTTGCTTTCCATTTTTCTTGCCAACTTGAATGCCTTCTCCAATGAATCTGGTTCTCAAAGGTGAACCTCACATTGGATGTTATCTTTTAAAGTCCCTATGAACACATCAATCCTATGCTCCTCTAGAATATATTTAACCCTTATATTCAATTTTTGGAAGTCCTCAATGTGCTCCATCATTGAACCCTTTTCTTTGAGATTTATCAATTGGCTAAAAAATGTGTTGCTTTGTGTATCCTCATAATGTGCTATCATTTCATCTACGAAAAATAGCCCAAGTGACAATTTGTTTATGAGAGCAAAGCTATCGATACCATACAAACTAATTTGGTTCCAAATATAAAGTTGCAATGTGTACCTTTTTTGTGTTTTGCAAATTATGGAGATTGAAAAATTGGTCCATCTATAGTATCCATGTTCCGGGATCCTTGTCATCAAACTTCCTCACATCGATCTTTGGAACATGGTGGTTCTTCGATCCAACGTTAGAGTCTATGAAATCATGATTAACATTTATTTTGTTTTCATCATGAGTTTCCTTTACTACCCTTTCGCCATTAGTAAGAATTTCTTGTAGAAACTTTGTCCAATCTATCTTCAAATTTGTCTTCAAATCTTCCATTCCTTTCTTTAAATCATCCATCTTAGCTTCCACGCCATCCATCTTAGCTTCCACATCATTCATCTTAGTTTCTACGCCTTTCTTTAAACCATCTATCTTCGCTTCCATGCATTTCTTTAAACCATCCATCTTAGCTTCTACGTCTTTCTTTAAACCATCCATCTTATTTTCTGTTACTTTTTGTGTGAGTGAAATTTGTTGCACTTGGTATCATAATTTTGATATATCATGTTGCATTTCTTCCTCTTCTACATGAGTCATGCTATATATTTCAGGTTTCTTACTAGGTGTTTCCATTTTCTTTCTTCGAGGCATTAATTACTGATAATAATGCTTCATTATGCCCTTTGAATTCCTTGAAACTAATTTTTCAAACCAAGCTTATGCAAAAATTAAAAAAAAAAACTACACACCTTTTTTCACCCTGTAGGAGCTCAATATTGAATCTGATGTATCTCTATAATTTTGGATCTCCCAAGTCTAAAAATTATTCCTGCTGTAACCCTTTGAGTAGTCTTTCTAATCCCACAAGTCTGATCAATATTGGATTCTCCAATGAAGAGTTATGCCAAATCTCCCATGATGACCTAAGTATAGACTAGTTCAGTAGAGCAAAATTGTACGATGTGTTGCAGGTCACTGTTTCAACCTTAGGTTCTAAATATGATACCCAAAAAAACTACAATCCATTCTCCTTATGTAAGTTCTTAAGAAAATTCAATCTGATGCTCAAAGGGAAAGTTATGACAATTTTCCCAAGGTGACCTATTTGGAATGTAATTCGGGGGTCTACAAAAACCCTAACTTCCTCAGATTATATCTCCGAAAATATAGCGCGATAGGATCTGAAATTCGCAACCGAGGTTCAAACCGATTTCTTCCCAAATGGGGTTTTTATTTTAGCTTTTGAAACTTCAGAGCGAAAGAGTTATAGCAAAAATTCCATGATGACTTGTTTTAGATGAAACTTTGGAGCTTGCAAAAACCGTAACTTCCTCAAATCATATAGCGAGACAAAATTTGAAATTCGGACTGGAGGTTCAGCGAGATTTTGTCTCAAATGGGTTTTTGTTTTAGCTTCTGAAATGTTTCAGAAAAATGTTATAGCGCAAATTCCATGATGACCTGTTTGGAGCAACGAAACCCTAGAATCTAAAGCTCTGATACGAAATGTTATGAAGCCAGCTCACAAAAAGATAGAAAATATAGATCAACGCCTTAGAACTCAACCTTTTCAAGGGGTAATCTCCTTTACATTACACAAATGAACAATTCTTGGATGATTCAAATGAAAAAACATCCTTTCTATATAGGAGTCTAAGGGGTCACAGTATAACCAAGTCGACCTAACAATAATAATATAAAGAAAGAAATATAACAATAGAGGGATTATATGCGGCATAATAATAAAAATATGAGGAAAATAGAGGCACAACAATAACAATAAGGGATACAATGACAATAGTAATGGAGGAATCGCTAGTATTATAGGGACCTAACAGACCTGCAGACAACATCCACATAGTAGAAAGGGCAATGCCCAAGAGAGCATGTGGGACCATGGAAGAAGTCGAAGGCCTCAAAGACTTCTTTCTACCTGATCACCCTCACTGAGGGGGATCTACATGACATTTGGGAGATGGTGAGGGATGTCACCATGGAGGCCCTCCAACAGTTTGCGGAGGAACACCAGACGGTGTTGGGGGCCCTCCGAGCGTAGATACAAGAGTTGCAGGTGTGCACTCCATAAGCTGGTACTGTGTCAACCATCCTCACACTAGGCATGGCAACAACTAAGGAAATGTTGCATGCCTGCATGACCAACACCACAGTGCTACCAGAGGGAGCACTCGTGATAGAAAATGAGGCCGACGGGCCTATGGTCAATTTATTAAAGGGGATCGGGATAAACATGGTTGTGCTCCCTTGGGAGACACTCTATGTTTTGTAGGATGGAGTTACTATAGAACTGTGAGCTAGGGAGGGTCATGCGCTCCAGGTTATGAGCGAGAAATGCATCAACATCAAACAGTTGAGCCTACAGCATGACAAGGTGGTGGTACAGAACTGATAGATTATGCAAGTGGTTGACGAACCTTGCCAAATGGTCCTAGAGCTGGCCATCGAAGCAGAGGAACCAACGAAGGTGCGCATCCAAAAACTGGCAGCAGGGGTGCACGAGGTTAAGGAAGAGATGGCCAAGGTTCAGCTGGAGCTGAACCTTCAGATAGCCAAGCTACAACTAAAGGTGCAACCTTCAACTTTGATAGAGATTAAAGAACAATGTGCCAACACGATCACAACAGCCATAGCAAAGGTCAATAGTGTAATGAAAGACTACACCAAGCTATTTGAAGAGTCCTTCGAGGTTCTCACCACTTTTTAGGAGGACTCGAACACACAGCACTTAGAAATAGAGGCATGCAAGCTCTAGCAAAAATATGATGAGAAAAAAGGGACCGCTCAGACGGTTGCCCTTACACAAGGGCTCGTGTGGATGCAGCAAGCAAAGCGCTCAAGGAGCAAGTGGATGTTGCTCGACACAAAGAAGTTGTTTTGAAGGCACACATATAACCATGGATTGATAAGGCATTCGTCATTACAACCTCTATTGAAGCAAATCTCACGCAGATGCAGGGAACACAGGAACAGATTCAAAAAAGCAGTTCAGCTACGGTAGTTCCTGAACAGCGTGTCCAGGAAGGACATCAAGCAGTCGCTCAGTGCGTTGTCGACCTTACAGCAGTCCAAGCAGAGTTGGGAGGTCTTCGCATAAAGATCTCTACACCAATAGAGTGACTCGAGGGTGAGTCATAATGTTTGTGTTGGGGGACTATTGGGCGCGGGATTCCCTAAGGGAAGTTTTGGGGCTAAGAGCCCAGATTTTGGTCACAAATTGTAACTCTAATGTAAAGACTTCACATTTTGTGGGTGCGGAGCACGTAGCTTGTAAATGAGTCATAGGGCTATCCTCCCTTAATTTTGTAATGTAAAGTTGGCTATAGAGATCTACCCATGTTCCGCGGACCATGGGATTATATAAATAAAGCGAGGCTCTAAGTGTAAATCAATTAGGAATCAAAAGTCTAAGGATGATGAGTTGAGTCATATCTAGAGCATAAAGTATAGTTTTGGGTTGCAGAGTAGGAGAAGGCTCTGCAGCTAAGTGTGCAGAGGCCTAGCAGTCCGTAGCTGAGTTTGTGGACCACTGCAGCTGAGTGTGCAGGGCGAGTCGAGTCTGTAATAATTGGAAACATCAGTAAAGAGAAGTTTTATATCATTCATGTGTATCTATTTCCTATTTTCAGCATTGAATGTATTGGGTATGAATTGAATTTCTACTATTTATATGATTTGCGAACATATATCATTGTGTTAATTAAGTGAATGCGAGATAAAGTATCAGTTTATGCGAAGTTAACTAACATCTTTAAGAAAATAAGTAAGAGACGCAGTGTAATTTGGGGAAATAGCATAGATCACTGCCATAGCAATGTGAAAGCATCTCAGCCACTGGTTAGGGCTGTGCGCAGGCGATTATAACAGACGTGAAGGTCTCACAGGTCAGAACAGTGCGCGAAGTTACCTACACGAAGGTAGGCACTGTTGGACTAAATCGACCCCTCAGACATCTCAAGGGTGTGAAAACTTGGTTCCAGCATCCACCCATACCGCTTCTAGTGAGAATTCAGTCTGTTCGCATTATGACTCAGGTTTGGCACTATGGCACAGGTGTTGTCCTTGATGGCAACTCACTCAAGTGGGAAATCACTGCCATCAAGTCCAAAGGGGGAGATTGTTGGCATTATGACTCAGGTTTGGCACTATGGCACAGGCGTTGTCCTTGATGGCAACTCACTCAAGTGGCAAATCTCTCAAGCTCTCAAAATAATAGAAAATGAGATACCTGCAGGTGCGCCTAATAAAAGCTGTGGACCCGCAGGTGCCCCGAACAACAAGTGCGGACATACCCATAGGTTCTCCGAACAAAAGGTGCAGACATCAAATTCACTCACTTCAATGCAGAAAAGCGCACGTACGTGGGAAATTTTGTGATTGATCCATGGTATTTAGTCTGCAGTTTTTTATCCTATGGTTTTGGTCCGTGGTATTGCATTCAAAAGAGTTGAACCCAAGTATTGAGTCCTTGGTATTGTTTCTCAATGGTTTTGGTCCATGGTTTGAGAATGGCCTAGACTATAAAAAGGGAAGGAGATAATTTGGCCCAGACACTTGTGAATATTGAATATCCTAAGACCTAAAATTTTGGTGATTGGTTTGTGAAGCTAGATCTGAATCAAGGAGAAAACTGTGAATTGTAAGACGGATCTACTGATAAGTCGAGGTCTCTTTGGCGCATGTTCAGATCTGTGAATTTGACAAACTGGGGTACAATTGAGGACTGATAAAGTGTTTATATCCAGAGGTCCACAGGTGAGATACGACGCAGGTGCTGAAGTCTGCAGTCCAGTAGACGGCGCAGGTATGGAAGTCCGCAGTCCAGTAGACGGCGCAGGTGCGGAGGTCTGCAGTCCAGTAGACGGCGCAGGTGCGGAGGTCCGCAGTCCAGTAGACGGATCAAGTGAGGAGGTGCGCAGTGCAGTAGACGGATCAGGTGCGGAGGTGCGCAGTCTAGTAGACAGATCAGGTGCGGAGGTGCACTGTTGAGTAGACAGATCAGGTGCAGAGCTGCGTAGGCTAGACACAATAGAAGTGTGGATATTCGCAGGTTTCTATTAGTGAAGTTGCGAACTTTTCTTGAAATATTTGTTGGCTACCTTTTGTCTATTTCTGTAGAGTTTTGGGTTTAGATTACTGGTATTGCTTGTCTGGTTACTGCATTCTGAGAGGCTATTGGTTGATTCATTAGTTGATTGTAAAAGGAGATTGGTTGATTCACATGTACTTGATGATTGTTTGATGTTCATGGATCCAGTCTGAAAATTGATGAAACGTGATCCCTGGAAGAAAAGAAGTAGGTCAGCACCTACGTACTAGTAGCTCAGCTAGTACAAGAGCTAAGGGGGTTGTAGCTCCCTTCCAAGAGAGTCTGGAAAACAAGAGAGGGTTGTAGCTCTTTGCAGGTTGCAGCCTGCATATTGGTAATGGACTACACCAGTACATAATCATTGTAAAAGAAGTTTCTAATTGAAAGAAGATAGAGACACATTTCAGTAGGTGGTTTTCACCCACATTGGGTTTCCACCTTATATCTGGTGTTCGTTGGTGTGACTGTCTATTTTTCTTGTTCCAGTTCATTATTATATGGTACTGGCATTCAAATTAATGTTCAACATCTGAAGAATAAATTAAATTATAAATCTAGAGGGAATATTGAAAAGAATTTAATAATACTGATTCACCCCCCCCCCCAGTATTATTTCCAACAATTGGTATCAGAGAAGGTCCTTCAGAAGAAGCTTGATCGCTTGAAGGAAGATATATCATCATGAGCAACTACGAGAGAGAAGCATCGATCAGGCCACAAATTTTTGATGGGACAAACTTTGTATATTGGAAGGTAAGAGTCACTGCCTATCTTCAATCTCTTGGTACAGAAGTATGGGATATCATAGATACAGGGTACACGTTTCCGTCAACAACACCTACAGATCTGGCTGGTAAGAAGCAATATGAAACAAATGCAAAGGCTGTCAATACTCTATTAGGATGTCTATCTCAATCAGAATTCATCAAGGTTATGCAGTATAAATCCGCAAAAGAAATATGGGACAAGATTGTTCTGAGCTATGAAGGAGATGGACAGGTAAAAAAAGCAAAACTTCAAACCCTCAGAATTCAGTATGAAAATCTCAAAATGCACAATTATGAAAGTGTGGCTAACTATTTCCTTCGTGTAGATGAGATTGTTAATCTTATGAAAAACTTGGGTGAAGAAATAAAAGAGGTTGTTGTGGTTGAAAAAGTTCTAAGATCTTTGTCCCCTAAGTTTGAATCAAAAGTTTCTACAATAGAAGAAAAGGAGAATCTATAGAACCTTACCATGTCACAGATGCACGAAATTGTAACTGCTTACAAAATGAGGAAAGGAGGACCATCAAACAGGAGAAAAGCCGCATTCAAGGCTTCAGGCAAAGGAGATTACTATGAGTCAGGATATCTATCAGAAGAAGAAGAAGAATCAAATTTTGTCAAGAACCTTCAACGAGGTGCTGGAATATTCAGAGGTAAGTTACCTTTCAAATGCTTTGCTTGTGGAAGAGTCGGTCACTATGCTGCAAAGTGTCCTCATAAAGATAAGCTTGATAAAGGTAAGGAACCTGTCAGATGGAACAAGAAACAGAGTGTAAATAAGAAAAGCTATTACACTCATGAAGACAGTGATGGACTTTCAAATAGTGATGAAGATGAACAAGGTAACAGTTATAGACTTTTAATGGCGTTTGAAGATGATGATTTCATGGATGATATAGATGAAGAAGGTCTGTATGAAGAGATTTCTAAACTCAAAATTGGTTTAGAAGAGAAAAATATGATTATTGATACTCTGCAATTCCAACTAGCTAAAAAGGAAAAACTTCATGAAAAGTTAGAATGTGAAATTGTTGGTCTTAGAAAAGAGTTTGAGAAAACAAAAGCTCTTAATCTTAGATTTGTTAAAGGATCTCAAGCTCTGGATGATATTATCAATGTGCAACATTCTCCACTAATGAAGACAGGTCTGGTATATAATGAAGAAGCATCTCAAGCATCCACCTCCAAAAGTTATCTTGATGCAGCAAGGAGGAGCGAGCAAAGGCCTAATAGAAATCATCAGGTAAATCAGGGACAATTTACCTCAAGAATGAACAAAGACTATCAGGTAAATCGGGGGCAATCTACTTTAAGGACAAACAAAAGCTACAACTAGCCTCAGGTAAAACCTTCTCAATTTTCCTCAAGAATGGATGTTAATAGAAACTACAATCATTTGGCTGGTAGATTTGATAATCACAGGAATTTCTTCAATGGCCAATGTTTCTCTTGTCATAACTTTGGCCACAAAGCAGCTCAATGTGTTGCCTATAAGACAATCATGACTAGAGAAGCTCAAAAACAAAGGAGTATGACTGGGATCGTGAAAAGAACCTACAATAACTTTTCTGCTCTTGAAAATGAAATAGAATGCTCTATTTGTAACAACTTTGGTCATGAAGATTCTAAATGCAGGAGTAGGTTTCGGCAGACAACTCAGAAGGAGCAAGCCTCAAGTGTCAAAACATGGAGAATGAAGGAACCACAACCAGAGAGATGTGGTATAGCTTTATATGCGGAAGGGCAAGAAAATCAATGGTACATCGACAGTGGCTGTTCGAAACACATGACGGGTGATAAGGAAAAACTTCAGTCATATAGTGCCTTAGAGAAGGAGAAGAAGGTCTCTTTTGGAAATGACACCCCTGCGCTCATAAAAGGTAAAGGTTCTGTTCAGTTGAAAGAAGAGGTCAAAGCTAGAAATGTTATGTATGTTGATGGATTAAAGCATAATTTATTGAGTGTCAGTTAGATGTGTGATTAAGGAACAGAGGTAATATTTCGATCAAATGGATGTAGTGTTCGTGATCTTTATACAGGAAAAACAGTGATCAAAGGCATAAGGACTCCAAATAATTTATACATATTCAAAGAAGGACAATATCAATGCTATCTAAGCAAGAACGATGAACACTGGTTATGGCACAAAATATTGGGGCATCTTAGCTTCTCACAGATAAGGAAAGCATGTAAATACCAGGTAGTCCGTGGTCTTCCACACATCAGAATTCCAGAAAATACAATTTGCAAATCGTGTCAATTTGGTAAGCAAACCAGAACTAACTTCCCCGAGAAGGAAGGATCAACTAGCAGGCCACTTGAACTTGTCCATATTGATGTATGTGGCCCATCTAGGAAAAGGTCACCTCGAGGAGAAGAATATTTCATATTATTCATTGACGACTTTTCCAGGATATGTTGGATAGGACTTATGAAGCACAAAGACAAAGCCTTTGAGAAGTTCAAATAATTCAAAGCCTTGGTGGAGAATGAATCAGATCACAAAATCAAATGCCTCGGGTCTGATAGAGGTGGGGAGTTTACCTCGAATGAATTTTTCGACTTTTGTGAAAAACGTGGAATAAGAAGGGAATTCTCTACAACTAGGACTCCTCAGCAAAATGGAGTAGTGGAAAGGATGAACATAATGGTTCAACAAATGGCTCATGCTATGCTTGATGAGTCTGGAACTCCCGCAACCTTCTAGGGTGAAGCCGCATTTGCTGCAGTTGTTACTCTCAATAAGACAAATATCCGGGTGAACAGCACTCAAACTCCTCATGAGCTCTGGTATGGTGAGACTCCTTTGGTAAAACATTTCAAAATTTTTGGAAGCAAATGTTATATTAAAAATAATGATGAAAATCTTGGCAAGTTTGAACCTAGAGCAGATGAAGGCATTCTCCTTGGTTATTTTCCTCACAGCAAAGCATACAAATGTTACAATAAAAGGCTTGGAAGAATTGTTGACAACATTGATGTAGGGGTGGATGAAAAAGAAAACACTCCCAGGCAGGTAAGATCTGAAGACTTTGAAGATGATGAGGACTATCCATCAACATCAAATCAGATTCATGACGAAGAAGAAACCCATGAGGCACCAGAGGAACAGATAAGGATAGAAGAAAAGGCTCCATCCAGGTATGTTCAAAAGAATCATCCAGAATCTCAAATTTTGGGGCAAAAGGAGGTAGGCATACAAACAAGAAGAACAATTGCAAAAGCTTCAAGCTATTTGGCATTACTTTCCTCCACTGAACCACAAAATGTAAGAGAGGCATGCAAAGATGAATGTTGGGTCAAGGCAATGGATGAAGAACTTGAACAGATTGAAAGTAATAACACTTAGGAATTGGTTCCTAGACCAAAAGATAAGAATGTCATAGGGACAAAGTGGATTTTCAAAAATAAACTAAATGAAAATGGAGATGTGGTTAGAAACAAGGCAAGACTTGTTTGTAAAGGATATGTGCAACAAGAGGGCATAGACTTTGAAGAAACCTTTGCACCAGTTGCTAGACTTGAGGCTATAAGAATGTTCCTTGCTCTCTCTAGCTTTCAGAAGTTCAAAGTATTTTAGATGGACGTAAAATCTGCCTTTCTGAATGGAGACTTGAATGAAGAAGTGTACATTGAAGAACCAGATGGTTTCATCCTTGGAAATGATCCAAATCTTGTATGGAGGCTCAAAAAGGCTCTCTATGGTCTTAAACAGGCTCCTAGGGCGTGGTATTATCGGTTGGATAAATATCTTCATCAACAAGGTTTTATAAAAGGATCAACTGACAACAATCTATATATAATGGTTGATAGTGAAAAGTTGCTAATACTTGTTGTGAATGTAGATGATATCATCTTTGGCAGCAATGAAGAAGACATGAGTCAAAAGTTTGCCTTGGTGATGCAAAAGGAGTTTGAAATGTCCATGCTTGGTGAGCTCACATATTTCCTTGGTTTGCAAGTCCAACAAAAGAAAGACGATATTTTTCTATCACAAACCAAGTATCTCAAGCAGATCTTGAAGAAATATGGGATGGAGTATTCGAAACCAGTATGTACCCCTATGGTGACAGGATGCAGCCTCAGCGCGAATGATGAGTTGGCAGCAGTACATCAACCAACCTATAGATCCATGATTGGTAGTCTGCTCTATCTAACAGGTACCCGACTAGACATTATGCATGCAATGGGAATAGTTAGAAGGTTTTAGGCAAATCCAAAGGAAACTCATCTTCAGGCAGTTAAGAGAATCTTCAAGTATCTTCAAGGAACTCAAAACTATGGCTTATGGTATCCTAATGATACATACCTCACACTTCATGCATACACAGATGCGAATTAGGCAGGGAGCGTGGATGACAGGAAAAACACTAGTGGTGGTGCATTCTTCATGGGTCCTAGATTAGTATCTTGGTTCAGCAAGAAACAAATCTCTATTGCATTATCTACAGCTGAAGCAGAATATGTAGCTGCTGCATCTTGCTGCACACAACTCCTTTGGATGATGAAAACATTGCAAGACATGCAAATCACTTGTACTCCACCTATCTCCATCTTCTGTGATAGTACAAGTGCAATCAATATTTCAAAGAACCCAGTCATGCACTCAAAGACTAAGCATATACCTATCAAATATCATTTTCTTCGGGAACAGGTGCTAGAACAAAAGGTCAAGTTGGAGTATGCTCCCTCTAAGGAACAAGTTTTTGATATACTCACCAAACCGTTGTCCAGGGAGACCTTTGAATACCTCAGGCAAAAGTTGGGGGTAGTTGATGCATCATCTTGCTATTGAATCTTGTCTGTTTAAGAGATTGTTGGTTGTACGCGAGTTTCATATGGGGTATACGCGTACATTCGTTGGTTTATGTAGTGGTCAAAGACCAAATGGCACAGGTTCAGGGGGAGCATATATTCTTCTAATAATGCATTGTTGGCATTATTGTAGAAGATCTTGGAGGAGCAAGTAGAGAAGGAGAACATGGATGCTGATTTGAATATTGCTGCTAATGTTTTGTCTCTATGTCTTATATTTCTTTTGTCAAGGTCATGTAACGACCTATGTCTGGGATGAATGATATAATGTACTTGGTTGTCATATGTAAATTTCTGATGTAACCCCACTTGGTTGGGTGATGAATGTATGTATAGAGTCTTTTGGTGATAGGAAGGTCATTTATGGTGTATGGTGGATTATGGTTCTTCTTGAAGAAAATTTCTTTTGCAGATCTGGCCTACAGTCAGGGGGAGCACGATCAGCACAGCAGAGCAGAGTTTTCAGCATGTTCTTAGGGGGAGAATAACCCTTTGCCCTTGATGACAAAGGGGGAGAATGAATTTGAGGATCTTGGGGTTGCCATCAAGTCTAAATGGGGATATTGTTGGCATTATGACTTAGGTTTGGCGCTATGGCACATGTGTTGTGCTTGATGGCAACTCACTCAAGTGGAAAATCACTGCCATCAAGTCCAAAGGGGGAGATTGTTGGCATTATGACTCAGGTTTGGCACTATGGCACAAGTGTTGTCCTTGATGGCAACTCACTCAAGTGGCAAATCACTGTTTAGGCTCACAAAATAATAGAAAATGAGATACCTGCAGGTGCCCTGAACAAGAAGTGCGGACATACCCGCAGGTTCTCCAAAAAAAAGGTGCGGAGGTCAAATTCACTCACTTCAATGCAAAAAAGCGCACGCACGTGGGAAAATTTGTGATTGATCCATGGTATTTAGTCCATAGCTTTTGATCCTATGGTTTTGGTCCATGGTATTGCATTCAAAAGAGTTGAACCCAAGTATTGAGTCCTTGGTATTGTTTCTCAATGGTTTTGGTCCATGGTTTGAGAAAGGCCTAGACTATAAAAAGGGAAGGAGATCATTTGGCCCAAACACTTGTGAATATTGAATATCTTAAGACCTGAAATTTTGGTGATCGGTTTGTGAAGCTAGATCTGAATCAAGGAGAAAACCGTGAATTATAAGACAGATCTACTAATAAGTCGAGGTCTCTTTGGCGCATGTTCAGATCTGTGAATTCAACGGACTGGGGTACAATTGAAGACTGATAAAGTGTTTATATCTGGAGGTCCGTAGGCGAGATACGGCACAGGTGTGGAGGTCCGCAATCCAGTAGACAGCGCAGGTGCGGAGGTCTGCAGTCTAGTAGACGGCGCAGGTGCAGAGGTCTGCAGTCCAGTAGACGGATCAGGTGCGGAGGTGTGTAGTCCAGTAGACAGATCAAGTGCGGAGGTGTGCAGTCCAGTAGACGAATCAGGTGCAGAGGTGCGCTATCGAGTAGGCAGATCAAGTGCGGAGATGCACAGGCTAGACACAACAGAAGTGTGGATATTCGCAGGTTTCTATTGGTGAAGTTGCAGAATTTTCTTGAAATATTTTTTGGCTGCCTTTTGTCTATTGCTATAGAGTTCTGGGTTTAGATTACTGGTATTGCTTGTCTAATTACTGCATTCTGATAGGCTATTGGTTGATTCATTAGTTGATTGTAAAAGGAGATTGGTTGATTCACATGTACTTGATGATTATTTGATGTTCATGGATCAAGTCTGAAAATTAATGAAATGTGATCCCTAGAAGAAAAGAAGTTGGTCAGCACCTACGTACTAGTAGCTCAGTTAGTACAAGAGATAAGGGGGTTGTAGCTCCATTCCAGGAGAGTCTGGAAAACGAGAGAGGGTTGTAGCTCTCTGCAGGTTGCAGCCTACATATTGGTAAAGGACTGCATTAATACAGAATAATTGTAAAAGAAGTTTCTAATTGAAAGAATATAGAGACACATTGCAGTAGGTGGTTTTCAACCACATTAGCTTTCCACCTTATATCTGGTGTTCTTTGGTGTGACTGTCTGTTTTTCTTGTTCCAGTTCATTATTATATGGTACTGACATTCAAATTAATGGCCAACATCTGAAGAATAAATTAAATTATAAATCTAGAGGGAATATTGAAAATAATTTGATAATACTGATTCACCCCCCCAGTATTATTTCCAACAATTGGTATCAGAGCGGGTCCTTCAGAAGAAGCTTGATCGCTTGAAGGAAGATCTATCGTCATGAGCAACTATAATTTTGAAAAAATCCCATAATTCCACTCGAGTGGTGATGTAAGCACCACCCATTTCACTAACCAGATAACAAGAACATTTGAAGGAGGAGCCTCAAAGAAACACATGAAGAACATATTCTATTTTTGTAAGAAATGGCTCACATTGCTACTTTTGAATTCCCTATCAAAGATCTAGGAGGAGTGACACAAATGCACATAATTTCCCCATCTTCTCTACCATATTTTCATGGTTTGGCAAAGGAAGACCCAGATACATGTTTATTTGAGTTTGAAGTACTTTTTAGAGGACACAATTATTGTACTAATGATCAAAGGTTGAAAGTGTTTCCTCTTACTCTAAAAGGACCAGCTCTCCGATGGTTCATGAGCCTTGGTGGGAATTTCATCGAAACATGGGAGGACATGAAGAACGTATTCTTGAAGAATTACCAAGACTATTGTAAGGCCGCTGAATATATTTTCAATATGATACGAGAGAAATATGAAAGCTTGGAGGACTATGTAGAGTGATTTCATTACAACCTTCAAAAATCAAAGCATAAGCATTTGAAAAAAGAGGTCTTAAAAACACTCATTCTTAAATTCAAAGATGAATTTTTAGAACTCTTAAATCTAATGGGAAAAGGTGATGTTTTTTAGTTATCATATGATGATGTTTGTGAATTATGCATAAGGTCTTCAAGATGAATCTTTAAGGCTGGTAAGAATTCTAGAGAAGTTTCTTTTTTCTTTTCCAAATCTACTATAGGAATAGGAGATATAGGAGTTGAAATAAATGATTTATTTGGACATTTTAAAATTGATTTTATTACCTCTCTAAATTCACAATTGGATGTTTTGCAGGTTCAAAACATCAAGAGGATGAAGAAGTGTTTTTCCCTCATTGCCAAAAGGATCATCCTATAGATAGTCACTCTTACTTATCTAGGATGGAAGTAGTATATCAAAGAGATGAGGAAGTCATAACAAGGTCAAAACCATGGAAACCGTGGCCTACATGTATGGTTCAAAACACTTCCTCTCCATTTTCTTACTTGCATATTCCATTATGGAATACTCATGTGTTAGGGTAGCCATGTCAATCTCAATATAACCCCCACCAATCTTGTCTACAAGTTTGGCATGGTTCATCTTATGATTGCATGACTACTCTCCCTCATCTTGTAGCACAAACACATCATCCATATTCTTCACCGGAACTTCCACAACATATTGATTTCCCATCAAAATCATCCACACAACCCAATCAACCACATCATCAAAATGCTTCGTGCCCTACACAATTTCCTGCTCAACTCATTCCACACCCTCATCATAATAAACGAGTACAACATGCTTACAGTGTTGAACTGCAAAATTTACCTACCCTTCCCACCCATTCTATCTCACATCCACCATTGCAGAAAACCTATATTGAGATTGGGAATGTTTCAAATCCAAAAATTGTAGAAGTTATGAAAGAAAATGAGGTTTCTTCTAGCCTACATCAACAAGCCGTTTTAAAAACTCAAGAACTTCATGATATGATGGTTATGGGAAATTAGGAAAGTAAGGGATATATTGAATATTGGTTACACTCCATCATTTGTTTGCAGCCTCACTCGATACTTCAACATTTTTTGGCACCATCTTTTCAAGGGAAGTTGGCTTCTCATAGCCTACTATTTATTAACATGCATTTTTTAAATTTGGGTATGTACATACTGGAGGCCTTATTTCGAAAATGGCTCCACTGGAGGTACTCTTATACCTAAGCATATTAATTGTCAAAGAAGAGTAGGTTAGTGTAGGCAATAAAGTAAATAAGAACATAAATAAATACATTTTTTTTATTATTATGTAAAATTAGTTGTTTCTGTTGCAACACGTTGTGGAAATCAACATTGGTGCTAAATATTTTAATTTATTTATGTATGTATATGTATTATATTAAAAATAATAGTTCTAAAAATACTCATATTCATTTTTATCACCAATATGGAAAAAATGCTTGAATATCATATTTTTTGGCTTGTGGGCTTGATGAAAGTTTTGAAAACACAGTCGGGACAGTGATTTTTTGAGGGACCAAAAGGGAATATTTTTAAATATTGTTTCTATTATAAGTAGCTCTTGATTTCTACTATCCAACCCAATTTGAATGACTCCATTTGGATTTGAAATGAAAAATTTATAACCAAAACATTGACAGGGTGTCTAGTAGGCAGCTCAGGAACAAAGTTGGGACAGTCAGTTTTTGGAGGCCTAAATGACTATATTTTTAAAACCTATTTCCATGTATATTCCTCTATGAATATATTTTAAAAGACAATTTGAATCACTTGATTTATATATCGTATGAGAAAGTTATGACCCAAATACTAATTGTTTATCCTAAATCAGCACTCTTAAGACTCTGATTTTCCAGCTGTTCATTAAAGTATTTGACCCATCAATTCATCTTGTATTCAAAACTTGTTTCTAATGGAGATAAATAAATGAATATACTTTCATTTCTAATTTGAATCAGTTCAATCTGTCATCAAACAAAAAAACTTATGTTTAAAATATCAATTGTTGGTCTAAGCAGGGAAATCGAAAATGACTATGTTATGTAGGTCGTTCTAAGTAAAATTGGCATATCATATCATGGATTTTTTAAAACTTTCTTCTATTAGAGATATCCCTCTAAATTCAATTTCATTTGGCTTTGGAATCACTCAAATCGCATGAAAAAAGAAGAAGGTATGATTAAAACATTACAGGTTAGCATGATTGGTCACTACTCTCCCGCAGGTAATAAATTAATTCTACTTTGTTATTTTCTTTGTGGTTTTGTTTTACAGAGTAACTACTTGTTAAATTTTTGCATAATTATTGGATTAGGGGAGCCGGATCACCTCTCTTTCTCCATGATTTAATGTTTTATTGCAGGTAGACACGCGTTTTTTTGCAGGTCCAAGGAGAATAAAGAAGGTCAATTTATGAACGAGCGATTCTTGAAAGAAAATTTAATGAAACAAGGGAATATCACCCAATTCATTACCTAACAGATTCATAATAGAAGAAATAAAGAATTGATTTCCATTTGAAGATTCATGTCACTACTGCCAAACCATTTTTCCAAGAGATCATTTTTTTCTATTGACAAATTGATATTACTTTAGGAAATAACATCATAGTTGTTGTAACTTAATTAATTTATTTATTTACTGTTTTTAAATAAAGCATTGTCTCTTTTCTGATTTCTCTTATGTTTTTGTGTTTCAAGTGTTGCTTCCTTCAAAGTTGTAGTTTCCGCAACGTTGGAGATTGAACAACACTTTTGTGTGTCTTATTATTGTTGTTCAAATGATTAAACGATTATTGTTCAATCGATTGAACAATACTTTTGCGTGTTTTATTTTTGTTGTTCAAATGATTGAATGATTATTGTTCAATCAATTGAACTATAATTTTTAGTGTTTTATTTTTTTGTTCAAATAATTGAACGATTGTTGTTCAATCAATTGAACAACACTTTTGTGTGTTTTATTTTGGCTGTTCAAATGATTGAATGATTGTTGTTCAATTAATTGAAAACCACTTTTGTGTGTTTTATTTTTGCCGTTCAAATGATTGAACGATTATTGTTTAATCAATGGAACAACACTTTTGCGTGTTTTATTTTTACTGTTCAAATGTTGAACAATTGTTGTTCAATCAATTGAACAACAATTTTACTTTTGCGTTTCTTATTTTTGTTGTTGAAAGGATTGAACGATTGTTGTTCAATCAATTGAACAAAACTTTCGCATGTTTTATTTTTTCTTTTGAAAGGATTGAACGATTCTTGTTCAATTAATTGAACAACACTTTTGCATGTTTTATTTTTGTTTTTCAAATGATTGAACGATTGTTGTTCAATCAATTGAACAACACTTTTGTGTGTTTTATTTTTTTTGTTCAAATCATTGAACAATTGTTGTTTAATCAATTGAACAATACTTTTGCGTGTTTTATTTTTTCTGTTCAAAGGATTGAACAATTGCTATTCAATCAATTGAACAACACTTTTGCATGTTTTATTTTTGTTGTTCAAATGATTGAACGGTTGTTGTTCAATCAATTGAACGACACTTTTGCATGTTTTATTTTTGTTGTTCAAAGGATTGAATGATTATTGTTCAATCAATTGAATAACACTTTTGCGTGTTTTTGATGTTTAAATGATTGAATGATTGATGTTCAAATGATTGAACGATTTTTGTTCAATCAATTGAACAACACTTTTGTGTGTTTTATTTTTGTTGTTCAAATGATTGAACGGTTGTTGTTCATCAATTAAACAACACCTTTGCATGTTTTATTTTTTTGTTCAAATAATTAAATGGTTGTTGTTCAATCAATTGAACAACACTTTTGCGTGTTTTATTTTTGCTGTTCAAATGATTGAGGAATTGTTGTTCAATCAATTGAACAACACTTTTGCGTGTTTTATTTTTGCTATTCAAATGATTGAACGATTTCTATTCAATCAATTGAACAACACTTTTGCGTGTTTTATTTTTGTTGTTCAAATGATTGAACGTTTTTTCAATCAGTTGAACAACACTTTTGCGTGTTTTATTTTTGATGTTAAAATGATTGAACGATTGTTGTTCAACCAATTGAACAACACTTTTGCATGTTTTATTTTTGTTGTTCAATCAATTGAACAACACTTTTGTGTGTTTTATTTTCACTGTTCAAATGATTGAATTTGTGTGTTTTATTTTTGTTGTTCAAATGATTGAACGATTGTTGTTCAATCAATTGAACAACACTTTTGCATGTTTTATTTTTGTTGTTAAAATGACTGAACGATTACTGTTCAATCATTTGAATAACACTTTTTACGTTTTTATAGGAATAACTACGATACCTCTTTACTGTTTCATCGCCAATCAGTTTGTCATTTTTCTTTCTCTTTTATGTTTTGAATTAAAAAACCATCTGGTTGGTTTTGTGCCTAAGATAAATAAAAACAATAATATTAATACCATTATGACTTATAAAACCTTTTGATGGTCATCTTTATTTTGAAGCTAACATGGTGCACCTATATAATGACTGGTTGAATATCTTCTCTTTAGACACATTACAAAATGATTTATTATTCTAATACCATGCTAGTTTCCCTTTCACACTTTCAAAACGATAAATCCCTTTGATATGATGATATGGGGGGGAAACATAACTTTCATTGACATTTTTTTACTTCTTACGCCATCCATGACCCTTAAGGAGTAAATGAGTCTCCCTACCTTTACAATAAAAGCATTAAAATATAAAAATATGAAAATGTAACAAGAATTGTCTTAAAGAAGATAGAGGGTCTCATCACAAGCCAGCCTACCATGATCATAAGGGTGTAATAGGTGACATTCCATTATGGCCACCACACTAAGGAAATGACCTTCTTGATAGTTAAAATTGTCAGAAGGACAGTGGGTCTCATCATGAGCCAGCCTAATCACTTTGTTATATCCTAGTGAATGGCACTATGATTATTTGGTTACCATGCCAGCATAGTGGTCTCTTTATAGCAATAAAAAACAAAAAACCATTTAAATACTAAATGGAGGACTCTGACTCATTTTTTGGGTGAAAAAGCAAACTTTTCGAGGCTATGAATGCCTGCTGGCTGTTAGGGCCTAAATCTACCTCAGCTTGAGAAAGGTAGGATCTAGGGTAACATCAAACCACGCTTAACTTGGTAGCTAGCCCTACCAGGTTAGGAGAGGGCTCTCTCCTTGTCAATCTCAGGAAAATATAGTCAATAAAGCTTGAGATAACTAATATAAGGACTGATTTTAGGCTAGGTATATGCTCAAAGGAGTTTAATTAAATTTAATGTTGGTTTGCTGGATCAAATGTGAAAGGCGGATTTGGGTTTGGGGAATGGACACAGTCTTGCAGAGATCTCTCTGGGGCGAGATAGGAAAATGCTTTAGTACTTTGGATTAAGTGAAATGGAGAGTCTTAAGATTGGTGAGGGGTTGGAGAAGGCATGAAAGTATCAGGAATCCTCTTCAAACTGTTGAAAACATAAAAAACTAAACAAACCCTAGGTAGAGCACTGCAACATCAATGATTTCTACCTTTATCCTTGATCCATTTAGTTTAGCTAAAAAGAGAGAGATGATGGCATACATAAACAAATGTAAACTTGAGTCACAGAAGGAAGAACAATACTAATTCATCTTGCCACAAGAATCCCACAAAATGCTGCAAACTCTGGTCTATTCCTTTTCCAAACTGCAGAGATGGATGTAGAATAATGCTCAAAGCATTCACAAGAGTCTAACCTTTACAAATGTCTGAAAAACTACTAGATATAGGCAGAAAACAACTCATGCTAGGTTTTAGGGGTTGAATTGATGAGTTTGGGAGTTGTTTCAACAAGATCTAAACTTAGAACTGAAAAGTAGGTAGTGGAACAGCTTGCCTCTAAAACCTAGGAAACTAATTCATTCAGTTTCAAACTACCTTTTCATGATGTATCTACCTTCATGAGTGAAATTTTAACATATTTACATCAAATTCCATCAAGTTACATCAAATTACATCATGATTTTGACCATAAGAGAGAGAAAAGTCAAACTGAGAAAAAATTAGGCAAAAAGACAGAGTTTTTTGGCAAAAAAACAATTTTCCATCTTGTGCACTGTGCCTCTATCCCTGTGCATCACACCTTTTTGCAGCTGATTGTGGACGCCTTCCTGTACACCAAATTTACTCCAAATGGATCTGTTGGAGAGGTCTTTCTATCTACTTTCCAGAACATGTGGAATTTCTAAATTTGGTGTCTATTTGCCCCTCCAAAAGTAAGTTCTCCCAACACTGCTCCCTATGTGGTAAAAAAGGGGCAGAAAGGGCATTTTTGAGGTGTTTTTGACCCTTTTGGAAGTTCAAAACTTGACAAAATTTCTTGGCCATGTGTGGGCATTCATATTTTTGCATGAGGAATCCAAAAATGCTAAGTTTTCCTTCAAAAGAGGTCCCTAGCAAAAGCACGCGCTAGGTAGCGAGGCGCATTAGGCATAAAAATCTGTGTTTTGCTCCAAAAATTCAAAATTGAAAAAAAGTATCCCAAATTTCTTGAAATTTGGGCTGAGTTTCCTGCATCAAGTGCTATTTTGGGCTAAAGAAGCCTTAGCCAAAATCTTGAGCTTGTCTTGCTCTTTCTTCCTCCTCAAAGTTTTCCTCAACTTGGCCTTCAAAGTCCTTATTCTCACTTTGCAAATCTTGTTTCTTTAGGTGACTGCTTTTTGATGAATGGGACTGATAAATGAGGGATTTGATGTTGGATGTAGGGTTTTTAGGAAGTGATAGGGTTTGGGTATACAGATTAGGGTTTGGGAAGTAGTGGGAATTTGTTGTTAGGGTTTTAGGGTTTTGTGGATAGGGGGGTAGGATTAGTGTGAATGAGAGAGGGAAAGGGAAATAAAATTTAGGAAGTGTGGTGGAGGGATGTGAAAATGATACAGGGGGTAAAACAATAAGAATTGACAATTTTGCAAACCTTAGGCAGTTTTTAGTGCAACTGTGCAGCAAACTAGGGTTTGTATTTTCACCTATTAGAACGCTATTAAAGCTGATAAAATCTCTTGCAAAGGCACTTTAGGATGCTTAAATTAATTGTGGAATAAATTTTGCAAGATTTGGGAGCTTTGCAAGATGATTTGAGTGAAATTTGGGTTAAGCAAGCAGGTGCGTCGTGCCACTACCCAGGTGCACCATGTCTTTTTGCAGACCCGTTTTGGAGGCCTTCCCAGCGTCCAAATTGGGCATGGGATAGCTTGTGGGAAATATTGAGTATACTTTCTATAACATCTTGAATATTCCAATTTGGAGGTCATTTTCCCTATCAAAAATCAAATCTCCCAAGATTGGTCAAAATGTGCAAAATGAGGCTGCCTAAAGGTAACGTGTTGTTGTAGTCAACTTTTGAAGGTCTTTCTGAACCCAAAATTGAGCTCATGATAGCGAATTGGAAATATATTTGTGTATATTTATCATTTGATGCATCAAGAAAGTAGTTTGGCAAACCTAGCCAGGAGAAATGTTGATTTTACCAAGGTCACTTCAGAGGTGCATCAATTCTCTTGAGGCAACTGTATTTTTGACATTTCTCTAAAACCATGACACCTATGTAAAAAGTGAAGGGGGTTTTTCTTCCTTGGCCTATTTTGGAGCAAAACCTCTCTAATGTTTCCCAAATTCATCTTTTCTTGCTCAGAAACATCATTGGAGTAAAACCCATCCCGATGTGTGGAACAAGGGATTTATCAAAATGAAGTGAAATGAAGGGGATAAGGGGCTTCTAAATTCCTGAGAAAATTTTGGGAAGTAGGGAGGGATGTTAGGAAGTAGAGGAAAGAAGAATTTCAAATATTGAGGGAGGGGAAGGGGTCCAAAAGGGCAAAACACATGCCTAGCCTAGAAAATTGTCAAATTGTACAAAGAAATTATGGTTTGTGCGAAAATGAGGAATATGAGGGATATCAGTGATGGGAAGTGCTTTTAAAGGTACATTAAGGATAGGAGAAGGTGTATGAACATCAGGATACAAGTTTTTCTGATGATTTGACCATCCAAGAGAAATTACCTTCAAAACCCTAGGAGAGGGAAATGAACCTTACCTAAGCACAACTGAAGCATGAACAAGGTGTAAAATGACCCATTCGAACCTAACATGATGATGAAAACCCTCTGAATGATGGTACACTAAGCTAAATGGTGACATGGACTGAAATTTGGACAACTTTGAAAGGAGTGAAAGCAAAATGCTAGACCTAATACCTAGTGACCAAATTTTGCTTGAAGACTCACTAAAATGACAAGATTTGACCTTGACACCTTCAAATCACTTTGTAAGAGCATGTTTGATCACTGGAGGAAGGTTTCAAAGACTGACACTAACACTGGCAACAGTGGCTCTGCTTGTGGTATTGAAGTACTATGTCATACTGCCAAATACTCTCTATCCTATTACCCCCGATGGATTCATTTCTAAAGGAAAATTTACCATTTGAACTACATTTCTAATTCAGTTAGCCAACATGCATGGTAAACCATATCTTTATACACATTATATCATTATTGTTCAATCACTCTACCACCAATTATTAACATTTATCGTTGGTCATGCTTTCATCATATTTTTCCACCTAAGATAAATATCTATTTACATAATGATCTAAATCCATGTTTTATTTTACGGGCATTTCACATCTTTTGACCTGTACTGCTTTGATTGCTTTTGCTATATTTATGACGCTTTAATTGATTTTCCTGCTGCATTTATGAATCCTCAACGTCGTTTCCCTTTTTCGTATGCTTTATGATCATGGACACCTTTTTCTGATTTGAGGGGCGAAGGTATGCATTATGGGATAACATGCATAATAATTACCGAACTCCTCCATAACTTGCTGATTTGAGAAAATATTGCATTTATACAAAAGTTTTTTTGTGATTGCAATCTTTGCATGCGGCTTATATGTTGTTATTCAAAACCAAAACTATGGATTCAAGAAAATTGCATACAAAGTAGTGAATTGTTTACAGGAGAACAACAAATATGGGGGGAAACTCTATTCACAACGATTCCACACTATTGCAACTAATAGAAGAGGCTCGAGCAACTCACAGACAGGATGTGCTTGCATGGCTTCCACCTTTTGCATCACTTTCATCATTAGTTCAGCCTACATCAGCTTCAACAAATACCAATTCATACATGTCATTCCACATTTTTTCAGAGGTAAAACTTGAGGTAAAATAGCATAAGTTTCCAATTTATTAAAAGTTTAGGAGAATTTCATGAACATCCATTGAGCATTATTTATCATCATTCATTCCACATCTTTACCACTTCCCATTTTCAGAGACATAGAAGTTTTCAATTTGGGGGGGTGTTACTTTCATTCATTTCTTTATTATGATCATGCCATCATCCATCGATCTCCTTATTCATTCTCAAAACCTCTCTTATTCCATGTTGTTTTATACCAAGCATAAATTTCAACCACAATTGTAGCAACCACCTCAATTTGTTTTCTAGTATTACATGAGGGCATGTTAATTCTCCATTTTGGGGGAGGAATTGCTACACATGATGGATGTTTTATACTTTCTTTCTCATTTAAGGCATACAATTTAATTTTTATACAGTGCAGAAATTGATTTGCATATATATTTAAAACTATGAACTGAATTCTCGTGATTTTTGGACAGCAAAGGGATATCATTAAAATACATAAACCCAAACAAGTTCAAGTTAAATTAGTTTATAAAATTTCAAAAATCATGCACTATCACCTACAACCATTTTTCTTATATCTCATGCTCTATGCATCAAAACAATATGATTTTTGGAGCATTAATATAGTAGAAATCTTCTTGCCAAATTTCAGCAAAATCTGGTTTGTAGTTTTTTTGGTTAATGAAGTTTGTGGTTACTTATATCATATTTTGCTGTAAATTTATATACATATGGTTGAAATTCAATGTGAAAATTGTTACGCCTTCATCAACATTGCTAAAATTGAATAATCATTATTTGAGGAATAACTCATTTGTTCCATCACTTTCATGACTTGGGATGAAAATTTCTTATAGCTTGGTTAATACAGAAGCTTTGGGGTTGCATGAGGACATGCAACATATTCAGTTTGGGGGTATGTTGGGCCACTAATTTGTCCTTATTATTATTACTTTTTGACCCCTATTTCATCCATTTCTACCATTATTTATCACGTCATTTATCATAATTTATCATATAATTCCATTTTATAATTATTTATGTTCTTATGGATAAATATTATTTTTCTCCTTTATTTTTAATAAATTGATGATTATTATGCATGATTTTACCAATGATGGTTTATTAATGAATTTGTTGCAACATCACTCATGATTTTAGCCTACAAGATATTTTTCAGATTGCAAATTTGATCTCCAACTCACAATTAAATATTCCAACTTAGAAATTCGCTGGAATAAGAAGTGACGGTTTTGCATTGGACATTTTGGACAAATGAAGGAGAATATGGAAAATCCGAAACATGGGTTTTGTCTAGAATAGACCGAAGTTTTTGTTGAGTAGTTTTCCAAAATGCAGTCTGTATTAAGAGAAACAAAAGGTTCTTCGAAGATGATTTTCTCAGATTTGTTGTTGCGGCCATTTTCCAAATTCTTCTAGTTGCAATACCAAATTCGACTTGTTCCTGCTAAATGTCGATGAAAATATCTTTCAGAGATAATCTTGATGATCAATTTGTTTTTTATAATCCAAATTTGTAATGAAAATCATTTTGTAATCAGCTCTGCTGTAACTTCCCTTTGCTCTCTATGTATTTAAATTAAAACAAAGATCAAAGAGAGAAGGAAGGATGAGGAGAATAGGAGGAGAATTAGAATTAGAGGATAATTGGGAGATAATTAGTAGATAGGAGATGGAAAATTATTAGATAGGATGTAGGAGAATAGATAAGAGATGAGAGGTTGAACAATTGTTGAATTTGAGGCAAAGCCAAGAGCTTCATTATGCTCTAATTATTTCTCTCATATGTTTTAATGAAGGAAGTTATCCATTGAGTTCTACATCTGTTATTTGTAATCTGATCTGAGTTATTTCTCAAGGCGGAATTGAGTCTTGTGCAGTTGGGCCCACTATCTTGGACAAGGTGCTCCCTTGAACATGTAAATTAGTTTACTTATGTGATTGTTTATTTAAATTTCAATTATCATTCCTTAAAGTAGATTTCCTTTCTTTGAACTAATTTGCTGTTTGCTACATTTTCCAGATTTTTTATTTCATCCAATTTCTAGATTTCATTTAATTTGCTGCTTTAGATTAGCATTTGAATTATGTTGATTTCAATAGATGAAATTCCAATTCAGCAAAGTGTGAGTTAATTTAGAAATGATTCAAGTTGTGTGATTACCATAACTGTTTTTCCTGTCATTTACTTTCTCGTTTTTAATTTTAGTTTTATTATTCAAGTCTTAGATTTTATTTCTTATTGAATGAGCTTGATAGTATAGAACACAATCATATAGAACTAGAGTTAGTTGTTGGTATTTTTTGCATATATTTTTCCTATTGCCTTGAAATAAAAAGACACTCCTCTAGTTCCTTTAGGCTCATTGATCTCCCAGACTAATTTTCCCTTGCCTGCTTTCTATAATAGTTTAGCTTTCTCCTTTTCCATGATAATTGTTTTGCCTTTAGCTGCCTGTTTTCTTGTTCTAAGAATGAAATGACAAACCTTGCCCTTTCCATGTTGTCCATGAGTTCTCTGATATGAGAGTCTTTGTCTTTGATAATCTACTGCATGCTTGAGGGCTCATTTTCTTCTTCCAAGTCTACCAACTCAAACTCATGCTCAATCAAATCTTTATCCTGTACTGGTGACCCATGTTTTGCTGATGTAGAAGGCTTGGCCCATTTCTGACCATGAGAAGTAAACACAACCCTTTTTCCTCTTTTGTACATCCTAGTCACCTCAAGTCTAGGTGCTTTAGGAATCTTCATTGATTTTCTTGAGGACCCAATCTCCATTTGTTGTGTTGGCATGCTTGAATGTTGAACTGAAACATTGGATTCATGCCATTTCAAAGTTGTCTCCAAGAAAGAATCCCATGTCATGTTCTTCTTTACAAGTTGATGGAGCACTACAGTCTTGATTAGACTATGATGAAAGAGACTAGGATAGTGTTCTTTGTTCTTCACATGTACCTTCTCGGACATCTTGGCAAGGCTTCTACATAGATAGTTACACATGTTGAGAGGTTTATGAGCTGTAAAGTGCATTAGAAGCCGGATGTGATAGGCATATAATCTAGAAAACCTTCCTTCACATGTGAAAAATTTCATGACAACTTTCATCAATGGAGCATACTTCTCCAACAGGTACCTAAAAGGTATGATATGTGTATGAATTTCCCTGTATGGTGTTTTCAAGAAGGACCTGTAATGCACAAGATCTAAGTTCATGCCATTAAACTAATATTATCCATGATCTGGTATCCCTGTAGCAAGTGAAATAGAAGACATTGAAAATGTGAACTCAACCCCAGTAATAATGGTGCTTTCTCCTTTTAAGTGAGTAGCAACCCAATCTGTCAACTATTCATGGAAACCTACTTCACACACCCTTTTGCAAAAATATAGAGTATTCACATATCTAAAACACTTCTTGATGAAGGGTGATGTATTAATTTCATTATTGTTGGCACGTTCATATCTGAGAATTTTGCCTCCTTTATGGTGTTTCTTCCTTTCTAGTGAATAATCTCCTTCCATGATGACAGAAACCCTAGGAGCAGGAAAATGAGAAAAAATAGTGAGGGATGAGTGAAGTTATGAAATGATGGATAGGTGGAGTGGAAAAAATGGCAAGGGAAATTCTAGGAGGTAGATATGTATTGTCATCAACTCATAAAATTCAAATGAGGTGAAATGAAGGAAAGGAGTGTTTGTGAAAAATGGAAAATATAGGTTCTAGAAAAAATGTCCAACCTGCTTAGGAATGATATAGGGTTTAGTTTTTGGTTAAGCAATATGATGATTTGTAGTTGGTTTAGTGGATCAAAATGTAATTTAAAGATGTGTAGAGGTGTAGGATGAAATATTTACATGTTTAGCATATGAAAACTAGACTAGCCATCATCAACCCTAGCTCATTTCATGATAATTTCACTAAAAACCCTAGATGAAGAAATATTAAACTTGAATCCATATTGCTAAAGAAAAAGGTAAGTGAAGTGATGTACTTACTTGTAGAGAAGTCTAGATTAGCAAGAAAACAAATTGCAAGCTTCAATTTTCAATTTGGGTGAGTTTTGGATGGTTTTGGGCTGCTCTAGCACAAGCGCAACGCAGTCTTTGGACGCACAATGCCAAAGCGCAGCAGAGTGTCCAGAAGCACAGTGCCAACCTTAGAAGCACAACACAATCTCTGGAAGCACAACGCCTTCAATGTTTTTCTAAATTATACTAAAAAGACGAGCTTTTCTTGCCAATGGAAGAGATTTCTCGATGCACAAAGGGGAATAAAAGGCAAATGAACTGAGTTTGGGGATTTTTGGGTTTATATAGGCAAGTTATTTTCCCTTTTGAAAAGAAATGGGCCCCACAAACCTTTTAAAAAACTGATTTTTCACCTTTAAGACTGAGTCACCTTGGAGAGTTGAAACCTGAGCTGCATTTTTACTTTTTGAACACTGAAACTTCTTCTCTTGGAACCTTTGAAACAAAAATCATGAATAATTTGTGTAAATTCATAAAGTTAATGTCAAAGAGTTGCTTGTCATGATTTATTTAATGCTGGATTTACACATGATGATGATGGACCTTGAAACCCTAATGACTTACTGAAGACCTGAAACTGAATGGAATGATGATGATGATTGATATAATGAAAACCTTATTTTTATTATGACATCTTCATCTGAATGAGGTAGGTGACCAGCATGTGTGACTTTCCCAAAAGAATAAAATCATTCCTAGACCAACTAATCAATGACCAAATTTTACTTTATAAACCTAGTGACATGGTAAAATTTTACCTTGAGACTTCTAACAGACTTTGTAAAACCATATTTGGTCACTCGTGATAGGAAAACAAGACTGACACTAACATTGGCTCCAACTGGGGATAAAAACTCCTTGGAGGTTTCAAAAACATTGTAGACCAAGTAGCCTTATTAATTGGGCAATGGATTCAACATGCAGAAAACCAAACATTGACTTAAAACTAACTAACATGATAGGACTGCACGAAAGAAACATATTGACTAAATTTACTTATGGAAGAAAACCATCGAGATCTTAGGGCCTTCACCTCAGGCTTCAAATCCTAATGATAACTTCCCACCTGCTGAAGATATATATACAATCATGTGAAATGATTCCTCCAGTGTAATCAATCCCGTAGATGGATACCTACTTGAATTCTACTCACACTTTCTTTGAACAAGCAGAAAAAATAAAAGAAACAAAAAAAAATGGCCACTCCAAGTGTTCACTGAACATATGTACATGATCCATAAATACAATAAAATTCATCTCCCTTGATGACTGAAGAAAATTAGTAAAAGGATCCTTAAAAATCTGAAATGTTACCTTGTCTTAGAATCCAACAAAAATACAAGTACTCCTTTCATTTTGATCTAAAAGAATACTTCATTGTTGATCCATAGGAAGGCATAGCGAAGCATGACTTTCTTCTACCTAAGTTTTTCTTGCAAATTCCTCAAGCATGAGCAACTATGATTATATCTTTGGTATACTATCTATCTTAGACTCATACTCTTCCAATTCATAGTCTAAATCATCCTTGAATAGAACACATTATTCAAGTTTATTAAACATGTCAGCCCTATCCTCTTCATGAATGAAAACAATCCCTGTTAGTTGATCTCCTTATAGGAAATCTACATCACAACTTGGTTTACTCACAACAACCTCCTATATAGTTTCATTAGTCTCATGATTCTCATCATTTAGACCCGAATTTTCATTTTCAATAATGGAATAAGTTTCTCTTACACATTCTTGAGTCTGTGAGCACTATAAACCTGCCTTAACTTGGGTTGCAACATGGTTTTTCAATCGTTGATCTATTTAATCTTCAGACATAGGATAACACATAGTTTTATAGAGATAACATTGGCTTGGTGATTTTCATTTTCAATATCAGGAATAGGCCTTTCTCTATTTTGATCCCAGTTTGTTTCATCTAAGGAGGAAGTTGCTAATTCTTGTTGGGAGGAAAAATAATAAAGGGCTTCTAATATGTCTTCTTCCTTACATTCTTCATCCCCATACGGGTTTTCAAGAAATTTAATGAAAATTTCAGAAATCTCACAAATCTATCCATCATTGATAAGGAAAACTTTAAACTTTGATAATGTTGAAAGAAAACTGAATGAAAATCATTTAGAGAATATAAACTAGCAGATGGTAGACTCTCATACCATTTCCTCACTATTTCCTCCAAGGTAACCATGGAGGTCTTCATCATACAATCTTCAGGAAACTTAGTTGTTAATATATGAGTATGAAAATGAAATTTGACCAAATGAAAAGTAGCATCTTCTCCATCCTAACCTTTAAACTTTGGTAGCCCTGTTTTCCAATCTATACAAGGAATACGATTTGGAAAACCAAGAATATGAGATTGATTCATAGGAGCATACCTTCGAGCAGTTGAATCCATTTTGAAAATAGTTAAGTCACCAAGAAGTTCCTCAAACTACCGATTTTTTAACAATGGAGTCGCCATGAAAATTTTGAACCTTTGAATTCTTCGACACTAGAGTCTCCAAGTGAAATATGCACAACCTTTCTTGTGTCTGATCATTTTTTACCATTAGCAATCAGATCTAATCCTTATCGTTCTTTCCTAGAGAAGATATTATCTTTCATTCCCTGACAACGGCACCAAAAATGTTATCCTTTACAATTTCCTAGGTTGGGGAGGAGATCGAAAGAGGTAAACTCGAAACACTTTTAGCTCAGTAGCTAGCCCTACTGAGATAGAGAGGGATCTCTCAAAGGATTTTTCAATGAATATATGCAAAGATACAAGTTTTAGGCTACATATATAAGTTTGTTTGAGTTCTTGTGGATTTAGGTTTTTCAGGTTTGTTGGACTAAGGTTTAGAACAAGTAATTAGGTCTAGGCTTCAAGTATGCAAAAACAAGTATAATAGGGGCTAGATATCAGTCTGTTATGGTGAAATTGGAGTGTTTGTCAATGTAGCATATATTTTTGAGTTTAAAAGAGACTAATGGTCATGTAAATACATGAATTCATTAGCTTTACAAGAAGGGAAACAAAACTATGAATTTCACATAAACAGAGCTTAATTTCAAGATACATGTTTATATAATAGCAAATAAACTCATAGGAAGAACATAAAGCATGTAAAGTGTGATGTTATATCCATTAAAACTAATATAAAGAAGAAACAAACACCACAGACTCACTGAACTAGAGTTCCTGAAATATAGTTGCAACTGCTCCTGTATTAGCTAAAGAAAACATAAGTATACAAGCCTGCTCCACAAAAGTCCAACCCCTCTCTCTGAAAGAGAAATGATACATATAGACTCAATTATACCACTTCCCCACCTTTAGGAGTCAAATTCCTAGGTGGTGGAACTGATTCCAAGATTCTCTCAACCAACAAGTGGGAGTGAGAAGGTCAAACACAAATGCTTCTTGTAGACTTTGTTTTGGATTTTGCTTCCTTAATGAGCTCTATTAAACAAAAAAAAAAAAACCTATCATGTCCATTTATTCATGATTACATAAAAAAACCTTGAATTAACCTCAATTACATCAAGAGTTTTGACTTTGACCAATTCAAATTGAAAACTAGGAAATTTACACACTGAAATTTAAATGAAAAACACAGAAAATTGTAGAAGTGCAGCACCGACTTTGAGCCCACCTTAAGGTGCCTTCCTGAGGTCCAAATGAAGATATGAAAGAATGGTTGACTACATTTTCAAGTCTAGTTTCCATACCACCTTGAAATTTTAAAAATTACCCATGGTAAGGCCTTCAAAACTCCAATTTCCCAAGGTCACTCCACAAACACACCACCTGTCAAAGAGAGGTCCAGAAAGCTTATTTTTGACCACTTTTTCCTCTTTTTCTCAAAATTTAGAACCTTTCTCAAAAATATGAAGAAATAGGTTTTCATAGGATGCCAAGGCCTTTGTAAAATTACATGCCATTTTTTATTTGAGTGCGTAAGGAAAATGCATAGTGCCAAGGCGATGGGCTTCTATGACTGGCCAAATTTCTGAATGAGGCACCAAAATAACCAAAAAACCAAAAATGTTCATAATTACTCCAAAATTAGTCATGAGATATAAAATAAGGTATGTTAAGCCCTCATGGATGCTTCAGCAAGCATCTCTAAGTTACCCTTCTCATTTTGGTCCTTTAGGGTTTCTTTGAGCTTATTTTACAATTGTTTGACCTTGACATTGCAAATCATATTCTTGGCCTAGTAGTGATGTGCCATGTGCCTTAGTAGCTGGTTGTCTCTATTGGCCTTGTCGAAAAGATTCTCCGAATGGTCATTGACCTTTTCTAGCCAATACTCCCTATCTTCATTAACCTCTAAGTTGATTTTATCCTCTAACTCTAGCTCTTCATCAAACAAGATGTGTTTCTTCTCCTCTTTCAATTCCTTCTTAAGCCCTTTAGTTCTTGGCCTCTTTTTATTACCTTTTCCTTTAGTTTTTTATGGCTCATTGATCTCCAAAGCTACTTTTCCCTTGCCTACTTGCTGCAATAATTTAGCTTGCTCCTTTTCGATGATAAGTTGTTTGGCCTTTAGCTGACTATTTTCTTGATCTAGGAATGAAATGACAAACCTTGTTGTTTCGGGTGGAAGCACCCTAGGGCTTTGGGTTAGAACCCCAATAGAGAGAAAGAAAACTACAATAAGAAATACTAAAACATCTCAGGCAAGATGCTTATATTATCAAACTACATAAGAGTGACCATACCCGGATTTCCTTCGTTCGAGTAGGTCCCGCATGGTTCAGACCCTCTACATCTCTCGATCTTATTCAAACCTGAAAATCATTCAATTCGAACATACATAGCAGTATAGAAGTAATGCATATTCACAAAATTCACTTTATATCATATAAACAAATGATTGATCATACATCAAAATGACATTCATATATGAACTAAAACATAATTTGATACATAGACATAGTTAATTTCAGAAACAAGACAACATTTATTTTATTGTAGTAAGCTATAAATAACATGGAGAGAATTCACCTAAGTATTTCTCTAGCTCCAACCAAAACCGTCCTTCAGATTCATCCTATCCCAGCCTTCAATAATCTTCTTCCATTACTAGCACCATGATATCTCAAGCAAAAGGAAGGATATCTATAATCAAGGAAACAATGGTTTCCTGAAGCTTGGGGAAGTGCATGAGGCACAGGGATTCATCAGACTCATTCGGGGATAATCTCAGTATAATAACTCTATGTCCTCTCCTATTCTTAAGGCCTTCCCATAGAGGTCTATGTATACCTCTCCCAAATAGTTTTTTAGTTGGGAAATAGTTGGGCCATGGGCAATAGGAGGTAATCAATAGGTAAAACCTGTGAACTCTACCCAAAATTAAGGAAATTTGAATTTTTAAGTGTGTTAATACATATACGCGGGTTGGGTATTGTCTGACCTATGTGTACATGCTTTTAGCTCAGGGAAAAGTAGCATACATGGAATAAAACATTGTTTTTGATATATTTGGACCAAGTCTGGAAGGAGGGGTTTCCCTAGGCCATAAACAAAGCGTCATATATACCAAGAGTGGTAAATGGTGCTATAACAGATGCCCCGTAATATATGAGGTCAGAAGGGGTACATGATGGCCGAAATGTATTAAGTGTATGGAAAGAATCATGCCGAGACTAAGAAGGACTTCACTAGGATTGAGCCTACTGTTATCGGGAAAACTAGTATCCATTCAGAGCTGCTAGTCCCACTAAGATGGGTAGCTATCTTAGAAACAAACAAACTAAAGTTACTTGTGTTTTCCTTTATGAGAGATAGATGAGAGAGAAGTGGAGAGTACCAACCTCAGTCTTTCGCTAGTCTCATTACTTGTTTCCTCTCTCCCTTGATAGAGCTTTCGCCACTCCTTTCTCACTCGTCCCGCTTCAAAGAACACCTATAGAGTCAAATCAGAAAAATACCATCAAAGCATAGAGATCTATAACCATAAACATATAGGATCAGATGTACATTAACCATACAAATGCATATGTAAATACAAGATTCAGAGATACATAAGTATATGGAGGAAAACTCAAATAAGTTTATTGATAGTAGTAGAAGAGAGGATTACAACCAAGTTGTTTGATCCAGCATCATCCTCCCAGCATGAAAGCCCTCTTCACCTCATAAAAAGTAAGATCACCCAACAATACAATGTCTTCAAAGAGAAACCAACAGCACTTCCTTACAAATTACTACGATGAGGGATCCATATATAGATGTTTGCGGGAGAGTGAGTCAACTTCTAGGATTTTGATTAGTGTCATTTCAGTGATAGTTCTTGGTTCCACTTGGAGATTTCATGATCTCTTACTCATCCTTGGGCGAATTCAGAGAGGCAAGTGTCATATGAGCAGTTTCTAGAAGATTCTTTGAGTTTCCACCTAGCAAACTACTTCTCCCATTTGTCTACTCTTCGTCATCGCACCCTACAGAAGGGATTTTCAGTATGCATCACACCCCCCATGTGTACAAGGTGAAATGCATCACACCCTCAGCATGGAGCAGTCTGTATGGTCCAGTTTTGACCAGTTCTAAGCAGTTTTTCATGGAGAACTTCTGGGAAATGATGTAATCAGTTGACCTTGATCCTTTAGGGTATGAAACAACACTTGTAGGGGTTTGAGAGCCCTTAGTTTATGGACATATTTGATTGGGGTTGCAGTGCCCAAATATGTCTATAACAGTTGCCCCCTAAAGCATGAGGTCGTAAATCTTCTGATGTCAGTTGAAATGCTTTATCATGAGGATCCAAGGTTTTTCGAACTGGAAGGTGACCTGTAATAAGATACAATACAATACATTATCTTCATAATATTTTCATGATCTATCTGAGGCAAGCATTCCCATGCTCAGCTTTATAAATTCATTTTCATGTACATAAGATAGACAATTGTCTGTGTGGTAAACTGATGATTCTGGTAGAGCCATCATCCCTTAGTTTGGATGATTATCCATGCAGCTATGATGTACATTTGATGTCTTTATTTTCCTGAGTATATTGCAGCCCAGATGGATGAAACTAGATCCTGGGTCTTCAAACTCATTCAATCTTTGCCCGAAGTACAAGTCGATCCATGTGAAAAGATGTTCTGATGTCGAACATGGAAAGACATCACCTGATTACCAGCCAATGATGTAAGCTATTAACAGGCACAAGAGGAATCACCGATAATGATAATGACCCTAAAGGTACTGCAATACAATTCACATGGTGTGAATACATGAGTCGATGTCAAACACCACACAAAATCTTTCAGTCGAAGGCCATTGATGTAAACCTGTCGCTGGAAATGAGAAACTTGATATTGAGGCATGCAAGCTTCAAAGTACTGAAAGGGTTGTTCCTAAGTCAACTTCTTGGATAATGAGCTGATGTCAACAAGAAGTGACCCATCGTAGGAGGGCCTTAATGAATCCCACATCTATGACACAGAACGGAGCAAATGATTTTGTGGAGGTGAAAATTATCTGATGATACAAGGTTCAGGGTGGCGGTCATGAAAGAATGGAGCGTTAAGGTATTGCAGCGGATGAGGTGTTAGCTGGGTTGGTGAATTCTCTGAGTGACTTCTCTTGAACATATCGGTGACACTGAAATGGATTGGTAGCATTAACCCCAAAATGGATGGCACAGAGGACCAATGGTGATATGACCAGTGAACCAAATAACCCAACCCGACTCAATCATGGTGATGAGTGAAATTGTCATGTTCAAGAGTGACCACCTACCAATGAAGTTACTCAAGTTTTCTTCCCTTTTTCCCAGTCATTGCTGACCAGTACCTCTTTATTTTTTTCAAGCTTGAGGAGGATAACATATGCTTGTTCTATAATTTTCCCTTCGGGCAAACCTGTCGCTATGTTTTAACGAGCCTAGAAATAGTGAAACTCATTCTTGTCTGCATGGACAAGTTTGTCGCTATTGTTTTAACGAGTTTAACGATAAAGATAACTCGGTCCTTTTAAATTTTACAGAGTCTAAAAAGAGACGAAAGGAAACTCCAGTAGTCCTTTTCGTAATATAATCCCTTAAGTCCAAAAAAGTATAAAATAATACGAAAGGGATGACTTTTCGATAGTTTTAACGAGACGAACAAGACAAGCGCTCGATATTTTTGTGTAATGATCCCTCAGGTCCAAAAAGATTAAAATATAGAGGAGGGATGGCACTTCCAATCACTTTAACGAGCTGGAGAGGCTAATTTCTTGGCAATCTTTTCATGTTTTACAGGTCAGATGAAAAGAGCTTAAAGGAGACCCGTTTTTTAGGAACGAGTGATGTTTTTGGATAGCAATTGGTTCCAGGTAAGGTTTGGAACTTTTCAATCACGACAATGTAAAGAAGGTGGCTAATAGGATCACTCATCGCAATTGTTCCTCAAAAGGGTAAACAATCAAATGGAGGCGTATGATCGGCTAAAAAAGAGTGGAGGTGATGGTAAGAACACGACCAAGGTTCAAAAGCTGATAGTTATGTGATCGTAAAGATTATTTACCGAAGGTGGGTTCATTTTTAATGAGCTTGAACTCTGGGAGAACATATGTTCATTGCTAGGTTTATTTTTTAATGAACTTGAACTTTGCATAAACCTGCTCGTGCCAGTAGTATAATAAGGATGTCTCTCATTAGTAGGTTCATTTTTTAGGGAGCTTTCCCTATGCAAAACTTTGCTCTAGAGCCTTTTGTATGCAAGCTAGGAATGACTGACCTACGAAATTAAAGGGTTGAGAGCCTACAAACTAAGAAAATAAAAGGTCGTTTTTCACTTGCATGCAAAAAGGTTTGCATGCCCCCAAGTATAAAGAGAAGTAGAGTTTCTAGGTTACCATACGGAAGTTCTTGCATTAGCAAGATTGTTTCATCCGCATTTGCAGACAAAACACTTCCTTAGCTTTGTCGGGAATAGAAAAAGGTGAATGGTGGGAATTTCCAATCACATAACCTTCGATAGGGAAATCCTTTTCCAGTCTAATCCCATTTTCCTAAATGGACAGGGGGTCAAAGTAGTCATATATCCTATGTGGAAACCTACTTTATATCTGGGGTTTTCCTACTGAAGCAAACCAGGGTGCATGCCCCCTGGGTTTAGTCACAATCACCGAATCACTCACACTCATCAGGTGGATGCACTAGAGATTGATGAGACATTCCTTGTGCAAAAATACCAGTTAGGGATGGAATTTTACTAGTAGCTGTGTTTGAACCAGGGAATGAAAGTTGGTTAGCTAGTTGGACCACTCTGCCTTCATGCAGAAAACACATCACTCGAAAGAGTGAGGAAACAATAGCTGCCATGTTGTACATGTAGTCACACCCAAGGAGTAGATTGTAATCTAGCGGTACTTGGACTACCATCACGTTTAGATGAATAGTTTTTCTTCTTAAAGTTATAGGAAAATTTGGAAGGATCCCTAATAGTCGACTGGTTCCTTTGTTGAAGCCTGACAGATTTGGAATCTCAGGTAGAAGCGATGGCGAACCAAGCGCTTTCCGAGCAGTTGAGGAAAGGATACTCATAGAAGCCCCTTCATCTATGATAGTACCAACCATGATCATTCTGTAAGCTTGTACTATGATTCAGAATGGTACATTAGATGGTAGGCGGGGTCTCCCTAGTATATTCCAATCGAAGGAAACGACTAGATTACTTGGAGGAGGGACTGTTATGAAACCAGCTCAAGAAAAGATAGAAAAGATAGATCAACGCCTTAGAATTCAGCCTCTTTGAGGGGGCAACCTCCTTTACATTACATAAATGAACAATTCTTGGATGATACAAATGACAAACCCTCCTTTCTATATATAGGAGTCTAAGGAGTCACAATATAATCCAGCCGACCTAACAATAATAATATAAAGCCACAAAAATAACAATAGAGGGATTCTATGGGGCACAGTAATAACAATATGGGGGCAATAGGGGCACAACAATATTAATAACGGGTATAACTACAATAGTAATGGGGTAATCACTAGTATTATAGGGACCCAACAGGGACCGAATAAATAGCCAGATAAATATCTGATGAACTTCCTTCCTATGGTAAAGGAATGGGTAGATTTCCCCCATGTTCATCAGATTTTGTGTTAACAAAAATAATTTGAACGGTGTTGTTCTCATTCTCTTTAATGACTATATCATCTAAAGGTGGACCTTTTGAAGACAAGATTGGGTCGACTGCCATCTCGACCTATTGACTTTGGTCTGGTGTGGACTTAGAGGGTTTATCTTCAATGGTAGGTGCTTTGACCAACAAAAAAGGTGTGTCAGTTGGATTTTCAACTAGCAATGGACTCGGCAAGAGTTTCTTGTATCCAGGAGGAAGTCGCTGCAATGAAGCAAGATTGTTATCCAAGACTCTTTTAGCTTTGTCCAAGAAGGGACAACGGTGGAGGGCATGATTGCCTTCACATAGCCTACAAGGAAATCTAGATCTTCCTTTCTACCCATTGACTTCATTTTCACTAGTTGATGGTATGCTCTCAACATGATTGTTAGTGGTTGAAGACACCAGATTGTGCAAGTGGGGAGACCAATCCCTCAGGATTCGTGGGATGCAAGGACAATCTCGATGATAGTGGTCTCCCTTGCAAATGAGACATGGAGATTTAGGTTTGGAAGGTGCAGTGTGTGGATTTTCACCAGACGATGTATGGTTTCCCCCTTTCGTTATCGACCTCTTCTTCTTCTCCTTCCCTTCATTTTTCTTCTCAGTTACTTGGTTTTTAGTGTTACTAGTTTCACCAAGTGAAGAGGAAGAAGGAGAGGGAGAAACAAACGAAGTAGAAGGTGGGGGAGCGGCTTCAGTATCATCTGGTTGCTGAGAATTTACGGTGTTTCGAATGACAGAGGTCGAGAAAATCCATACTGGCAGGCCAATTGTGAGTCATAGAAGGGACAATGTAGCCATGTGTGGAGCACCAACATCTCCCCAAGAGGAGAAAGGACTAGGATTTCCCCCAAGGGGAAATCCTTGATTGGTAGAGTCCATTTTCTCAACCTAAGACCAATGAGGGAACAGTGATGTTATTCTGATTAAAATAAATTTTATGATGCTTTGACACAACTTTCTTTTTTAATTTTTAAGAGTCGAGAAAAATCTAAAGATGACTCTAGTTTCCTTCGATTTTTAATGAGCCTGAAGTGACAAGTGCTCAAATGGACCTTTTCTTTTAAGGAGTATGAAAAGGAGCAAAAGTGACTTCTCTGGAAATCTAGACAGAGGGATTACCAAACCAATCCCAAAACTACATAATACTTTTTACAGTATGGCAGTCAATCTTCCTGAATGCTGTGTTCAGTGCATTGCGATAGATAAGGCGACAGACATGGCTTCTTAAGGATTAAGGATATATCCTATTGTGGTATCCCAATATATACTCGATAGTACGTGGGAGCACAAGTCCGTACTGGCACTTGTCGTATCAAAGAGGAGGAATCACCCAACCAACGATGAAAATGATAGTTACCAGGATTTATGACGCTAGAATACGTCTCTAGCCTAGACTTCTAAATGTTGTGCATTAGGTTCCAAATCATTTTTATGTTCATTGAGGTTTGTTTTATAGTTGACCTTTCTTAAGAAGTTTTCCTTTAAGGTTCACCGCGTGCTATAGATATACAATTCCTAAATGTGCAATTTAAGATGATAAACAATATTTACTTTCTTTTAGCAATGAAAATCCTAGCTACTAAGGAAAGAGAAATGAAATTCTTTCAACATAGAGTAGAGAGCATACACTAGATGTAATTTTCCTAAATCAATTACCGCATGCAGTCTAAATGCAAATGCACATGCATGTATTTGTTTTTCAGTTTCCTTAATGTGAGAATGACAAAAAGAAAACTAAGTATAAATTTGAACTATCTTCTTTCAAAATGACAGTACTAACAATTTTCTCTTCAAAAAACGAAAGGAAGACTAAGGCGACACTTTGCTATTTCGAAATTAAAACTGCTTTCGACACTTGAAATACTAATAATTTCAAAATCAAGTACAATAGAAAAAGTGTAATCGACTATATAAAAGAGGAATACTTTACAAAACTCTTTTTCTTGATTGAAAACAACAGTTGTGACGATTTCAAATCAAAAGACGACAGTTCGATTAAGCTACTTTTTGCAAAGGAGAATTGTAAATGATGAAAAATACATAAAAAACATTCACAATTATTTATCAATGGAGGCTGAGTGATGCAAAGGAAGATGGTTTCAATAGTGATATACTAATCATAGATAGCAAAACTACTGAATAAAGTTGAAGACAATGAAGAAAAAACCAAAATCTGGAGGAAGGAACAGTCTTACTCAATCATCGCACCTGTAACACAGGAAAAAAGGGATGCATCTCACCTACAACACACGGGGGGTGTGATGCATCTAGACTACCAATGAGAGATAGTGTGATGGTCTAGGCACGAGACTGAGCTTGGTTTTCACTCACAGTTTGCAGCTAAGTTTAGGGATTTAGGTTGAGTTAATGATAGAAAATAAAGACAAAGTATAGGGGCTGATCTAATGAGGTTATTTGAGCTACCATCAGGGCACTTAGGATGTTTGCAAGTCAGATTTTCAGTTCATAAACTAAGACAGAGATTTACTAAAACAATGTTGATCTACTTTGCACTTGCATAGAAAAAGCAGTTCGAAGGCTAGCTGGCTTAACTTCAGTCTCTGTCTATAGTTTATAAAGCAAACAACAGTAATGAAACAAACAAACTATTCAATCCCCAGCAGAGTTGCCATTTCCTTATCGGGAAAAATAGTGTCCATTCAGAGCTGCTAGTCCCACTAAGATGGGTAGCTATCTTAGAAACAAACTAACTAAAGCTACTTGTGTTTTCCTTTATGAGATATAGATGAGAGAGAAGCAGAGAGTACCAACCTCAGTCTTTTGCTAGTCTCCTTACTTGTTTCCTCTCTCCCTTGATAGAGCTTTCACCACTCCTTTCTCACTTGTCCCACTTCAAAGAACACTTGTAGAGTCAAAGCAGCAAAATACCATCGAAGCATAGAGATCTATAACCATAAACAATATAGGATCAGATGTACATTAACCATACAAATGCATATGTAAATACAAGATTCAGAGATACACAAGTACATGGATGAAAACTCAGATAACTTTATTGATAGAAGTAGTAGAAGAGGGTATTACAACCAAGATGTATGATCCAGCATCATCCTCCCAGCATGAAAGCCCTCTTCACCTCATAAAAAGGAAGATCACCCAATAATACAATGTCTTCAAAGAGAAACCAACAACACTTCCTTACAAATTACAAAATTCCAGCCTTTGGATCTCTAGGATGAGGGATCCATATATAGATGTTTGCATGAGAGTGAGTCAGCTTCTGGGATTTTTATTAGTGTCATTTCACTGATAGTTCTTGGTTCCACTTGGAGATTTCATGATCTCTTACTCATCCCAAGGTGAATTCAGAGAGGCAAGTGTCATATGAGGAGTTTCTAGAAGATTCTTTGAGTTTCCACCTAGCAAACTGCTTCTACCATTTGTCTACTCTCGCTCATCACACCCTACAGAAGGGATTTTCAATATGCATCACACCCCCCATGTGTACAAGGTGAGATGCATCGTAGCCTCAACATGGAGCAGTCTATATGGTCCAGTTTTGACCAGTTCTGAGCAGTTTTTCATGGAGAACTTCTGGGAAATGATGTAATCAGTTGACCTTGATCATTTAGTGTATGAAAAAACACTTTTAGGGGTTTGAGAGCCCTTGGTTTATGGACATATGTGATTGGGGTTGCAGTGCCAAAATATGTCTATAACACCCGCCAAGCCATCAAAAGAGATCAGAAAGAAATTGTTGTTTGAGGCGGGCTTACCCATGCTTAGAGAAAGTAAAGCATGTACGCATATCAAGTACAAGCGGATCCAATATGTATACTAGTGTAAAGGAACTGAAAGTACATAATGGATCATTTGATCATGATCGAAAAAGTACATGTCTGAATATCACATATAAGAAGAAGATCAATGATGTTGAAGGATGAAGCTGATCACTGATGTCAAAAACTGATCCGAATAGTACCAAATGAACATGATGGAATAAAATGATACTACATCACAACTCAGATGCCGGCATGTAAGATGTCACTGTGAAGAACTACAACATATAAGGTGGATGGTGTCAACTAGCAGCAACAAGAGCAACTGACAAGTGAACCGAAACATGTTGATGCAACCCGAGGTCTTCACCAATCGCCACGATACATTTCTACACAATGGGAGTGAATGATCTGAGGTCGACCACGTGAGAAATCATTTGATTACCGGTCATTTATGAATACCGTTAACAAATGTGAGACTACTCACTAATAATGATAATGAGAGTCAAGGTACCCAGTACAATCTAACAAGTGTGAATGAATGATCTGAAGTCAAACACTTGAAAGAATCTATCAATCAGGAGACAATGATGGTTTCCCACTGTCGATAGTAAAGGAATATGCCACTGATGACTACAAACCCCAAGGTACTACCAAATGGACTCTAGATATTTTTCCCAGAGAAAATGAGTTGTAGTCGATAGGAAAAGATCCGCTATAAGGAAGGAATTAAGGCATCCTTCATCAATCTAGCGTGAGTGTAACCCGTAGGCCAATAATGTGGAAGGAATCGGATGAAAAAGATGTAGTAACCCAACCAAAGGATGTTTCTGGCATACACAAGATGTAGCTAGCACACGATAGAAACCCTATGAACCAACCAATAATGAAAGCTGACCTAGAGGCAAGGAATCCACCAATAGGGTCAAATGGAAACCAAGGCATTATACAAATCCCAATGTGTGACAATGAAAGCTAATGTTGAACACAAGGGAAACCACTCAGTCAAAGACCCATGATACTGATTGATGCTAAGCAAAAGGTGACCTATCAATAATGAAAATACGGCCAGCGTGTCGCTCTAGATCTTCCCTCAGAGCAATTTTTCGTAGTCGATAAGGACAAGACCCACTAGCAAGAAGTCAATGGGGACCTTCTCAAACTGGCATGAGCAAAGGACCAACATAACTGATGTGATGAAAAACTTGACACTAACAACTAGGGTTGGCCAACTGAAAAATAGGTCAAGAGATGCCACAGAGAGGCCGACTTAGGTTTACTTCCCTTGAACAAAAGCATGACTCAATGATGACTATATGGCAGCATATGATAACTCTGTGTAAGTTTGTCATGCAAGAGGCATAAGAAAACTCTCCATATGATTGGAAGAGGTAACCAATTGGAGGAGTACTAATTCAATAACAAGGTTAAGGTGCTCTTAAGTCAAACTAAATCCCACCACAATGGAGGAGAGACTTTCTTTTGAGTGCTTTGTTCAAGGGCGACACGACTAACTCTAGCTGCCAATAAAATATGAAAATGTCGTCCCGTTCCTGCTCTTTTTGGAATATATAATTTTTTTGTCTTGTCTTTAAGTTGGAAAAAGAATAAAAGAATGTTATAGTATAATGGAAAGAACAAGTGTCAGAGAAACAGATGATCTAGTTCCTAGGAGGGGAACATTCCTATGGTTAATGCAGGGAGGCGAAACTAGTCAAGGGCACTCAAAGGGATGCTCTTTCCATGGGAAAAAGGATGCATCAAGTTGTAGAAGCTAAGTGATTGCATGGTTGAATTTTCAGAATACATGGTCAAATAAGTGGCCTAAACACGAGTCCAAGTGAAGTCGGGTCAAGGCCAAAAGGTGTAAATAATCAAAATGCAATGCAACAGTACAACTCAACACAAAAGAGCCTCTAGGGTATAAGGCCAGAAATTAGTGCAAAAGAAAGGAGAAAGTGTCTTCAATGCATCAGTCATGGCAAGACTAAACAGGACTCTGGAGCCTACTTAGTATAGAAGCATGGGAAACCAATATCAGCGACAATCTAACTAAGATTCCCATGTAAAGGATGGCTCTACCTTTGCATCATGATTTTTTTTTTTCAAATCGGCGAGTGAAAATTGTTTATTGACTAAGATATGATGGGGTCAACCCCTAAAGCTAATGTATCACTGAATGGAGGCTATTATGCAAGATGCAGTGGAAAATGTTTTTCCCTAACCTAAATGCTAGTGAGAGAACGATACCTACCATGATGGGTCAACGGTCATGGGACCGAAACAATATCTCGAAGAAGTCTCCAAAATTTCCTGTAAAAACAACCCACTCTCAATAATCCAAGCTCGTTGGTCAAAAAATCCATGAGACAAAAATGAATTTTTGAAAAAATATTTTGCAATTTCGAAGTTATATAATGAATTTTGGACTCATAGTTTTTCATTTCCGTTTGGAGCAAAGAGCTGTGGAGAAAAACTAAGCAATCTTTCCTCTAAACAATTGGACCATTTGAATCACCCCAAAGTCTCGAGGTAATCCTTAAATCCTACTTGTAATGCTTTATGATAGTTTTTAAAAGTTTTTTTAAAGTTTTGGCTATGGGAAACTATTCCCAAAAATTCAACTCTACGTACACGCGGTTTGAATGTGATTAACCTCCGTATACGACGACCCTACATGTGACTATGTGTAATGGGAACCCGTGTGTACATGAGTTAAAGTCTTAACATATAAATGAACGGTTGAAACTTCAATTTTTTGCAGGATGACTATCCCTTGGAGGGAAAGAGAGCATACCACTATAGATAATGAGGTAATGAATGATCAAAATGCATTAGATGCTCTGATAGGCTGTGGCTTACTCAAATTCTTCGAAATTCCAAATATGAAATGCAATACACGCTTGCTAGAACTTTGGACCCACTACTGGAGCGTAGAGGATGACGCTTTCATAATCAACCAGATGCCTCTAGGGATTGGGATCAAAGATATCTATTTCATTACCGGTCTCTCTCAAAGAGGGGAGGTTGTGCACTCGATAGGCAGGATGAGAGGTAGTCTTTTGGTGGAAGAATATGTCCATATATATTTTCCTGGATAGCCAGAGAAGATTAGGAGTCAAATTCCAATCAAACATATGGAAAGTTTATCCTTGAGGATTTTTCTATTTACCATTGCACGTGTAAATGGGTTAGCTTCCCTGCATCTGACGTCATGAGTATCTATGAGGATGGCAGTGGAATGTCTTACCATAGTATTTGACTAGTTCACACCTCTTCTAACTAACATGAAGACTCAATTGACCTCTATACAGAAGGGTCAAATGAAGAATTTTGGACATTGAACCATCTTGTGTTCATTCTTCTTCCAGAAGGTACCTGGGCTACATCCCAAAGTATCAGTGTCCATCAACAGCTCTAGAGATCCACGAATGGGTAGATGGGCAGATCTAATGAAGCACCTTGGGGGTAGTGACATGCCCAAAATGACCTTTGATGATGAGTTTTTAACCTGGTGGTATCAACAGATCATTGCGGTCGATGACTACCCATATGCTGAGATGGATTTTCAAGGAGATACATGTTGGAAATAATACTGAGAGGGGGGGTGAATCAGTATTATCTAGCAATTTAACAAATCTTCCTTATTTGATCTTTTGAATTATTCTTGCATATCAGTACCATAAAATAATGAGCATGAACAAAGAAAATAGACAGTTACACCAAAGAACACAAGATGTAAGGTGGAAACCCAATGTGGGAGAAAACCACCTGCTGCAATATGTCTCTATCTTCTTTCAATTTAGAAATTCTTTTACAATGATTTTGTACTGGTGCAGTCCTTTACCAGTACGCAGGCTGCAACCTGCAGAGAGCTACAACTCTCTCTCTCGTTCTCCAGTCTCTCCTGGAAGGGAGCTACAACCCCCTACTTCTTTTCATGAAGAATCAAATGATCAACAAGTATACAACAGTTACAGTCCACTACAGTTATCAGATCAGTAATCACAGAACTAACCCAGAACACCTTATGTACAGAAAAATACAGTCAACAGATCATCTTAAGACAGGGACGCAACTTTTCTCTCTGTGGCCTGCGACTGGACGCAGTTTTACCTTCTGCTGCTCTGCGTACCGACGCACTGTTCCTTTAAACTGCTCTGCGTACCGGCGCACCCAACAATGCTATCGCGCCGTGTCTTTTGCTTTAGAGACGCACCCAATAATACTATCGCGCCGCGTCTTTCGCTTCAGAGACGCACCTGAGCCCTTACTGTACTGCGTCTCGACGCACTTGCACTTCACTGAACCTGCGTCCCTTCAGATATAAAAGATATGAAGACTTCTGAACTAGCCCAAACAGTCAGATCTGCAGATCTGATCATGCGCCATAGAGATCACAGTCCATTAGAAGATTCGCCCTCATAGATCTGGACTAGATCACACCAAAAGATATTCAACCAAGATGATGATTAATCCAAATGAACTCCTTTGCTTTATATAGGCAAGTTCCTCCCCAAAACATGGAACAATACCACGAGCCGACACCATAGAAACACAAAACCGTCAGCTAGATACCACACAAGAAACCCCCTCGTGCTTTTCTCTGTCTTGAAATGTGTGCACTGGGTGGACGCACCCCCTGAACGGCTGGCCTGCGTCCCTGGACGCGGGTTGGGGACGCACTTTCTGAACAGATTGCCTGCGTCTTTCTTAAAAATAGAGAGCTGATCATCAAGAATAGTGATCTACCACCTGAATGGGTTGCCATCAAGGACAACACCTGAATCATAATGCCAACAATCTCCCCCTTTGGACTTGATGGCAACCTCATGATCTTCAGCTTCATTCTCCCCCTTTGACATCAAGGGCAAAGGGTATGCTCCCCCTACGCTCATGCTCCTCCAGATCTGCAAATAACCAGAAATCCACCATGAAAGAGATAGAGACATATTGCAGCTATTTCCAAGATCTCCTTCTTCATAATGCCAACAATGCATTATGTGCTCCCCCTGAGCCTGTACCACCAATAAGAAGAGGTTCAATAAGATGATGCATCAACAACCCCCAGCTTTTGCCTGAGGTATTCAAAAGTGTCTCTGGGCAACGGTTTGGTGAAAATATCAGCAACTTGTTCCTTAGAAGGAACATACTCCAACTTGACCTTCTGTTCAAGTACTTGTTCCCGGAGAAAATGGTACTTGATTGGTATGTGCTTGGTTTTTGAATGCATAACCGGATTCTTTGAGATGCTGATTGCACTTGTGTTGTCACATAAGATAGGGATTGGAGGTGTACAAGTGATTTGATAATCCTGCAAGGTCTGCATCATCCAAAGGAGTTGGGTGCAACAAGATGCAGCAGCAACATATTCCGCTTCAGCTGTAGACAAGGCAATTGAACTCTGTTTCTTGCTGAACCAAGATACCAGTCTGGAACCCATAAAGAACGCACCACCACTTGTGCTTTTCCTGTCATCCACGCTTCCGGCGCAATCTGCATCTGTATAAGCATGAAGAGTGAGATCTGTATCTCTAGGATACCATAAGCCATAATTTTGAGTCCCTTGAAGATATTTGAAAATTCTCTTCACTGCCTGAAGATGAGTCTCCTTCGGATTTGCCTGAAATCTTCCAACTATTCCAACTGCATGCATGATGTCTGGTCGGGTACCTGTCAAATATAGTAAACTTCCAATCATAGATCTGTAGGTTGGTTGATGTACTGCTGCAGATTCATCATTTGCACTGAGACTACATCCTGTGACCATGGGTGTACATACTGGTTTTGCATCTTCCATGCCATATTTCTTCAAAATCTGCTTGAGATACTTGGTTTGAGATAAAAGGATTCCTCCTTCCTTTTGTTGGATTTGCAAACCAAGGAAGTATGTCAGTTCTCCTAGTAAGGACATTTCAAATTCTTTCTGCATGACCGAGGCAAAGCTTTGACTCATAGCTTCTTCATTGCTGCCAAAAATAATGTCATCTACATACACAACAAGTATTAGCAATTTGTCATTTTCAACTTTTATATACAGATTGCTATCTGCTGAACCTTTTGAAAAACCTTGTTGATGAAGATATTTGTCCAACCGGTAGTACCAAGCCCTTGGGGCTTGTTTGAGACCATAGAGAGCCTTTTTCAATCGGCATACAAGATTCGGATCATTTCCAAGAATGAACCCATCTGGCTGTTCAATGTACACTTCTTCTTCCAAGTCTCCATTCAGAAAGGCTGATTTTACGTCCATTTGAAATACTTTGAAGTTCTGAAAACTTGAGAGAGCAAGGAACATTCGGATGGCCTCAAGTCTTGCAACAGGAGCAAAAGTTTCTTCAAAGTCTATTCCTTCTTGCTGCGCATACCCTTTACAAACAAGTCTGGCTTTGTTTCTAATTACTTCTCCATTTTCATTCAATTTATTTTTGAAGACCCATTTAGTTCCGATAACATTCTTATCCTTTGGTCTAGGAACCAGCTCCCAAGTGTTGTTCTTTTCGATTTGCTCAAGTTCTTCATCCATTGCTTTCACCCAACATTCATCTTTGCATGCCTCTTTCACATTTTGTGGTTCAGTAGAGGAGAGTAATGCCAAATAGCTTGAAGCTTCTGCAACTGTTCTTCTAGTTTGTATACCTGCTTCTTTCTGTCCCATCATTTGAGATTCTGGATGGTTCTTCTGAACATATCTGGATGGAGTCTTTTCTTCTATTCTTGTTCGTTCTTCTGCGTCTTCATGAGGTTCTTCTTGAGATTCTTCTTGAGGTTCTTCTTCTTCATCATTCTGTTTTTGAGGGTAGCTTTCATCTTCTTCGATGTCTTCACGATGTATTTGCCTAGGAATGTATCCCTTCTCATCAACCACTACATCAATGCTGTCAACAATTCTGCCAAGTCTTTTATTGTAGCATTTGTATGCTTTGCTATGTGGAGAATAGCCAAGAAGAATGCCTTCATCTGCTCTAGGATCAAGTTTGCCAAGCTGCTCTTCAGTATTCTTGATATAGCATTTGCTCCCAAAGATTTTGAAGTGCTTTACCGAAGGAGTTTTACCACTCCAGAGCTCATGAGGAGTTTGAGTGCTGTTCACCCGGACATTTGTCTTGTTGAGAATAATAACCGCAGCATGTGCAGCTTCACCCCAGAAAGTTGCGGGAGTTCCTGATTCATCAAGCATAGCACGAGCCATTTGTTGGATTGTTCTGTTCATTCTTTCAACAACTCCATTTTGCTGAGGAGTTCTAGCCGTAGAGAATTCTCTCCTTATCCCATGTTCATCACAGAAATCGAAAAATTCATTTGAAGTAAATTCCCCACCTCTGTCGGATCTGAGGCACTTAATTTTGTGACCTTATTCATTTTCAACCAAGGCTTTGAAGGATTTGAATTTTTCGAATGCTTCATCTTTGTGCTTCATAAGTCCTAACCAAACAAACCTGGAGAAATCGTCAATAAATAATATCAAGTATTCCTCTCCTCTAGGTGTTCTTTTCCTGAATGGTCCACATACATCTGTATGTACTAGCTCAAGAGGCATGCTAGCTGATCCTTCTTTCTCTGGAAAGTTAGTCCTGGTTTGTTTTCCAAACTGACATGATCTGCATATGGTGTTGTCAAGAATTTTGATATCTGGAAGATTGCGAACTGCCTGATATTTGCATGCTTTCCTTATTTGTGAGAAGCTTAGATGTCCCAATCTTCGATGCCATAACCAGTGCTCTTCATCCTTGCTTAGATAGCATTGTTGTTGTCCTTCTTCAAATATGTATAGATTATTTGGAGTTCTTTTCCCTTTGAGAACTGTTTTTCCTGTATCAAGATCACGAACAAGACATCCATTTGATCTGAATATAACCTCGGTTCTTTGATCACACATCTGGCTGACACTTAGTAGATTATGCTTCAATCCATCAACAAACAAAACATTTCCAGCCTTAACATCTTCTTTTAAAGGAGCAATACCTTTTCCTTTTATAGTTGCAGGAGTATCATTTCCAAAAGAGACTTTCTTTCCCTTTTCTAAAATAGAATAAGACTCAAGTTTTTCTTTATCACCTGTCATATGCTTCGAACATCCACTGTCAATGTACCATAGATTTTCCTGTCCTTCTGCATAAAACGCTATCCCACATCTTTCTGTTTGAGGTTCCTTTATTCTCCATGTTTTGGTTCCTGAGGCTTGTTCCTTTTTCCGCTCTTGTTCCTTTCTTTCCTGAAACCTGCTTCTGCATTCAAAGTCTTCATGACCAAAATTATTGCAAATAGAACATTCAACTTCATTTTCAAGAGCCGAAAAGCTGTTATAGGTCTTTTTTGTAATCCCTGTCATACTTCTTTGTTTTTGAGTTTCCCTAGTCATGATTGTTTTATACGCAACATATTGAGCTGCTTTGTGACCAAAGTTATGGCAAGAAAAGCATTGTCCATTGAAGAAGCTTCTGCGGTTATTGAATCTACCAGCCAACTGATTGTAATTTCTATTTTCATCTATTCTTGAACCAAACTGGGAAGATTTTACCTGTGGCTGGTTTTGGCTTTTGTTCACCCTTAAGCTGGATTGCCCCTGATAGTTTCTGTTTGAAGTTTGTCCCTGCTTTACCTGATGATCTTCATTGTGCTTTTGCTCATTTCTTCTTGCTGCATCAAGATAACTTTTTGAAGTGGATGCTTGAGAAGTTTCTCCATTATAGCCCAGACCTGTCTTATTTAGTGGAGACCGCTGCACACTGATAATCTCATCCAAAGTTTTAGATCCTTTGACAAACTTGAGATTAATAGCTTTTGTTTTCTCAATTTCTTTTCTAAGACCAACAATTTCACCTTCTAATTTTTCAAGATGTTTTTCCTTTTCATCAATTTGAAATTGTAGAGTATCAATGATCATGTTCTTTTCTTCTATACATCTCTTGAGTCTAGTAATTTCATCATAAAGGTTATCCACATCTACAGCATCCTCATAATCATCATCTTCAAATGCCATTAACAACCTATATTTATTACCTTGTTCATCTTCATCACTGTTTGATAAGCCATCACTATCTTCATGGGTGTAATAGCTTTTCTTATTTGCACTTTGTTTCTTGTTCCATCTAGCTGGTTCCTTTCCTTTATCCTTATAAGGACATTTTGCAGCATAATGACCTACTCTTCCACAAGCAAAGCATTTGAAGGGTAGCTTACCTCTGAACCTTCCAGAACCCCTTTGAAGATTTCTGACAAAATTTGATTCTTCTTCCTCTTCTTCTGGAACATGGCTTGCTTCATAGTGATCTTCTTTGCCTGATGCCTTAAAAGCAGCCTCCCTTCTGTCTGATGGACCTCCCTTTCTCATTTCATAAGCAGTTAGAATTCCATGTAGCTGAGACATAGTGAGAACACGGAGATTTTCCTTTTCTTCTATTGCAGATACTTTAGATTCAAACTTGGGGGATAATGATCTTAGAATCTTTTGAACTACTATAGACTCTTTTACTTCTTCACCCAAATTTTTCATACAATTAACAATCTCATCTACCCGAAGAAAATAATTAGCCACACTTTCATCATTATACATCTTGAGAGTCTCATATTGAATCCTGAGAGTTTGAAGTTTAGCTTGTTTTACCTGTTCATCTCCTTCATAGCTCGTGATCATTTTGTCCCATATTTCTTTTGCTGATTTGAAGTGCATTACCTTCATGAATTCTGTTTGGGATATACTTCCTAATAGAGTACTGACTGCTTTTGCATTTGTTTCATACTTCTTTTTCTCAGCTGGATCTGTAGGAGTGGCTGAAGGAAAAGCATAGCCTGTTTCTACAATGTCCCAAACTTTTGTACCAAGAGATTGAAGATATGCAGTAACTCTTACCTTCCAATAATTGAAGTTTGTCCCATCAAAAACCGGTGGCCTGATTGATGCTTCTCTCTCGTAGTTGCTCATGATGAACGATCTACCTTCAAGCGATCAAGTTTTTCTGAAGGACCTGGCTCCGATACCAATTGTTGGAAATAATACTGAGAGGGGGGGTGAATCAGTATTATCTAGCAATTTAACAAATCTTCCTTATTTGATCTTTTAAATTATTCTTGCATATCAGTACCATAAAATAATGAGCATGAACAAAGAAAATAGACAGTTACACCAAAGAACACAAGATGTAAGGTGGAAACCCAATGTGGGAGAAAACCACCTGCTGCAATATGTCTCTATCTTCTTTCAATTTAGAAATTCTTTTACAATGATTTTGTACTGGTGCAGTCCTTTACCAGTACGCAGGCTGCAACCTGCAGAGAGCTACAACTCTCTCTCTCGTTCTCCAGTCTCTCCTGGAAGGGAGCTACAACCCCCTACTTCTTTTCATGAAGAATCAAATGATCAACAAGTATACAACAGTTACAGTCCACTACAGTTATCAGATCAGTAATCACAGAACTAACCCAGAACACCTTATGTATAGAAAAATACAGTCAACAGATCATCTTAAGACAGGGACGCAACTTTTCTTTCTGTGGCCTGCGACTGGACGCAGTTTTACCTTCTGCTGCTCTGCGTACCGACGCACTGTTCCTTTAAACTGCTCTGCGTACCGGCGCACCCAACAATGCTATCGCGCCGCGTCTTTTGCTTTAGAGACGCACCCAATAATACTATCGCGCCGCGTCTTTTGCTTCAGAGACGCACCTGAGCCCTTACTGTACTGCATCTCGGTGCACTTGCACTTCACTGAACCTGCGTCCCTTCAGATATAAAAGATATGAAGACTTCTGAACTAGCCCAAACAGTCAGATCTGCAGATCTGATCATGCGCCATAGAGATCACAGTCCATTAGAAGATTCGCCCTCATAGATCTGGACTAGATCACACCAAAAGATATTCAACCAAGATGATGATTAATCCAAATGAACTCCTTTTCTTTATATAGGCAAGTTCCTCCCCAAAACATGGAACAATACCACGAGCCGACACCATAGAAACACAAAACCGTCGACTAGATACCACACAAGAAACCCCCTCGTGCTTTTCTCTGTCTTGAAATGTGTGCACTGGGTGGACGCACCCCCTGAACGGCTGGCCTGCGTCCCTGGACGTGGGTTCTGCATGGTATACCTGCGGGGACGCACTTTCTAAACAGATTGCCTGCGTCTTTCTTAAAAATAGAGAGCTGATCATCAAGAATAGTGATCTACCACCTGAATGGGTTGCCATCAAGGACAACACCTGAATCATAATGCCAACAATACAGACTTAGTGTTACCAACAAATGTGGCATGGGGAGACATAGGTAACCATTTTTAAGTTTTTTGTGAGTTTTGTTAAAAAAATGGATTTTTTAATATGAAATGAACTTAAAAAAATAAGAAAATAAAAAATTGATGAGACAAAATACTGACAAAATATAGTGACCATCTCCAGATGTGGGTCCAGTGAGACCTAATGGATTTCCAAGGCACAGGCATCACCAAAGAGGGGTTGAAGAGATGAAAACCAATACATAGAGACTCCTTTAGGTTGTTCAAAGAAACTTGGTGAGAATAACTCACTAGGTACCTATGATAGTTGTAGAGGATATTCCCGAGGAGATGCAACGTCGTGTGGTAGGGGTACCACGGGACTGGGTCCAGATACTTCGGTGTGTAGCCAATTCTGTGGTTAACTTTTTAACCACTCATCTTGAGCCAATTCGATATATAGATCTATGTATGTCTGGACATGATTATGGGCATAAGCCCAAATTTTGAGGGCATCCTGTCCAATTTTGTATATTATTTTTTAGCACTCCATCTATATACAAGCAATTTTACGATATATATATATAGATTCAATTTTTTTTTCATGTTATTTAATTTGATGAATGATTAATGTGCTAATCTAATGCTTGATAAGCAATACAGTCTACTAATGAATTCTCAAATCTTGGAATGTGAACATATGTGATATAAATAAATGATCATTACAACACTCTCAATCTCAAAAATTGGCGATATAAGGATTGTGAACCCGATAATTGTTATTTAACTGTGACACCACTAGTTGTGAGTCTAGATAAACTACCAACGAATCAATCCCATAAGGTATTACTTCAGATAGTAAATTAAGAATGATAGTATATTTAGAAATGTTGTTTGAGGCAGGGCCAATACATACTCCCCTTGACACCATCAACTGTTCAGATGGATAATAAATCACCCAAGCCATGGAAGCAAGATTCTGAGTGTGCCTACTTTCACCATAAGCAAATATGAAATATATCGAATTGTCCATTAATAACTGCCAAAGCAAATAAAAAAATATCGATATGACAAAATGCCAGATAGATATGTACAAAGATACAATATATACAAACAAGAAATTGCTCGGCCGAAGCCTAAGCAAAATACTTCTTAAGGTAAAGCCCATTTCTGGGTTCCCCCAGCTTGTCCCCTTCAAAGTCAATTAATTCATAAGCCCCTTCTTTCAAGACATGCTTGACTATAAAGGGACCATACCACATAGATTTGAACTTTCCTACCTCGAGCGTGTCTTTGTCTTGGTCATAGACTAAGACAAGGTCGCCTTTAGAAAAAACCCGAGGACTGATAAATTTATCATATTGAGTTTTAATCCTCTTCTTATGGGTTTTGTTCATTATGGCTTCATCTCGACATTGCTCATCAAGATGTTCCAAATGAACAACGCATTCTTCAAGACTATATGTCTCTAGAAGAAGTTCTACAGCTAGCTTAAGGGACGGAATTACACATTCGATAGGGAAGATAGATTCCAACCCATAAACTATTTGAAAAGGAGTAAAACTAGTGGTAGTCTTAACTGAGGTTTGGTATGCCTAAAGTGCCAAATACAACATGATGTTGTTGTGGGGAAAAATTCCTATGCAGGACGATCCTATCCACCTAAGGTCTGACAGTGCCTTAGCAACAAACAAAGACAGCTATTCTAGTATTCTTCCTTTATGAATTAAGAATGAAGAGAGATGGATGGACTAACCGGTGTCTTCCGTTTGTCCTTCGATCCGGTTTCTCTTCTCTTTTGAGAGTTCCCAGCTACTTGCCTTCTCGCTCGCCCAGCTTCAAGAGGTTTCTGCAAGATCAAAAGAAGAGAACACTACACAATACATGGATTCATATTCATAACTAGTTCAGGATTAGAAATAAACTAAACATACTAATGCAATCATACATCAAAGATACATCAGTATATAGGATAAACCAAGATAGATTTATTGATGAATAACAAGGTTCAGGAAGAGATACAACCCAGAGGGCTCCAATCCAGCATCTCCTTCCCAGCAAATGGAATTCCTATCTTCACCCCCTTCAAAGCATTAAGCACCCAATGATTCCAATCTCAAACCAACATCAATTCTTTGCAATAACAAAATTCCAGCCTCTAGATCTCATGGAGGAGAGATCCATATATAGATGTTTGGAGAGAGGATGAGTCAGCTTGAGACCTGACTAGTGTCCTCTCGCTCTGTCAGTTCTTGATTCCACTTGGAGGTTCTTGCTTCCACTTGGAGATTGGGAACCTCTTACTCATCACTAGTCGAACTCACTGAGGCAAGTGTCATTGAGGAAGATTCTGGAAGCTTCCTGGGTCTTGACACCTCTTGGAATCAACTTGCCATTTGTCAACTCTCGCTCAACGCACCCTGGTAGTGCTTCTACCTGCGTTGCAGTGCAGGTAGCCAGTGTTGGCTTTGACATTCAGCGCAGACAGCTAGTGGAGCCACTGAATTGATCCTGAATTGACTTGTTTTTGAGCAGTTTCTGGTGGAGAACTTCTGTGAATTGCTGTGGTTTGTTAGCCTTGTTCCTCTAGGGGTAGGAACAACATGTTTAGGGACTTTGGATCCATTAGATTATGGACATTTCATGCTCAATGCTGTAAGGCACAAAAATGTCTATAACAGTTGCCCCCTAAAGTATGAGGCCGTTTATCGGGTGAAATGCTTTATCAGGAGGATCCGAAGTTCATCCAATGCTGGGAGGAGACCTGTAATAAGATACAATACAATACATTATTTTTCATACTACTTTCATGATCTAGCTGAGGCGGGCATTCCCATGCTCAGCTTTATAAATTCATTTTTCTGTACATAGAACAGACAATCGTCTGGTGGTAGACTGATAATTTTGATGAAATTATCATCCTTTGGGTAGGATGATTATCTGCTGCAATGATGTACATGTCAATGTCTTTATCTTTCCTGAATATATATCGCAGCCCGGATGGATGAAACTAGATCCAGGGTCTTCAAACTCGTTCGATCTTCACTCTAAGTACAATTCGATCCATGTGAGAAATGTTCTGAAGTCGAACATGGAAAGACATCGCTTGATTACCGGTCAATGAGGTAAACCGTTAACAAGCGCGAGAGGAATCACCGATAATGATAATGACCCTCAAGGTACTGCAGTACAATTCACGTGGTGTGAATAAAGGACTTGGTGTCGAACACCACGCAAAATCTTTCGGTCGAAGGTCATTGATGTATACCTGTCGCCGGAAGTGAGAAACTTGCCATTGAGGCATGCAAGCTTCAAAGTACTGAAGGGGTTGTTCCTAGATCAACTTCTTGGATAATGAGCTAATGTCGACAAGAAGCGATCTGTCAAAGGAGGGCCTTAGTGAATCCCACATCAATGACACGGAACGGAGCTAATGATTTTGATGGAGGTGAAAACGATCTGTGACATATGATTCAGGGTGGCGGTCATGAAAGGATGAAGGATAATGTACGGCAGTGGATGGGACACGGTTGACTTTTCTGAACGACTTCTCTTGAACATATGGCGACACTGATGCGATGGATCGGTAGCATTACCCCAAATATGGATGGTATGGCGAGACCATGGTGATGTGACCGGTGAATGAAACAACCCAACCCGATTGTGGTACGGAGGAAAAGTGTCATGTTCAAGAGCGACTTGCTACCATCAAAGTTTTCTTGAGTTTCTCCCAGTTTTTCCCCAGTCATTGCTGACCAGTACCTCTTTATTTTTGTCAAGCTTGAGGAGGATAACATATGCTTGTTCTATAACTTGCCCTTCGGGCAAGCCCATCGCTATGTTTTAACGAGCCTAGCGATAGTGAAACTCGTTCTCGTCTAAAGACAAGTTTGTCACTATTTAATGCTTTTAACGAGTCTAACGACAAAGATAACTCAGTCCTTTTCATTTTTAGAGAGTCTGAAAAGGTACATAAAGTTAACTCCAAAAGTCCTTTTTCGTCATCTAATCCCTTAGGTCCGAAAAAGTATAAAACAATACAGAAGGGATGAGTTTTCGATAGTTTTAACGAGCCGAATAAAACAAGCGCTCGATCTTTTTGTGCAATAATCCCTCAGGTCCAAAAAGATTAAAATCTAGAGGAGGGATAGCACTTCTTGTCCCTTTAACGAGCTGGAAGGCCAAGGACTCGGCAATCTTTTCATATTTTACGAGTCAGATGAAAAGAGCTTAAATAAGACTCGTCTTTTGAGGAACGAGTGATGAAACAGGTTAGCAGCTGATTCCAGGTACAGGTTGGAATTTTCCAATCACGGCAGTGTCACAAGGATGGCTAGTGAAATCACTCTTCGCAGCTGTTCCTCAAAATGGGTAAACAAACATATGGAGGTGAACAATCGGCCAATGGAAAAGTGGAGGTGACGGTGCAAACACGACCAAGGCTTTAATGGCTGATAATGTTACATTCACTGTGGTTATTTACCGGGATAGTTCATTTTTTAACGAGCTTAAATGCGGGGGGAAACATTTGCTCGATCTTATGTTTATTTTTTAACGAGCATGAACTATGTGCTAAAACTGCTCGGATCTTGCGTTTATTTTTTAACGAGCATGAACTGTGTGCTAAAACTGCTCGATTTATATGGTCAATTTTTTTTATTTTTTACCATGCCCTTTTCAAAGATAGTACTGTATCCTCAATTGCTGCATCAAACTAGTTAGGAATGAATAACATTTGCTTGAAAACGAGATTAAAACCCTAATATTTCGCTTTGAACTACGTAAAAAGCAATTAAAAAGTGTTTTTACCTCTCATTTTACCATTTCATTTGAACTTGGTTTGTTGGAGCTTTGGAGGTGCCTCTTCCCCCTTGATTTTCATCAGCTGATTCCGGGAGATTCTGCGGACAATTTTCGGCACATTCATCAATTATCTGGTCGATGAAGGGTGTAGGGTAGTTGTCTTTCGGACAAGCTTGGTTTACATCCCTATAATCGACACACACTCTAATTGTCCTTTGTTTCTTCATAACAGGGACAATATTCGATACCCAATCGGTTAGAGGAACCGGGTAGATGAAACCAGCATGGAGAAGCTTTTCAACTTCTGCTTTAATGGCAGTGGCTTTCTTGGGGTGCACCTGCCGAAGCCGTTGTCTTACTGGTTTGACATCAGGATACATCTTAATTTCATGTTCAACGATACTCGAGTCAATGCCTGGCATTTCATCATATGACCAAGCAAAGACATCTCTGAACTCGCGAAAAAGAGCGTTATATATTTCCAGTTCTGAAGGAGAACAACCTTTTCTGACATAAATATTTTCTACAACATTTGTTTTAGTCGAGATATTTATGGCTATAGTCTCTTCAATATTGGATAAGTTTCACTTGAAATCCACCGTATTTACAGTGTTTGATAGGAATTCAAAAACTGAAGGGTGATAAAGGTCATGTTGAGTATCTTCTTCATAATCTGGAAGAAGGGAACGATGGTGGAAATCATTCCATGGTGCCCCCTCAATCAACATTGATTGTAGGATTCCTTCGTCGGTTCCATGCACTCTCGACCAAGGATCTAATGGGGTACCATATTCTCTAGACCTATCTACCCAAACGCTTGATGAGAGTTGATTTGGGTTCGCCTCCCATGCCCGAAACATTGATTGCTACAATATTTCTATAGGGCTTGGGGGCAAAACCATTTCATGATCCATGTTGATATCGTCTTCTCAGATCTTTGTTGAAGATATCATGTTGCAGGTTCTTACCAACGCTACTTCTCCTATATAGATTGGAGGTGGAAGCACGAAAGTTCCCATTAATGTGGGGTCTTTCAGTAGGACTACTCTGATATCTTGAAGCGAATGGTTGGTCCCATGGATCATGGGAATGCTTCCTGTAACTTGAGAACCATTAGGGAGGAAGTTTTGTTGGTCGACGATCGTAATCCCTCCTTGAAAGGGGAATGTGATCTTTCTAAAATAGGTCGACACAACAGCTGCCATGGCGTAGATCCACAGTCTTCCTAGTAGGATGTTGTAATCAAGATTCCCATCGATGACTTCAACATTTATTTCTACTGTTTTTCCCTCTAGTTCAACCTTCAAGTTATTTAGGATACCATACGGGGTATATGTCCTTCCGTCGAATGCTTTTAATGTCATCGAAGATCGCGACAAGGTTGGAGATCCTAAAGTTTTCCAGCAACTCATCGACATAATACATGTAGATGCCCCCTCATCGATAATTGTTCTGTGAACAGTTTTTTTGAGGGCTTTCACTTGGATAAGGAAAGCTAGTTGAGCTGGTAACTGAGGATCATATCCTTTGTGGTCGAAGGATACAAGATTGGAATCCTTAGGATCAACCCCACCAATAGCCGATAACAAAGCCTGCCTTTGGGATGGGCAATTTTGTAGTACTTCAAGAGTCAACATAGCGGATGGCGATTGGGCCAAATCTTCCACTATGTTATAATGCTGCGCTGCTCTAGGGCGAGGATTAAATGTCGACTTGTGTACTACTCCCTTTGGCGGTTTATTGTTAATTCAGGAATGATGGGTGGTACAACTTCTGTCGAAGTTGTTGTTGAACTACTTGGTTGATCTTTACCTTTGTCGTTCGACAGCTGCGGATTCTCGTAATCTTTGTTCCTTGTTGAAATCAAAGCATCATTTTGTTGCTTGGAGATCGACAACATTAGCACTTGCGATGGGGAAGCATTTCCACTATCAACTAGATTTTGACCTGGATTTGGGAACGGATCAGTTAACACAGCTGAGGTTTGCGAACTTTTGAAGAATCTCTTAAGCTCAGCTCTGTATGGACAATCGGCTGTCCAATGATCCTCATCACATATAAAACATGGAATTTTTGGTTTCCCTTTCCCAGGAGGGTTTGAAGAAGTTTTTCCCGGAGATGACTCACCCTGTTTCTTCTTCTTCCCTTTGTTTTGCTTCTTCTTGCTTCCTGGTTGATTGGTTTCTTTGCCTTTATCTACTGATACGGCATTTACTTCCGAAGCAAGAATTTCTTTTTTTGCATTTTGATCTGAAGTCTTACGGGCTTTCTTAGACAAAGCCTTTGTCGATTTCGCGTTTGTCGTGCCAATCACACCATCGTCGGCATGAGAGTCACTATTTGATTTAGGAGGAGGAGGAATTGAGAATTTCGGTCTAGGGGCGTCAGGTATTTTGTCGTAGAGCGTGCCAGACTGAGTGTAGACTAAGTCTAGATATTGTGCACGAGCAATAACTTGATCCTCCGTTACGACTCCCCCCTTGGCCACATCTTCCGTTATGGCAGGAAGTAACGACTTCATAAACCATTCAGCTAATAGCTGATCGGGAACGTACGTTTTAACCATCCTACGACGACGACGCCACTCATGTATATGATCAGATATATGAGTGGCCGTTGTCTACTTGAAGTTGGTTAAGATTTCCGTTCCCGTTTCATACCTTATTGGTAATTGAAAATGGGTTAAGAAAGTCGTGGCTAGGGAGCTGAAATTGTCGAACGAGGCTCTAGGTAATTCAATATACCATTTTGCTGCTGGACCCGTTAACGTCCTCTGGAAAAGGCGAAGCCTTATCGAATCATCGTTTAGGGTGTTTGATGAACACCACAGATGAAAAGTCATCACGTGATTCGATGGGTCTTCACCTGGATTTCCATTAAATTTAGGAATGTCTGATGGAAGTTTGTGAGGAATCGCTGGCCACCAAGGGGCGTAAGCAATTGGATCGTTTGTTAACCGGTGTAAATCGGGTAACTCTAAAGTTGCCACGAATGGTAATTGTTGATTCAGGTTAGGTGAAGCATACCCAGGGTACGATGGAATTGCCTGAGCAGTTGGCCTTTGCATACCAGCATAATGCAATTGATGTTGGTATGACTGATACGGTTGGTGGACTTGACCACCGTAAAGTGGTTGATTTTGACCGTTTTGAATGTACGGTTGTCCACTGTTCACAAAGATCTGCTGCTCAGAACCTTGATATACTTGTTGGAATTGTGGTTGTTGATATTGCACCAGCCACGGTTGCGAAGCCATGTTCTGTTGTGCTATACTAGCCGTTGGACCAAGGTGTGGGGTGATTGTACCCGTTTGAACCTATGTCGCCCCACCAGTAGGCGATTGCGGTTGAGTCACAGGGTCAAGGGGCTGTTGCATTACAACCTGAGAAATCTGAGGTTGACATACAACAGGCAACATTTGAACTTGCGACACTGTCACAATTGCCGGTGTGGTCGGGATGTTCGACATAGGTACACATTGTTGCATAGAATACACAACCCTTGGTTGTTGAGGTAGCATAGGTACCCAACCACTTGATTTAACTCCAGTATAACCTGAATATTGTTGTGAACTCCCGTATGGATATCCTCCCGGAGGGGGTAATGAAAGGGCATACTGCCCCCCATACGGTGGCAACCCGGAACTCAAAGGGATTGCTTGTCCTTGGGGACTCGATTGCCCAAATTGACCTCCAAATGGATCAATCTGGCAAGTTTCAACATAAGAGTTGCCGGATATTATTCCGGAGGAACAAACTGGAACGGACCATACTGTCGAAATAGTCCCTGGGTGGACTCCTTCTAGTGGTTGTGAGCTAGTTGGGACAGATGGTATGCCGGCAAACATTGTCGGAGTGACGACAGGGAGTTCTGCTGTCGCTATGTCATTTGACATAGTCCTAGATGTTGACGATTGCTCAGACATTTTGAGTCTATCCAAGAGATTACCTAGCGATTCTACAGGAACCTCCACTTGTGGTAGACTAACTTCTGATGAAGGAAATAGAGTGACCCCGACTCCAAAATGTGTTGGAGTACTTGCTTGCGGATCTTCTACAATTTCCTCTATCGCAATCAAACCAGGTGGAAGGGGAAGACCGTCAGGTCTGTAAAATATTTTTGGTGCCGAAGAAGGGGTTGAATCAACAGCGACAGATGTTTGAAGAACAATACTCTCTGGACCGGTTACAGATGGAACTGGTTCAGTAACACAAGTGTTTGTTCTCAGACTAGGATCAGTATCACTGTCCCTCTGTGATTGTTGAACTTCTTCTGTAGAGGCAGGGTTTCCAGAAATGTTTGGAGTAACCAAAATCTCAGATGTTGTTGGAACACTTGTTCTAACTTTGATAGGAGATTTCGAACCGGTTAAACGAGTTCGCTTTGTCCGTACTGTTTTCAATTCCGGAGACAAAGACGGTTGACCCGTAAGCCTCCGCGAACGACGGGGTTTCAATTGACTTTCTTCCATGATTGCGGATTACTCGATCAACCAAAATACAAAAGGGGAAAGTGTGCTTCCGAATTAAATGAATTTTTTAGACGATTTAGACACAACTTGTTTTTTCAATTTTAAAGAGTCGAGAAAAAGCTAAAGATGACTCTAGTCTCCTTCGATGTTTTAACGAGCCCGAAGTGACAAATGCTCGGATGGAATTTTTCTGTTATAGATTCTGAAAAAGGCCAAAAGGAACTGCTCTGGATTTCTAGGTAGAGGGTGTGCCAAACTTTTCGTAAAACCGCAGAATACTTTTTAAGGTACGGGCGGTCGATCTTCCTAAATGCTGTGTTCAGTGCATTGCGATCAATAGGGCGGCCGGCACGGCTTCCTAAGGATAAAGGTTTTATGCCTATAGGGGTCTCCCAATATATACGCGACGGTACGTGGGAGCACAATCCATACTGGCGCTATCGTCCCTCAGGAGGAATCACCCACCATCAACGAGATCGACAGTCACTAGGCTTTACGATGCCGGAACACGTCTCTAGCCTAGACCTCTATGTTGTGCGTTATGTTGCAAAGCATTGTTAAGTTCATTCAATTTATTTTAGGTTGATATTTTTAGAAGTTTGCCTTTTGAGGTTCACCACGAGATGTATGATACAAATTCCTAAATGCAGTCTAAAGATGATAAGCAAGCTTTATATCTTTTCAACTTATGAAAATCCTAGCTACAAAGGGAAAAGAAAGACACCATCTTTTCTCAAAGAGCAATCAGCACACTCTAATGCACTTTCCCTAAATCAAACATGCAAACTATCTAGATGCAAATGCACAATGCAGGTGTTTGTTTTCCGCTTTCTTAGTATTGATGCCTACGAAGAAAGCTTTTTGTACAACTTTGAATTTTCTTTTAAATGACAAATACAAACAAGTTTACTTTTTCGAAATCAGAGAGGGTAGAAGAGATTACAACACTTAACAATTTTCGAAATGAATACTTGTTTCGACACTTAAAAGAGACAAACTCAAACCAAAAGCAAAAGTAAATGTATAATCAACTGTAATCAGCCAATGAACTCTCTCCTAAGATCACAATCAACAGATTTGAATCAAGGGCTACAGGATGACTATTTCACTCTTGCAAAGGAAAACTGCAAATGACGCCACAAACACATAAAAACACTCACAGTATTTTTGTACAAAAGGAGGCGGAATTTAAGCAGAGAAAAGGAGTTATCAGACTGGTACCTATGCTGGTTACAGGCTGCAAAAATCAGAGATCAAAACAAGGCAAAACAGAGCAGAGAACCCCAGCTGCACAAGGCCTAACTGGATCAGCGCAACCTCAACACAGGGGTTTTGACATTCAGCGCAGGTAGCCTTCACGGGACCTGCGTTGAAATGCAGAACCTCTTCACAGGGTCTGCGCTGAAGGAGAAACGAGAGTTTCTCACTGGGTTCTGGGTCACAGATTGCTGATTAATCTACTGTTTCAGGCCAAATAAAAGCAACAAGCAAGGTACAATCAAAGGGATGCTTTGAGGGGGTACTAAGATCTATCACAAAGGATCATCAAATCATTTGTGAGTCCATTGTTCAGATCATAGACAAATCCAGTGATTGGATCAAAGCAGCAACTGTCTACTTTGCATTTGAGAATAGCAGATGCAGTTCGATTGTTGCTGTTGAGTCTATGAAACAAACAATGATAGAGACACAAATAAAATGACTAAACAGATGTCCCCAGCGGAGTCGCCAATTTGTTGTGGGGAAAAATGCCTATGCAGGATGATCCTATCCACCTAAGGTGTGACAGTGCCTTAGCAACAAACAGAGACAACTATTCTAGTATTCTTCCTTTATGAATTAAGAATGAAGAGAGATGGATGGACTAACCGGTGTCTTCCGTTTGTCCTTCGATCCGGTTTCTCTTCTCTTTTGAGAGTTCCCAGCTACTTGCCTTCTCGCTCGCCCAGCTTCAAGAGGTTTCTACAAGATCACAAGAAGAGAACACTACACAAGACATGGATTCATATTCATAACTAGTTCAGGATTAGAAATAAACTAAACATACTAATGCAATCATACATCAAAGATACATCAGTATATAGGAGAAACGAAGATAGCTTTATTGATGAATAACAAGGTTCAGGAAGAGATACAACCCAGAGGGCTCCAATCCAGCATCTTCTTCCCAGCAAATGGAATTCCTATCTTCGCCCCCTTCAAAGCATTAAGCACCCAATGATTCCAATCTCAAACCAACAGCAATTCTTTGCAATAACAAAATTCCAGCCTCTAGATCTCATGGAGGAGAGATCCATATATAGATGTTTGGAGAGAGGATGAGTCAGCTTGAGACCTGACTAGTGTCCTCTCCCTCTGTCAGTTCTTGATTCCACTTGGAGGTTCTTGCTTCCACTTGGAGATTGGGAACCTCTTACTCATCACTAGTCGAACTCACTGAGGCAAGTGTCATTGAGGAAGATTCTGGAAGCTTCCTGGGTCTTGACACCTCTTTGAATGAACTTGCCATTTGTCAACTCTCGCTCAGCGCACCCTGGTAGTGCTTCTACCTACGTTGCAGTGTAGGTAGCCAGTGTTGGCTTTGACATTCAGCGCAGACAGCTAGTGGAGCCACTGAATTGATCCTGAATTGACTTGTTTTTGAGCAGTTTCTGGTGGAGAACTTCTGTGAATTGCTGTGGTTTGTTAGCCTTGTTCCTCTAGGGGTAGGAACAACATGTTTAGGGACTTTGGATCCCTTAGATTATGGACATTTCATGCTCAATGCTGTAAGGCACAAAAATGTCTATAACAGATGTGCCAATTAGATCGAGTTTTATCAACTGTCCTTTGCAGGATGGTCTTAAGGGACTTATTCACGGCTTCAACGTACCCATTGGCTTGAGGATAATATGGAGATGAATTTTCTTGCCGGAAGCCCAACATGAGGGCCAATTCGGTCATCAGTTCATTTTGGAAGTGACTTCCATGGTCAATGACAATCTCTCCTGAGATACCAAATTGTGAAATAACCTGGTTGAAGAGAAACAAGGATGATGTCTCACTATCATTTTTGAAAGTAGGCATGGCCTCAACCCACTTCGTAAAGTATTCTACAACAACAATGACATATTTTTCATTCCTTGCCGAAGGCGGATTACAAGTAGTAAAATCAATGCCCCACTTCATAAATGGACCGACACTGATAATAGGAAAAAGTAGAGCTAGATGCACACACATTTTCCAAGTATAGCAACGTTTGATTTCTTCAATACAATCTTTGAAAATTGAAGGCAAAAAGTATCTTTCTCACAAAATTTTCTGGGTTGTTGCAACCCCTGATACATGACCGCCACAAGCTCCACTATGGAAATCATTAAGTACTGACTCAACTTCTTCCAAAGTTAAGCAACACCTAACCAATAATAACCCTCCTGTGATATAATGTATCACCGATAATAACATAGTTTTTGGCAAGGTGACGTAACTTTCGACACTCATCATTGGAGAAAGCAGGTGGAAACTTCGAAATCTAGAGATATATAATGATATCTCCGTATCAAGGATCCTATGAAGAAATGAGGAATAAATGTTTTTCGGGAAAATTTTCCTCATAAACAATATCTTCCTCACAAGGTAGCTCCAAAATCAATTCCACAAAAACTAATGACTTCTTAGATTTAAGCTGACAAGAATTCGATATTGAACTCTTGCAAAATAATAATTCATCGATTATACTTTCCCCCAATCACTTGCCTACTGAGGACAAACTGAAAAGTATTGACAGCCACTAAGATGAATGTTTTACAAAGAAAAATGTAATGATGAAGCCACTAAATAGCATGGACAGCTGCCGAGTCTAATTTCTTGATGGGAGAATAGCATAGCTCAGGTCCTACTAAGCCTCAACTCAAGTAGTAGATTACATGCTCAGTGAGAGCATCATCCTCTTGAACCAGAACCATACTGATGGTTGATTCTGCCACAGTGAGATACAAAAGGAAATCTCTGCCATAATCTGGTGGAATCAATAATGGAGCAAAGGTTAATTCTCTTTTCAAAGCATTAAAAGATCATTGTGTGAAATCCTCCCATAAAAATGGAACTCCTTTCTTAAGCAAACGCATAAATCATTTGGCAACCTTGGCATAATTTTCTATAAATCTCCTCAAGAAATTTTCCTTTCCTTGGAGACTTCAAAGTTGAAAAATGGAAGATGGGGGAGGCAACTGAATTATTGCCTCAACCTTGAAAGGATAAACTTGAATCCCTTCAATCGATACAATGAATCCTAATAGCCGACCGGATGTGACCACAAAAACACACTTATTCAGATTCAACTGGATTTTATAAAAACGACATCTCTGAAAGACTAAACGAAGGTGCCTACGATGATCAATTCTCTTGTGAGAATGAGCAGATAAGTCATCCAAGTATGCTTCTATAACATGTTTTATGTCATGGAAAGCATAAGACATGGCCGGCTAAAAAGTAGCTCCAACATTTTTAATGCCAAAATGCATCTTCTTGTATGCAAACATGCCCCAAGGACAAATAAAGGCTATCTTGTGCTAATCCTCTAGATGGATAGTGTTAGGGCCTAAATCTACCTCAGGTAGAGAAAGGTAGGATCTAGGGTAACATCAAACCATGCTTAACCTGGTAGCTAGCCCTACCAGGTCGGGAGAGGGCTCTCTCCTTGTCAATCTCAGAAAATATGGCCAATGAAGCTTGAGATGACTGATGTAATGACTGATTTTAGGCTAGGTATATGTTCAGAAGAGTTTTGATTGAATTTGATGATGTTTTGTTGGCTCAAATGTGAAAGGCAGATTTGGGTCTGGGGAATGAGGCTCGGTTTTGCAGAGATCTCTATGGGGTGAGGTAGGAAAATGGTTTGGTACTTAAAATTGTGTGAGATGGAGAGCTTTTAGAATGGTGAGGAGTTGAAGAGGGCATGAAAGTCTCAGGGATCCTCTTCAAACAGCTAAAAACATAGATAACTAAATAAACCCTAGGTAGAGCACTGCACTTTCAATGTATTCTACCTTTTATCCTTGTTTGATTTAGTTAAGATGAAGAAAAGAGAGATAATGGCATACAAAAATCACATGTAAAATTTCAATTATAGAAGAAAATACAATACCAAATCAAGATGCCACAAGAATCGCATAAAGTGCTGCAAACCCTGCTCTATTCCTTTGCCAAACTGCTGAAATGAGTATACAATGAGGCTCCAAGCTTTCCCAAAAGTCCAACCCTTTCCAATTATTGAAAAATTACAAGATATAGGCAGCCAAAAAATCATCCTAGCCTCTAGGGGTCGAGCTTATAATTTTAGGAGCTGTTCCAACAAAATCTAAACTGAGAACTAAAAGGTAGGCAGTGGAACAGCTTACCTCTAAAAACTAGGAAACTGATTCATTCAGTTGCAAACTACCTTTTGATGGATGAATCTACCTCTATGAGTGAAAATTTTCATAATTGCATCAAAATCCATCAAGTCACATCAAATTACATCATGAGTTTGACTATTAGAAAGAGAAAATTCAAATTGTGAAGAAACTAGGCAAAAAACAGAGTTTTTTGGCCAAAATGAGCAAATTTCCTCCTATGCGCCATGCTGATTTCCCTATGCATAGTGCCTTTTTGAAGCTAATTGTGGAGGCCTTCCCACTGTCCAAATTTGCTCCAAGTGGGCTTTTTGGAAAGGTATTCTCGTCTACTTTCCAAAACAAGTGGAAATTCTAAATTTGGACTCTATTTTCCCTTCGAAAACTGAGTTCTCCCAACACTGCTTCCTGTGTGTCCAAAAAGGGGTAGAAAGGTCATTTTGAGGTGTTTTTGACCTTTTTGGAAGCTCAAAACCTGTCAAGATTTCTTGGCCATTTGTGGGTATTCATATCTTTCCATGAAAAATCCAGAAATTCTGAGTTTTCCTCAAAAGGAGGTCCTTAGCAAAAGCTTGCGCTAGGTGGCATAGGGCATCAAGCAGAAAAACTTGTTTTTTAGGCCAAAAATTTCAAAATTGCAAAAAGTGTCCCAAATTTCTTGAAATTTGGGCTGAGTGTCCTTCATCAAGTGTTGTGTTGGGCTAAGGAAGCCTCAGCCAAGATCTGAATTCTATCTTGCTCTTTTCGCTTCCTCAAAGCTTTCTTCAACTTGGCCTTCAAAATCTTGATTCTTGCTTTGCACACCTTGTTTCTCACCAAGTAATGGTGGGCCATGTGCCTCAACATAGTTTTCTCTCTATTGGCCTTCTCTAGCATCTTTTCCAAGTGGATATTTTCCCTCTCAAGCTAAGATTCATGATCAACATTGATTTCTTGTTCAAGTGATGTGAGCTTGACTTTCCTCCTTTTGGCAACTTGCCGGTTTTCTCGTATGTTTTGTAGCTCCATATTGGTTTGCTGATCCTCTAGCTGTTTGTTTCTTTGTTCTAGATAATTAATGATCCACTTGGCTCTATCCAAGTTGAGAGACAAATGCTGAATGCCATCTTGCTGCTCCTGAATAATCTCTCTAAGCTTTGAGCTTTGTGAGCCCAAATCGGTGTCGTCATCCTGAATAAGAATGAAATCTATCTCTTGCCCTCCTAAAGGCCCCTCATCATGTAATGGATACTTGCCCTTATCCTGTACCTTCTCTTCTGATGGAGTAAACAAGACCCCTTCCACCCCGGGTGGAGATAATATTCGTTTTAGGTGACAAACACTGGCACACTAGTGGTTTGTGTCTTATGAATCTCCTGCTAATGTGAAGGTCCTCCTGTCTCATGAAAAACTGCTGGGGGTACTTGAGGACCTGTGAAGATCTCATGTGAAACGAAATCCTCCCATGAGATGTTCTGTAAACCAAGCTGATAAAAGACCACAATTTTGATTAGTGCAAAATGATATATATTGTTATACTACTGCTGAGAAGGCTTCCTATGCACTAAGGTGGTCATCTTCTCAATGTTTTGGAAAATAAAATAGGGGAGATTCATCATTCTCACCTTAGTGAAGTGCATCAACAATCTAATGTGATAGGCAAATAGGCGAGAAAACCGGCCTTCACAGCAGAAATATTTAATTATGAGTTACATCAAGGGAGCATATGTGTCCTTAAGATATCTGAAGGGAAAAACTCTATTGAGATGCCTCGGATAACTAGCCTTGATGTAAGGCTCATAATGCTCTCTATCAATCTGTTGCCTTTTATTCCACTGCTCACCAACATTTGGAATGCCAATTGCTTGAGAAATAATCTCGGGTGTCAAGGTGAATGTCACACCTGCCAAAGTGACTTAACCATTATGAAGATGGAGCACAAACAATCTGGCCAACTCATGATGGTACTGGACTCTCTTTGCCATCTCACAGAACTGATAACAAGATTTGTGTTGAAAGCATGTGATAGCAAGAGGACAGGCTAGTAGCTCGGCAAGTGAAGTAGGCTCTTCTCATACATTTTTACCACCCTTGTGAGGTCTCCTTGGTGCATGCATTTCTCTAGAAGAGTAACTGAGTTTCTCCTCATCTTGATCATAGGAAGGATCTGACTCCATGTTTGCCAATGTTTGAGTTTTCTTGATGAGTATGAAGAGATTTATGGTGTCTTTAGGTTTTTGTTGTCAAGGATGAGAATGTATGAGGGACTGTGGAGGGAAAGTGTATGAGGGGTTTTAGGAATGTTGTTGACCGGATTTTTGGGAATAGAAGGGTTTCGGGAACAGTATTTAAGCTTTGGGGCAACAGTTAGGGTTTGGGAATTTTTAACTAGGGTTTGGGATAGTGGGATTAGGGATTTAGAATTAGTAAACTTAGGGATATGCGGATTGGGGGAATGGGTTGATGAAAATGTAATGAGAGGTGTTAGGACCTCATATTGTCTCTCCTTGACCATACATTTTGTTATGATGTCATCCTTTTTTAACTTATATTTAAAAGCCCTTGTTACTGTTTTAACCCAATTATTCCAAAGGTACACAATATTTCTTCTCATCACTATACGTTTAATTATTTTACATATAGTTACGCTATCTTCGTTTTTTATCATTGAATTGATAATTGCTGAATAGTTAAAGAACGATGTGCAGTCCACGTTGCTGAAACTGCCTGGAGATTGCAAGATTACTTCTACAGTTGTTGAAACAGTCAGAACGATTCGCAAATCTCATGTTGAACAGATGTGATTTGCAGTCTATATTTGATAGCAACAGAAGAAGTTCACTGAAGGAGCTGCTACACTGGATGTAACAATCATGATCTGAAGTCAGTATTATTGTAACAACATTTTTGTTGATGGGAAAACTGACTTCCCTATTTTTGTATAAAGGGTTAAAATATGACTTACAATGTAATCTATTGTAATAGATGTCTCCTCTTTAAAAAGAGGAGACATCTACATTAGAGGGGATGAACAGACTGCGGGGAAAGGCTTAGTTGAAGAAACAGAACTGGAATCCTTTTTCTGTAACATGACATATTGATAGATGAATAAAATCTTGTTCTGAAGATTTCTTTCTAGTTCTTGTCTCCTGGGGAAACTTGTGAGAAGGACAGGGCCCACCTTCATCACAAGATTCACCCATTATATTTCTTTAGTGTGTTAAGTGTGTCTTTTATCCATGCCTTGTTAACAGGTGCTGAAGATTCTCGTTCTAGGAATAGGGTCCTGTTCTCTGTTACAACATAGCTAGTGCTTTCTTTTGCAGATTGATTCTTTTTCATTAGATTACTTCTTTAATGAAATTAAGCCTTCTTTGGTAGCTATCTGCAATAAATTGTTTTTGCTGTAACTCAGAGTGGAGCTTTAGTTTGCTTAAGCAAGGTGTGATTAGTCTTTATTATAAATTTCATTGCTTTTAAGATTGAGTATATATAGTATGTAGTTGCCTTTGAAAGAAACAGACTTCCCTGGGTTGACAATTTATGTAGCACTTGGTTGTTTGAATTAATAAACAATTAAAAAAAGTGACCAACATTTTGGTGCCATTGCCAGGGAAGGTAATCATAGATTTTAAAAGCACTGATGATTTTCTTTTAGATATGGAGGATGCATGAGAGGATGCAAGAAAGCTAATCCTACAGGTGGCAAGGGCAAAGGAAGAGGAGGAAGAAAAACCTTTATTGATGAGATTATTTCAAAAGTTGAGACTTCTCAGAGGCTAAGCTCTCAGAGGCCACAGACTCAACACTCTCTCCAAATGGACTATGAAACAGAGGAAGTAGTGGGACCTGAAAGGGTTGAAGAGATAGTAGAACATACTGAGGAACTAGTGGAGGACATTGAAGAACCAATAGAAGATATTGAAGTTGAGGAACCAGTTTAGGACATTGAGAGTCCAACAGAAAGCGCTAAAGACCGGGCAAGTGCAACAGGGGAATAACCAATGGATGGAAACAATGAAGGAATCTTTGGTGGAGGACATGGAGGAGGAGAAGGAAGAGGCGAGAACTCTCTCTCCACCTTGGAATTCCCTATTGGGGAACTTCCCAGAGGAGAAACTCCTATGAAGAACATCCCACTCTCAGCCTTACCTAACTTCCATGGTTTATCCTCTGAAGAACCTAATGAGTTTCTTTTCGAGTTTGATATATTGTGTAGAAGTTATGATTATGTTACTAATGCTCAAAAATTGAAGTTATTTCCAACAACATTAAAAGGAAATGCACTAAGATGGTTTATGGGCTTGGGAGGTCATGTGATCACAACATGGGATCAGATGAAGGAGAAGTTTCTAGCCAAATACCAAGACTATTGCCGAACGAGAGAAAAAAGGGAGAACTATTCAAGATGGTTCAGAAGGAGGACAAACATCTAGAGGACTTTGTGGAAAGACTCCAGTATAACTTGCAGAGATTTGATCACTCCAATGTAAGTAAATATATTCTTAAGACAATATTATTGAAAGGGGTAAGGGATGACTATTTAGATATGCTGAATATGATTGGTAAAGGTGATATATATAAAGAATCGTTTGATGAAATTTTCAACCTCTGCAAGAGATGCTCAAGGGGGGATGCAAATAGATAAAAAAGCAGGGACAATACGTATTCAAGAGTCCAAAAACTAGCCAGTGGGGGAGAAACGAGAGCTGAAATAGGTAATCTACTTGAAGAATTTAAAACTGAAATGTTAAGCTCGTTTGCTTCACAGATTGATGCCTTGCAGGTTAAGAGAAAACAGGCAGAGGCAGAAGCTGCTTTGGCTGTCTTCTGTCCTAAATGCAGAGAAAAACATCCACTAAGGGAATGCCCATTGGACAAGGTACCAATTTTCACCATTTGTGAGAAGGACCATGAAACTCAACAATGCCCTTCTTTACCAGCCAATTGAGGAGGAAGTTGAAGAAGTTTATTTGGTGACACAGAGGAGGCAATGGCAACCACGAGGACAAGGTACGAACTCTAGTATGCCATTTAATCGTTGGAATAATTATCCTTCTTTTAATCAAGAAAACTACCCACCCTTCAACCAAAAGAAATACCCACCCTTTAATCAAATGAATTTCCCACCCATGCAACAAACAAACCCTCCCTTTGTAGACCCTGCAATGTGGACTCCTTGGCCTCCACAACAATCTTATTTTAATAAATGGAACCCACACTGGAGAGCTCAAAAAATTCCATTCCCAAACCAATTTCCTTAGTTTCAGCAACAACTTTCTCTCCCGTCAGGTGCTCCACCAAATAATCAGACAATGAGACCCCAGCTGCCTATACAACCGAACCCTAACCCTAATAATAATAAAGCTGTGCAAGTCATCGACATTCAGAACCTACCTACATCTCCTGTGCACTGTAATGATATTCATTTACGATCTGGGAGAGTAGTTGAGCCAATTATTGATGATATTACCTCTTTTGACTCTAACAAAGAAGAGACAGAAAAGAATAATTTACCTAATAATGGTGCTGAAACAGTTAAACCACCCTCTAATAAAATTTTTGAAACAACAGAGCCACCATTCCCTGAGCGGCTAGCTCTCACTAAGGCACCTGAGCTGCCTGCTTTTAATCTTCTAGGGTAATTGCAAAATATTTATGTTAAAATTCCACTTTTACAAGCACTCAGGGATGTACCGATTTATGCCAGAACTATCAGAGACATTTGCATCAAGAAACCTGGCAGGAAAGCTAAAGATCCCCTTACAGTTCATGTGATGGGTGATCTAGCTGCTTTAATGTTGGGAAAAATTCCTCCTATAAAATATGGTGATCCAGGCCATCCTACGGTCACGGTACAGGTTGGAAAAACTATTGTTTCGTGAGTTTTGGTAGACTTAGGTGTTGCCATAAATATTATGACCCTTGAAACTGCACAATTGTTACAGTGGAAAAATGTATCAGAGAGACACCAACCATCCTAGAATTAGTTGACCATTCCACAATCAAACCAGAGGGGGTTATTGAAGACCTGATCATTTCAGTTGAATTCTAGAATTACCCAGTTGAATTTGTCATATTACAAACTAAAACAACATTGGGGTGACATCCTCTAATTTTTGGGAGACCCTGGCTGGCTACAGCAGATGCCTTTATCAGTTGTAGATCAAGTTCAATGACAATTTCTAATGGATCTAAAACCAAGCAACTTACTCTTTACTATCATGCTACACCTATGATTAACAATGATGATTCTGTATGGTTATACTATGACGATAATGACACTCAACCCATTTTGACCATTGGACAAGACTTAACTCTTAAAGACACCACGGAAGATGAAGTAATTAGTAATTTTATTTCTGAACCTTCCTTGGTCACTTCTGAAACATATAATCAGTTAACTGCAATTTTGGAACCTGAAACCTAGGAAAAGCTTAAATCTGAAAATTTACCTCAAACATCAACTACTATCTCCTCTAAAAGCATAACAGTAGAAATCGAACCTGGGAAAACATTGAACATAAACCCTAATTTATCAGATGCTGAAACACAATAGCTAATGAAGTTACTTCATGAAAACAAGGAAGCATTCGCATGGGACTACACAGACATGAAGGGGATCTCTCCTGAATTATGTACTCATCGTATCTATATTAAGGAGGGGTGCCAGCTAGTTTGTCAACCCCAGCGGTGAATGAATCCCAATTTGAGGGAAATTGTTAAGGAAGAACTTCAAAAATTGCTTAATGCAGGGTTTATATACCCCATATCTGATAGTGAATGGGTTTCTCCATTGGTGATAGTACCTAAGAAAAATGGGAAATGGAGAGTGTGTGTATGTTATAGAGCCTTAAACAAAGCCACTCAAAAAGATAATTTCCCCTTGGCATTCATTGATCAGGTGCCAGACAGCTTGTCAGGAAAGAGATGATTTTCCGTTTTAGATGGTTTTAGCGGATATAACCAAATCAAAATTGCACCCCAAGACCAAGACAAGACCACTTTTACTAGTCCTTGGGGAAATTTTGCCTATAGAGTCCTCCCCTTTGGACTATGTAATGCTCCAGCAACATTTCAAAGAGCAGTGATAGGAATCTTTTCTAATATGCTTAATGACTCTATGGAGATATTTATGGATGACTTTACTCCTTATGGTGTGACTTTTGAAGATGCATTACAAAACCTTGAGAAAGTACTTAAACGATGTATACAAGCTCATCTTTCCTTGAGTACTGAAAAATGTCATATGATGATGAACGAAGGAATTGTACTGGGACACTTCATTTCATTCCTAGGGATTCAAGTAGATCCATCCAAAGTACAGGTAATTCAGACTCTTCCTATCCCTAAAACACAAACTGATGTAAGAAGTTTTTTAGGACATGCTGGATATTACAGAATATTTATCAAAGATTTTTCTAAAATAGCTTCTCCTTTGTTTTTGTTACTTATGAAAAACGCTGAATTTAAGTGGACTGATGCCTGTCAGAAAGCATTTGATGAACTTAAGCATCAGTTGTCTACATCTCATGTTCTAAGGGGACCTGATTGGGCACTTCCCTTTCATATATCCTCTGATGCTTTGGATACTGCAATTGGAGTTGTCTTGGGATAAGAAGAAAATAATCTTCCTTATGCTATCTATTTCATTAGTAAGAATATGACCCCTACTAAGCTTAATTACACAGTTACCGAAAAGGATTTTTTAGCAGTCATTTATGCTATTAATAAATTTTGACATTACATTACTGGTTATCCTACTTTTTTTCATACTGACCACTCGACTATTAAGTATTTAATGAACAAATCTATCACAAATGCTCGAGTTACTAGGTAGTTATTGTTATTACAAGAATTTGATATTACAATTGTAGATCGACTAGGTAAAGAAATTGTAGTTGCTGATTTCCTTTCTGATGATGATACTCCAGTAGATGATTCCTTTCTTGATGAATACTTGTTTGCAGTATCTGCTCACTCACCTTGATATGCATATATTGCCAATTATTTGGTTGCAGGGAAGTTACCATCACACCTATCACACTGGGAGAAAAGAAAGATCATTCAACAAAGTGCTCGATATAGCTGGATAAGTGGGTGTGCTTTTCATACAGGACTTGATCAAGAAATTCGAAGATGCATTAGAGAAGATGAGGTTTATTATATACTGAAGGCTTTTCATGATGGCCCTTGTGGAGGGAATTTTGCTGATAAGAGAACAACACATAAAATTCTCAGGATGGGTTATTATTGGCCCTCACATTTTAAGGATGCAAAGAGATATGTCAGGGCCTGTGATAGCTGTCAGAGAATGGGTCAACCTAATCATAGAGATGAAATTCCATTGAACCCCCAGGTAATACTTGAACCTTTTGAAAGATGGGCTCTAGACTTTATAGGACCCATCAATCCTCATCCGGTCAAAGATTTTATATATTGATTTGTACAGATTATATGACTAAATGGGTGGAAGCGAAGGCACTTACTAGAGCTAATGAGGAATTTTTTTAAACCTTTCTACTTGAAGAAATCTTTGTTAGGTTTGGAGTGCCTAGAGAACTAGTCACAGATGGAGGACCTCCTTTCAATTCTCATGGTTTTAAAGCTATGCTTCAGAAATATCATATCAATCATAAAATGACTACACCTTACCACCCAAAAGCTAATTGTTAGCTGGAAAGTACAAATAAAGTCATAGAGGCTATTTTAACAAAATTAGTGAAGGAGAATAGGAAGGATTGGTCCCAAAGGCTACCTGTGGCATTATGGGCTTATAGAACTACCTGGAGGAACACTACAGGTTTTTCACCCTATGAATTGGTTTATGGTAAAAGTGTTTTTTTTCTCGTCGAATTTGAAATTAAAACCTTAAGAACTACTTTAGCTGTTAACCTTGATTTGACTGATGCATAGACAGCTAGGTTGCAGTAGCTTCAGGAATTGGATGAAAAGAGTTCGGATGCCATCCATCATGTTGGAAATAATACTGAGAGGGGGGGTGAATCAGTATTATCACATTAATAAAACTTTTTCATTTCCATAATCAGATTCATATATGCTACTTCCAAAACTTCTTATGATTAAGTTAATTGATCTTCAATGAGTGCATTAGAACATTATCAACCATATTATCAGATAACAGATGCAGTAATAGAGAATAGATCATCACACATAAGGCACACACATGAACACCATGATATAAGGTGGAAACCCAATGCGGGAGAAAAACCACCTGCTGCAAGTCATCTCAATATTCTTCTTAATAAGAAAATCCTTTTACAATATTTGTACTGGTGCAGTCTTATACCAGTACGGGAGCTACAACCCCCTTTTCTCTTGTACTAGCCGATCCATTTACTAGTACGCAGGCTGCTACCTGCTACAATGCTCCAAAGATCTCCCTTAGCTTTTGTACTAGCTTAGATACTAGTACATAGGCGCTGGCCTACAATCTTCTCTCCTCCAGGTACCACGTTTCATCAATTTTCAGACTGGATACACTGAAGCACAACACATAATCTGAAAGGCCACTTTTCATCCAATTTTCATACTGGACCCAACAACAACATTGAAGCTCATAATCAAACAACCTTCTGAATCATCCAATCACCAGATCCATACATATACAATGATATTATGAGAGTTATCAACCAGATCTAGTACATAAAGATAAGTCATTAATCATGCTGTTATATGAACTCAATACCAGTAACCAAACATCAGTTATGCACCCAAAACCCTGCAGAATAGTCAAAGGCAGTTAAAACAAATTTTAAGGAGGGATCGCAACTTCACTGGTATAGATCTGCGGATATCTGTACTACCTCCGCACCTGCGCCTTCTGTGGCGCCGCGACCACCGCACCTGCGCCTTCGCACGGCGCCTTCTGTGGTGCCTCCGCACTGCGCCTTCTATGGCGCCTCTGCACTGCGCCTTCTGTGGCACCTCTGCACTGCGCCTTCTGTGGCGTCTCCGCACTGCGCCTTCTGTGGCGCCTCCGCACTGCGCCTTCTGTGGCACCTCCGCACTACGCCCTCTGTGGCATCTCCGCACTGCGCCTTCTGTGGCGCCTCCGCACTGCGCCTTCTGTGGCGCCTCTGTGGCATCTCCGCACTGCGCCTTCTATGGCGCCTCCTCACTACGCCTTCTGTGGCGCCTCCGCACTGCGCCTTCTGTGGCGCCTCTGTGGCATCTCTGCACTGCGCCTTCTGTGGCGCCTCCGCACTGCGCCTTCTGTGGCACCTCTGTGGCGTCTCCGCACTGCGCCTTCTGTGGCGCCTCTGTGGTGTCTCCACACTGCGCCTTCTGTGGCGCCTTCGCACTGCGCCTTCTGTGGTGCCTCCGCACTTCCGCAGCTGCAGTGCTCAAGAGATCACCCTTCACAGATTCGCTTTCAACTTCCCTTTCATAGATCAAACTTTTAAAACAATAACCTAATATTTCAGATCTTAAGATATTCGATTTGCAAGAATGAATTAGCCAAGTGATCTCCTTTGCTTTATATAGGCAAGCTTCTTCCTAAAATCATGGATCAATACCATAGATAACCAATACAAGGGGCCCAAAAACATGGGGCTCAATAATACCAAGGACTAACCACCATGGACCAAAGGTAAGTTCTCCAACATATACACACTTTTGACGAGGTACCATGGTCCAAAACCATAGGTTCAAATACCAAGGACTAACTACCATGGACCAAAGGTAAGTTCTCCAACATGAAAGTGCGTGAACTTTTTCTCTACATGAAATAAATTTTTCTCTACATGAAATAAACTTTTCTCTGCATAAAAGTGCGTGAACTTTTTTCTACATGAAATAAACTTTTCTCTGCATATAAGTGCGTGAACTTTTCTCTACATAGAATAAGCTTTTCTCTGCATATAAGTGCGTGAACTTTTCTGCACTATAATTTATCATCTGAGATGAGTGGGTTGCCATCAAGTACAACATATGTATCATAAAGCCATACCAGAATCATAATGCCAACAATCTCCCCCTTTGAACTTGATGGCAACCTCAAAATCTTCAGCTCATTCTCCCCCTTTGACATCAAGGGCAAAGGGTTATGCTCCCCCTAAGAGCATGCTCCCCCTGAATATGAACCAGATCTGTAAAGAAGAAACATAATCCACCAAACACCATAAATGACCATGAAAGAGATAGATTGCAACAATAATCAGACCAGCATCCAAGATCTCCTTCTGTACGTCCTCCATAATGCCAACAATGCATTATAAGCTCCCCCTGAGTACCTGTTGAAATCTCTGAATGAGCTCCCCTTTTTTATATGTCATGGTGCGCCAATCTGATCATGCTCTTTCTGAGAACAAGCTGAAATGTCTGCTCTGCTATATAGTGCTGTTCATGCTTAGGCTCCCCCTGATTGTAAGCAAGGTCTGCAAAAGGATGTTCTACATCACAAATGACCTTCCTAAAAGATTCAATACATACATCCATCACCCAACCAAGTGGGGATATATCAGAAAAATGAAAACCAAATACATTACATCTTCATCCCAGGCATAGTGGGGAAACCAACATAGGTTGTTACATGACCTGAAGAGATGACACTATTACATCATGAGTCTTGATATGACATCACCTAAATAAGATGAACATTAGCAGCAACACTTTATGATCTGCTCCATAGTATCTGTCAACAGCAACTAGACTAGCAACTTGTATTAGTGCATGAATCATCAAGGTATGTCCGCATCAACAGAATTTCACATTCTATGTGAGAAACATCATAGCCATCCATATCTACATGAATCAAGTATCATCAATTGGGAATATCTGAATTAATCAACATATGTATGAAACAATCCTATCATCATATAGATAAGAGCTCATTATCATCATGTCTCCAACAATGCAACTTTGAATAATCATCCTTGTATCCAGCCAACAATCCTCATCCATTTGTGCCAAGAATGAAAGGAATCATAACTGTAATATATGATCTTTATGCATATGACGACAACAGCATATGAGTGACTCAACATCAAGAAGATGTGAATTCAAGCTAAGTGCTTCCCATGCAAGCATCATTAGAGAATCAACCATAAATCTGATCCAAGAACCATGTGAACAACTCATAACCATAGCAAGATTAATCATTTATCCATATAAGTATCATCACCAAGGACTATTAACCATAATGCCAATAATGCATTAAGTCCATATGCTCCCTCTAAACCTGTGCCATCTGTCTGATCATGCATATCAATAAGAAGTATGAAGACATCATCAATATCAAGTTAGAACCAAAACACTTCTAACCATCATATCCACACATCATTATTATTAACTAGAGCAAAACTGATCCTTCTCTTGAATCTGTCCCTACTGCCTTTCTTCAAACAATCATATACGCGACTGTGCAGTAACTAACTTGCGTATATATGCAACTTTCCTTTATGGAGTTTGCATATGAGATTCAGGACACTGAAGTTTTGTACTTTCAGCTCCCTCTGATTCTGGTATGTCTGTACGTTGTGCAGTGCCGCCTTTTTCTGACTGTACTTCCTTTTTCCTCCATATCTTCAAGCATGATGATGACATTTTCTCCTTTTGCCATGGTGCCCACACTTTGTTCCTGCATTCCTTAGCTATATGTCCAAGCTTGTTACATGCATAACATCTTACATGTTTCATATTCCTCCTGTAACAATCAACAGCTTTGTGACCAAACATATTGCAAGCAAAGGAATATCCATAAAAGTACCTTGAATGTGATGATCTTTCTGCATAATGGTCCTGAACCCTTCTTCTTCTACATCTAGCTGCAACATGTCCAAGATTATGACATACATAACATTCAACATTATTCATAGGAGGAGTAAAGGATTTTCTTTGAGGAATTTCTTTTCTTGGTTGATGATGAGATTGATCTTTCATTTCTTCGTTGATCACTTTAGATTTCTCTTTAGAGTTCCTTACCTCACCTTGTGAACTAGATTCACCTTCAACAGATTCATGGAAACCAAGACTAGTCTTTATAGCAGGAGACCTTTGACTACTAAGAATATCATCCAAGACTTTAGAACTATCTTGAAATCATAAAAGCTTATCCTTTTCTTCTAGTTTACCTTTCAAGATATTTACCTCAACCTGAAGCTGTTCTTCCTTTTCAAGAGATTGCTTTTTCAAATCTTCTTCAGCTTTCCTTCCTTCTTCCATTTGTTCCCTTAGATTGAGAATATATTTTTCTTGTTCTTCATTCAGATCCTGCTGCATTTGACGAACTCGGAAGGCACATTCTAGTTGAGATTTTAAGCTGGTGACTTCGTTTTCTTGTTTTGCAATAGCTTGGAGTAGATTTGTATTCTGCTTCTTTGATTCTTCAAGATCTCCTTTTAGTGAGAGGATTGTAGCTTCAAGATTTTCATAGTAGCTGGATCTATCTTTGAGTTTCTTGATGGTTGTGCTTCTTTCGTTGACTTCTTTTCTTAACGATGTCACTTCATGCTGCAATTTTTGACATTGGTCTTCCTTGTCCTTGAGTAGCTTTCTTACCTTGTTTCCTTCTTCTAGTTGGGCCTTTAGTTTGGTAGCTTCTTCTTTGAAATCACATTCCCTTTTGTTCAATAGATCTTGTTGATCTCTAATTTTGTCTGTCAGCCTTTTAAATTCTACCTCTATTTGATATCTTTCTTGTTCACCCATAAGAGCAAATTCAGTAGTTTCGCTATCACTTTCATCTCTTCCAAAAGGAAAGATAGCTGGAACATCAGAATATAATATATTCATACCTGATAGTGATTCTGAATCTGAAGAGCTTCTTATACCTAATCCCCAATCGATTCTCCCACTGTCATAGTTCTTCTGAGATGACTTCTTTTTCTTAGGTGCTTTCTTCTTAAGCTTCTTTCCCATTGTTCCACATATCTCCTTCAAGTGATCAAGCTTCTATCAAAGGACCTGCTCTGATACCAATTGTTGGAAATAATACTGAGAGGGGGGGGGTGAATCAGTATTATCACATTAATAAAACTTTTTCATTTCCATAATCAGATTCATATATGCTACTTCCACAACTTCTTATGATTAAGTTAATTGATCTTCAATGAGTGCATTAGAACATTATCAACCATATTATCAGATAACAGATGCAGTAATAGAGAATAGATCATCACACATAAGGCACACACATGAACACCATGATATAAGGTGGAAACCCAATGCGGGAGAAAAACCACCTGCTGCAAGTCATCTCAATCTTCTTCTTAATAAGAAAATCCTTTTACAATATTTGTACTGGTGCAGTCTTATACCAGTATGGGAGCTACAACCCCCTTTGCTCTTGTACTAGCCGATCCATTTACTAGTACGCAGGCTGCTACCTGCTACAATGCTCCAAATATCTCCCTTAGCTTTTGTACTAGCTTAGATACTAGTACATAAGAGCTAGCCTACAATCTTCTCTCCTCCAGGTACCACGTTTCATCAATTTTCAGACTGGATACACTGAAGCACAACACATAATCTGAAAGGCCACTTTTCATCCAATTTTCATACTAGACCCAACAACAACATTGAAGCTCATAATCAAACAACCTTTTGAATCACCCAATCACCAGATCCATACATATACAATGATATTATGAGAGTTATCAACCAGATCTAGTACATAAAGATAAGTCATTAATCATGTTGTTATCTGAACTCAATACCAGTAACCAAACATCAGTTATCCACCCAAAACCCTGCAGAATAGTCAAAGGCAGTTAAAACAAATTTTAAGCAGGGATCGCAACTTCACTGGTATAGATCTACGGATATCTGTACTACCTCCGCACCTGCGCCTTCTGTGGCGCCGCGACTACCGCACCTGCGCCTTCTATGGCGCCTCCGCACTGCACCTTTTGTGGCGCCTCTGCACTGCGCCTTCTGTGGCGCCTCTGCACTGCGCCTTCTGTGGCGCCTCTGTCGCGTCTCCGCACTGCGCCTTCTGCGGTGCCTCCGCACTGCGCCTTCTGTCGCACCTCCGCATTGCGCCTTCTATGGCATCTCCGCACTGCGCCTTCTGTGGTGCCTCCGCACTGTGCCTTCTGTGGCGTCTCCTCACTACGCCTTCTGTGGCACCTCCGCACTGCGCCTTCTGTGGCGCTTCTGTGGCATCTCTGCACTGCGCCTTCTGTGGCGCCTCCGCACTGCGCCTTCTATGGCGCCTCTGTGGCGTCTCCGCAATGCGCCTTCTGTGGCGTCTCCGCACTGCGCCTTCTGTGGCACCTCCGCACTGCGCCTTCTGTGGTGCCTCCGCACTTCCACAGTTGCAGTGCTCGAGAGATCACCCTTCACAGATTCGCTTTCAACTTCCCTTTCATAGATCAAACTTTTAAAACAATAACCCAATATTTCAGATCTTAAGATATTCGATTTGCAAGAATGAATTGGCCAAGTGATCTCCTTTGCTTTATATAGGCAAGCTTCTTCCTAAAATCATGGATCAATACCATAGATAACCAATACAAGGGGCCCAGAAACATGGGGCTCAATAATACCAAGGACTAACCACCATGGACCAAAGGTAAGTTCTCCAACATATACACACTTTTGACGAGGTACCATGGTCCAAAACCATAGGTTCAAATACCAAGGACTAACTACCATGGACCAAAGGTAAGTTCTCCAACATGAAAGTGCGTGAACTTTTTCTCTACATGAAATAAATTTTTCTCTACATGAAATAAAATTTTCTCTGCATAAAAGTGCGTGAAATTTTCTCTACATGAAATAAACTTTTCTCTGCATATAAGTGCGTGAACTTTTCTCTACATAGAATAAGCTTTTCTCTGCATATAAGTGCGTGAACTTTTCTGCACTATAATTTATCATCTAAGATGAGTGGGTTGCCATCAATTACAACATATGTATCATAAAGCCATACCAGAATCATAATGCCAACACATCAAACAACTATGATTCAACAACAAAGAACCAGGTGGCATGATAAAACTATTAAGCATAAGTAGTTCCAAAAAGGTAATTGGGCTCTATTTTATGATTCCCAGTTTGAAAATTTTCAAGGAAAATTTAGAACAAGGTGGCTTGGACCTTGCGAGATAGATACTGTTTTTCCCAATGGAACAGTAAGGCTCCTAACAATTGATGATTCTAGAACACCATTGTTAGTGAATGGGTATCGGCTCTGTCCCTACCAGCAACCTATTTCTAAGGAGGATTTTAAGGCCACTTACATGGCAGATTCACATTATATCTTTTTGGGGGAGCCTACTACCCCTCATTGCATTTAATCTCCACATTATATGTTTCTTTATTAGATTAGATTTATTAACTAATGATCCCTGTCAAGAGTTGCCATGTTACAATTTATTATTTTACAGGTCTTAGATTGGGAGGCTGATTGAAAAGAACAATTGTATTGCAAGCAAGATCAAGTTTCATTTTGGGAAACATTCACATCTCACCTCAATTCATAGCTCATTCCCCCACATTACCTCTTAGCAACACTTTCCTATTTTTCTTTACAGCAACATCTCCCTTTATTTTTCCCCGTTGCTGAAACACCAACTTTTCCCATTTTTCCCGTTGCTGAAACACCAACTTTTCCCATTTTTCCCGTTGCTGAAACACCAATTTTTCCCATTGCTGAAACACTAACTTTTTCCATCTCTCCCTAAAACACCAATTTTTCCCATTTTTCCTGTAATTGAAACATTAATTCCTCTCAAAAGGATGAATACATATTACTTTCCATTGTGAGAATCATCTACTGATCCTTATAACTTTGATCTTTCACTACCTCCTCCTATGTTTATAAAAGCCTTTCACATAAATACCCTCATATTATAAAACCCTTTTTCATAACCATTGGTGATCTATTAGCGACGACATTATATTTTCAGAATATCAATCGAAGGTAAACATGAGGTATGTGTTTGTTATGTGTAAATATTAAACTATAGTTAATGAGAATATTGTGACATGATTACCGCAATCGCCGTACATTCAAACTTATCATTTTAGCCGCAGTTAAGGGGGGGGGGGGGGGGGGGGAATACCAAAATTTTGCAATCATTTCACAATACGCCAATCACTGTTGTGTTTTTACCACGATCATGTCCTATCACCCCATCTTTGTCCTATTATGTCATGACCTCATTTGCAAAACTTACTCTATTTCGGGTGCGGTAACTCGGCTCTATACTATGCATTTTACTGAAGCGAGTAACTATGGGAGGTAATGCTATTCGAAATGAACCTGGCTCAACAGGTCTATTGGAATTTCACCCAGAAGTATATTAGATTTTTCAGTAGGCAAGATGGGTAGATTATTTTCAAAGGCTTCAGGGATTTGATCCTCAACAAGTCCTTGAATTTCCACATAATTTACGGGAAGGCTACTCTATTGTTCAAGGAATCTAAATTCCAGTAACAGAGTATGATATAGCATAGGTTTCAGGTTTACCGGCCGATGGCATTTGATGGTTTAGTCATAAACACATCATTTTGAATGCACAACAGGACTTCCTTCTACCAGGAGAGCGGGTTGAGCCTAAAGGCAGGGGTGTTGCACTTCATTCACTACCACTTCCATGGCCGACGGTTGCCGAGTTTTTCAAGCACTATCTCACCTGCGAAGGATGTTACCAGGTAGTTTATCAGCATCATTTTGTGTTGTTAAATCATTTAAGACACGGTCATCTGTTAAATATGCCATACTATCTGCTTGGGTGTTTGAGGAATATGTCACATTATTCCATGAATGCGAAGTACCCACTCCTTTCCCTCACTCACCATCGGCTTGTTCAGCTTCTAATTTAGAGGGGCTTTTCCAAACAGAATCCCCCTCCCCTTAACAACCCACCCCTGGAACCCCATGAAGATGCTGAAATTCCTCAAGCAGCAGCCGAAAATCCCCAAGAAACTACTGAAGTTCCTTGAGAAGCGGCCGAAAATCCTCAGGAAACTGCTAAAATTTCTCAAACAACAACCAAAAATCCCCAATTAAATGTTGAAAATCCTCAACAGACCCCTGGAATCCCTCATCAAATTAAAAATTCTTCTGCACAACAACCAGGGAGCGTCTTTGATTCCCCACCACCCGCAACAGTTAATCTAATTGACCCCTCCACTGCACCGACCCCAACCCATAATTTAGCTGAATCATCCACTCCCACTGTCCATATCCCCAGTGATGATTCAGATGACAACATTCCCATTGCTAAGCTAAAAAGAAAAAGGCAAGAAAAGGCTGCACCCCTACCAAAAAGATGAACAAGGGCCTCAATCAAAGAAGCTATCACTTCTGATGACCCTCCTACCCCAGAGAAAGCTACTCATAAGAGAAAAACCATTGTTCTTCCTGCCTTTTTACCTCAAAGACAAATGAGGACGTCTTCTGAAGCAGCAACTAAAACCACTACCCTAAATTCTCCACCTATTATCCTAAAACCCCATACCCCACCATAGTCCCAAGGCCCTGAATCTTTACCTACCTCACCCTCGGGTACTAAAATGAAAAATGCATAGGATTTTGTGACATCATTCCTTTCAGAGAACGTAGCTGTCACACAAGAACCAACTACTAATTTAGCAGCTGCTCCACAAGAACCAGCTGCTGATCCATCAAAAGTAGATACCCAAAATGATATATAGCATGTAGCTGTCCCACAAGAACCAGCTACTGATTCAGTAGGCGCTACACAAGAACCACCTGCTGATGAACAGAAAATAGACGACCTAGATGTAGCTGCCCTAGCCACTGAATTAGTAGTTGCCACACAAGAACCACTTGTTGATGTCCATAAAACAGATGACTAGGACGTAGCTTCTCCAGCCACTGACTCAGCAGTTGCCACACAAGAACCATCTGTTGATGTCTATAAAATAGATGATTAGGACGTAGTTGCTCTAGCTACTGACTCAACAGTTGCCACACAAGAACCACCTGCTGATGTCCATAAAATTGATGACCAAGATGTAGTTGCCCCACAAGAACCAGCTACCGACTCAACAGTTTCCACACAAGAACCACCTGCTGATGTCCATGAAATTGATGACCAAGATGTAGCTGCCCCACAAGAACCAACTACTGACTCAGCAGTTGCCACACAAGAACCACCTGCTGATGTCCATAAAATTAATGATCAAGATGTAGCTTCCCCACAAGAACCAGCTACTGACTCAGCAAGTGTTACACAAGAACCACCTGCTGATGAACAGAATATAGATAATCGAGAACCAGCTAAGCAGTCGGCCGCTGCCACACAAGAACCATCTACTGATATGCAAAATTTGGATGCGCAGGATGATATAGCTGTTACAGAAGCTGATGAATCATTAGATGTCACACAAAAACTACCTACTGAGGCTGCAAATAATGAAGCTACTACCGAACAACAACCCTTCCATCCACTGGAATCAGCTACTGATATTGTGACTTATACACAAAGCCCAGTCACCTTGGCTTCCCTTTTACAAGAAAATGAGTTTCTGGAATCAGAGCTCGAGGTTTATAAGCAGGAATTAATAGTGGCAAGGGAAGCCTATGGAAGAGACCTTAATCTGTATACTTTAGCTCATGCAGCATCTGCAGTCGAGAAAAGTGCAGAGAAAGATCAATATAATGAATACATGTGCAGCCAATGTGGTAATATTTATCATCAAGCTGGTTATAAGATAGTTGAAGTTCCATTGCTTGGAGCCACTCCTGCATCGACTCCTGTTATAGTTAAAAAGGAATGCCCTGTTGTTACACAAGAACCAGTAGGGCCTTCAAAGATTTTTGAAAAAGTAGTGAAACCACAAGTATCTCGGCCTACTCTAGTTGTTAAAACTGAAAGTCCTGCATCAAGGCCTACAAAGACTGTGTTTACTGGGACTGAACCTTGGCATTCAAAGACTGTCTTCTCTCAGACCACAAGCACTCAAGCACAAATGGATATATGGAAGAAGGAATATCTTATGTCATAGGAAAGGATCTTGCAAGAACATAAATTATCATGGCAAAATCATATATATGGAAATTGGGAAGTGCTGGAACAGTCTCGTGCACAGAACGAGGAAAATAAACAGTTAAAAACTAAATTGTTTCTCATGTTTGAACTGGTTCAAAGACTACTGGACACCAGGAAACCATCCTTTAATTATTCTATGTTTATTACAAAATGCCTAGCATTCTTCCAAGTAAAGGCAATCAAAGATGGATGACCTCATGAGGTATCTACACCTCAAGAGTTTATCAAAACATTCATAGAGGCATCATTCAGTGAACAAAATTTACTCTATGAACTATACCTCTATAATGAAGCCATGCCTGAGGATAGAAAGCTTAATCTGATCCCTCTAGTTCGGGATATTCAGATTAGAGCCTTTGTCTCTTTCCTGGCCAATCAGCTCACGTGGCAAAATGCCTTCCTTTCAGCAAAACACAATGAATATAATCACCTTCTGTGGATTCGATCCGAACCACAGAATGTTGTTGTTTTCATCGTTGAACATCATAGGTTTTTAAGGGAACCAGGAATGACCGAGCATCTTAGAGAATTACAGACAACAATCTTAAAAGATTGCCAACATTATGTCAAAGCCAAGGGATCTCTTGCCTTACAAGCAAGCAATATATTTTGGGAACACTGCCCTAAGGAGAGAAAGGAATATCATCCCTTTAACCCTCTTAATCTTCAAACAGAAATTTCACGTCTACCTAATTATGTCCAATGCATTCAACAATGTGCCGAAAAGTGGTTAGGATATCATTTTCACTTCCCTCTTCTATGGTTGCCAGTACAACAATATAAGGCTTATTTCAGGTTGTCCAAAAAGGAGGAGCTCGCAGAATGGCAGAGATTACAAAATGTGCAGGGTTTCAGAGATTTGGTTGATAACACCTTCTATACTTACTGTCTAAGTAATTTGCACTATACAACCCAGTACTCGGACTCAGACTCAGAGTAAAAGTTACATGAGGACATGCAACCCTTTCAGTTGGGGGGGATGTTAGGACCTCATATTGTCTCTTTTTAACCATACATTTTGTTATGATGTCATCCTTTTTCAACTTATATTTAAAAGTCCTTGTTACTGTTTTAACCCAATTATTCCAAAGGTACACAATATTTCTTCTCATCACTATATGTTTAATTATTTTACATATAATTACGCTATCTTCATTGTTGATCATTGAATTGATAATTGTTGAACGGTTAAAGAACGATGTGCAATCCACATTGCTGAAACTTCCTGGAGATTGCAAGATTACTTCTACAGTTGCTGAAATAGTAGGAACGATGTGCAAATCTCGTGCTGAACAGTTGTGATTTGCAGTCTAGATTTGACAGCAATAGAAGAAGATCACCGAAGGAGCTGCTACACTAGATGTAATGATCATGATCTAAAGACAGTATTATTGTAACAACATTTTTGTTGATGGGAAAACTGACTTCCCTATTTTTGTATAAAGGGTTAAAATAGGACTTACAATGTAATCTATTGTAATAGATGTCTCCTCTTTAAAAAGAGGAGACATCTACATTAGAGGGGATGAACAAACTGTGGGGAAGGCCTAGTTGAATAAACAGAACAGGAATCTTTTTTCTGTAACATGACATATTGATAGATGGATAAAATATTGTTCTGAACATTTCTTTCTAGTTCTCGTCTCCTGGGGAATCTTGTGAGAAGGACAGGGCCCACCTTCATCACAAGATTCACCCATTATATTTCTTTAGTGTGTTAAGTGTGTCTTTTATCCATGCCTTGTTAACAGGTGTTGAAGATTCCCATTTTGGGAATAGGATCCTGTTCTCTGTTACAGCATAGCTAGTGCTTTCTTTTGCAGATTGATTCTTTTTCATTAGATTACTTCTTTAATGAAATTAAGCCTTCTTTGGTAGCTGTCTACAATAGATTGTTTTTGTTGTAACTCAGTGCGGAGCTTCAGTTTGGTTAAACAAGGTGTGATTAGTCTTTATTATAACTTTCATTGCTTTTAAGATTGAGTATATATAGTACGTAGTTGCCTTTGAAATAAATAGACTTCCCTGGGTTGAAAATTTATGTAGCACTTGGTTGTTTGAATTAATAAGCAATTAAAGTGACCAACAAGAGGGAGAAATTGAATGAGAGAATGAAAGAGTGAGGGAGTGAGAAATGACAATTAGTAAACTTAGGGATATGGGGATTGGAGGAATGGGTTGATGAAAATGTAATGAGAGGGAGAAAATGAATGAGGGAATGAAAGAGTGAGGGAGTGAAAAATGACTAGGAGTGGAGTTAATAGCAAAAAACACAAGTTGTAGACCCTATGCAATTGTTTTTGACAAAAATTTCAAGGAGGTAGGGTTTCAAGTTTTTCTCATTAAATCACCATAAACACCAAGAGAAACTCATTCACTAATCATGGAGGAATGTTTGACTTACTTGAACAACTGAAGATTGAGCAAATTTGGCAGTTTGGGAGGTGGTTGTAGATGAAATCGGCTTCTAAACCCTGTGCATCGTGCCACAAACCCAGTGCGCCATGCCACTTCAATGCACTGTGCCTGTGTAAATTTTACACTGAAGAGTGCGGCCCAATGCGCCACGCCCCTAAAATTTGCCAAAGTCGCTACTATTTTGCTCTTTGGCTTAAACATTACCTTTCTCTTGTTCACTCTTTCTCCTTTAGATGAAAATGAACTCTTTAAAGATAACAAATGGTTTATATGCAAAGGATTTTAATTTTTCACTTACAAAAACACACTTTGTAATGTTTGCCTTTGACTTGCTTTTAAAAATATGTTTTTAGGCAGTTTACTTTCTTTTTGTCTTTGATGAACTAAATACTCTGACTTTTTGTTTGCCTTGCAGGTGATGGAGTTGCAGAGGCTTGGCAAGGTGACCAGGCTTGCCACTAAGTTTATTACATATGAAAAAAAAATGAAATTACATCAAATTTATACATGAAAACATAATCACTGAACATGTGATTATCGAAATTATTGTTGCTGAAACTTTATTTGACCTCCTCATGTGCCTTTTGACTGTTATTGAGCATTTTGAAGACCTTATTCATGAAACCCTAGACCTAATTAGACCTAAAACCCTAAAAATGACTTTTGCAGATTTAAAGACAAAAATTGACTGCAGAAGGTCTAGATGAATGAAAATGGGCCAGGACATGAGGGAAAATGTATAATAAGCCACTACTGTCAGATGATCCATGACCCTAATGGAATGTGGTTGATCAAGTGAGACACCTAACATGCAATGCAACAAGAGAATTTGATAACTGATGGAGGGATGAAGATACTGACACTAACATTGGCTCCAATGGGGATGGTAGCTCCTTGGAGGTGCCAAGAACTACAGATCTTTGGGAAAGTAGGTAGTGCCTTCATCCATTGGGTTATGGAGTCAATAACTTTGACAAACCAAAACCAAACTCTTGACTCAATTTCAGGACTAAAATCTGACTCAAAATTGACTCAATTTCAAGACTGAAATCGACTGAAAGACCTCACTAAAACAATCCAAACCAAAACTAAAATCAAACTTCAGTTTTATAGCCTTCACCTCAAGCCCCAAACTAAATGAATGATGACAGTACACACTTGTAATGAAATAAAATAAACTGGTATGTACAATGATACATATGACAGCAAAAAACATTTCAGAAATAGTACCATTTGAGTAGCCGACCATTGACCGACCCACCTGGACAATCTTCTCCATTCATTTCTTTCAGAAGGAAAGCATTTTGGCCCCGATATGCAGCAATTTTGAAAGGTCCTTTCCAAAGATTCTCAAACTTTCCATGTTTACCTTTATCTTTGTTTCTCACGTCACATCTCAACACTATGTATTCTATTTGAAACTTGTCTGCCTTTGCCTTTCGATCATATATTTTCTTGATTCTCTCTTGCAGCCTGAAAGTGTTCTGAAAAACCTCCTCTCTAGTTTGTTGTAAATGGATCATTTGATTGATTCTTCGCTACAAATGATCATCCTCGCTGCTAGCTTCCCGCATAATTTTAACCACTGAGACTGCAAGAGAGGTCGGGAATACTGTGTCAACACCATACACGAGCTCGAAAGGGGACATGCCTATAGATTTATTTTGACTTACTCTGTCTGCCCAAAGTGCATTAACCAGCTTTTTGTGCCAACTCTTCTTGTTTGTTTCCAGCAGCTTTTTGATAATATTGACCAAGGATTTATTTGAGGATTTCGCCAATCCATTGCCTTGTGGATAATATGCAGTTAAGTGCCCCAAGGTAATTTTATATTTCTTACAAAAGTAAATCATTCTTTTAGATTTAAAAGCTACTGCATTATCAGTGATCAACTTGTTTGGACAGCCAAAACAAGACAAAATATTGTTTTCAAGAAATGAAATGATTACCGAATCAGTGGCCTACCTAGTGGGAATTGCCTCAATCCATTTGGTAAAATAGTCTGTCGCTGTGAGGATCCACTTGTGCTGCGCTGAAGAAGTAGGATGAATCTCACCAATGAAGTCCAAACCCCACTGCTGAAATGGAGCACTTACTTCAATCGGCTTGAGCGGTAAAGGCTACAATTTTCTCCTACCTTGAAAAATCTGACATTCGTGGCAGCTTGTAACAGTTTTGTACACATCAACAAAGAGAGTTGGCCAATAATATCTCGCACACAAATTTTTTTTGGTTGTTTTCTTCCAGAAAAGATGACCTCCACAATCTCCCTTGTGAAAGTCTTCCATAACCTATTTTACCTCTTCTTCAACTAAATAATTGAGCAATACACCACCAGGATCTTTCCAATAGAGTGCATTATTCATGATACAAAACTTGGCAGCCTTTAATTTCAAGGTCCTAATTTTGTTCTTAGCCATTCCAGGTGGTGGTGATAGCTTTTGGAGCACATAAACAATGTCTGAATACCAAGGAGAAAGAAGAAAAATTTCTGATAACTGAGCGAGCAAACTTTCATCATATTCCTCGAACATAGTAGTAATTAGATTAATCTCCAAGGCATGCAAATTTGACTCACCCATTAGTTTGGCCAGCCCCTGTCCTTTGATGAGCTTTGTTGGTTTGATCTCCACATCATATTCCAACAAAGTAGTGATCCATTTGCCTTGTCTCCCTTTTGGATCTATTTGCACTAAGACATATTTAACACCAATGTTAGGGACATAAGCAAGGATGTGAGAATGCAGAATATAGACTCAAAAATATTTTAATTCTTTTACCAAAGTGAGAGCTTTCTTTTCAATAATATTATACTTTAAAGCTGCATCCCTTATGTTTATGTTGAAAAATGCAATTGGTTTCTTGAGCTGGTCTCTTTTTTGCATTAAGATCGTTGCCATTGTATGATCCAAGGCAAATGAAAAAAAAATGAAATCTTGAGTATAACCCAGGCTGATAAAAACTAGAGTTGAAGAAAGGGCCAATTTCACCAAATTGAAAGACTTAATTGCTTCCTCCGTCCACTTCACTACACTATCTTTCTTTCACATGTTTGTGATTTCCCTTAAATGTTCTGCAAGATTGGGCACAAAGTGACATAAGAATTTCATCTTACCATTGGATGATTGGATCTCCTTTTTACTTCATGGAAAATCCATCTTCTGATTGGCTTCCACTCGAGATGGATCAATGAGGATGCCCTCATTTGATATAATATGACCGAGAAGCTTGCCTTCATCCATGGAAAATAGAATCTTCTTTGGATTGAGAGATATACAATACTTTCTACACCACTGAAACACAATATTCAAATGATAAAGGTGCTCTTCATCTGAATTAGAAAAAACTGTTAAATCATCAAGATAAACAACTAAAAAGACATCTTTTTCATTAGAAAATGCAATATCCATGGCTCGTTGAAAGGTCGCACCAACATTCTTCAATCCAAAAGGCATCTTGGCATAATGGAAAGTTCCCCATAGAGTAGTGAACGTTTTGGACCATGCACAAAATTTCTAGACCATGTACAAAATTCTGATGTAAGGGTGTCTTCACTTGTTGTTGTGTTGCTTGGTCTTGTGCTCTTTGTTCTCATTGCTTGATTCTAAATTGTGGTTGCTGCTGGCCACGAAAGTTTGGATTTCTGACTGGTGCTTTGGGCTTATCAATTGTTAACCTGTCAAATGTTTTCTCAATCTTATGGAGCACTTTATTTGAAGTGGAAGCCTCTTCCTTTATCGTTACCTTCTTTTCAGCCTTTGTTCTAGCTCTCTTGGCAAGTAGATTTGCTTCAACGCTGATTGCAATTTTCTGCATGTCTTCCAAAGTGGCCAGATCTCTTTCTCTTAATTGATAGGCCATATCAGGATCGAAACCATCAGGAAACTTAATCAAAGCCAGCCCCATAGGTGGCTTTATATCAACAGGAATTGCATTGTAAACAATATTGAATCTAACACAATAATCTTGGACACTCTCACCAACATTCCTCTTGATGTTTTCATATTCGGAAAGAATTTGTAGAGGGTTATTCTTTACCTCATAGTGATCCAAAAAGTGTATTTGAAGTGCCTCTAATTAATTGATTGTTCTAGCCGGCAATGCTATAAACCAATTTCTGACCTCACCTCCAAAATTTTGCACAAACAATCTCATTGTTACATTTTCTGCATCAATCTCATGGATATCAAAGAAATCTGCCATCCTATCCACATGTTGTTGAGTTGTGATACCTTGAGGGGTACCGTCAAACAATGGAATTTTGCTTTGATAATAAGTGGGCATGTCATCCAAGTTTTGAGGCAACACAAGGGGTGCATATCAAGCAGCCATTGCTCTAGGTGGATTTACGACTGGTCTTGGGGATGTAGGAGGGGTTGGAGCAGCTGATGTATGAGGTGTGGATGGAGGTGAAGAAATTTTTGATGTTTGAGGGGTAGAAGGAGTGGATGGAGGTGACAACACTGCAGATTTCTGATTAGAGATGGAAGGCTGCACGAGAATGGTGGGAATGAAAGGAGGTTCAGTAGGAATTTCTGAACTAGACGCAATAGCAGATGACCCAAGAGTTGCAGATGCAGACTCTAAGAATTCAGGAATGTTTGTAGCCACAATGGAAGTTTGAAGTTTCAAAATATAATCGTCAATTGATTTATTGGCCTTTTCAGTTTCAAGATCTTTGACAAACTCTGGATTTAGGGTAGTAGAACCAACATCACTTTTAGATTTGGTCTCAAACAACGACAAATCAAACTGTTCGTCAAACTCAATATCTTCAAGATACTCAAAAACAATAGGACATGAATGAGATTTGAACACAGGAATCACAGAACTTTTTTTACGAAGGATTCTTGGAATAAGATTGGGATTTTCATACATAGGAGGTGGATCGGGATCAGGATTTGCTCTGGTGTGTCATCTGGAAGCCAGTGTGTTGAATTATTCCCAAAAATCAAACGGACAAGATCAACTTATTCAGCCTATCAAATTCTAAACTCATCATCCAAAAGTATATAATTATCTGATGTACTGGGGCAATTTGCAAGTCAGATGTTTCGTTTATAAGACTAGACCAGAGATTGACTAAAGCAACTTTTATCTACTTATGCACTTGCAAAGCAATGTGCAGTTCAAAGGCTACCTGGCATAACTTTAGGCTCTGTCTGTAGTTTATAAAATGAAGAACAATAAAAAACAAACAATCTCTTCCCCAGTTGAGTTTCCATTATGTTAGCGCCTAAATCTACCTCAGGCTAAGAAAGGTAGGATCTAGGATAACATCAAACCACACTTAACCTGGTAGCTAGCCCTACCAGGTCGGGAGAGGGCTCTCTCCTTGTCAATCTCAAAAACGATGGCCAATGAAGCTTGATATGACTGATGTAATGACTGATTTTAGGCTAGGTATATGTTCAGAAGAGCTTTGATTGAATTTGATGATGTTTTCTTGGCTCAAATATGAAAGGAAAATTTGGGTCCGGGGAATGAGGCTCAGTTTTGCAGAGATCTCTATGGGGTGAGGTAGGAAAATGGTTTGGTACTTCAAATTGAGTGAGATGGAGAGATTTTAGATTGGTGAGGAGTTGAAGAGGGCATGAAAGTCTCAGGGATCCTCTTCAAATAGCTGAAAGCATAGATAACTAAACAAACGCTAGGTAGAGCACTACACTTTCAATGTATTCTACCTTTTATCCTTGTTTTTAGTTAAGATGAAGAAAAGAAAGATAATGGCATACAAAAATCACACGTAAAATTACAATTACAGAAGAAAACACAATGCCAAATCAAGATGCCACAAGAATCCCATAAAGTGCTGCAAACCCTACTCTATTCCTTTGCCAAACTGCTGAAATGAGTATACAATGAAGCTCCAAGCTTTCCCAAAAGTCCAACCCTTGCCAATGACTGAAAAATTACAAGATATAGGAAACCAAAAACTCATCCTAGCCTCTAGGGGTCGAGCTCATAAGTTTAGGAGCAGTTCCAACAAAATCTAAACTAAGAACTAAAAAGTAGGCAGTGGTACAACTTGCCTCTAAGAACTAGGAAACTTATTCATTCAGTTGCAAACTACCTTTTGATGGATGAATCTACCTCTATGAGTGAAAATTTAGCATAATTACATCAAAATCAATCCAGTCACATTAGATTACATCATGAGTTTGACTACTAGAAATATAAAAGTCAAACTATGAAGAAACTAGGCGAAAAACATAGTTTTTTGGCCAAAATGAGCAAATTTCCTCCTATGCGCCGCGCTGATTTCCCTATGCGTAGTGCCTTTTTGCAGCTGATTTTGGAGGCCTTCTCGGTGTCGAAATTCCCTCCACGTGGGCATTTTGGAAAGGTATTCCTGTCTAGTTTCTATAACAAGTGGAAGTTCTAAATTTGGCCTCCATTTGCCCCTCCAAAACTGAGTTCTCCCAACATTGCTTCCTGTGTGTCCAAAAAGGGTCAGAAAGGTCATTTTTGAGGTGCTTTTGAACTTTTTGGAAGCTCAAAACCTATCAAAATTTCTTGGCCATTTGTGGGAATTCATATCTTTCCATAAAAAATATAGAAATGCTAAGTTTTCCTCAAAAGAAGGTCCCTAGCAAAAGCGTGTGCCAGGTGGTGCCGTGCATTAGGCAGAAAAACCTATTTTTTAGGCCAAAAATTTCAAAATTGCAAAAAGTGTCCCAAATTTATTGAAATTTGGGCTGAGTGTCCTTCATCAAGTGTTGTGTTGGGCTAAGGAAGCCTCAGCCAAGATCTGAAGTCTATCTTTCTCTTTTCGCTTCCTTGATGCTTTCTTCAAATCGGCCTTCAAAATCTTGATTCTTTCTTTTCACACCTTGTTTCTCACCAAGTAATGATGGGCCATGTGCCTCAACATAGTTTCTCTCTGTTGGCCTTCTCTAGCATATTTTCCAAGTGGATATTTTCCCTCTCAAGCCAAGATTCACGATTAGCATTGATTTCTTGTTCAAGTGATGTGAGCTTGACTTTCCTCCTTTTGGTAGCTTGCCGGTTTTCTCGTATGTTTTGTAGCTCCATAATGGTTTGATGATCCTCTAGCTATTTGCTTCTTTGTTCCAGATAATTAATGATCCACTTGGCTCTATCCAGGTTGAGAGAAAAATGTTGAACATCATCTTGATGCTCCTGAATAATCTCTCTAAGCTTTGAGCTTTGTGAGCCCAAATTGGTGTCGTCATCCTGAATAAGAATGAAATATGTCTCCTGCCCTCCTTAAGGCCCCTCATCATGTAATGGCCACTTGTCCTTTTCTTGTACCTGATCTTTTGATGGAGGAAACGAGACCCCCTCCACCTCGGGTGGAGATAATACTTGTTTTTCTATTGCAAACAACCTTCTAGTGCCCTTTTGATATGTAAAAAACATTGGAACACTGGTGGTTTGTGTCTCATGAAAAACTGTTGGGGGTACTTGAGGACCTGTGAAGACCTCATGTGAAATGAAATCCTCCCATGAGATGTTCTGTAAACCAAGCTAATGAAAGACCACAATTTTGATTAGTGCAAAATGATATATACTATTATACTGCTGCTGAGGAGGCTTCCTATGCACTAACGTGATCATCTTCTCCATTTTTCAGCTAATAAAATAAGGGAGATTCATCATTCTCACCCTAGTGAAGTGCATCAACAATCTGATGTGATAGGCATATAGGTGAGAAAACCGACCTTCATAGCTGAAATATTTAATTATGAGTTTCATCAAGGGAGCATATGTGTCCTTCAGATATCTGAAGGAAAAAACTCTACTGAGATGCCTCTGATAACCAGCCTTGATGTAAGGCTCATAATGCTCTCTATCAATCTGCTGCCTTTTATTCCACTGCTCACCAACATTTGGAATGCCAGTTGCTTGAGAAATAGTCTCGGGTGTCAAGGTGAATGTCACACCTACCAAAGTGACTTGACCATTATGAATATGGAGCACAAACAATCTGGCCAACTCATGATGGTACTGGACTCTCTTTGCCATCTCATAGAACTAATAACAATATTGGTGTTGAAAGCATGTGACAGCAAGAGGACAGGCCAGCTGCTTGGCAAGTGAAGTAGGCTCTTCTTGTACATGTTTACCACCCTTGTGAGGTCTCCTTGGTGCATGCATTTCTCTAGAAGAATCACTGAGTGTCTCCTCATCTCAATCATAGGAAGGATCTGACTCCATGTTTTCCAATGTTTGAGTTTTCTTGATGAGTATGAAGAGATTTATGGTGTCTTTAGGTTTTTGCTGTCAAGGATGAGAATGTATGAGGGACTGTGGAGGGAAAGTGTATGAGGGGTTTTGGGAATGTTGTTGACCGGATTTTGGGCAATAGAAGGGTTTAGGGAACAATATTTAATATTTCGGGCAACAGTTAGGGTTTGGGAACTTTTTACTAGGGTTTGGGATAGTGGGATCAGGGATTTAGAATTAGTAAACTTAGGGATATGGGGATTGGGGGAATGGGTTGATGAAAATGTAAGGAGAGGGAGAAAATGAATGAGAGAATGAAAGAGTGAGGGAGTGAGAAATGACAATTAGTAAACTTAGGGATATGGGGATTGGGGGAATGGGTTGATGAAAATGTAATGAGAGGGAGAAAATGAATGAGGGAATGAAAGAGTGAGGGAGTGAGAAATGACTAGGAGTGGAGTTAATAGCAAAAAGCACAAGTTGTAAACCCTATACAATTGTTTTTGAAAAATATTGCAAGGAGGTAGGGTTTCAATTTTTTCTCATTAAATCACCATAAACACCAAGAGAAACTCATTCACTGATCATGGAGGAATGTTTGACTTGAATAACTGAAGATTGAGAAAATTTGGCAGTTTGGGAGGTGGTTGTAGATGAAATCGAATTCCAAACCCTGTGTGCCATGCCACAAATCCATTGCACCATGCCACTTCAATGCGTCGTGCCTATGTAAATTTTACACTGAAGAGTGCGGCCCAATGCGCCATGCCAACAACACAATGTGCCGCGCCCCTGAAATTTGCCAAAGTTGCTACGATTTTTCTCTTTGGCTTCAACATGACCTTTCCCTTGTTCACTCTTTCTCCTTTAGATGCAAATGAACTCTTTAAACATAACAAATGGTTTATATACAAAGGATTTTAATTTTTCACCTACAAAAACCCACTTTGTAATGTATTCCTTTGACTTGCTTTTAAAACTCTATTTTTAGGCAGTTTAATTTGTTTTTTCCTTTGATGAACTGAATGCTTTGTCTTTTTGTTTGCTTTGCAGGTGATGGAGTTGCAGAGGCTTGGAAAGGTGACCAAGGTTGCCACTGAGGTTATTACATATGAAAAAAAATGAAATTACATCAAATTTATACATGAAAACACAATAACTTTGTTTTTCCTCAAAACCCTGTTTTGAGGAAAAATCAATCTCTAAGCATGTGATTATGGAAATTATTGTTGCTGAAACATTATTTTACCTCCTCATGTGCCTGATGACCGTTATTGAGCATTTTTAAGACCTTATTGACTAAACCCTAGAGCTAATGAGACCTAAAACCTTAAAAATGACTTTTGCAGATTTAAAGACAAAAATTGACTGCAGATGATCTAGATGAATGAAAATGGGCCAGGACATGAGGGAAAATGTATAATAAGACACTATCGTCAGATGACCCATGACCCTAATGGAATGCAGCTGATTGGGTGAGACACCTAACGTGCAATGAAACAAGAGAATTTGATCACTAACGAAGGGATGAAGATACCGACACTAACAGATAGTAATTTGATTGTAACCATAGAATCCATCCATGAACAAAAAAATTTCATTACCTACACATTCATCAACAATTTGATCAATAAAAGGCGTGGGGTAATTTTCTTTTGGACAAGCTTTATTTATATCCTTAAAATCGATACATACTCGGATCATTCCTTGCTTCTTCTCTACCGAAACTGGGTTGGAAACCCACTCAGTTAGAGGAACAGGGTATATGAAACCCTCCTTAAGCAACTTTTCAACTTTAGATTTAATAGCTACCGCTTTCTGAGGATTGACAGGTCGAAGTTTTTGATGAATAGGTTTGGAATTTTCATATGTCTTGATCTCATGTTGGACTATAGATGGATCAATTCCAGGCATTTCCTCATAAGACCAAGCGAACACATATCGAAATTCTTTGAAGAGATCAGTGTAGATATGAATTTATTTAGGGGAATAGTGAGCTCCAATGAAGACATTTTAGATTACGTTATGATTCCTAGAGATGTTCACAGGTACAATTCGTGAGATAACCGACATGTTACCTTTGGCAAAAAATTGTGCTGGAGCCAAAGGGGCTGAAATTGTATAAGCATCACTAGCAGATAGATTGGACAAACTAGATTCAACTTCACACAATGGAGGGAGAAAATATAAACGATGATGTAAATCATCCCATGGTCGATCCACACCCATCATCGCTTCCAAAATTGCTTCTTTAGATGGTAATATTGTATCCAAGCAATCCAGATCTGAAGTAGGATTGAGGGTCCAAGCCATAGCCACATCGCCATCTAACTCCTCTAGTGAAAATAGAGTGGGATGGTTGTTTGTAGAGTTAAAGATAGATTGATAAGTGAGTTCCACTGCAAACATGGGAAATTCCATTCCACCTACCTTCCCTCCATCTAATGTAGTGGTAGATGAAGGTAAGGGCCAAGGGTCAAAAAAATAACGAGTTCGAAAGAACTCTTTCTGATAAGGTCCCCTAGAGGATGAAATCGAATTAATTATAGTTGTAGGAGCAGGGAGGTTAAATATACCCATTAATCAAGAGTACATCCAACTCCTAAATTCTCAATAGGTTAACGGGGATTGTCCACCAATGGAATAGTAGAATCCGAAGTTGCGTAATAGTCACCTAGAGAATCATCTAACTGGTCAAATCTAACAATCCTCCCCTCATGAGGAAAACAGAGGATGCAGAATAATGATGAAACTATGGCATCCATCACATAAATCCAATTCTTGCCTAAGAGGAGGTTATAATCTAGGTTTGAATCGACGATTTCTACCTCAATATTCACTACCTTTCCCCCAACACATATAGGAGAGGTCAGGATAAACCCATGCATCTTATGAGAATTTCCATCAAATGTCATCAAAAGAGTCGGTGAAGGAACAACTGAAGGTGATCCAATAGCCTTCCAATATGACATAGACATCACGCATGTGGAAGCTCAGTCATATATAACAGTAAGAAAAATATTGGTCTTTTGGTATGTGGAGTTTATCTGGAAAGCCATACAGTGAGGAAGTCTCTTTTTGACATTCAACATATCAAAAGTGAGCACTAAAGAATTCTTTGGGTATACTACGCTGATTGCCAAAAGCAAAGCACTTCTTTGAGTAGGGCACAACTGGAGTACCTCCAATGCTGACATAGAACAAGGACTTCGAGCCAGATCTTCTACAATCAAGTGGTTCTTGGTTTCCCTAGCATTAGGGTTAATAGTCGAGTGCCTTGCGAAGCCTTTTGGTATCTGAGGCATAGACTCAATAGAGGGCCACTCAATATGAAGTGGTTATGTGGCTTTAGGAATAGATTTAGCCTTAGATGTTTCCGATTCACCATAATCGTGTGCTCCCATAGTGATTTTGATATGAGAGCTCATCATATAAACCTTTGATGAATTTCCCCTTCGTGGTTTCTCCCGGCGGAGGTACTAGCATTAGAATTCGCACCAGCAAGTAATTGCTGCCCTTGGGGAAAATGGTTAGTCAGAACATCTTGGGAGCTAGAGGACCCTTGTTATACTAATAAGCACTGAGAATCTTGCATCTTAGGGTAGAGGTGAGTTAGATGATCTCCATTGCATAACTTACATGGAAATTTTACCTTTTTCTTAGACTCTTTCCTACCTTCTCCGACATCATTTCCAGGTTTGTTTGCATTGCCTTTTCCTTCCTGGTTCTTCTTCTTACCTCGTCCCTTCCTCTTCCCATTGGATTATTGATTTCCTTTAGGGTTAGTGGTCTGGACGGTGTTTATAGACGTAGGTTGGGAAGGTGTAGGTATAGACAATGTTGCCTGGGTAGAAGAAGCAGTTTGTAGAGACAACTTCTGTAATTAATTCAATAGGTTCACCACGTTGACATCAATTGATCTGACTATACCATCAGCATGGGGACCTGGTTTCGGTTTGGCTAAATTGAGCTTAGATCTAGGAGCATCAGGAAGAATTTTCTGAAGAACCCCAGACTAAGAATATATTAGTTCCAATTGTTGGGCACTGAAAATGGCTTTCTCTTCCATATAAATGCTGGAGAGAGACACATCCTTTGAGATCTCAGGTTTTAATGATTTGAGAAAGCATTCAAGAAGGAACTCTGGTGGGATTTCACCTTTGATAAGCATTTTCCTCCTCCTCCATTCCTGGATGTGATCTGAAATGTGAGTTGCGGTGTCTTGTTGAAAGTTAGCCAAAAGTTCAGTTTTGGCTTCATATCAGACAGACAACTGAAAATGATTCAAAAAGACATTAGCCAAATAAAAAAAAGAAGTATAGATGCCACTTGGCAACTCTATATACCATTTGATTGCATTTCTGGTTAGGGTGCGCTGAAATAACCTCAACCTGATCGAATCATCTATCAGGGAGGTGGATGAGCACCATAAGTGAAATGTGTTTACATGGTCTCCTGGATCTTCACCACTCTTCCCTTCGAATTTTGGGATATCCGAGGGAAGTTTAGTTGGGACCGCTGGAAAGTTAGCATGGCCAGAAAAGGGAGTCGTGGTGGACCTTGGGAATTCCATCCAGTGCGGGCGGGGTTCCAAAAGGTCTGAAAAGAATGACCTAGATTTTGAAAACCACCAGGTTGCCCAAAGTAACTCGTAGAGCCTACCGAACCAAAAGGTTCTCCTTGTGGTCCACTAAAATTCAGAGTTTGACCAACTCCTACCGAAAACCCTATGTAACCAGTGAAGTTACCCCCTAACGAAGTGTTAAAAGGAGCTGATAGCCCCTGATAAGGATTCCATGCATTAGCAAAAGGTGGAAAATTATGAAATGAATTAAATGAAGAATATGGCACATTCCCTTGTTTGGCATAATAAAATTGATTCCCAGCTCCTATCCCACTAACCGCAAGGTTTTTCCAACTCTGGAATGGGTTATTACCTTGACCTGTAAAGGAAAAAGGCGTTGACCCTATTGTTGGATTGGAGTGTGGTATATGACCACTTCCAAATGGGAAACCCTAAAAATAAGTTGATCCACTCATCATGGATGTGGAGGCAGTCGATGCTATGTTGAAAGGAACTGAAGGAATTCCGTGAGATGACATTCCATAAGGGATAAATCCAAAACCGAATGCAGTAGCCTGAGAACTTTGACTCATTGATGGAATGGAAGTAGACCCAAATATAGTGATGCTAGGAGTAATAAAAGGGATGGAAATAGTTCCTCCTCCTTGTACAGATATGGGAGTCTGCACACTCTCAACACTCATTGTATATGCCATGCTTCTAGCAGTGGTCATCAAAGGAATAGATGGGTGTAAACCTGGGCTCGAAGGCCTATGAGTCGGGGTTTCGATGTACAATAGAACGTCTGGATGATCAAGAGGAAGAGGAGAATTCGGAGCCGCAACCAACTCTAAAATCTCTTCAACTTCGATATTATCTTCTGATTGAAAAGGTACTCAAGAAAGAATTGGTTTGTTCCTCTCTAACTCTCTACTAGTGCTAGGTCTATCTTGTGAATTAATGACCCCAAGCAGAGGATCAATCTCTGATGCACCTGCTGCCACTGGTTGAAAACCACTGGCAAAATTGCTCCTATGCCTTCTAGGGGAAGGCTCAAGACTTGTAGGTGATAGCCCACAAAGTCTCCTAGACCGTCGAGATGGTCGATCAACCACTTTGAATTATTTAAAAGATCTACTTAAAGACTCAAAAAGCTATAAAGCTCGGTTGACTAGGAGCAATAAACACTCACTAAAAAGTCCCTAAATATATTACCAATTAAACAACTCTTAAGTATTTCCGCTCTAGGTGATTAGGACCGGACACCAAAATACAAGAAAGTTAATAAAAAGGGCCTTCCGAAAATAGACTAGGGTAATTACACCCTAGGCCTACTAGTGAAGGTATCTAATGCAGTTACCCTGACCTCCACACAACAACCTTTGCTGGTTCAAGCACCCAAGCTTCACAAGGGTACCCTCCAGAAGTATTATTGAACATTACAAAGTTAGCCTCAGGTGCCACAGGATTCCCCTCTACAGTCACCTGTGTGATCCCTAGAATAGGCGAATATGGTCAACAACTCGTATCAGAATCCGGGCAGAATAGTTGTGAGGCAAGATTTGACAAGTAAGAGAGGGGGTATCTCTCATCCTTATCATCACTCTCCCTTGTGCTTTACTCCCAGTTATGTAGCCTTCCTAGTCTCCCTAATGCTATTAGATTTCGCTCATTAATCAAACTTCTATGTTTTTTATTTTGAGCGGCCTTAGAGAGTTAACTCTCCTCTCACCTAATCCAAGGCCCTAATAAACCTAAACTTGTCGGTGTATTCTGATGACAACATAAAAGTTCTATTTTATTTTAATTAATCACTTGAGTTTAATGGCTATTCTTTAAGTCGAGGGTAAAGATGGGAGTGAAACCAATGATGTTTGTATGACACAACAAAAATCAAACTACATGAATGCAGTCATTTTTTCTTCGATGAAAAGAGATCTCTATACGGGTTCTACGAAACTTCTACAAAGCAAAGTACATTTTCTCTTCTTTTCTTGAAACACACTTCACACACCCAAAAACTAAAAGACTATGAATGCATTAACAATGAAAACTACCCTAATGTAAGATATAATGGAGATGCAAGATCCTAAATAACACTCAAAAAGCAAAAGAAACTGTTTATAACTAAGAATGAGACAACTTAAGTACTGAAGAGGATGCCAGTTTTGAACACAAAATTCTCTCTAAATAAGAAGGACAAATTGTAAAAGATTGCAATTCACTTTCAACAACAAAAAGAAACCATAAACCAAACTTGGCAAAAGAAAAAGAAAAACAAAGCTTTTTGATATCTTTTCTTTTTAAAGAAGCAACCAAAACAACTTTTTGAAATCACCAAAATGCTACTAAAACTCAAAATATCGCAAAAAGAGCACAAGGAGTCTTTTCAAGTTACAAACTCGAAAATGAACGAAAACTTGAGCAAAAAGAATTCAGCTTGTACAAAACGACCCAAATAGTAGCAAAGAGTTTGACAAACTGACCAAGAAGCCAAGAATGAAATACTTCCAAATTCGTCAAAAAGAATTTCAAAAAGAAAGAAAAGATATGAGGCCACAAGACAAAGGAGACCAAAGCAGGTAGATTTGAAATCTCGGCTTGACATTGAAACTGAAAACAATCTCATGTTCTGGAGGACCAAAACAATAAATATCTTTAGTACAAAGTCTTGTGTGCCAAAACACAAATTACAAACTCGCTAAAGAAGCAAACCTAGGCCAAATATTTTCAATGAGGAAGAGACTTCAAAACAATAAGTTTGCAAAATAATTAAATTCTTCAGACAACAATTGACCACACAGAGACTGAAAAGACCAAACAAAAAATCTATTTGGGCCGAAAGATTTGAAAAAACAGTGCAAAAAATTCCATACGCAACTATGTGTAAACACAGAGGCATGCACACGCGCTCCTGACATAGGAAACTCATGTATACGCGAGTTCACTTTACAGAAACAAGCGTGTATACGTGACTGTAAACAAAGTAAAGACAATATAGAAAACTTTGCAACAAAAAATAAAAAACAAAGTCTAATCCAAAAGATCAGACTTGAGGCCTGGAACTCTAGTAGACCAAATAAGACTATAACTGCAAGAAAACCAAAGACTGAGCCCTGATTGAGAATGAACAACCCAAACCAGGAATAACAAGATTGTTATCCCCAGTGGAGTCACCAATTTTGTTTCGAGTGAAAGAACCCTAGGGCTTTGAGTTATAACCCCAACAGAGCAGAAGTAAACTACAACAAGAAATACTCAAACAACTTAGGCAAGATGCTTATATTATCAAACTATGTAAGAGTGACCATACTGATATTTCCTTTGTTCAAGTAGGTCACGCAGGGTTCAAACCCTCTGCAACTCCCAATTTTCTTCAAACCTAAATCATTCAATTCGAACATATATAGCAGTATAGAACTAAAGCATATTCATGCAATTGAATTTATATCATATAAACAAATGATTGATCATACATCAAAACGACATTCATATATGAATTAAAACATAATTTGATGCATAGACATAGTTAATTTCGGAAACAAGACAACATTTCTTTTATTGCAGTAAGCTATAAATAACATGTAGAGAATTCACATGAGTCTTTCTCTGGCTCCAATAAGAACCATCCTCCAAGTTCATCCTATCCCAACCTTGAACAATCTTCTTCCATCACCAACACCATGATATCTCAAGCAAAAGGAAGGATATCTATAATCAAGGAAACAAGGGTTTCCTGAATCTTGGGGAAGTGCATGAGGCATAGGGATTCATTAGACTTAGTCAGGGATAATATCAATATAATTACTCTATCTCCTCTCCTCTTCTTAAGGCCTTCACATAAAGGTCTATTTATACCTCTCCCAATTAGTTTTTTATTTTGGAAATAGTTGGGCCATGGGCAATAGGAGGTAATCAATAGGTAAAACCTGTGAACTCCACCCAAAATTAAGGAAATTTAATTTTTTAAGTGTTTTAATACATATATGCAGGTTGGGTATTGACTGACCCACGTGTACACGCTTTTAGCTCAAGGAAAAGTAGTGTACATGGAGTAAAACACTGTTTTTTATATATTTGGACCAAGTCTGGATGGAGGGGTTGCCTTAGGCCATAAAAAAAGGAGGGGTTGATTGTTTTCTTGATCTAGGAATGAAATGACAAACCTTGCCCTTGCGATGTTGTCCATGAGTTCTCTGATCTGATAGTATTTGTCTTTGATAATTTGTTGCATGCTTGATGACTCATTTTCTTCTTCCAAGTCTACCAACTCATACTCATGGTCAATCAAATCTGTATCCTGTACTGGTGACCCCTATTTTTTTTGATGTAGAAGGCTTGGCCCCTTTCTCACCATGAGATGTAAACACAATCGTTTTTCCTCTTTTGTACATCCTACTCACCTCAGGTATAGTTTCTTTATGAATCTCCAGTGATTTGCTTGAGGACCCAATCTCCATTTGTCGTGTTTCCGTGCTTGAATGTCGAAATGAAACATTGGATTCATGCCATTTCAAATTTGTCTCCAAGAAAGAATCCCATGTCATGTTCTTCTCTGTAAGTTTATGCAACACTACAATCTTGATCAGACTATGATGAAAGAGACTAGGATAGTGTTCTTTGTTCTTCACCTATACCTTCTCGGATATCTTGGCAAGGCTTCTATACATATAGTTGCACATGTTGAGAGGTTTCTGAGATGGAAAGTGAATTAGAAGCCGGATGTGATAAGATCATAATCTAGAAAACCTTCCTTCACATGTGAAATATTTCATGCCAAATTTCATTAATGGAGCATACTTCTCCAACATGTACCTAAAAGATATAATATGTGTATGGGTTTCCCTATATGGTGTTTTCAAGAAGGACCTGTAATGCACAAGATCTAAGTTCATGCCTTTAAACCAATATTCTCCATGATCTGGTATCCTTGTAGCAAGTGAAATAGAAGACACTGAAAATGTGAACTCAACCCAAACAATAATGGAACTTTCTCCTTTTAAATGAGTAGCAACCCTATAGCTTTTAGCCCCGTACAAAAATTACCTACATATGAATTCTAAAACAGAGAAATAAACAATGCGAAATCATAACACATAAAACACATATACATAGAGATTTTCACGTGGATCCCAAAACGGGACTACCAACTTGATTTTTCATTATTTCTTGGAACGTTACAATACATATAGATGCATGTCGAAGCATCCAATACCATGGACCAAAAACCATCGCACCTAAAACCATGTGTGAAAAGCATGCACAAAACCATAGGTAGGTCCACCCACCTAATATAAGGTCCAAAAAGAATTTCCCCGAGGCGCTGCCCTGGACCTAGTAGAGTGGGGCTAATTGCCCCCCTCAAACCCCGTGTGACCTCACCACCATACCTATAAGGGGGGGCTCTAACCCCCCAGTTAACTAGGGAAACTAGTCATGGAAAGAATATAACACAACACAACATTCTCCCACTTGTTGGTTTCTTTCCATAGGGGGCCACATTAGAGCTTAGTCATTTATCCAGCCCTACAACAACTATTGTTTCTCTACACCAAGAGAACTTCTCAGAGCTCAAATATTTCGTCAATGCATCTGAAGTATTCTTCAAAGTGTTAACCTTTACTAGCAACAACTTTTTGTCTTCTATCATATCCCTCACAAAGTGATACTGAAAATCAATGTGCTTTGTCTTTGAATGGTAAGCAAGGTTCTTTGCTAAGAAAATTGCACTTTGGCTGTCACAGCTGTGGAGTGATAAAAAGGTGTCTTTTGAACTCCTAATTACCTTCACATTAATTATCAACCCAGGGACGATGTTGTATTTCAAGAGTGTACTAAGTCTGAGGCGGCTATTTACTCAAGAGTAATGTTTTGCAGTATAGTGCTTAAAACCCAAAAGTAAATGAATGCTTGAAAAAGAAATCTAATTGGAACAACAAGAAACCGGAATGTTCTAAACTAAATCATTCATTCAAACAACCATCAATCGAGGATACAGTAGCAATAACTCATTCCTCTAGAAATTGATGCAAAGGAAATTAGAGCATGGACCAAAGATCTGGGAGCTAAGCAGCGACTTGCTGACTCACTACAGCTTTAGACCTTCTCTCACACCAAAGCAGTAAATGCAAGGAAATGGAATGGCAGCAAGTAAAATGAAATAGCAAAAGGAAATAGAATAGCAGTAAATGAAACAGCAATCAAAAGAACTAAATCTCGCGAGTCAAAACCAACTTACTCACACTCTGCTATGAAATAACACTCTTCACTCCTCAAGCAAACTGGATGGAATATACTTTATGGAACAACACTCATTAATGAATTATGGAACGGCAATAATCGATCATATATGCACACCTCACACTAATATAGTAATCTGACAATTAAGGATAATACGGCTATGTTTCCAAATAGAATAACATTACTTTCGGATTCCCATAATCAGGATTTCAAATGAATCAAATGACAGTAATATTCAATACAGACGCTCTGTAACAGAAATAACTGGTTGAGACTAAAAGCATGCGATCAACTCTGAAAAGATTCAATTATACAATGCAGAGTCATTACACAGATTTCCTGAGAAAAACCATTAGTGCATTGATCATAACAGAGCATAACATAGCATATGAAAGATATATCAGATTACCGAGTAATAAAGATAAGAAAACCACGCATAAATCACAGTATAATGATACAGCAGCAATTGTAAAGATATGATACACAACAGCAGCAGCGTACTCCACCAGAGGCCAGGCCCTTAGCCGCCAGCGGACGCTGCTGGGTTACTTCAGAAGGAAAAGAGTGAATAGCAACGCCCAAATTATGTATTAATCATTAAATAGTGAAATCATTACAATAGTTGAAGCCTTGAGACTTACAACATAAAACAATCCTTCCTTCCTCCTATCCTATCATGAATCCTTGCTTCTGAATCTCTAATTCAAATCATCAATTCACCATCATTCGAATCCCCAAAGTTATCCTGAAGTCTCCCCCTCTCTGATCTTTGTTTTCATTTAAATAGAGAAAGATCAGAGAGCAGTTATAACATAGATAATTACAACATGATTTCTTTTACAAATTTGGGTTGATTCTAACCAGATGATCAATAAGAAAATATATTTCCTTTCATCTCTCAACAAAAGCAAGACGAATTTGGGTTTGCAGCTAAAGTTTGGAGGACGGCCGCAACTGCAAATCTGAGAAAATCATGCTCAAAGAACCCTACGTTTCTCTCTGTACAAGTCGAATTTGGGAAAACCGTTCTTTTCCAAAGTTAATTGGGCCCGTTCTGGACAAAACCCATGTTTTGGATTTCTCAAATTCGTCTTCATTTGCTCAGAATCTCAACCGCAAAACTGTCACTCCTTAAACTAGCGCATTTCTGAGTTGGCACTTTTAAAAAATCAAATCTTCAATCTGAAAATTACCTTGGAGGCTAAAAATGGTAAATAATGTTATAACCAACTTATTAAAACTATCATTGATAAAATGATTCATAATCATGAATTTATTAAAAATAAAGGAGAATAAATAATATTCATTCATAAGAGCATAAATCATTTATAAAATGGATTTAAATGATAAATTATAACAAATGATATGATGAAGAATAGTGGAAATGGGTGGGATAAGTGTTAAAAAGTGATAATAATAATGGCATATTAACGACCCAACATACCCCCACACTCAATATGTTGCATGTCTTCATGCAACGAAAACTGAATATATTGCATGTCCTCATGCAACCCAAAGACAAGAACCCATGTGTTAACCAAGCAATAAAAAAAATATGTTCATCTCACGCATGAAATGGATAGAACAAATGAATTCTTCCTCAATTAATGAATATTCAATTTTAGGAATCTTGATGAAGGCATAACAATTAAGTTGCAGCAAAATATAATATAAAGAACAACAACCTTTATTAATCATTTTCCCAAAAACTACAACCCAGCTTTTGTTGAAATTTGGCAAGTAAATTTAGAATATATGAATGCCTTTATGATCCAAAAATCGGATTGTTTTGATGCACGGATCATGAGATATAAACAAAATGATTGTAGGTGAGAGTGCATGATTTCCGAAATTTTTATGAACCAATTTATCTTGAATTTATCTAGGTATGTGTATTTTAATAGTATGTCTGTGTTTCCTAGAGATCACAAGAATTGAGTTCATAGTTTTAAAAATATTAGGGAAATCAATTTCTACACTGAAATTGTATGCCTTAAAGGAGAAAGAAAATAGAAAACATCCATCATGCGTAGCAATTCCTCCCCCTCTCTGAAAAATTAGCATGGCCTCATGCAATGATAGAAAACAAATAGAGGCGGTTGCTACCAGCTGTTGAATTCTATGCTTGGTGTAAAACAACATGGAAGAAGGGGGGTGTTGAGAATGAATAAGAATATAAATGGATGATAAAGGATATGAATGACATGGTCATAAAAAAGAAATGAAGGAAAGAGACACTCCCCCAAACCGAGAGATGATATGCCGCTGAAAAAAAGGGGAAGTGGTAAAGATGTGGAATGAAGGATGACAAATAATGCTCAAAATGGATTTTCATTAGATTCTCCTAAATTTATAATAAATTAGAAAACTACGCAATTTTACCTCAAGTTTTACCTCCAAAAATGTGGAATGACATATATGGACTGGCAGTTGTTGAAGCTGATGTAGGCAGAGTTGGTGCTGAAAGTGATGCAAAAGGTGGAATCCAAGGAAGCACATCATGTCTGAAGAATTGTTCACATTCGCGAGCCTCTACTGTGAAGTGCAATAGTGTGGTCATGCTACGAATAGAATTCTGCCCATACTTGTTGTTCTCCTGTAAACAAAGCACTATTTTGCATACAATGTTCTTGAATCCATAGTGTTAGCTTTGAATAACAACAGATAAAATGCATGCAAAATTTCAATTAGAAAAACTTATGTATACATGCAATACTAATATGTTGTCAAATCAACAAGGTATGGCAAAGTGCAGTAATCATATCGCATGCAACCCCATAATGCATACATTCCCCCCTCCAATTGGAAAATGGGTTCCATAACCATAAAGCATATGAAAGGGGTGGTGTTGATGACAAGGCAAGGGAGTGAACAATACAATAGTAAATGAAGCAGAGTACACATATCAATGATAGGACGGTGAAAGTTATGGTTATATTGAGAGCAAAGTGTGTAAAGATAGTTATGAATAAGAGATAGGATGCTTTGGATTGATGATAGTTTATGCAAAACGAAAAAGGACAACAATATGCTAAAAAGATGCTTTGCTGACGGTATTCTAGCTGAAAATGATGTGATTGATCATAAAACAATGTCTTATGCGTAAAGGTTCAAAATAGGGGAAAAAACAATTAAGGAAATAACTTCTCTGATAAAAAGAAAAAAATAAGAAAAGGGTATTATAATAATAATTGACGATAAGGTATAATTTCAATACCATAAGCAGAGCCACTGCTGCCAGCAGGCGTCCATAGCCTCGGTAGGGTTGTTTTTTAACCCATATGAGCCAGGATCCTCAATTTATAAATGGAGAGTTACAGTGCTGTTCTACAGAAGAGATCAGTGTGCTGGCGTGGTAACCAGATAATCACACTGCCATTCACTGGGATGTAGCAAAAGTGATCAGGCTGGCTCGTGATGAGACCTCCTGTTCCAAGGATAATTTGGCTATCCAATGGATCATAACCCTGGTGTGGTGGCCATAATGGGAATGTCACTTTGTTACAGCCTTATGAACATGGTAGGCTGGCTCGTAATGAGACCCCCTATCCTCTATCTGCGAACAAAATTTTGTTGTTATTACACATTTTTACGATAAAAAGAGGGAGGCTCAATACTCCTTAAGAGCAGGGATGGCGGAAGAAGTTGAACATGTCAATATAAAAAAATATACCCATAATCTCATTTATTACAGACAGAGAAGATTATAACCAGGGATGATGGAACCAGCATGGTATTAAGATGATCAATCAATATCATGTTCAACAGAAAACAATGCAGTAAAGTAGTATATAAATAATTGTGTCCCTTTTGAAAAAATCTATCATCAAGGAGCTATCCTGTTAAAGATCATAACGTGAATGATATTAACTCGCTTCAATAGAATCGATGACTCTTGTCCTCATAAAAGTAGTGTACTTCATGCCATGGAAGGGAATCAGTAAAATGTGGTTGAGATGAATTAGGAATAATCCCACAAGAGGAAGGAAGGGTTGCTCTCGAAAATAATCCCAAAGTGTTGCTCTTTTGAATGAACAGCAAAAACAGTCAAAAAGTGGTGTTCCTTGTAGGGAACAACAAAGGAAATGCACACACAAAAAAACAAAAATACACATAAGAAAGTGTGAAAATGCAAATGTCGTTCCTTTGGAAAAACGAACAACAAGAACTAAAAGTGCCGTTCCTTTAGAAAAGGAATAGCAAAAACGCAAGTGCCGTTCCTTTGGAAAAGGAACAGCAAAAATCAAAAGTGTCGTTCCTTTGGAAAAGGAACATCAAAAATGAAAAGTGTCGAAGTGCTGTCCCTTTCGAAAAGGAACAACAAAACGTGAAAGTGCAGAAGTGCTGTTCCATTTCGAAAAGGAACAGCAAAACGTGAAAGTGCAGAAGTGTTGTTCCATTTCGAAAAGGAACAGCAAAACGTGAAAGTGCAGAAGTGTTGTTCCATTTCGAAAAGGAACAGCAAAACGTGAAAGTGCAGAAGTGTTGTTCCATTTCGAAAAGGAACAGCAAAATGGACAATCATAAAATGCAAACATGCAAAAAAACAAATTAGCTGTTCACGGCATTGATGCTGAGGATGAATTACACTTTGAGTGAAGCAACACCTGAAATACAAAATATAAGAAAGATTAGAAAAGAAACAACAAAAAACAATATGTAAATAAATAGATCAAGTTACAACAGCTATGATGTGATGTCAAAAAAATGATTTATTCGAAAAATGTTTTGGCAGCAGTGACAAGACATGAATATTCAAATGGAAATCAATTCTTCATTTCTTCTATTATGAATCCGTTGGGTAATGAGTTGGATGAAATTCCTTTGTTTCATTTAAAATTTCTTTTAAAATTCACTCGTCCATAAATTGACCTTCTTTATTTTCCCAAGACCTGCAAAAAACGAGTATCTACCTGCAATAAAACATTAAATCATGAAGAAAGAGAGGTGTATGGGCTCCCCTAATCCAAGAATTATGTAAAAAAACTAACAAGTAGTTACTCTGTAGAACAAATCCACAGAGAAAATAACAAAGTAAAATTTATTTGTTACCTGCGGGAGAGCAGTGGCCAATCATACTAACCTGCAGTGTTTTAATCACAACTTCTTTGTTCTTCGTCGAAATTGAGTGATTCCAAAGCCAAATGAGAGCTAATTCAAAGGTTTATCTCCATTAGAAACAGGTTTTAAAGATTCAATGATATGATATGTCAATTTTAGTTAGAACAACCTGCATAATAGAGTCATTGTCGATTACCCGGCTTAGACCAACAGTTGATATTTCAAGCGTAACTTTTTCGTTTGATGTCGGATTCGAATGATTCAAATTGGAAATGAAAATAGATTCATTTATTTATCTCCAATAGAAACAGGTTTTGAAGACAAGAAGAATTGATAGGTCAAATATTGTAAGGAACAGCCAGAAAGACATAGTTTTAAGAGTGCTGATTTACAATAGACAGTCAGTATTTTGATCATAACTTCCCCATAAGATATCAAAAATGAGTGATTCTAATTGAATTTTAATCTAGATTCATAGGGGAATCTACCATAGAAACAGGTTTTAAAAATATGGTCATTTAGGCCTCCAAAAACGGACTGTCCCAACTTTGTTTCTGAGCTGCCCGCTAGACACCCTGTCAATGTTTTGGTTCTAACTTTTTCGTTTCAAATCCAAATTGAGTGGTTCAAATTGGATTAGAAAGTAGACACCAAGGGCTACCTAGGGTAGAAATAGGTTTTAAAAATATTCACTTTTGGTCCCTCAAAACATGACTGTCCCGACTGTTTTTCCAGAAATCTCATCAAGCCCGCAAGCCAAAAAAATGATATTCAACCATTTTTTCATATTGATGATAAAGATGAATATAAGTGTTTGTAGAATTGTTATTTCTATTATAAATCATCTACATACACAAATGAATTGAAACATTTATCATCGATGTTGATTTCAATAGCATGTTGCAACAAAAAAACACTAGTTTTACATGGAAAAACAAAATGCATTTATTTATTCCCTTATTTATTTTATTTTCTACACCAACCTATTTTGATTTGAAAAATGAATATGACTACGTATATGAGTATTTCCAGTGAATCCATTTTCGAAATAAGGCTTCATGTATACACATACCCAAATTTGAAAAATGCTTATTGTGGAGCACCTGGAAGGTATGCTTTTTGATAAGTAATCTAGTGGTTTTTCAAATACTATTTCTAAACTTTTCTGCATATTGAGCCTAAAAACATAAGGGTTTTGGTAAATTATGTGAAAATGGACAAACGAAGCTCAATCACTAATAATCGATGTTTTCTATGCAGAAGGACGCGGAAATAGGGGATTATCGAGTAAAAACGAGAAGCGCAAGGAAAGTAACTGCTGCCCCGTCGAAAGGGAACCGGATGCGGACAAGATCAAGTAAAATTGGAGCTGAATAATCCAGGAAAAGAGTGCAGGATACCGTGACGAAGAACGCAAGAGACCTGAACGATTAGCGAATCCCTCAGGATCTTCGATCCTGAGGGATCGCTGCTTTAAAGCTTATCTTTTGTATCTAGACATCTCCGTCATTTATGTTATATAAAGGTACCACGCCATCGAGCATGGGGGGAATGACTGTTATTATAATTAAAAACTCAGAACGATTTTGATCACTGAGCTTTTGTAAGATCTGATTTTGTACACTTTTGTTATGCAATCAATATAAAGGATTTGGTGTTCACTTCGTTTCTGTATCTGAAGTAACTCTAAGCAGTGTACCATCGTAGCCAAGGGCCCAGCTCCGACGGTCACTTGCTGTTGTATCATACGGTGATTTGTGTGGTTTGCTTATTTCTTTCATTACAGTAATCCGATATATCTTTGCTATGATAGACTATGCTTCTTAATTAACATTTGAATCTGAATAAGTTCTTTGATTCACGTCTCTGTATTACACAAACTGAATCTATTCGAATTGCATTCATTTCTACAGCAAGTTATTGGTATGAATGTTATCATTATTGGATTCATATGAAATAAGTACTTGTGAGACTTGAAGATAATATCACTTTGTTCAGAAACATAGTCGCATCATACATTGCTCTTTGATCGCTACAGTAGTATAGACCGTGTACATACTTCGGGGTTGCTGTTCCATTTGGATTTGCTGTTCCATTTGGAGTTGTTCCATTTGGATTCGCTGTTCCATTTGGGTTTGCTGTTCCATTTGGAGTTGCTGTTCCATTTGGGTTCGTTGTTCCATTTGGGTTTGCTGTTCCATTTGGGTTTGCTGTTCCATTTTATATGATTGACGTTTCCTGTCTATGATAGTTTGCTATTCCATTTCTTTACTGCTGTTCCATTTCATTACTGCTGTTCCATTTTAAGAATTGTTGTTCCAGTTTACTTTCGCCAATCTACCTTTATTGCTTTCGCGTGATAGCAGGCCTAAGGCTGTCGTGAGCCCAGCAAGACGCTGCCTAGCTCCCTGACCTATAAGCCCATGCTTTGGTTTTCTTTCTTTATCAGTTTCTAAAGGGAAGGGTTATTGGTTCCGTACCCTTGACTGATCATTTGCCTTGTGTGATTTCATTTCCTAAATTGGTTTAGTTACAGCTTAGTGTTTGTTTTCTTTCAAGTCATTAGAACGCTATACTACCGAGCACTACTTGGACAGAATAGCCTCGGATTGAGTTACTCCTTGAAAGAACAAAATGATCTCGGATTGACTTAATAATGTGGAATAATTGGTGGTGTGAGAGACCCTAGTTATAGCTCTACATTTTGGCGCCGTTGCCGGGGAAGGGGTAATAGCCATTTGTCCTTTATAGAGTAGTGCGCAAATCTGCTAGGAGGGAGTTGGATTTTAAAAACGGAAGGTAAGAACCTGCGTACGGAGCATGTAAAAGCCCTGCTCCACTGTCCGCTCTCTTAGTAGAATTGCTGGTTAAATAGGATTTAGCAGTTTAATTGGAGTGCATGACTAAGCAGAAAATGTTAGAAAACGATCAAAAGCCTCCATCCAAAGCTAAGGGGCTGGTGACCCTTGGACGAACGACCTTCATAGACGAAATCTATAAGAAAGCCGACTCTCAGCCATCAGTAGGTTATAAGAAAGTCAATTCTAAACAGCCTACTAGTTCCCTTCAGGCCTCGGGATCACCATCCGAAGCCTTTGCTGAGGTGCACAGTCGAACAGAGGAGCAGGATTTTCAAGAAATTGAAAATTTGACTCCTGGACCATTGCACGAAGGGACCCAAAGTAACCTTTGTGAAGGAGAAGGAGAAACAGGGGAAGTTGAGGAACCTAGATCTCCTATTGAATTGAACCAGCCTTTGAATAGCCCGGACAAGGGAAGCGCTGTAAAAATCCTTGTTGAAGGAATTCATTCACCGCAGACAGTTGGGGCCATTATCATCCCTGATCAAGGGAGTGGTGTCAAGACAATCCCTGTTAAGACTATCCCTCCTCAACCAAGGAACACTCTCTTGGAAATTCCTGATGATTACTGGCATATATTCGATCCCATGGCGCAGAACCAGCCAAACACCCAGACCTCCACATTGCAATATCCGATAGTAGATTCTGCAGCAAATGCACCCATGAAAGCCATCCCTCTCCAGCATATTCCCACATTTCATGGCCTCACATCAGAAGATCCGGACGCCTTCTTGTTCGAATTTGATGTATTATGTAGAGGATACGATTACACCACCGACCCCCAGAAACTGAAATTGTTCCCCTCTACATTAAAAGGGGCTGCGTTGAGATGGTTTATGGGCTTAGGTGGTGGGGTTATTAACAATTGGGATCAAATGAAAGAAGCCTTTTTAAAGAAATACCAAGATTACTGTAGATCGAGGGAATTAAAAGATGAAATCTTTCAAATGTCAGCCAGACCAAATGAAACCTTAGAAGAATATGTGGAACGTTTCCAATATAACTTGCAGAGATCCCCTTATGCATCACTACCTCTGCCAGATAACGTGTTGAAAACTGCATTAATTAGAGGTATGAGAGAGCAATGGATCGAAACGTTAAACATCATGGGGAAAGGAGACATTTATCAGGAAAATTTTGCTGATATCATTGATCTGTGTATCAGGAGCTCAAGAGGCAGCACGAGGATAAAACCAGCGGAATATGATCGCTTCCCCAGAGATAACAGAACATTAACAGAGGGAGTAACACGGGTAGAACTTGGAAATTTGCTAGAAAATTTTAAAACTGATATCCTGGGAACACTAACTACACAACTTGACATTGTGCAGGCTAAAAAAAAGCAAGCCGAGGCAGAGCAGAATCTAGCCATCTTTTGCCCACGATGCAGGAAGAAACACAACCACAAAGAATGCTCGCTGGATACAGTCCAAATATGTGCTATCTGTACCAAGGACCACCTGACCGAAAGCTGCCCTTCACTGCCTGGTTTGAAGGCAGTATACAAAGAAGCAGAAGAGGAGTCAGAACCAGCGTATTTTGTTAACCAGCGTCGCCAATGGCAGCCTAGGCAACCAGGTATGTTTTCAGACCCCTCCTCTTCTTTTCAATCCCCGCAGTTCAGTACACAGCAACAGAACATGTGGCAAAATCAGTCCCAACCCCCGTTTTCAAATTGGTCACCTCAAATGTTTCCTACTCTGAATCCTTGGATGTCCCAATTTGGTTGGCCAAACTGCCCTTATCCTCCACCATATTGGCAGAATAGTTCCTATCCTCCACAGTGGACTCCTTCCACTTCGCAAGGCTCATCCTGGTAGACAAGCTGGCCAAGATCGACATATCAGCCAGCAGGATCAATCCCACTCCCTCAACCAACTCTGCCAGCCTTACAACAAAATCCCCAGTCTAATCTGAGACCGCAACTCCCAGCCCAACCCAATCCCAACCCTAATAATAGGCCAGTCCAATCTATTCAAATCATAGACACATCAGAGATTGAGTCTGACCTAAGGGAGTGCAACGATCTTCAGTTAAGATCGGGACGAATAGTAGAAACAGAGGGAGACAAAATGGTTCATATTGAAAATCAGTTACCCGTAGAACAACCCCCACAACGGGAGGATGAAAACAAAGAGCAAAACAATAAGCAAGCAAGCACATCCTCTCCTCCTTTCCCAGAACGATTAGTCATATCTCGACCTATACAACCTCCAGACTTTGACATTCTGGGAGAACTACAAAATCTGTATATAAAGATTCCATTCCTCCAAGCTATACAAGATATTCCTATATATGCGAAAACCATAAAGGAATTATGCATAAAAAAATCAAGGAGGAATACAAATACTAACCCTAGAGTCCAAGTAGTTGGTACTTTATCCGACCTATTATCAGGAAAGGAGACACCTATCAAATATGAAGATCCCGGGAACCCAATTGTGACCGTTCAAATCTATGGCCAAACCCTGACTAACGCTCTAGTCGACCTGGGAGCTGCAATCAACATTTTGACAACCTCCACCTGCCAAAAGCTTGGCATTACGTCAGTAGAACCTACCTCTACTCTGTTAGAATTGGCAGATCGATCTGTAGTTCGACCAGAAGGTACTCTGAATGATGTCATGGTTTCCGTAGATTCATGGGAGTATCCCATAGATTTCCTGGTAATTAATCCTAAAACCCGACTAGATGGACATCCGTTAATCCTAGGCAGACCCTGGCTTGCTACTGCCGATGCCTACATTGGCTGCCGGCAGGGAAACATGACTATAGCTAAAGGACCCGATGTTAAAAATTTAATTCTGTACCCTCTAGCTCAGCCAAGCCTGCCAATGATTAAAACTAACCCTTATCCTGTATCATATCTCGCTAACAATATTAGATCTCCATTAACTATACAGAAGGCGTTAGATTTCAAAGATCAAACAGAAGACGACGCCATTAACAATTTTATTAGTCAAACTGAAGCTAGAAAACATATGCAGTGTCTTATGATAGAGGCAGCATTTGACAATGAGCTAGAAGAAGATCCCTTAAAAGATCCGCATGATCAGACAATACCAGTAACTGCTGTTGCTAATACTAAAGTAGTGGGAATTGAACCTGGTAAAACTCTGAATATTAACGCCAATCTTACACCAGATCAAGAGATAAAACTTGTTAATCTGTTACAAAAATACAAAGATGCATTTGCGTGGGATTACCCCGACATGAAGGGGATTGATCCTCAATTATGCACCCATCACATCTATATAGAGAAAGACGCAAGACCTGTCCATCAGCCACAAAGGAGACTCAACCCACACCTAAAAGAGATAGTGAAAGATGAACTTCAGAAGCTCTTAGATGTTAACTTTATTTACCCTATCTCTGACAGTAAATGGGTCTCTCCCCTTGTGGTGGTACCAAAGAAAAACGGAAAATGGAGGATCTGCGTCGATTACAGGGAGTTAAACAAGGCTACACAAAAGGATCACTTTCCCCTCCCATTTATAGATCAAGTATTGGACACGTTAGCAGGGAATAAATTTTTCTCCTTTTTGGATGGCTTCAGTGGATATAACCAAATCCAAATTGCCCCTAAAGACCAGGATAAAACTACCTTTACGTGCCCTTGGGGAACGTTTGCCTATCGTGTATTACCCTTCGGCCTATGTAATGCCCCTGCTACATTTCAAAGGGTTATTCTCAGTATTTTTGCAGATCTAATAAACGATGGACTTGAGGTGTATATGGACGACTTCACACCGTATGGGGATGAATTTGATCCAGCTCTGGATACCCTGGAAAAAGTTCTACAACGCTGCATTGCTACCAAACTTTGCCTGAGCCACGAGAAGTGCTACATGATGATGACGGAAGGGCTCATTCTAGGGCACTACATTTCAGCAGTTGGCATCCAGGTAGACCCTGCTAAAATTCAGATTCTTTTGCTCATCCCTACCCCCACTACTCAAACAGAGGTACGTAGTTTCCTTGGATTTTCTGTATATTACAGACGCTTTATAGAACATTATTCACGAATTGTAGCACCTCTATATGCTCTGACAGGTAATGTGGATTTTTTGTGGACAGATAAATGCGACCAAGCTTTTAAAGAATTGAAAAAATTGCTGTCAATAGCTCCAGTCCTTCGAGGACCAAACTGGAATCTGCCATTCCAGATCTCATCGGATGCCTCGGATACAACAATCGGTGCAGTCCTAGGACAAGAAGAGGATAAGAAGCCATACGCTATTTGCTATATTAGCAAAAATTTATCCTCTGCCGAGCTCAATTATACTGTTACTGAAAAGGAATTTCTCGCTGTAATTCATGCTGTTAATAAATTTAGGCATTATATTACAGGTTACCCTGTTGTGTTATATACAGATCATTCTGCTATTAAATATCTAGCAAACAAACCTGTCACGAATGCTAGAGTAACTCGATGGTTGATCCTGTTGCAGGAGTTTGACATCACAATTAAGGATCGACCCGGCAAGGAGAACCCTGTAGCCGACTTCCTCTCAAGAATACCCAAATCAAGCGAAGCAGCAGCCGTGGAAGATCAATTCCCTGACGAACATCTGTTTGCCATTGCCATTCGCACACCCTGGTATGCTGACGTCGCCAATTACCTTGCAGTGGGTAAGTTACCAAAACACCTAACCCCTCAGGAACGAAAACAAATTGTTCAAAAAAGCACACGATTTTCGTGGATTGGAGACCATTTATTCCATACAGGGGTAGACATGCAAATCAGAAGGTGTATTCGAGAGGATGAGATCCTAGACATCTTAAAGGCTTGTCACAGTGGACCATGCGGGGGGCACTTTGCCGACAAGAGAACAACACATATGATACTACAGGCAGGGTACTATTGGCCTACAATCTTTAAGGACGCGAAAAAATTTGTGCAGGCCTGTGATAGCTGCCAGCGAGCAGGAAAGCCTGGTCAAGTTGATGAAATGCCTCTGAGACCACAAGTGGTTATTGAGCCATTTGAACGATGGGCTCTCCATTTCGTCGGGCCCATTAATCCACCATCAAACCAAAGGACATACATCCTGGTAGCAACAGACTATGTTACTAAATGGGTTGAGGCTGAATCATTAGCTAGGGCTACAGAAGATTCGGTAATACAATTTTTGTTCCATTTGTTTGTACGATATGGACTTCCAAGAGAAGTGATTACAGATGGTGGACCACAATTTGTTGGAAACAAACTAGCTGCAACACTTAACAATTATCATATCCAACATAAGATTACTACCCCCTACCATTCGCAGGCAAATGGACAAGTAGAAAACAGTAACAAGATAATTGAGTCAATCTTAACAAAGACCATCACATCACACAGGCGTATTGGGCTGCTCGGCTACCTGAAGCACTGTGGGCTTATAGAACCACATGGAGAAGTACGACAGGCTATTCACCTTATCAATTGGTGTTTGGGAAACAACCAATCTTTCCTATCGAATTCGAGATCCAAACACTACGAACTGCACAAGAGGTTGGCCTAGATCTGAATGAGGCACAGATCAATCGACTACGACAAATCAACGAATTGGATGAGATTAGGCTCTCTGCATTACAAAACACAGCATTAATCCAACAGCAGCAAGCTAAGTGGCACGATGCACTTATAAAGAATAAAGTCTTCCATGAAGGAGACTGGGCTCTGTTATACGATTCTCGATTCCAGGACTTCCCGGGGAAACTCCAGACTCGCTGGTTAGGACCATATGAGATCCAGAAGGTGCACAACAATGGGACCCTCACTCTGATCACGATTGACGGTTCTGGACATACGTTCAAAGTAAATGGCCACCGAGTTCGTCTCTATCGAAGACCCCTTACTCGGGAATCCTTTTGTCAATAGCTTCAGCAAGATACTGATTTGGAGATCCTAGCAGAGGAAGCGAAATCTTCCTCACCCATAACTTAAGCAATCTGTTTTTCATAATTTGTACATAACATCCTGTATATATGTTCTTTTCATCTTTGTTTTGTAGTATTTTGGTTACCTTATTTTGCACAGCACTCGTTTGATTTTGCTGTTCCTTTTCAAAAGGAACAGCACTCGTTTGATTTTGCTGTTCCTTTTCAAAAGGAACAACACTCGTTTGATTTTGCTGTTCCTTTTCAAAAGGAACAACACTCGTTTGATTTTGCTGTTCCTTTTTAAAAGGAACAGCACTCGTGTGATTCTGTTGTTCCTTTTCAAAAGGAACAGCACTTTTGGTGTTTTGCTGTTCCTTTGCAAAAAGGAACAACACTTGTTGTTTTGCTGTTCCTTTTCAAAAAGGAACAACACTTTTTATTTTGCTGTTCCTTTGCGAAAAGGAACAGCACTTTTGCGTTTTGGAATTTTTGCTGTTCCTTTGCGAAAAGAAACAGCACTTTTGTGTTTTGGAATTTTTGCTGTTCCTTTGCAAAAAGGAACAACACGTTTGTGTTTTGGAATTTTTGCTGTTCCCTTGCGAAAAGGAACAGCACTTTGATGTTTTGGAATTTTTGTTGTTCCTTTGGAAAAAGGAACAACACTTTTTGTTCTGCTGTCCCTTTGCGAAAAGCAACAACACTTTTTGGCTTTGCTGTTCCTTTGCGAAAAGGAACAGCCCGTGTGGATTGTTGCTGTTCCTTTGCGAAAAGGAACAGCCCGTGTGGATTTTTGCTGTTCCTTTGCAAAAAGGAACAGCCCGTGTGGATTTTTGCTGTTCCTTTGCGAAAAGGAACAGCACGTGTGGATTTTTGTTGTTCCTTTGCGAAAAGGAACATCACTCTTTGTGCTTTGCTGTTCCTTTGCGAAAAGGAATAGCACTCGCATATTTCTTTTTTCAAAGATGCAGAATTTGGTTTTTCTTTTCCGCAAGATGAGTCATTCGCATGTTTTGCTGAGAGAAGACACCATCAGAACCTTTCTGCTTCTATTTGGACGTTTTGCGATTATGCTCTCCTAAATCCTTTAGATATAGCAATGACATTATGCAATGAACATAAAAGCATGTTATACCGAAACCTGCATATCATAAATCGCTATTGTTTTAAACAGTCAGCAGATATAAGAAGACAAGAGGAAGGACATTAACTTTCGTCTTTACTGTCATTACCTTGTTCCCGAACCATGGTTTGGTAATTTTTATCATGTCGATTTCCCTAAAAACTTTCTTGATCATTACTGAGGAATATGAGCAAACAATTTATATCTGTCTGTTGGGATTGTAAGACTTCTTCCACCATTCCCCGCTCTTAAGGAGTGCGGAACCACCCTTATGTGTAATCGAACAAATAAAAAAGAAGTGTGCTGCAAAAGAAGAACAAAATAAAAAAATAAAAATAAAGATATGAAATCGTCAAATGCAGGATAGGGGGTCTCATTCAGAGCCAGCCTACCATGATCATAAGGATGGAAGCGAAGTGGCATACCCATTACGGCCACCACACCAGGGATATGGTCCAAAGGTAAAATAACAAGCAAACCTTGGAACAGGAGGTCTCATCACGAGCCGGCCTGACCACGTTTCGTGCCTACCTTGTGAATGGCATTATGGTTATCTGGTCACCAAGCCAGCATAATGGCCTACATTTTGACAAAGCACTCTTCAGTAGATACACAAAGGATAATGGTTCCGGAGGGTGAGATAAACAACTTTGCCAAGGTTATGAACACCTGTTGGCAGCAGAGCTCTGTTAATTGCATTGGAGTCGTAATATTTACACCAACAGGTATGATATTAAGTCTGTTTGTCTTTTATTTCCTTCGCATGTATCATATGTCACACCCTGATATAATTATCGCATGAGCATTATCACCAATCATGGCAACGGAATTGACAATGACTACTGGAGACTTGGTACAGTTGACAGACGTCCAACCCTCGGTTCCTCATTATATCACACTGGCTTATCTTAAAAGCGATCCATTTTTCTGCCTCGGTTTTGGTACTTCATTGTCCTTTTACAACATGGCATAATTTCCACCTGCTGTACTTTATGATTTGACTCCCGACTGGCTGCTGCTCCTCTCTTTGACGGCTGGGGGCAGCCTATCAGATCGTGGGGGGGGAGGTGACCTCATTACTCCAATAGGTTACGTGGCTGCACATCATTCGGGCAAAATAATAACACGATTTAACGGTATGATGATCTCATTCTACGGACTGCCACCCACGGTCTTTCTCTTTGCTGCATGCTCTGCGAAAATCCTTCCTAAAATAGCATCGAGTATCCTCTCTGCGGACAGTTGCTGTTCCATTTCCGAATTCATTTCTGAGAGTAAGCTATGGGCGGGAAAACAATCCGAAGTGAACCGCACAAGCTGATCGCGTCTGATGCTGCCCGCGAAATTCTGGAAAAGGCAGGATGGTTGAATTACTTCAACCGCCTGCAAGAATCGAACGAGGCTGTAGCGTTGGAATTCCTGCAAAATCTACAGGAAAACCACTCTATAGTCGGAGGGAAGCGGATAGAAGTCACAGAGGATATCATTGCAGAAACCTCAGGATTACCAGCTGTTGGACCCAGATGGGAGCTGAAGAAGGAAAGACTGCAGAAAGCAATGGAAATTTTCCAAAGCGAAGGCCAAAGTCTGACAGTCAAAGGGAAAGGAGTTCTGCCGATGACACTGGGGGAACCCTGGACCGAGCTGGCGAAAATAGTGCAGAGCTATATCACCTGCGAGGGGAGAAAAGATGTGGTAAGGGCTCGTCACTTAAAACTTCTAGTTGTTTTAAAGGGAAAATGCTCTGTAAATCTCCATGCCTTTTTAAATTCATTATTACATGATGCGGCCCGAAGTTTGAAGAAAGCTCAGCACACAGAGACGGTTGTTAGCCACCATGGACTGATTCGGCTAATAATAAGCCACAGTCTTGCCCAACAGCAAGACACTTGGGAGGAATTGGTTGAAACAGTCAAAGTGGGACTGGCTTTACCTCGAACCTCCAGCACACTGGAACGTTCAGAAGAACACAAGGAGCCAGCAGCAGAAAATCATGTTGTTTCAAAACGAAAGCAGTCCTCTAGCACGCCGGAACAATCAGAGAAACGTAAGAAGTCGGCGGCAGAAAAACATGCTGTGTCGAAACGGAAGCGATCCTCCGATACGCCGGAACGACCAGAGGAACCTAGAGAACCTGTTGGCACTCCCAACCTGCCTGAAAGACCTAGGAAGTCAGCTCGATTGGTTCGAATAAGGGGAAGGTTGGAAAAGATTCAGAAAACTGCGACCCAACCAATCGAAATCGAGGGCGAACCTTCGGAAGAGGAAGGTGAATTACCCGAAGGAAATGCTGAGCAATTAGAGGCTGGAACTAACCAGCCAGAAGAAGGAATTGAGGAAGAAAATGCACAATCCATGGGTAGCCCGTTGCAAGACCATCCAGGAGAAGAGGAATTGGCAGTAGTTCTGGACAACATGGGAGAATACGGCCAAGCCTCCAGTCCAGGAGGCATCCCTGATGGTCCCGCAGAAGAAGAGTTACCTGAAGAAGGGCATGCAGAAGAAGCAGGGGAAGAAAACCTGCCCGGTAAAGAAGCAGAAGACATCAATTCGGGACAATCTGTCCCCAGGGCACCGGAAGATGTTCCGGGAGAGGAAGAAGAAGTAAAATTAAAGGCCAAACCCTCTGCCGAGGCTAGGGAAATTGCAAAATTGAAGAAGAAGCACCAGAGGATGCTGGGCGCGATAGCCAGACTTCAGAAACAAATCAGAATGTTGAAAGCCAGTCTAAGAATACAAAAAACTGCAAGGCAAAAGAAAAGGACCATAGCAGCAAGGACCCCGAGGGTTAGGGTTCGTTTTGAAGGACGAAACCCCATCAGGAGACCTACTGTTGAGGAACAGTCCGCTGTTCCGAATGATAATGAGGAACAGGGTGCTGTTCCAATAGAAACTGCTGTTCCATCTGGCCCAGAGGAACGAATGGACATTCCAATGGAACAGCAAGAGGCTCCGGTGGTAGGAAGACCACACCAACCCTTTGTTCGCATCAAAAAGGAGACGGATAGCAAAGAGGTTCAAACGGAAACACCCCCCTCGGGTGTAATTCGGGTCCTAAATTCCAAGCAACGCAATAGGAAGGTCTAGGTTAAACTTCCAGCTTCTGCGGCTCTGTGGAAGAAAGACCCGAAGACGAGGACCTTGCATAAAATGATGAAGGAAGCCCAGCAGGAGGCCGAGCAGTTGCGAGAACAGACGGTCCCCAAGGAAAGATACGAGGAGCTCCAACAGCAACTTCGAAACATCAGTCAGTCTGAGAGCCAGGCCTTTGAAGGATGGCAGAAGGAGCAGGAAAAGGTTGCTAAGGTAACTCGTCAACTAGATAGTGTTGTTAAGTAGATGGACACCTTGTGTTCCTTGTATACTGATGTTTTGACTTGTAGAGCCCCTGCTAAAAATTATGCTTTGTTTTTGCTTGAACGTTATTTGAGATTAAAAATAAAAGCTGTTAGGGCAGGAGCACCCATCCATATCAACACTGTTAATGATTTTATAGATTGTTGCAAGCACTATGGAGTTAAAGTTCAAAGATTGTTATGTGAATTCTACTTGCACAATCTTGTCTTAGACCAGGAAACTGATTTGAATCCTGGCCCTTTCGTTGGCGATATACAATTTCAAGCCTTTATCTCATTTGGGGTGAATCAGTTAAAATGGTTTAAAGCTTACAACATCTTCCAGAGGCAAGAAAATAGCTTAGACCTTTGGGTACGAGCTGAACCTAGGGACCCAGCAGCATTGTGGAGAGAGCATAGGAGTATGATGAGGATCCCAGGTGTCATGAAGATATTAGGTCCCATGCATGGAGACTTGATCCGAAATGGTCTGGAGTATTTCCTGACTATTAAAGACCAGGCCTTCCATGTTGCAAAGTTTCGATACCGAACCTCTAACCCAAACATCCAGCTCAGAGAACCCTTTAACTTTGAGAATTTTGAATTGGCTGCCAGTCGATTGAGTCTCTATGGGGAACGGATTCTGCGAGCAGGCCCATTCTGGTTGGGGTATTGGTTTCGCAGCCCAATTGTTTAGCATCCTGCACCTAGATATCAGGCTCTATATGAGATGCCTGCAAATCAGTTAGACCAGTTCTTTGACCATCTAGTTGCTAATCATGGTTGTCGGCCTCTTCGAGAGATCCCTTCTCCGGCCTACTCTCTCACAGCCCTGCATGTCAATTACAACGTTTTCATGAGGACATGAAACAGGGTAAGCAGGGGGGTGTGTGGAGCACCTGGAAGGTATGCTTTTTGATAAGTAATCTAGTGGTTTTTCAAATACTATTTCTAAACTTTTCTGCCTATTGAGCCTAAAAACATAAGGGTTTTGGTAAATTATGTGAAAATTGACAAACGAAGCTCAATCACTAATAATCGATGTTTTCTATGCAGAAGGACGCGGAAATAGGGGATTATCGAGTAAAAACGAGAAGCGCAAGGAAAGTAACTGCTGCCCCGTCGACAGGGAACCGGATGCGGACAAGATCAAGTAAAATTGGAGCCGAATAATCCAGGAAAAGAGCGCAGGATACCGTGACGGAGAACGCAAGAGACCTGAACGATTAGCGAATCCCTCAGGATCTTCGATCCTGAGGGATCGCTGCTTTAAAGCTTATCTTTTGTATCTAGACATCTCCGTCATTTATGTTATATAAAGGTACCACGCCATCGAGCGTGGGGGGAATGACTGTTATTATAATTAAAAACTCAGAATGATTTTGATCACTGAGCTTTTGTAAGATCTGATTTTGTACACTTTTGTTATGCAATCAATATAAAGGATTTGGTGTTCACTTCGTTTCTGTATCTGAAGTAACTCTAAGCAGTGTACCATCGTAGCCAAGGGCCCAGCTCCGACGGTCACTTGCTGTTGTATCATACGGTGATTTGTGTGGTTTGCTTATTTCTTTCATTACAGTAATCCGATATATCTTTGCTATGATAGACTATGCTTCTTAATTAACATTTGAATCTGAATAAGTTCTTTGATTCACGTCTCTGTATTACACAAACTGAATCTATTCGAATTGCATTCATTTCTACAACAAGTTATTGGTATGAATGTTATCATTATTGGATTCATATGAAATAAGTACTTGTGAGACTTGAAGATAATATCACTTTGTTCAGAAACATAGTCGCATCATACATTGCTCTCGGATCGCTACAGTAGTATAGACCGTGTACATACTTCGGGGTTGCTGTTCCATTTGGATTTGCTGTTCCATTTGGAGTTGTTGTTCCATTTGGGTTCGCTGTTCCATTTGGGTTTGCTGTTCCATTTGGAGTTGCTGTTCCATTTGGGTTCGCTGTTCCATTTGGGTTTGCTGTTCCATTTGGGTTTGCTGTTCCATTTTATATGATTGACGTTTCCTGTCTATGATAGTTTGTTGTTCCATTTCTTTACTGTTGTTCCATTTCATTACTGCTGTTCCATTTTAAGAATTGCTGTTCCAGTTTACTTTCGCCAATCTACCTTTATTGCTTTCGCATGATAGCAGGCCTAAGGCTGTCGTGAGCCCAGCAAGACGCTGCCTAGCTCCCTGACCTATAAGCCCATGCTTTGGTTTTCTTTCTTTATCAGTTTCTAAAGGGAAGGGTTATTGGTTTCGTACCCTTGACTGATCATTTGCCTTGTGTGATTTCATTTCCTGAATTGGTTTAGTTACAGCTTAGTGTTTGTTTCCTTTCAAGTCATTAGAACGCTATACTACCGAGCACTACTTGGACAGAACAGCCTCGGATTGAGTTACTCCTTGAAAGAACAAAACGATCCCGGATTGACTTAATAATGTGGAATAATTGGTGGTGTGAGAGACCCTAGTTATAGCTCTACACTTATTAATGAAAATTAGGGTATGAGAAGCCATCTTCCCTTGAAAAAATGATATCAAAAATTGTTGAAGCATGGAGTGATGTTGCAAACAAATGATGGAGTGAAACCAATCTTCAATGTATCCTTTATTTTCTTGATTTCCCATATCCATCATATCATGAAGTTCTTGAGCTTTTAAAATGGTTTGTTGATGCAACCTACAAGAAACCTCATTTTCTTCCATAGCTTCTACAATTTTAGAATTTAACACATTCTGAATCTCATTGTAAATTTTCTTTAATGGCGCATGTGAGATAGAATGGGTGGGAAGGGTGGGTAAATTTGGCAGCTCAACATTGTAAGCATGTTGTACTGGTTTATTGTGGTGAGGGTGTGGAATTAGTTGAGTAGGAAAATGTGTAAAGAATGGAGCATTGTGATGATGTGGTTGGTTGGATTGAGTGGATAAATTTGATATGCAAGTAGGATGTTGCAAAAGAGCCGGTGGAGAATATGGAGAATGTGCTTGTGCTACAAGATGAGGGAGAGTAGTCATGCAATCATAAGGTGAACCGTGCCAAACTTGTAGACAAGATTGGTGGTTATATTGAAATTGACATGGCTGCCCTAACACATTAGTGTTCCATAATGGATTATGCAAGTAAGAGAATGGAGAAGAAGTGTTTTGAACCATACTTGTGGGCCATGATTTCCATGGTTTTGACTTTGTTGCAGCTTCCTCACCTCTTTGATATGCTACTTCCATCGTAGATAAGGAAGAGTGAGTATCTATGAGATGCTCCTTTCGGTCATGAGAACAAAACAATTCATCAAATTCTTCATTTTTATGAACCTGCAAAACATCCAATTTTTCATTTAGAGAGCTAATAAAATCAACTTTAAAATTTTCAAATAAAACATTGATTTCAGCTCTTACGTCTCCTATTCTTGTAGCAGATTTGGAAAACAAAGAAAAAACATCTCTCGAATTCTTACCAGCCTTGGAGATTCCTCTTGAATACCTTATGCACAATTCACAAACATCATCATATGATAACTGAAAAACATCACCTTTTCCTATCAGATTTAAGAGTTCTAAAAATTCATCTTTGATCCCTTTAAGAAGGAGTGTTTTTAAGGTCTCTTTCTCCAAATGCTTATATTTTGATTTTTGAAGGTTGTATTGAAATCGATCTACATAGTCCTCCAAACTTTCATCTTCCCCTTGTATCATATAGAAAATATCTTCATTGGATTTGCAATAGTCTTGGTACTTCTTCAAGAATATGTTCTTCATGTCCTCCCATGATTGGATGCAATTCCCACCTAGGCTCATGAACCATCGGAGAGCTGCTCCTTTTAGAGTAAGAGGAAACACTTTCAATCGTTGATCATCAGTACAATAATCATATCCTCTACAAAGTATTTCAAACTCAAATAAGAATGTATCTAGATCTTCATTTGCTAAACCATGAAAATTTAGTAAAGATGGGGGAATTATGTGCATTTGTGTCACTCCTAGATCTTTGATAGGAAATTCAAAAGTAGAAACGTGAGCCATTTCTTACCATAATATAAGATGTTCTTCATGTGTTTTCTTCGAGGCTCCTTCTTCAAATGTTCCTGTCAATCGGTTAGTGAAATGGGTGGTCCTTACATCACCACTTGCGTGAGATCATGTGATTCATTTTTTTTTTTTAAATTCTATCTTTTTCCTAATCATTCAAACAAAAATTCAAACATCTATTTCTACCCTAGGTTCTTTAACAGTGTTGCTGGAAAGCAGACGGGGGAGCAGGGCTTTTACATGCTCCGTACGCAGGTTCTTACCTTCCGTTTTTAAGATCCAACTCTTCCCTAGCAGGCACTCATCAGATTCACACTACTCTTTAGAAATGGCTACACTCTCCCCGGCAACGGCGCCAAAATGTGGAGCGATAAAAAGGTGTCTTTTGAACTCCTAATTACCTTCACATTAATTATCAACCCAGGGACGACGTTGTATTTCAAGAGTGTACTCAGTCTGAGGCGGCTATTTACTCAAGAGTAATGTTTTGCAGTACAGTGCTTAAAACCCAAAAGTAAATGAATGCTTGAAAAAGAAATCTAATTGGAACAACAAGAAACTGAAATGTTCTGAACTAAATAATTCATTCAAACAACCATCAATCGAGGATACAGTAGCAATAACTCATTCCTCTAGAAATTGATGCAAAGGAAATTAGAGCATGGACCAAAGATCTGGGAGCTAAGCAGCGACTTGCTGACTCACTACAGCTTTAGACCTTCTCTCACACCAAAGTAGTAAATGCAAGGAAATGGAATGGCAGCAAGTAAAATGAAATAGCAAAAGGAAATAGAACAACAGTAAATGAAACAGCAATCAAAAGAACTAAATCTCGCGAGTCAAAACCAACTTACTCACACTCTGCTATGAAATAACACTCTTCACTCCTCAAGTAAACTGGATGGAATATACTCTATGGAACAACACTCATTAATGAATTATGGAATGGCAATAATCGATCATATATGCACACCTCACACTAATATAGTAATCTGACAATTAAGGATAATACGGCTATGTTTCCAAATAGAATAACATTACTTTCGGATTCCCATAATCAGGATTTCAAATGAATCAAATGACAGTAATATTCAATACAGACGCTCTGTAACAGAAATAACTGGTTGAGACTAAAAGCATGCGATCAACTCTGAAAAGATTCAATTATACAATGCAGAGTCATTACACAGATTTCTTGAGAAAAACCATTAGTGCATTGATCATAACAAAGCATAACATAGCATATGAAAGATATATCAGATTACCGAGTAATAAAGATAAGCAAACCACACATAAATCACAGTATAATGATACAGCAGCAATTGTAAAGATATGATACACAACAGCAGCAGCGTACTCCACCAGAGGCCGGGCCCTTAGCCGCCAGCGGACGCTGCTGGGTTACTTCAGAAGGAAAAGAGTGAACAGCAACACCCAAATTATGTATTAATCATTAAATAGTGAAATCATTACAATAGTTGAAGCCTTGAGACTTACAGCATAAAACAATCCTTCCTTCCTCCTATCCTATCATGAATCCTTGCTTCTGAATCTCTAATTCAAATCATCAATTCGCCATCATTCGAATCCCCAAAGTCATCCTGAAGTCTCCCCCTCTCTGATCTTTGTTTTCATTTAAATAGAGAAAGATCAGAGAGCAGTTATAACATAGATAATTACAACATGATTTCTTTTACAAATTTGGGTTGATTCTAACCAGATGATCAACAAGAAAATATATTTCCTTTCATCTCTCAACAAAAGCAAGACGAATTTGGGTTTGCAGCTAAAGTTTGGAGGACGGCCACAACTGCAAATCTGAGAAAATCGTGCTCAAAGAACCCTACGTTTCTCTCTGTACAAGCCGAATTTGGGCAAACCCTTCCTTTGCCAAAGTTAATTGGGCCCGTTCTGGACAAAACCCATGTTTTAGATTTCTCAAATTCGTCTTCATTTGCTTAGAATCTCAATCGCAAAACTGTCACTCCTTAAACCAGCGCATTTCTGAGTTGGCGCATGGACCATAGGTCTGGGAGCTAAGCAGCGACTTGCTGGCTCACTACAGCCTTAGACCTTCTCTCACACCAAAGCAGCAAATGCAAGTAGATGGAACAGCAGAAAGTAAAATGGAATAGCAAAAGGAAATAGAACAGCAGTAAATAGAACAACAGTAAATGAAACAGCAATCAAAAGAACTAAATCTCGCGAGTCAAAACCAACTTACTCACACTCTGCTATGAAATAACACTCTTCACTCCTCAAGCAAACTGGATGGAATATACTTTATGGAACAGCACTCATTGATGAATTATGGAACGGCAATAATCGATCATATATGCACACCTCACACTAATATAGTAATCTAACAATTAAGGATAATACGACTATGTTTCCAAATAGAATAACATTACTTTTGGATTCCCATAATCAGGATTTCAAATGAATCAAATGACAGTAATATTCAATACAAACGCTCTGTAACAGAAATAACTGGTTGAGACTAAAAGCATACGATCAACTCTGAAAAGATTCAATTATACAATGCAGAGTCATTACATAGATTTCCTGAGAAAAACCATTAGTGCATTGATCATAACAGAGCATAACATAGCATATGAAAGATATATCAGATTATCGAGTAATAAAGATAAGCAAACCACGCATAAATCACAGTATAATGATACAGCAGCAATTGTAAAGATATGATACACAACAGCAGCAGCGTACTCCACCAGAGGCCGGGCCCTTAGCCACCAGCGGACGCTGCTGGGTTACTTCAGAAGGAAAAGAGTGAATAGCAACGCCCAAATTATGTATTAATCATTAAATAGTGAAATCATTACAATAGTTGAAGCCTTGAGACTTACAGCATAAAACAATCCTTCCTTCCTCCTATCCTATCATGAATCCTTGCTTCTGAATCTCTAATTCAAATCATCAATTCACCATCATTCGAATCCCCAAAGTCATCCTAAAGTCTCCCCCTCTCTGATCTTTGTTTTCATTTAAATAGAGAAAGATCAGAGAGCAGTTATAACATAGATAATTACAACATGATTTCTTTTACAAATTTGGGTTGATTCTAACCAGATGATCAACAAGAAAATATATTTCCTTTCATCTCTCAACAAAAGCAAGATGAATTTGGGTTTGCAGCTAAAGTTTGGAGGACGGCCGCAACTGCAAATCTGAGAAAATCGTGCTCAAATAACCCTACGTTTCTCTCTGTACAAGCCGAATTTGGGCAAACCATTCTCTTCCAAAGTTAATTGGGCCCGTTCTGGACAAAACCCATGTTTCAGATTTCTCAAATTCGTCTTCATTTGCTCAGAATCTCAACCGCAAAACTGTCACTCCTTAAACCAGCGCATTTCTAAGTTGGCGCTTTTAAAAAATCAAATCTTCAATCTGAAAATTACCTTGGAGGCTAAAAATGGTAAATAATGTTATAACCAACTTATTAAAACTATCATTGATAAAATGATTCATAATCATGAATTTATTAAAAATAAAGGAGAATAAATAATATTCATTCATAAGAGCATAAATCATTTATAAAATGGATTTAAATGATAAATTATAACAAATGATATGATAAAGAATAGTGGAAATGGGTGGGATAAGTGTTAAAAAGTGATAATAATAATGGCATATTAACGACCCAACAACAGCCTATCCTTATAGCTCCCTGTATTAACCCCATACTTGAACACAATAGTTGCAACCAAAATTCTTCCTTGCTTGCATGAGTGGCTACCATGTATTCTGCCTCTGTAGTTGATAGTGCCACTACAGATTATTTCTTACCCATCCAAATAATTTCACCTCCAAATAGGTTAAACACATAGCCACTTGTAGATCTTCTTGGATCCAGATCTCTGGCCCAGTCTACATCAACAAAGCCATGACTATCCAAAAATCTATCCAATCCTGGTCTTCCTTGGTAGCACAGACCATAATCACTAGTGCGATGCAAATACCTGAAAACCCACTTCACTATTGTCCAATGCTCCTTCCTTGGTTTTGACATAAACCTGCTCAATACTCCCATTGCATGTGCAATGTTTGGTCTAGTACATACCATCACATACATCAGGCTACCGACTGCACTTGCATATGGAACACGAGACATGTCCTCTTCCTCTTCTTGTGTCTTGGGACATTTTCAAAAGATAACTTTACACCTAGCATGTTCCATGTCCTCTTCCTCTTCTTGTGTCTTGGGACACTGTTCAACAGATAAATTTACACCTAGACGAATAGGAACCTTCACCTATTTACTATAATGCGTATTAAACCTTTCTAGTATTGTCTTGACATACTTCCTCTGGTTTAACTAGAGCTTCCTCTTTTCGCGATATATTTTAATTTCCATGCCCAAAATATAGTTTGTAGAACCAATATCTTTCATGTCAAATTTGGAGGAGAATTGGGTTTCCGAATCCTGGATAATTTCTTTGTCATTTCCAACCAGCAATGTGTCATCCACATACAAGACTAGATAAATAACATGGTCACCAATTAATTTAAAATACACACAGTGATCTTCTTTGCTTCTGGTGAAGCCAAGTCCCCGTAAAAATGTATCAAATTTCTTATACCACATCCTTGGTGACTATTTTAACCCATCTAGAGACTTCTTTAACTTGCATACCAATTCTTTCCTAGTCTTCACCACAAAGCCTTCATGTTGCTTCATGTATATCTCTTCTTCGAGATCCCCATGAAGAAATTTTGTCTTCACATCCATATGTTCTACCTCAAAATCAAAAGCAACAAAAATAGATAAAAGTAATCTAATAGAAGCCACCTTGTAAACAAGAGAAAAAATATCACCAAAATAAATTCTTGACACCTGGGAATAACCTTTTGCTATCAACCAAGCTTTGTGTGTCTCCATCTTTCCTTCTGCATTTGTCTTCTTCTTGAACACCCATTTGTTTCTAGTGGATTTCCTTCTAGCTGGAAACTCCACCAAATGCCAAGCGTCATTTTTGTGAAAAGATGCCATTTCTTCAACCATGGTCTCTTTCCAAAGTTTTCCATCCCCTGAATCTATTGCTTCCTTCATAGTTCTACGATCATCATCAGTAATAGATAAAGAAAAATTTGAAAAAAAAGAAGATGGACTATACCTTTCTGGCTTCCTTCTTTCTCGAACTAATCTTCTCACAACCGGAGTTTGTGGCTCTTCATCTTCTGATTCCTCTTCTACTATAGAATCTGATTCTTCCTCCTTAAGCTAAAATTCTATCTTCTCAGGTTCCTTTGGTTGGACTTCATCTTTAATAACATCTTTTAGCTCTCTGAACACCACATCTTGGTTGTACACAACCTTCCTTGTCAATGGGTTCAAAATCTTATAACCTTTAAACCATCTTTATACCTAATAAAGATTCACTTTTCAGATTTACTATCCAACCTTGTTCTTTTCTCTTTCAGAACATGTACATATGCATGACATCCAAATACCCTCAGATGTGAAAGAGAGGGTTTATTATCAATCCATACCTCTTATACAATCTTAACCTCCAATGTTGATGAAGGTGATTTGTTGACCAGGTAACGTGTTGTCTCCACCGCCTCCGCCTAGAATTTCTATCCTAACCCAGCACCATTGAGCATGCTTCTTGCCCTTTCCATCAACGTCTTGTTCATTGCTTCTGCAACTCCATTTTTCTCAGGTGTGTATGGATTAGTCTTTTGTCATGCTATACCACACTTCTTATAGAATTCTTCAAATTCCTTCTTGCAAAACTCTCCACCATTATCTATCCTTAGCACCTTTATCTTCTTCTCTGTTTGGTTTTCCACCAAACCCTTAAATTATTTAAACTTGTAAAAGATCATATTTCTTCTTAAGGAAATATATCCATGTATTCCTTGAGAAGTCATCTATAAATGATACATAGTACACAAACTTACTAAGTGATGGAACCTTCACAGGTCCAAACACATCACTACGCACAAGCTCTAATATTTGTTTCCCCATCTTACAACAAGAGGGGAAACTCACCCGATTCTTTTTCCCATATACACAATTTTCACAGAAATAAAAATCCAAAGAGCTATTAGTCATACCTTCTACCATACCTTTACCATGAAGCATTTGAAGGCCCTTCTCTCCAATATGTCCAAGCCTTTAATTCCATAGCATGGTCTTTTGTCCAAATACCACTAGATTTTCTCCTCCACTTTCAGGAACCACAAAAATGTTGCACCCATCAACAATAATTCTACCTTGCAGCTTGTACAGAGTTCCAATCCAAACTCCCCACATCAATACCAGTGATCCCCGAACCATCTTGCAAGTATCCTTATCAAACACTATTTTTACACCTACATCATCCAACTTGTTTACAAAAATCATATTTTTGGCCAATTCAAGAATATGCAGAACACTCGAAAGTGTTATAATCCCTCCACCTTGCAAATTCAACTTAAATATTCTGTGACCAATTATTTTAGCCTTCCTGTCATCCCCCAAGAAGACATGACCACCATCATATTTGTCATACTTGTAGAACCACTCTCTATGGGGAGTGAAGTGAAAGCATGCCCCTGAGTCAACCAACCATGCCTCATGATCTACATGTGTACTTAAAGAAGCCAAGTACACATCCCCACCTTCATCTAAGGTGGTTTTCACCTCTGCAGAAGGAGCATCATCAGATCACTTTCCTTTTTCAGGAGATTTAGATTTACAATCCCTTTTGTAGTGCCCTTCCTTTTTGCATTTCCAGCATACCTTTACAGGTTTTCTTGGAGATTTAAATCTCCGTCTAGATTTATATCTCCCACTTGATGACTTACTTTTGTTTCTGTTCTGGGAACATCATGAAATAGACAAGGCATCACCATTCTAGCTCTCCATATTTTTCCGTCTCATCTCCTCTGTCAGCAAGGATGAGACTATTTCATCAAACTGCAAGGCAATTGCATTACTACCTATTGCAATAACCAGACTATCCCTTGAGTTTGGTAGAGAACACAATAAACTGATGCACTTATCTTCATTTGAAATATTAATATCGACAGATAATAACTGACTTACCACTTTATTAAATGTGTTTAGATTGTTTTGTCACCGAGTCTCCATCTTTCATCCTCAGGTTATACAACTTTTTTCGTATGAACAATTTATTCACCAGAGACTTAGATTGGTACAAAGTTCCTAACTTGTCCCAAAAATCCTTCATTGTAGCTTCCCCTCATACATTCAGTGATATTGAATCTGAGACACACAATTGAATTGTGCTCTTTGCCTTTCGGTCCAACTTCTTCCATTCTTCAATGGATACACTCATTGGTTTAGTACCCAGATCTATTGTGATCCACTGATATTTATCCACCAATAGATCCTCCATCTTGAGTTTCCACAACTCAAAACTCTGACCATTAAATTTCTCGATCTCTATCTTTCCACTTCTCACCATCTTCTTTCACCACGAGAATTGATCCCGAAGATCTCCCACTGAATAGGGTCTACCACAGGCCTGAGCGAAACCCGTCAGCAATAAAGGCATCCTGTTGAAGCCAAAAAAACTCTAATACCAAATGCAGGTTTTAACCTTGTACGGAAATTACCTAGATACGAATTCTAAAACAAAGAAAATAAATAATGCTAGAGAATAACACATAAAACAAATATACATAGAGATTTTCCCATGGATCCCAAAATAGGGGCTACCAACTTGATTTTTCATTATATTCCGTTCAATGTTACAATACATATATTTACATTTTGAAGTATCCAATACCATGGACCAAAAACCATCGCGCCCAAAACCATTTGCGAAAACCATGCACAAAACCATAGGTAGGTCCGCCCACTTAACATAAGGTCCAAAACAAATTTTCCCAGGGCACTGCCCCACACCCCCTAAAGGGGGGATAATCGCCCCCCTCAAACCCCCTATAACCCCCCTGCTACACAACGAAGGGGGGGCTCCACTCCCCCTCTAACCCCCTATTAACTAGGAAAGCTAGTCATGGAAAGAATATAAGACAACCCAACAAACCTAATCTGTCAACTATTCATGGAAACCTACTTTACACACCCTTTTGCAAAAATCTAGACAATTCATATCTTCAACACTGCTTGATGAAGGGTGATGTATTAATTTCATTACATTTGGTAGGTTCATATCTGAGAATTTTTTCTCTTTTATTATGTTTCTTCCTTTCTGGTGAAGAATCTCCTTCCATGATGATAGAAATCCTAACAGCAGGAAAATTAGAAAAAACGGTGAGGGATGAGTGAAAAATGAAATTATGGATAAGTAGAGTGGAAAAAATGGCAAGGTAAATTCTAGGAGGTATATATGGATTGTGAGAAACTCATAAAACTCAAATGAGGTGAAATGAAGGAAAGGAGTGTTTGTGAAAAATGGAAAACAAAGTTTCTAGGAAAACTGTCCAAACTGCTTAGGAATGAGCTAGGGTTTAGTTTTTGGTGAATTAATATGATGATTTGTAGTTGTTTCAATGGATCAAAATGTAATTTAAACATGTTTAGAGGTGTAGGATGAAATATTTACATGTTTAGCATATTAAAACTAGACTAGTCATCATCAACCCTAGCTCATTTCATGATAATTTCACTAAAAACCCAAGATGAAGAAATCTTAAGCTTGAATCCATATTGCTAATGAAAAAGGTAAGTGAAGTGATGTACTTACTTGTAGAGAAGTCTATATTAGAAAGAAAACAAATTTCAATCTTCAATTTTCAATTTGGGTGATTTCTGGAAGGTTTTGGGCTGCTCTTGCACAAGCGTAGTGCCAGCCTCAGAAGTGCAGTGGAGTCCTTGGAAGCACAATGCCTTCAATGTTTTGCTAAATTTTCCTAAAAACCCGAGTTTTTCTTGCCAATGGAAGAGAGAGATCGATGCACAAAGGGGAATAAAAGGAAAATGAAGTGATTTTGGGGCTTTTTGGGTTTATATAGGCAAGTTAGTTTCCCTTTTGAAAAGAAATGGGCCCCACAAACCTTTTAAAAAACTGATTTTTCACCTTTAAGACTAAGTCACCTTGGAGAGTTGAAACTTGAGATGACTTTTTACTTTTTGAACACTGAAACTTCTTCTCCTGGAACCTTTGAAACTAAAATCATGAAGAACTTGTGGAAATTCATCAAGTTAATGTCAAAGAGCTACTTGTCATGATTTATTTAATGTTGGATTTACACATGATGATGATGGACCTTGAAACCCTAATGACTTACTGAAGACCTAAAACTAAATGGAATGATGATGATGACTGATATAATGAAAACCTTCTTTTAATTATGACACCTTCATCTAAATGAGGTAGGTGACCAGCGTGTTTGACTTTTCTAAAAGAATAAAATCATTCCTAGACAAACTAATGAGTGACCAAATTTTACTCTATAAACCTAGTGACATGGTAAAATTTGACCTCGAGACCCTTGAAACACTTGGTAAAACCAGATTTGATCATTGTTGACAAGAAAACAAGACTGACACTAACATAAGATTCAAGTACAAGAAAGATATGAGGAGCTCACCAAGATTAAGGAACAATTTCATCAAAACAAGAGAAAGCATCATGAAGAAGTCATATCCATGACAAATCAATTGTATAGGGAAAAGAAATGGGAAGATACCTTGTCAAGCCACCTTGAACAAAGGCACAAGAGTGTGAAAGAAATTGAAACAGAGATTGGTCAATACAAGGAAGAGGTCTCCTCCCTTAGATCTCAACTAGAAGAAGTAAGGAAACAAGTACAAGGGCCTCAGAAGGTGATGGAAGCTTTGACATTCATAGAAAGACAAGTTGATGAAACAGAAAAGGCAAGAAACACTATGATATGCCGACTAGAAGAAAAGGATGATGACATCACCAAGTTAAAATCAAAAATCACTTCTCTTAAGGCCCAATCATGTGAAGCAACCAAGATGATGGAAGAAATGAAGAAGAAACTAGCTATGAAAGATGAAGATTGTGAAAAGTTGAAAGGAGAAATTGTCAGATTGTGAAAAGTTGAAAGGAGAAATTGTCTTTCTTAAAGAGGAAGTTGACTTGCTAAATAATAACTTGAAAATCTCTCAAAACCTAGATGTCATCTTAAGTCATCAAATATATCCCCTTGATAAATTCATCCATGGATATGCAGGTTAATCCTCAATCAATAATGATGCAAACCCTAATTCTTCAATCAACAAGGATGTGAGGAAGCCAAGAAGAAATGTTGATGCTCCAAATTCTAGAAAAGGTAAGTGTCAAGTTGACATTGGAAGAAATCCTATTCCAAGAAGAAATGCAGATGGTGTTAAGGATGTAAGAAGCAATGATTATCATCAAAGGATCCCAAGGCAAAAATAATTCATAAGTACACCAAGGAAACCTTCTTCTCCCAAGAACCAAAGTATATTTCTTGGGTATTCCATTGTTGTACAAACTTTGGTCACATGGCAAAAGATTGTAGAACATATGACAAAGATAAATATAATGGTCCCCGTGAATCTCCTAGAAGCAATTTTTCAACAAGAAGTCATGAATTATTATTCAAGAACAACATAGAGTGCTTCAAGTGTCATAACATTGGACATATGGCATGTGATTGTAACTAGACTTGGGCACCTACTCAAGCTAGAACTATGTTAGAGAAGAAAGTTACACAAGTATGGAGAATGAAGCAAATACAATCCGAAAATCTCTTGAACTCTCTAGCCAACAACACGTGTTGTTGATCTGATCTTTGATAATCTAATTATTTAATGGGGAGACTTTATCATAAATAATACCATGCATACAATTAGGGGGAGATTATGATGATTAGGCATTCTTGCAAAAGCTATTCATGGATGGATCCAATGAAAACCTTGATGAGTCATATCTAGACATTCATATATCATCTCTCAAGAACATGCCATTGAAGAACATGATCTCTTATCTATCCAATGAACTATTGTTGAATACTTCTTCCACTTGTTTACAAGACAACACATTTTCATGAGCTAGAAGAGTTTATGGAGGTAGGGGAGTTGGTACATCACATGAAGAAATACATCTATCATGGATCATATCGCCAGAAACAAGAGCACCATGACAGGGGGAGTAATGTACCTATGAAGAACTACTTTTTTGAAGAAAAGAAGCAGCTTGACAAGGGGAGTACTTGGGCACCCCATTTTCCATTGATGTCAAAGGGGGAGATTGTTAACCTACGTTGTCACTGATTTCAATATGGCATTGAATGAGATGTCAATATTCTTGAGATGGCTAATGATATTCAAGGCTCTTGTTTGACAAGGATACCATGAATGAAGATGTCAAGCCACTAATAAGAAGTCTTGTCCTAGATTCCTATTGTTCATAATGGATCACTGCACTATCATAATGACATATATGGTGATGTTGTTGTTCTATATTTTTAAGGTTGAGGGAGTAAGCACATAGGAAAACATCAAAACCACTTTGGAAGTTGGGATCTAGCCCTACTAGCTTCAGAGAGGCATCTCTCTATTTAATTTAGCTTTGTTTTTAATGAAGATCATGGGCTAGTTACGAGTGTACTTGTTTGTTTTGTTTGAAACTTTTGGTTGATTTGACTGTTATAATTCCATTGGGATATGGAGTTTATAAACTAAACTGGAGTTTTGCATAAATTTTTAGAGGAGGTCTCACAAGGCAAGATAGGTTGCATTAACTGGATCATTTTAGAAATTAAGTGATTTGTGGAATAGAAGAAGTGTAAGGTTCAGTAGAGACCAAAGAGAAATTAAGATTTCTTTGACCTGACTTCAGTGGAAAAAATTAAAATTAACAAGAACCAAAATAAGGTGCTCTGAGCAACGAAGCCTATTTATCACAGTTTCTACTGATTAATTCAAATTTAGAATAACAAAGGAAAGAAATAACCCTGTTTAAAATAATAAAGAGAAGAAACAAATCACCATTTAATACACCACATGAATCCTGTGAAAGGTCCCTGTATTATTGATGCTCCAATACTTCAAAATTACAATATGTAGTAGAAATTACATTCAGAAATCAACCCTTAATACTTCAAACAGTGAAGTATTTATAATAAAAATTACAATAATGCTTTACAAAATCGTTGTCAAACCAACAGTGTATTATTAGCATAATTACAAACTAATATCATCTAATATTGGCAAAAGAATAAGCCACATAGGCTGTTGAGGAAAGCGGTGGCCCTGTTTGGGTGGTTTCATTTGTTGAGTCATCCAAAACAGAATGTGATGTTGAGCTAAAGCTTGTGTTGGCTGCTGCGCTAGAAAAATATTTTACTGCTCCCAAGTTATTCCTTAATCTAGTAAATCAAGTAACTCTTCCTAGTAAAGCGGTGGCCCTGTTTTGGTATGTGTTACCTATTCAACACTGGGTGCTTGAGTTGAAGTGGTAGGTGTAGTAGTTGCTCCTGTTGATGGAAGTTGAGAAAGAGGGAAAACATCCAAGGGAAAAATAGTCATATTTAATCTGTCTTCCTTCAGCGTTATCAAATTTTCCAACTATTCTTCTATCTACCTGATCTATATGTTCTGGTCAATAATCAGTTTCATCATGTCTACTTTCTGAGCTCCACCTTCTTCAATGTCCTTGGTCATTAGATCTTTTTTAGCTAGAAACTTTAGTTGTTTCCTCAATGCTGTAGTGTCCAAGTTCTTCTTCCTGATAATCTCCTCAGCAACATTGACATCTTTAGGGTCATACCCTAGCTTGATCGCCAAGTATTCCAAAGACTTGATCCTATTATATTTGGCAAAGGAGGAGACCTTCTCCATATTCAACTGTGACTGTAAATTTACAAAAGAAACCTACAATTTGGATAAGGACATGGTAGTATTAGTCAGAGTGGAGGATATTATCTCAATAGTTTGTTTGTGCATCTCCATTTTATCGATGGGATGTATTTCCTTTGTACTGAACTCAAAAGTGGTGCTCTTGTAGTTAGCTGCAAATTTGGGCTCTAAAGTCTAGGCCTCAAGAAAGACCATCTGCATTATACCATGCTCAGTATCAAACACTGACAGAAGTATACTTTGTGAGCTGGAAGTCTCCTTCCATAATTGGTTATAAGTGTTTTTCTTCAATATTTCATTCCTAAACTTTGTTTCTCTGTACCTATCAAACACAGTCTTTCCTTTTTCTATTTGGATAGTGTGTGATCCTAACTCAGTGTCCTTATGAAACTATGAATATGAAGGTTCAAAAGGAGATGTAGTGAACTTGGTGGTTGCCAATGGTGAACCTGTGATGATGATAACTGCATGTTCTTCAATCTCTTTGTCTACTTATGGTTTGTGAGTTACCTTGGGTCTCTATCTCTAACTGATTCTAAATTATTTAGCTTCACTCTCGATTGTAGATGATGACCCTTCCTCCATCTACATTTTATTATATTTTTCCTAAGGAAATGGAGTCTGCAAACTGGAAGTTGAAACAAGCTGCTCTTCAGCTTCCTGTAGTGTATTTTCTGTGTGTTCCAACTGTTTGGCATATTTTTCTCTATCTAGCCTATAAGTATGGATGTAGGGAGTGTTCTTATTGTCCACTCTAAGGTTTAAAATTATGCCACAAGGGTCATAAGTCCATGTGAAGCTCAAGCTGAACTTCATTTCCTTTGGTATCTTGTTTTCTTGCTCACCTGTTGTTCTTATGTTGCACACAAACGGGACCACTTATGTTTTAATTCTGAATTGTGCCTTCTTCTTGGTGACTACAAAGTGGCTATCATTTGAGTTCAATTTCTGCCTGATATACTCCAGTGCAAAGATCCTCATTGGGAGGTAGATGGGAAGTTTATAAGGAGTCAATTCACATCTATATACTCTAATCTCAGTGTATTTTTTATACAGGTACCAATATCCAGTCTTTGCTTGATCTGATAGATGCAGTACTCCTTTGATCTCCTCACTGATCCCGGGTTGCACTACACTATGGAGAATGTTCATAGCTAGATGAACAAATTCTTCTATAAATTGCTTGTACGTGAATTCATACTATTCTTTCATGACCAATGAGGTCCAAAAGATCATTGGTTTTTGGTCCCCTGCATCATCCAATTTCTGCAATGCAAAACTAAACTTTTCTACTTGATAGTAGATGAACACGTAAATTAAAATAGAAGTGTAACTAAACACTTGCTCTATAGGAAACTTGATGAAATTCTCATGGATATTGTCAGCCAATAATTGACTAAAATTGAAAATTATAGAGGGCTTGCTATCTATGGAAAATGTGGAAAGGAATCCTAAAATGGGCTCATCTACCCACTAATCAGAATGATAGCCTAGAATGTAAGAAAGGATGGAAATAATATGCTTGGCCTGATCAGGGAAAACGGAAGAAGGATAAGGAGTATTCCTCTTGGGAAATTAGGCATTCTTTGGCAAGAAAATCTCAAAAATTCTAGCTTTAGTGGCAATATCTAGCTTTTGATGAAGTTGGGTGAGGGCTTCTAAGGAGAAAGGGGCAGCATTTTCTACAGAAGGGGCGAGCATCATTTGCTCAATAGATCTAAGTGTAATGGTGAAAAGAATGTCACCCGTAGCGGCAATTATGGCTCTTTGGGCAGGGACATAACAAGCTTTCCAATTTCTGGTAAATTCTAGGGCCTGGAATGTCAAAGGAAAGATATAATGGGGGAGGTTTGACTCCCATAGTCCTATCTCATCAGTCTTATTTGTGTGTTTATCCTCTAACCAAAAATACCACTCTAGGAAATCAAAGTCACACAAAATTTTGTTGATTCTGTAATCCTTGTCTGTTAATGTGATGTGATATAGGTCTATACAAGGTGGAATTAATGGATTAATGGACTAGTCATGGGTATTAGTTTTAGGAGTTATAACTGTAAAAAAATTTTGAACAAAATTAATATGCAAAGGATGCTTACCGGGCTAAGAAATGATAACAATCTATCAAGCGAAAAGGAATAGGCAGGGCAGTGAATGTCAGAGTCCTGGTGATGAAGAAGCTCTAATGTAGATCACTGTAGGTAATTATGAATATCAGAAGACAATGAGAAGTGAAAATTTGAGAATAACAGGCTCTGGATTTATTTAAACATTCGTGACAGAGTCCCACTAGAAATAGCGTGGACCATTACTAAATGGTTACCCGTGAAAAATTAAATGAGAAACATGTATTAAGCGGGAAAGCATTTAATTGGCACAACGGTATAGATAGGTGACAGGCAGAGAGTGGTGGAGGAAGCATGGTGGGGGAATGGCAGGAATGGATACAGGATAGGTGGTTTCGGGAGGGGGTGATGGGCAGCAAGTGATATCGGTTGGGCAAGGGGGTGTGAAAACATCGCGACTTGCCACGTAGGGGGAAGGTCCTCATGGGAGAAACGACCTTGCAGAACCCCCCCCCCCCCCCCCCCCCCCCTCCCCCCATCGGTAAAGGGAGAATGAAAAGGGGGGTTGAAAAAGAACAAAGGTCGTGGATGGAGCGGGGGATCAGATCCCGAGGGTACTCAATGCGTTGATCTTTAACCATAAATGACAAACTAAATTTTTCCATTTGAGCATTTTAATTTCCTTTTCAAACTTAGGATAAGAGGGAAATATAAGATATGAAGTACTTTATCCTCGTGCACATATTTATCCTTTGAAATTAGGATAATGGATTGTTAATAAAATATTTTGAAATATATAATGCATAGCCTACACTTCTACCCTTTTTTCCCTATCCTCAAACTTAGGATAAAATTCATGCATGTTAGTATTTAAGCAAACCACCTAATCTACCTACCCTTAGCTAGACTAGCATTTTTATTTTGATCTCTAGGGTGCACTTAGACTATAAATCCCACTTTTATCTTCTTTTATGCAGAAAGAAAAACTATCTAACCTATCCCTTATTTCTCTTATTGACCTAGATTAAACAGCTGGTTCAATGTCATTTTCTACCTAACTAATGATTTACCCATATTAAACTGTTGGATAAACCTTTATTCTCTATCTAATTTAATGAAATTTAAAAAATTCTAACCATGATTAAACAGTATGATTAAACTAAAGCTAGTGATTGTGGAATTTTTAACAAGCTGCACAGAACTTTATTTCATAGAAATGAAGCAAAAACTTATGTATGAGTAGTGGGATTTAGACTTGCAACATTTTAAGTATTATTCTTCTTTTTATTTTCTTTCTTCTGGTGGGGTTCAATCTTTTCTTCTTTTTCAATATTCTTTTTTTTCTCTTTATTTTTATTGTTTATACCCTCTTTTCATTTTGTATTATTATTTTTTTATTTGGAAATCATTGGTAGATTGACAAGTATTTAAAAAATAGTATTCTTGAGACATAATACTCAATTAACTTGAGATGCTATAAATTATAGGAGCTTAAAGTGGCTCCAGCTGGGGATGGCATTCTCCATGTGAGGTTCCAAGAACATGTGATCAGTAGCATTGATTTTTTATTTCAACAATTTCCACCTCTGATTTCTTTGTTTCAGTATTTATGGTAACTCATCAATAGAATCTTAGGGCCTTATTTGTGGGCTTCAACTTCTGTTAATAGATTACCCAATCCACATAATAAATACAATGATATATATAACGATAAATGGTAAGAAAATCTCTAATGCTCAAAAAAATAATGTTTGAGCATCCTGTTATTGACAGGTCCACTAGGTCATTCTGTAACATCTAAATTTCTGATCAAAAATGCATTATTTCCTCTGAAAGCATAAATGAAATAAGGACCCATCCATAGGTTATCAAACTTTCCATGCTTCCCTTTATCCTCTCTTGTTGAATCCCACTTTAAGACTTTATCACCAATGGAGAAATCATCTGCGTTTGTCCTTCTGTCAAACACTTTTTTAATATTCTCATGAATGACATGAGCCTTATTACAAACTTTTTCCTGGATTGTTGCAACTGGATTGTTTGATCAATCCTCCTTTGAATATCATTGGACTCAGCCTACAACTCCTGAATTAACTTCATGATTAGGACTCTGTTGATGCCCCAAAAATCGTTGTATCAACATTGGGGGATAACCACCCGGTCTGGACCTTAATACAGCTCCTTTTCCGTTTGGAATGGTGGCTCCGACTGGGGATAATGGGACCAGTTTCCCAGCAATGAATAAATGGGATGAATGAATGATTGATTGACTAATCTAATGATAGGCGAATAACTTAATTTATCAGCAAAATAAAAGAATTACTACTAATCCCGGGAACTATTGTACTTTGAAGTGTAGCGCTTGATGATCTATGTTTATTAACAGGCATGTAGATGACTCCATCTAATAAACATGGACATTTACTCATTCAAGGATTACTTTGCTTAAATAGTTAAACAAGGTGATTAACGCAATATTGCTACACTCATCATTTATATCATCAATACATATATGATCAAAAGAAAAGCATTACCATAAACATCCAATAGTGGAGGGAATAAAGAAATGTTGTTAAAACACATACATATATTCGATAATAGCAAAGGCGATCAAATAACAATTCATATAAAAAGAATGGATTCAGACATAGATAATAGTACCATATGAGCTGCGAGTCACTCTCCAATATCAATCGCTATTTGAAATTCTTCCTCTAACGCAGAAATACTTTCAAACAAAGATAGTAGTGCACATTTGCATAAAAGCTTCTTTGCCAAAATCAGAATGATTGGTCCAGTTTTGTAAAAGAATATGCCTAAAGTATAGTAGTGCAACTTCAGGTTTTAAGTCAAGTACAAAACTTTACAACCCTTTCTAAAAACATGAAAGGGTCTATAGATATCGAATTAAACTAACTATCTATGAAACTGAAATCCTACTTAATTGGTATCAAATGATCTTGAATATCTCCTTCTCAGCAACTTGGCAGTCGGTGGCATGAATCATCAAGTAGGATGTTTGCCTTTAAACTTGAGCTGACTTATCGCAAGCATTGGCTCCACTTTGGGCGATTTGTTGAGGCGAGAGATAAGCTGGGCGGCATAGGTGGCATCCTGAATATCGGGGATAATATACCCGATTGCATCTGTAAGGCATTTGAGGGCGACTCTTTGACTGTGTGGTTTTACCAAGAAGAACCAATAGGTGTCCCATGTTAAACTGTTAATTCCAGCAATTAATCTCCCCTTTTCCTCTAGATCTAGATAACATGACTGCTCCAATGTTTTCACCGCTGTCAATTTACCTGGAGTGCATTGGGAAATCATGTTTGACAAGTAGAGAGTATTATTAACCAATTCAACCAAATTACTTGTGGTTTATTTGCATCTTGAAATTGCCCTCTCTGCTTTCATTAACTGGGACTTCCATTCTGTAAACAATATTTCTTTATGTGACTCTAAAATTCTTGGTAAATTTTCCACTTGTCCCTGATCGGTATCTTGCCAGTCAAGAAATTCAGTTAATGTTTCTTTGGCTTGATCCAATTCTGTTCTAGCCTTTTCTGTTTGTTTACTTATTGATGCCGCCAATTCGCATAGTGGTTCCGCCTGGGCGATTTGTTGACATAGAAGCTTGATTTGTGTTATTAATGCCTTATTTATCTGTAATGATTCTAATTTGAATTCGTCTATCTGAGGAACGCCCTTTGTATTCTCAAGCTGTGCTGATAGTTGAGCAATCTGCTCATCTTTTGACTTCAGCATTTGTTCATTTGCTGCCCTTAGTTGTGCCAAGGCTTCAGACAACTCTTTCTGCTTCTGGATTGCGCTGTGATCAATCCTCTGTTTCTCTTCCCGCAATTGTTGAGTTAATTGATTATTTATTTGCTGTTGTGTTAACAATTTCTGTTCTTCCTGCTCCGCTTTCTGCTGTGATTCTGTTAGTTGTGATTGCAATAAAAAGATTTCCTGGTCTTTCGTTTTTAATAAAAGACTCACCTCTGATGCCTTGTCTATTGTTGCTGCCGAATAGGCTCCAGTATATTGTGATAGTTTTGTTAGGTCATCAGAGGGGTCAAATTCCTCCTTCCAAACCACATTGCCCGTGACCGTTTGTTCTGGGAAAAGGGAAGGTTGATCAGTCCTTCTTCTCTTCCTCTGTCGTTTTACCACAGCTTTGTGCCTCGGGCTATAGAAGACATCCAAAGGAGGAATTTCTTCTATCTGCAAAATAATTTGATCGGAGGGGTCCTTTGGGATTATTTCTACTTCCTTTGAACTAGGTAGGCCGCTGGTTCCACTTGGAACCTGTTGTGAAGTGGTTTCCTGTGTATCTGCTACTTTTGAAGTTTCGATGTCCTTTGAACATTCAAGACTACTGATAATTGAATCAAATTGCTACCATTCCTGGAGCAATTTGGGATCAATTTGAGTATCCACATTCACCTCTATGTTGCTCTGTTTCTGCTCTTTAGTCTGGGTTTCCTTTTGCACTTTCTCCTGTTTTTCTGTTGTAACCGGTGGTTCCTTTGAATGTTGTTGTTCAGGCTCGCTTGGTCTTGTTGCTGGGGTTGTTGCTAACAGATATAGAGGCAGTGTTTGCAACCTCTGTTCTCTAAGTCTGTTGAATTCAACTAACCCTTCATCTTTGTGTTCCATTATGGCCAGCGATCTAACTTGATACATTGATTTGGTTGAGGAGAACAGGTCATCAAATTTATCTTCTATATGATCAAACTTTGTCAATTTGGCCTGTTCAAGAGCATTATAGGCGACTTTGTTGGGATCAAATCGCCTGTTAGGGAGAGTCGCTAGAGTTAATGATTTCATCTTCGTAGCTTCTTTTTCCATATGTTTAAAATCATGCAAAGTGTAGACACCACATCTCAGAGGAAAGGATGGCCAGACCTGCTTCTATTTTTTCTTTAGAGTTTGTGTAACTCCCTCGGCAATAATCTGATAGGCTATCTCCCTTGCCAGCAGTTTGTCAGGTATGTACAAAGGAAGGACATGAGGTTCGGCTTGGCTGCTGAAAATTCTTACATAAGTAAATTTCTCCTCTCTGAACCATCTTCCTATTGATGTTAAATCAATCCCTGCTTGGTAAGAAATTTTGGGAGCAGGTTTATTTAAAATAGAATAACGAATGGGTAACATGAAGCTGTTGCAGACTTGGTACAAATGGTGCTTATAGGAAGTCTTCCACAATTTCTGATGGTATATGTGAATAGGCGTGGGGTCTTGTGGAGTCCACCTCCAGCCGAGTACAGGAAACTTAGAATTAAAACACAGGGTATCTAGTATATAAGCACTGTAGTAGAATGGGGGAATAATCCTTTCTGAGACGGAAGTTTTAGTTCTAAAACTAAGAACTGTAGTCGCTAGCTTATCTGACAGTATGGTTGCCCAATCCATTATCTCACTATTACATGCCGCTTCCATCAAGGGAACCATTTCTATAGTGAAATTAGCGGAATCGTGCAACGCCCACAATCTACACATCATTATCCCAGCATAACAATACGGAGAACATAGAGAATCAACATAGTACTTACCGGAAGTTTCATGCTTGTGTTTCGCCGGATTTTGCCTCCATTCCCGAATGGGTTTGGATTCAGTTTCGTTCTCATTTCGGAATTGCTCCAGAAATGCCTTGTTGTATTTCTTCTCTGGCTCAGGCAAATGATACATTTGCCTCAAATCATCAGCCTTGAATGAACCAAAGATTCTCCCATCTCTGGTGTAGAAAGTTCTGTCTGTGATTGGGATTTCCTCAATTGCCCACTTTACTACATCCGTATATGGGAGAATTTTTTCCCGAGCCGCTATCCGATGAAGGCAAGAGTCGGCCAAGTCTTTCAAAGTACCATCAAATTTTCTACTGGAACCCGTTGTAGCTTGTACTGCCGTCACCTTTGGTTCTTCGGCTTCAATAAAATTATAGGTACTTTGCCAAGTGGTCTTGGCAAGTCCTAAACATGTAGTATCATATATTAATCCTTTCTTTTTATTTGCTGGTTCAGCGACGGCTTGTCCTATGGCTGGTGTAGTGGAAGCGACTGTGGTTTTCTTAGACTTCTTCCCCATTCTGCTTGAATCTATTACTTCAGAAGAATTATGCACAGTAGTGGAAATAAGCGTAACACAGAGAATTGGTAGCGAAAACCAAATACGAGTGAGATATATTGATCAATGCATGATGAGGGATTAACTTAAAGTGGCTGCGGATACAATCTATGAGAAGATTTTTTAAGCTTACTATTTCATTAAATGGCCATTAAAACCTGCCAATCCTTTAAATTCTCATCATATCTCTTATCGGCCGCATGATTTGTTTAAGCGTGCCTTGGACGTTTTGGCGGTTGAGCACAGGTGAATCACTGTTTGAAAGATAAGGCCTTAAATACGAATTAATCGTAATACCTCTGCTTTAACGGCTTTTTTGAAGTTTGCACTTTTGGCTTTATCGCAATCGGGTGTCGGGGAAAACTTAAATCTTTATATTGACACCTTTTGAAATCCCCGATCGCCGATAGCGATATCACATCGCATCGCATTGGGAGTATGGGCACTTTTAAAAAGCATGCATGGTATATCCCCGATCGCCGATAGCGATATCGCATCGCATCGGAGCGAAAGGGGCGTGATCGCATCGCATCGAAGCGAAAAGCATTTAATCGCATCGCATCAGAGCAGGAGGCACTTTTGTAATGGGAACTTATTATTGTCGATATCCGATAGCCTACTGCATGTCATCGCATCGGAGAAAACCAATGGGCCTTTAAGTTATGCCTCCTTTGTCATTGTGATATGCGATCTTGCGATCGCTTTATCACAATGATAAAAGATTAATTATTTATATTATAAGACCAAATAATTGGTTTGTCAAAAAGGTTTTTTATAATGCTTTCATTTTGTTTTTCATACCTTTTTGAATAATACAAATTTGATACCAATTAAAAACAAAAAGGGACCCATTTCATATTATAGTTTTATGAATAAAATGGTATGAAATGGGGGGTTGTTGTAGAGCACAACAGACTCCCAAAGGGGATACAAAAACAAAATCCATTCCATAAACCAATTGGTATGGTGACATTCCAATTGATTTCTTTGTGGTGAGCCTATTAGCCCAAAGTGAATTTATGAGCTTGTTGTGCCATGACTTTTTGTTATTTGCTAGCAATTTTTTGATAATATTTACCAAGCTTTTGTTTGAAGATTCAGCCATCCCATTACCTTATGGGTAATAAGTAGTTGAATGCCCCAAAGTGATATGATACTTATTGCAGAAATCTATCATTTTCTTAGACCTGAAGGATGCAACATTGTCTGTACTAAGTTTGTTTGGGTAGCCAAATCTAGACGGGTTGTTGGTTTCCAAGAATTTGATAATCACAACATCTATGGCTAGTCTATAAGGAAAGGCCTCAATCCATTTGGTAAAGTAGTTAGTAGCAGTAAGGATCCATTTATGTTGAGTAGAGGATGGAGGATGGATCTCTCCAATGAAATCCAATCCCTACTATTGGAAAGGGCTTTCAACAGATATAGGCTTCAAAGGTGAAGGAAAAAGTTTTCCTTTTACCTCAAATATTTGACACTTGTGGCAAGAGGTTACCATTTTATGGACATCTGGAAAATGTATAGGCTAGTAAAAACTAGCTCTTAGGATTTTATTGGTGGTGATTTTCCAATAAAGATGGCCACCGTAGTCACGTTCATGGAATTCCTGCATTGTTATTTCTGCATCATCACTCAAAAGACACTTTAGTAGAAGAACACTAGCATCTTTCCAATATAAAACATTTTCTAAGATGCAAAATATAACTTCTTTTAGTTTCAAAAATCTAGCCTTTGTTTTTGTTAGACCGGGATGAGCATTCAAATTAAATAAAACATAAATAAGGTATGCATACTAAGGTGAGGTCATAAAATCCTCATCTAGTTATGGAGTTGCATGTTCCTCTTCATCATCCAATTCGGCTACAAAGTTAATATCTAAGGCATTAAAATTAGATTCAACCACCAATTTGGCTAATCCCTGTCCTTTTATGAGCTTGGTTGGCTTGATTTCCATGTCATATTCCAGAATGATGGCAATCCATTTGCCTCTTTTTCCATCTGCTCCATTTTGTGTTAACATATCTTTAACTACAGCATTAGGTACATAAGAAATTATATGGGAATGAAGGATATATACTCTAAAATCTTTAATTTCTTTCATCAGTACAAAAGCTTGATTTTCCATTATGTTGTACTTGAGTGCATCATCCATTAAAGCCTTGCTAAAGAAAGAAATGGGTTGTTCATATACATTAGCATGTTTCTGCAAAAGGACAACTACAATAGTGTGTTTAGAAGCAAAGGAAAAAATTATAAAATATTTAGTAAAATCAAGATTAATAAGGATTGGTACCATTGTTAATACCTATTTAACCTGGCCAAATGATTGCCTAGCTTTGATGTTCCACCTGATTTCAGAGTCTCATTTTAGCATGTTTGTGATATTTATGAGAAGTTCTCCAAGGTTAGGGATAAATCTTCTCAGGAATTTTATTCTCCCAATAAATGATTGAAGTTCTTTAATATTTCTTGGATGATTTATTTTAGAATAGTTTCAATCCTTTTAGTATCAATTCTAATACCTTCTGTTATCTCAAAATCAGGCCCTGGAAGGCTGCTGACCAGGAAGACTTCAAGTAACTATTTCAGACCTACTTTAGGTTGAGGCTTAGCCTCCTCAACCTGAGAGGGCTCTCTCTGGATGGGTTAATGATTTTGCTTAAAATAAGATGGCTAACTCTTTGTGAAATAACAGTGATAAAATGAATGCTGGAAATACATTAAATAAGTTTCCATTGGGCCCATGGAGTCATCAAGACCTCAGTAAACAATGATACTGCCTTTACATAGAAGTCAGGGCATTCAACATTTGAGTATTCAGAACCTAACACATATGGAACCACAGTTCATAAATGCATACAGGAAATCAGAGCACAATCAGTGAATTCTGAGTGATTATACATCTATGCAACTGTAAAAGACATTAAGGAAAGGATAAAATCACATATTCTGAACATAGAAATCCTTCATGAATCCTGAGAAGAAAAGCAGCCAAATTATATTACTGAAACTCTGTCTTTACATAAGCCAAAACAATGTTCTCTTATAAAATTTTCAACCCCCATTACATTGTTGTTTCAACTATATATAGAACTCTTATTCTAACTAATCGAAATTCCTCCTCTAGCATGAGGGGAATTCGAAAACTACTTCTATTGACACCTATTAACCTTTAACTAACTAATAAATACAAGTGATTGTTGACTGGAGTTTTTAGAGATCTAAATCAAGTAGGATTCTAACACCGTGTTATATGCATGATGGCTTCTCCTTGTTCTTTGACATCTGGCCCTCTTTCAGTTTAGCTAGGCTGAGTGTTTAATATTAATGCTCCATGTTGACCTTGGATGCTGAATCTCTTTAACTGCTCAGAAATATTAGGAGATTACCCCTGCTTCTCGGCTTCAGTTTTTCTTCAAAATATTCGAATGCACAGAAGCATTACTCCCTTGATCATTTTGACAAGATTTGCCTCACGTGTAAATTGTATAGGAATCTTCTCTTCAGGTGCAAGGGGATGTGCTAATATAGTTCCCTCTTGATTGCAACCAAAAACAGGGTTGGTAGCTATGAAATGATTCCTGCCAATATTAATTGCCACAGCCGCTAGCAACAAATTGCAAGACTTAGATAACAAACTTTGCAGCCACCTTAACCAGCCATTACTCGTATCAAAAAGAAATTCCAACGGCCATGAGCCTAGTGGATGTATAGCTTCACAACCAGAGATTTGACCCCAATTATCAACCTTTATCAACCTTTGAAAATGAGACTGGAACACTGAATAACACAGCAAAAATCCTGATGTATGATAAGATATGCAACTGATGGCTCAAATATCAACAAGATTTGCTCATCAGATGGATATCTCAGTCTTCACATCATCCATAGAGGATAAACCATTGCTCGCTTTCTCATTTGCATTAACATCTTTGGGCAATTTATCTTTTGGTGGACAGTCGTGTACAAAGAAGCCTGACATAGCATAGAATTGCCCTTGAGGTTGTTGCTGCTGATCACTGATAGCACAAGGATGTTGTTTGCAGTCTGTCCCTGCCCCCAAATGTGACCATTCAGAGGCATTTATGGTTGATTTCGCTAAAGCTTCACATTCTTCCCAGTTGGGCTCACCAATCAACTCAAGCCCTACTCGAGATTCTTCTTTACTTATGTCTCTTCCACCAACCAGAGGACTTCCATTTTGGAGTAAGAAAGAACACTGAATGCAAGGATGATTGAGATGCAACTGACCACCAGAGAATTTCCCTGCTGAGCCTATCAGGGTCCATACGATGATAAGCTCGACCATTCTGTTGCCTTGACTTGCCATCGGTACCTTCAGGAAATGGGCGCAGCACCATTGGAAGACTCCCTTGATGCTTGCCATCATTCCGCACCCACTCATACACATAAACTCAGGTACCAGTGCTCCCACAGTCCAAAACTATAGAAAAATGTGATGCCTCTGTACTTCGATAAGATTTTAACCATCCAAATCCCGCAATGATCAGAATTAAAAGAATTAAGAGAAGTAAAAACTCAACAACCACCTTTAACCAGCATTGTTTTATTGTTCGGAACTCCTCTATAAGTAACCTTTCCAATTCTTGATGCTTTTTTCAAATGCCTGGCATCCTTCTTGCGATAATGATGAAATGCCTGGCCGAAGCCAGAATCCACGTACACACAGCAAGGAGAGATTCTGTGGTTAAATTTATTAGATGTTTGAATTTAATACTCAATTCCCTTCGTTAATGTTCCGTGACAGTAACAGGCTACGCAGCGTTGGATAAAAGTCGCAAAGATCTTGAATCCTGCAATTCATAGATTATAGTTCTGTGTTTTCTCTGTTTGTGATGACACCATCGGAATTAATCCATACCAGTTCCTCGTTAGGCTCTGAATCTTTTGTCGATGAAGAAGATGATAAGAGCGAATGGAATTGGAGACACGGGAGCAGTTTCTCGCCCAATTCCGGCAAAGGGAAGAAGAAGACAGTGGGCAAAGAAAATGTCGGTTCTGGAAGTTGTCGATTCAGATCGATACCGGTAAGCCTGCATCGAATTCTGGCAGCAAAATCCTGACTCCTGAATCTTGTATCGGGAACCTTTGGCAACCCAATTATGAAGCCCCACCGTCTCTCAGAAATTGTTTTCTCTAGATCCACGAAAACCTTGCCACATATAAAGGGAATATCCTTTGTATCGATCTGAATATGATCGCCACGAGGATGTTTGCGAGCTCCCTTTTGTATAACTGAATCTTTGATTGATGCCAGCAAGCAACTTTCCATTAAATGCATTCAGATAGTAAATAGAACCCTTTGTCTCCTTCTCAGCAACAACTGCAACATGTGCCAATACAACGACACCTAACGATCTAAAACACAGCGGATTCCGATAAGTATGACAGCTGGGTGAGATTTTCTATGGATTAGCACAAAATCACTTAGACCGGGTTTCTGCGCTACGAAATCACCAGAAACATATTGCGCTGCGAAAACACTTAAAACTGACTTATGCGCTACGAAATTACCTAAAGGGCTTTGTAGCACATAATAACCTTTGAACAAAGTTGACACATGGAAATTGTGTAAGTTATGAGACCAGTGGTGAATGAGGATGCATAGTGGACTCCTTAGACTCAGACTCTAAAGCAAACAACAATCAAACTTAGACTAGCACCGACCTTTACCATCAAACTGAAAGTGGTAGATTTTGAAATCAGAATTCTTAAGTGATAACACCTTCCTTAGATATAATGTGAGCAAGAAGTTTTCCTTCTTAAAGAGGAAACATTGTTTTCTTAGGATTTAGTAAGATCCCAAACTTTCTGCACTTTTCAAAAACTCTTCTAAGGTTCATGAGATGTTCTTCATCATCCTTAGAATATATAGTTATGTCATTCAAATAGATCACAATAAATCTGCCAATTTCATCAACAAAAGAAATATCCACTGCTCTCAGAAATATGGCTCTAGCATTCATTAATCCAAAAGGCATCTTCACATACATGAAGGTACCCCAAGGAGTAGTAAAGGTTGTTTTTTCCTTATCCTCTAGATGAACTAAGACCTTATTATAACCTAATAATCCATTTAACAAGGAAATCCTAGAAGATTAAACTACCTTTTGTAGAATATGATCCATTCTAGGTAAGTGATAGTTGTCTTTTAGGGAAAATTTGTTTAGGTTTCTGAAATCTATACACAATCTGATTTCACCTGTTTTTCCCTTGTTGGTACAATGTTTAATACCCACTTATAGTACCTAAAAGGAACTATGATTTTGGAATCATACATTATTTTGATTTCCTTCTTAATTAAAGGCATTAGAACTGGATTTATTCTACGAAGTTTTTGTTTAAAGGGTTTCTTATCTTCCCTAATTGGAATTTTCTGTTGTATGATTTCAGTGTCATATGTTTTAAGATCTTCATAGCTCCAAGAAAAAACATCACTAACTTCCTTGAATAAAGCAATATACTCCTTTTTTTTTATTTTTTTTATTTTTCAGTACCTAAATTACAATCTTCAAATGTTGTTCCTAAGGGCTAAATCTTAGGCTTTTTATCCACATCACTGAATTCAAATAGTTCTTCTAATGGAGTTAGACCCCTAGGAAAAATATTATCTTTAACCTGAAGTGTTTCAAACTCTTCTTTTTCTGGGTCAATTTCAAGCAATTTTGGTTTATTTACAACTCTATCTAAAGGAGTATTTACATCTAAATTATCTAGTTTCCTTTCTAGATCAGAATGTTCAATAATTTGATTATCTCCTTTAGATTCCAAATCAATGCTGACATCTTGAAAAGTTCATCTTTGGATTGCAGGAAACTCTCAATCTATTTATTATTTCCAAATACCTGCCAATATCTTATGTTATCACGTAAATCTAGTTGGTGTTTTACCTCCCTTGCATATCCTTGATTAGGTTAAGGAATTTTGCAAGAGTGAGCTAAAAAAGCTAGATTGTTTGGAATGATGTTTTCTTTTCTAGGAATTGTAGAAAGGTCATATTCAAGGAAACTTTCTAGGAAGTCCAACACAACATTTCTGTATGATCTCATCCTAAGATGTTTAGCCGAATATTCTCCTTTAATTTGTTTAATAAATAATTCAGCATCCCCTTGAATATAAATTATTTTAGCACCTAAATTTTTTAACATGAGGGCTTCATACTCTATTATGTTACTAGTGCATTGAAAATTAAGAATGTATGAGTGACCCTCAACATGATTATTTCCCATGTTAACCACCCATATTCCTATTCCAACACCATCCTTGCTATAAGAACAATCAAAACTCATTTTCGAAAGAGGTTCAGGAGGATTTTTCAGTTCTCTTATTTGTGTTTGGACCGGGTTTGTTTTAGAGAGCTCATTCTCAACATTGATTACTTGATTGTTGATATCCCCATCCTTATAAAGAATAAATGAATCTAAATCTAAATGAAAAGAATAAAGTGGATAATTTTGGGGTCTGTCTTGAGTACTAACCATAAATTTCATTAAGGTTTCCCTATACAATCTCCTTTTCTACCCAAGAATTGGTATGGTAGAAAAGGTCATGTCCATTTGTAGGGTTCCTTGTAATTTTTCTCCCCATGAGTGTGACAATAGCATGCCATACTTAGGGGGAATGTATGCAACCACTATGTCCATCACTAGACTTTTAGCAGGGATTTGGGCTAAAGTAACACATAAGTCTTTGATAAGACCTAGGAATCTAACTTTTTTGGAATCAAAGGAGTACAATCGTTTGTAGGGTATAGTAATGTCAAGTTATAATTTCTCCATCACATCTTTAGGAATTAAATTGTGGGATGCACCTGAATATGACATAGCATTATGGAGACTCTTGTCATGAATATTCAGGCTAACATAGAATGGAGGAACTCCTCCATCTTATGGTTTTGGTTCAACTTCCGACCCAAATAAGAGTTCAAGTTGGTCATCATTCAGATTTATAGAGTTAGTGTTTTCCCCAATGTTTAAGGCTTTCATTACTTGCGGTTTGTACATGTTTTTGTTCATTAACTCTGTGAGAGGAATAGTTTTGAATTTTTCCAGTTCATTGTCAATATTTAAAGATGTTTGGTTGTTACTCAATTAGGAAGTTCAGCTTGCTCTGTAATTTGCTTTTTCATAGGCTCTTTTTCTTGACTAGTGTTTGGGACATCTGTTTGAGTAGTTTTAGAAACACTGTCAACAACCTTTTTGACAGGGATTTCTACCTTTTTCTTACCAGAACTATCCACAATTTTCTTAGGAAGACTATCTGTGGTTTTCCTCAATGTTGCTAAAATTGTGATATTATCGCAATTTTACCGTTTAATCGCGAATTTTATAGCAAAAAGAGAAAATCACAGTTAGTACTCAGATTTTTTTTTATAGCTGATTTTTTCGAAAAAATGCAAATTTTCGGTAAAAACTACGGGGGGCTTGGGAAGCGCGATTTTGAAAGGAAAAAAACGATTTTGTTTTATTTCATTTGGATAGTAGAGTGTGCGGAGGGTTGCGGAGACTTGGAGTGTTGGAGAGGCTTTGAGATTTTTCCATTGTGGAGCTAAATCAATTGCATGGAGGAGAAAATCAAAGAGTGTGCTAAGGAGGAGACCGATCATCTCCATAAAAATAGTATGGGCACCAATGTTTTTTGTTTTCATTGTTTTGAAACTTTCATTTTTTTTTTCAATGTTTTTTGTTGGGTTTGGAATGGGGTTTCTGAAATTTGTCCAATGTAATATTTTTTTTTTTTGGTTGGGTTTGAAATGGGGTTTTTGAGATTTGCCCAATGTATTGTTTTTCTAGTTTTTTTGGTTGGGTTTTGAATGGGGTGTCTTAATTGTATGTAATTTACTAATTTTTAATTAGTTTTTGTACAATATAAATAGTAAAATACTAAATCGTAAGTTTGTAACTTGTAAATACTAAATTGTAATCCTTATTTTCCCATAGGTTCTAAAATACCATTCAAGTTTTCAACTTCAAAGTTAAAAATCAAACATGCCAAGGAAATTGGACCCTTTCTGGGAATTTGGTGAACCTAATGCTCCAAATGATAGACTAAACTTGACTTGCAAGTTGTCTAGGCACCATATGTCCGGGGGGTGTACAGATTGAAGTATCACCTTGCAAAAATCCCTGGATCTAATGTAGGGCCTTGAAAAAATACAAATCCTGAACTCATCCAAAGATCCTTGAAAGCATTGGAAACTTTAGACCACAATAGAGAGGCCAAAGAATAAGTGAAGAGGAAACTAAAAAAGTCATTTGAACAAGCAAGTGCTAGTGCCACTAGTTCTACTGCAGCATCAACCAATCCGGTAGCTACCTCATCATCTTTTGTTCCTCGAATCACACTTGGTTCACAACCATCTACCAGTTCAATGCTAAAAAGAACTAAGAAAGAACAAGCTAACGAGTTGCTAGCAAAATTTCTCCTTTGGAGTGATATTCCTTTCAGCATTGTAAGGAATAATCCATTTTTCCAATCTGCTATTGATGCTATTGCAACTGTTGGCCTAGGGTACAAAATCCCTTCTTATCATGATTTCAGAGGCCAAATTCTTCAAAATGAAAAGCTTGACTTCACCAAAAGATTGGAGGATTTTAGGGCATCACTGGCACAAACAGGATGCACTGTTATGTCAGATGGTTGGACTGACCAAAAGGGGAGAACCCTTATAAACTTCTTGGTTAGTTGTACCAAGGGAACTATGTTTATCAAATCTGTTGATGCATCTTCACAAATCAAAGATGCAAGAAATTTATGTGATTTGCTAGATGTTTTTATTTTGGAGGTGGGTACAGAAAATGTTGTCCAAGTCATAATGGACAATGCTGCAAATTATGTTGTTGCTGGAAGGATGCTTATGGACAGACATCCTACTTTACTTTTGACACCTTATGTTGCACATTGTGTTTATTTGATGTTGGAGGATATAGGGAAAATTTCCTTTGTCAAATATATTGTTGAGTCATCCAAAAGCATTACAAAATTTATATATAACCATACATTTGTGCTTAGCTTGATGAGAAGATTCACCAACAACAAAGAGTTAGTGCACCCTGCCATTACACAGTTTTCCACAAGTTTCATATCTCTTCAATCCCTCTTGAATTCTATGTGGGATGTGAAGAGAATGTTTCTTTCAGAGGAGTGGCGTGCTTTGCCAATGAGCCACAAACCAAAGGTAGAGGCCGCATGTAGACTAGTTTCATACCAGGAAGACTTTTGGGTGGGAGTGCAGGAGGTGTGTGTCGTTACTGAACCTTTGGTAAAGGTTCTTCGGTTAGTTGATGGTGAGAAGCCCACAATGGGCTATTTGTATGAGGCCATGGACAGGGCCAAAGAAGCCATTCGGGCCTACTATGATGATAAGGGAGATGATGGGTTTCAGAGACAACTCCTCCTATGGGGAGTGATTGATGAGCGATGAAACAACACACTCCATCGTCCCATTCATGCTGCTCGGATTTTCCTAAACCCCGCATTTTCTTATGCATGTGGGTTTGTATTTGATGCTGAGATCATGGATGGATTCTTATCCTATGTCCAGAAGATGGTGTGATCTCCAGCAGAACGTATAGAGATCTCTAAAGAAATTGAGACATATAGGATGGCAGGTGGCACATTTGGCTTTGACATGGTTGTGACTGATAGGATGATTAAAATGCCAGGTATTTTTTAGTTTGTAACTTTGTTTCAAATTTCATTGTCTCTTCAAATTCCATTTTTTTTCTTATGTTTATTTCAAATTTTATTTGTAGTTTTGTTGTAGATGCACGGTGGAGAATGTATGGTGCCAGGGTAGCCCTTATGCAAAAGTTTGCCATTCGAATCCTCAGCCAAACATGTAACTCCTCAGGATGTGAGCGCAACTGGAGTGCATTTAAAAAAATACACAAGAAGAAGTGCAACAGGTTAACACTTAAACATTTAAAATATTTCAAATTTCCAAATAATTTTTTGAATTCATTAAACAATATATTTTTTTATAATTATTAATTATTATTTCATGATCTTTGTACAGGTTGGAGTCCCAGTGACTTAATGACATGGTCTACGTCTACTATAATATTCAATTGTAGTTGAGGCAACTTGAGAGGACACCTAATATGGAGGCCATCTCATTGGATGGGATTGACACCATTGTTGCGTGGAGGGTTGAGGCCGAGAGGCCTCTCATGGAGTCTGCTGATGATTTGTTAGTGCAGGATGTAGTGGAGGGGGAGGAGGAGGAGGAGGAGGAGGAGGAGTTGGAGCAACAGGAGGAGGAGGTAACACCACCTGCCCAGGCTACCCCTGCCACCAGTAGAGGACGTGGTCTACCTCTTATAGCTCCTACTTCTAGTTCTTCAGCTCCTAGAGCACAACAGATTCCACTAGCAGCTCCACCATCACCAGCATCTACATCTAGAGGGAAAGGGAAAGCTGTGGCATTTTATCGCAAGAGGAGTAGAGGAAATCAATAGTATTAGACTTTAGTTATTTTGTTCATTTTATTTTATATGACATTACGACTCATGAGATACATTATTATATTTTTTGTTGATATTTTGAGGCTGAGTTAGGACTTAGGAGTCAGGACTTAGTGTTCAAGACATGATTCATTGTTATGTGTGATTTTAGCACTAGAAATGATATTAAACATCTTATATATTAGTTCTTTTATCATATTTATGTGTCAATGTATTTATTTTATGTTGTAGATGGTTTAGATATTAAAAAAATTGAAAAAAAATGAAAAAAATGAATATTTTTGTACCAAACAATTTTTTCGCGATTTTTTCAAAATTTTTCCGGATTATTACAATTTTTTCCTCGCGCCGATATTATCTCGATAATGATTAGTGCAACATTGGTTTTCCTAAGTTCATTTTCAGATGACTTCTTAGTAGGTTGTTCTGAGATTTTGGAATTGAGAGTGTCGGGATTCTTTTTGCTTCTAAGGTTGTACTTGTTATCACTCCGAGAAACTCTCCTAGGTTGCAGCTCGGAGATGCCTGGTAACATATAATCTTCAATATTTTCTCAGAACTATTGGAATGGATTATGGTTTGGATCAAGCCAGATAACCATTTCAACTCTGTTTTTTAGTCAAGACATTCATGAACACCCTCAGCTTTACAAGGCTTTAGACAACTAATGCTCAATAGTTTGTAGATTCAAAGGATAGATGGAGAATACTGACTGTACCAACAGATGCATATATATATATACACATATGAATTGCCAGCTACAGGAAGTGAAAGAATCTTGAAAATCTAATTTATCAAAGTAGAGATAAGATGACAGTTATCTGGTCTCAGACGCAAAAGAAACATGAACAACCTGTTCAAGTGCAAGCTTAGAATAGAAGAGAAAATGGACATTGAACATATAACAACCAAATGCAACTTATATTGCTAGAATGAAGATGAGAAGCTTGAAGGAATAGAGTAGAAACAATCTCCAGAAGTTGAACCCTTGTTACATTTAGTTTTCAGCCTTTTATAGGCCTTTTACAATGCTCCTGAGCTCTCAAATGCTCAGAGTCTTAATCTATCTTCCCTATCTTGTTAATTGTTTTGATGCCCTGACTAGGCAAGCATGGACTCAAAGATTTCCTCTTCTGACAGCAGAGTAACAGCATTATGATATTTTGGCTACGTTGGCAGGGAGCTCTCTCCTACTAGAGATGCCCCATAATCGGTTTTGTTGTTTTTAGCTGAGCATTTTTTGCTCCATGATTATTTGTTTCGGGTTGTTTCGGGTTTGTGATGAGCTACCCGTACTGTGGCCCTTGATATTCCCTTTTCGGTCTCTATTTCCCGGCAATATGTCTCCTGGACCTTGTTTTGTGGTGGAATGGGTCTTCGGGCCTCTGTTTTCCCTTTAAATATTTAGAATGACTATTTTTCTATTAAACACAGAAAAAACTGTAACTGTGAGAAATCCAGCCAAGCTCTCATCATTTCAGACTTCAAAAGTAATTAAAAATGGCATATTTATCTATTGGGTCTGCCCTTAGGGTCACTGTCACAAGTTGCACATGGCTTGTCCCTCTATTCCCTTTGTATTTTGAAATACTTAAAAAAAAAACACGGGAAATACATTAAAAAATGGCTCCCTTTAGACTTCAAATATTATATATTTCATTCCCAAACCATTTCGGGTTTGGGACTTATAGCATCGGCACTACCCAAGGTTCCCTTTGTGTTTTGTTATATAATGAAAATACACGAAAATACATTAAAACCGACCTTCCCGCGAACTTGAAAAATTATGAAATATTACTTATAATATCGTCAGGTCCGGTCATCAGGTCGCACTGAGCCCATGGTTAGCGCTCCTTAAGAATCTATGATAGTGATCCTGCAACGTGATGTGGGCCATCGATCTACGCACTTGATCGACGGTCCACGTTGCATCATCGATCGCTCTCGCAAGCCCCATACTGTCTGCGCAAATCCCCGCCGATTGCCTCTGTTGATTGCAACTATCAATCCGATCATCGGAGATCGCTGATCGGGGGTGTCTTGCACCCATCCTTAGGTCATCCTCTCTACTTGCCGATTTGCGATTTGCCACTTAGATCTAGGTCATTGATTGGCCAGATCTAACGGTTGCCATGTATTGCTGAGTTTAAGCCTCTGATACTTGGTTTTTCATAACACTGGCTCCTTCTGGGGATGAAAGCCTCCCTGTGAGGTTTCAAGAACTACATAACAACGCCTTTCCTCTAAAATCAATATCAAATATTCCTCCTAGTGTTCCATTGGGCATGGAGTCTATTTTTCAATGAAAATAAAAACTAGAAAAAACATAACTACAATACCAAAGCTTCAAAGCCTTAAACGAAATAAAGTTTCAAAAATTTTCCATTGACTGGGCCATCAAAGACTTGTAAAAACCTATTAATTTGATCATCCTCTTCAAAAACTTTGTAGCATTTGACTTTGTTAGGCAAATATGGTCTATATTTCACCTCATCTTTGTATGATTTTAGCCTTGGATGCTTTTCTTGGAAGGTTTTGTTGACCTGAAAAGATAATATGAAAGATGAATCAATGCATTCCTCTGTGGGGGACACAAAGATTACACCTGCTCCTGCAACTTCTTTAGAGCAAGCTCCATCAAAGAACATGTCCCAAATTTGTGGGCTTGCTTCCTCTGTGATCTGAAAAACTGGTTTTTTAAGCTATGTGGAGGCCAACTAAGATTCTTCAATCTGAAGAAAACAAGCTCCAAAATTAGTGTCTACAGCATGGATGGGATGATTAGTGGGATTCCTTTCATCATTGATGTTATAAGCCAATTGAGCCTCTCTGTACAATCTCCTATTTTCACCTCCAAAAACTGGGGCAATAGCATAGGACAAATCATTTTGCAATGTTTCCACCTAATTTCTTGATCCAACCTCTAGAAAGAAACATGCCAAACTTGGGGGGTACATCTACTACCACAATATCCATCATCATGCTCTTCATGGACCGCTGAGGCAAAATGATGGCTAGGTCATTGATTAATCGCAGACATTTCACCTTTCTATAGTCAAAAGAAAACAAGTCATGATATGGCTTGCTAACGTCCAGACCCAATTTATCCATGACAACCTTGGGCATTAGATTATGGCTGGTTTGAGTGTCCAAAAGGCAATTGTGAAGGATTTTATCATGAATGGTCAAAGAGACATAGAATGATGGAGAGCTGTATTAACAATTTTCAATCATTGGGCTGAGAATAATAGCTTGCTTACCATCTTGTAGATTTACGTAGTCAGTGGAGGCTTGGATGGACATAGGCTCAAGGCCCTCGAGGATGGATCTTTTGAATGACTCATTCTTCACTAGTTCAATCAAAGGCATAGGTATTCTTATCTTCTGAATTTCTAATTTAAAACTAAAAGAAGAAGGGGACTTGTCAAGGCCTCTTACATCTATTGCTGGAGCTTTAAGGATGATATGATCAACTGTTGGTTGCTTTTGCTTATTATCTGGCTGTTTTGCAGGGATAGTAGCTCTTTGAAGAGGAATTTCCTTGGCATTATTCATCTTTGACCTCAAATTATATTTGTGTTGATCTTCATTTTGTAGAACAGCTTCACTGTCCCACTCTTGGCTGATCTGGTCATTGAATAATGACTTTTCATAGGCAGTTATGGTCAAAAAAGGGGCACTACCTTTATCTTCCATACAATGGATCTCATCATATTCTTCAAACTTCTCTTCTTCCATGACTACATTCTAGAAAGGGGTATTCACCCTTTGGTCTTCATTGGCATCTTTGCTTCTTTGCAAAATCTGCAACTACTCATTTGCTCTTCTATATGGATTTGGATTTGGAGGAGCAAAGGTGTTAGGAACTCTTCCTTTCCCATAGTGCTACTCAACCTTTAATTTGGAAATATCAGAGGCTAATGACTTAATCATTTTGGTCATTTTATCTATTTTGGGATCTGAAGATGATGAAGACTCACCCCTTTGTCTTCTTCTATCGATATTTCCCTTGAGCTTCTCAGCAGCCATGATGTTTGATTCTACTTCCAAGGCTGCATCTTGCATATTAGCCAAAGTAGCACATCACCTCTCCCTCAACAATAGGCAGAAGTCAAAATCAAAAGCACTGGCATAGATGAGTTTAGAAGAGGTAGTGGTGGGTTTTACTTCAGCTAGTATCTTGTTGTACATGTGGTTAAACTTCTTATTAAAATCAGACAACAATTCACCATTTTCCCTCTTTAAGTTCCCAAACTCAGTGTGGTAGTACAGGAGATCCTTCTTATCCCCCCAATTCTTTAGGAATGCATCATCTAAAGCCTCAATGTTTGCTATAGATCTTAGGGTTAGCTCTCTGAACCATATTCTAGCCTCTCCATCTAGGCTTTGGACAAAGAATCTCATCCAGACATCATCTTCACTAATGTCTAGGTTATTAGCATAGATATAGAATGACTCAAGATGTTCTTCAGTTGTAACACCTTTAGTCCCAGTGAACTTAGGCGTATATTTCTCATATTATCCAGTAAGCATGGAATTCAAAGGAGTGGGCAGTATTAGAGGTCCATACTTAGCAGCTATGATTCTTTCCATTTTGGTGGGTGCTTGTGGACCTGCCATAGTTGTGGTGGCTATAAGAGTACTAGAATTTTGAATGATAGAGGGCTGAGGAGTGACTGACAAGACTAAAGGAGTATGATGGATAGAAGGTGAGGTTTCCTTTGGGCTTACGACAAATGGAGAACCTAAAGAATAAGGGGCTTTATGAATCTCTGAGAGTTTTTCTTCGTTGCTAGTATTAGATGCTATACTCTCAACATGTATTTGGTCTATTGCAAGATTTTCTTGAAGAGATATAGAATATTGTTTAGGTTTACTTGAACCTGATGCTCCTTTCTGTAATGCCTTTCTTTCTTTGATTATTTTTTCAAGGATAGGTACTGGATCACATTGTGGCTTCTAAGTATTTCTCCGAGTATGCCTCACAAGCTGAGCCAAAACTATGAAGTGGAGTCACCAAGGGGTTTGGCCTCCAGTAGAGTCGCTAGATAGATGATTACAAACAAAAAAGTGCCCAGAATTTGTCTATCATCAAAGTTGGATCTGTGTCATTTCCCAGGGAAGCTAAGCTTCTGTTTCCTCTCCCCAACAATGGCGCCAATTACGTTATCACTCCAGGAACCTCTCCTAGGTTGTAGCTCGGAGATGCTTGGTAACATATAATATTCAATATTGTTCTCGGAACTATTGGAATGGACGATGGTTTGGATCAAGCCAGATAACCATTTCAACTCTGTTTTTCACTCAAGACATGCATGAACACCCTCAGCTTTACAAGGCTTTAGACCACTAATTCTCAACAGTTTGTAGATTCAATGGATAGATGGAGAATACCGACTGTACCAGCAAACGCATATATATAAACACATATGAATGGCCAGCTATAGGAAGTAAAAGAAGTTTGCAAATATAATTTATCAAAGCAGAGATAACATGACAGTTATCTAGTCTTAGACACAAAAGAAACATGCACAACCTGTTCAAGTGCAAGCTTAGAACAGAAGATAAAATGGACATTGAACATATAATAGCAAAAGAAGCTTATATTGCTAGAATGAAGATGAGAAGCTTGAAGGAACAGAGTAGCAACAATCTCCAGAAGTTGAACCCTTGTTACATTTAGTTTTTAGCCTTTTATAGGCCTTTTACAATGCTCCTGAGCTCTCAAAGGCTCGGAGTCTTAACCTATCCTCCCCGTCTTGTTATTTGTTTTTATGCCCTGACTAGGCAACCATGGGCTCGGAGGTTTCCTCTTCTGACAGTAGAGTAATAGAATTATGATATTTTGGCTACACTGGCAGGGAGCTCTCTCATGCCAGAGATGCCCCACAATTAGTTCTATTGTTTTTGGCTGAGCGTTGTCTACTCCATGATTGTTTGTTTCGGGTTGTATCGCGTTGGGTTGCGTTGCGATGCTCCATGACTGCTTGTCGGTTTGGGATGAGCTGCGCGTCCTATGGCCATTTTTATTTCCTTTCTAGTCTCTGTTTCCCAGCAATCTGTCTCCCGAACTCTATTTTGTGATGGAATGGATCTTCAGGCCTCTGTTTTCCCTTCAAATATTTAGAATGACAGTTTTTTTGTTACACACAGAAAACACTGCAACTGTGAGAAATCTCACCAAGCTCTCATCATTTCGGACTTCAAAAGTCCTTAAACATGGCATATTTATCTATCGGGTTTGCCCTTGGGGTTGCTGTCGGAAGTCGCACACGACATGTCCCTGTGTTCCCTTTGTATTTTGAAATACTTAAAACAAACATGGGAAATACATTAAAAGTGGCTCCCTTCGGACTTCAAGTATTATATATTTCATTCCCGAACCATTTCAGGTCCAGGACTTGTTGCATCAGCGCTACTCAAGGCTCCCTTTTTATTTTTTTATAAAACAAAAATATACGAAAATACATTAAAAATAGCCTTCCCGCAGACTTGAAAAATTATGAAATATTACTTATAATATCATCGGGTCTGGTCATCGGGTCGCACCAGGCCCATGGTTAGTGCTCCTTAATAATCTCTGATAGCAATCCTGTGATGCAATGTGGGCCATCGATCTGCACGCTTGATCGACGGTCCACATTGCATCGCTGATCGCTATCGCAAGCCCCATATTGTCTGCATCAATACCTGCCGATAACGACCACCGATTCGATTACCAGAGATCATTGATTGGGGGTATCTTGCGCCCATCCTTAAGTCATCCTCTTTGCTTGCTGATTTGTGATTTTCCGCTTAGATCTGGGCCGTTGATCAGCCAGATCTAACGACTGTTGTGCATTACTCAATCTAAGCCTCCAATAGTTGGTTTTTCATGGTTTTTTGAGTGTTTTAGCCTCCCGATAGTGTTTTTCCTCCCTCTTAAGGGCTTTCCTCCTCTGCTAGTTTTGATCTTTGACTGATCCTTAAGTAACTTTCGAACACTTCAAGAGAATATTTGGATCCATTGTCATGATTTTGCTGGCTTATGGAGACTTAAAGTGCATTATTGGATTCATTTATGGACCATTTGCCAACAAGGCTAACAATACTTCCTATGGACTTCCATTATGGCATTTTCAAACCCTTCTCTGTATTCTTCTAACTCTTCAGAATCCAATTCAGTCTAGGCTATGAGAAAATTTCTTGGTCCTCTTGAGTGAGGAAAATTATTTCATCATCATTTATCCCCAACGAATTTATTTGATTATCATCCAAATCTTCCACAATATTCCCCTCATCATTTGTGTAATTTTCTTGAAAAGGAGGCCGAACCTACTAGTCTAGACCTATTTGTTCTATTTGTTTAATTTGGGGAACATTCCTTCTAAAGTTTTGGTTTCTAGTTTGAGGGGAATTTTGGTTTTATCTTGCTTGAGTTTGGTCATTAATGTTCACTCTTTGCATCATTTTATTCACTACTCTCACTAAATTATCAATCTTATGATCAACAACAGAAGTATAAGGTTCATCTTTTATCGTAACCTTGCGTTCATACTTCAGTTGTCATTTTCAGCCAAGGTGTTAGTGTTGGCTTAAGGGGGCCTAACCCAGGTTTAGCGTTAATTACCCAGAAAGATCCCTACACTACTGGCCCTTTCGGCATCAGCCTACAGAGTGCAAACCGAAGTCTCACCCGAAGCAGTATGGGGGGATGCTGGAACCAAGTTTTTGCACCCTTGACGTGGTTGTGATGTCATTTTATCTCTTCTATCCTTGCCTCCACGTAGGTGATCTTGCCCTAGGGCTTGTAAGACAAACCCTCTGTTCCCTTCATGAAAGTACAGGATCAACCTTCGCACAGCTTTAACCTATGGCTTAGGTACTTTCCGTGCAGATTCCTCTATTATCCTAAGTGATTCGCTTATCTTGTCAAATACCTAATGTTATCACCACGTAAATAGATGTTCTTACTTGCGTTCACTTAACCAACACATTTACATACATTTGTGCATCATATAAGCATATAAGTGAAATTCATACCCAACATATCTAGACACATAAACAGGAAATAAAGACGCATAAATTGTAGAACACTTATCTTTATTGATAACTCTCGATGGTTACAGACTCGACCCGCCCTACGCACTCAGCTGTAGGGGTCTGCGCACTCAGCTGTGGACTTCTACTCTAGGCCTCTGCGCACTCATCTGTGGACTTCTACCCTAGGCCTCTGCACACTCAGCTGTAGAGCCTCTACCTACGCTATGACCCAACTTAGAATTCTACCTCAGAGATATCTCTCATACATCATATCTTCGTGTGTCTATCCTCTATTCCCTTTTTTCAAACTACTCAGAGCTTAGCTCTATTTATACAATCCCATGGTCTGTGGACAATGGGTAGATCTTTTACAGCCGACATGACATTTCCAAAATAAGGGCATACAACCCTATGACTCTTTAAGACCTACACGCTCTGCAACCACAAAATGTGCAGTCTTTACACTTGGATTACAAAATTTGACCAAAATATCGGCTTTTAGCCCCAAAACTACCCTTGGGGGATCCCACACCCAACAAGCCCCCAACACAAACATCATGACTTACCCTCGAGTCACTATTCAGGCACATACATCTTAGCACAAAGACCTCCCAGCTCCGTTTGGATGACCACAACCTCAGCAACGCACTAAGCGGCTGCCTACTGGACTTCCTCCACTCTCTTCTCAGTGACTGCCACTGAAATAACACCTTGAACATTTTGCTGAGTTTCCTACAGTGTCATGAGCTTTCCTTCAATGGAAGCTATGATTGTATATGCCTCGTCTATCCATGGCTGTAGGCGTGCTTTTAGGACCACTTTATTGTGCCGAGCAGAATCCACTTGTTCCTTAAGCGCCTTTGCCTCCTGCATCTGTGCTAGCCTCTGTGTAAGGGCGACTGTCTGCGCAATCCCTTTGACCTCATCATATCTTTGTTGTAGCTCATGTGCCTCTGTCTCCAGGTGGTCTACATTCGCATCCCTCTGTAGGGTGGTCAGGACCTTGAATGACTGGTCAAAACGTCACGTGAAGTCTGCTACTGCATTGTCTACTGCCACTATTTTTGTTGTAACAATGGTGACACGTTGTTCCCTGACTTCCGGTAGAGTTGAAGGATGAGCCCTAAACTGGAATTCTGCAATCTGCACGTTCAGCTCCAGCTGAATCCTATCCATTTCTGTACAAGCATCACGCATCCTTGTGGCCAACTTCCAGATGCACGCCTCAACCGATTATTCTACCTAAATGTCCAACTCCGAGACCATTCGGCAGGCTTCATCCACTATCTGCATGATTTTCTTATTTTGTTCCACTGCCTCATTGCACTGCAGGACCAACTACTCTATATTGATGCACTTCTCACTCATCACCTACAAAGCGTGACTCTCTCAGGCACTAAGTTCCATGGTGACTCCATCCTACAAGAGGTGGATCATCTCCTGAGGGGGTGTGGCCATATTCAGTCCCACCCCTTTCATGCTATTGAATGTGGGCTTGTTGGCCTCATTTTCTGTAGTAAGTGCCCCATCTGGTAGTAATATCGCATTGGTCACCCTTGTGCACAACATCTCTACGACAGATGAAGTGTTGATCACAAGGCTAGTGGACACTATGCCAGCCCATGGAGAGTGACCCTGCAACTCCTGCAGCTTTGTCTAGAAGCCCCTAATACCAATTGATGCTACTCTTCAAATTGTTGGAGGGCCTCCACTGTGAAATCCCTCACTGTTTCTCAAATATTGTGTAAATCCCCCTCAGTGAGGGTGATTGGGTCCAAGGATATCTTTGAAGCCTTGGTTTTCTTTCATGACGCTTCCTTCTCTTGCGGTTGTTGATGCTTGTGATTAGTGGATGTTGTCTATGGGTTCACGCGACCTTGTTTTGTCAGCTCCTCTATTTTTGCCTCAGCCCTGGGAAAAGGTGATTTCTGTCCTTCGCGCTCTTCTCCTCCCGTCTCCTGCTGTTCTGCCAATTTCGGGGAGCGCTACCTGGGTCTTAGCCTCTGCTTCCTCTTTTCTGTGCTTCTCAGCCAGGTGCGCATTCTTAACTTTGTTTCTCCCTTCTTATGCTACGTGGCAAACTTGTGCATTTCCACTGTGGAGCGTGTTGCAGCGTGCCACTTCAGCGGCGAACACTTGAGGACTGCAAAGATAACATCATCTGTTGCTAGATAAGGTATGCTATGCCATGTCTTCATGGGGTCCTTCCGCACCCTGATAAAGACATGGTTAAAATCCTCTTTGAACTCTGCAATGCTCTGCAAACTAGTGTATACTGTGGGTGACAACCACAACTTGTGATTGATCCCCATACGGATATTCATCTCCATCAAGATCCAAAAGGTCTTTCTTTCTTTTATGCTTTGTGCATCCTTGGTCGCCCACATCGAAGCATACTTCGTTGCCTCCAGAAGGTCCAGTGTGACTGAAGGGAATTTGCTGTCTTTTTGTAGCTCCCATGCCATCAATATGATCAACAGCAAGAGCCACCCATAGTGGAATGTCTTTCCTACTCCTGTGCCTCACGACAATGCGCAAGGAACTCGCCACATAGATAATTCACCCAGTTGAACTAGACTCCTTTAACACATTGAGCTGCTAGTACAATCATAGACGCGGGCATCTCATCCTTGTGACACTTCAGCATCACCTTCCCTACTAATATTTGCATTGCTACCTTGACTATAGGGTTGTTAATTCTAGATATCACATATCCCTGCTTCTTATTCTCTAACTTGAATTTCTTATTCATAGCTTCTACGAGGGACAAATTGCCACCTTTTTCTTCTGATATATTGGCTGGATCCTCCCCTAGGAAAGGTAGTTGTGTGATCCAATGGATCAAATGGTTTGTGATGGGAATGGGCTCCTCCAACCACAAAAACCCATCATGCACCAAGCAAAGCACCTGCCTGATGACGAAGACGGTCACTAGGGTACGGTGGTAATGTAGTAGCTAGAGTAGGTTGAGCAGTTTGGCTTTCTCTACACCCTTGAGCCATGTTCACGGCTCTAATTTGATCATTCCAGTATTCATGTCAATCCGTCTATGCATTAGTTGTTTAGTCGCTAAATGTAGGAATTTATCGTCATATGTGAGGTCCTAATCTTCATACTTTAGTACAGGAACCTGCCCTAAGTGTGGCCCCTCAAAAACAATGTCATCCAGGAGAAACGGAGTTTGCAGAGAGCTCTTGCTCTCGTCTATGTCCTTTGGCACCTTGGCTTTGCCCTTGCATGAAGGAACATATTTTGGTAACCTGGTAATAGGGTCTACACCCTGGGTTTCAACTTCCATTTCCAAATCCTCCTCATCCACCAGGATTTCTTCAGATTCTTCTTCGTCGGCCTCCAGATTAATGGCCTTCCCATTTTCCTACAAAGTGAGCTTGGTCCTCTGTGGGTTTCTTTGTGAGATGCGAATGAGTAGCATAGTTTTCTTATCCTTCTTTGGTCTCGGTGTCTTGGGTGATTTAGGGACTTCAACTACCACTTCAACACTCTCTTGGGCAACTTTTACTACCTCAATTTCCTACGTGGCTTCCTCGGGTTTCAAAATCATTCTATTCAGGAGATCCTGCATTTCCTTTGGCAATCTCTCAAATGCTGAAATTATTCTCAAAGCCTCAAAATTCACACGGTCCATACACACCTGATAGTGCAACAACTGACTTTTCAAAATGCCAAGTGTTTTTCACTGGACAACCATCTCTGATTTATAGGGCCTTTTGAATTTAATCCAACCATTCCCCCCACATTCGGCCCATTAATGCTAGATTGGCAGCCTATTTTCAAGAATCTAATCCATAAATTCCTCCTTAAATGCCTACTGCTCGCTCCATTTGGCCACAATCTGACCATCAAATCATGAACAGTGACATTAATGGTCACTTTCCAGTAAACCTGTGTGCTATTTCCATGAGTAGCGCAGCTGCCTTCGCGTTGTCGCGAACCTGTGATACTTCCCTACTTTGCGTAGTCTTGAAATCGTGCAGCTTCCCAACCCGAGTAGTGTAGTTAACAGTCTTGTTCCTCCCTTCAGCTACCTGGAGTGCTAAGACTGTGCTACATTCATTTAGTCACATGGCCGGACCACTGCGTATGGCTTCAAGCAACTACCATTCACCTTTCCTAGGAAGGGTTCTCCATTTAACTTGACCAGCTGTATCGCTCCTCCGTTGGTTATCTCCTTAATAACATAAGGCCCTAACCAATGCATCCTGAATTTTCCAGGGAATTTATCAAACTTACTATCATACAACAAAACGAGACCATTTACCTTAAAGTGTGCAACTTGATGTGTCAATCATGTCATGCCTTTTAACGCTACTTTTGGGCCTATTGGTGAAACCCAGCCAAAAATATTTCTTCTTCAAACTCATCCAGCTGTGCGAGCCTCTCTTCTAGGGCTCTGTGATCCTTCATACCTATGAGCACTACTATGCGCAGACTAGGCATGATGTATTCCATAGGAATTACGGCTTCCACACCATAGACTAGCCTAAAAGGAGTTTGTCTTCAAATTTTTGCATGTTGTTCGATAAGCCCATAATACTACAGGTATGTGTAGGTCCCAATCACTTCACTGAGCATTGCAAACCTTGGTCAATGCATTTTCAAGCACTTTGTTGAACACCTCCACTATCTGATTAGCCTATGAGTGATAAGGTGTGTTGTACTTGAAATTCCTCCATTAGTGTGCTGATCTTCTCATTTAGGAAGTGTGTACCACGATCACTCATCAAGATCCTTGGACATCCAAAACGCGTCAGTACATGCTCAAATAATAACTTTGTAGCCGTTACGCCCATACAATCCTTCATTGGCTGCCCTTCTGCCCAATGAGTCAAATACTCTGTGGTAGTGATAATGTACCTCGCCCCTGTCTTCCCTTGTGGCTGAATGGGTCCCACAAAATCTACTGCCCACTTCTCGAAAGGTTTCAATGCCATTTGTGGATTCAAAGGCATTTCATCCCTCCAAGATGGCATGCCTCTTCTTTGACATAAATCACACACCTTCCAATATGATTTTGAATCCCAATGAAGGGTTGTTGACCACAACTCGGCACGTATAATCTTCTACGCAGTTGGTCTCCCTACATAATGTCCTCCTGTGGTGCCCCCATGAGCGTCCATGAGGATGCTACTTCGTTCAGACTAAGGTACATACCATCACAATATCTCATCAGTCCCCATCTTGTATAGATGCCCAACAATGATAGAGAAATCTGACGTGTGCACCACTAATTCCTTCTTTTGCTAGACAGAGTATCCTTTCGGTGTAGTTCCTGTTGTTAGGAAGTGTATTATATCCTCGAAATGAGCATCCGTGACACTGAATACAAATAGCTATGCGTCAGGCAATCCTTCTTCCAGATTAGTAGGTTCCTCCACTGTTTCAATGCATGACAGATGGTCTGGTCCCATGTTCAATCATCCAGGGTTCACAACAACTTCAAAATCGTACTCTTCGAACAATAAGAGCCATTTGCATATTTGCCCCCACAACACAGGCTTATTGACCAGGTACTTCAGTGCAGAGTGATCCATATACATCTTAAAGTGGTCATCTAGCAAGTAGTGTCGGTACTTCTAGAGCACATACACCATAGCTAGCCCCTCGCGTTCAGTGGTAGAATAGTTCTTCTCTTCTTTGGACAGTTTGTAGCTTGCAAACGTGATAGGGTGGTCCAAGCCTTCTCTGCCATCCTATGTTAGTACTACCCCGAGTGTTATACATGACGCATCAACATGTACACGAAACTCTTTCTTCCAGTTCAGGAAGACTAAAGCTGGCACGATAACCATCTTTTCTTTCAATATATCCAAGCTTTTCTTACGACATTACAATATATTGAAATAAACCATACTCAATCGTGAAGGTTGTCTTGCTCCCATCTTCCAGTGCGATTTTGATTTAGTGGTACCCAGATAACCCATCAGTGAAGGAATATGCTTCCTCGCCACCTACATTGTCCAACACTTCATCCGTGAACAAAGTTGGGAAAGGATCATGCACATAAGCATCATTCAATTTTCTAAAATCCACACATATCCTTATCTCATCCTTCTTCTTCTTCTCTTGCACCACCATTGGGCTTACCCAATCAGACTCTCCCATAGGCTCAATGATGTCTGCTGCTAGCATTTTGTCTAGATCTAAGCAGACCTTCTCCTTTTATTTTGGATTTAGGTGGTAAGGCCTCTGCTTAAGTTGCTTCGCGTTGGGTTTTAACGTGATCTTCATCACCCCTATATCTCTTATTATTCCTTTCAAATCTGTAAAATTGGTAGGGAATAAGTCATGATATTCACGAAGTAATTTAGCGACCTTATCCACCATTGTGTCATCCTAGTAGTCTCCAATCGTCGTGAATATGGGTTCTTCCATCATACCAATGTTCACTTGTTTTGCTTTCACTGGCACGGTTATGTCAGGGTTCTCAATCTGCGGTCCTTGAACCTCACAGTGGCCTTCTGTTTCTGGAATGTTAATCTTCCGCGGATCCTCGTCCTCCTCTTCAACAGTTACATTATAACATTCAAGTGCACAACTCAGCTAAGTAGCCCATTCAGTCTGAATCAGGTCTAAAGGATTCTATGGTATCCTAAAGATGGCTACTTTCATCTCTTGTAGTGCTTCATCAATACTGTCAAACCCATCCTCAAAACTAAATGTCATCATGAATCCTTCATGCAGGATATCCCATTCACCTATCCCATGGTGGAGCTATGTTTCTATATACCAATTCATTGGGATAACATCCAGGGTATGAATGTTGGCTTGTATGGGCCTCACCCAGGTTCAAAGGTGATTTAGACAAGTAAATCCTGATACAACTGGCCCTTTTGGTAATATTCCATGGAGCACAGACTGAGGTCTCACTTGAAGTAGTATGGGAGGGTGACATAACCAGGTTTCTGCACCCTGAGGATGTCTGATGAGCTTCTCGTGGTCCGCGGTTTGAACCTGCATGCACGTCACTACACGCATCTATTAGTCCCTCGCAACCTGTGATTTTGCCTCTATGTAGCCTTACTCAAGGTGTGATCCATAATATACCCAAGTTCCTTACTATTTAACCTATTATTACTTGATTCCTTAACGTATTTATGTAAGACTAGTGATAATTAACAGTATAAATGTAAAGAAGGCAATATACAAGCAGATGCACAGAAACTGGAATGAACTTCTCTTTATTATTCTTCGTTCAATATTATAGACTTGACAACACCCTGCGCACTCAGCTGCAGGGGTTCGCTCACTGAACTGCGGAATCTACTAGGCCTCTGCGCGCTCAGCTGTAGGGCCTCTTCCTACTACTACAACCCAATACACTTAGACTCTTACTCTATGCTCTATCTTCGCTACTCAGCTTCTTCGCTTCTTCCCTAGATTTACGACTTAGAGCCTCGCTCTATTTATACAATCCCATGGTCCACGGACCATTGGTAGGCCAACATGACATTACATTACTTTACAATACTTAGGGCAGACAACCCTATGACTCAACCTATACCTCGTGCCCCATGCCCGCAATTCGCAGAGTCTTACAATACATTTGACCAAAACTTGGGCTTTGAGCCCCAAAACATGCAGTTGGGGGATTCCATGCCCAACAAGCCCCCAACGCAATCATCGTGACTCATCCCTGAGTCACTCTATTGGTGTGGAAATCTTGGAGCAGAGCCCCTCCAACTGGTCCCGCACCTCTTGGAGGTCCGTGATGCACTGTTCTGCGGTTTGTTGGACCTGTTGCATGCACTCTTCTGATGCTTCTTTGTGAGGATCAAATCCCTACCTTAGCATGTAGAGCCCTTACATCTGTGCGAGATTGCCCTTGATATCTACCGTAATGGTGAAGGCCTCATCAATCCATGGCTGGATGCGTGCTTTGAGAAGTGCCTCTTTTGTCTTGCGGCATCCACCTGCTCTTTCAGTGCCCTTGCTTGCTGCATCTTTGCTAGTCATTGAGTGAGGATGATTGTCTGCACAGTTCCCCTTACACTATCATACTACTCCTGAAGCTCAGATGCCTCTGTTTCTAGGCTCTGTATGTTCGGGTCCTCCTGCAAGGATGTGAGGATGCCAAAGGCTTGGTCCAACATACCGATATAGTCCTGCATTGTCTGTCCAATTTCTTCCAATAATGTTTGAATAGTGCTAACGCGCTACTCTCTAACTTCCAGAGGAGTGGAAGGTTGTGCCTTCAGCCGTAGCTCAACAATTTGGAGATTCAGCTCCAGCTGCACTTGCGTGTTTCCTCGCACGCATTTTGAACTCCACTTGCCAAATAGTGGATCCACATTTCTATTGGTAGGTCTGTGGCGATGGACAACTCTGGGACTCGCTGGCACACTTCATTAACTGTTTACACTATCTGCTAGTTTTGTGACACTAGTTCGTCATGCTATAGGCTGAGCTATTCAATGTTTATCTTTTGCTCACTAATCACCTAAATCGCATAGCCCTCCCTGGCATGGAGCTCTTTTGTTATTCCATCCTGCAGTTAGTACAGTGTGTTGCACAGATGGGGCAGCCAAATTAAGGCCAAGTCCCTTGATCCTACCTACCACGGCTCTCTCAACCTCATTCTCTGTTGTTAGTGCTCCTTCCAGTAGCACTATGGTGTTGGCCATCTTTGCGTGTAGTAGCTGCTCCACTACTAATGTTCTTGCTGTGCCGTAGGTGGCTACGGTTCCTTCCTGTGGGGGTCACACCTGTAGTTCCTACAGCTGCTCCCTTAGGGCCCACAACATAATCTGCTGCTTCGACATGGCTTCTTGGAGTGCTTCCTTGGTGACCTCGTGAACCATGTCGCCAATGTCATAGAGGTCGCCTTTTGTTAACGTGATTGGGACGATGACCAATTTGGAGGCCTTGACCTTTTTTCATGGACCCGATCTCTCTGTGATGCGTGGACTTTTCAGTTGGGTGGAAGTTGTGCCCGGGTCCGCACCTTCTCCTGCTAGGTCTGTGTCCTCTGCCTCTTGTCCCACAGACAATTCCTAGCCCTCCTCTTCCTACATTGTTGTGGCCCCTATTGGCTATGCTACTACTGCAACCGTGGTGACCTTTGCTTGCTCTGTGGCTACCTTTGCCGCCTCACGTAATGCCCTTACCTCTGCTACCACTTTTTCATTCCACCTCTTCTCAGCCAACTTCATGACACACAACTTGGCCTCGTCCTTTCTTTTCTGTGCTGTTGTCCTATCCAGCTCCACCAAATCCATGGCATGCCCCTTAGGAGGTCATGATTCTAATACTATAAAAATTGCATCATCAGTGGCGATGAAGGGGAGCTTGGTCCACTACTGTGCTGAATCCTTTCGCGCCTTGATGTAGATGTTGTGCATGTTTGCCTTGAATTTTGTAAAGCTCCGTAGACTGTTGTGCACTGTGCGGAATAGGCACAGCCACCTATTGATCCACATCTGGATGCTTGCCTCCATGAGCACCCAGAAAATATTTATCTCGCAAATCTACTTCGTGTCCTTGGTAGCCTAGAGTGACACATACTTTGCAACCTCTGGTAAGTCTTGCTCAATGCTCGGGAACTGACTGTCCTCCAGTACTTCTCCCGCTACCAGCAAAATGGACAAGAGTAACCATGTTTAGTGGAAGGTCTTGTCCTACTCCCGAGCTTCCTTGCAGTTGGTTAAGAATTCCTCGCAGAGGAACTCGACCTAGCTGAATTCAACCCCCTCTGTGCATTGTTTGACCAATGCAACTACCGACACTGGCACTTCATCTCTCTAGTATTTTCTCATTACCTTCCTGGGGAGGAGTTGGGTGGCTATGTGCACCCATTTATCTTTGATGTTGTTGATTCCATAACCCCTCTGTTTCTTCTCAAGCTTATATTTTTTCTTCATGGCCTTCGTGAGAGCCAAATCTCTGCTTTTTCTTAGTATTGCCATGGGGTCCTTTCCCTTACAAGGAAGCCAAGAAATTCTATTGATGAGATCCACCGTGATGTGAGTAGGCTCCTCTTGCCATAAGTACCCATCGTGCACAAGGAAAAGTAGCTGCCTGATGACGAAAATAGTGATGGGCACATGGTGAAAGTGTGGAATCCACAAAAAATGAAGCAATCTAGCCTTCTCCACACCGTGTAGCCATTTTCGTGGCTCTAATGTTGTGACTAGCCCCTTCATGCTCTACTTCATGAGGCTCTCCATTTGTAAGTGTGGGAACTTCTTGCTGTCTGCGAGGTCCCAATATTCAAACTTCATTATGGGCACGCATCCCAGGTGCAAGCCCTCAAACACAATTCCATCAGGGAGGAGCCGAGTCTAGAGTGCACTCTTGGTGGCATCAAGATCCTTTGGTATCTTAGTTTTCCCTTTCCGTGGAGGGACGTACCTGGGAAATTTCATTGTAGAGTGCACTGGCTAGATGTCCTCTTCCATGTCCTCTGCTTGCTCTATCTCATCAACGAGAGCTTGTAGGTCCTCGTCCTCATCATCTATATCAATGGTGACAACCTTTCCCTTTTCTTCCATTGAGAGCTTACCGAACCGCACATTTCATGGGGACATGCAGACTGGTCCAACTCCCTGCTTATCTTTCTTGGGTCTAGGCATCTGAGGCAATTTTGGGATTTCCGGCGTGACTATAGTATCTTTGGGAACATCGTGTACCATGGGGTTCTGCACGACCTCGTCGAAGGTTTCTTCTACAAAGCCAAAACCTCTCCTAGTAGTCTCCATCTTGTTTGAACTGTCTGTGGTCATTTGCAAGCTTCTGGGCTCGAATATCGCTCGACGCTTAACACTCTGTGCTCTAATCAACTGCTTAAATCTCAAGTGAACAAGTGTTGTCTCATGGCTAGCCCCTAGAGTTTTATAGCACCTTTTGAATTCAAATTTGACTGTTCCCCCAAATTCTAGGCCATCAATGCTTTCTTGGCCATAGATTGTCCCAACTCTTGCCCTTAATTCGCGTCATAAATGCTCGTCACCCACTCCCTTTTGCCTTAAATCAGACATATCGTCATGAACAATGACACCAATGGTTACTTCCCATCCTACCAACGTGCGGGCATGAACCTTGTGACATGTTGATTTTGTGTGCACCTCCCTTATCGCGCACCTCCCAAACATACTCTTTTATAGTCCCGCACTCTCTTTCAACTGCCTAGAGTGTTGAGACTATCCTCCCTACATCTAGTCAGGTGGTCACACCACTTGTTTGAGACTTCAACTCGCCTTCCAGTATAGTCTGCGGAAACTCCTCAATTGCCTTCGCGGCAGCTAGTGCCACGCGTTCTACCATATGTAGTGAACTCCCTTGGTTACTTCGTTTGGTGAGGTGCGGTTGTAGCCATGGCAGCAAAGTCATAAACTCTTGGCGACAATCTTCTAATCCAATGGGATGATCATTCGTACCTTGTTTTTTCATCCTCGGTTTATTGACGAGACACACTTGTTTGATCTCATTTTCTAGCCTCTTGATCTCAGCATCCATCAAAATTATTTTCTTCCTCATTTGTACCCAGTCTTTTTCGAGTTTGCGAAGTTAAAGGTTCCCTCGTTGAATGGCTTCTTGAATCTTTATGTGTTCGACCTCGCGTAGCTATGTGATTTCTTCATCCTCGTCTTCACGCAATCTCACAACAGTGGGAACTCTTACTTGTGGACACCTCTTTGTATTCTCTTCAAAAATTATGGTCCCTACTCTGTTCCACATCTCTTTAATCGTTTCCGTGGTTAGGGTTTTACACATGGTCCTGTAGGACCATTGAACCACTAGTACGCGTAGGTCCCAATGAGTGCGTCTCGCCTGGTGAACCCTATTCAATACTTCACAGACCCTATTGAATGCCTCTCCATGGATAATTGGTAGTGCGTGTCACCTTTCCTACTGCTGCAGTTTGTTCCGATTCTCTATTCTGGGAGTGGTGGGTGCTTATGCAGGTTGTACAACATATGTCCGTACCCATAGGGAAAGGTGGGTGCGCAAGTTGTTCCAAAGTGTAGGCGCATCATCCTTCTGCATCCGTGCTAGTCCTCAAAACTTCCCTGATGTGTACCCCACCATCACGCAGGCGTTGTGCACAGTGCCCACTTCAACGCATTGAATCACTATTGTTCTGGTACTGCGCTTTCAAATTTTCTCAGGAATTCATCCACCGCTGTCAACCCATCATATGTCGGCAGATCCCTTGCCTCTAATGTCACGCAATGCAGTGATCTAACTATCATGTTACAATTAAGCATTGTTAGTTCGCCAATTCTGCCATCGCTCTATCTCTTAATCTGAATCTGAAGTGTAGCAGGTTTCACGCTCCCACGAAATCCTTCCATCTGCAGTGGGGTTCACCCTATCCTCTTCTCATGCAGTTATCTTGTAAATACAATCAAGATCGTCATCGCTATCATTGTCGCACACCAATTCAGTGTATCGCGCTCCTTCGGCTGGATCTAGCGGTACTACTAAGCGTAGTGACTTTTCCTCAAAGATCATTTTGCGCTTCTTCAGATTTATGACTCAGTTCATATCGGTGGCCTAATCTATTATTAGTAGCATAGGATAGGGATAACTATCATCGAAATTATCTATCACTTCAAAATCTACCTCTGTGCTCGCACCTTCAATACTGTTACCCTTTGCAATCTTCCCATGGGCAAGATCTTCTATTGGTTCACCATTCATAACTGAACAGGATACCACTGTAGCACAGGTTTGCCCATGCATTCCCATGTTTCTTTTGGAAGTACATTCATGTCCAATCTGAGATCTAGGATTACCTGATCCATTTCATATTCTCCGATTTGCGTAGTTAACCTCATTTCCCTTCCTGTGCGCAATGCATGTTTTCCAAGTTTCTAGACCACATGCGGTTCTCCTCACCCTGCACACCTAGTGATAAGTTCTTGTAGTCCTTTTATTGCCTTGCTGTCATGTAGCAGTCTCATGCATGTCTAGAAAGGTAGTGAGCATTGAAGGATCCATCCCTAGATCTAGTTGATCCTTACTACTTGAAGTGGAGGCCTCCATGAAGCTCTTCTTAGCTTCCATGAATGTCTCCTTCACGCATTCTAAATCAAATTCAAATTCCTTTGCAGCAGCCTTGTGAACCCACACACTTTCTTCTTATTGTTTCCCTTTATCCTCGGTAGTGGTCACACCGCTCCTGGGCATCATGTTTACATTCGAGTCTTCTTTGCGCGGTTCGGACCTCATCATTTGCCAATTCTGAGTCAGACGGGGCTGAAGTACCCCTTTTTCATGCAGTCTCGCTATCAATGTAGCGCAGTCATGCCTAATGATAAAACTGAGTATAGTATAAACATGATGTCCTTGTTGGGTTTGTAAAATCATGAGCATAGTGCCATAGCCCTCCACAATTATAACAAGTTAATTGTCTGCGACCCCTTCCTGATCCCATTCCATGTCATCCTCGACTGCGACCCTGAAATCTAGCATGTGCCATTCCTATATTCGAGTCAAGGGTTCGCATTTCGACCTACACCCTGTAGGCAGGAGTCCCATCCATCATTAGTTCATAGCTTCTGCAGGTGCACTCATCATGTCCTACTGACCTGCAAAAGTTACAAAACAATTGATGAGCCGTCTGCGTATATTTCTATAATACATAATAGTTATCCGTACTGTGATTTCCTCCTATCTGACAGATCATGCACCATAATGTCGGTGCCACACTCGGTTCTGCCTGTGCCTCAGGTCTTAATGGCATCGGCCCTCCTCCTGCCAAATAATTTGTGAACACCATATAGTGCTCCTTGTCATGCCCCTAGCCTTTGCATTTTATGCACCATACCTTGTCGCGCGCCTCTAGCTGAGGTGTCCTGTCTTGTTTCAAACTTTGCATCTCCAGACACAGATTTTGTAGTTGCACGTGGATTTTTTGGACTCCTAGACCAGGGTCTTGTATAGGGGTCTCATGCAATCTCATCGCCATCTCAAAAGCTTCAGCTTGGGTGGAAAGTTTTTGTTGTGACAGCACTGTCCTTAAGTGCGATGTTAGTGATGCTACAAACCATGCACGGTGCTCTCCATCCGTCAACATCATGTTGGCTTCGTGAATCATACCCTTCAGTCTTTGATCCAAATCCCAGGGGGTCTCGTTCAGGAGCATTGTGATCTCCTTAAACCTAATCATTGATTATGTTTCCAACTTTGGCCTGCTAAATTCCCTGTTTAGTGTGGCCTAGATTTCTGTGATTCCTACATTTGGATGGTCATTAGAATTCTTGATGTACCATGTTAATGCACGATCCTGCAACACGCTTACCAGCGTAGCCTTCTTGATATTATCATTTGCAATGCCTTGTGCTTCCCATACTACTCTTACCAAAAACTAGAATTGGTCTAGATCTTCATTCCCACTCCTCTGAATACCAATAGTTTGATCGCACTCGCCATACTGAACTGTGGTGGTGGCCAAGCTGGGGTGGGTGGAGTTGGAGGTGAGGAGGGTGAGATGAGAGGTGGTGTGAGTGGAGGTGGTAAACACGGAATGTGCTGCCATATCATACTGACTGCACTTCTTGAAGAAACTTTCGCGAGCTCTTCCTCACTTTCCCACGAGAAGGAAATTAAGGGACTAGTTTCCAATTCATCACTACTTCCGCTTCTGTAGATCTTCCAACTTCACGTAGTCCCAAACATTAATTTATTCATATAACCCGCTTTTCACACAATAGAATCTTAATCCAAGTGTTCAAAGATTTAATATACTCACCTCGCGGTCCCTTAAGGAAATGTCGCTCTGCCTCACTGTAGCTAACAGTCGTGTCTACCGTGAAATCAATGATAAATCCTCTTATAATTCGGTCAATCTAGTGGGCCACAGCTCGCGTGATCTTATCTCTTGACGCTTCTAGTCTATGCATTGATTCTGGAGTCCACACGATTGGTTTTGTAGAGCCTACACCTTCCCTAACTGTCTGCTAGCTTCGTGATCCACTCATACAGCTCAAAAGGAAACGATGCAAAGAAAATTTCTTGGATTTCCATATACAAGTAGTGCTCCAACCACTATTCCTTAGATACTCATGGATTTCTATTTTCCTGCATCGTGAACTCGTGAATCTTCTTGTCCAACCACTCTTCAATTTATTTCTTTGTGGGATTCTACTTGCATGACATCAGACATCCCTTATGTAGATCCCGGTCCTGGAAACAGAACCATTTTTTGGCTTGTATGGGCCTGACCCAGGTTTAGAGGTGATTTAGCGAAGCAAATCCTGGTAGTACTGGCCCTTTCGGAAACAGTCCACGAAGTGCAGACTGAGGTCTCACTCGAGGTAGTATGGGAGGGTACTAGAACTAGTTTTCCACACCATGGAGATGTTTGATGAGCTTCTAGCGGTCCGCAGTTAGACCCTGCGTGCATGTCACTACGTGCACCTATTAATCCCTCACAACCTATGATGCTGCCTCCATGAGCCTTACTCAAGGTGCAGTCTACAATATACCCAAGTTCCTTACTATTTAACCTTTTATTACCTGATTACTTAACGTATATGTGTAAGACTAGTGATAATTAATAGTATAAATGTAAAGAAGGCAATATACAAGAAGATGCATAGAAATTGGAATTAAATTCTCTTTATTATTCTTTGTTCAATATTACAAACTCCACACCACCCTGTGCACTCAGCTGCAAGGGTCCGCGCACTCAGCTGTGGACTCTACTAGGCCTCTGCGCACTCAACTGTAGAGCCTCTTCCTACTACTATGACCCAATACACTTAGACTCTTACTCTATGCTCTATCTTCGCTACTCAGCTTCTTTGCTTCTTCCCTAGTTTTACCACTTAGGGCCTCGGCCGACATGACATTACATTACTTTACAGTACTTAGGGAGGACAACCCTATGACTCAACCTATACCTTGCACTCCGCACCTGCAATTCACGGAGTCTTACAATACATTTGACCAAAACTTGGGCTTTAAGCCCCAAAACATGTTGTGGGGGGATTCCATGCCCAACAATGACAGAACATGTGCACCCACTCAGGTTGTGGCTTTTCTCCATAAGCCTGTGTCCATTTGGCCAAATGCACATGCGGATCATTCTAGCCATCATACTTGTCTGTCAATCGCATCTTAGGCTTCCCAAATCGTGCTCTCAACATCCTCCTACATTCACACCAATCATCAAAGCTTCCCTTCTTCATATCCCCACCATCTAGCGGGCGTAGCATGCAGATCCCAGTCCAAGACCTGGAAGAATTTCTTTTCTGGCACCTCCCTTTCAAATGCATCCAAAAAGATATCTACCTCATTTAGACCATCATAAATAGGATGATTTCTTATCTCTAACGACACACAACACATCAACTGGGTCATCATGTTGCAATTCAATGTAGTTACCTCATGTAACCGATTCTGGCACTATTCTATTTCTTCGTTGGAATCTGAAGTGCAGGAACTCTCGTAATCCCACGTAATTTGTCCATCCGCGATGGGATTTACCTAATCTTGGTCTCACATTATTATCCTATAGATGCAGTCCAAATCATCATCACTCTCATAATCATGGACTGGTTCCGTATAGCATGATCCTTCAACAAGATCCAGGAGTATTATTACTCACAATGATTTCTTCTCAAAGTTCATCCTTCACTTCTTCAGATTGATTACCCCGTTCATATTAATAGGCCAGTCAATTCCCAGGAGTGTAGGGTAGGGATCGTTATCATCCACTATCTCTATTACTTCAAAATTGGCCAGTGTGCTCATGATCTAGATGGATATTTGTGGCCACTCGCCAATTCCACTTGGATCCCCACCATTGTTTCTTTCAGCTTTTTCAGTTTCCTTAATTGTGGCACAGTTTACTATTTTTAGCAGTTTTTTAGGTCCTGAACTTTCGGAGCCATTTTGAGGCTCTAAACAATGTCTTTTGGGAAAACCGAGAGCAACATGGGTCCATGGAACGATGTTTCTCTTCCCAAAGTTGCATTTCTCAGATATATCTTTCTAATGAGATATTGTGCGTGTCAAACAGAGATCATATGCCAAAGTTACGACCTCGGAGAGTTGATGTACCAATTTACTGAAATTGGGCCCACAGTTTGGCGTTTCATCTTCTAGGGTTAGGTTTTTGGATGTTTACAGTTTTCCATTGTTTTTCAACAATAAATAGGCCTTCAAGCCTCATTGTAACATGGTTTAGAGGCATGTAGCCACCACATCTCTTCTTAGAGATAAGCTACCATCGCCCTAGCTGGTTTATTTCCATTTATGTTTGTAAGCATATTTCAATATTTTACATTAATGAAATGAAGTATTATTTCCACTACATCTCTGTGTTTATGGTTATCTTTGTAAGTTGTTACATTCCTATTTAAAGCTGGATCAGTGGTATTAGAGCGGTCTGCTTTTTCTCTATTTTTCTTTGCATGTCCCCAACAAGGTTGGGATATAAGGAGTTAGGGCTTGAACTAGTCGAGCCTTTGCAAGACCAGCCTTGCAAATCCTAATGGCCTCCCATGGTGGATGAAAAGAAAGACAAGGGGGCAGGAGATCCTATCAAAATCTTGCTCGAAGAAGCCCTCGAGTGACAAAGGAACGTGATGATGGACATCTTTGCCAAGGTCCTTCAGTGGCTACCCAGGGGAGATGCATCAGCTTCCAACAGCTACTCTGGAAATGCCATACCATTTAAGGTACAAGTTAATTTTGAAATCCCCATATTCAAGAGTCAGATAGATGAAAATTTCATCGATAAATCATTGAATCTACTAGAGGGTTATTTTTTTGTTCATGATTTTTCCAGTCGGGAAAAGATTATTTTCACTCTTCTTAAAGCAGCCACCCACGTCAAGGACTGGTGGGAAACCTACTGCGAGCAGAAGGATGAAAGTACAGGCTCACTATTTTCAGCTACACCCACTTGGAATTCTTTCTAGGATACCATCAAGGAGCAGTATTACCTTGTCTGAAGCTATGAGGATCGATACATAAAGTGGACCACGCTACGGCAGGGAAGGGACCAAGACATTTCAGAATTTACCAATATTTTCCATACCCTTCTCACAAAGTTGGTTATCAAGGATTCTCTAGCAGAATTTAATACTCAAATATCGCGACTACCTACACAAGTACATCCAGGAAGAAATAGATTTCTTGAACATATCCTCGCTCGACACAACATACCGATATGTCATCAAGGTCGTGAAAAAGTTTAAATAGAAGAAGCGAGAATTTGGATCTGCGAATTTGAAGCAAGGGAAAGGTGCCCCCAAACCACAAAACAAAGGACAAAGCCAAGGTAGGGTGGCCCAAGATAACTCGCCAAAGCCACAAGTAAAGAACAACACCGCGAAGCCGAAAAAGGACACAGGAAAGTGGTCTGAGTTCCATAAGAGCTCCACTCACAATACAAGTGAGTGTTGGGCCAAGCAGTCACTGGTGGCCGAGCTAAAGTTTTTAGAATCAGATGCATGTTCTGACTCTGATTCAAAACCTGACAAGGGGAATGACAAAGGGAAGCATATTATTGATTTAGAGCCCAATGCCACCGCTGCCACCACAAAGATCCAGAAGGAGGAACACGAAGATCTAAAGGAGGAGGAGTGTCTCTTCCACTCCCAGATGTGGGTAAAGGGCTCCCCACTACAGTTCATTGTTGATAGTGGGAGCCAAAAGAACCTCATTTTAGAATAGGTCATGAAGCGGCTGGGCTTACCGACCATAGCACATCCACAACCATTCACCATCGGGTGGCTTCACCAAGGACGGGATCTTCGCGTGAGCCAACAGTGTCACCTTCCATACAACATCAAGCCCTTCACGGATGAGGTATTGTGTGACATTGCTCCCCTTGAAATTTGTGATGCACTATTAGGACAACCATACTTGTGGAAGTGACATGTTGTGTATGAATCAAGGCCCCATGTTGTTATTGTTAGTTTGGGAAATAAGTTGTACAAGATACCAGAGGTAGCACCACCTACTGCCATCTCTTTGGTTACTGTAAAACAATGCAGTAAGCTCATTTCCAAAACGTTTGTTTCTCTAATGATATGCTCTCAAGGAAAGAAGAAGACAGTGGCCACGACCTCCATACAAGGCCCCTCTGCATGAAAAATATAGATGGAAAAGGTCGTGGAGGAGTACAAGGACATCTTCACCTCCCCTGTAAGGGTTCCTTTGCACTGTCAGGTCAAGCACTCTATCGATCTGACCCTAGGTGTGCCACTGCCCAATGGACCAATCTATCAGCACTCTGTTATGGAGAATGATGAAATGAAGAGGCAGATTCAAGAGGTGTTGTAGAAAGGTCACATTCGCCCAAGTTCATCACCCTGTGGGATCCCGATTGTGTTGGTACAAAAGAAGAATGGGACTTAGAGACTCTGTATTGACTATCGGGTGCTGAACAAGATCACTGTTTGTAATAGGTACCTGATCCCATGGATTGATGTCCTCCTGGACCAACTGAAGGGGGAAAAATATTTCAGCAAGATCAATTTGAAGTCAATATATCACCAGGTACCAATCGAACCCTCTGATGTGTGGAAGACTACCTTCAAAGCCAAGGAGGGCCTTTTCGAATGGTTGGTTATGCCTTTCGGATTGACGAATGCTCCTACAACCTTCATGAGGCTAATGGATGACATCTTGCGGCCGTTCACCAACTCATTCATAGTGGTATACTTGGATGACATCCCTATCTTCAGCCAGAGTGGGGAAGAGCACCTCCACCACTTCTGACAGGTTCTCCAAACACTGTGTAACACAAGTTATGTGCCAATTTGGATAAATGCACTTTTGGCATGACCCAGGTTCAGTATCTGGGATACATTGTTGATGAAAAAGGGGTGTATGTGGATCCAACCAAGATCTAAGCCATTCGGGATTGGCCATCTCCAACTACTCTGACAGAGTGTCTTGCCAACTTCTATCACAAGTTCGTGTTTGGATTTTCTCATATCACTTGGCCCTTGAGTCAAGTCACCAAGGGAGGAGTGAAAGAAAAATTATTTTGGTCTGAATCTTAACAGAAGGCATTTAGAGAGTTGAAATATCACCTCTACTCAGCACCAGTGCTCGCATTACTATACTTGCAACAACCATTTGAGGTTAAGACAGATGCATCTGACTATGCTATTGGGGCAGTCCTTACTCAACATGGGAATCCAGTGGCATATCACAGTGAGACACTTTCAAACACAGTCCGAAAGTATCCCACTTATGACAAAGAGATGTATTCATTGTGCGGGCTTGCTAACAATGGAAGAATTACATTTTGGGGAAGGAAACGATCATCCACATAAACCACCGAACACTGCAATTCATACATTCCCAACGGAAATTGCAGAATGATCGCCATCAAAAGTGGTCCACATACCTGCAACAGTTCTGTTTGACTATCAAGTATAAGAAGGGAAGCACCAATAAAGTTGTAGATTGCCTCAATCGACCACCAATCATGGCGTTAAGCACCATGCTCAACTCTTGTGGACACGAGACTTCTGATTGGCCACTTCTCTACAAAAGCAACTCATAATTCGGCCAAAAATACCAGACACTCTTGAAGGGTCAGCATGTTCCATATTTTCACCTCTAGGATGCAATGTTATGCCACTTGGGTCACCTTTTTGTTCCTTCAGGTGAGTGTGCCAAGATGATTTGGGAAGCACACTACAGTCGGGTTGCTAGGCATTTCAGGGTCGAGAAAATGGTGGCAGTATTGAAAAATTATTTCTATTGGCCGAATCTTTGATAGGATGTCGGAAAGTACATCAGAACATGCACTGCCTGCACCATTGCCAAACCGACCATCAAGAAGCAAGGCCTCTATACCCTGCTACCTACCCCGAGTCGACCTTGGGAATCCATCTCCATGGATTACATGTTAGGCCTTCCTTCCATTAAGCATGGAAGTGACTATGTTTTTTTGGTCGTCAACAAGTTCTCGAAGATGGCCGTTGTTGCGGCCTGCAAGAAGAATATCATAGCAGAATCCACTGCTAAACTCTTCTTTCAATGAGTGTGGGTACACTCTGGGATCCCACAGTCTATCATCTCATATCAGGATAGCAAGTTCCTCAGTACATTTTTGTTTAGTCTCTGGTCGATGCTAAACACCAAACTCACTAAGTCCATAGCCTTCCATCCTCAAACTAATGGCTAGATAGAGGTTGTCAACAGGATGATCATACACATTCTGTGCATGTACAAATCAAAGCATCCACGCACATGGGATGAGAGTCTCCCCTATGTTCAAAAAAACTACAACTGGGCTCTCCACAGCTCGACTAGCCATAACCCTTTTTAGGTGGGTTTGGGATTCCAACCACTATGTCCCATTGATGTGGCCATGCCATTTGCAGCTACTCACACAGATTTGGCTCATGTCCATTCTGAAACAGATAAGGTAAACAACTTCATTGAGCATATCCAACATATTCACTAGTAGGTCCATGACATTCTAGACAAATCAAATGCCAAGTACAAGCAGCGACATGATCAACATCGGGTGCCACACAAGTTTCAGGTGGGTGACAAAGTTTGGTTGCATTTGCAAAAGTAATGCCTTACCGAAGCCTATCAGAAAATAAAGCCACTCTGATATCATCCTTACACCATTACCAAGATAATGGGAGACAATGCATTTGAGCTCAGCATTCCCCCATTCCTTAGCCTGCACCCAATGTTCAATGTGGACTACCTTCGGCCATACTTTCCACCATTACTAGACACATCCGACATTGCAGAACAACTCACAGCCACAGAGTTAAATCGAGATTGCATGGAAAAAGCTACAACTGATTAGATCATGGACACACAGATCAAGCACACTCACCAGTAGAATATCCAATTATATCGAGTTGTCAAAGCAAGCCAACTCCTTCACCAGGGCAAGTGGCTCACTAGGGACCAAATTCAGCAGAAGTTTCCTCATCTCATGGAGGAACTCAACGCAATGGGGACCATTGCTTCCTAAGGGGGAGGAAGGATCCAAGTGGATATTGGTGGCCACCCATCAATTCCACTTGGATCCCCACCATTTTTTCTTTCAGCTTTTTCAGTTTCCTTAATTGTAGCACAATTTATTATTTTTAACAATTTTTCGGGTTCTGAACTTCCGGAGCCATTTTGAGGCCATAAACGATGTTTTTCGAGAAAAATGGGAGCAACATGGGTCCATGGATGGATGTTTCTCATCCCAAAGTTGAAAATCTCGGATAGATCTTTCCAACGAGATATTGTGCATGTCAAACGAAGATGGTATGCCAAAGTTACTACCCCGGGAAGTTGATGTACCAATTTACCCAAATGGGGCCCAGTGTTTGGAATTTCATCTTCTAGGGTTAGGTTTTTGGATATTTATGGTTTTCCATTATTTCTCAACAATAAATAGGCCTTTGAGCCTCATTGTAACATGGTTCAGAGGCATGTAGCCACCACATCTCTTCTCAGAGATAAGCTACCATCGCCCTAGCTGGTTTATTTCCATTTCTGTTTGTAAGCATATTTCAGTCTTTTACATTAATGAAATGAAGTATTATTTCCACTACATCTCTTTGTTTATGGTCATCTATGTAATTTGCTGCGTTCTTGTTTAAAGCTAAATTAGCTCGCTCCCTCAATATCCACAGCCACCCCCTACAACATCCCATGGGTACAATTTTTTGTTCATTACCATCCTTAGCTGAATCGGAGACCATTGCAGCGTAGCTCTCCCCATTTGCTTCCAAGTCTGTTTTGGTAGGACATTCGCATTGGACCCTAGGTCCAAAATGACCTGATCTATTTTATACTCTCTTATTTGTGTGGTTAGTCTCATCTCCTGTCCCATCCTTGTCTTATGCATGCCAATCTTTCATACCATGTGCGGCTCACCTGGTGCGGTTCCAGTGCATCTATTGATGAGTTCTTGTAGCCCTTTTATAGCCTTAATATTGCGTAGTAACTTCATACAAGTTTCTAGGAATGTTGTGAGCATAGAGGGGTCCATCTCTGCCTCAGGCATATCCTTGCTTCCTGAATTGGAGGCCTCAATGAATCTCTTCTTAGCTTCCATGAAGGCTTCTCAAGCGTGCTCCAAATAAAACTCAGCCACTTTTTTCAGGGCCTTACAAACCCATGTACTGTCTTTTAGTTGTTCCTCCTTGTCATTATTGGCTTAGTGGGGCCTGACCTAGGTTTGGAAGTGATTTAGCCAAGCAAATCCCAGTACTACTGGCCCTTTTGGCAACAGTCCATGGAGCACAGACTGAGGTCTCACCTGAAGTAGTATGGGAGGGTGTTAGAACCAGGTTTCCGCACCCTGTGGATGTCTGATATGAGGTGATTGGCATGCAGTCCAACCTTCACACTTATTGTGCTACGTGCACCATCGGGCACCCCGCGCCTTGTGATACAGTCTTCACGTAATTATAGCCACAACGCGACCCATGTTATTTACCCAAGTCTTCCTTTATTAGGCTCTGTTAGCTAATTACTTACATTATTTTCATATATAAGCATTCATACAAGCATTTACCAATTGCGTGCAGTAAATAAACAGAGTAAAAGTAATGCATAACATGAAAAGATGGATTCAAGAACAGATGCACAAAATAAAATTCTCTTTAATATCTTTCAATATCAAGTACAGACCCGACTTTGTCCTACGCACTCAGCTGTGGACTCTACTAGGCCTCTACACACTCAGCTGCAAAGCCTCTTACTACTACTATGACCTAGTACACTTCATATTGTACTCTAACCTCGAACCATGCCCTTCGCTATTCTATCATTCCTTCATTACCTTTGTTATCTTTACACTTAGAGCCTCGCTCTATTTATACAATCCCATGGTCCACAGACCATGGGTAGGCCAACACAACTTTACATTAAATTACAATATTCTGGGGCGGACAACCCTATGACTCATCCTAGACATCGCACTTTGCGCCCGCAATTCGTGGAGTCTTACAATACAATTGAACAGAACTTGGGCTTTGAGCCCCAAAAACATGTTGTGGGGATCCTATGCCCAATAGGCCCCCAACATATTCATCATGGCTCGTCCCAAGTCAATCTACTGGTGCGGTGATCTTAGCCCAGAGCCCCTCCAACTGTGCCTGTGATGCACGAAGGTCTGCAGTGCACTCTTCTGCTGTCTATTGTATCTGCTCTACTCTTTCGGCTGAATGCTCACTGTCAGGGGAAAAACCATGACTTAAGGCATGCATCACCTCCATCTTTGCAAGATCTCCTTCGATATCAGTAGTGATGAGGAAGGCCTCATCAATCGAAGGCTGGACGCGTGCTTTAAGTACTGCCTCTTTCTTTCACATGGCATCCACTTGTTCCTTCAATGCATTCGCCTACTGTAGCTTTGCCAGCCACTGGGTCAGGGAAACTATCTATGCCATTTTGTGCACACTTTCATCCTACACTTGAAGCTCATGTGCCTCTATTTCCAGTCGCTATATGGTGGGGTCCTCCTATAAGGAAGTGAGGACCGCGAAGGATTCTTCCAACATAGTAGTACAAGTCTGCACTGCCTATCCTGTTTCCTCCAGCCCTTTTTTGGATAGTGCCAGCGCATTGTTCCCTAACTTTCAGGGGCGAGGATGACTACACCTTTAATCGCAGTTCGAAAATATGAAGGTTTAGGTCCAACTATATCCTTGTTGCTTCCTCCTTTGCCTCATGAAATCCACTGGACAATCTATGAATTCGCTCTCCTACTAGTAGATCTGCTAGGATAGCCAATTCTAGGACAATTCTATAAGCATCGTCCACCGCCTGCACCAATCCTTGAGTATGTGCAACGAGTTCATCACGCTGCCGACTAAGCTATTCCATATTGATGTTTTGTTTGCTCAATACCTGTAGCACACGACCTTCTCTGGCGCGGAGCTCGGCTATGACCCCATCCTGTAACTGGTACAGGGTTTCTCGTAGAAGAGTATCCAAGTTTACGCTCAACCCCTTTATCCTGCCCATCGTAGCGTGGTCAACTTCATTCGTTGTCGCTAACACGCCCTCGGGGAACATGAAAGTGTTGGTCACGTGGGTGTGCAACATCTCTTTCGTCTCTAATGTACCTGCTGTGGCATATGGGGCCATCATTCCTATTTGATGGGGTTGCACTTGTAGTCCCTACAACTATGTTTGTAACACCCCCAATACAGTGTTCTACTCCACCATTACTTCTTAGAGCGTGTCCTTAGTGACATCACGAACTGTTTCACCAATGTCAAAAAGATCACCTTCTATAAGCGTGATTGGGTCAATGGACATCTTGGATGCCTTCATCTTCTTTCTGGGGACCAGTTTCTTAAGGATGCATGATTGTTTCAACTATTGCGAGGTAGTTTCTAGACCTATGCACTCTTATTCTAGGTTGATGTCCTCCGCCCCTTGCCCTGTGGACATTTCATAGCCCCACGTAGCCTCTTTTATTGGCACTGTTGTTGTTTTTGCTGTCTACACCACTACTACTGCATCAACCGTCCTCTACTATGCGGCTGCTTCTTGTTCCTAGTGCCTCTTTTTAGCTAGCTGTGTGATGTGCAGCTTGGTTTCCTTCTTCCTTTGTTGGTCTGCTGCCTTCTCCATTCCTGCCAAGTTTGGGGTGCACCACTCCGAAGGCCATAATTCCAATGCTGTGAAGATGGCATCATTAATAGAAATAAATGCAAGCTTTGTCTATTCCTTTGTTGGATCTTTCCACACCCAGACATGAATGGTGTGCATGTCTGCTTTAAACTATACAAAGCTCTGCAGAGTGGCATACACTATGGGAGACAACCATGGTCTTTTATTGATTCACATCTGGATGCTCACCTCCGTCAGCACCCAAAAAACCTTGATCGTGTGGATGCGCTTTGCGTCCTTCGTGGCACATAGCGAAGCATACTTCATGGCCTCAGGAAGGTCTTGGTTGATAGGCGAGAACTAGCTATCTGTCGGTAGTTCGCCTGCTACCAGTATAATGGATAAGAGCAACCACGTGTAGTGGAAGGTCTTACCCCACTCTTGGGCCTACTTGTAGTTTATCAAAAATTCCTCACAGAGGAACTCAACCCAGTTGAACTGGACCCCCTCCATGCACTGCTTGGCCAGCACAACCATAGATGCTAGTGCTTCATCGGCATGACACTTCCGCATTAATTTTCTAGCCAGGATCTGGGTGGCTACTCGCACACCTTTGTCCTTGATACTCTCAATTGCATAGTCACGCTTCTTCTTTTGCAGCTTGTATTTGGATTTCATGGCTTCCGCGAGAGCCAAATCATAGCGTTTACCAGCTATTTCCATGGGGTCCCTTCCCTTATAGGGAAGTCAAGAAATCCTATGAATAAGTTCCACCGTGATGGGAATAGGCTCCTCCAGCCATAGATACGCATTATGCATCAGGCACAACAACTCCCTAATGACAAAAATAGTGATGGGTGTGTGGTGAAAGTGTGGTATCCATCATAGATGAAGTAACCCGGCCTTCTCCACACCGCGCAACCATTTTCGTGGCTCCAACGTGATCACTGGCCCCTCCAACTTATGTTTCATAAATCTTACTATCCTCAGGTGCGGAAACCTCTCATTATTTGTGAGGTCCAAATCTTCAAACTTTAGGGTAGGCACCTAGCCGAGGGGTGGTCCTTCAGACGTAATTCCATTGGGGAGGAGTGGGGTCTAGAGCACACTCTTCGTGGCCTCCAGGTCTTTGGTTGCCCTAAATTTCCCTTTCCATGGAGGGATGTACATGGGTAACTTTGTTGCGAAAGACATTGGTTGGACATCCTCCTCCTCATCATCTTGCATCTCTATTTGATAAATCAGAGCCTATAAGTCTTCCTCCTCTTCATAGGATTCAATGGTGATGGCTTTTCCTTTTTCTTCCATTGACAATTTATCGAACTATGGGTTTCTTGGGGACACACAGACTGGTCCCATAGTATGCTTATCTTTCTTTGGTTGTGGCATTCGTGGTGATTTTGGAACTTCAGACACAACTGCCACATCTCCAAGCTCCTCATGGACCATATGGGGCTCTGCAGCCTCACCAGCGGTGTCTTCGGTGAATCGTACTCCTGGTCTAGTAGTAGTGATCATGTTTACATGGGATATGTTTTATCGCGTACTCACAAGTGGTAATAGTGCTTGGCGCTCAATGCTCTATAACTGCTCAAATCTCAAACAACCAAGTGTTGTCTCATGATTAGCCCTAAGGTGTTATAGCATCTTTTGAATTTGAATTCGACCATTCCCCCACTTCTGAGTCATTAATACCTTCTCGGTGGCAGATTGTCCCAAATCTAGCTCTTAATTCATTTCTTAATTTTTCGCCACCCACACCTCTTTGTCTTAAATTGGACATCTTGTCATGAACAGTGACATCGATGGTCACTTCCCAGCCTACTCGCGTGGCAGTGCAGCCCCCTCTATGTGGGCACAATCCTTGTGACATGCCGATCTTGCACGCAACCTCCTTAATGCGCAACTCCCTCATAGACTCTTTTATAGTCCCTTTCTCTCTTTCAACTACCTAGAACACTGAAACTAGGCTTCCTACGGCTAGTCAAGTGGTCACACCACCTGTGCATAACTTCAATTCACCTTCCATCCTAGTCCATGGGCACTCCTCAATTACCCTTGCGACATTCGGCACTGTGCATTCTTCCTTATGCGGTGCGCTCCCCAGGTTACTTTATTTGGTAAAGTACGGTCGCAGCCATGGTAGCAGAGTCACAAATTCTCAGTGATAATCTCTAATGCAGTAGTATGGCTAACCATATGTTGTCTTGTCACTCTTAGTTTATCGACGAGACATGCTTGTGTGATTTCATTTTCCAGTGTTTTGATCTCCGTGTCCATTAACCTTCTTTTCTTCCTCAGTTGTACCCGATCTTCTTCGAGTTCGCGAAGTTTAAGGTTCCCTCTCCGAATCTTTTCCTAAATCTACATATGTTCATCCTCGCATAGCTGCATAACTCCTTCATCCTGGTCCTCGTGTACTGTCCCAATTGCGGGAGCTCTTACACGAGGATTCTATTCCTCAAAAATTTTGGTCTCAATGCTGCTCCTCAGCTTCAGAACCATCTCCGCGCTCATGTTTTTGTACATGGCCTTATAGGCCCATCGAACCATTGGCACACGCAGGTCCCAATCATCTCTTCTCACTTGGTGAACCCTGTTCAGAACTCCGCACACCTTATTGAATGCTTCCATGTGGAAACTTTTTGGTGTGCATCACCTTTCCTGCTGCTGCGTCCTATTCTGGTTTTCGATCCTAAGTTTGGGGTGTGCTTGTGCAGGTTGCACAACAGATGTCTATACCCATTGAGATAGGTGGGCACACAATTTGCTCCATCCTTGTTGACTAACTCTTATTCGAATCTAGGGGCCTCCAAACCGTAGGCGCATCATCCTTCTACATTCGCGCCAGTCCTCTAAATTTGCTTGATGTGTACCCCACCATCGTGCGGGTGTTGCATGCAGTGCCCACTTCGATGCATCGAACCACTACTGTTCTAGTATTTCTCTTTCAAATTTGCTCAGGAATTCATCCACCCCTATCAATCCATCATATGTTGGCAGCTCTCGTGCCTCTGTTGTCACGCAACGCAGTGATCTAACCATCATGTTACAATTTAGTGTCGTCACTTAATTCAACTAATTCTTCCATCGTTCTACTTCTTCGTCTAAATCCGAAGTGCATGAGATTTTGTGCTCCCATGAGATCCTCGCATCTGTAGTCAGATTCACCCAATCCTAGTCTCATGCAATTATCTTGTAAATACAATCAAGATCATCGTCACGTAATGGTTCACTGTAGCGTACTCCTTCAGCTAGGTCTAATGGGACTACTACACGTAGTGACTTTTTCTCGAAGACCATTTTGCACTTCTTCAGGTTGATAACTCCATTAATCTTGGTGGCCTAGTCTATTCCTAATCACGCAGGATAGGGATTGTTTTCATCGACAATCTCTATTACTTCAAATTCCACCTGCGCGCTCATTCCTTTAATATCAATTGTTACCCCTTGCAACCTTCCCATGGGAAAAATATTTTGTTGGTTCACCATTTGTAATTGAATAGGGGACCATTGTAGTGTGAGCCTGCCCATGCATTCCCATGTGTTCTTTGGTAATACGTTCACGTCTGAACCCAGATCTAGAATTACTTGATTCATTTCGTACTCACCAATCTATGCAGTCAACCTCATTTCCCTTCCAGTGTGCAATGCATGCTTCCCCAATTTCTGGACTACATGTGGTTCTCCTAACCCTGCACACCTGGTGATCAGTTCCTGTAGTCCTTTAACTGCCTTGTTGTCATGCAACAGTTTCATGGATGTCTCTAGAAAGGTAGTGAGCATTGAAGGATGAATTCCTAGCTTTGGTTGATCCTTACTCCCTAAAGTGAAGGCCTTCGCGAATCTCTTCTTAGCTTCCATGAATGTCTCCTTTATGCGTTCTAATTCAAACTCGAGTTCCTTTGCAGGAGCTTTCCAAACCCACGTACTTTCCTCTGGCTGCTTCCTTGTATCCTCTCCCATGGTTGTACCGCTTTTGAGCATCATTTTTACATTAGAGTCCTCTTCATGCAACTCAGACCTCATCATTTGTATATTCTGAGTCAGGGGAGGTTGGAATACCCCTTTCTCGCACATCCTTCTGATCTACGTAGGACAGTCTATTGTTTCATGATAAAATTGAGCACAATACAAACATGATATCCTCGTCGGGTTGGTAATATTGTGAGCATAGTGCCCTGGCCCTCCACAATCATACAAATCAATTGTCCGCAGCCCCTTCCTGGTCCCATTCCACCTCATCCTCGACCCGGCCCCTGAAATCCAGCATGCGCCATCCCTGCAACTAGGTCAAGGGCTCGTGTTTCAGTCCGCATCCTATAGGCAGGGGTCCAGTCCATCATTAGCTCGTAACTACTGTTGAGCAGTAAAAAGGGTCTTTTTAACCTCTATTTACCCTACATTAATTATCAATCCAGGTACAATTTTTTATCTCAAGAGTGTACTTAGTCTGAGGCAGTCACTTGTTCAAGAGTAATGCTAGCAGTATAGTGCTTCACAAAGGTAAATAAATACTGGAAACAAACTCTAATTGAAATGGCAAGAAACTTAAATTCTTTGTAACTAAATCAAGAAACTACAACAATCATCAGTCAAGGATGCAGTAATGATAACTCTTTCCTTTGTAAACTGATGGAAATGAAAATCAATCAAAGACAAGATCTCCAATCTGAGAACTAAACAATAGTAGTCAATGTTCGTTATGGTTTTAGATATTTCTATTCACACCAAAGCAAACAATTCAATTTGCAAAAAAGGAACAACAACTAATCTATTGAAGAGATCGAACAGCAAAGCTTAATCTACAGGAATGAATTAAGCAGTATCATTAACCGAAAGGAATTGAACTTTAACTAATAAAGGAATTTGAACATCAATCTAGAAAGGAACAGTAAGTCTACGAAATATTGAACAACAAACTTAATCAAATGTAAACACACGATGACTGTAGAATCAGTAATCTTATTCTAGCATAATGAGTATTAACCACAGTTATAAAGGAACGGCAATTGCAATGATAATGGAACAGTAATCAAAGGAACAACAATTGCAATTATAAGTGAACCATAGCTAAACAATCAACAATACCAATCTGTAAATGAACAACGATGTCCATCTGTAAATGAACAACAATATCAATCTGTAATAGCATAACAATATTAGACAATGTGATACTATTTATAAACAACATAACATTTCCAGTTGCAAATAATAGTCTTACTATTCCAATTACGAATTCAATATAACAGAGCAAGTCAATAAAATGTCTAGGAATAGAATATTACTGAATAAAGTGAATTTAAGGGAATGCAAAGGAAATCAAACCACACAAGACTGTATTTGGGAAAATAATCATACAAAAAGCAAGTGATCCACTAGGGTCAGGCCCTTAGCCACCAGGGATACACTGCTGTGGTTACTCCAGGATCAGATGATGGAACAACAACAAAACTATATATTAATCATAAAGGCAGAGTTACAGTAATCACTCCTTAAAGAGAGTCGATGATCAAAGTTTAAATTACAACAGTAATTTCTGAAAATCAACAATAATATATTCACCCCTTGGGCTAGTAGCATTGTCCCTTTTTATAGTGGCTAGGCATAGATATAAAAATATAGATAAGTCTTGAGGTAGCGATCCCTCAGGATGAAAGGATCTTGAGGGATTCACTAGATCTTTAATCTCCAGTTATCGTTTCGTCCTCTTGCTCTGATACCGCGTTTCTTCTTCCTTTTCCTATCCATGCGCTCTAATCTTGATTTCCTCGTCTGGATGTGGTTTCCTGTGAAAGGGACAACAGTTGGTTTTGCTTTTTCTTTTCCTCTGGAATAGTGTTTTTCCATTTTGTTCACTTTATGCGTAGAAAAAGACAATAATTAATCATTTTACATCAAACACAAATCCCCTTAATTCTATCATAATCCTTTAACATATGACCATCTTAGAATGTAAATAAGTTATGAATTAAAGGAAAAGATAAAGAAATAAGTGGTAATTACATACCTTTTCCAATGCTCAACACACCCCCCTGCTTACCCTTTTTCATGCCCTCATGAAAACATTGTAATTGACATACAAGGTAGTTAGGGAATAGGCTGGAGAAGGTTTTTCATGCAGTGGTCTAAAAGCATGATTTCTAGCTAATACCTCAAAAATACGCCCTGTCTGACCTTCGGGAAATTCATATAGGGCTCTATACCCTGGTGCAGGATACCAGATGATTGGACTCTAAAACCTGCAGCCTAACCAAGACAGACCTTCTCTCAAGATGAGGCCACCATAGGTAACTAGGCGATCTGCAGCTAGCTTAAAATTCTTGTAATTGAAAGGCTCTCTATTTTGGATATTCCAATTGGAAGTCCTGTATCAGAATTTGGCTACTACTATGGCAAGGTATTTGATAGCTAGGAAGTATTCTACCCCTTGCTGGACAACTGCTTTGTGAATGGATCCCAGTTTTTGGATCACACCCTGCTTTCTCATTAAGCTTCTATGCTTATTCCATAGTTGCAATGGGTTTCTAGGTTCACTCCTTACCCACAGATCTAACCTGTTCTCCTATCCGTGGAAGGTATTGTGGGCTTTAAGCCAATTTAAATGATTAACAGCAAAATAGATGAATGCCTGAAGCTGGATATCACCCACAAAAGGGCTAGAATTCTCTTCCATTTCACCATCCAACACAAGATTATACAAATAAAACTCACATAGCAATTGTTGGACTTTCACTCCATAATGCTTATAGCAATTTATGAAATCATCAATAGTTTTTATCTCTATAGGCAACCCCTGCCTTGACGGCTTTAATTTTCAATTGTAAATATCTTTCCATCAAAAACAAAGCATAGTTTTTGGCAGGTGCCTTACATGCTAAAACGTCAGTATACAGAGAACATAAGGTATCCATTTGACTCATAATTGTGTTTAGTCTATTGGTTATCTTTTTAACTTTTTCTTTTGCCCTTCGCCATCTATGGAAGGCCTCGCTTTCCGATGCATTGATGTTCTTTACCTGTTGCTATAACTTCTATTATTTCTCCTGAGGAACAATTTTCTCTATGAGATTTTCTATCGTTTGTTGGGCTTGTGCTAGATCTTTTTGAAGTTTCACTATCCTTAGATCATTGTCCATCATGACATTTTTGCCCCGGAGATCTACCTGGATCTCCTTACTGCAACATCTAGTTTTTATAGTTTCTATTCCATTCTCATGAACTGTTCGGTTGGTCGTGATGCTAGAGGGAAATGCCTCTATCTGGACATCCCTATTATAGACTTCTGCATTCGTAACAGCCACATGTTGTTCCTTGTAGTCCTGAATGATAATGGGTTTAGTTTGAGTTCTTTTAGTCTTCTTTTTATGGGGTTTCACCTTGGTTGATGCATGCTTTGCTCCAAGGGTTCTTTTTGAGATTTTCCCCAGTTTTAGAACCCTTATTTGTTGTCGATGTTATTTAATTACATTAAGCAGTCTCTGTTGTTGCTTTCACAAATTTTTAATTTCATTTGTTTTCTTCGAAGGAACAGTTGTTTCTTTTCTTGGGCTTGGGTTCTTTTCTCCAGGGGTTGTACCCTCACCTTGGTCAATTTCCATGCTTTCTACCTAGAACACTTCTTCAATGTTCTCGTCCTCCTGATTAGGTTTTTCAGGGGAGGAAACCTTGGTTTGATCTAATGTTTCTTGGGTAGCTTCTTCTTCTATTTCTTCTTCATCCTGCATTTCTTCAAGTGTACTCTAACTGGGAGTAGAGTGTTCCTGAGATTGTCCTTCTATTTCTTCCTCATCACTCATCTCCTTAGATGCACTCTTACTGTGAGCAGAGTGCTCATGTGATTGTGTTTCCTCCTCTTCCTCATCGTTAATTTCTTCAGATGCACTCTTATTGTGAGTAGAGTGTTCCTGTAGTCCTTCTTCGGTATTGGGGTTGAGTGGGCTGTGGGGCTGGACATATTCACCCATATTGGCCAAAAAAAATTCCAATTCATCTTCTTGCAGAGGGTTTTACAATGGGCTTTCACTGGGTTTCTCTGCTTCCTCCCCTTCTTCTTCACCAGAGTGTTCGATTTCCTCTTCTGATTCCTCTTCTTCATTCTCTTCTAATTCTTCTTCTTCATTTTCCCCTCCTTCAAGTTGTGGGGGTTGCTCGTCCTCTTAGTCATGCATTTCTACAGGCTGGCTACTGTTTCCTTGGGAATTCCCCATAATTCCTCTTATTCTCCCCAATCTGATGGATTGTCTTCGTTTGATTGGTCTAATTGATGTGCTAGTGATGTTTTTTCGTTTTGGGTTTGGAAAGGCCAATCCCCCATCTATTGAGAAAATAAATTATTCCCAACTACTTTGTTATTGGGCAAGAATCTAACTGACTATTAACCGAATTAGGCCATGATGACTCACTACTGATTCTGCGTGACGAGATTTTCTTATACTTTAGGCAATGTCATGCAATAAAAATTTAAGTACGTGGGCAAATTCACAAAACATTTTGTTTTAATACAACTAACAGTTTGAGATGGCATGGTCTTACCATGTCTTTTCTGCCATTGCAAGTGATGTAGCTTTGGATGATTCTGGCCAATTCTACCCAAGGCTTTCCCAAAGTTGCCGGCAGGACTCCTTTTCCTTTGACAGTAAGGTTCTACCCTTCGTCCCAGAAGATGGTTATAGCGTCTTGCAGTGTTATCTTTTTTAGTGTCCATACTGGTCCAACAACTGGCAGTTCCAAAACTTTAGCAATTATCACATCTATTACTGCTATTTATCTCCCTCTCACCATGGAATGATCTTCCTGCAAATTCTACAGAAATTCAATGGTCATCGTTTCGTTAGACTGCTATAGACGATTAAGCTAGACAATCCATCCTGCCCTTACTAAGATTTCGCGTGTAGCAGCAGAGACCATTAACACCTGTGGTTTGCAATGAATTGATCTACCTCCCATTTTGTTCAAGCTTAGCACACTGTTAAAAAACACAAAGATGTCAATGGAACAACAAGCTGTTCAAACTTTAGCTTACTGTAAAAAAACACAGAGATGATGATGGAACAACAAGATGTTCAAACTTTAGCTCACTGTTAATTTTTACAGAGCCAAAACACAAAAATGGCATTGGAATAGCTAGTCGTGCATATTGGGAAATACAATATCGTTAAACTTGCTATTCTCGAGTTTTGAGGAAGTCATAATACCTCCAAATAATGAGTTTCACGTATGCCAGTGAATTATGGAGATCACCTGCGCCCCCTTGAAATGTGATAGGTCATCCTTGGCCGTCAAATAAATGAGCAGCATGCAGAACTATATTCATATAGGAAAATAAAGGAACGACGTATAGATCCATGACATGTTTACAAAAATAAGCAGATTACTGAAATCAAGGCTTATGATGCAAATCATGAATAAATATGGAAATGTCGTGATATGATCCAAAAAATAGAGGATAGGACAACTGACGTATGTAAAAGTTCTTATGTTGTCATTATCCACTTTAACCATTATGATTGGTTTATAAATGATTTTCTTGTATAGAAGGTTCAAAAGGGTTATATAACATAATGTCATTTGAAATCAATATAAAGATATAAGAAGAAGGGTTTATAATGACTATTGGTGTATGAAAAATATGACTTCAATACCATCAACAAAGCTTTGTTTCCCACAGTTGTCGATAACCTTGACAAAGTTGCTTATTTCACCCTTGGAACCATAATCCTTTGAATATGCTGTTATCGGGAAAACTAGTGTCCATTCAGAGTTGCTAGTCCCACTAAGATGCGTAGCTATCTTAGAAACAAACAGATTAAAGTTACTTGTGTTTTCCTTTATGATAGATAGATGAGAGAGAATCAGAGAGCACCAACCTCAGTCTTTCACTAGTCTCCTTAATTTTTTCCTCTCTCCTTTGATAGAGCTTTCGCCACTCCTTTATCACTTGTCCCACTTCAAAGAACACCTGTAGAGCCAAGGCAGTAACATACCATCAAAGCATAGATATCTATAACCATAAATAATGTAGGATCAGATGTACATTAACCGTATAAATGCATACATAAACAAAATTCAGAGATATACAAGGATATGGAGGAAAACTAAAATAGATTTATTGATAGAAGTAGTAGAAGAGAGGATTACAACCAAGCTGTCTGATATAGCATCATCCTCCCAGCATGAAATCCCTCTTCACCTCATACAAAGAAAGATCACCCAACAATGTCTTCAAAGAGAAACCAACAACACTTCCTTGCAAATTACAAAATTCCTGCCTTTGGATCTCTTTGATGAGGGATCCATATATAGATTCTTTCAAGAGAGTGAGTCAGCTTCTAGGATTTTGATTAGTGTCATTTCACTGATAATTCTTGGTTCCGCTTGGAGATTTTAGATCTCTTACTCATCCCTAGGTGAATTCAGAGAGGCAAGTGTCATATGAGCAGTTTCTAGAAGATTATCTGGGTTTCCACCTAGCACACTGCTTCTGCCATTTGTCTACTCTCGCTCATCGAACCCTACATAAGGTCTTTCCAGTATGCATCACATCCTCCGTGTGTAATAGGTGAGATGAATCACACCCTATGCATGGAGCAGTCTGTATGGTCCAGTTTTGACCAGTTATGAGTAGTTTTTCATGGAGAACTTCTGGGAGATGATGTAATCAGATGACATTGTTCCTTTAGGGTTTGAAACAAAATTTTTAGGGGTCTAGAAGCCCTTGCTTTATGGACATATGTGATTGGGGTTGCAGTGCCCAAATATGTCTATAACAGTTGCCCCCTAAAGCATGACTTCATAAACCCTTTTGATGTCAAGTGAAATGCTTTATAATGAGGATTTGAGTTTTTTCAAACTGGAAGGTGACCTGTAATAAGATACAATACAATACATTATCTTCACAATATTTTCATGATCTAGCTGAGGCAGGCATTACCATGCTCAACTTTATAAATTCATATTCATGTACATAAGACAGACAATCATTTGTGTGGCAGACTAATGATTCTGGTAGAGCTGTCATCCTTTAGTTTGGATGATTATCTGTGCAGCAATGATGTACATTTGATGTCTTTATTTTCCTGAATATATTGCAGCTCAGATGGATGAAACTAGTTTCGGGGTCTTCAAACTCATTCAATCTTCTCCTGAAGTACAATTCAATCCATGTGAAAAGATGTTCTGATGTCGAACATGGAAAGACATTGCCTAATTACCAGCCAATGATGTAAGTTGTTAACAGGCGCGAGAGGAATCATTGATAACGATGATGACCCTCAAGGTACTGTAGTACAATTGACATGGTGAATACATGAGCTGATGTCGAACACCACGTAAAATCTTTCGGTCAAAGGCCATTGATGTAAACCTGTCGCCGGAAGTGAGAAACTTGCCATTGAGGCATGCAAGCTTCAAAGTACTGAAAGGGTTGTCCCTAAGTCAAATTCTTGGATAATTAGCTGATGTCGACAAGAAGTGACCCGTCGTAGGAGGGCCTTAATGAATCCCACATCTATGACATGGAACGGAGCAAATTATTTTTGGAGGTGAAAATGATCTGATGATACAAGGTTCAGGGTGGCGGTCATGAAAAAATGGAGAGTGAAGGTATTTCAACAAATGAGACGTTAGCTAGGTTGGTGAATTCTTTGAGCAACTTCTCTTGAACATATCAACAACAATGAGATGGATTGGTAGCATTAACCCTAAGGTGGATGGTACTGTGGACCAATGGTGATGTGATTGGTGAACGAAATAACCCAACCCGACTCAATCATGGTGATAGAGTGAAAGTGTCATGTTCAAGAGCGACCTGCTACCAATGAAGCTATTCAAGTTTTCTTCCCTTTTTCCCCAGTCATTGCTGACCAGTACCTATTTATTTTTGTCAAACTTGAGGAGGATAACATATGCTTGTTCTATAATTTGCCCTTCGAGCAAACCCGTCGCTATGTTTTAACGAGCCTAGCGACAGTGAAACTCACTCTTGTCTGCATGGACAAGTTTGTCGCTATTGTTTTAACAAGTTTAATGAAAAAGATAACTCAGTCCTTTTCAATTTTAGAGAGTCTAGAAAGGGACATAAAGGCAACTCCAGTGGTCCTTTTTCATAATGTAATCCCTTAAGTCCAAAAAAGTGTAAAATAATACAAAAGGGATGACTTTTCGATAGTTTTAACGAGCTGAATAAGACAAACACTCGATCTTTTTGTGTAATAATCCTTCAAGTCCAAAAATATTAAAATCTAGAGGAGGGATGGCACTTCCAGTCGCTTTAACAAGCTGGAGAGGCCAATTGCTTGGCAATATTTTCATATTTTATGAGTCAGATGAAAAGAGCTTAAAGGAGATTCGTGTTTTGAGGAACGAGTGATGTTTTTGGATAGCAATTGGTTATAAGTAAGGTTTGGAACATTCCAATCACGACAGTGGAAAGAGCGTGGCTAATGGAATCACTCATCACAGCTGTTCCTCAAAAGGGTAAACAACCAAATGGAGGTGTATGATTGGCTAAAAAAGAGTGGAGGTGATGGTAAGAACATGACCAAGGTTCAAAAGCTGATAGTCATGTGATCAAAATGGTTATTTACGAAAGGTGGGGTTCATTTTTTAATGAGCTTGAACTCTATGGAAACATTTGCTCATTGCTAGGTTTATTTTTTTTGATGAGCTTGAACTTCACATAAAACTACTCATGGCGAGGTTTATTTTTTTAACAAGCTTGAACTTTGCTTAAAATTGCTCATGATAACAGCCAGAGACGTTGATTTCACCATTAACACTATGTTCTTTTGACGGTTGTGCTGCCTGTTCGATTACTCCATAAAATTGATTAGAAATGTGAATACATGCTTGAAAAATGAGTTAAACAACCATATTTTACTCGAACTACGTGAATAGTAACATAAAAATAGTTTTTACCTCTCATTTTTATCATTTCATTCAAATTTGGGATTTTTGGAGCTCTGCAGGAGTTTTCCCCTTTGATTTTCACCAGCTAATTCTGGGAGATTCTGTGGACTATTTTCAGTGCCATCTGGATCAGGTAGGAGCTAATCCTAAGCTCTTCAATTGCATTCTTTCCTTTCCTGATTTTGAGCATGCTTTCCTATTCTTCTGGGCCTCTGGGGTTTGAAAAATTTGTTCTCTCCCCATCGCACCTAATGTATATCAAAAGGTACGATGCGTACTGGGATGGACATTGGCCAGTCAGGATGCATCTCACCCAATACACAGCTGGGGTGCGATGGGCGCAAAAGGGCAAGTTGATGCACTATTTTTCATGGAAATTTTGCCTATTTTTGCATGAATCAGGACCCTAATTCTTCTCTTGTTTGCTTTTCAGAGATTCATTGGATCAAGATGATCATTACATGGCATGAACACGAGCATGAAGAAGAGGACATGGTTGCTTTACATGATCCGGGTATGGTGATTGCTTTGCAGAACTGTGGTTTGCTCAAATTCTTCCACATATCCAGCATGAGGCAACAAATCAATTTGTTGCAATATTTTCTTGATGGATGGGATCCTACCAACCAAGTGTTCCAGATTCGAGGTAAATCCATCCCTTTGACAGCTGAGGATATCTACTTCTTGACCAATTTATTGAGGCGTGGCGCCCCTCTCTCACTATCAGGATCTGCCCGTGGAGGTGAATCTATGAGGGATTATATTCGTCGATTCTGTAGAGATGGATCTCAGCCGAGCAGGGACGGCAAGATCAGTATTCGAGATGTCATTAACCGGTCCTTGAGGACAATCTTATTCACCTTTGCTAGATTGGCTGGTAGCGTGGCTCTTCATTTGGCCAACAAGTCTTATATGTAGTATGCTCTAGAATGCCTTGAACCAAAGGTATTCAACTGGTGTGATGTAGTACTTCCGGTTATAAAAGAACAACTCACCAAGGTGAAGAATGGAAGATCTAAGAACTTTGGTTATGGTTCTATTCTCACCGCCTTTGTCTTGGAGAAGATCCCACTGATGCAGCCACAGTACATTTCACTCAAACCATCAGTACCAACGAAACCAAGGATGTAAAGATGGGTCAATCTTATGGCTAGACATGATGGTCAGTCACAGATTTCATTCTCTAATACCTTCTTTTAGTGGTTCGACCGTCAGGAGATGGTCTTTGCTAAGTATCCATATGCTGGGATGGATTTTCGGGGTGACCCAGATTTGGTGCTGCCAGCTGGTGAGCAGTGGGGTGTTACAGGTAAATGTTCTGACCATATCCATGTTTATTGTTTTTATAATGTTCTTATGTATTTTAAATGCTATCAAGACTAATCAAACTCATATATTCATACAAATATTGGACCCATGCGACTAACAGTGCGCCCGAGGGTAGCAGCTGCCATTCCAGTAGGAGAGGCTATAGGGAGGGTTGTCCTCCCCGATCTAGACATAGCCAAGACCCTTGCAGTATTGCAGGATCATATCGAGGGTCTTACCCTTGGTATCTAGGATGTGAGGACCGACGAGTTACCTTTGAGATTACAGTGCCATACTATTGGCGTGCCAAGTCGATGGACTAGGCTCTTAAGTATGATCACATAGGCGGTGACTTTTTATCACCAGTACCATTAGTCTAGGGTGATTCTTTGCATTTTTTGTGTTTTTGGGTCATGTGACTGATTTTGTCTTGGACACAAAACATCTTTGATAAACTATAAACAGTTATATATATTTTTGATTTTCAGAGCTTTATTTTGGTTAAGTTATATGATCCTGATGCAAATGTTGATTGAAATGCTTTCTTTTATTGCTACAAATTTCTATCTAATACATAATTTGGCAATGAATCAATTAATGTGTTTAAGCTTCTGGAAATGTGTTGATATTGAATATAATCAAACTGCCTTTCCAAAATCCTGACCCTTAGAAACATACGATAGATAGTTGGATTTTGAACAGACTATATGCTAGTAAGCTGTAGGATGGCAAGTTTGGAGTCTAGCCTGACAAAACGTTGGTGTATGCCACATGCGGTGGCATTAGAGATAAGTTCTATCAACGCGCTATACTCAATGATGTTTTTCGTTGATCGAATAATACATACTCCTCTAAAACTCACTAACTCACCGCTTGGACCAAAAATGGCCCAGGCCGTAGAAGATAGGTTCCGCGTACTAGGAATAGCTCCTTCGGCATATGCAACGAATGATTCCAATAGGTTCGACATCTGCAACAAATGCAAGAATGGATTACCTAACCAAAAAGATCACTCTTGACGAAAACAAAAATGTAACAAAATCATATCAAGAGGTTACTACACCTAGTTAAGCATAGTAACGCTTAAGGTACAATTTGTTTTGGGGTTGCGCCAGTGGAATTCCATCGTAATCTACTAGCTCGTAGGCTCCTTTTGCTAACACTTGTTTAACAATGTAGGGACCCAGCCACAAATATTGGAACTTACCTGCTCCCAATTTATCGGATTCTTGATCGTAATGCAAGACCAGGTCACCTTCTGAGAAGACATGGGGTGTTGGGTCCCTATAATACTAGTGATTACCCCATTACTATTATAGTTATACCCCTTATTTATATTGTTGTGCCCCTATTACCCCCATATTGTTATTTCTGTGCCCCATAGAATCCCTCTATTGTTATTTTTGTGGCTTTATATTATTATTGTTAGGTCGGCTGGATTATATTGTGACTCCTTAGACTCCTATATATAGAAAGGAGGTTTTGTCATTTGAATCATCAAAGAATTGTTCATTTATGTAATGTAAAGGAGGTTTCCCCCTCGAAGAGGCTGAATTCTAAGGCGTTGATCTATCTTTTCTATCTTTTCTTGAGCTGGTTTCATAACATTTGGTATCAGAGCTTTGGATTCTAGGGTTTCGCTGCTCCAAACAGGTCATCGTGGAATTTTCACTATAACTTTTTTTCTGTGACGTTTCAGAAGTCACAAAAAAAACCATTTGAGAAGAAATCGCGCTGAACCTTGGGTCCGAATTTCAGAGCTTTTCGCGTGATATTTTCGGAGATATGATCTGAGGAAGTTGGTCTTTTTGCAGACTCCTGAATTACATTCAAAACAGGTGACCTGGGGAAAATTGTCATAACTTTCTCTCTGGGAATCAGATTGAAATTTCGTAAGAAGGTACAGAAAGAGGACGAACTTTAGTTTCTTTATATCTTTTTTAGAACCAAATATAAAAAAATTTACACGTGGCACTTCATACAACTTCGCTCTTCTGGAAAGCTCTATAATCAGGTCATCTTGGGAGATTGTGCATAACTCTTTCTTGGAGAATCCAATTTGGATCAGACTGGTGGCATTGGAAAGAGGACACAGAGAGCTACTACAAGTCACAAATTCAGAACTAGATGATTGGAAAGTACAGAGATACATCAGAGGCAATATCGAGCTCCTACAAAGTGAAAAAAGGTGTGTAGATTTTTTTAAATTTTTGCTTAAGCTTGGTTTGAAAAATTATTTTGAAGGAATTCAAAGGGCATAGTAGAGCATTATTATCGGTAACTGATGCCCGAGGAAAGAAAATGCAAACACCTAGTAAGGAACCTGAAAGCTCTAGCATGACTCATGAAGAAGAGGAAGAAATGCTACATGATATATCAAAATTACAAGAAGTGCAACAAATGTCACGCTCACAAAAGTTAACAGATGCTAAGATAAATGGCATGGAAGCTAAGATAAATGGCGTGGAAGCTAAGATGAATGGCATGGAAGCTAAGATGGACAATTTGAAGATAGATTTGAACACAAATTTGAAGACAGGCATGGCAGATTTGAAGACAGATTTGACAAATTTTCTACAAGAAATACTTACTAATGGTGAAAAGGTAGTAAAGGAAACTCATGATGAGAACAAAAGAAATGTTAATCATGATTCCATAGACTCTAATGTTGGATCGAAGAATCACCATATTCCAAAAATCGATATGAGGAAGTTTGATGGCAAGGATCCCGCCACATGGATATTACAGATGGAGCAATTCTTCGATCTCAATAATGTGCAAAACACACAAAAGGTACGTATGGCAACTGTATATTTGGAACCAAATCAGTTTGTATGGTATCAATGGCTTTGTTCTCGTAAACAATTTATCACTTGGGCAATTTTTACGGAAGAATTGATAGCACATTATGAGGATACAAAAAGCAACACTTTTTTTAGCCAATTGATAAGTCTCAAACAAAAGGGTTCAATAATGGAGCACATTGAGGAGTTCCAAAAATTGAACATAAGGGTAAAAGATATTCCAGAGGAGCATAGGATTGATGTGTTCATAGGGTCTTTAAAGGATAATATCCAACATGATGTTCGCCTTTGGGAACCTGATTCATTAGAGAAGGCATTCAGGTTAGCAAGAAAAATGGAAAGCAAAATTATGGCAACTAGGAAGCATACCACTCACAACTATAAAGACGGAAGTGTTGTTGCCCCTAGTCTTCCACAACCTACAAGGTTGACACCACAACAATTGGAAGAAAAAAGAGCAAAAGGGCTTTGTTACAATTGTGATAGCAAATACACAAAAGGTCATAAGTGTGCTGAGAAGAAATTATTCTACATAGATTGTGAAGAGGAAGAAGAAAAGGAGCAAGAAAGGTCAAAAGAAGAGGATATATTCCAGGAACAAAGCCTAGATGAAGAAAAAATAAATCCGACCATATCTTGTAATGCATTGGCGGGAATTACCACTCCTCAAACCATCAAGATAGAAGGACAAATCAAGAAGAAAAAGGTAATAGTGTTGATTGATTCAGGAAGCACCCACAATTTTATTCATTGTAGGGTAGCAAAAGAATTGAATTGCTTCCTATATCCAGCACCAGAGTGTCAAGTGATGATTGCAAATGGAGGAACAATAAATTGCTCTGGAAAGTGCCATAATATCAAGCTATCCATGGGAGAATATGTATTGACTAGCCCAATGCTTTCCATTCCAATGGGAGGTGTGATGTTGTACTAGGAGTCCAATGGCTACAATCCTTGGGTACAATAGCTTTTAATTTTCAAGAACTTTTCATCAAATTTTCTACGGAAGGAAAGGAAGTTGAATTAAGGGGTATTGCAGGGAAACCAGGAAAGATAATCAGCTCTAATGGCATGACAAAGCTTCTAAAAAAGGAGCAAAGAGGTGTAATTGCACAATTATGTTCGCTAGATGTTTCCACATTGGAATCATCTATTTCTCCAGATCTCCAAAAAGTCCTGGACAATCATTCCAAGGTATTTGAGACTCCCAAAGGTCTCCCACCTATGCGTGATCATGATCATGCTATTCATCTGATTCCAGGAAGTGTTCCTCCAAACATCAGGCCGTACAGATATCCCTATGTCCAAAAAAGTGAAATTGAACGTATGGTTGCAGAAATGCTAGAGGCTGGTATAATTCAACCGAGTCAAAGTTCTTTCTCAGCTCCAGTAGTATTGGTGCACAAGAAGGATGGATCATGGCGCATGTGTCCGGATTATAGGGAGCTCAACAAGCTCACTATTAAAGATAAGTTCCCCATTCCTGTCATTGATGAATTACTGGATGAATTGCATGGATCAATTTACTTCACCAAGTTGGATCTTCGTTCGGGATATCATCAAATCAGAATGAAGATTGAAGACATTCCGAAAACGACATTTAGAACTCATGAGGGTCATTATGAATTTTTGGTCATGCCTTTTGGCCTTACCAATGCACCTTCAACATTTCAAGGTTTGATGAATTCAATTTTCAAACCATTCCTTAGAAAATTTGTGTTAGTATTTTTTGATGATATACTAATCTACAGCAAGTCTTGGAAGGATCATGTTGAACATGTTGACAGGGTGCTACAACTATTGGAGGAGAAACAATTATATGCAAAAAGATCCAAATGTTTCTTTGGAGTCCAGGAGGTGGAATATTTGGGTCATATTGTATCTCATGAAGGAGTTAAGGTAGACCCTAGCAAAATTAAAGCCATTAAGGAATGGAAAATCCCCACATCCATAAAGCATCTGCGAGGATTTCTTGGGTTGACAGGGTATTATCGCAAGTTTGTTAAGAATTATGGGAGAATAGCAGCACCTCTAACAACATTATTGAAGAAAGATTCATTTTCATGGACTCCGGAAGCAACAAAGGCCTTTGAACATCTTAAAGAGGCAATGTGCCAAGCACCGGTCTTAGCTACACCGGACTTCACAAAAACCTTTATTGTGGAATGTGATGCTTCAGGAAATGGAATTGGTGCTGTTCTAATGCAAGATGAAAGACCCATTGCTTTTGAAAGTCGTCCAATCAAGGGAAAGTTTTTAAGCAAAGCTATTTATGAGAAGGAAATGTTGGCAATACTCCATGCACTTAAGAAATGGCGACCCTACCTAATGGGAAGACACTTCAAGGTAAAAACGGATCATGATAGCCTTAAATACTTTTTAGAACAAAGATTATCCTCTGAAGAGCAACAAAAGTGGGTCACAAAGATGTTGGGTTATGACTTTGAAATCATCTACAAAAAAGGGAAGCAAAATGTGGTGGCAGATGCACTCTCAAGAAAGGATGAGGATGTGGAAGCATTGTTGTGTGCCATTTCTATTATCCAACCAGATTGGATAAACGAAGCAAGGGAGGAATGGAAGAATGACGAAGAAGTGTGGGCACTTATTCGAAAGCTACAACAAGATTCCAGTACTTCTGATACATTTAGCTGGAAAAATGATTCGTTATGGTACAAAGATCGCTTATACCTCTGTAAGAATTCCCAGCTAAAACAAAAGATTCTTATGGAATTGCACACTTCTCCCTTAGGAGGGCACTCAGGATTTTTAAAAACTTACCACAGGGTTAAGAAGGAATTTTTTTGGGATGGCCTTAAATCAGATATTCAAAAGTTTGTGGCGGAATGTTTGGTTTGCCAACAAAATAAAGTTGAAACAATTAAGACACCGGGTCTATTACAACCTTTATCCATTCCAAGCCAACGTTGGGAGGAGGTTTCAATGGATTTTATCACAGGTTTACCCAAGTCTGAGGGAAAGAGTGTCATCATGGTGGTAGTTGACAGACTTACCAAGTATGCACACTTTTGTGCATTATCACATCCATTTAAAGCCAGTACAGTTTCTACTGCATTTATGGAAACAGTTCAAAAGCTACATGGAAACCCAAAGATTATTGTAAGTGACAGAGATCCCATTTTCACTGGAAATTTTTGGACAGAATTATTTTCTTGTCTTGGTACTCAGTTAGCTCATAGCTCATCTTATCATCCTCAATCTGATGGGAAAACTGAGATAGTAAACAAATGTTTGGAAGGATATCTTCGTTGCTTTGTATCTGATAAACAGACACAATGGGTCAAATGGTTGCCTCTGGCTGAATGGTGGTATAACACTTCCTTCCATACAGCAACAAAAATGACCCCATTTATGGCACTTTATGGGTATCAACCACCATCCATCACATCATATTTAAGAGAAAATTCTAAGGTTCAGGCAGTGGAACATCACATCGAACATCAACAACAAGTCCTCCAACTCTTAAAGGATAACCTCGTGTTGGCACAAAATAGAATGAAACAACAGGCAGATCAACATCGCAGTGAAAGAAGTTTTGATGTAGGTGATTGGGTATTCCTACGGCTACAACCATATAAGCAAATGTCCCTAAAGCAAGCTAAGAAGGATAATAAATTATCACCAAAGTATTATGGTCCGTACAAGGTGTTGCAAAAGATTGGTACTATGGCATACAAATTGGAGCTTCCTGCAGCTTCTCGATTGCACCCAGTTTTCCATGTTTCATGTTTAAAGAAGGTTATAGGCGACAAGCTCCCAATTCAAACAATATTGCCAGAACTTGACGAGGAAGGAAAAATTATATTGGAACCGGAAGCAGTCACAGAAACAAGAACTCGACAGCTACGAAATCGATCAATTTCAGAGTATCTTATCAAGTGGAAGAACTTATCCGCTGAAGATTCCACATGGGAGGATGAGAATTTTATGCAGAAGTATCCAGAACTACTCAAGCGTTGAGGACAACACTTTTTTGAAGGAGAGGGGCATGTTGGGTCCCTATAATACTAGTGATTACCCCATTACTATTGTAGTTATACCCCTTATTTATATTGTTGTGCCCCTATTACCCCCATATTGTTATTTTTGTGCCCCATAGAATCCCTCTATTGTTATTTTTGTGGCTTTATATTATTATTGTTAGGTCGGCTGGATTATATTGTGACTCCTTAGACTCCTATATATACAAAGGAGGTTTTTTCATTTGAATCATCAAAGAATTGTTCATTTATGTAATGTAAAGGAGGTTTCCCCCTCGAAGAGGCTGAATTCTAAGGTGTTGATCTATCTTTTCTATCTTTTCTTGAGCTGATTTCATAACACGGGGTTTGACATTTTTGTCAAACTATGCCTTAAATCATTTCTTATGGGCTTCGTTAGCCAAGGCAGCGTCATTATGGGTTTCATCCAATTGGATTAGTTCTAAGAAACGAGCCTCTTCCTCTGAAGTTTGGTGGAGAAGGTCGATTGCGAGCTTGAGATCACATTCAATTGGTAAGATGACTTCTAGGCCATACACCAGTTGAAAGGGTGTAAACTCGGTAACATTTCTTACGGAGGTTCTGTATGCCCACAAGGCTGAGTACAGGATCAGATACCAACTCCATTTGTGGACTCCGATCATCCTTTGCAGCATGCACTTTAGGACTTTATTGATGGCCTCAACTTGTCTGTTAGCTTGCGGATAATATGGAGTAGAACTGTCATGGGACAGTCCTAGTTTGGCAACCAATTCAACCAGCATGTGATTGTGAAAATTAAATCCATGATCTGTGACTATAGCCTATGGAACACCGAACCTAGAGACTACATGATTAAAAAAGAAAAGAGCAGCCATTTTGCCGCTGTTGTTTAATGTAGGCATCGCCTCGACCCATTTCGTAAAATAGTCAACTGTGACTATGATATACCCATGCCCCCTGGCTGAGGTGGGGTTACATGTCATGAAATTTATGCCCCATTTGGTGAATGGCCCAACAACAACTACTGGTTGCAAAGGTGCGGGTGGTATTCTGGTTTTGTGGTCGAAGATTTGACAAGCATGGCAACTTCTGATTACGGTTATACAACCTTTGAACGTTGTTGGCCAAAAGTAGCCTGCTCGTAAAATCTTATGTCATAGCATAACCAGATTGATGCCCCCCACATGCATCTAAATGATAATCATTTAGGACTTCTTCAGCCTCCTCATGGGTGAGGCACCTTCGCAGAACTATATCGATACCACGATGGTAAAGCATATCACCGATGATCATGTAGTCTTTTGCTTGGTATCGAGTACGTCTTTGTTCAGAGTGAGAGGTATTAGGCCTATATGTTTGGGTTTGGAGATAGATCATTATATCTCTGTACCATGGATCGCTTGACGATATCAGAAACAAATATTCATCCATGACTGTTGCTTTAGATGTTGAATCGTTGGACAACGATGGGAAATCACATAATAACTCCATGAAAACTAGATATTTCTTTGATTTGGATTTTATGAATTCCAGATCAAACTCTTGCAAAATAGCTATCCATTTTGAATATTTGCCCCCAAGTAACTGATGCGATATAATGTAAGTCATTGGGTTGCAATCTGATAAAATGATAGTTTTGCGAAAGAGGATATAGTGTCAAAATCTCTGTACTGCTTGAACAACTGCGAGAGCCAGATTTTCAACATAGGAGTATTTGCTTGCTATATCATTTAAGTTTTGGCTTAAATAATAGATAAGATGTTTGATTCCATTTTCTTCTTGAACTAAAACCATTTCGATGGTTGTATCTGTTGTAGCTAGATACAGGTAAAAGTCTTTTTGATAATCAGGAGCGTACATTGATGATGCTTTTATTAGGGATTCCTTTAGAGCATCAAAGGAAGCTTGCACTACCTGATCCTAGTTGAAGGGTACTTATTTTTCCAAAAGATGCGTATAACCTTTAGCAAGTTCGACGTAATTTGGAATGAATCTCCTTAGAAAGTTCGCTTTCCCTTGGAGTTTCTAAATCTGAAGAAAATTTGAAGGTGGAGGCATATCGATGATTGCCTGAACCTTACATGGGTCAAGTCGAATTTTGTCCTTAGAAACTACGAAGCCAAGTAAACGACCAGAACCGACACAAAACACACACTTGTGTGGATTGAGTCGTATCTTGTAGTGTCAGCAACATAGAAATATAGCTCTCAAATGCTGCAGATGATCAGTCCGCTTTCGCGAATGAGCCAAAAGATCGTCGAGATATGGTTGAACGATGTTCTTGATGTCATGGAAGGCATAATTCATAGCCCACTGAAAAGTTGCCCTTGCATTCTTTAAACTGAAAGGTAATTTGCGGTAGGCGAATGTGCCCCATGGACATATAAATGCAGTCTTCGACTGGTCGTATGGGCGGATATTTATTTGATTATACCCAGAAAATCCGTCCATAAATGAAAAGATTTCACATCCAACGCATTCATCAATTATGTGGTCGATGAAGGGTGTAGGGTAGTTGTCCTTTGGACAAGCTTGATTTACATCCTTGTAATCAATGCACACTCTAATCGTTCCCTACTTTTTCATCACAGGAACAATATTCAATACCCAATCAGTTAGAGGAACTAGGTAAATGAAACTAGCATGTAAAATTTTTTCAACTTCTGCCTTAATGCCAGCAGCTTTCTTCGGGTGCACCTGCCGAAGACGTTGTTGTACTGGTTTGACATCTGGATACATCTTGATTTCATGTTCAACTATGCTCGAGTCAATCCTTGGCATTTCTTCGTATGACCATGCAAAGACATCTCTGAATTTACGAAAGAGAGCGCAACATATTTCCAGTTCTGAAGAAGAACAAGATTTGCCGACATGAATATTCTCTACAAAATTAGGTTTGATCGAGATATTTATGGTGATGGTTTCTTCAATATTGGATAGATTTCACTTTGAATCCACCGTATTTATAGTATTTAATAGAAAATAAAAAACTGAAGGATGATCAAGGTCGTTAGAATAATATTCGTTGTAATCCGGAAGATGGGAACGATGGTGGTAACCTTCCCATGGTGCCTCTCCTATCATCATCGATTAAATAATTCCTTTGTCTGTAGAATGTACATGCGGCCAAGGATCTGAAGAGGTTACATATTCTTTTGACCTATCTACCCAAACACTCGATGAGTGTTGATTTAGGTTTGCCACCCAAGCTGAGAAAATTGATTTCTACAAAATTTCTATTGGGCTTGGAGGAAAAACCTGTTGATGATCCATGCTAACAAAATGGAAGATATCATATTGTAGGTTCCTACTGTTTCCACTTCCGCTAGATTACTCAGAGGCGGTAGGAAAAAAGTACCCATCAAGGTAGGGTCTTTCAATAGGCCTACTCCAACATTTTGAAGTGAATGAGAGCTTCCATGGATCATTGGAATGCTTCCTGTAACTTGTGAACTATTGGGGAGAAAGGTTTGTTGATCAATGACTGTAATTCCTCCTTGGAAAGGAAATGCAATCTTCTTAAAGTAAGTTGATACAACAACAACCATGGCATTAATCCAGGGCCTTCCTAGTAAGATATTGTAATCGAGGTTTCCATCGATAACTTCGACGTCAATTTCTACTGTTTTTTGCCCCAGTTCAACTTGTAAGTTACTTAAAATCCTGTACGGGGTGTATGTTCATCCAGCAAAAGCTTTTAATGTCGTTGATGATCTCGACAAGGGTGGTGATCCTAAAGTTTTCCAGCAACTCATTGACATAATGCGGGTAGATGCCCCCTCATCAATAATTGTTCAATGAACAGTTTTGTTGAGGGCTTTCACTCGGATGAGGAAAGCGAGTTGAGCTGGTAACTGAGGTTCAAATCCTTTATGGTTAAAGGCCACCATATTGGAATCCACTAGGTCAATCCCACCTATTGCTGATAATAGAGCCTGTTTTTGGGAGGGGTAATTTTGCAGTACTTCAAGTGTCGACATAGCGGACGGCAATTGGGCCAAATCCTCTATTATATTATAATTCTGTGCTGCTTAGGCACAAGGATTAAACATCAATTTGTGTACTACTCCCTTTGGTAGCTTTATTGTTAGCTCAAGAATGATGGGTGGCACAACTTCGGTTGAAGTTGTTGTCAAACTACTAGTTTGATCTACAGCCTTGTTGTTCGACAGTTGTGGATTCCCGTAATCTTTATTCCTTGTCGATATCAAAGAATCGTTTTGCTTTTTTGAAATGGACAACATAAGCACTTGGGATGGGGAAGCATTTTTGTTAGCAACCAAATTGGTTTCTAGGTTTGGAAACAGATCCATTAAGACTGCTGATGTTTTTGAGGTGTTAAAGAACTTCTTAATCTCAGCTCTATGTGGACAATCAATCGTCTAATGGTCTTCATCACAAATGTGACATGGTGAAGGAGGTTTCTTTTTTCCAGAAGGGTTTGTAGAAGATTTTTCAGGAGATGAATCATCTTGTTTCTTCTTTTTGATTTTCTCTTTTTTCTTGCCCCCTGGTTGCTTCGGTTCTTTACCTTTTTCGGTTGACACGACATTAACCTCTGAGGAAAGAAGTTCTTCATTTTCATTTTGACCAGAAACTTTACGGGCCTTCTTAGATGTATCCTTCACGGTTTTCGTGCTGGTTGTGTCTATCACGCCATCACCGGCATGAGAGTCTTTGCTTGATTTAAGAGGAGGAGGAATGGAAAACTCTAGTCTGGGAGCATCAGGAATTTTGTCATAGAGTGTGCCAGACTAAGTATAAATCAAGTCTAGATATTGTGCATGAGCAATGACTTGCTCTTTAGTGATAACTCCCCCCTTAGGCACATATTTTGTAATAGAAGGTAACAATGACTTAATAAACCATTCAACTAGCAGATGATCAGGAATGTACGTTTTTACCATTCGACGACGACGTTGCCACTCATGAATATGATCAGATATGTGAGTGGTTGTCGTCTACTTAAAATTGGTAAGAAGCTCCGTTCCTATTTCATACCTTATGGGTAACTGAAAATGGGTTTAAAAGGTTGTGGCAAGGGCACTGAAGTTATCGAATGAAGCTCTAGGCAATTCGATTTACCATTTTTCTGTCGGACCAGTTAACGTTCGCTGAAAAAGGTGAAGCCTAATCGAATCATCGTTGAGAGTGTTGGATGAACACCACAGATGAAAAGTAATCACATGATTTGACAGATCTTCACCTAGATTTCCATTGAATTTAGGAATATCTGATGGAAGTTTATGAGGAATTGCCAGCCACCAAGGGTCGATGGCAATTGGATCATTTGTTAGCCGGTTTAGATCTGGTAATTCCAATGTTGCGACGAAGGGAAACTATTGATTTAGGTTTGGTGAAGCATACCCAGGATAAGATGGGATCACCTGAGCAGTGGGTCTTTGCATACCAGCATAATGTATTTGATGTTGATAACTTTGATAAGGTTGATGGGCATAACCATTATGATATGATTGATGGTGACCATTTTGAATATACGGTTGCCCATTACCTGCAAAGCTTTGTTGCTCAGGTCCTCGGTAAGCTTGTTGGAATTGCGATTGTTGATATTGCACTAGCCATGGTTGTGAAACCATTTGTTGTTGTCCAATACTAGATGTTTGACCAAGATGAGGGGTGATAGTACCCATTTGAGCCTGAGTCGCTTCAGTTAAGGAGCCACTAATCGACGATTGTGGTTGAGTCGTTGAGACAAGAGGCTGTTGTATTATGACCTGAGAGACTTGAGTTTGACATACAACAGGCAGTTTTTGTACTTGCGACACCATTACAATAGTTGGTGTAGTGGGGATATTCAACACAGGTAGATTTGGTTGCATTGAATATACAAATCTTGGTTGTTGAGGCAGTATTGGCACCCAACCACTGGATGCAATTCTAGCTTGACCCAAATTTTGTTGTGAACTCTCATATGGATGTTCTCCTGGAGGGAGCAATGAAAAGGCATACTGCCCCCCATATGGCAGCAATCGAGTGTTCAAAGGAAAAATTGGTCCTTGTAGATTGGACTTCCCAAATTGATACCATTGTGGAGGATCAATTTGTTAAGACTCAACATAAGAAATTCCAGATATTACTTCGAATGAATAAACAGGAGTAGACCACACTGTCAAAACAGTCCCTAGGTGGACTCCATCTAGCGATTGAGAGCTAGTTGGGATAGATGGTACACCAACAAACATTGTCGGAGTAGTGGAAGGAAGTTTTGCTACTGTTGTATCGGATGACACAGTCCTAGATGTCGATGGTTGTTCAAACATATTGAGTCTATCCAAAAGACTCCCTAGCGATTCTACAGGAACCTGCGATGAAGGTTGACTATGTTCTGAATTAGAAAGATATAGGTGGATCCCAGTTCCAAAATTTAATGGGGTACTGGATGGAAGATCCTCCACAATCTCTTCTATCAGAATCAATCCAGGTGGAAGAGGCAGACCATCAGGTCCATAAAATATTTTTGGTGCTGAAGAAGGTGTCCACTCTCCAGCGACAGATGTTGGAGGGTTAACACTTTCCGAATCAGTCCTAGATGGAAATAGTTCATGAATAGATGTGTTTACCATTACAGTAGGATCAGTTCTAGTGTCCTCTTGTAACTATGGAACTTCTTTTGTAGAGGAAGGGATACTAGAAATAGTTGGAGTAACTGGAGTTTCTGAGGATGTTGAAACACAAGTTTCAAACAAACCAAGAGACTTTGATCCAGTTAAACGAGATCGCTTGGCCCAAAATGTTTTCATTTATGGAGTCAAAGACGGTTGACTCGTTAGTCTCTACGAATGATGGGGTTTTGATTGAATTTCTTCCAAGATTGCAGATTACTTGATCAACTCAAAATAAAAAGGGGAAAATGTTATTTTGAATTAAATGAATTTTATGATGCTTTGACACAACTTGCTTTTTCAATTTTTAAGAGTCGAGAAAAAGCTAAAGATGACTGTAGTCGTCTTTGATTTTAATGAGCCTAAAGTGACAAGTGCTTAGATGGACCTTTTCTTTTAAGGAGTTTGAAAAGGAATGAAAGTGACTACTCTGGAAATCTAGACAGAGGGATTACCAAAACAATCGCAAAATTGCAGAATACTTTTTACGGTATGACAGTCAATCTTCCCGAATGTTGTGTTCAGTGAATTGTGATCGATAGGGAAGCTATTAGGTCCCTATACTACTAGTGTAACCCCTTATTGTTATTAGTACAACCCACTTATTATATTGATGTACCCATGTAGTGCCCATATTGTTACTATTGTGCCCCATAGAAGCCCACTATTGTTATTATTGTGCCCTTACATTATTATTTTTATGTCGGCTCTGGTTATGTTATGACCCCTTAGACTCCTATATATAGAAAGGAGGTCTTTTCATTTGTATCATCCAAGAATTGCTCATTTATGTAATGTAAACGAGATTTCCCCCTCGAAGAGGCTAAATTCTAAGGCGTGGATCTCTCTTTTCTATCTTTTTGTGAGCTGGTTTCATAACATTTGGTATCAAAGCTTTGGATTCTAGGGTTTCACTGCTCCAAACAGGTCATCGTGGCATTTTCACTATAATTTTTTTTTTTGCGACGTTTCAAAAAAAAACCATTTGAGAAGAAATCGTGCTGAACCTTGGGTCCGAATTTTAAAGGTTTTTACACTATATTTGCGGAGATATGATCTGAGGACGTTGGTCTTTTTGCAGACTCCTGAATTACATTCCAAACAGGTGACCTGGGGAAAATCGTCATAACTTTCTCTCTGAGCATCAGATTGAAATTTTGTAAGAAGGTACAAAAAGAGGATGAATGGTATTTTCTTGTATATATTTTTCAGCGCCAAAGGTACAAACAGTGACACATGGTACTTCGTACAAGTTCTCTTTTCTGGAAAGGTCTATAATCAGGTCATCTTGGGAGATTGTGCATAACTCTTTCTTGGAGAATCCAATTTGGATCAGACTGGTGGAATTAGAAAGAGGACACAAAGGGATACTACAACTCACCATTTCAGAACTTAAAGATCTGAAAGTACAGAGTTACAGTCGTTTCAAGATCGAGCTCCTAAAATCAAGAAAAAGCAAGATGAGGAAGTTTGATGGAAAGGATCCGGTAAATTAGATACTTCAGATGGAGCAATATTTTGATCTACATGGTGTACCACTGTTACAAAAGGTATGTATTACATCTTCATATTTAGAACCAGATCAATTTTTATGGTATGAAGGGCTTTGTTCTCGTAAACAACTTGTTACGTGGTCAATTTTCATGGAGGAAATGATAGCACATTATGAGGATACAAAGAGCAACACCTTCTTTGGAGCAACACCACAACAATTGGAAAGAGTAAAAGGGCTTTGTGACATAGTGGAAAGCGAAATTATGGAAACCAGGAAGCATACCCCTCACAACTATAAATATGGAAGTGTTGTTTCTCCTAGCCTTCCACAACCTACAAGGGTTACATGACAACGATTGGAAGAAAAAAGAGAAAAAGGGCTTTGTTACAATTGTGATAGCAAATGCACTAAAGGTCATAAGTGTGCTGAGAAGAAATTATTTTACATAGAATATGAAGAGGAGGAAGAAAAGGACCAAGAAACATCAAAAGAAGAAGATATATGCCAAGACACCCCTCAGAGAAAGAAGAAATGAATCAGACCATATCTTGTAAAGCATTGGCAAGAATTACCACTCCTCAAACTCTCAAGATAGAAGGACATATCAAGAAGAAAAAGGTGCAAGAAGTGAAAGATCACACCGAGAAAGAAGAAATGAATCCAACCATATCTTGTAATTCATTGGTCGGAATTACCACTCCTCAAACTATCAAGATAAAAGGGCATAACAAGAAGAAAAATGTTCAAGAAGTGAAAGATCACATCAAGCATAAAGAAATGAATTTGACCATATCTTATAAAGGATTGGAAGAAATTACCACTCCTCACACTCTAGAGATAGAAGGACATATCAAGAAGAAAAATGTTCAAGCAGTGAAAGATCACATTGAGCATCAACAACAAGTTCTCCAACTTTTAAAGGATAAGGCAACTTCGGTGCAAAATCAAATGAAACAACAGGTAGATCAACATCGTAGTGAAAAATGTTTTGATGTAGGCGATTGGGTATTTTTACTGCTACATCTCAAGCAAGCTATTTATGAGAAGGAAATTTTGGCAATACTACATGCACTTAAAAAATGGCGACCTTACCGAATGGGAAGACTCTTCAAGGATGAGGATGTGGAAGCATTTCTTTGTGTTATTTCTATTATCCAACCAGATTGGATAAACAAAGCAAGGGATGAATGGAAGAAGGATGAAGAAGTATGGCCACTTATTCAAAAGTTGCAAAAGATCCCAATTCAAACAATATTACCAAAAATTGAAGAGGAAGGAAAAATCATATTGGAACCTGGAGCAGTCACAGAAACAAGAACCGACAGCTACGAAATCAATAAATTTCAGAGTATCTCATCAAGTTGAAGAACTTACCCGCTGAAGATTCTGAATGAAAGGACAAGAATTTTATACAGAAGCATCAAGAACTACTCAAGCATTGAGGAAAATGATTTTTGAAGGAGAGGGGCATGTTATGTCCCTATACTACTGGTGTAACCCCTTATTGTTGTTAGTACAACCCACTTATTATATTGATCTACCCATGTAGTGCCCATATTGTTACTATTGTGCCCCATAGAAGCCCACTATTGTTATTATTGTGCCCTTACATTATTATTGTTATGTCGGCTCTGGTTATGTTATGACCCCTTAGACTCCTATATATAGAAAGGAGGTCTTTTCATTTGTATCATCAAAGAATTGCTCATTTATGTAATGCAAAGGAGGTTTCCCCCTCGAAGAGGCTGAATTCTAAGGCGTGGATCTCCCTTTTCTATCTTTTTGTGAGCTGGTTTCATAACATCAGCAAACACGGCTTCCTAAGGATAAAGGATGTAGCCTAATGTGGTCTCCCAATATATACTCGACAGTACATGGGAGAACAAGTCTGTACTGGCACTTGTCGTCTCAAAGAGGAGGAATCACCCAACCTACGATGAAATCGATAGTCATCAGGCTTTACGACGCCGGAATACGTCTCTAGCCTAGACTTCTAAATGTTGCGCGTTAGGTTCCAAAGAATTTTTATGTTCATTGAAGTTTATTTTACAATTGATATTTCTTAAGAAGTTTGCCTTTAAGGTTCACCATGTGATGTAGATATACAATTCCTAAATATGCAATCTAAGGTGATAAACAATCGTTTACTTTCTTTTTGTAATGAAAATCTTAGCTACTAAGGAAAGAGAAATGAAATTCTTTCAACATAGAGCAGAGAGCACACACTAGATGCACTTTTCCTAATCAACTTCAGCATGCACTCTTAATGAAAATGCACATGCATGTATTGTTTTTCAATTTCCTTAATGTGAGAATGACGAAAAGAAAACAAAGTATAGATCTGAACTATTCTCTTTCAAAGCGACAGTACTAACAATTTTCTTTTCAAAAAATGAAAGTAGGTTCAAGACGACACTTTGCGATTTTGAACTTAAATTACTTTCGACACTTGAAATACTAATGATTCAAAACAAATACAATGGAAAAAGTGTAATCGACTATATAAAAGAGGAACGCTTTGTAATACTCTTTTTCTTGACTGGAAATGACACTTGCGAAACTTTCAAATCAAAAGACGACAGTTCAATTAAGCTACTACTTGCAAAGGAGAACTGTAAATGATGAAAAATACATTAAAAACATTCACAATTCCTTCTAATGGAAGCTGAGTAATGTAGAGGAAGATGGTTTCAACAGAGATATACTGATCACAGACAACAAAACTACTAAATAAAATTGAAGACAATGAAGAAAAAACCAAAATATGGAGGGAGAAACAGTGTCATCTGATCATCGCACCTGTAACACAGGGAAACAGGGATGCATCTCACCTATAGTACACGGGAGGTGTGATGCATCCAGACTACCAAGAAGAGATAGTGAGATGGTCCAGGGACGAGAATGAGCTTGGTTGTTGCTCACAGTTTGTAGCTAAGTTCAGGGATTTAGGCTGAGCTAATGATTGTCAGTAAACACAAAGTATATGGGCTGATCTAATGAGGTTATTTGAGTTACCACCAGGGCACTTAGGATGTTTGCAAGCTAGATGTTCAGTTCATAAACCAACCCAGAGATTGACTGAAGTAGCATTGATCTACTTTGCAGTTGCATAGCAAAAGCAGTTCGAAGGCTAGCTAGATTGACTTCAGGCTCCGTACGTGGTTTATGAAGCAAACAATAGTAACGAAACAAACAAACTATTCACTCCCCAGTGGAGTCGCCATTTTGTTATCGAGAAAACTAGTGTCCATTCAGAGCTGCTAGTCCCACTAAGATGGGTAGCTATCTTAGAAATAAATAGATTAAAGTTACCTGTGTTTTAGTTTATGAGAGATAGATGAGAGAGAAGCAGAGAGCACCAACCTCAGTCTTTCGCTAGTCCCCTTTCTTGTTTCCCCTCTCCTTTGATAGAGCTTTCACCACTCCTTTCTCACTTGTCCCACTTCAAAGAACACTTGTAGAGCCAAGGCAGCAAAATAACATCAACGCATAGAGATCTATAACCATAAATAATGTAGGATCAGATGTACATTAACCATATAAATGCATACATAAACAAGATTCAAAGATATACTGTAAGCATATGGAAGAAAAATCAAATAGCGTTATTGATAAAAGTAGTAGAAGAGAGGATTAAAACTAGGTTGTCTGATCCAGCATCATCCTCCCAGCATGAAAACCCTCTTCACCTCATACAAAGAAAGATCACCCAACAATGTCTTCAAAGAGAAACCAACAACACTTCCTTGCAAATTACAAAATTCCTGCCTGTGGATCTCTTGGATGAGGGATCCATATATAGATGTTTTCAGGAGAGTGAGTCAGCTTCTGGGATATTTGTTCAGTGTCATTTCACTGATAGTTCTTGGTTCCACTTGGAGATTTCAGATCTCTTACTCATCCCTAGGCGAATTTAGAGAGGCAAGTGTCATATGAGCAGTTTCTAGAAGATTCTCTGGGTTTCCACCTAGCACACTACTTCTGCCATTTGTCTGCTCTCACTCATCACACCCTACAGAAGGGATTTCCAATATGCATCGCACCCCCCATGTGTAATATGTGAGATGCATCGCAACCTATGCATGGAGCAGTCTGTATGGTCCAGTTTTGACCAGTTCTGAGTCTTTTTTCATGGAGAACTTCTGGGAGATTATGTAATCAGCTGACCTTGTTCCTTTAGGGTATGAAACAACAATTTTAGGGGTTTAGAAGCCCTTGGTTTATGGAAATGTGTGATTTGGGTTGTAGTGCCCAAATATGTCTATAACATATGCCTAGGAAAGTGTTGTGCAATGTCAGAATGGAGGCCATTGTGTTGTCTTGGTAACCAGATGAATCACAATGTCATTCACCAGGAAGAAGTGAAAGATGGGCAGGCTAGCTCGTGATGAGACCTCCTGTTCCAAGGAATTTTTATTTTTCTGATGTGCCTCTTCGATCATGTCCCTAGTGTGGTGGCCATAGTGGGAATGCCACTTCACTTTCTTCCTTATGATCATGGTAGGTTGGCTCTTGATGAGACCCCCTATCCTTCATCTGACAAATCATGTTAGTAATCATATAGATATGTATATTTTCTTTTTTCTTCTTCTCTTTTATATAGCACTTTCCTATTTATATATAGAGGGTGGCTCAACAATCCTTAAGAGTAGGGATGGTGGAAGAAGTTTGAACATCTCAATAGTGGAAAATATGCCCTTATTCTTATTCAATAATAATGGTCAAAGAGAATTATGAAGATTTAAGAAAGAACCAATCATGATAAAAATAATCAATCAAATTTGTTTTAGTGAAAATAAAGACAACAAAGCGATATAAATAGTTCTTTCCTTTCCTCTTTCTTCTTATCGATTCAAAGCAATTTCTCTAAAGATAATGATTTTTCTTTGTTTTGCTGATTTTAGTATCCTCTAGTTTTTGTATTCTTGCATAAATGTATAGTTGTGCCTTAAATGACCCATTATTCACAAAAATCCTCTAAATGATGAAACACACACACACGTAAAAGCAACAAAACATGCACCCAAAAAGTGTTGTTCCTTTAAGAGGAATAGCAAGCAAAAGAAAGAAAAAAAACATACTCGAAACACTTGTTCTTTAGGAGGAACAACAAATAAAACAAGCACAAAATAGAATATCGCTCCTTTAGTAGAATGGCCTAATATCATCCAAAATTGAAATCGTTGTTCTTTCGGAAGGAATGGTAGAAAGGAAAAAAAATGTGAAAGAGGGTTGTTCCTTTAAAAGGAACAACAAAACAATCTGGCGGAAGTGTTGTTCCTTCGGAAAGGAACAACAATAATGCAGAAGTGTTGTTCCTTCGGAAAAGAACAACAAAAAATGAAAGTGTTCTTCCTTCGGGAAGGAACAACAAAAATGCAGAAATGATGTTCCTTTGGAAAGGAATAGCAGAAAACGGAAGTGTTGTTCCTTTGGAAAAGGAACAACAAAAATGTAGAAATGTTGTTCTTCAAAAAGGAACAGCAGAAAACGAAAATGTTGTTCCTTCGGAAAGGAATAGAAAAAATTCGAAAACGTTGTTCCTTCAGAAAGGAATAGTAGAAAATGAAAGTGTTGTTCCTTCGGAAAGGAACAGAAAAAACGTGGAAATGCTGCTCCTTCGGAAAGGAACAGCAAAAAAACAAAAGTGTTGTTCCTTGGGAAAGGAATAGCAAAAATGTGGAAATGTTGTTCCTTCGGAAAAGAACAGCAGAAAATGAAAGTGTTGCTCCTTCGAAAAGGAACAACAAAAATGTGAAAGTGTTGTTCCTTCAGAATGGAACAACAAAAAGGAGGAAAAGTTGTTCCTTCGGAAAGGAACAACAAAATGAAAAAGTGTTGTTCTTTCGAAAAGGAACAACAAAACAGAGAAAATTTTGTTCCTTTAGAAAGGAACAGCAAATGCAAAAAAAAATGCAGAAATGCCAAAAAAAAAAACTGTACAAAAAGTAATTTATACTGGCAGAAAAGAAAAACTTATGTACAAAGTTTAAAAACAATGAAGTTATTTGGTGAACTAATGCCGAAGAATTATTTTCCTTAGAAAGAATCTGCATCTCAGAATCTTCCCAGAGCTACTAGTAGAAGGATTTCTAAGTAAGTAGTTTATGTTATAGTCGCACTCGGTGGCCATTTCCTTTGAAGGTATGTCCAGATCCATCAATAGTAGTCAAAGTAATGGTGCCATTGTCATGCACTTTCTAGATTTCATACGGTCCAAGCCATCGAGTCTAAATTTTTCCCGGAAAATCCTGAAACCTGGAATCACATAGGAGTGCCGAGTCTCCTTCATGGAAGATTTTCTTTTTTATTAGGGCGTCATGCCATTTTTCTCTCTTCCGTTGGATTAATGCAGTGTTTTGAAGAGTCAAGAGCCTAATTTCATCTAGCTCGTTAATTTGTTGTAATCTATTAATCTGGGCCTCATTTAAATTCAGACCGACCTTCGGTGCTGTTCATAATGTTTGTATTTTGAACTCTATTGAAATATGGGTTCCTTTTCAAATACCAGCTAATATGGTGAATAACCAGTGGTGTTTCTCCACATTTTTCAGTATGCACAAGGCTTTCTGTAATGTTGAATCCCAATCATGCCTATGTGATGCAATGGTTTTTGTCAATATTGTCGCTATGACTTTATTCATGCTCTCTACTTGGCCATTTGCCTGTGGGTGATACATAGTGGTAATTTTGTGCTAAATGTGATAATTATTTAATGTTGCAACAATTTTATTACCTACAAACTGTGGTCCTCCGTCTGTGATTATGTCCCTTGGGAGGCCATATCGCATAAACATTTGGAATAGGAAATGAATCACAAAGTCCTCAGTAGCTCTTGAAAGTGCCTCTGCTTCAACCCATTTCGTAACATAGTCTATTGCTACTAGAATATATGTTTTCTGATTTGATGATGGGTTGATCGGACCAACAAAATCGAGCACCAAACGCTCAAATGGTTCGATTACTAGCTGTGGGTTTAAAGGCATTTCGTCGGACTGTCCAAGGCGTCCTGTTTTTTGGCAATTGTCACAGGTTTGCAAAAAATTCTTAGCGTCTTTAAAGATTGTGGGCCAGTAATAACCTGTTTGCAAAACCTTGTGACCAGTCCTTCGATCTACGAAATGTCTGCCACACGATCCATCATGAAAGGATTTCAGAATGTCAAATATTTCGTCTTCACGGACGCATCTTCTGTGCATATTTTCCCTTGTATGAAATAGGTAGCCCCTAATCCAAGAAAATTGGGTACTACGTTGCACAATCTGTTTTCATTCATTGGGGGTCAGATGCTGTGGTAATTTTCTTACTGCTAAATAATTTTCAATGTCAGCATACTAGGGTGTCTTGACAATAACAACAAACAGATGTTCATCTGGGAATTGATCTTCGATTCCTGCTGCGTCCGCTGGCTTCAGCATTCGTGAGAGGAAATCAGCGACAGGATTTTCCTTCCTTGGTCGATCTTTTATTGTGATGTCAAATTCTTGCAATAATATCAACCATCTTGTTACTCTACCGTTTGCAATAGGTTTATTTTCTATGTACTTTATGGCAGAGTGATATATGTATATAAAACAATAGGATATCCAGTGATATAATGCCTAAATTTATTTACAACATATATTACAGCTAAGAAATCATTTTCGATAACGATATAGTTTAGCTCAGCAAGAGACAAATTCTTGCTAATATAATAAATTGCATATGGTTTTTTGTCTTCTTCCTACCCAAGGACTGCTCCAATAGCTGTGTCTGAAGCATCTAATGAAATTTGAAATGGTAGGTCCCAATCTGGACCTCTAAGCACTGGGGTTGTTGACACAAGCCTTTTCAGATCCTCAAAATCACGGTCGCATTTATCTATCCAAACAAAATGAACATTCCCTGTTAGTGCATATAGAGGTGTTGCTATTTGAGAAAACTATTCTATGAATCTCATATAATAACCAGAAAATCCAAGAAAACTGCATACCTCTATTTGTGTGGTAGGAGTAGGAATTAAGAAAATTATTTGAATTTTGGCTAGATCTACCTGTATTCTAGCTTCTAAGATATAATGACCTAGGATGAGCCCTTCGGTCATCATCATATAGCACTTTTCATGGCTCAAGCAGAACCTGGTCTCTATACATCATTGCAGCACCTTTTCCAATGTGTCTAGTGTTGGCTCAAAATCATCTCTATATGGTGTGAAATCATCCATGTATACTTCGAGCCCTTCATTTATTAAATCTGAAAAGATGCTGAGGATGGCCCTCTGAAATGTGGAAGGGGCATTGCATAGGCCAAAAGGTAGGACTCTATAGGAAAATGTTCCCCAAGGACAGGTAAAAGTAGTTTTGTCCTGGTCTTCAGGGGCAATCTGAATCTGATTCTATCAACTAAAGCCATCAAAGAAAGAAAAGAATTTCTTTCCTGCTAAGGTGTCTAATACCTGATCAATGAAAGGAAGGGGAAGGTGGTCTTTCTGCGTTGCTTTGTTTAATTCTCTGTAATCTACAAAAATCCTCCACTTTCCATTCTTCTTTGGCACCACTACTAGTGGAGAGACCTACTTGCTATCGGAGATTGGATAAATAAAGTTTACATCCAAAAGTTTTTGTAATTCAGCTTTCACAATATATTTCAGATGATGGTTGAGTCTCTGTTGGGGTTAGCGCATGAGTCTAACATTTTTTTATGTATAAATGTGGTGCGTACACAACTGGGGATCGATTCCCTTCATGTCCAGATAACCCCATGCAAAAGCTTCCTTATATTTTTTCAGTAGTTGGACCAGCTTTTCTTCTTGTTCAGGGGTTATGTTATTGTTGATGTTCAAGGTTTTTCCTGCCTTGATCTCTATAGTTTTGCTGTTTGAAACAGAGGTAGTGGGTATTGTTTGATCATGGGTGTCTTTGAGAGGATCTTCTTCTAGTTCATTGTCAAATGCTGCCTCTATCATGTGACATTGTACATGGGACCTAGATTCTGATTGGTTAATGGGGACCTAATGTTTATGTGAGGTATGATACAGGATGTTTGCTAGTTTTTATTATTGTTACACTTGGCTGGGCTAGAGGGTAAAGAGCTAGATTCTTGATATTACTCCCTCTAATTATGGTCATACTGCCTTGTCAGCAACCAATGTAAGCATCAGCACTCACAAGCCAAGATCTACCTAAAATTAATGGGTGTCCATTGAGTTGGTTTTTGGGGTTGATTATCATAAAGTCGACAGGATATTCCCAGGAATATATGGATACCATTACATTGTGTATTGTTCCTTCTAGCCTAAATACTGATCGGTCAGCCAGTTCTAATAATGTAGAGGTTGGTTCCACTGATGTAATACCCAGTTTTTGACAAGCGGTGGTTGTTAAAATATTAATTGCAGCCCCTAAATCAACTAGGGCATTTGAAAAGGTTTTTCCATTGATTTTCACTGTCACTATTGGATTTCCTAGGTCTTCATATTTGACAGGTGCTTCTCTTCCTGATAATAGATCAGATAGGGTGCTAACTACTTGGACTGTTGGGTTATTTGTTATTCTCCTCCTTGGTTTTTTATACATAGCATTTTGATGGTTTTTGCATATATTGGGATATCTTGGATAGCTTGGAGGAGTCAGATTTTTATATACAAATTATTTAGTTCTCCCAGAATATCAAAGTCAGGATGTTCAATAGGGTGCGATATGATTAATTGTTCTAGGAATGGGGGAGAAGATGTGGTTGCTTGGTCATGAATTTGTTCTGCGGGTAATTGATTTTCAACTTGAACATTTCTATCTCCCTCGGTTTCTATAATGCGCTCAGACCTTAATTGAAGGTTGTTGCACTCTATTAGATCCGTTTCTAGTTCTTGTGTTTTGATTATTTGAACAGATTTAACCAGTCTATTATTTGGGTTCAGGTTGGGTTGGGGTGGGAGTTGCAGTCTTAAGTTGGACTAGGGATTATTTTGTAGTGCATATGGCGCTGGCAGTGTAGGTTGAGGGAGTGGAATGGTTCCTACTGGCTGATTCATTGGTCTTTGCCAACTTGTCTGCCAAGCTTGACTCTGTGAAGTGGGAGGGGACCATTGTGTTAGATATGCATTGTTTTGCCTATATGGTGGAGCGTAGGGAAAATTGGCCAATTAGATTGGCTTGTGTGATGATGAAGGAAATGGTTGTTGTGACCAGTTTGAAAAGGGAGGTTTATTTTTCCACATTGCATTATGTTGTTGAGCATGATATTGTGGAGGTTGGAAAGAAGAATATGGATCAAAGGACCTGGCTGTCGAGACTGCCATTGACAGCGCTGATTGAGTAGGTACACTGGTTCTGATTCTTCTTCTGCTTCTTTGTACACTACTTTCAAACCCAAAAGTGAGGGGCAGTTCTCTGTGGAGTGATATTTTGTATAGATAGCATAGACTTGAACTACATCTAGTGGGCACTCCTTGTGGTTGTGTTTCTTTCTGCATCTGGGGTAGAATATTGCCATATTTTGGTCTGCTTCTACTTGTTTCTATTTAGCTTGAATGATATCTAACTGTGTTGTCAGAGTCTCCAATATATCAATCTTGAAATTCTCCAGTAAATTTCCAATTTCTGCACGAGTCACTCCTTTGGTCAAATATGTTCCAATATCCTTCTGGGATTTCTATGAGGGTATTCTTAGGCTGGTTAGAACGAGCAGGAATGGCATTAACAAGAATGGCCTTAATAGCACTTCCTTTGTCTAGGATGATGAGAGTTCCTTGTTGAACTAACGTCTGGGGGGATCTTAGATCTTGAGGTTCTTCAACTTGATTCTGGATGATTTTGATAGTGTTTCCCTTATCTGGGCTACTTAATGGCTGAACTATTCCAAGAGGAGATCTTGTTTCTTCGGTTTCCCCTGTTTCTCTTCCTCCTTCACAGAGATTACTAAGGTTCCCTTCTTGTAATGATTTTGGGCTAGAATTCTCAATTTCTTGAAAATCTTGCCCCTCTGTTTGGTTGTGCACCTCAGCAAAAGCTACAGATGGTGATTCTGTGGCCCGAAGGGAACTAGTAGGTTGTCTAGAAGCAGCTTTTCTAGGTCCTACTAACAGCTGAGATTCTACTTTTTTAAGGATTTTGTCTATAAAGGTCGATCAGCCAAGGGTCACCGGCCCCTTAGCTTTATCAAGCTTGGGTAGTGGTTTAAGATTCTTTTCAGGATTTTTCTGCTTAGTCATGCACACAAATCAAATACTTATTTCTACCCAAAATAACCAACAAATTTGCAGGAAAGCAGGTAGGGAGCAGGGATGTTACATGCTCCATACGCAGGTTCTTACCTTTTGTTTTTAAAACCCAACTCTCTCCTAGTAGGTACTTACACTACTCTCTCTTCAAAAGAAACAAATGGCTACACTCTCCCCAGCAACGGTGCCAAAATGTTGAGCAGTAAAAAGGGTCTTTTTAACCTCTATTTACCCTACATTAATTATCAATCCAGGTATGATTTTTTATCTCAAGAGTGTACTCAGTCTGAGGTGGTCACTTGTTCAAGAGTAATGCTAGTAGTATAGTGCTTCACAAAGGTAAATAAATACTGGATACAAACTCTAATTGAAATGGCAAGAAACTTAAATTCTTTGTAGCTAAATCGAGAAACTACAATAATCATCTGTCAAGGATGCAGTAATGATAAATCTTTCCTTTGTAAACTAATGGAAATGAAAATAAATCAAAGATAATATCGCCAATCTGAGAACTAGACAACAGTAGTCAATGTTCGTTACAGTTGTAGATCTTTCTATTCACACCAGAGAAAACAATTCAATTTGCAGAAAAGGAACAACAACTAATCTGTTGAAGAGATCGAATAGAAAAGATTAATCTACAGGAATGAATTAAGCAGTATTATTAACCAAAATGAATTAAACTTTAACTAATAAAGGAATTTGAACAACAATCTAGAAAGGAACAGTAAGTCTACGAAATATTGAACAGCAAACTTAATCAAATGTAAACACACGACGACTGTAGAATCAATAATCTTATTCTAGCATAATGAGTATTAACCACAGTTATAAAGGAATGAAAATTGCAATGATAATGGAATAGTAATCAAAGGAACAACAATCACAATTGTAAGTGAACTGTAGCTAAATGATCAGCAATACCAATCGGTAAATTAACAGCGATGTCAATCTGTAAATGAACAACAATATCGATCTGTAATAGCATAACAATATTAGACAATGCGATACTATTTTAGAATGAACAACATAACATTTCCAGTTGCAAATAATAGTCCTATTATTCCAATTACAAATTCGATATAACAGAGAAAGTCAATAAAATGTCTAGGAACAAAAGATTATTGAATAAAGTGAATTTAAAGGAATGCAAAGGAAATCAAACCACACACGACTGTAATCGAGAAAATAATGATACAAAAAGCAAGTGATCCACTAGGGCTCGGCCCTTAGTCACTAGGGACCACTGCTGCGATTACTCCAGGATCAGATGACAGAACAACAACAAAGCCATATATTAATCATAAAGGCAGAGTTACAGTAATCACTCCTTAAAGAGAGTCGATGATCAAAGTTTAAATTACAACAGTAATTTCTACAAATCAACAACAATATATTCACCCCTTGGGCTAGCAGCGTTGTCCCCTTTTATAGTGGCCAGGCAAAGATGTCAAAAATATAGATAAGTCTTGAGGTAGCGATCCCTCAAGATCAAAGGATCCTGAGGGATTCGCCAGATCTTTAATCTTCAGTTATCATTTTGTCCTCTTGCGTTGATACCACGTTTCTTCTTCCTTTTCCTCGTCCATGCACTTCGATCTTGATTTCCTTGTCTAGATGTGGTTTCCTATCAAAGGGACAATAGTTGGTTTTGCTTTTTCTTTTCCTCCAGAATAGTGTTTTTCCATTTTTTTCACTTTCTGCATAGAAAAAGACAATAATTAATCATTTTACATCAATCACAAATCCCCTTAATTCTATCATAATCCTTTAACATATGACCATCTTAGAATGTAAAGAAGTTATGAATTAAAGGAAAATATAAAGAAATAAGTGGCAATTACATACCTTTTCTAATGCTCAACAACTGTGGCAAGTGTGCTCATTGTGGGCTACCGACCTGCAGAAATTACAAAACAGTTGCTCGGGTGTCTGTGTATACTTCTACAACAAGTGACAATTATTCATCATGTGTTTTCCTCCTATCTAATAGATTGCACACCATAAAGTGGGTGCCGCACTCGGTCCTTCCTATGCCTCCGGTCTCAATGGCATTGCCCCTCCTCCTGCCAAGTAGTTTGCGAAGACTAGACAGTGATCTTTGTCATGGTCCTAGCCTTTTCACTTTATGCACCATACTTTCTCACATGCCTCTGGATGTGGTGCCCTATCCTACTTTAAAATTTACATTTCTAGACACAAATTCTATAGTTGTGCGTAGATTTGTTGAACTCCCAACCCAGGGTCTTGTATTGGGGTCTCATGTAATCTCATTGCAATTTCTAATGCTTCAGCCTGGGTAGAAATTTTTTTTTGTGATAGTGTCATCCTCAAGTGCAGTGTCATAGATGCTACAAACCATGCGTGATGTTGTCCATCTGTCAACGTCATATTAGCTTTGTGGATCATACTCTTCAGCATTGATCCAAATCCCAGTGAGTCTCGCCTGAGAGCATCGCAATTTCTTTAAACCCGATGATTGATTGTGTTTCTGAATTTGGCCTGTTGAATTCCCTATTAAGCGCGTTCTGGATCTCTGTTATCCCTGCATTTGGGTGGTCGTTAAAGTGATTGATATACCATGTTAATGCGCGATCTTACAACGCACTCAACAATGTAGCCTTCTTAATATTGTCGTCTGTAACACCTTGTGTTTCCCATACTACTCTTACCATGAACCAGAATTGGTCCGGATCTTCATTACCTACCCCTCTAAATATTGGTAGTTTGATCATGATCGCCATACCACACTGTGGAGGTGGTGGAGGTGGAGTGGGTGGAGATGGAGGTGAGGGAGGTGAAGCGGGTGGCGGTGTGGGTGGAAGTGGTAACTGCGGAATGTGCTGCCTTATCAAACTAATCATGCTTCTCAGAGAACCTTCGCGAAATCTTCCTGGCTTTCTTGCAAGGGTGAGATTAAGGGATTTTTTTCTAATTCTTCACTATTTTTGCAGATCTTTCTGCTCTGCGTAGTCCCAAACATTAATGTATTAGCATGACCCTTTTTTCACACAATAACATCTTAATCTAGGTATTCAAAGATTTATAATATTTACCTTGTGGTCCTTTGAGAAAGCGTTGATCTACCTCATTGTAGCTCATGGTTGTGTCTACTGCAAACTCAGTGATAAATCCCCCCATTATTCGGTTGAGCTAATGGTCCATAGTTCGCATGACCTTATCTTATGATGCTTCTAGTCTGCGCACCAATTCTGGAGTCCACATTATTGGTTTTTCGAGCCTACACCTTCCCTGGTTCTCGGCTAACTTTGCAATCCACTCATACAGTTTAGAAGGAAAGGATGCAAAGAAAATCTCGTGGATCTCCGTATACACGTAGCGCTCCAACCACTTTTCCTTAGATAATTGTGGAGTTCTGTTTTCCTGTGCTGCGAACTCGTGAATATTTTTGTCCAACCACTCTTCAATTTCCTTCTTTTTTGGGTTCTAGTGGCACGACATCAGACATCCCTTATGCATATCTCGGTCTCGGCAACAAAACATTTTTTTGGCTTAGTGGGGCCTAACCTAGGTTCAGAAGTGATTTAGCCAAGCAAATCATGGTACTACTAACCCTTTCAGCAAAATTCGTGGAGCACGGATTGAGGTCTCACCCGAAGTAGTATGGGAGGGTGCTAGAACCAGGTTTCCACACCCTGGAGATGTTTGATATGAGGTGATTGGTACAGGGTCCAACCTTCGCACTTAACGCTACACACACCAATGGGCACCCCGTGCCCTATGATACAGTCTTCATGTAGTTCTAGCCACAGCGCGACCCGTGTTATTTACCCAAGTCTTCCTTAATTAGGCTCTGTTAGCTTATTGATTCGATTATTTTCATATATAAGCATTCATACAAGTATTTACCAATTGCACACAGTAAATAAACAAATCAAAAGAAATGCATAACATCAAAAGACGGATTCAAGAACAGATGCACAGAATAAACTTCTCTTTATTATCTTTCAATCCCAAGTATAGACCTGACTCTGTCATGTGCACTCAGCTGTAGGGGTCCACGCACTTAGCTACAAACTCTACTAGGCCTCTGCACACTCAGATGCAAAGCCTCTTCCTACTACTATGACCTAGTACAGCTCAGATTGTACTCTAACCTTGAACCATGCCCTTCGCTATTCTATCATTCCTTAATTACCTTCACTATCTTTACACTTAGAGCCTCGCTCTATTTATACAATCCTAGGGTAACACAACTTTATATTAAATTACTATATTCTAGGGCAGACAACCCTATGACTCATCATAGACTTCAAACTTTGTGCCCACAATCCGTGGAGCCTTACAATACAATTGACCAAAACTTAGGCTTTGAGCCCCAAAAACATGCTGCGGGGGATCCCGTTCCCAACGGTCATCTCCCGTCGTGATTCCACTGTGGAGCACTATATTTACGTTTGGAATTCCACTGTGGAGCACTATATTTACGTTTGGATCTTTCTCGCGTAGCTCAAACCTCATCATATATAGGTTCTGAGTTGGGGGAGGTGGTTGCACCCCTTTGTCACATGTCTTGTCTATCAGCGTAGGACAATCTTTTGTTTCATGATCAAACAACATGCAATACTTGCATGACGGATGCATTGGATTAGTGCAATCATGGGCATAGTGTCCTGGTCCTTGCAATGGTAGAAAATCAACTATCCTCGACCTCTACCATGTCCTCCTCTGCCTCAGCTTCATCTGCGCCCCTGAAATCCTATTCGCGCCATCCTTGCATTCTGGTCAAGGGGCCGTGTTTAGGGTTGAACCCTATAGGCGGGAGTTATATCCGTCATCAATTCATAGCTCCTGTAAGTACGCTCATCATGTCCTACTGACCTACAAAAGTTTTAGAATAAATGTTGCAGTGCTTGTACATACTTCTGTAGTATGTGACAATTATCTGTGGCATGTTTTTTGGCTACCTGAAAAATATCACACCATAATGCAGGCCCCGTGCTAGGTCCTTCTTGAGCCTCTAGCCTTAAAGGCATCAGTCCTCCTCCTGCAATGTAGTTTGAAAAGACCGGGCAATGGTCTTTGTCATGACCCTGACTCTTGCATTTGAAGCAACATACCTCCTCGTGTATCTCTGGATGAACCATCCTATCCTGCTTCATGCTTCATGCTTTTCATCTCAAGGCACTGATTCTTCAGCTGCGCATGGATCTACTAGAATCCTAGATTAGGATCCTGCATCAAATTTTCATGTAGTCTCATGATAATCTCCAAGGCCTCTACCTGAGTTGTTATCTTCTGCTGCAACAACACACTCCTTAAGTGTGGTAGTAGTGAAGCCACAAGCCACTCACAATGTTGTCCATCTATCAAGTTCATGTTGGCTTCATGGATCATACATTTCAACCTCTGATCTAGTTCCCAAGGCATCTCACCTGGTTGCATCGTGATCTCTTTGAATCCCACAATTGACTGTGCTTCATATTTAGGCCTGCTAAATTCCCTATTTAGTGCTGCTTGGATGTCCGCTACTCTAGCATTCAGGTTATCATTAGAGTACTTAATATACCAGGTTAGCGTGCGATCTTATAGAGCACTAACCAGTGTTGCTTTCTTTATATGATCATCTGTAACACCTTGAGTTTCCCATACAGCCCTCACAATGAACTAGAATTGGTTTGGGTCCTCATTTCCCAAGCCCTTGAACAAAGGAAAATTCACTATATTTTCCATACTGAATCACGGTGGAGGTGGAGGTGGTATGGGTGAAGTTGGAGGCGATGGCAGTGAAGTTGGAGGTGGTGTGGGCAGAGGTGGTATTCGTGGGAATCCTTGTCTTATTAACTAAATAGCTCTTCATGGAGAAACCTTCGCTATCGCTTCTCTATCCCTTCGTGGAGGTGAAATCAAGGGGCTATACTCTGGACCCTTATTTCCTTCATTTCTATAAATTTTTCCACTTCGCATAGTCCAGAACATCAAGGTAGCTACATAACCCGTTTTTCGCACAACAACATTTTAATCCAAGTATTCAAAGATTTTACAGAATTACCTCATGGTCCTTTGAAAAAGCGTCACTTCGCTTTGCTATAGTTGACTGAGGTGTTGACTGTGAATTCAGTCACAAATCCTCCTATGACACAATCGAGCTAATGATCGACAGTGCGGGAAATATTATCATCTGATGCTTCCAACCTTTGCACTAGCTCTGGGGTCCACACAATAGGACTGTCAAGTTTCCACCTTCCTTGGATATGTGCTGGCTTTGTGATCCACTCGTATAGCTCAATAGGGAAAGAACAGAAGAATATTTCGTGGACCTGTGTATACAGGTATCGGTCCAACCACTGTTCTTTTAATAGTCACAAGTTTCTATTCTCTAGTGCCATGAATTCATGGATCTTTCTATCCAACGAGTCTCCAATATCCTTCTTAGTTGTATTCCAGTGATACGACATCACACATCTCTTACGCAGATTTCGGTCCTGACAACAGAACCATTTGTTGGCTTGAGGGGGCTTGACCCAGGCTTAGCATTAATTAGCCAAACAAATCCCTACACTACTGGCCCTTTCGGCATTAGCCTGCAGAGTGTGGACCAAAGTCTCACCTGAAGCAGTATGGGGGGATGCTAGAACCAAGTTTCCACACCCTTGATATGGTTGTGATGTCGTTTTATCTCTTTCATCCCTGAATTTTCGTAGGTGATCTCGCTCTAGGGCTTGTGAGGTAAACCCTCTGTTCCAACTTTCAGTACCTTCACGAAAGTACATGATCGACCTTCATGTAGCTTTAACCTATGGCTCAAGTACTTCCAAACTGCTATAGCAGTGTGCCATGCATATTCCTCTATTATCCTAAGTGATTCACTTGTCAAATACTTAATGTCATCACCGTGTAAACAAATTTTCTTACTTGCGTTCACTTAACCAACAAATTTACATATATTCATGCATCATATAAGCATTATCAGTGAAATTTACACCCAACATAACAAGATGCCTATGCAGGAAATAAAGACGCAGAAATTGTAGAATACTTCTCTTTATTGATAATTCCGGACGGTTACAGACTCAACCCAGCCTATGCACTCAGCTGCAAGGGTCTGCACACTTAGTTGGGTACTTCTACCTTGGGCCTCTGCGCACTTAGCAACAGAGCCTCTACCTATTCTACGACCCAACTTATGCTTCTACCTCAGAGCTATCTCTCATACATCATATCTTCACGTTTCTATCTTCTATTCCTTTTTTTCAAACTACTTAGATCTTAGCTCTATTTATATAAATCCCACGGTCCGGAGATGATGGGTAGATCTTTTACAACTGACATTATATTTCTAAAATAAGGGCAGACAACCCTATGACTCTTTAACACCTACACGCTCCGCCACCACAAAATGCAGAGTCTTTACACTTCGATTAATTTTTTTTACCAAAATATCGGCTTTTAGCCTCAAAAATACCCTTTGGGGTGATGGCATTATGACACAGGTTTGGCACTATGACACAGGTGTTGTCCTTGATGGCAACTCACTCAAATGACAGATCACAGTTCAGGCTCTCAGAATGAAGGAAAAAGAGATATACGCAGGTTCCTCTTAACCAAGTCGCGTATACACGCGGGATCAATGTTCAAAAGGTGCATATACATATGCATGCACTTTGATGCAAGGAAAAGCACGTACATGTGGGAAAACTTATTTTCGGCCCATGGTATTTAGTCCTTGGTATTTGGACCTATGGTTTTTGGACCATGGTATCTCGTCCGAAGTGTTGAACCCAGCTATTGGATCCATGGCATTGATTCTCTATGGTTTTGGACCATGGTATTAAGAAAGGCATAAGACTATAAAAGGGGAAGGAGATCATTAGGCAAAGGCATTCACTCAAGTATTGAATATCTTATGAAGAGCAAGATCTAGATTTGGGTTATGGTGCATAGCTGGATCTGAACCAAGGAGGAACCTGAGCGCAAGAAGGATAAGTTCTATTTTTGGGTCAAGATCTTAAGGCTTGAATAGTAGTATCTTTGTGTGATTTTGATCTGTTATATTTGGCACATGACTTGATCTATAAATTTGATAATCTGGATATAACTCATGTCTAAATAAGTGAAAAGGGTAAATTATCTTTTATAGATCTGTACACATGCTCGGCACAGCAGAGCCGTGTATACACCTTGGTTCAGTAAGTCAAAGCAGCGTATATGATAGTTGGTCTTAATACAATAGCATATGTACGTAGGTTATACATATTGAAGTAGCGTATGCCTCATGAAATATGTCTTAATATACTTCTATTTATTGTTGCAGTGTTCTGGGTTCAGGATTGGTTTCTGGTTACTATCAATGTAGTCTGGTTACAACATTCAGAGAAGTAATTGTTTGATTCAGTTTTGATTTAAGCAAAGGAGATTGGTTGATGAAGATGTATTTGATGTTTGATTGTTGTCATTAGTGGATCCAGTCTAAAAATTTATGAAACGCAGTCCCTGGAAGAAAAGAGAAGGTTGTAGCCTTCTGTAGGTCAACACCTATGTACTAGTACCTCAACTAGTACAAGAGCTAAGGGGGTTGTAGCTCCCTTCCAGGAGAAGTTAGAGAATAAGAGAAGTTTGTAGCCTTCTACGGGTAGAAGCCTGCGTACTGGTATAAGACTACACCAGTACAGAAACATTGTAAAAAGAAGTTTCTTATTAAAAGAAGATAGAGACGAATTGCAGCAGGTGGTTTTCACCCACATTGGGTTTCCACCTTATATCTTGTGTCCATATGTGCGATGATCTATTCTATTTTACTGCACCTATTTACTATTCTCATGGTTAATGAAGTTCTGATGCACTGATTAAAGATCAACATTTAATGAATCATAAGTTTACTGATATATGCTGATTACTTTAGACACAATAGCATATATACGCAGTTTCTCATAGCTTAAGTAGCGTATACAAATCTGATTGTTAAATGAAAAATAATTGATTAGATATTACTGATTCACCCCCCCCTCAGTATTATTTCCAACAATTGGAATCATAGCAGGTCCTTCAAAAGAATCTTGATTGCTTGAAGGAAGATCTATCATCATGAGCAACTACGAAAAAGAGGAATCTATTAGGCCACCAATCTTTGATGGGAGAAACTTCGTCTATTGGAAGGTAAGAATCATAGCCTATCTTCAATGTCTTGGTACAGAAGCTTGGGATATCATTGAAGTAGGATACACATTTCCATCAACAACTCCTATAGATACGGCAGGTAAGAAGCAATATGAAACAAATGCAAAGGCTATCAATACTCTATTATGGAGTTTATCTCAATCAGAATTTGTCAAGGTTATGCAGATCAAAACCACAAAAGAAATATGGGACAAGATCATTCTGAGCTATGAAGGTGACGATCAGGTAAAACGTGCAAAACTACAAACTCTCATAATTCAATATGAAAATCTCAGAATGCAGCACAATCATGAAAGTGTGGCTAATTATTTCTTATGTATAGATGAGATTGTTAATTGTATGAAAAACTTGGGTGAAGAGATAAAAGAAGTTACTTTGGTTGAAAGTTTTTAAGATCTTTCTCTTCTAAGTTTGAATCAAAATTTTCTACCATAGAATAAAAACAGGATCTACAGAGCCTTACCATGTCACAGCTACACGAAATCCTAACTGCTTTCAAAATGAGAAAAGGGGGACCACAGACAGGAGAGAAGCCACATTCAAAGCTTCAAGAAAAGGATATTACAATGAGTCAGGACATATGTCAGAAGGAGATGAAGAATCAAACTTTGTTAAGAACCTTCAACGGGGTTCTGGAAGATTTGGAGGTAAGCCACCTTTCAAATGCTTTGCTTGTGGAAGAGCCGGTCATTATGCAACCAAGCATCCTCATAAAGACAAGCTTGATAAAGGTAAGGAGCTAGTTAGATGGAATAGAAAATAGAATGTATGTAAGAAGAGCTATTATACACATGAAGATAGTGATGGATTTTCAATTAGTGATGAAGATGAACAATGTAATGATTATAGACTTTTGATGGCTTTTGAAGATGATGATTTCTTGGATGCTATAGAGGAAGATGATCTCTATGAAGAAATTTTTAAACATAAAATCTGTTTAGATGAAGAGAGTATGATCATAGATACTCTGACATTCCAACTTGCTGAAAGGGGAAAACACAATGAAAACTTAGAATGTGAAATTGTAGGAATTAGAAAAGATATTGAGAAAACAAAAGCTCTTAATCTTAGATTTGCTAAAGGATCTGAAACTTTAGATGAGATTATAAAAGTGTAGCACTCTCCTCTAATCAAGACACATCTTGGATATTTTGAAGAAGCATCTCAAGAACAAAATCCATCCACCTCCAAAAGTTATCTTGATGCATCAAGGAGAAGTGAACAGGCTGACAATCGATAGCAAAGGCATATAGAAAATCACCAGGTAAATCGGGGGCAATCTACTTCAAGGATGAACAGAAGCTACAACCAACCGCAGGTAAATCATTCTCATTTTTCCTCAAGAATGGATGTCTATGGAAACTACAATCACCTAGACAGTAGGTTTGATAATCGCAGGAATTTCTTCAATGGCCAATGTTTCTCTTGTCATAACTTTGGACACAAAGCAGCTCAATGTGTTGCCTACAAGACCATCAAGACCAAAGAAGCAAGAAATCAAAGGAATGTGACTGGAATCATGAAAAGAACCTACAATAACTTTTCTGCTCTCGAAAATGAAATAGAATGTTCTATTTTTAACAACTTCGGTCATGAAGATTCTGAATGCAAGAGTAGGTTTCGGCAAACAACTCAAAAGGAGCAAGCTTCATTGAGTCCCAAAACATGGAGAAAGAAAGAACCACAACCAGAAAGATGTGGTATAGCCTTATATGTGGAAGAATAGGAAAATCAGTGGTACATCGATAGTGGATGCTTGAAACATATGACAGGTGATAAAGAAAAACTTTAGTCATATAGTGCCTTAGAAAAGGAAAGGAAGGTCTCATTTGGAAATGACACCCTTGCACTCATAAAAGGTAAAGGTTCTGTTCTTTTGAAAGGAAAGGTCAAAGCTGGAAATGTTATGTATGTCGATGGCTTAAAGAATAATCTATTGAGTGTCAGTAAAATATGTGATCAAGGAAATAATACAGGCGAAACAATGATCAAAGGCATAAGAACTCCAAATAACTTACACATTTTCAAGGGAGGACAAAAACAATTCTATCTAAGCAAGAATGATGAACACTGGCTATGGCATAGAAGACTGGGGCATCTAAGCTTCTCTCAGATAATGAAAGGATGCAAATATCAAGCAGTTCATGACCTCCCTGACATCAGAATTCCAAACAATACGATACGCAAATCATGTCAGTTTGGTAAGCAAACCATAACTAATTTCCCTGAGAAGGAAGGATCAACAAGTAAGCCACTTGAACTTGTCCATACAGATGTATGTGGTCCATCCAAGAAAAGGTCACCTCAAGGAGAAGAATACTTCATATTGTTCACTGATGACTTTTCTAGGATGTGTTGGATAGGACTTTTGAAGCATAAAGACGAAGCTTTCAAAAAGTTCAAAGCATTCAAAGCCTTGGTTGAAAACTAATGAGATCGCAAAATCAAATGCCTCAGGTCTAATCGAGGAGGGGAATTTACCTTGGATGAATTTTTCGATTTTTGTGGAGAACATGTAATAAGAAGGGAATTCTCTACTCCAAGGACTCCTCAGCAAAATGGAGTAGTAGAAACGATTAATAGAACCGTTCAACAAATGGCTTGTGCTATGCTTGATGAGTCTAGAACTCCTACAACCTTTTAGGGTGATGCTGCATTTGCTACCATTACTATTCTCAATAAGACAAACGTCCAGATGAACAACACTCAAACTCCTCATGAATTCTGGTATGCTAAGACTCCTACGGTAAAATACTTCAAATTTTTGGAAGCAAATGCTACATCAAAAGGACTGATGAAAACCTTGGCAAGTTTGAACCTAGAGTAGATGAAGGCATTCTCCTTGGTTACTCTCCACAAAGCAAAGGATATAAGTGTTACAATAAAAGACTTAGAAAAATTGTTGAAAGTATTGATGTAGTGGTTGATGAAGAAGGAAACATTCCAAAGTAGGTAAAATCTGAAGATTTCGAAGATGATGAGGACTATCATTCAACATCAAATCAGACTAATGATGAAGAAGACACCTATGAGGAACCAGAAGAACAGATAAGGGTAGAAGAAAAGACTCCATCAGTTATGTCCAGAAGAATCATCGAGAAACTCAAATTTTGGGGCAGAAAGAGGCAGGTTTACAAACAAGAAGAAATATTTCAGAAGCTTCAAGCTATCTAGCATTGCTCCTCCACTAAACCATGAAATGTAAGTGAAGAATGCAAAGATGAATGCTGGGTCAAGGCCATGAATGAAGAACTTGATCAGATTGAAAAGAATAACACTTGGGAGTTAGTTCCTAGACCAAATGATAAGAATGTCATAGGGACAAAATGGATATTCAAAAACAAGCTGAATGAGAAAGGAGATGTTACTAGAAACAAGGCTAGACTTGTTTGCAAAGGGTCTGCTCAACAAGAAGGTATAGACTTTGAAGAAACTTTTGCACCAGTTGCCAGACTTGAAGCGATAAGAATGTTTCTTGCTCTTTCTAGATTTTAGAAGTTCAAAGTATATCAAATGGACGTGAAATCTACCTTTCTAAATGGAAACTTGGAAGAAGAAGTGCATATTGAGCAACTAGATGGGTTTATCCTTGGAAATGATCCAAAACTTGTACGCAGACTCAAAAAGGCTCTCCATGGCCTTAAACAGGCTCCAAGGGCTTGGTATTATCATTTGGATAAGTACCTCCATCAACAAGGTTTTACAAAAAGATCAACAGATAGAAATCTATATATAAAAATTGACAATGATAAGTTGCTAATACTTGTTGTGTATGTTGATGACATCATCTTTGGTAGCAATGAAGAAGACATGAGTCAAAACTTTGCCTTGGTGATGCAAAAAGAATTTGAAATTTCCTTGCTTGGTGAGCTCACATATTTTCTTGGTTTACAAGTCCAACAAAACAAAGACAGCATTTTTCTATCACAAACCAAGTACCTCAAGTAGATCTTCAAGAAATATGGGATGGAGGATTTGAAACCAGTATGTACCCCTATGGTAATAGGATGCAACCTTAGCGCAAATGATGAATTAGCAGTAGTACATCAACCAACCTATAGATCCATGATTGGTAGTCTGCTCTATCTAATAGGTACCCGACCAGACATCACGCATGCAGTGGGAATAATTGGAAGATTTCAGGCAAATCCAAAGGAAACTCATCTTCAGGTAGTTAAGAGAATTTTCAAGTATCTTAAAGGAACTCAAAACTATGGCTTATGGTATCCTAGAGATACAGATCTCACACTTCATGCATATATAGATGCAGATTAGGCAGGAAGTGTGGATGACAGAAAAAGCACTAGTGGTGGTGCAATCTTTATGGGTTCCAGATTAGTATCTTTGTTTAGCAAGAAACAAAGTTCAATTGCATTATCTACAGCTGAAGTAGAATATGTGGCTGTTGTATCTTGCTACACACAACTCCTTTGGATGATGCAAACATTGGAAGACATTCAAATCATTTGTACTCCACCTATCTCCATTTTTTGTGATAATACAAGTGCAATCAGTATTTCAAAGAATCCAGTCATGCATTTGAAGACCAAGCACATACCTATCAAATATCATTTTCTCCGGGAACAAGTGCTTGAAAAAAAGGTCAAATTGGAGTATGTCCCCTCTAAAGAACAAGTTGCTGATATACTCACCAAACCACTACCCAGGGAGACATTTGAATACCTCAGACAGAAGATGGGAGTAGTTGATGCATCATCTTGCTATTGAAATTATCTGTTTCAAAGAACCATGGTTGTACGCGAGTTTCTTGAAGCGTATCCGTGTACATACATAGGTTTCAATGGATATAGTCGCGTATATGTTGGTTTGAAGAAAAATAGTGGGGCTAGACTCAGGATGAAAAGAATCTGATATGGGTCTGAAAGAGACCATCTGGCACAGGTTCAGGGGGAGCATATAATTCTAATAATGCATTGTTGGCATTATCTTAGAAGATCTTGGTTCGTTTTCTTTCAAGTGGAACTAGTGCAAATCATGGTTGTTGATATTGATGGTGATTGACAAATGATGCTGATGTTAGTTGCTGAAGACTATTATAGTCTTCTCTCAGATATTTAGTCTCTATGTCATGTACTTGCTTGATTATCAAGGTCATGTAACGGCCTATGTTGGTTTCCCCACTATGCGTGGATGAGTCAATATTTGTATATCCCCACTTGGTTGGGAGATGGATGGATGTATGAGTCTTTGGTGATAGGAAGGTCATTTATGATGTATAAAGTCATGTTTCTTCTTGTAGAACATCTTTTTTGCAGACCTTTCCTACAGTCAAGGAGAGCATGGACAGCACAGCAGAACAGAGAATTCATCATGTACTCAGGGGGAGCATAACTCTTTTCCCTTGATGAAAAAGGGGGAGAATGACTTTGAGTGTTTCGGGGTTGTCATCAAGTTCAAAGGGGGAGATTGTTGGCATTATGACATAGGTTTGGCGCTATGACATAGGTGTTGTCCTTGATGGCAACTCACTCAAATGAAAGATCAGAGATCAGGCTCTCAGAATGAAGGAAAAAGAGATATACGCAGGTTCCTCTTAACCAAGTCGCATGTACATGCGGGATCGACGTTCAAAAGTCAAGTATACGTATGCACGCACTTTCATGCAAGGAAAAGCACATACATGTTGGAAAAATTATTTTTGTTCCATGGAATTTAGTCCTTCGTATTTGGAACTATGGTTTTTGGACCATGGTATCTCGTCCGAAGTGTTGAACCCAAGTATTGGGTCCATGGTATTGATTCTCTATGGTTTTGGACCATGGTATTAAGAAAGGCCTAAGACTATAAAAGGGGAAGGAGATAATTAGGAAAAGGCATTCACTCAAGCATTGAATATCTTATGAAGAGGAAGATCTAGATTTGGGTTATGGTGCATAGCTGGATCTGAACCAAGGAGGAACCTGAGCGCAAGAAGAAGGATAAGTTCTATTGTTGGGTCAAGATCTTAAGGCTTGAATAGTAGTATATTTGTGTGATTTTGATCTGTTATATTTGGTGCATGACTTGATCTATAAATCTAATAATCTGGATATAACTCATGTCTGAATAAGTGAAAAGGATAAATTATCTTTTTTAGATCTGTATGTAGGTTCGGCACAGCAGAGGCGCGTATACACGCTAGTTCAATAAGTCAAAGTAGTGTATACGTTGGTTGGTCTTAATAAAGTAGCATATGTACGCAGGTTATACATATTGAAGTAGCATACGTCTCATGAAATAGGTCTTTTGATACTTCTATTTATTGCTGTAGTGTTTTGGGTTCAGGATTGGTTTCTAGTTACTGTCAATGTAGTCTGGTTACAACATTCAGAGAAGTAATTGTTTGATTCAGTTTTGATTGAAGCAAAGGAGATTGGATTATGAAGATGCATTTGATGTTTGATTGTTGTCATTGATGGATCCAGTCTGAAAATTTATGAAACGTGGTCCCTAGAAGAAAAGAGAAGGTTGTAGCCTTCTACAGGTAGAAGCCTGCATACTGGTATAAGACTGCACCAGTATAGAAACATTGTAAAAAGAAGTTTCTTATTAAAAGAAGATAGAGACGAATTGTAGCAGGTGGTTTTCACCCACATTGGGTTTCCACCTTATATCTTGTGTCCATATGTGTGATGATCTGTTCTGTTTAACTGCAACGGTTTACTATTCTTATGGTTAATGAAGTTCTGACGCACTGATTAAAGATCAACATTTAATGAATCATAAGTTTACTAATATATGTTGGTTGCTTTAGACACAGTAGCATATATACGTAGTTTCTCATAGCTTAAGTAGCGTATACAAATCTGATTGTGAAATGAAAAATAATTCATTAGATAATACTGATTCACCCCCCCTCTCAGTATTATTTCCAACAGGGGGATCCCACGCCCAATAATTATCTTCAACTTTAAATGCATTTTCTTGCATTTCTTCCAAATTTGTCGAGTCTCTCTCTCTAATTTGATATTCCATGTCTACATCGAAACCATCTATAAAATCAATCAGAGCTAGGCCATGGCAGGGTTTAATGTCTTGCGGATTGGCGTTGTAAAAAGTATTAAACCATTCACAATATTCTTCCACACTTTCATTTGGTTTTCTTTTTAGTCTTTTATCTTCATTTAGGAGTTGAAGTGGATTATTCTTGATCTCCGATCTAGCTAATAAATTTTGATGGAAAGCATCAAGGTTGGCTATACTTCCTGTAGGTAAACCCCTATACCATTTCTTGACATCGCCTCCTAAACATTGGGCAAACAATATCATTTTAACATCAGCTTCATCTACTTCTTGGAGGTCAAACACATCATTCATCCTATCCACATGCTGCTGAGAAGTATAAGCACTAGTGTTATCAAAGCTCACAATTTTTTATTGATAATATCTAGGCATAGCATTCAGCTAGCCTAGAAACACCAAAGGTGCATACCTTGTTGCCATAATTGTTTTGGAAGATTGACTTGTAGATGGACCTAATGTAGGTGTATTTTTGATAAATATAACGATAATAGACACAACAGTTTGGGAAATCAAAGGTGAGGAGGTTGATTCTATGGAATCAGTAGGACATGGAGGTTGTATATTAACTGACTGGGAGGCTTGATTAGACAAAGTGGCCACTACAATAGTTAAAGAAGAAAATTCAACTGACTATTGAATAAAGGCTTCTTCAATAGCTTGGTCCAACACTAAAATTAGAACTTGTAATTTGTCAAATTGTTCTAAAATGAGGATCTGTTTCAAAGAGTTGGGTTTGGTGTATATATGGTTGTAGTATGGATTTATCTATGACAGCTTGATCTACAAAAGCCTTAGATTTTGATCTAAACAAACTTTGATGGAAAGGCAAATCAAATTCTATATCTTGTAAAGTTTTAAATTTCTCTAGGAGAGAATTAGACCTTGACAAAGGAATATTGTCATGGAGAAAATTGAATCTAGATAGAGGACTATTACTACCTTGAATCTCGGTAAAGCTTTTCTCTCTCACCAATTTCTCAGGGTTATCTACAATTTCAATAGGGTTGGGATCAGGGTGAGATCTAGTTTAAATTATTTTGGGAGCCGAGGCTCTAAAAAATCATCAAACAAATAAAAATCAAAATCAATGACACACTAAATATATACAAATAACAGCCTTAGGTAATGTATTTCATAATGATACAACAATTTCTTCTTAAAATACTGATTTAAAACTAGGGAATAATAATGTTTTGGATTAAAATGTATTCATCCCTAGTATGGTCGCCACTATGTTTTCATTCTGTATTTTTGCAGTTGAGGGAGTAAACACATAGGACAACATCAAGACTAGTTTGGAAGCTGGGAGCTAGCCTTGCCAGTTTGAGAAAGGGATCTCTCTATTTAATTTAGCTTTGCTTTTATGAATATTTTAGGCTATTTATGATTGCACTTGCTTGTTTTGTTTTAAAGGTTTGGTTGATTTGAGTTTTATATTTCCATTGGGGTATGGAGTATATAAACTAAACTTGAGTTTTGCATCAATTTTTAAAGGAGTTCCCATAGGACAAGCTAGGTTGCATTAACTCGATATTTTCATAAATTAAGTGATTTGTGCAATAACAGAAGTGTAAGGTTAAGTAGATACCAAAGAGAAATTAAGAATTCTTTAACCTGACTTCAATGGAAAACATTCAATTAACAACATCCAAAATAGGTTTCTCTGAGTAATGAATCCTATTTATCACAATTTCTATTGATTAATTCAGATTTAGAATAATAGAGGAAAGAAATACAAATAAAGAGAAGAAACACATCACCATTTAACACACAACACGAATCCGATGAAATGTCCCTCTATTATTGATGCTCCAGTACTTCAAAATTTCAATATGCAGCAAAAATTACATTTGAAAATCAACTCTTAATACTTCAAACAATGAAGTATTTATAATAAAAATTACAATAATGCTTTACAAAATCGTTGTCAAACCGAAAATGTATTATTAGCCTAATTACAAACTAATATCATATAATCTTGGCAAAAGAATAGGCCACGTAGACTGTTGAGGAAAGCGGTGGCCCTGTTTGGGTGGTTTCAATTGCTGAGTCATCAAAAATAGAATGCAATGCTGAACTGAACCTTGTTCTGGTTGTTGTGCTAGAAAAATATTTTATTGCTCCTGAGTTATTCCTTAATCCACTAAATCAAGTAACTCTTCCCATATCTTCCCATCTGGCACTGTTAGCGTCATCACCCTTCGATAGATTTCATCTACCTCTGTATATTTAGTAAATGTTGGTTTCACAATAAAAATATGTTCTACCTCATTCTGAACATGAAAGTCATTTGACATGGTCTCCATAATTGCCTTTGTTTTCATACTCCCTTTGATTCCACTAAATTTAATGCTATGTTTGGCTACCTCTTTCATCTTCAAGATATAGTCCTCCTGAGTGATCACCTTTTCATTGATGACATAGATACTGGGTAGTCCCTTGTGCATTAATGCTTCAATCCTGTTTGTAAATATGTTCACCTGCAGCTCCAAGGTTTCACACCTTTCGTCCAACTGGTCAATAAGATTTCTCTTTGTCAAGACTTTCTTGACTCCTAGAATGGTGGCAGTTCTGTCACTGATTCTAACTTCCTCCAGCTTGTATCTGGACCTTGAATTTAAGAACCTGATAATATTGGTAGCTTCTATTGGCATTTCTCTCAGTTTTTCCCTTCCTTGCACAATGGTCTTAGCGGACTTCTCTATTAAATATTTCTGTTCAAATATAATTTGGGTGGAAGGCCAAATCTCATTCATTGAGTCAAATATGTTCATCCAAATTGTTTCCTTGGCTTGGGCCAAGGTATGGCCAATTGAAGTGTCTCTCTCTACTTGGTGCATCTTTCCCAAAGTCCTCTAAGATTTTTCCAATTCAATAGTCGGAGTAGCTTCATCTTTGGCCTTCTGGACTTCCAAAGATTTTTAGTTAGCCATGTAAGGTCTCAATTTCCTTTGCGTGCAATGACATGGTTTGCATTGTCCTTGTTACTTATTTAGCACTGGCTTTCTGAGTTGAAGTGGTAGGTGTAGTAGTTTCTCCTGTTGATGGAAGTTGAGAAAGAGGCACAACATCCAAGGTAACAATAGACATCTTCAAGTTGTCTTCCTTCTCCTTTATAAACTTTTCCAACTCTACTTCTAGCTTCCTGATCTATATGTTTTGGTCAATAATCAGTTTCATCATGTCAGCTTTCTAATATTCTCCTTCTTCAATGTCCTTGGTCATTATATCTTCTATAGCTGGCAGCTTTAGCTGTTTCCTCAATGCTATAATGTCCAAGTTATTCTTCTTGATAATCTCCTCTGCAACATTGACATCTTTAGGGTCAAACCCTATCTTGATCACCAATTCTTCCAAATACTTGATCTTGTTATCTTTAGCCATGGAGGAGACCTTAACCATATTCAACTATGACTGTACATTTGTAAAAGAAACCTAAAATTTAGATAAGGACATGGCAGTATTAGTCAGAGTGGAGGATATCATCCCACCAGTTTGTTTGTGCATCTCCATTTGATCAATGGGATGCATGTCCTTTGTACTAAACTCAAAAGTGGTGCTCTTGTAGTCATCTACTGAATTTGGCTATGAAGTCTGGGCCTCAAGAAAGGCCATCTACATTATACCATGCTCAGTATCAAACACTGATTGAAGTCTACTTTGTGAGTTGGAAGTCTTCTTCCAGAATTGGTTGTAAGTGTCATTCTTCAAGATTTCATTCCTGACCTTTATTTCTCTGTACGTATCAAATGATGTCTTTTCTTTTTCTGTTTGGACAGTGTGTGATTTTAACTTAGTACCCTTATGACCCTTTGTAGACGAGGGTTCAGAGGGAGATGTAGTGAACTTTGTGGTTGCTGGTGGTGAATTTGTGATGATGATAGCTTCATGTTCTTCAATCTCTTTGTCTACTTTTGGTTTTTGAGTTACCTTGTGTCTGTTTCTGTAACTGATTCTAAATTATTTAGCTTCACTCCCGGTTGTAGATGATGACCCTTCCTCCCTCTGCATTTTACTAGATTTTTCTTGAGGAGCAAGAGTCTGCAAATTGGAAGTGGAAAGAAGTTGCTCTTCAGCTTCCTGCAGGGTATTTTCTACCTATTCCAACTGTTTGACATATTGTTCTATATATGGCCTACAAGTATGGATGTAGGGAGTGTTCTTATTGTCCAATCTGAGTTTTGAAATGATGCCACAGGGGTCATAATATCATGGGAAGCTCAAGCTAAACTTCATTTCCTTCAGTATCTTGTCTGCCTCCTCACCAGTTGTTCTTGTGTTGCAGACAAATGGGCCCACCTATGTTTTGATTCTGAATTGTGCCTTCTTCTTGGAAACTACAAAGTGGATATCATTTGAGTTCAACATATGCCTAATATACTCCAGTGAAAATATCCTCATTCAGAGGTAGTTAGGGAGTTTATAAGGGGCCAATTCACATCCATAGACTCTAATCTCTATGTAGTTTTGATATAGGTACCAATCTTAGGTCTTTGCTTGGTCTGATAGATGTATTATTCTTTTGATATCCTCACTGATCCTAGGCTACACTGTACTATGGAGAATGTTCATATCCGGATGAACCAAGTCTTCTATAAATTTCTTGTAGGTGAATTCATGTTGTTCTTTCATGGCCAATGAGGTCCAAAATATCACCGGTTGTTGGTCCCGTGCATCATCCAATTTCTGCAATGCAAAACTGAACTTTTCTACTTGATAGTGGATGAACATGTAATTAAAACAAAGGTGTAACTAAACACCTACTCTGTAGGAAACTTGATCAACTTCTCATGGATATTGTCAGCCAAGAATTGACTGAAATTGAAAATTATAAAGGGCTTGTTGTGTGGAAAATGTGGAAAAGAATCCTAAAATGGGCTCATCTACCCACTGATCAGAATGATAGCATAGAATGTAAGAAATGATGGGAATAATCTTCTTGGCTTAATTAGGGAATATGGAAGAAGGATAAGGAGGATTCTTCTTGGGAAATTAGCCATTCATTGGAAAGAAAATCTCAAAAATTCTAGCTCTGGTGGAAAAATCCATCTTTTGATAAAGCTGGGTGAGGGCTTCTATGGAGAAAGGGGATACATTTTCCACAGAAGGGGCCAGCATCATTTGGTCAATATATTTGACTATAATGGTCAAAATAATGACACTTGTAGGGGAAATTATGGCTCTTGGGTACGGATATAACAATCCCGGCATCTTGTGGTAAATTCTAGGGCATGGAATGTCAAAGGAAAGATATAGTTGAGTAGATTTGACTCCCAGAGTCCTATCTCATTAGTCTTCTCTGTGTGTTTATACTCTAACCAGTAATACAACTCCAGGAAATCACAGTCACATAGAGTTTCGTTGATTCTATAATCCCTGTCTGCTAATGGGATATGATCTAGGTCTATAGAAGGTGAAATTAATGGATTAATGGCCTGGTCCTGGGTCTTAGTTTTAGGAGGCATGACTATATAATTTTTTTGAAAAAAATGAATATGCAAAGGAGGCTTACCGGGCTCAGAAATGAATAACAGTTTGTCAGGTGAAAAGGAACAGGTAGGTTAGTGAATGTCGGAGTCTTGGTGGAGAAGAAGCTCTCATGGAGATTGTTGCAGGAAATTATGAATATTAGAAGACAATAAGAAGTGAAAAATTTAGAATGACAGACTCTGGATTTATTTAAACATTTGTGGCAGAGTCCGTTGGAATAGGCGCGAGACTACTACTAAACGGTTACTCAAGAAAAATTAAATGAGAAACAGGTATTAAGCAAGAAATCATTTAATTGGCACAACGATCAAGATAGGTGGTAGGCAGAGAGTGGTGGAGGAAGAGTGGTGGGGGCGCGGAAGGAACAGAGATGGGGTAAGCAGTTTCTAGAGGGGGTGATGGGCAGTAAGCGATATCGGTGGGGGGTGTGAAATCATCGCGACACACCATGTATGGGGTAGGGCCCGGCAGGAGAAACCACCTTTTGGACCTCCCCCCCCCCCCATCAGTAAAGGGAGAATGCAAGGGGGGGCTGAGAAAGAATAAGGGCCATGGATGGAGTGGGGGATCAAATCTTGTGGGTACTCAATGTGCTAATATTAACCATAAACGACAAACATAATGTTTCCATTTACTCCTTTTAATTTCCTTTTCAATCTTAGGATAAAGGGGAAATATAGGATATGAAGTGCTTTATCCTCACGAACATATTTATCCTTTGACTTAGGATAATGAATTAGTAATAAAATATCTTGAAATATATAATGCATAGCCTACACTTCTGCCCCTTTTTTCCCTATCCTCAAACTTAGGATAAAATCCCTGCATGCTAGTATTTAAGAAAACCACCTAATCTACCTACCCTTAGCTAGACTAGCATTTTTATTTTTGTCTCTAGCGTGCACATAGACTAGAAAACCCACTTTTATATTCTTTTATTCAGAAAGAAAAACTATCTAACCTATCCCTTATTTCTCCTATTGACCTAGATTAAACAGTTAGTTCAATGTAATTTTCTACCTAACTAATGATTTACCCAGATTAAATTGTTGGATAAACCTTTATTCTCTATATAATTTAATGAAATTTAAAGAAGTCTAATCATTATTAAATAGTATGATTAAATTAAAGTTAGTGATTTTGGAATTTTGAGCAAGATGCACACAACTCTATTTTACATAAATGAAGCAAAAACCTATGTATGAGTAGTGGCATTTAGACTTGCAACCTTTTTAGTATTATTCTTCTTTTTTATTTTCTTTCTTTTGGTGGGGTTTAATATTTTCTTATTTTTAAATATTCTCCTTTTTCAATATTCTTCTTTTTCTCTTTACTTTTCTTGTTTATACCCTCTTTTCATTTTTTATTCTATTTTTTCATTTTATTTGGAAATCATTGGCAGATTGACAAGTATTTACAAAATAGGATTCCTGAGATATAATACTCAATTACCATGAGATCCTATAAATTATTGGACCCTAATAGGTGACATTACATTTGATGACATGGAAAATGAAGGAATTGAAGATTGATTGATGGCACGATGATCAAATACTTAACAAGTCGAGAGCTCACTTAAAAACACTTGGTGACAAAGAAGAAGCCCATACAGTCCTAATAATTTCTGCACTAAATAATGACCAGTCACATAAAAAAAAAAAATTCACTACATTAGAGGAAAAATATCATTATTAGATACAGACCATATTTTAGAGCATAATGTTTACTTTCCAATGATCTATTACACAACTCGAAACTCCAAGCGGTTTGAAATTTATGAATTTTTGAAGTTAAGTTATTAAATCTGGACATGGAGCCGACTTGAGCAACCTACACAAGTCAGCCTCCAAAGAGAGGATGTGACTGCTCATTTCAAAGAAGGAAAGGGTATATAAAGAGAGGCTTAGACCTTTATTTTTCCTCAAGTAATTTCGTTGAAAACACAGAGAAAAGGTAGAACAAGTTCACACCTTGTGAACTTACCCGGATTTGAAGGCAATCATTTATATTTGCGGATCTGTGTGAGGACTATGGAGTTCTAGGGATGATAGAAGTAGCTTCATTTGACACATAAAGACTGCAGATTGATACCATAAGGTGCTCTAGGACTGCGAAGTATAGAAAAGGATCTGTGGGAGCTATGGACTAACCTATACAGGCTGCAGAATGGCCTAGACTCCAAACTGTGGGCTAGTAACATTGTTTCAGTGCAGTGGTTGTGTTTTAAGTGTAAATTAGTGACAGCAGTGTAGAACCCCAACAGTGACACCTCTTGACTACGGCTTGTAAGAAAAACATAATATTGTTCACTTCTTTACGGTGGGTTAAGTGTAGACTAGTGACAATCCTAATTGAATGGTAGTGACAGCGTTCACTGTGGACTTGTGACAGTGCTATATGAAGGCATTTATTGAAGACTTGTGACAATGCTATATGAAGGCGTTTATTGAAGGCTTGTGATAGTGTTGATTGGAGTGCGGGCTAGTAATCCTTACTACCTTAACTAGACTATGGACAAGTGCCCTTGACTGTATTTTTGCTGGATAGTGCTACCTTGGCTTGGGTGTCTTCCTCTGTTGTTCTATTCATTGAGACTTGTGGGCAGAATAAGGACAACAAGGACTATGGGCTACAACAGAGGTAAAATGACAAGGTGACCTCATGATACCTCATGTATACCTCTTGTATAAGCAGTGAAGAAAGTGGCCTACTCACACTTGGAAGAAGTTCCTTGGAGGATGGTTATCTTTGGAGCGTTGTGATTAAGAGTTTGTTGAAGTAGCCTATTTGAAAGTAATCTTGGAGACATCTTGGAATTTTCCCTTGATCACCTTAGAAGTAGATTTGAAGAGTGCTACCTTGGAGAAGGACACCTAAAGAATTGTTTGGTGCAGAACTATTGAATTCGCCATCTTGTTATGTGGAATTTTGCATCTACGGATAAATACAATTTCCCTAGGTGGGTAGCTACACCTAGAACAACAGATTTAAAGAGTTTAACCTTTTTCTATGGAAGATAAATAAGACAAGGGACCTACTTGTTATCTTTCACTTTCCCTTTGTCTCCTTTGTATGGCTTCCATCGCTCCTTCTCAAACTTAATCTACTCAAAAAGTACCTGCAATCATAAACAAAGGACAAAAACCAATCAAAGAAAAATATCTATCTACTATACGCAAATGGAATTGAAAGAATATACACATATAATCATCATAAATAAAGACAAGAATATGGGAAAAGGTGTAAACAACTTTATTAAGTATAAGGAAGAGTTACAATCATGAAGTCTGATCCAATATCACTCCTCCAGCTTGAGTTCCATCCAGAATCACATCAAAAGCACAACACTCTGGCAGCATAACAATGCTTGCTTACAATCTCAAACCTCACACTAACAGTATCTCCTTACAAATTCTTAAATTCCAACCCCTGATCACTTAGATGAGTGCTTAGTTTATAGGAAAATGAAGGTGGTTTGGTCATACATGAGGGTATTAAAAGGCCTTCCAAAGATAGAGTTATTTTCCATGGAGGAAAGGATTAGAGGATAGGAGGTTACTTAACTCATTCCCTATCCAATTTCGAGCTCATAGGAGATGATAAGGATGGGAATATTCTAGAAGGCTCCAGCAGATAAGAATATTCCCAGAACCCTATGATAATTTCTCTCAATCTCGCCCACCGGAGATGAAAGTGGGCCTAAGTGCACTGAAATGCACCCTTACATGGGCCTACCTTCACTGAAGTTCATTTAACCCTAACCAAGGTTGCGTTGGTTCCTCAAGGAGGCATTTCTAGAGGGCTTCAGGCCAAGAAACTTTCAGGGAAGGAGGCATTCAAAGTAATGACTTGTCTAGGGCATGTAGAAACAGGATTAGGGTTTGATGAGCCCTAATAGTACTGATATGAATCATGGGAGTGATGTCCCCAAATAGACCTGTAAAATTTGTCGCCTAAAGCATGAATTAAAAAATGATAATGTCGAGTGATATGCTTTACGACGTGATGAGGAGGTTCCAAAGTGGTTGGTGACCTACATCAATTAGAATACATAATATCATGATATTTTGGATTTTTCATGAATTTTTGAGGGAAGGCATATGCATGCTCAGCATATAAACATTCATTACATGTACATAGATAGTCATCTATAGATGTAGACCCACGATGGGATGACCATCAGTGTAAAGCCATTGTACAGATGATTTAGTACTTTCCTGAAATTGTAGCCCAAATGGATGAAACTAGATATGGGGTCTTCTATCTCGTTCAATCATTCTCTCACGTACGAGTCTAACCATGTGAATATGTGATCTAAAGTCAAACATGGGAAGACACCATTTGATTAAGAGCCAATGATGCAAACCGTTAACAGATGTGAGAGAAAACACTGATAATGATAACGATCCTCAAGGTACTGTAGTACATTTTGCATGGTGTGAATGGATGTTTTGATGTCGAACACCATACAAAGTCTTTTGGTCAAAGGCCAGTGATGTCAGCCTATTTCTGGAAGTGAGAAACTTTCCATTGATGCATGTAAGCCCCAAGGTACTGAAAGGGTGTTTCTAAGTCAACTTATTGGATAATGTGCTGATGTTGACAAGAAGCGACTCATCGCAAGAGGGCCTTGATGTATCCCACATTAATGACATGAAACGAGTGTAATGATTTTTTGAGACAGAATGTGACTGATGACACAAGGTTTAGGAAAGGCGGTCATGAAAATGAAGGTTTATAAGTATTACAAAGGATGAATTTGATTGAGTGACTTCTCTTGAACACGTTGGTGACACTGAATGAATTGGCAGTGTTGACCCAAAACCAAAGTAATGGATGGTATGATAGACCATAGGTGTGGTAACTATCAAACAGATAACCCAACCCAAGTAGTCACAGAGATGAAGTTAAAGTGGCATGCTCAAGAGTGACTTGCTGCCATAAAGTGGTTTACCCCTTTTCCTATTTTCCCCAGTCATTGTTAACTAGTATCTCTTTATTTTTATCAAGCTGTTGGAAATAATACTGAGAGGGGGGGGTGAATCAGTATTATCAAATTCTTTTCAATATATCTTCCTTATTTATACTTTGAATAATTCTTCAAATATTGATCATTACTTTGTATGTCAGTATCATAAAATAATGAGCAGGAACAACAAAAGCAAATAGTCACACAAAAGAACACCAGATATAAGGTGGAAACCCAATGTGGGTGAAAACCACCTGCTGCAATATGTCTCTATCTTCTTTTAATAAGAAACTCCTTTTACAATGATTTTGTACTGGTGCAGTCCTTTACCAGTACGCAGACTACAACCTGCAGAGAGCTACAACCCTCTTAGCTCTTGTACTAGCCAAGATACTAGTATGTAGGTGCTGGCCTACTGAAGGCTACAACCTTCTCTTTCTTCCAGGGACCACGTTTCATAAATTTTCAGACTGGATCCATGAACATCAATCAATCATCAAGTATATTTGCATCAAACAATCTCCTTTTCCCAATTAGCACTGAATCAAGTAAACACTTCTCTGACAGCTGTACCCAGAACACAGTGACAGTAACCACACACCAAATTCTGAACCCAGAATACCATCAAAAGAACTTATCCTTCTTTATGCGCTAAGGTTCCTCCTTCATTCAGATCCAGATCTACACCATAACCCAATCACAAATATTTCAGATCTAACACTTATTAGATATTCAATTCATTCGATGATCCTTTGCCAAATGATCTCCTTCCTCTTTTATAGTCTTAGGCCTTCCACAATACCATGGTCCAAAACCATAGGATCAAAAAACTGTTGGACTAATACCATGAACCAACCATGAAAGTGTGTGAGATCAACACTTTCGGATGCAATACCACGGGCCAAAACCATAGGATCAAAAACTGTCGAACTAATACCATGAACCAACCATGAAAGTGCGTGAGACCAAACCTTTTCTCTACATGAAATAAAATTTTCTCTGCATAAAAGTGCGTGAACTTTTCTCTCCATGAAATAAAATTTTCTCTTCATAAAAGTGCATGAACTTTTCTCTACATGAAATAAACTTTTCTCTGCATAAAAGTGCATGAACTTTTCTCTACATGAAATAAACTTTTCTCTGCATAAAAGTGCGTGAACCTTTCTCTACATGAAATAAACTTTTCTCTGCATAAAAGTGCGTGAACTTTTCTCTACATGAAATAAACTTTTCTCTGCATAGAAGTGCGTGAACTTTTCTCTACATGAAATAAACTTTTCTCTTCATGAAAGTGCGTGAACTTTGCTGCACTATAATTTATCATCTTAGATGAGTGGGTTGCCATCAAGTACAACATATGTATCATAATTCCAACACAAGCTTGAGGAGGATAACATATGCTTGTTGTATAATTTCAGCCTTCACATGAATCCATTGCTATGTGATGTTTTAATGAGTCTAGCGAAGGTGAAACTCGATCTTGTCATGACGGACAAGTTTGTCACTATTTGATGTTTTAGCGAGTTTAAGGACAATGATAACTTGGTCCTTTTCATGTTTAGAGAGTTTTAAAAGGGACAAAAAGAAAGCTCCTCAAGTTAATTTTCATAGATTTGTCTCTCAATTCTGAAAAAGCATAAAATAATACGAGACAGAACCTATTGACCATGTTCAATCAACGTATTCCTTTTTCGTAAATAATGTATCTCAGTCCGGAAAAGGGTTAAACTTATACTAAGTAGATGTTGTTTCCAATATATTAACGAGTTGAAAAGGACAAGCGCTCTACAATCTTTTCATATTTGGAGAGTCTGAAAAGAGCTTAAAGAGGACTCTAGGGGGTTCCTCTCTTGATTTTTAACAGAGCTCAAAAAAGAGATAAAAGTATGCTCTGTGGTCAAAGTACAATTCACGATCGTGCACGTCAAATTATGTAAGTCAACTATAAATCTATTCAAAGCAACACGAAACGGATCAAACATACATGTTCCATTGGTAAAAATAGGTAAAATACTAATGTTTACTCATTAAATGATTATGAAATAAACATAAAACAAAAATTTACCATGTCATTTTCACCATGTGATATTTACCATTCAGTTTTTGCTTTGAACCAATATTTACCTGGATCTTCCAAAGCTGATTGTGAGAGACTCTATGGATCATTTCTTGTGCCATCCAGACCAGGTAGGAGATCTACCTCTCCTGTTTCTTTTCATGTCATTCGTTTACAGTTTCAGGCAAATGTTTTGGGTTTTTAGGGCCCTTGGGGTTAGAATATTTCACCCTGGGATCGGCGCAGCCTTCCATGTCAAAAACTACACTGCAGAGCACCCAAACAGAAGGGTATATGCTTTGTAGTGCACTATCTCCTTACCTAGGTTGCGCTAGGCGAGTTTTACAAATTTGTTTCACCTGTTTGGCCCAAAATTTCTCCAGGTTTTTGCATGAAATGGATCCTAACTAAGCTTATGGTTTGATTTTAGGCTTTCATCGGATCAAAATGTCTATTACTTGGCGAGAAAGAGAGCATGAAGAACAAGACATGGTTTCCCTAAATGATCTGGGTACTATTGAGGCCCTCAGAAACTATGGGTTGCTCAAATACTTTAGGTTGTTCAGGATGAGGCAACAATCAAAACTATTGCAGTTCCTAGTTCATGCATGGGATCCAACGGATCAGGATTTTCACATAAGGCACAAAGTGGTCCCTATTATGATTGATGATGTTTAATTTCTTACATGGTTTTCGAGACGTGATGTTCCCATTTCTTTTCAGGTTCTTCTTGCAGGGGTGAGTCGGTGAGGGACTACGTTCAAAAATTCTATTGGCTAGGTACACAGCCTAGCAAGGATGGAAAGATGATCATCAAAGATATTCATGATTTTCATTTGAGAACAATCCATTTCACTATCACAAATTTGGCAAGCAGTGTGACACTTCATCTGGTGAACAGATCATACATGCAGTATGCACTTGAGTGTCTTGAGACAACTCTATTCAACTGGTGTGAGGCCATACTTTCTTCATTGAAAGAGTATCTGACAAAGGCAAAGAGTGGTAAGATGAATAATTTTAGCTATGGATTGCTCTTTATCACTTTTACCTTAGACAAAATTCCATTGATGCAACCTCAACATGTAACACTGGGTGTAGCTGGTCCTAGATATCCACGGATGGAGAGGTGGGTTGAATTAATGGCTAGACATGTTGTTCAATCATCAATCACATTTTGTACTGCATTCTTTAGTTGGCTCGATCAACAACACATTGTCATCGAGGAGCATCCATACGCAGGGATGGATTTTCATGGAGATCCGGAGTTGATTTTAACAATGGGCAGTCAATGGGGTGCTATAGGTAAATGTTTTTGACAAAATGTTTTTGATTTTTAAGTTTCTACATGTTTTTGTGTTTTTGATGTTTCCAAGACTAAACTAAAATTGTTCTCATGCATACAGATGTTGGTACTATTTGACCTATGGGACACCAACATGAGGCAGGTGGACCAGTGTGGAAAAGTGTCGAGAGATCAGTTCTCTAGGATTTGGATTTGACCGAGACACTGGCAGAGTTTCAAGATCACATAGAGGGGTTAACCCTTGGTATCCCAAATATCTAGACCGAGGAGTTACCTATGATACTGTAGCACCATACTATTGGTGTTTCTAGTCATTGGATGCGGCTATTGCGCATGATAACTCAGGTTGTGACCTATTATCATGAGCATCACTAGGTCTACTTAGGATGATTTTTGTATGCATTTTGAGTTTTTAGGTCAGATGACCAAACATGTCTTCGACACAAACTTTGTAAAAACTTTGAAAAGATCTATCTATTTTTTATTTTCAAAATTTTTATATATATGGTTATGTGCAATTTGATTCAACTAATGATGTGAATTGAAAATTTACTTTTACATGAGTCACAAATGTTTGTTTAACACATAGTTCATTAATGAATCAGTTAATGTCTTAAAGTTTATGGAAATATGTTGATATTAAATATACTCAAAATGTCTTTCCAAAATATGAACTCTAAGGAACATATGAAGAATTGTTGGGTTTTGGACAGTATAAACATTTGTTAGTTGCAGTATGACGAGTTGTGAGTCCAACCTAATGATGATTTGACGAATGCCAAGTGTGATGGCATCAAAGAAAAGTTTGATCAACGTGCTATATTCATCGATATTATTTGTAGAACGACCGATACAAATCCCTTGAAAAATCACTAACTCACCACTTAGAGTGAAAATGGCCCATGTTGCAGAAGATAGGTTCTACATACTACAACTAGCACCATCGACGTAACCAACAAATGGTTCCAAAGATTCCGACATCTACAACAAACGCAAATCGGATAACGTAACCACATAAAAAATTCTAAAAGACACATTGAAACACACACGCACACATCCAATTAAAGCATATATAAAGTGGTTTTACTACACTCAATTAAGCATAGTAACGTTTGAGGTACAACCTGTTTCATGGCTGCAACAATGGAATTCCATCATAATCCACCAACTCGTAGGCACCTTTTGCCAAAACACGCTTGAAAATGTAAGGACCCATCCATAATGGTTCAAATTTCCTTGCTCCTAATTTATCAGCTTCCTAATCATAAAGTAAGACCAGGTTTCCTTCTGAGAAAATGTGAGGCTTGACATTTCGGTCATATTGCGCCTTGATTCATTTCTTATGTGCTTCGTTAGCCAATGCGGCTTCATGATGGGTTTCATCCAGATGGATGATTTCTAAGAGACGCACTTCTTCATCAGAAGTTTTAGGTAACAGGTCAATCACGAGTTTAAGAGATGAAATTTCACATTGTATCGGCAAGATTTCCTCTAGACCATACACCAATTGAAAGGTTGTGAATCCAGTTGCATTCCTTACCGAGGTTCGGTATGCCCACAAAGCAGAGTATAGGATTAAATGCCAGTTTCTTTTATGAACCCCTATTATTCTTTGAAGCATTCGTTTCAGGACTTTGTTGATGGCCTCAAATTGTCCATTAGCTTGCGGATAATAAGGAGTTGAACTATCATGTGAAATTTCTAAGTTGGCAGTTAACTCAATCATCATGTGATTGCGAAAATGCAACCCATGATTTGTAACTATAGCCTATGGTACACCAAACCGAGCAACCACGTGGTTGAAAAAGAAAAATGCAGTCGTCTCGCCATTGTTGTTTAATGTAGGCATCACCTCGGCCCACTTTGTAAAATAGTCAACAACGACTATAATGTACCCATGCCCCTTGGCCAAGTGAGGGTTACATGTCATGAAGTCAATACCCTGTTTTTCCAATGGTCTAACAGTGACGATAGGATGCAATGGTGCAGGTGGTAATATAGCTTTATGGTCATATATCTAGCATGAATGACAACTTCTGACAGCAATAATGCAAACTTTGAATATGGTAGACCAGAAGTAACCAGCATAGAGAATTCTCTGTGTGGTAGCATAACCGGATAAGTGTCCACCAAAAGCACCTGAATGGAAATCACTCAAAACTTTCTTGGCTTCCTCATGTGTGAGGCACCTCCATAAAATTGTATCGATACCATGACGGTAAAGAGTGTCACCAATGATCAGATAATATTTGGCTTGGTATCGGATACATCGTTGTTATGAGTGAGAGGTATCAGGTTGAAAGTTTGGGTCTGGAGATAAATCAGTATATCTCCATACCATGGGTCAAATGACAAAATTATGAACAGAGACTCATCTGAAATTGATAGTTCTGATGTTGAATCAATGGTATTCGAGGGAAGGTCGCAAAGAAGCTCGGTGAAAACTAGAGATTTCTTTGACTTGGATTTGATGAATTCCAAATCAAATTCCTGCAAAATGATGATGCATTTTGAGTATTTCCCCCCCAGCAATTGACGTGACAAAATGTATGTCATAGGGTTGCAATTTGAAATGACAGTGGTCTTTTAGAGTAGGATATAATGGCGAAATATCTGTACCGCTTGAATAGCAACCAGAGCTAAGCTTTTGACGTAAGATAACTACCTTCTGTATCGTTGAGATTGCTTCTCAAAAAATATACCAAATGTTCAATCCCATCTTCTTCATGGACTAAAACCATTGCAATGGTTGTATCTGTAGCGACGAGATACAGGAAGTAGTCATTTTGATAATTCAGGGAATACATTAATGAGGCTCTAATTAAGGCATCTTTAAGAGCATCAAAGGAAGCTTGTGCAACCTGATCCCAATGGAAGGGTATCCCCTTTTTCAATATACGAGTAAATCCTTTAGCCATTTCAGCATAATTTGGAAGGAACCTCTTTAGAAAGTTAGCCTTCCCTTGAAGTCTTTGTAACTATAGCAAATTTGAAGGTGGAGGCAAGTCAAGAATTGTCTGAACCTTATGTGGGTCAAGTCAAATTCCTTCTTTAGACACTATGAAACCAATCAAATGACCAGAATCAACACAAAACACACATTTTTGTGGATTGAGTCGTATTTTGTAGTGTCGACACCGTAAAAATATAGCTCTCAAATACTGCAGGTGATCAGTCTACTTTCATGAATGAGTAGTTAAATCGTCAAGATATGGTAGAACAATATGTTTGATGTCATGGAAGGAATAATTTATTGCCCTCTGAAAAGTTGCCCCTGCATTCTTTAAACCAAAAGAGAGTTTCCTGTAAGAGAATGTGCCCCATGGACAAATAGAAGTTGTTTTAGATTGGTCCTTTGGACAGATATTGATTTGATTATCGTTGGAAAAACCATCCATAAATGAAAATATTTCACATCCAACACATTCATCGATAATCTAGTTGATAAAGGGAGTGGGATAATTGTCTTTCGGACAAACCTGATTAACATCCCTATAATCAACGCACACTCATATTGTCCCATGTTTCTTCATGACATGAACAATATTGGAAACGCAATCAGTAAGAGGAACAGGGTATATGAAACCAGCATGCAAAAGTTTTTCAACTCATGTTTTAATGGCAGCAACCTTCTTTTGATGAACAAGACGAAGGCGTTGTCGCACTAGTTTGACATCATGATACATTTTGATTTCATGTTCAAGTATACTAGAGTCAATACCTATCATCTTCTCATATGACCATGCAAATATATCTTGGAATTCATGAAAGAGAGTACGATAAATATCAAGTTCTGATGGAGAACAAGATTTTCCAACATGAATGTTTTCTACAACTTTAGGTTTGGACAAAATATTGATAGAAATAGTTTCTTTTAAATTTGACAAGTTTCACTCGGAATATACTGTGTCTATAAAAACAGAATTCGAAAGAAATTCAACAACTAAAGGGTGGTAGAAAAATATTCTATGTGATCTTGAAGATGGGAACGATGATGATAATCTTCCCATGGTTCTTCTTCCATCATCATTGATTGGATTATTCCTTCATTAGAAAATTTACGTGAAAAAACATTAGAAGAAGTACCAAATTCTAATGAACGATCTACCCATACAATTGGTGAAGATGGATTTTAGTTCTCTGCACAAGCGAGAAATATTGATTTCTATGCAAGCTCAATAGGGCTTAGCAACATGATTTCATTACTACTATCAACTTCAAAACTATTGGTAATCTTCCTTAAGTCAGATGAAGTGGAAGATATCATGTTTCAAGTCTCAATTTTTGCCACTTCTGCCAAGTTTGATGGTGATGGTAGTGAAAAAGTACCCATTAGGGAATAATCCTTGAAGAGACCTACACCAATGTTTTGAAGAGATAGTGGGGGTATGTGAACTAATGAAATGCTTCCAGTAGCTTGTGAACTAGAGGAAAAGAAGGTAAGTTGGTCAATATTAACTATGATTCCTCCCTTATGAGGGAATGCAATCATACGAAAGTATGTCAAAACCAAAACAACCATAACATAAACCCACAGTCTTCCTAGCAAATTGTTGTAGTTAAGGGGTTTGCCAACAACCTCAACTTCAATAGTTACTATTTTTCACCCTAGTTTGATTTAAAATTACTTAAGATTCCTCAAGGCATATATGTGCAACCGTCAAAAGATTTTAACATTGTTGGTGAATGTGACAAAGGTAGTGAGCCATGTTTTTTTCAGGAAATTCATATACATAATACAAGTAGATGCCCTCTCTTCAATAATTGTTCGGTGAATAAGTTTATTCAAGGTATTAACTCTAATCAGGAATGCTAATTTCACTGGTAACTATGGCGTATAACCCGCATGGTTGAAAACCACAATATTGGAATTAGTTGGATTGATTCCACCAATTGCTGACAACAAAGCCTGCTTTTGGGAGGGACAATTTTGAAGCACCTCAAGTGTCAACATAGCAGAAGGTGACTGAGCCAAATCTTCTACTATGCTATAGTTTTATGCAGCTCAAGCTTGAGGTTTAAATGTTAATTTATGTACAACTCCCTTAGGTGGTTTTATTGTTAACTCTGGTGCAATAGGTGGTGGAATAGGATCTGACGAAGTCGAAGTCAAAGGATTAGGTTGATCAGCCTTGTTATTCAACGACAATGGTTGATTTCCATAATCTTTACTTTGTGTTGACACAAAAACTTCAATTTTAGGCTTAGAGGTGGATATCATAAGCACTTGGGAAGTGGAAGCATGGTCTGTAGCAACCATATTTGTCTCCGAGTTTGGAAAAGGATCAATCAACACTGTAGATGTATTAGAAGTATTAAGAAGTTTTGAGACTTCAGATTTGTGAGGAAAGTCTTGCGTAAAGTGCTCATCATTACAGATTAAACATGGGTAACGGGGTTTCCTTGCTGAAGGAGAGGAATCAGATGATTTCTCTTGAGGGGAATTATTTTGTTTCTTATTTTTTTCCCCTTCTTCTTGCTTCTTGGCTGCTTTTCATTCTTGCCTTTGTCAGATGACACAACATTGATTTCGGAAGAAAGAGTGTTATCAAATGCATTTAAGGTTTGATTGGAAATGGAAATAGTTTGACCAGATGGTCTACCTTCCGTTTGTGTGCTTGAAGAACCAATCACACCATCACCGGCATGAGATTCCTTACTCGATGGTGGTGGAGGAACAGTGAAAGCTAGTCGGGGTGCATTCAGGATCTTGTCATAGAGCATGCCAAACTATGTGTAAATCAAGTCCAAATATTGGGCATGAGAAATTACTTGCTCTTCAGTGGCAACTCCACCTTTCACTACATCCTCGGCGATAGATGAAAACAATAATTTTATAAACCACTCAGCTAAAATCTGATTAGGAACATAAGTTTTAACCATTCGATGATGACATCTCCACTGATGAATATGATCAGAGATATGAGTAGCAGTAGTTTGTTTAAAGTTGGTTAATAGTTGTGTTCCAGTTTCATATCATATGGGTAATTGGAAGTGGGTTAAAAACATGGTAGCTAAGGTTGTAAAGTTATCAAAAAAATCTCATGGTAACTCAATGTCCCACTTCGTAGCTGGACTAGTAACCTTTCTCTGAAAGAGACGTAATCTAACCAAATCACCATTCAAGGAGTTTGATGAACACCATAAATGAAAAGTCATGACATGGTTGGATGAGTCTTCTCTAGGGTTTCCATTGAATTTTGAAATATTGGAATGTAATTTATGAGGAATCACTGACCACTAAGGTGCACAAAGAATTGGGTCATTGGTGAGTCAGTTTAGATTTGGTAATTCAAGTGCTGCAACAAAAGGCAACTATCTATTGAGGTCAGGTTGAGCATATCCAGGGTAAGATGGGATTGCCTGGGAAATAGGCCTTTTCATACTATCATAAGGCATCTGCTACTGGTAACCTTGATAAGGGTAAGTTTGTTGAGAAAATCTGGTGTAAGGTTGTTGTTGAGCACCAGGATACATTTTCTATTGTCCAAACCCAACATAGGCTTGTTTACCAAGTCCAGGATGAGGTTGGTATTGTTGGAATTGTTGTTGTTGATATTGGGGCCTCCAAGGTTGTTGAAGCAACTGTTTTTGTTGTTGATACAACAATTATTCATTTAATGGTTGTTTCCCACCAATGTAAGCTTGACCAGGTTGTGAATACACTAAACCAATGTAAGCCTGAGTCATTCCAGTAAAAGGAAAACTAGCCTGAGGTCATTGAACTTCATGCACAAGTGGTTGTTGTAAAACTGCCTGATAAGGCTGAATCTATAAACCTGAAACTTGGGGTTCTGAGGTTGAAGGACTAGCCTGCACAGGTTGAGATACAACAATCTCAGTTTGTGACTGTGGTAAAGTTGTAACAACAGGCATTGTTGGAATGGATGAGACAGATTGCATAGGTTGTGATGGATACACAAGCCTAGGTTGAACAGGCATTGTTGGTTGCCACTGACAGACAATCATTCCAAGCTAACCTTAAGATGACGACATTATGACATATGGTTTCCCCCCAGAAAATGGAGGATAAGGAGATTGTGCATATTTTTCTCTGTATGGGGGTAGTCTAGTGTAAAGTAGATACATAGGATGGTAACCAGATGAACAAGCTTGATATTGACTTGATGGGTCCAACTGTTTAGTATCCGTTAATGAGGAAAATTCTTGTAGAGGACATTGGTGAAGACCAAGGGTTAGAAGCAACACCTGAGTGGGTTCCAGATAAAGATTGGTAACCCGATGGGACAGATGGAACACCATACAAGTGTGACTCAGGTGTCGTAGTAAACATCGAAGAGGTTGCAACAGAATAATTTTTCGTTGTTGTAACAGATGGTATACTCTAGGATGTTGACTCTGCCATAGTCAAATGTCCAAATAAATTTCCTAACAAATCAATGGGTGTCTGGAAGTAATCAATATAAAAAGGAGCAATAAAATGAGGAGTATGAGGATATAGATAAAGTCCAGTTCCAAAATGGAATGGAGTTCTAGGTATTTCTACCTAGGGCTCCTCTTCTATCAAAATCAAACCAGGTGGAAGGATTTCACCATTAGGTCCATAATAGATTTTTGGTACTTGTTCCGAGTTCAAGAGGAAGTCTCGATAGTTACAAATGTCTGAGGATGCACTAGTCAATCTTCTTCTGGTATGGTAACAACTTCTGATTTTTCAACCTTAAGATCCAAGTGTTCTGGTAAAAGAATAGGTTCAAATTGGGTTTCTTGAACAACTTATGGTTCAGAAGTAACTTCTGATTGAATAGTGATAGGTTCATGATCAACTTCTGGTTGAACAAATTTAGGTTCAGAAGTAATTTCTTGTTGAATAACTTTGGGTTGAGTATCAACCTGTTGTTGAACAACTTGGGTTACCATTTCACTAGATTTAGTTCTAGTATCCTCAGGTAATTGTGGAGATTCTACTTCAGTAACAGATGTACCAGTAACTGTACAAGTAACTGGGGTCACAGTACTTATCGGTATAGGTGTTTCTGGTAATTCAGATGAAGAACTAGAAGTTTGTGAAGTACTAGATTCAGTCAAACGAGACCACTTTGACTAGATAGGTGTAGCTTCAGGCGGTAAAGGTGGTTTACTCACTGTCCTCCATGAACGACAAGGTAAAGGTTGATGTTCCTTAATGATTTCTGATTGATTTTATTACAAAAAAGAAATAAACAAAAAGGGGCAAGCTAGGAAAAAGGTTTACTAAGAAACTGTGAACTGTAAAATACCTTTCGGCGAACCGAGAAGTATGGGTAGGCAATCTCCCCAAATGTTGTGTTTGATGTATCACAGTGTACAAGGTGATCGACTCGATTACCTACAGATGGATAGAAACCTATTGTTGTCCTCCCATATATACCCGAAAGTATGTGGAGGCTCAATCCGTATTAGCACTCTCTAATGTGAAACCACACAGTGTGAGCATTCCTTTAAACTTTACATACTGTAACAACGCCCTATATACCCGAAGGTATGTGGACAAGCTACGATATACTCATGTACGTGGAATTCGGTATCACACTCAGAATGTATCACAGACAAGTTAGTGACAACTGCTATGTTTTACAATGTCGGAACATGTCTCTAGCCTAGAACCTCTAAATGTTTTGCATTAGGTGATAATGCTCCATTAGGTTAATTAAGGTTAACTTTAATTTGATCTTCATTAAGAATTTTCCTTTCAAGGTTCACCACGTGATGTCTTTGAAATTCCTAGAATGCAACTAATATGATAAGCATTCTTTTCATTCAATTTGAACAATGAAAACCTTAGCTAGTAGGGATAGACCAATCAGATTCTTTTAATAAAAGCACAAAGAGCACATCTAATGCAATTTCCCTAAACTATTCCTATGAGCACACACAAACTTTTTCAATGCACAATGCAATTTTTTCTTTTCAATTCCCTTAATGTTAAGATGAACAAAATGAAACTAATTCACATACAATCAATCAATATGTTTGCAAGAACAAAGACTTTACGATAGTTCTTTTTGAAAGAAATGAAGACTTTTATGACACTTTCTTTTGAACAAAGATTAATCAACTATAAACTAACGTTGACAAAGAATTGATAGTGATGAAGAAATCATTTAAGAAACACTAAACAATCAAGGCCAAACTAGGGCTAGGAGAGGAAATACAAATTGATTTCAGAACTACAACAATCATTGATCTTTCGACAAACAAAAATAGAAGGAAGTTTGGGAATAATCAAGTCAAAGGTGGCAGTTTTGACCTAAGGAGGATCAGCATAGCCCTGAGTGGGAGAGAGTGCACTTCATAGCACTGTCCTCAAGCCAAGGGTGCTCTACAACACTCTAGGTTGTGACCAAGGCTGCGATGGTTCCAGAGAGGCCATCCTAGGGGATTTCAAGCACAATTTTTACCAAAAAACACTTCAAAAAGGCTGAAATAAGGTCAATGGAAGCAAGTAAAGTCTACTATGGTGTACTAATATGAAGGTAAACTACCCAGAATGATGATCATTCCCCATTATGGTTACCAATTTATTATGTGAAATTTTTCATCTGCGGATAAATACAATTTCCCTAGGTGGGTAGCTACACCTAGAACAACAGATTTAAAGTGTTTAACCTTTTTATATGGAAAATAAATAAGACAAGGGACCTACTTGCTATCTTTCTCTTTCCCTTTGCCTCCTTTGTATGGCTTTTGTCACTCCTTCTTGAACTTAATCCACTCGACAAGTACCTAAAATCATAAATAGAGGACAAAAACCAATCAAAGAAAAAGATCTATATACTATAAGAAAATGGAATCGAAAGCATTTACACATATAATCATCATACATAAAGACAAGAATATGGGAAAAGGTGTAAAAACTTTATTAAGTAGAAGGAAGAGTTACAACCATGAAGTTCGATCCAATGTCACTCCTCCAGCTTGAGTTCCATTCAACATCACATCAAAATCACAACACTCTGACAGCATAACAATACTTGCTTACAATTTCAAACATCACAACAACAGTATCTCCTTAATAATTCTCAAAGTCCAGCCCCTAATCACTTAGATGAGTGCTCAATTATAGGAAAATGAAGGTGGTTTGGTCATAAATGATGGTATTGAATGGCCTTCCAAACTTAGATTTAGTTTCCATGGAGGAAGGGATGAGAGGATATGAGGTTACTTAACTCATTCCCTATCCAATTTCGAGCTCATAGGAGATGATAATTGTGGGAATCTTCTAGAAGGATCCAGAAGATAAGAATATTCCTAGAACCTAATGAGGATTTCACTCAATATTGCCTATTTTAGGTCAAAGTGGACCTAAGTGCACTGAAATGCACTCTTACATGGGCCTACCTACACTGAAGTGCATTTACCCCTGACCAAGGTTGCGCTAGTCCCTCAAGGAGGCATTTTTGAAGGGCTTCAGGCCAAGAAACTTTAAGGGAAGTAAGCATTCAAAGTGATGACTTGTCTAGGGCATGTAGAAACTCAATTAGGGTTTGATGAGCCCTAATAGTACTGAGGTGAAGGATGGGAGTGATGTTCCCAAATAGGTCTGTAACACCTCTAGAGTCGGTGCAGAACTTAGTGCGGAAACATTGGAGTGTTATATTAAAGATGATGATGCAATGGTGATGTCATAACTTGTAGATGTTGTTTCATGAAGGACATTGGTGACACCTTCTATATGATAAGGCTGTCATTGATGATGTATTGTGGAGACTACATTGGATATGAAGATTGACAGGGCTCGGTGAAGAAGACATTGGGAGCCGTGAATTACTATCAAACATATCTAGACAAAGTATAGTAGTGGGTTGGAGCCTCGAACAAACAAGTTAGGTGCCTTGAAGGATAGGGTTGGAGCCCTACATATATTTTACTTGATTTATTGTAAATAAGAAATTAATAAAAAAAATTATTCTTATTTTCATTTTGTGTTCTAAATATAAGTGATCTAACTGGTAAAAATAACAACTAAAAGGAAATATTGGTTCACCCCCCTCTTAGTATTTCCAACAATCCAACATTCCCCCAACGACTAATGGGTCATGGTCTTTTATGGACAACTTTGGTCCACCATCACTTCCCCTACCTATAGTCAGTCACACACACCTGATTGGTTACCCTTTTATCTAGACTATGCTTAGCCTAGCAACTTAGTTACACCTGCTATGAGTGGAACCTAGTACATCCCGTTTTCTGACCCTTTTGGTGTCTGATCCTAGACCTATGGCTATCACTCCTAGAAGCGTAGTTAGCACAACTACCTTCATTAATCCTTTTGGTTGGAACTCTTGGCTAAGTTCAAACCCCTAGGCTCAGATGCTTGGTGGAAATGTTCCCAACATGCACACACTGATTGGCGGCATCATTATCCCTCCTCTGCTTAGAGGACAACCTAGATCCTCATTGACAAACTTACCTCCTCCAAGTGTACACTATTATAGTACCAATCATGTGCCTATGAAAAACTATATGGCTAGCAGAATCCCTCAACCCAGTCCTAATCCATCTATTTGGGCATCCCCTCCTTAACCTCAATTGAGTCAAGGGGGACCTTTTTATCCTGGGGGCAACCAATTTGTTCCCCCTAGCTTAATATCCCTTATGGGCCTGTTGAAGCCCCGAAAATCGAGTCTACAACAAGGGGGATACCCACCCGATCTGGACCTTGGTTAGCAGCTCCTTTTCTGTTTGGTGTAGTGGGTCTGACTGGGGATATGGGACCAATTTCCCAATTTGTGTATGTGTGTGTGACAGACTGATATTTCTCTTTCTAACAGTTTTTAAATGGAATACTTTTACTCTAACTCTAATCTAATGATAAGGAAATTGTATTCCAATAAGCAGAAATATCTAAGTCTACACTAACCCGGGGTGTAATATTTCTGTTATGCGATCTAAAATTATTTCAAATAACAACTAGTAATAAATATCATTCAACTGTTAAGAGAAAAGAATTCAATAAGGATGAACCACTTCGTATAAAAATTTAGACGAAACAGTTGTGAGAAACATATCGCATAATAAGCTATTCATACACCAAGCATAAATAAATAGCTATCACCGTACAAAATTTCCAAATGATAACTTAGGAATTCATGCATCAATATATAAACAACTGAACATGAAAATCACTTTAACACAAAGGCAGAAATAGTTAAGAGATAGAAGTACCATTTATAACTAGTCCTACTCATGAGCTTCAAGCGATAATGATTTATCTCCTCTTGATCTAACATCCACTAAGAGTACAAAAGTGCAACATTATTAGCAGATATCAACTGCAAATATCAATAAATCCTGTTCCATTCATTCATCAAAACCTCCTAAGAGGGTACAAAAGTACATGTTCTGGGGATCAGTTTTTAACAAATTTTAGGACCCTTCTCTAAATGCATGAGAAGGGTTTAAATACTACTAATTAATTCTAAAAATAACTTATTACAAAAATGTAGGATGTGGTCTAAATGGCCGTCCTCATTTCAGGAAAATAAAACAAAATTAAAACTAAAATTGAATCTAAAATTAAAACTACTTCTGTATCTGCTCCTTGAAATCGCACGCATGTAGCATCCGTTTGAGAAGAGTTGGCTAGCCAACTTCCAATTTTAGCTGAGCTGAGAAAACATAATCAACAAGAGCTGGCACCATCTTTTCGGCCGAATTTATGATACACTTGATAGTCATCCACTGGCTATGTGGCTTTACCAAGTATGCCCAGTAATAATCCCAGTTCAACTTGGTTAACCCTTGGATTGCTTCTGCCTTTTCTTGAGCTTTCTGCTTCCAATCTGTCTCTATCATTGCTTTCTTGCAATTTTCTGGGCTTGCAGGTGACTGAGAAATTAGCAGCTTTCCTTTTCGAGAAATTTTTCTCAACGATGCACGATTAGCGGAAACTACCTCCATTTCTTGGTCCAGACTTCCTTGATGCATTTTTCGCCTTTTGTGCTTTTTCCTTTTAGCAGATATAAAGCTAAAAATTTGTAAAAATAATAATTCCATAAGCTCTTGACCCTGAGTCTTAAACTATCTACTTCTGATATCAACATTGTCCAGTATCCACTTAACCATGTTCGTGTATGGGAGAATTTTGGGCCTTGCTGCTATCCAGTGCAAGAATGAGCAAGCTAACTCTGTGACAGATGCCTCAGAAGAACTATGTGAGCCAGCAGTGGTAGTAACTTCCATTACTCTAGGATTCTCCTCTTCAAGTAGATTACACATGCCTTTCCATGTAGCTATACCAGCGTCTCTGTTATAGGTTGTGTCTATATACACGGGTGCCATTTCTTTCTCTCCAGAGCTCAGAGCTTTGCTTTTCTTTCCCATTTTATCCCGCGTATTGCTTTGTATCGTTTTCTATTCTTCGTTCCTGAAATTCACAAGTGAGGTGAAGTCGTATCAAATATACCACCTTAAGTGAGATGATTTTTCGATAAGCACGAAACCATATTCCATTAATAACTGGCAACTAACTCATTTATTAGCATTAAAGCACATAACCAGGTGTCAGTTTATGGAAAATACTTTTTTGAACCATGCGCCTGAAAGATCTGCGATGAAGCGATTTTGCGATTTGCTTCACAATATCGCAGATCGCAACATCGCAGAATCACGATATTGCTTGCTTGCTATATCGCGAACTTTCAATATCGCATTATTCGCATAATCGTGCTATCGCATTGCCGCTTTTATCGCAAAACTGCGATATCGCAATATCGCAATATCACAGGAACGTAATATATGACAATCTTTGTTAACCTGTTTTCTGCGAAATGCGATTTGCGATCGGCGTCATCACATATCGGCAATTAAAGGTGTTTCAACGTAAGTTGTATTTGATGTATGTGATGCGATATTTTCTTATCGCGTATCGCGATCTCGCAATGATAGAATTCGGCTTGTAAGGAGGTATCCTTTTATTCTTTTGCGATGCAATATTTCCTAAGGAAAGATTTTTTGTCTTACCTTATCATAAAACTTAGACTTTTTAGATTTTCCAAAGGGATTTCCTAAGCTTATGATGGTAATTTTTATTAGGAAAGGAACTTAAATGCTACTTTGATTTTTTAAATTTTTAACTAATGGTCCCCACTTATTTAGTCTTAGGAATAGCACTAAATAAGAAGGGGGGTTGTTGTTGGCCACAACAATTGGTGATTCACTTGGAAGAACCAGTCATCTCTGCTTTTCTTTAGAATTTTCGAAACTTCCAAAACAGAAAATTTTCCAGAAAATTGAATTTTATTATAGAAAGACTAAGTACGTTATGCTTTTGCCTATCAATGATATTTTGTTTCTTCTTTTTCCAACTTTGATTATTTACTCTCTCAAGCTATTCCTTGTATCTACATCACTCATTACTTGGTTTATAAAGATAAAAATAAAGCTTTCTCTGTAAATCAGTTTTAAATATGCTCATTTGTCATAGGTAGAGCCTCTGTTGCCAGCAAGCGTTTATAGCTTTGACAGGGTTACCTGTTACCCAACAATGATCCTGTATCCCACTTAGAGAAATTTACAACTTTCAAAGAAAAAAATCCATTTCCACACTTTTCGCTTTCATTTTCTTTTTATCCTTAAAGAACAATGTCTTGGTTTGGTAGCCAATTCATGACACGGTCATTCACTGATTTATAACTTTGTTGAACAAGCTAGCTTGTGATGAGACCCCTTGTCTTTTGATTGAAACAATCTTGAGTCATTGACCTATTGTGGTATGCAGTATTGGCAAAGTCAGCAAGCTATAATATCTATGATCATGATAAGTCGGCTTGTGATGAGACCTCTTACTCTTTAAGTTAAAGTGTATCTTTGGATAATTCTCTGAATATTGTAGTTTCCTAGGTGGGGAGGAAGTCATTGTTTCCTTAATACAGCTCTGGACGACAATGATAGAGTTTTTGGAAAGAGATTTTATGCAGAGAACCTTCATTTTTTTTATTGATACCTTTCATTTGACTGAAATAAAACAATTTCTAACTAAAGGTGGCTTTTCATCAAAATTTATAAAGTTGAAACTAATATATTTTCTAGGCCTATAGTCTTTAACTGTATCTTTCAATAGTAATGATCAATTTTTTAGAAAGAATTCTATTTATACAAGTGAAAAAACAAAATCTAGAAGAAAATTTGTGTCCTTTTCGTGAATCTCAAATGTAACCATTTACAACTGGTTTTATTATGAAAAGAAAAACAACTAGTCTACAAAAATAGAAGAATGATCTTCTATGGAAAATATTTTTTGAGTATCTGACCATTAACAGGTAAAGAATCTCTTCTCCCTGTTAAATCCTATAACATGAAAGTGGATGGACCTGTGACTTCTACGATTTGAAAAGGACTTAGCCACATTCTTTGAAATTTTGTATGTTTCCCTTTTTCCTCATGAGCCTTGTCCCATTTTAAAACTAAATCTCCTATCTGAAAATATTTTCTGGATATCATATTGGAATCAAAAGAGGCTTTCACTAATGCTTGATGATGAGCATGAGTTATCTTAGCCCGTTCTCGTTGTTCTTCTAACTTAATCAATTCTAGCTGCCTTAGTTGTAAGGAAGAAGTTGGTGCTTCATCAATATATTGAACCAAGGCTAAAGAAGGAATTTCTAAATGTGTTGGAAGAACCACTTCTTTCCCATAAACTAAATTAAAGGGAGAAGTGCCGATAGAGGCTTTCTGCATTATTCGATCTGCCCATAAAGCATATATTAAAGACTTATGCCAACTTTTATGATTTTGATCAATGGTTCACTTAATGATTCTAATTAAGTTCTTATTTGTAGATTCAGCTAACCCATTCCCTTGTGGGTAATAATTAGTAGAGTATTTAAGCTTGAAACCCCTTTTGAGTGCAAATTCATTCATTACATTACCAGAAAAATATGATGCATTATCAAACATTAAAGCGGAAGGCAATCCAAACCTGGTGATTATGAACTGATCTATGAATTCGATGATATTTTTAGCGTTAGCCATCTTGAGTGGGACCGCTTCTACCCATTTAGTAAAGTAATCTGTTGTTGTAAGGATATATATATGTTGTTTAGAAGAGTGAGGAATGATCTCACCTATTATGTCCAATCCCCACTGATCAAAAGGTTGTTCAATGTTAACTAGTTGCAGTGGCAAGGATGGCTTCTTTTTTCTCCCAGTAGTGGTTTGACAGACTTGACATTTCCTCATGTAATTATGTGCATCTTTGAATAATGTGGGCTAGTAATAGCCTGCACGTAAAATTTTGTGGGCAGTTGCATCTCTAGCATAGTGTCCACCTACTAGTCCATCGTGGAGTTCCTGCAAGACTTTTTCAGCTTCAGGTTTCTCAAGACATCTAAGGAGAATGGAATCATAATTTATTCTAAAAAGAACATCATTCACGAGCTTATATTGTTTGGCTTTTAACCTTAGAGCTCTTTTCTTGTTATGATCGAGGTTTGAAGGAGCATATCCATTCTTTAGATAATAAATAATATCAGCATATAATGACTCAACATCGTTTAGGCTTACCTCGTACACTTGTACCTCTGCAGATGGATTTTCAGACATTAGCGATGCTCCTGCCAGCATTTTGCAAAAGCCTTGACCTTTTAAAATACTTGCTGGTTTGATTTCTACGTCATATTCCTATAAGGCAGTAACCCAATTGTCCCTTTTCTCACCCACATCCTTCTATATTATAAGATTTATTACCACTAGAAATGGTACTATGATTTTGGTATGTGTTTTGAGTAAAAAAGGTCTGAAATATTTAATTTCTTTGAAAACAACATAAGCTTGTTTCTCCACATCTGAATAATTTAACTCAACTCCTTGTAAATTGGAGCTGAAAAAAGCAATTGGGGCTTCCGCCTTTTCTTGATTTTCTTGAGTGAATATCACAGCATATGATCTATTCAAGGCAAATCTATACAAAATAAAAGGATCAGGAAAATTTGGAGTTGCTAAAGATGGAGCATTAATAATTGCTTGTTTGATTAGATTCAATGCCTCATGTTCATCTTGGCCCCATTTAAAGTTTGTGTTCTTTTCAATCATGGCTTGTAAAGGAGACACGATTCTTGAAAATTCTGGAATGAACCTCTTTACAAAGTTAATCTAGCCAAGGAAAGATTGCATGGCTTTCTTGTTGTGAGGTAGGGGTACTGCGGAAATTTCCTTGATTCTGTCAGGATTAATGTGAATTCCATATTTTGACACTATGAATCCTAGAATTTTTCCTTCACTTAATGCGAAAAAGGATTTTTTCGGGTTAAGTGAAATTCCATACCTTAAACAATGTTGGAATATTTGTTTTAAATCTCTGAGATGGTTGTTTCACTTCTTGGAATACACAGTTATATCATCCAAATAGATTACCATTGATTTATTAACTAACCCCTTGAATGTGATGTCCATGGCTCTCTGAAATGTGGCACCTGCATTAATCAAACCAAATGGCATCTTTTGATATGCGTATGTGCCCCATTTAGTTCTGAATGTAGTTTTTAATTGATCGTCGGGATGTACCAACACTTGATTGTATCCTGAGAATCCATCCAAGAATGACATTAATTCTGAGCCCGCAACTGCCTGCAGTATTTGTTCCATGGGGGGCAAAGGAAAATTATCCTTTCAGCAGACCTTTTTAAGGTTTCGAAAGTCAATGAAGATTCTAATATCTCCGTTTTTCTTTCTAATAGGGACCATATTGGAGACCCATTTAGAATGTCTAATGGGAAAAATTATTTTGGCTTTCAACAACTTATTGAGTTCAGTTTTGATCTGGTTTTCTAAATTGGGATGGATCTTTCTCAACTTTTGTTGGATAGGTTTTTCATTATCGATCATTGGGATAGTATGTTAGATGATGGAGGTGTCGTATGTTTTGATTTCATCGTAATTCCAAGCAAAGACACTTTTGTATTGTCTCAAGAGACGGATATATGCTATTTTTTCTTCAGGGGCTAAGCCAAGGCCTAGGTTGATATTATGTGGTTTTGCATCAGTTCCTAGATTTACTAATTCATAATTCAAAGTTGAACTTTGGAGTTTTGAATTGGTAGATCTTTTGAATCGATCTTTCAAATCATAAAGGTCTTCTAATTTGACTACTGATTTAGGTATAGCATTGTTAGTACTATCTTGCTGCAATTGTTGGTCATGTTGGTCTTCGCCAATTATTTGATTGGTGTAGGATCGTTCATATGTGAGGAAACTCACGATATTAGGATCGTCATTGAAAATCCTCCAATTGGTAATGTTATCAGGAATAGATGGTCTATAAATTAATTCAATTGAAAATCAGTCAGGGCTAAAATCTTCTGAAGGAATAAGCTTGGAGGCTACGTTGGCTAAGAAGTCTACGCTAGCATTCTAGAGTCTGATGTCTAATCCAATTGCTTTGTATAACCCTTGGATTAAAGCTTCGTATTCTGCGGTATTGTTGGTGCACTCGAATTCGATTTTGCAAGTTAGCATAGTTTTATCTCCATCTGGACTTACTAACACGCATCCTACTCCTGCTCCTTCGTTAGACTTAGAACCATCAAAAAATAATTTCCAAAACAAAGATTTATTTACAGGACTATCTACAAAATTAATGCATTTAGAACTATCTGTTTGAGAGAAATTTTCTACTTGAGATAAAATAGAATGTTCTTAGTAAGGTGAAGTATGAGCATTAAAATTTCCTTAGAAAGTATCTACTGAATAGTTGCCAATGATGATAGAATTATATACTACTTGTTCATTTTCTCCCTCAAGTTCTGTTACTATGTATTTCTGATGTCATTCACGTTCAACTTTTATTTGGTTTGGTTTACCATTTTAAAAGAGCCACATATGCGACCAGTCAGTTGCAAAGTATCCATGAAGTTTTTCTGACCAATCTCTGCTAAGAACAAAGCCATAAAATTCCAGAATATCAGCAACTAAAATGTCGATAACTTGACATACCTTTGGGTTGGATGACAACCTTATGGTAACCTGATTTAATTTTCCAATCACTTCGACATGCGATCGATCTAGATGAACTATGCGCACAATGGATTTCTGTGGTTGAACGTTAAATTTTGCACATATTGATCTTGGTAAAATATTCGATGAAGCTCCAGAATCTACTAAGAAATTATGCACAATTTTATTGAAAATTTCATAAGTATGGAGAAATGGGGGAGTATGAGATCTCGATCTTCCTCCAATTAAGGCAATATCGTTTGGATCAACCTTATTCATCGTATTAGCTGGAGGTCTTCCCATGTCATGGGAATCTTGAGAGATTACAACAGTTGGTAAAGGTGCAACTGGTATAGCATGTAATTCTTTCAAAAGTACTTTTTCCTTGTGTTTTAACTTGCTCAATTCAAAAAGAGTAATATTGGCCCTAGTCTTTTTCATTTCTTCTATGATATTATAATTCATTTCATCCGAAACGATTAGCGTTTTAGATGGAGTTGATGTGTCTATTTGGACTGGGCTGGTTTGAGTCGCTTTAGGTTATGTTTTCTTTGGTGCAACTTTATCCTTAGTCATTGAGCTTGCGCTCTTTGGATTAGGTGTAGGTTGAGGAGGATCAAGTTTATTTCTGCTACGAGTACTAACGAGGAATGCCTCTTGATCCTCTTCATCTGGGAGGATGAAATCCCACATACCTTGTAACTCTACAACTTCTTCTCCATCGGTATGTTCTTTAGTAGCGTTTTCCTCTTCTTCTTCTTATGATTCATCATTCGTAATAGCATTAGGGGGTTTGGAATCGGTTGAAGGATTTGTTTTAAAAGGCCTGTATGGATTTTTAGAAGAAGTTTATGCTACTTGTTTCTTAATGTCAACCATTTCGTTAGACATGGTCTTCAAAACTTTTTGTAATCCTTATAAATCGAATGGATCTTTTGATTGTTTTTTCCTGGGATCTTCTTTGAAAGAAACCTTCTTAGATTTTCGTTCTTCTATCACATTTTTCTTTTTTAGGGCCATAATACGTTTCTCTACTACTATTGCTTCTTTCATATTTTCAACTAAGGTTTTTTTGTTAGCCCTATCAACAAAGATTGCTAAGTTTGATGGTAAAGCAGTGATGTACTATTCACTTCGCACTTCTGCGCTAGGCTGAGAAGCAGTAGGAATTTTGTTTAAAATTTTATTGAAACGTAAATTGAAATCTTTGATAGGTTCTCTTAACTCAGCCTTAAGGTTATGTTAGCGTTCGAATTTTCCTCAGGCTGAGGAAGGCAAAACTCGAGGCCACATCAAACCACGCTCAGCCTCGTAGCTAGCCCTACGAGGACAGGAGAGGGCTCTCTCCAGGTCTATCTCAGCAAAAGGTTTTCAAAGGGGCTGAGATGACCAATAAGGAATACTGATCTTAGGCTAGGTATTAAGTACAGAGGTTTAAGGGTGATTTTTTTGGGTTTTTGTCGAATCAAAGGAAAAGGCAATTTTGGGTGCGAGGATGAGACACAGTTTCTGTAGAGGTCTGATTGGAGTAAGGTAGGCAATTGCTTTCATGCTTTTAAAGTGATGAGGTGAATAGATCAGACAGGTGAGGAGCTAAGGAGAGCAAGGAAGTCTCAAGGATTCTCCTTAAAATGAAGAAAACATGGAAAATTAAACAAATTTAAAGGCAGAGCATAGCAAATTTATGGATTCTACCTTAACACTTCATTTGTTCAATTGCAGACTATGAGAGAGGGAAAATGATACACATAACAAACTTATAAGTACTGAAAGAAGCACACCATCAAGACATAAAGCCACAAGAATTCCAAATAGTGCTGCAAATCCCTGGTCTTCCCTTTGCCAAAATGCTGAAGTAAAATGTACAATAAAGTCTCAAAGCCTCTTCCCAAAGAGTCCAACCATGAAAATGACTAAGAAAATACATAATATAGGCAAGCTAACACATTCCCTTGCCTCTAGGGGTCGATCTCATCATCCTAGGAGCTGTTTCAACCAATTCTAAACAAAGCACTACAATCTAGGCAGTCAAAACAACTTGCCTCTATAAGCTAGGAAACCAATTCATTCATTAAATGTTTGCTATTTTATGAATGAATAATCTAGAATAGGTAAATAAGTGTCAAGTCAACATAAAGTTACATTAATTACATCAAGGAGGGTGAAAAATCCCATCATAAGTCAAAACTGGTCAAGACTGGCCGAATTCCTGAGCTGGAAGGTGAAAACTGTACAAAAATCCTGATGCGTAGCGCACCTGAGCCCTACGCGTAGCGTGCCTTTCCACCTTCGTTTGGGGCACTTCACGGCATCCAAATGGAGCTCACGATAGCTCGTTGGAAAGGTATTTGAGTCTACTTTCCAACCCAAGTAGAATTTTTCAGTTTGGTGTCCATTTGCCCCTCCAAAAGTTCATTCTACCAAGACTGCTTTATGTGTGTCCAAAAAGGGGCAGTGAGGTCATTTTTTGCATGTTTTTTGACCTTTTGGGGACCCAAACCTTGATGAAATGTCTTGTCAGTGGCTAAGTAGATGTATTTCATCATGAAAAATCCAAAAATGTAAACCTTTCGTGATTTGGACCTCCCAATATTCAGGGTAGCGCGCGGCGCACTACGCGTTGAGCCCAAAAACCTGCTTTTTACATAAAAATTTCAAAATTGACAAAATTTTTCCCAAATTTCTTGAAATTTGGGCTGGGGGTCCCTAATCAAGTATTATGCTCAGTCAAAGAGGCTTCGGCCAAAATTTGGAGTGGATCGGGCCTTTTCCGCCGTTTTAGTGCCTTGCTCAATCGCCTTTTAAGGATCTTCATTTTTGCTTTGCAAACATGCATGCGAGCCCAATAGTGAGTTTTCATATGACGAAGCATGTCCTTGTCTCTGTTTGCCTTCGCCAACAATTTCTCCAAATGAGTGTTCACCCGGATGAGCATAGACTCTCGATCAATCGGTGTCAAATCACCGGGTCTCTTTCGGGCCAATCCTCGGTCTTCCCGGATTTGCCGCAGCTCATAAAGTGTGTGTTCATCTTCCAGCTGTTTGTTGCGCTGCTCCAAGTAGTTGATCACCCACTTAGCCATCTGCAATTTCTATTTGTTGACTGAACCTGTTGCTGATAGCATTCTTGTCACTGCCTGAGCATTCTTCATCCTCTTCAGCTCCAAGATTGTTGCTGTGTGTCAATACCAAACTTATCGATGAAATTTGAATAGCCATGAATTTCGAATAAGTTTTTGATATCTGAATTGTCCCTCCCCAGGATGACCTAATGCATCAATTGCTACTATCCTTGTTTCTCGCCTACCACAGAAATCATGACACCTTGTATCAACATAGTCACCAGCAAAATGGAATCCTGAAGCATATCCTTCATATTTTGAAAACCTTTCCCATACTAAGTGCACCACCTCCAAGGTATGCATTAGCAAAGTCTACCTCCAAAGCCTCCTCTTCATGTTCTTCAATTGTACTTGTGATTTGATGCGTGAGAAGAGGTGTTTGAATGTGTTTCGGGCAAATTTTGGGCATAAACTTCAATGCGTAGCGCACCTCACCCAACACATCGTGCACTCCTAATGCACCTCACCCATGAAAAATAACACTAAAAATTGTGGCCTGATGCGTAGCGCGCCCCTGGTGCGTAGCGCGCCCAACTTGATGCGTAGCGCGCACCCAGCTACATAGTGCATTTTGCAATAGGCTTTTGGAGACCTTCCCGGTGTCAAAATTGGGCGCAGGATAGCTCGTTGGAAAGGTATCTGCGTCTACTTTCCAACTCAAGTGGAATTTTTCAATTTGGAGTTCATTTCCCTGGTAAAAAATGAAATCTTCCAAGACTGGTCAAAATGTGCCAAATGAGGCTGCCTCAAGGCAAAGTGCTGTTGCAGTCAACTTTTGAATGCCTTCCTCAACTCCAAATTGAGCTCATGATAGCGCATTGGAAAGACATTTGTGTCTAATTATCATTTGACTCATCAAGAAAGTCATTTGGCCAACCACGCTAGGATAAAACTTGATTTTCCCAAAGTCCCTTCAGAGGTGCATCAATTCTCCCGAGGCGATTGTATTTTTGAAATTTCTCTAAAACCATGACACCTGTGTAAAATGTGAGGGATGTTTTCCTTCCTTGGATTGTTTTGGAGAAAAACCTCTCTCCGTTTTCCAAAATTCATCTTTGATTTCTATAAAACATCTTTTGACTGAAACTTATCCCAATGTGTGAAACAAGGAATTTTGTGGAAATGAAGCGAAATGAAGGGGATGAGGGGCTTGTAAATTCTTGGGAAAATTTTGGGGAGTAGGGAGGGATGTTAGGAAGTAGGGGAAAGTGGAATCGCAGAGATCAAGTGAGGGGAAGGGGTCCAAAAGGGCAAAACACAGGCCCAACCTAGAAAATTGCCAGGTTGTAGCAAGAAACTAGGGTTTGTGCGAAAATGAGGAATTTGGGGGATCTCAGTGATGGGAAGTGTTTGATAAGGTACTTTAATGATAGGGGAAGGTGTATGAACATCTGGATACTAGTTTTGCTAATGATTTGACCATCCAAGAGAAATTAGCTTTCAAAACCCTAGGAGAGGGAAATGACCTTGCCTAGGTGCAACTGAAGCATGAACAAGGTGTAAAATGACTCATTAGACACTGACATGATAATGACAACCCTATGAATGATGATAGACTCAGCAGAATGATGACATGGACTGACATTTGGACAACTTTAGAAGGAGTGAAAGCAAACCCTAGACCTAATGTCTAGTGACCAAATTTTGCTTGAAGACTCACTGAAATGACAAAATTTGACCTTGACACTCTGAGACCACTTTGTAAGAGCATATTTGATCACTGGAGGAAGGCTGGAAAGACTGACACTAACATTGGCTCCAATGGGGATGGTAGCTCCTTGGAGGTGCCAAGAACGGCAGATCTTTGGGAGAGCAGACCAGTGCCTTTATCCATTGGGCAATGGAGTCAAAAACTCAAGCTAAAATGCATGACTGAAAACCGACACAAACTAACTTAACAACAAGACTGCAAATTGACTCACAAAGGATTCATGACTCAACTAAAAACTGACTCAATACTTAAACACAACCGACAAACTAGAAATGATGCTCAGGTTGGAGCTTATTCATCAAAACCTACTCTAACACTTTCATTCATCACCTGATCAAGTGAAATGAAATAACTAGTGCAACCAAGTAAGCATCCCATCTGCTGTTTGAATTCTCTGCAAGTGCTCACTTATGACCAACAAGAGAGAACTACTGAAAGGCAACTCCCATGATAATTTAGAAACAGATCCGTTGAATGATATGAATTCTCTATCCGCCTCCAAAAACACTGCATAAGGATCTTGAAATTCAAGCACACTGGAACTTAGCTCATCCAATGGATTACTTCTCTTTTCCTCATACCATGAATGCAAACTTTGATCTGAGCCTTGTGACAAGACCTCTGCTGAAAATGAGAAAGAAACCGGCTGTCGGATCAAGCTCATGTCAGCACATGTTTCAAGCTCACATGTAGTCAATGGAGAAAGACTTTGACTGCAAACCTCATCCAAAACATCAGCTATTGGATCATGAAAAACTTGAAAAGACTGCTGCAATGTATCCATTGAAAATGTATGACATCCTTCTAGCTGTTCATCTTTTTCTTGAGAGATTTTACGAAGATTCTGCCTTATAAACTGAAATGCTTCGAAACAAAAGGGTATAGAATCTTCCTGCATCATCAAATCTTGTATTTCGTCTTCCACAGCTTCATCTGTAATCTGCCCTTCAATTTCATTTGGTGGCTGCAAATCTGATGCTACAAGCTGCTCAAGAATTTTGTTATCTGTCTCATCCTCAACAGTAACACTAAGAGATTGTTGATTTGTTATAGGCTGTTCATTTGAAGATTTACTATGCAATCTACCCTTCAAAAACTGAAATGATTCAAAACAGAATGGTACGGAGTCACCTTGAATCATTAAATCATGTGTGTCCACTTCCAAGTCTTCAGCTGCAACTTGACAATCAATGGCTTTCGGGGGTTGCAAATCTGAATATGAGAAGTCTTGAACAAAATTTTCATTGCTCTCAAGATGATTCAAATCAAGACTTGTTGACATTTGATTTCTGATTGCATGGAAGTTGTCTCTGATGAACTGACATGAATCAAAGCAAAAAGGCAAAGATCCTTCACTTACTTCAAACTTTGCTGCACTTTCCTCGTCAATGTCATAGCTGATATGCATCATTTGATCATTGTACTCGAGCTGCTGTAAGTGAACCTCTTCCTCCCACAAACTAGCTGTTGATTTGTCTGCAAGATTAGCTTCTTTTTGGAGAACATAATCATCATCATACTGATCAAACTGAGGCAAATCATCAGTATAAAACATATCATCAAGCATGCAGGTCATATCAACAGTTCTTTCTTCGCCATGGTGATCTACAAACAATCATTATCATATCTATGACAACTAGGATAAGAAACAAAATGTTTTGGATCAGCAACTTGTTCTTCTTCAATCAACGAGCCATGAGTTTGAACATCATAATCATTCCTTGTGGTGATCATGTCCATCATATTTTCCACTGTACTTGCCAAAATGTCAAGCTTCACCTCTAGAGATGTTGATTCGGCCGGATCTATGTTTTCCATCTCTTCTTCTTTCAACCTTGCCCGTCGGATCAGCAGATGCGCCTCTACATTTACTGCACGGTTTTGCATCTCATGAAGCGTTGCAATATCCCTTTCTCTCAGCTGAAACTCCATCTCCGGATCAAAGGCACCCGGATAGTGCAAGAGAGCAGATCTAGGAGGAGGCCTTATATCAACTGGCATTGAATAATAAACTTGGTTAAATCTGGCTGAAAACTGTTGTACTGTCTCCCCTGGCAATCTTTTCAGCTGGTTTTACTCTTCTACAATCAAGAAAAGGTTCTGCTCGATCATCCACCTGTCAAGAAAGACATTGACGAACTGCCAGAAATCTGAGATGCTTGCATCAGGCAAGGTTTTGAACCAACTCTTCACTTTGCCTTGCAAAGAAAGAGCAAAAAGCCTTATACTGACATCTTCTTCATCAACTTCAAAAAGGTCCAGAAAAGACTCAAAATTCTGCACATGTTGCTCAGCGTTGACATTCTTACTTTCACCATCAAACCTTGGCAAGTATAGATCATAGTTTTTGGGGAAAGCATGGAGAACAGAAAGTAAAACAAGAGGTTTATACCGATCTGGAATTTTACAAGGTGTAGGGGTATGTACAACAGGTATAGAATCAGTCTTGGTCTCTTGAGGCTCATCAGTTTTAAGACGGTCATCACAAGATTTAGAAGAAAGGCCTTGATCAAGCTCAAAGGTATAAAAATCTTTGGTATTCACAATCTTCAGAGGGAAAGAATCAACTGCAGGCCGAGGATCTCTTCTCAAATATAGTATACTTTGCAAAGCCTTCTTGACATTCTTGGGAAAAGAGAAGAAATAATTTATGACAAAGAACAAAATGTCTTGGATGAAATTACAACTTGAATACCTGATCTGTCCATGTTGTCCTTTCATGTTTCTGCTAGTCGGGATCATCCTCCAGTGGAGTCTTTGGATCTGATCTCGAAAATGATTTAGAGTCGCCAGGTGAATGATTTCAGCCTTGCTAGTGTCTGATCGTTTTCCACCATCAACAAATAGATCTGAACTTGATACATGTACTGGGGAAATTAACAAGTTAGATGTCACGATTACAAGCTAGACCGGAGATTGACTGAAGCAGCGTTTATCTACTTCTGCTAATGCAAAGCAAAAGCGTTTCGAAGGCTACCTGGCATAACTTCAGGCTTCGTCTGTAGCTTGTAAAAAAAATGACATCAACAAGCAAACCATTTGTTCTCCCCAGTATGGTCGCCACTATGTTAGCATTCGAATTTGCCTTAGGCTGAGGAAGGCAAAACTCGAGGCCACATCAAACCACGCTCAGCCTCGTAGCTAGCCCTACGAGGACAGGAGAGGGCTCTCTTCGGGTCTATCTCGGCAAAAGGTTTTCAAAGGGGCTGAGATGAACAATAAGGAATACTGATCTTAGGCTAGGTATTAAGTACAGAGGTTTAAGGGTGATTTTTTTGGGTTTCTGTCGAATCAAAGGAAAAGGCAATTTTGGGTGCGGGGATGAGACACAGTTTCTGCAGAGGTCTGATTGGAGCAAGGTAGGCAGTTGTTTTGATGCTTTTAAAGTGATGAGGTGAATTGATCAGACAGGTGAGGAGCTAGGGAGAGCAAGTAAGTCTCAAGGATTCTCCTTAAACTGAAGAAAACATGGAAAATTAAACAAATTTAAAGGCAGAGCATGGCAAATTTATGGATTCTACCTTAACACTTCATTTGTTCAATTGCAGAAGATGAGAGAGGGAAAATGATACACATAACGAACTTACAAGTACTGAAAGAAGCACACCATCAAGACATAAAGCCACAAAAATTCCAAATAGTGCTGCAAATCCCTGGTCTTCCCTTTGCCAAAATGCTGAAGTAAAATGTACAATAAAGTCTCAAAGCCTCTTCCCAAAGAGTCCAACCATGAAAATGACTAAGAAAATACATAATATAGGCAATATAACAAATTCCCTTGCCTCTAGGGGTCGAGCTCATCATCCTAGGAGCTGTTTCAACCAATTCTAAACAAAGCACTACAATCTAGGCAGTCAAAACAACTTGCCTCTATAAGCTAGGAAACCAATTCATTCATTAAATGTTTGCTATTTTATGAATGAATCATCTAGAATAGGTAAATAAGTGTCAAGTCAACATAAAGTTACATTAATTACATCAAGGAGGATGAAAAATCCCATCATAAGTCAAAACTGGTCAAGACTGGCCGAATTCCTGAGCTGGAAGGTGAAAACTGTACAAAAATCCTGATGTGTAGCGCGCCTTTCCACCTTCTTTTGGGGCACTTCCTGGCATCCAAATTGAGCTCACAATAGATCGTTGGAAAGGTATTTGAGTCTACTTTCCAACCCAAGTGGAATTTTTCGATTTGGCATCCTTTTGCACCTCCAAAAGTTCATTCTCCCAAGACTGCTTCCTGTGTGTCCAAAAAGGGGCAGTGAGGTCATGTTTTTCATATTTTTTGACTTTTTGGGGACCCAAACCTTGATGAAATGTCTTGGCAGTGGCTGAGCAGATGTATTTCATCATGAAAAATCCAAAAATGCAAAATTTTCATGATTTGGACCTCCCAATCTTCAGGGTAGCGCGCGGCGCGCTACGCGTTGAGCCCAAAAACCTGCTTTTTACATAAAAATTTCAAAATTGACAAAACTTTTCCCAAATTTCTTGAAATTTGGGCTGGGGGTCCCCAATCAAGTATTATGCTCAGTCAAAGAGGCTTCAGCCAAAATTTGTAGTGGATCGCACCTTTTCCGTCGTTTTAGTGCCTTGCTCAATTGCCTTTTAAGGATCTTCATTTTTGCTTTGCAAACATGCATGCAAGCCCAATAGTGAGTTTTCATATGACGAAGCATGTCCTTGTCTCTGTTTGCCTTCGCCAACAATTTCTCCAAATGAGTGTTCACCCGGATGAGCATAGACTCTCAATCAATCGGTGTCAAATCACCGGGTCTCTTTCGGGCCAATCCTCGGTCTTCCCGGATTTGTCACAGCTCATAAAGTGCGTGTTCATCTTCCAGCTGTTTGTTGCGCTGCTCCAAGTAGTTGATCACCCACTTAGCCATCTGCAATTTCTATTTGTTGACTGAACCTGTTGCTGATAACATTCTTGTCACTGCCTGAGCATTCTTCATCCTCTTCAGCTCCAAGATTGTTGCTATGTGTCAATACCAAACTTATCGATGAAATTTGAATAGCCATGAATTTCAAATAAGTTTTTGATATCTGAATTGTCCCTCCCAGGATGACCTAATGCATCAATTGCTACTATCCTTGTTTCTCGCCTACCACAGAAATCATGACACCTTGTATCAACATAGTCACCAGAAAAATAGAATCCTGAAGCATATTCTTCATATTTTGAAAACCTTTCCTATACTAAGTGCACCACCTCCAAGGTATGCATTAGCAAAGTCTACCTCCAAAGCCTCCTCTTCATGTTCTTCAATTGTACCTATGATTTGATGCGTGAGAAGAGGTGTTTGAATGTGTTTTGGGTAAAGTCTGGGCATAAACTTCAATGCGTAGCACACCTCACCCAACGCGTCGCGCGCTCCTGATGTGCCTCACCCATGCAAAATAACACTGCAAATTTTGGCCTGATGCGCAGCGCGCCCAACCTGATGTGTAGCGCGCACCCAGCTACATAGTTCATTTTTCATTACGTTTTTGGAGGCCTTCCCGGTGTCGAAATCGGGTGCAAGATAGCTCGTTGGAAAGGTCTCTGAGTATAATTTCCAATGAAAGTGGAATGTTTCAATTTGGAGTTCATTTGACTTGTAAAAAAGCAAATCTCCCAAGACTGGTCAAAATGTGCCAAATGAGGCTGCCTCAAGGCAGAGTGCTGTTGCAGGCAACTTTTGAATGCCTTCCTCAACTCCAAATTGAGCTCATGATAGCTCATTGAAAAGAACTGTGTGTCTAATTATCATGTGACTCATCAAGAAAGTCATTTGGCCAACCAATCTAGGAGGAAACTTGATTTTCCCAAAGTCACTTCAGAGGTGCATCAATTCTCCCGAGGCGATTGTATTTTTGACATTTCTCTAAAACCATGACACCTGTGTAAAATGCGAGGGCGGTTTTTCTTCTTTGGCATGGTGTGGACAAAAATCTCTCTCAGTTTTCCAAAATTCATCTTTGATTGCTCTAAAACATCTTTTGAGTGAAACTTATCCCGATGTGTGAAACAAGGAATTTTGTGGAAATGAAGCGAAATGAAGGGGATGAGGGGCTTGTAAATTCTTGGGGAAATTTTGGGGAGTAGGGAGGGATGTTAGGAAGTAGGGGAAAGTGGAATCGTAGAGATCGAGTGAGGGGAAGGGGTCCAAAAGGGCAAAACACAGGCCCAACCTAGAAAATTGTCAAGTTGTAGCAAGAAACTAGGGTTTGTGCGAAAATGAGGAATTTGGGGGATCTCAGTGATGGGAAGTGTTTGATAAGGTACTTTAATGATAGGGGAAGGTGTATGAACATCTGGATACCAGTTTTGCTAATGATTTGACCATCCAAGAGAAATTAGCTTTCAAAACCCTAGGAGAGGGAAATGACCTTGCCTAGGTGCAACTGAAGCATGAACAAGGTGTAAAATGACTCATTAGACACTGACATGATAATGAAAACCCTATGAATGATGATAGACTCAGTAGAATGATGACATGGACTGACATTTGGACAACTTTAGAAGAAGTGAAAGCAAACCCTAGACCTAATGTCTAGTGACCACATTTTGCTTGAAGACTCACTGAAATGACAAAATTTGACCTTGACACTCTGAGACCACTTTGTAAGAGCATATTTGATCACTGGAGGAAGGCTGGAAAGACTGACACTAACAGGTTAGACAAGTCATTGATCAGTGTCACTATAGACCTGTCATCACCGAACTTGGTCAGGAATTGTTCTTGGAAGATGTCCCAACTAGTAATAGATCCAGATGGTAATGAGAAATACCATGATCCGACTGTTCCTTGCAGAGTATAAGGAAAAATTCAAACAACCGCATCTTCGTTAACAACTCCATTGAGATTTATGGATAGCATAAAGTTATTTATATGTTCTTCTGCTAGCATGCCTGCCTTAGGATTAAACTTAGGCAGCCATTTTTCAGGATGGGCCAGTAACTGACTCTAGGGTGCAAGCATTAAGACTGCCCCTAGGTTATTCCATGGAGATTGGGCCATCACTGAACTACTAATAGAGGAAAGTGTAGAAGATGATCCCTGCGGTTGAGAAGATGAGGATATTACGACTCCAGATGGTTGAGAAGGAGTTGTGGAAGTTCCAGTAGGCTGATGGAAAATGATCTGAAGTGGAGGAGTGGATGGTTGACTTCGCGGTGAAGAGGTTGAGATGGAGGATGATGATGAAAGAGCCTCACTATCGAACCCTTTAGGAGAATTCCTTGCTCTCTTCCTAGTAGGTAGAGGTAATTCGGTTGGCTGAACACCAAACTTTTCGCTCTTTAACCTGGTAAGAGGACAAGCAGGGTTATATTGCGAAGTCACGCTGCCTTGATATTTATCAGATTTTTGAGGAGATATAGAAAATCGTTGAAGTTTGTGAATCAAAGATTCAACTTCAAGAGGTTCAACAGTAGATTGTTCTGAAATGTTAGGGTTTGTAGCAGAGGTGGTTGCTCCAGTGACTTCTGAATTTGGATTTAAATGCAATGGAGAAGTCGAGGGAGATGGTGAGGGTGATTTACTCTCAGAATGGTATTTAGTTTTAGATTTACTTTCCATTCAAAATTCGGGGCCCTCCTTCTAGCGCCAAATATGTTGAAGCCCCGAAAATCGGGTCTACAACAAGGGGGATACCCACCCGGTCCGTACCTTGGTTAGCAGCTCCTTTTCCGTTTGGTGTAGTGGGTCCGACTAGGGATATGGGACCAGTTTCCCAATTTGTGTATGTGTGTGTGACGAACTGATATTTCTCTTTCTAACAGTTTTTAAATGGAATACTTTTACTCTAACTCTAATCTAATGATAAGGAAATTGTATTCTAATAAGCAGAAATATCTAAGTCTACACTAACTCGGGGTGTAATCTTTCCGTTATGCAATCTAAAATGATTTCAAATAACAACTGGTAATAAATATCATTCAACTGTTATGAGAAAAGAATTCAATAAGGATGAACCACTTTGTATAAAAAGTTAGACGAAACAGTTGTGAGAAACATATTGCATAATAAGCTATTCATACACTAAGCATAAATAAATAGCTATCACCATACAAAAGTGCCAAATGATAACTCAGGCATTCATGCATCAATATATAAACAACTAAACATGAAAATCACTTTAACACAAAGGCAGAAATAGTTAAGAGATAGAAGTACCATTTATAACTAGTCCTACTTGTGAGCTTCAAGCGATAATGATTTATCTCTTCTTGATCTAACATCCACTAAGAGTACAAAAGTGCAACATCAGTAGCAAATATCAAATGAAAATATCAATAAATCCTATTCCATTCATTCATCAAAACCTCCTCAGAGGGTACAAAGTGCATGTTCTGGGGATCAGTTTATGACAAATTTTAGGACCCTTCTCTAAATGCATGAGAAGGGTTTAAATACTACTAACTAATTATAAAAATAACTTATTACAAAAATGTAGGATGCGGTTTAAATGACCGTCCTCATTTCAAGAAAATAAAACAAAATTAAAACTAAAATTGAATCTAAAATTAAAGCTACTTCTGTATCTGCTCCTTGAAATCACACGAATGTAGCATCTGTTTGAGAAGAGTCGGCTGGCCGACTTCCGATTTTAGCTGAGCTGAGAAAACAGAATCAACAAAAGCTGGCACCATCTTTTCAGCCGAATTTATGATACACTTGATAGTCATCCACTGGCTATGTGGCTTTACCAAGTATGCCCAGTAATAATCCCAGTTCAACTTGGTTAACCCCTGGATTGCTTCTCCCTTTTCTTGAGCTTTCTACTTCCAATATGTCTCTATCATTGCTTTCTTGCAATTTTCGGGGCTTGCAGGTGACTGAGCAATTAGCAGCTTTCCTTTTTGAGAAATTTTTCTCAACGATGCGCAATTAGTGCTAGGAAACTGCCTCCATTTCTTGGTTCGGATTTCCTTGATGTGTTTTTCGACTTTTGTGCTTTTTCCTTTTAGCAGATATAAAGCTAAAAATTTGTAAAAATAATAATTCTGTAAGCTCTTGACCCTGAGTCTTAAACTGTGTATTTCTGATATCAACGTTGTCCAGTATCCACTTAACCATGTCCTGTGTGGGAGAATTTTGGTCCTTACTGCTATCTGGTGCAAGAATGAGCAAGCTAGCTCTGTGATGGATGCCTCAGAAGAACTATGTGAGCCAACAGTAGCAGTAACTTCCATTACTCTGGGATTCTCCTCTTCAAGTAGATTATACATGCCTTCCCACGTAGCTGTTACACTAAAATTTGTCACCATGACTACTTACAGTTAGTATGGCTCCATCAACTGTCATACTATCCTCCTTGGCAAGCCTCATACCTCTGCTCTCCATGTCAAACTCCAAAAAGAGAGAAAGTCATTAAAAATCTATATATCTCTGGGTACGCAATTTCTCTTAGCCTTACCTACGTGTACGCACCCCAAGTTCAGAATAGCTGCGTACTTGTACGCTCTGTCTATAAAGCAATGGGTGCGTACTCCTGTAAAGGTCAAAAGGCGCAAGTTTCACTCCAAAAGGTTACTTGTGGTTATTTCTAGAGCATTCTAGAAGCTTGTTTCACGTGTATGAAGCGCCTCCAGATGGTTCATGTATCCCTACCAAAGAGGAACTTATCCCATCAAGAGGGGAGCTATCCCATCCAAAGAGGGGCTTATCCCATTAATGGTGGACCTGAATAACTTCCTCTAGAGCACTATAAATATAGGCATTAGGCCAGAGGGAGGGGAGGTTGAAAGCTGAACATTCCTAAGGGTAGGTGCTGCTGGAATTAGGACTCCCTTGTAAAGCTTGAGAGGAGAGATTCCCATCCTTTCCTAGCCTTATTTGAGAGTAGGTGAGCTGATCAAAGTAAAGGAAAACTCTTGCTGGACCCTAGGAGGGACTTGCACAACACCAAGGCTCAGGTTGTAATGGTTCCTTTTGTTACCTTTTAATGCAAATGAACTTATTTTTCTCAACAGATTGTTATTCATGGTTTGTTTCATATACTCCTTGGTCTGTATGATGGATATGTATTGTTTTATGAGTTTATCAGGTGCTATTTAATCTTTTGGCTTGTTAGTGAATGCAGGTTTCGAAGAGAAGGAGGAGCTCATCCGGATCGGCGAGGCTGGACTACTACAAAGCGTTGGACTAAAGGTATGTTAAAGATCCCCTGATTACTTGTATTTGCAATACATGTTTAGAGAAAGGTAGGATTTATTTGTCTTGTTTGTCACTAGAAAGCTTTTGCTTCTAGGGAGGTCGGTTGTGTCCGCACTATCGACTCTTTCCGCATGAAAAAATGGCGACTCCACTGGGGAATCCATTGATGTGAATGTTTTTTCCTTTGTATGAACTTTTGATCTGAGAAAAGTCGTTTGTTTTCTGGTTTTTGGCTGTCTGACTGTGTATTTGGGTGGGCTAGCTTAGGGTTAAATCAGATTTTAGTTTTTCTTTGTTTTGCTAGAAGTACACAGCCTCTGAGTTGAGCACAGTGCGTACCTGTACGCACTGTCGCTTTGTGCACAGAGCGTACCCGCACTTGTGCAAACAGGTCGCCTGCGTACCCTGTCAAAATTAAGAAAATATCAATTTTCTTCTTTTTTGCCTTTTAAATTTTGTCTTTAATTTGTTTTTTCTGCCCAGATCCACTGGTTTTCTGCCATAAATCTTCACCTAAGCTTGTTTCGTCAGTGTCGAGGGTTTTAGTGAAATTCATAGGGATTTTGCCTTAGGGTTTGATTTTTAACTGGTCCTGTAGTGACTTTGGCGTTAGAGGTTGTCAAACTTTGGATCTCCTTGGTTTTGTTCAGTCCTCTTAGGAGTCGGGCCTGTCATAGAATTCACCCTTGTGAGAGACCTACCTTTGTGTCTTCTCTTTGCAAATCTCGAAAAAGTTTGTTGTTTGAACTTTGAATTTTATTCTTGAGAAAAAGAACAAAAAGATTTTGATTTTTGTTTTTGACTGGTTTTTGGTTCTGCATTAACTAGTCCTTAGTTACATTTTGACTGAGTAAAACATCCAGGAATCATCTTTAGTAAGCTTTTGACTCGTTAGATTTACTTTTAGGTGCTTTTCTCTTGGATTTGCTTTTGAGTGAAATTGAGTTGATTTGATTGCCATAGCTTTTTAAACTTTGATTTTTGTTAAAGTAAGTTTTACATGATTTATTAATTAGGAAAAAATACAAAAATATCTTTTGAAGGAAAGTTTGCTTTGGTAGCATTTGTGTCTTTGAAAGAAAAAGGAATTTTCGTGAAGTGATTAGTGGTCATGTCTCGTATGTTTTGAAAAGATAAAGAGTTTGTTTCTTTGTTTTTCATTGCCAAGAAAGTTGTCTTTATATCAATTTTGCATTCTCCAACTCTCTTAGCTAGGGAATTCATTGAAAAAGAAAAAAATTAGTATAAATCATCCTAAGTGCATCTTTTTAGTGGATTTCGGTCGAGTCTACACACCACCAGTTTCATCTCCGCTACCTTTTGTCTTAAAGAAAGCCATAAAAATTAACACTTAAAGTAAAATCAACTTAGTAACTTTTATTTACTAGGGCTCTGAAACACCAATATAGATCAGGTTAGTGTCTTGGAGTAGGAGAGTAATTAACTTTCCAAGACAGCAAAACCAAACAAGTAGCTCATCTTGTGGTAGGATAAATCCAATTGTTTCATTTGTACTCTGGGAAAGCTCCTCTTAAAGGAGAAGCACGAGCTCGTGTCTGAACCAGTGAGGGGATCAATCCTCCCTCGTTGGGAACGACGCTAGACACGCACGTATTACAAACGGTAAACCTCGGATTAACCATTGTCGAGGAGCCAGGGGTCACTTGTCGGTAAACCTTGGATTATTGTCAAAGAGCCGGCAAGGGGATTGAGCTTGATACTCTGCCCTTGCGTGCTGTCGGAGTGTAGACTGTTCCCCCAGGTGCATTTGTTGCTGTTGGTAACCTTAGTGACCATTATCTTTAGGATTCTACCGAGGTGACGGTGGAGGGAAGATCCCACTGTACCTGGAGCAGACATCGGCTAGACTCACTTGGATTTTCCGGGGGGTTCACTTCACTCGAGACGGTTAAAGTGGAGGAACTTGTGCCAGTCTATTCATTAAGTAGGTTTCCGGAGTAACTGTTCCGCCCACCACTTCTGTACTGAATTCGGCGATGTTGGGTTTCATCTCCAACTAGTGTTTTCGGTCCGGAAGGCTACTGTTTGTGTATGGTTTGATGCCCTAGATTCTTTAGGCGTGTGATTCAAGTTTGTTTGGTTCTTTAGAGGCTTTAGGTGGTTTGCTTTGAGATTTTACCTTGTTTGCGTGTGCAGTAGTTAAAAGTTTTTAACTGTGGCTGAATTACCGAGACAGTCCCGTAGACTTCGGGGCGAGTCTCCTGAGATTGTTACCGTGGCCGATTTGTTGAGGAAGTCCCGTAGATTGCGGGGCGAACCTCCTGAAGAGGTCCCGAGTCATTACGAAGGTTTAAAGGTCCTTGTAACTCCTAGTGGCAGTAAAGTAGGTTCACCTGAAGAAGGAGAATCGTCGTTGGTAGTCCATCCAGATTACCAAGGTCTAGAAACAAGTTATAATCCCAAAGCAGTTGCAGTTTCCGAGCTTGCTGGTAGTTTTTCATCTACTAGTGATATAGGCGAAGAACCTGAAGTATCTGAACCTGTTACTCCAACTTCTAGTGCACCTGATTCACCTAGGGTAGAAAGAGTCATCACCGAAAATCTTCCTGCTGGTTTGATAGCTATTGAAGAACTTGCTCCAGAGGAAGAATTAGGCGTATCTATCCTTGAAGATCAACCTACTATTGATCTAAGGGAGTGTGAATCTATCTTTTACAGTCCTCCTAGAAGTACTACTTGGTACCTTTCGTTAACCAATTATTTAGACAACTCAGGGATACGTTTTTCTCCACCTCGAACTCCTTTTCCACCTGGAGGTATTTATACTCCTGTCAATATGTCTGGTTAGTCGTCCATGTTCACTCAATCTCCTGAATCTTTCTTGTACGGCGGTCCTTCTGTTCCCTTCGGGTATCAGGCACTTTCTGGTACCTTTGCGGGAGCATCTCCTCAACCCATTGAACATGGGTTATTAGCTGGAAACAATGGTAATAAACCGTTGGGTGTAGGAGACATTTACATGATGTCAGGTTCAGTTCCCGGTTCTCAACCTCAAGGTGGCCAATTACCGCCTGGGGGGCAGCCTCAATTAACGCCTGGGGGGCAACCTCAAGGTACACAAATTGCGTCTGGGGGGCAACCTCAAGGACAATATGTACCCATAGTACAATACATTCCCCAAGGTCAACCCCAGCCTCAATATGTACCCCAGGGTCAACCTCAGTATCAGTATTTACCTCAAGGGTATCAACCTCAAGAGTATCAACCTCAAGGTCAAGGTCAACCCCAGTATCAGTATTTACCTCAAGGTTATCAACCTCAAGGTCAATACTCGAGTCAAGGTTATCAACCACCTCAAGGTCAATCATATGTTCAAGGTACGGGAACTGTGCCTTTCAGTTATCAATCCTATCCTCAATCTGGTTATGGATCTCAATATCCTCAACCTGTCATGGGTCAATACCCGGGAATGAACATAGTGTGGGATCCATCGCAAGTTCAACAGGTATTGCAGCCAAGTATACAGTTGTCATCTCAAGCTGGACAACCTTTAGTTGCTGGTCCATCCCAGCAACCGGTCCAGTCTAATGTTCAAACTTCTGTAACTTCGGTAGTTACTCAGCCGCCAATTGCACCTGGTACTCCATCTCAAACAACAGCTGCTGCAACTACCGCAACATCTGCTCCTTCCACCACACTTGCTTCTGGAGTATCGACAGCTCCGGTTTCTACTGTCTCTGCAACTACTCCTCAGACATCTTTACCATTGTCTGGATCTACGATTCAAACTACGGTTCAGATACCTGTAGGACAACCTGGTTTAAGTACGGTTGTCACTAGTCAACCACAATTCACTTATCAACCGTACCAGGGACAGTACCAATACGGGCCTGCTGTCCAACAGCCGGTTTACCAGTATCAACCGTATCCTGGGTACACTTATCAACAACCTCAGCAACCCCAGTACGGTCCAGTTAATCCTGGTTTTCCAGGAGGATATAATATCCCGAATGCGATTCCTATTCCAAGTTATCCTGGATATCCTCCTCCTAGGACTGATCTTGTGACCCAGAGTTTTAGGGATCCTAATCGGCAATTACCGTTTATCGCAACTTTGGATTTACCAGACTTGACGCGCCTAACAAACGATCCAATACAATATCTTCCGTTCTGGCCGCCAATGCCAAATAAGTTGCCCAGTGATATACCCAAGTTCGAAGGTAAGTCTGGAGAGGATCCGTCCAATCATGTGATGACTTACCACCTCTGGTGTGCTTCAAATTCCATCTCGGATGATTCGATCCGCTTACGTCTTTTCCAGCGTACGCTCATTGGTCTCGCGGCCAAGTGGTACATTGAGTTACCACGGGCCTCTTTTTACAATTTTAGTCAGTTAGCTACCTCGTTCCTAACTCATTTTCAGTTTCCAGTCAGATATGATAATGGCATGGAGCTACTAACTTCACTAAAACAGTCGACGTCCACACATATTTCCGATCATATCCATGAATGGAGATGTCGACGGCGATTAGTGAAAGTTTTTATTCCAGACCAAATCTTAGCTGAACGGTTTGTTAAATCATTATTACCGAAGATTACTGAAGATGTAGCTAAGGCCGGAGTAGTTACTGAAGAGCAAGTAATTGCTCAAGCGCAGTACCTTGATTTAGTTTACACTCAGTCAGGTAGGTTACATGAAAAGATCCCAGATCTTCCAAAGTCGAATCAAATCGCTGCTGCTCCTTCGAGATCTCATGCTGCTGATGGCATGATTGGTACGGTAAATACTAAAAGCAAGAAGAAATCTTCAAAGAATTCTTCGCCCATTATAACCTTACCAGATTCCCCGACAGGAGAGTCTTCTCCTGAAATTTCCGCCGATATTCACGCTGTAGAGTCATCTACGGCTAAATCAAAAAACGGTGGGAAGAAGAAGGGTAATAAGAAGGGTAAAGCAGACAAGACTCCAAAAGAGAAAACAGAAAAGTCAGAATCCAATGACGAAAAGCGCAAACCTCGATATCCTTGTCTAATTTGTGAAGAGGATCATTTTACGAGAGATTGCCCCCATCGGGCCGAGGTTGTGAAAATCGTCAAAGGTTCCTCAACTCCTGTTGTTTTGAAAGATCCATTTCCAAAGCAGGAGAGTAAGATGATAGGTTCTTCCTCGAGTGCAACTAAAGAACACATATTGATGATGTCTCATGTAAGGATTGCGACTCGATCTCACGATTATGGTAGTAAAAGTCTTGTTGATGGATCGAAAGAAGCAGAATCTTCTCATTCAAATCCATCAACCTCAGCTCTCGGTTCCTATCCACTACAGATCGAGAAACCTAACCCTAACTTAGTAATAAAACCGCCCGCAAATGGTGTACTTCGAAGGTCTGCTTTCAATCCACATGCGAGAGCAGCTCAGAATTACAACATTGTTGAGGATTTAGTTGTTTCACCCTCAGCAATGTCGGCTTTAGAAGTGCTGCAATCATGCCGAGCACAGCGAAAATTACTTTTGTCGGCTATAGGAGCTGTTGATGTTCAGGACCCGAACCTGATAATCTTTGATTTAGAAAATAGTACACAACGTCTCCCTCATCAAATGGCTTTCCAGATTCCAGTGATAGTAAAAAACAGGCCTATTCATCGGACTGTAATTGATGAGGGAGCTTCCACGTGTATTATGTTGATTCAGTGTTGGAGATCGCTTGGTTCTCCTTCGCTGAACCAATCCCCGACAATTCTTAAGGCCTTTGATGGCCGTGGGTTCCATCCGTTTGGCATTTTACAGGATTTTCCTATAGGGGTTGAAGGAAAAACCGTTAGCCTAGATGTGGAGGTGGTTGATGCCCCTCTAGACTACAACCTTCTTTTGGGTCGAAGTTGGTCTTACCCGGTTGTTGAAACAAAATGCTCAATTCTCTTAGGATGAGATAGCTCAGAAATATTTTGATGCACTAAAGCACGCATTGACCCATGCACCGTTGCTGCATCCTCCCAACTACAACCAGGATTACTTTTTGTACCTCGCCACCGCTCATTCCACCATTGGAATGGTCTTAGTGCAGGAAGATGAATTCGAAACAGAACATGTGATATATTATCTTAGTAGGACGTTAAATCCCATTGAGCTGAAATATTCGCATGTGGAGAAATTGGCCCTGGCAGCTGTTCAGGCTGTCCAACGTTTTCGTCATTACATTCTTCTCTGTAAATTACAGTCATTTCGGATTACAACCCTATGATCTATATTTTGACTAAAAAATTGCTAGGGGGCAAGTACTCTAAATGGATTGTTATCTTGCAAGAGTTCGACTTGGAGTTTGAAAAATCTAAGTCTAAGAAATCTTTAGTTTTTGCGGAATTGATGTGTGACTTCCCGCGTGCTGACACAGAAACTGTGGCAGAGGAACCCATTGCGGACGAATATCTGTTTCTCATCAGCACTTTAGATCCGTGGTATGGGGATATAATCGTCTATCTCCAAACCCAATCCTTTCGGCCCGAAGCTTCAAAGTCGGAACGTCAGAAAATTCGATTCCAGTCCCAACAGTACAAAATTATTGGAGATACTCTTTATCGTCGTGGGGCAGATTTGGTTTTTCGTCGTTGCTTAACTCATGAAGAGGAAGAAAGGGTTATGAATGACTGTCATTCTGGAGCGTGTGGCGGTCATATGTCTGGGTATGTTATAGCCCAGAAAGTGTTGCGTGCTGGCTACTTCTGGCCGTCCATGTTTAAAGATTGTATCATTGCGGTCCGAAAATGCCACAACTGTCAAGTGTTTGATCGCAAGATGCGCGCACCACCTGCTCCTCTCCACCCTATAATTGTTGTTGGTCCTTTTTCTAAATGGGGTATCGACTTTATTACATGTAACCCTCACTCGGCCGGGGGGCATGCATATATCATCCTTGCGGTTGATTATTTTACTAAGTGGGTCGAGGCGATGCCTACATTCGAGGCTGACGGCAAGACAACTGCGATTTTCGTATTCAATCATATTATTGCTAGGTTTGGTGTCCCACAAGCGATAATCACTGACCATGGGCGCCATTTTCGAAACATTATGATGACAGAACTTACAAGCCAGCTTGGTTTGCGTCACGATAGTTCTACTCCTTATTATCCCCAAGCAAATGGTTTGGTTGAGTCCATCAACAAAGTTCTAGTTATCATGATCCGACGAATCATTGATATTCATCGGTCGAATTGGCACAACATGTTATTTTCAGCGCTTTGGGCATACCGAACCTCAGTGAAAACATCAACAGGGTTCACTCCTTTCCAACTAGTTTATGGTTTGGAAGCAGTGTTGCCCATTGAATGCGAAATCCCATCACTTCAAATGGTTATCGAATTACTTCCAGCTACTTCCGAAGAGGAGAAGCGTCTATTATAGTTAGCTAAATTAGATGAGACTCGACGTGACGCTGCATTGGCAATCGAGACTCACGCAAAAAGAATGAAAGCTCAGTATGATCGCAACGTGACCCCTCGTAATTTTTCGGAAGGAGACCTAGTGCTATTATATGATCAAGCTAAAGATAAATTAGGTGTTGGCAAATTCGTTCCCATGTGGCATGGGCCCTACATTGTTAAGCGAAAGCTAGCAAAAGGGGCCTATGAGCTGGTAGATTTTGATGGGGACTTTTTGGGTAAGCCCAGAAATGGACTTTACCTAAAGAGGTATTATGTTTAAATGATGGGTATGGAGATTTAGTTAGGTTAGTTTTTCTTTCTAGCTGGTGTGTTTGTTAGTATAGACAGTGTGCTTAGCTTAGAGAGTGTGTTTTTCGTCGTTATTCTGGCTTATCTTGGTTTTACTCTTGATATTGCAGATGTCGACGCCTCTCCAAACGTACATTGGATTTGCTGATGGTGCTTGTCGTAGTACACGGAATATCTCTTCCGCAGCTTGGGTTATCTATTCGCCCTCTAACGAGTTAGTTTCTGTGCATGGGGTGAGCCTCGGTCAAACAACAAACAACATTGCAGAATACAGTGCAGTGATTGAGTTATTATCTGAATCTATTTCATTTGGGATTCGGAGTTTGATATTACAGCTTAATAGAGTATATGCCATTAGAAATCCAGTGTTATTAAGGTTATTTTTGAGAGTGCACCTCTTGGAACGTGAATTTGATTACATTGAATATCAACATATTCCAAGGTCATTAAATACATTAGCAGATGCAATTGCTTCTCGAGTGTTGGACAGACATTTGCGATAATCATAAAAGTAAATTTTTAAAAAAACATTTCATCATACATGTTTAACAAGATAAGCCGGTAATAATGATATATATATAGATAGGAGTGTGTCAAAAATATACATCGTCTTCGATCATAGGTTGAAAAACACCTTATGATCGACAAAAATGATAAGTACAAAAAACCAAAAATGTCACATGTGTCTACAAAAAGTGACTAGCCAATCACTGGTGGTGCTCTCTATACGAGACCACTGCCTGCGCTACCCTACACAGGAACCTCCTAAAAGGTCCTGGAACTGCGACCACATAGCGCTGAAGTCGGATAGGAATATCGTCTATAGTCGTCTCTGGTATGTCCGTCGTGAGACGCTCTAGGTCCTGTTCCATCTCGGCTAAGGTCTCTGCGGCCGCATCCTGTGGGGCCGGTGCTGGTGAAACTGGTACTCTTCTCTCGAATGGCCGGAGATTGGCCGGACGCTGTGGACCTACATCTGCATTTTGAAATTTGTCACTATCTGTTTTGAGATGATATAAAACAAAAAAAAAAATTAAATAATTTAAAAACTTGTGAAAAATGGAGTACCTATGTCGTCCCATTGTTCTCCCTGTGGAAGAACCATGTCCGGATCACCGCGAAAATCTACTCCAGCATAAGGAAAATCCTGGATCGCAAAGACCTGGTCCTCCAACCAGTGAAAGTAACCCGCAGGAAATCGAACAACTCCCGCTCCCTCATCAGGATGTCGGGTCATCACCGCAACCCATCGCATCAACTTTGGCTCCCAAGGAGGCCCAGCTGCAACAGTGAGATGCTGTGGGATCAGCATCGGAACCCTCTCTAGGGCAAAGCTCACAACTAGAGGCCCATACCCAAAGGTCTTTAATTACCCGTTCTTTGCCCTAGTCAGTTGGCCCTTCATATTGGCCAACACAGCGTCACACCAATTGAAAATGGTGCCTCGGTAGTAATCTATCGCCATCCGCATTTGGGACCCGGTGGTAATATGCAAGACGGCTGCGCCGCAGAGTCTGGTAACTGTAAAGGCAATTACCATAAGTTCAGGCAAGGATATGTATTTGATTTCTATCCCTTTCTCCTAGTTCTAATTGTTGCACCACTCTAGCCGAAGACTAGCAAGGGATTGGCCACCCGACCTAGTCCCGGACAGAGTCAGTTGCTCGCCCCTATTAGGCAAACCAGTGAGAAAATATATGTCTGAGGGCTCTATCTCGAGCTGGTGCCCTCCGATGTAGAAGCATTGATCCTGAACGTTCCACCTTTCAACCAGCCATTCTAAGAATCGCACCTGGGCCCTCATGCCAGGTATGGCCCAGTATTTGTAGAGACCACATGCCTTCAAAGCATCAATGGAAGGTTGATGATCTATTGCGGCCAAATTGACATCTTCGTGTTCTCTTTCGCGCCAATCAAGCATGGTGGGCAATCTACACACCAGAAAACATTCATTAGAATTCATTAAATCAAAAATTGATGGTTTAGTTTTGAGATTTAGGGTTTTGAATTCACTTTGCGCGGAGTACGCACCCCACGTTCAGAAAACAGAGCGTGGGGACGCAGCTGTTCTGAAGGTAGGCTGCGTAATCTGGCCATTTTCCCATTAACGAAAATGTCGGGGTACGCAGGTCACCCATGGGGCACCTGCATACCCCGAAAGGCGGATCCTAAAACCCCAAAGCCCTCAAAAAATCAAGCTAGGGCTTAAAATGAAATTCTAAACGGATGAAAACAAAGAGGAGGATGTTGTGAAATACCTGAAAGAGATGGCACTCGATTCCGACGGTCGGATTCTCCGCAAAGTCCACAGGAAGTTTCTTCCCAAAAGCCCTTTTCTCTCCCTCAACAGTAAAATGGTAAAAATGAAATGGTAAAAGGTCTTTTTATAGGTTTTTTGGATAAATGAATGCTAAATTTGTTTATTTTTCACCATGGAAGGATATTTCTCAATGCATTTTTTCTTATCTTAAATAGGTATGAGTAATGTGTCGTTTTTGTGCAGGATAATAGGACTTTCAAGGAAAATTATCATTTTTCACGAGCCAAAACATCAGAGTCATCTTTTAAGCCCTTTTTTGACTCCTAAAATATGAAAAGATTGCCGAGCGTCTCTTTTACACTCGTTAAAACAGAATTAAAAGACGGTCCCCTTATAGCTCTTTTCTGACCGTAAAAACAGGAAAAGATTGTCATGTTTTTGTCGTTTCAAACTCGACACGGAAATAAAACGACGTGTCCTTGATCGCTTTTTACTTTTCAGGTCAAAGGCACTAATCATGAAAGTACTCCTTGGTCGCAAGACTAAGCGGTTCTCTCAGGTATTATTTTATACTTTTTCGGGCTTGGGAGACACAACTTTACGAAAAAGTTCAACCTGGAGTCTTCTTAAGTTTTTCAGACTCTCTAAAAATGAAAAACGCCAAGTTTCTCCTATACTGGACTCGTTAAAATTTCACAGTAAAGGACCTGTTCGATTACAAACAGGAACGGACCACTCCTTCTTAGGGTTCGAATCAAAACTAAGTTGGACTCATCCGAAGGATGAGCTTATAATCAAGCATATGTTATCCTCCTCAAGCTTGTAAAAAATAAAGAGGTACTTGCCAGAAATGGTGGGGGAAAAGAGAGAAAAATGAGCCCATTTGTTATCCTTTGTCTCAAAAGAAGCCTTATTACCACTCTTGAATACGACACTTTTTATTCACCTGGGTTGGGAAATCCTTTGCCTCACAGTTGATCAAACCACATTGAAAGTCTTTAGTTGGGTATTAACTTTGGGTCAAATGTCACCAAGCCATCTGTCGTGTCGTTATGTGTTCAAGAGGTCTCTGCAATAAACATTCATCTGCAAAATACTCGTCATCCATTTTGATCATCCCTGAGTCAGTCCTTACAGCTACATTTCTTCAACTTGATCTATGATTTCGTGTTGTGGGCTTGCCTACAACAGGTCACTTTCTATCGACATCAGCACATTATCTAGAAAGATGACCTAGGAATTGTCAGTACCTTGGAGTCTGCATGCATCAATGGCAGGTTTCTCGCCTTCGACGACAGTTTACATCATTGACTTTCGATCGAAGGATTCCATGAAATGTTCGACATCAACTCATTCATTCACATCTCATGGATTGTACTGGGTACTTTGAGAACCATTGACATCACTGGTGGTCTCTCTCACGCTTGTTAACAGTTTACATCATTGACTAGTAATCAAGTGGTTTCTACCATGTTCGACATCAACTCATTTATTCGCATGGATAGAATCGTACCTGCTCGAGAAGTAGAAATGAAGACCCTGGATCTAGTTTCCACCATCCAGGCTGCGAGGAGTTTTGTATTCATTATATAGTAGACTAATTATAAACAGATGGCTGCGTCCATACTATGTCTACAAAAGTCTATGATTATGATGTACTGCAGAATCATTCCTGTATCAGAACAGTAGATAGTCAATTAGTTAAAGTTTTCAATATGAGTATGGGAATGCCTACCTCAGCGATGATATAATCTTATATATGTATTTTGTGTTGAATACTTGCAGGTTTCGACTGGGCTCTCCACAAGATAATCCTTGAAATGATAAAGTACTTCACCCTTCCTAGATGATATGAAACCCTAATCTACTACAGGCTTCACACTTTAGGGGGCAATCTGTTACACTAAAATTTGTCACCATGACTACTTACAGTTAGTATGGCTCCATCAACTGTCATATTATCCTCCTTGGCAAGCCTCATACCTCTGCTCTCCATGTCAAACTCCAAAAAGAGAGAAAGTCATTAAAAATCTATATATCTCTGGGTACGCAGTTTCTCTTAGCCTTACCTGCGTGTACGCACCCCAAGTTCACAATAGCTGTGTACTTGTATGCTCTGTCTATAAAGCAATGGGTGCGTACTCCTGTAAAGGTTAAAAGGCGCAAGTTGCACTCCAAAAAGTTACTTGTGGTCATTTCTAGAGCATTCTAGAAGCTTGTTTCACGTGTATGAAGCACCTCCAGATGGTTCATGTATCCCTACCAAAGAGGAACTTATCCCATCAAGAGGGGAGATATTCCATCCAAAGAGGGGCTTATCCCATTGATGGTGGACCTAAATAACTTCCTCTAGAGCACTATAAATACAGGCATTGGGCCAGAGGGAGGGGAGGTTGAAAGCTGAACATTCCTAAGGGTAGGTGCTGCTGGAATTAGGACTCCCTTGTAAAGCTTGAGAGGAGAGATTCCCATCCTTTCCTAGCCTTATTTGAGAGTGGGTGAGCTGATCAAAGTAAAGGAAAACTCTTGCTGGACCCTAGGAGGGACTTGCACAACACCAAGGCTCAGGTTGTAATGGTTCCTTTTGTTACCTTTTAATGCAAATGAACTTATTTTTTTCAACAGATTGTTATTCATGGTTTGTTTCATATACTCCTTGGTCTGTATGATGGATATGTATTGTTTTATGAGTTTATCAGGTGTTATTTAATCTTTTGGCTTGTTAGTGAATGCAGGTTTCGAAGAGAAGGAGGAGCTCATCCGGATCGGCGAGGCTGGACTACTACAAAGTGTTGGACTAAAGGTATGTTAAAGATCCCCTGATTACTTGTATTTGCAATACATGTTTAGAGAAAGGTAGGATTTATTTGTCTTGTTTGTCACTAGAAAGCTTTTGCTTCTAGGGAGGTCAGTTGTGTCCGCACTGTCGACTCTTTCCGCATGACAGTAGCTATACCAACGTCTCTGTTACACACTGTGTCTGTATACAAGGGTGCCATTTCTTTCTCTTCAGAGCTCAGAGCTTTGCTTTTCTTTCCCATTTTATCCTTCGTATTGCTTTGTATCTTTTTCTGTTCTCCATTCCTGCAATTCACAAGTGAGGTGAAAATAATGGTAAGGCAGAGTGATGGGAAAGTTTTAAATGTTGAAGTCATATCAAATATACCACCTTACGTGAGATGATTTTTCGATAAGCACGAAACCATATTCCATTAATAATTGGCAACTAATTCATTTATTAGCATTAAAGCGCATAACCAGGTGTCAGTTTATGGAAAATAATTTTTTGAACCATGCACCCAAAAGATCTGCGATGAAGCGATTTTGCGATTTGCTTCGTAATATCGTAGGTCACAACATTGCAGAATCACAACATTGCTTGCTTGCTATATCGCGGACTTTCAATATCGCACTATTCTCATAATTGTTCTATCGCATTGTCGCTTTTATCGCAAAATCACGATATCGCAATATCGCAGGAATGTAATATATGACAATCTTTGTTAACCTGTTTTCTGCATGCGATTTGTGATCAGCGTCATCGCATATCGGCAATTAAAGGTGTTTCAATGTAAGTTGTATTTGATGTATGCGATGTGATATTTTCTTTTCGCGTATCGCGATCTCACAATGATAGAATTCGGCTTGTAAGGAGGTATCCTTTTATTCTTTTGTGATGCGATATTTCCTAAGGAAAGATATTTTGTCTTACCTTATCATAGAACTTAGACTTTTTAGATTTTCCAAAGGGATTTCCTAAGCTTATGATGGTAAGTTTTATTAGGAAAGGAACTTAAACACTACTTTGATTTTTTAAATTTTTAACTAAGAGTCCCCACTTATTTAGTATTAGGAATAACACTAAATAAGAAGGGGGGTTGTTGCTGGCCACAACAGGACTGCCACCATATATGAGTGTTCCACCATAGCAAGGAGGATATATCCAATGAATCCTATGTATCCTATTGGAAAAAACATGATGGGAGGACCCTAGGGTCCTTCAAGTCATTCTTCATCACCCTCGTTAGACTCGGGGGCACCGAACACTTTACATTTTTTGGCAACACTTGATATCCTAATCTATATAAACTAACTAATGAGCCCATCTATCCTAACCTACACTAGACCCCAATCCTACACAAGGTGCCTTCCAACATCCCGAAGTTTGAAGGGAAACAAAGGGATTATCCAGGGACACATGTCACCACCTACCATCTATGGTGTGTATCAAACTCCATGGTGGATGATAGTATCCAAATCAAGCTCTTCCCCCACACCCTTACTGGCAATTCTGGCAAGTGATACATTGATTTACTACATGCGTCAGTCAATACCTTTGGTGCCCTATCAATGGAATTTTTAAAGCACTTACAACTTCCTATCCGCTACAAATCTTGAACAAAACTCCTTACTACCTTTTTGCGAAGACACCTCCACCCACATCTCTCATCACATCCGTGAATGGAGAAGTAGGCACAAGCTTGTTAAGGCCCCCATTCTGGATTAGCTTTCAGCAAATTAGTTTTGTAAATCACTTCTTCCTCAAATTGAAAATGGTGTTTCCATAGGAGGTGTACTCATAGAAGGCCAATCCAAAAGTCATGCCCAAAACTTAGATCTGATTTACTCTTAGTCTGGCATGCTATACAATGTAATCCCCCATGCCCCTCAAACTTCCAATGCTCCCACTACTTAGAAACCTGGTGTGCATGTTAACAGTCTTGTCTGTGCTACCTCTGGGGCTATTGTAAAACAACTTAGTGGGAACATTGCCCAATTTTCTATTGATACCATTACTTCTACCCAATGGGTTGCTCTTCCAACTACTACGATAAAATATGTTCAGTCTACACAAAAATATACTGGAAATAACAAGAAGAATAAGAAAAATACCTCTTCTTCTGAAGAGAAGCTCGCTATGTAGCACAAGCCCAAAAAAAAAGCTACTGCCAAATCTCACAGTGGAAAGGGAAAATCTATCAAGTTCCCTTGAAAAATCTATGTGGAGGACCACATGACACACAAATTTCTTCCTCTTCAAGAATGCATGGATATTATTTCTCAAAAGGACATTGGTTGGACCCTAGTGGTCCTACACAATGCTTTCCATGCTCAATAGTAGCAACATCCTATTACGAACCCACCGCAACCCCCGCAAGGGGGCAATGGTGGTTCAAACCATCCTTCTTCTAGTGAAGGATCGTTAATTTTTTACACCTTTGAAATGGTTGATCTTCAAATCCGATCCAAAACTTATGGAACTCCCATCGCTAACGCTTCAAACACTGCCTCGATTTCAAATCCATCAGCACCTAACGATGTTCATATCCAAAGGCCTGTTGCTAATATTGTGATTTCCCCTCCTAAAGGGGCACTTCTTCACATGACACACAATGCCTTTGCACATGTTGTTGAGAACTACAACATTTTAGAAGATTTGTCCAAGCACCATCAACCATGTCTGCACTCGAAGTATTGCAAACCTGCCCAGCACAACGGAAATATTTTCATTTGACCATTAATGGAGTTGACCCTCGAGATTCCATGGTAGAAATTTTTTACATGCAGAAATGTAAGGCTCACCTTTCCCACCAACTTGCATTCCATTTTTAGTTTATTTCAAGATGTAGAGCTATAGATAGAATGGTCATTAGCAAAGGCGCTTCAACCTGCATCATGTCTAGCTCATGTTGGCTCACCTTGGGTTCTCCAACCCTCACATTGCCATAGAATCCCATTAAAGCATTTGATGGCCACACATTAATCCCAAAAGGATACCTTGTCATCTACCCCATCACTCTCAGTGGGAAAATAGTAACGGTGGACATTGAAATCACAGATCATCATCTTGACTATAATATGCTTTTGGGCCGTAATTGGACTTATACCATCATTTCCATTGTTTCTTCGGCCTTTCGACTCATCCACTTTCCATTGGGTGGGAAAATAGTCAAAGTGGACCAGTTGTCTTTTTGTACCCCATATTACTCCTCGTTGCTTGGCAGCATCGTTCCCTTAGTGGGTGGCCTACCTGACTCTTATGTTAGTGTTGGTACCAGTACTTTGAAGGGTTCCTCCTTGTTAGGTTTATTTCCTCTCACATTGCCTGAGGCTCCATATACGGTTTATATGGTCTCCACCCTTCGTCATGACCCAAATAATTCCTGGATCCTCCCTACCCTTCAAACATTGACTCTTATGGAGAACAAATACCACTTTAACTAGCCAAATTGGATTATCAAGCCATTCAGTCAGCATCTGATTCTTCTGCTTCTTTAGTTATGACCAATAGTACCGCCTCCTCTCCCATCACGACTCCTTCTAATGATCTCCTTGATGAATTCCTACCTATTGATGAAGTTATTCGAGATATCATGTCTTTAGAAGAGCGACCTTGGGAAACCTCTCACCATCGTGCTTCGATATCTAATTCAAGCACGACATTTGTAAAAATCCTGCCTTTTGAACCACTTGAGATTAGTCCCTCGATTTACATGACTGTCCAAACTATGGATTTGAAAGGGAACTTAGGAAATATTTCAAAAACTATGCTCATTGACATCTTGGTCAAAACAGGTATCATGGAAAACATTCAGATTGGAGCTAACTACAATCTCGAGGAATTTGCGAGTTTCACCTACCCTTTTAAGGACTTCCGCGATGTTTTCACTTGGTATTATGAGGAAATGCATGACATAGATCCTTCTAATGTCAAGAATGACATCAATAATCTCCAAGTATTATTTTTATGGTATTTTTCTTTCTCGTTAATTCAAAAAACTTTGAGTCTCCTTCTTCATTCTCGTTGAACTACCACAAAGGAGAACGAGCATTCTTTTTATGGTATTTTTCTTGCCTGTTAATCTGAAATACCTTGAGTTCGCTTCTTCAGGCTTGTAAAGCTTACACAAAGAAGATCTAAGCATTCTTTTTAGAGGCGTTTTCTCACTCGTAAAATTGAAAAGAAACTTGAGTTACTTCTTCAAGCTCGTTAAAATCTTTTGAGGGGGATATGAGAACATTCTTTTTTGGGACATTTTCTTTCTCTTAAACTAAAAACCCCCAAGTTACCTTCTTCGAGCTCGTAAAAATCCTATGAATAAGATATGAGAACTTTATTCTTAGGACCTTTTCTCTCTCTTGAATTGAAAAATCCCCAAGTTTCCATCTTCGGACACATAAAACTCCTACGAAGAAGACCAAAGTAGTTATTTTATCTCTTTTTTGTCACTCCTTAAACTGAAAAAAGACATATAATTTTCTTTTCATCTGACTCATTAAAAATTTATGAAGATCTATTGAGTTTCTCTTCATCTAACTCATTAAAATTTCATGAAGAATATCGATTTTACTTTTCCTCTTCGTATTCCTAACAAAATGAGGTAGACATATATTGAACATAGGTTTATAACTTTATCTGAACTCAGTATACTAACTTACAAAAAAATAATTATGTCGGGTATACTATTAAACCTTCTTCGCACCCAATCATCAACCATGACGAAGGTACCCCACTGGAGTTGCTCTTTATGACCTTTTCAGACTCTCTAAATATGAAAATACCACTGAGTTTACCCATCTAGACTTGTTAAAATTAATCAGATGGGGAAAAATTAGACAACACAATTACTCAACATCTGTATTTAGAAGGATTTTTTGCAGCATTTTATGCCTTGAACATAACACTCCCTCAACAAACCTATTTTCTCAACCTCCCACTGAACCTTAACATCCTATGAGTTTAACCTTCATACTCTGATGTTCCTGCATCCCTATATCCTAACATTCTTTGGTGTTCACGAGTCTAAGCTTCTTGGTAAACCTTTGTGTCGTGCCTTCTATTTTTCAAGGGATTCATTTATCCTCTACTTCTTGTATTGACCATAAATCATATACTTGGAAAATTACCCTCCTTCTTTTCGACCCATTCCTCACAATTCATCTCCAAAACAAACATTATTGTCCCCTTTAATGTCAACTGATGTAGGAAACCTCATTGTCTACCTTTTAATAGATCTCTTCCTATCACCTCTAACACTTTATCTAGGAAGCAAATCCTAAAACATATCAGTACCCTAAAACTTGTAGTCCTTAGTGGCATGTTACCTTGCGTTGGATTGGGGGTTTTCATTATTGGCTCCTAGTTCAATGATTCTATGAGTGTTCGACGACAAAATCCTTCTCCCATTTTCTAGATTGTCCTATGCAACTTGGAGAACATCATCCTTATTGGTGGCCATCCTCGCATCTGTTAACAACTTTATTCATTGGCTGGTAATCATAAGATTTCTCACATGTTCAACTACAAATCCTTTATTCGCATGTGTAGAAACATTTTGTTCAAATAAGCGGCGACCAATAATTTGGGTACAGGATTACATCACTCAGCCTTGTTTCCTCTCCCAAGCTACGTATATTTTTTTCGGAGACAACTTGTTAGGTTGATCATATTATGAAAAACTTCCACATTGTGCTTATTTATGGACATGATTATCATACCTATTTTTTGAGAAATCACTCTGACACAACTACTAAGAATGGGAATGCTTGAATAAGGACATGATATTATATTTTTGACATATGTGGTTTGTTTCAGGTCTCTTGCAATCTCGAAGCTCTAGTCCCCTCTCTCTTTTTTACTACAATATCTATAAATTATTTTGACCATCGTCTTCATATATGACCTCACACTTTAGGGGGAATATGTTATACAAGAAAATGACATCCTCATTAGCTCAAAGGAGAAAGACACATTGGTTGAATACAAGACCTAAGTTATAGACCTATTTTCCAGGGTAAGGCACCCTTGAAATTGATAAGGAGAGTTATAATTCTTTCTATCTCTTATCCAAAGGCATTAGCCCCTAGGTTAATGCTCTGTGTTTCCTAAATGGAAGTGTTACTAGATATTTATGAGATTCCGGAGGTCAAAGCATTAGTAGACTAACTGGCACTCTAGTTGTCACTCAAATGTGAGGTCCAAAAGTACGAAACATCTGCCTCCGGCATAACTAAGGAAATTTATATTCCTAACAGAGTCTCATGAGAAGGGGAAGAGAAATAAATTGAGGCAACATCCAATGTTTTTCCTCAATGGAACTTATGAAATAATTGGCAAGGATGAGCCTCTCTCCTTATATATATTGGAGGCTCGGCCATTGTAGAAGAGGTTGAAGGGTTGTCAAAACTTTGCAAGAAATTAAGTATTGTTATGCTGCCAAGAAGTTGAGAGAGAGAGAGAGTGGATTCGAAGGACTAGAGGAGGCTTGATGCAGCCAAGATGGTTCTAATAATTCTTTTTCTTTCTATTAATATAGATTTTCTTTTTTGATGTCTACTTAATGGTGTCAATGTTGTGCTCCTTTACATGTTGATTCGATTAAATGATTAATAAGTAGCTTAGATGCATGCTAGCCTATATTATCATATATTTATTTTTTTATTATCAAGGTTTATATGTTATATGATTATGCTTTGTGTTTTCTATGTGCACGTTCTAATTTAGGAGTTGGTGGAGAGGTCTTCCACTTTGCTACATTGAGTTCTCCAGCAGGGCTACACCAAGGACTGATATAATCCTTCTCCTTTTTCTTTTTCTATCATGGATTGATATGAATATATGTGTGTTTCTGTGTGACAGTTGTGGCTAATCTTAAACAGTTTTCCTTGGGTCTCAAGAAGACCGGAGAGGGTATTTTAGCCACAACCACTCGTAATCCTTATAGCACCATCTGAATAATATTACATCCCATCTGTGATGAAAGTGATAGAATATATTTGATCGAAAAGTACCTTGCAACTAGAGAAAAAGCAACCTCGTAATCAGTTCCCTCCACCTGAGAGAACCCCTTGGCTACAAATCTAGCCTTGTGATTCTCGACACTCCCATTTGTTTCTTGATTCACCTTGTAGATCCAGTTGGAACCTAACACTGGCTTGTCTGCTAGCCTTGGGACAACTTCCCAAACACTCTTCCTGATAATGGAGTCATACTCCTCTACCATGGAATTAACTCATACTGTTTGTTTCATTGCTTCCTCAAATAAGGATGGCTTTGTCTCTACACTCTCTTTCATCATATCCATGTAGCCAGTGTACCGATATGATGATCTCCTCTGCCTGTGCTGTGATGTGGGTGCTCCTACATCTCCCTATAATCAAGAATTAATATGTTAGCCTATTTGGTGCACTTCCTTCCATTTCTGGATGTCTCTACATGATTGGGTGCTTCTACTCTCTGCTCCTCTCCATGTGACTACTCCACATCATGTTGAGGTTCTTTATTAGGATCTAAAAGCTACTCATATGCATGTAACTAAATCTCCCTCTCAAGGGTGTTATAGACATTTTTGGGCACTGCAACCCCAAGCATAAATGTCCATAAACCAAGGGCTCCTAAGTCCCTAAAGGTGTTGTTCCAACCCCTAGAAGAACAAGGTCAACTAATGATAACATCTACCAGAAGTTCTCCATGAAAAACTACTCAGAACTAGTCAAAACTGGACCATTTCACCTGCTCCATAAGAAAAGTGCATTGCATCCCACCTAAATAAACATAGTAGGTGCGATGCATGTCAAAAAGCCCTTCTATGGGGTGTGATGGGCGAGAAGGGACAAATGGCAGGGTCAATCCGCAAGGTGGAGAAGCATGGAATCTTCCAGAAACTTCTCCTGTGACACTTGCCTCTCTGAATTCGACCAGGGATGAGTAAGAGATCATCAATCTCCAAGTGGAATCAAGAACTATTAGAGGGAAGACACTAATCAAATCTCAAAAGTTGACTCACCTCCCTTGCAGACATCTATATATGGATCCCTCATCCCAGAGATCTAGAGGCTGGAATTTTGTATCTTGTAAGGAAGTGCTGCTGGTTTCTTGGTGCAATATCATAGTGTTGGGTGATCTAAGCTTTTCATGAGGTGAAGAATGGCTTCTTTCTGAGAGGATGATGTTGGGTCAGTACAATTGGTTGTAATTATCTTGGCTCTTTTTTTATTATCAATAAATCTATTCAAGTTTTCCTCCACATGTTTGTATGATTAATGTTTTATGCATTTGTGTGGTCAATGTACATCTGATCCTATATTGTTTATGATAATAGATCTATGTTCTTGGATAGTATTATGCTGCTTTGATTCTACAGGTGCCCTGTGAAGCTGGGTAGAAAAGGAAGCGAATAGCAAAAGATCTATCAGAAGGGAGAGGAATCGAACAAGGAACCAAGCGCAAGACAGAGGTTGGTCTCCTTTATTCTTCTCTCATCTATCTCTCATAAAGGAAAACGAAAGTAGTTTTAGCTTGTTTGTTTCTAAGGTAGCTACCAACCTTAGTGGGATTAGCAGCTCTGCATATACACTATTCCCGGTAACAAAATGGTGACTCCACTGGGGAGCGAGTAGATTTTTTGTTCATCTACATTTCTTTACTTTATAAATGTACAGACGGAGCCTGAAGTCAAGCCAGCTAGCCTTCGAACTGCATTTGCTATGCAAGTGCAAAGTAGATCAATGCTACTTCAGTCAATCTCTAGGTTTTGTTTATGAATTAAATGATTGATTTACAAGCTTTCTAATTGCCCTCGTGGTGGCTCTAGTAACCTCCTTAGATCTACCCCTGTGGTTGATTTACTGATTGCCACTTGCTTGGCCTAAATCCCTGAACTGAACTGCAAACTGTGACCCGGAATCCAATCAAAGTCTCCTCCCTGGTCCAGCACACTGTCTGATCTATGAAATTCAAATGCAGCACACTTCCCGAGTGTAGTAGGTGCGTTGCATTTCAGTTTCACTGTGTTACAGGTGCGCTGATCAGACAAGGCCTTGTTCCTAAATTTTGGTTTCTGTGTTCACTCTTTTCAGCTCTATTCAGGAGTTTTGCTGCCTGTAGTCAGTACACCTCTGTTTGAAACCCCTTTCCTTGCTGTTATTCTACATCCATTGTGTAAAGAACTGTAAATGTTTTTATGTATTTTTGAGTCATTTTCAGTTCTCCTTTACAAACAAGTGGCGTAATTGTATTGTCATTTCTTGATTTGAAAGTGTCGCAAGTGTCATTTTCAGTCATAGAAGAGAATCTGATTGTTCTTGATAGTCAATTACACTGTTACTCTTGTATTTGATCTGAATTAGTAGTTTTTCCTAGTGTCAAAAGCAAGTTTTCAATTCCAAATCGCAAAGTGTTGTCATTGTCCTCATTTTGTTTTGAAAAGAAACTTGCTAGTAACTATCGCTTTGGAAAATAATTCAGATTTGCGCTTAGCTTTATTTTTATCATTCACACATTAAGAAGGCTGAAAACAAACACATGCATGTGCATTTTCATTTAGACTGTTTGTTGGTTTGATTTAGGACAGTGCACATAATGTGTGCTCTATGCTCTTTGTTGAAATAACGCCATCTCTCTTTCCTTAGTAGCTAGGATTTTCATTACAGAAAGGAGACTAAACGATTGTTTATCATCTTAGATTGCATTTTAGGAATTGTACATCTACATCACGTGGTGAACCTGAAAGGGAAATTTCTTAAGCAAGATCAACTATAAAATAAATTTAATGAATCTAAAAACGCTTTGGAACCTAACACAAAACATCTAGAAGTCTAGGCTAGAGACGTATTCCGGCGTCGTAAAGCCTGGTAACTATTGTTTTCACTGTTGGTTGGGTGATTCCTCCACTTTGAGATGATAAGTTCCAGTACGGACTTGTTCTCCCACATACCGTCGAGTATATTTTGGGAGACCACAATAGGCTTAATCCTTTATCCATAGGAATCTGTGTCTTTCACCCTATCGATCGCAATGCACTAAACACAACATTCGGGAAGATTGACTGTCGTACCATAAAAAGTATTCTGCAGTTTTGCGATTGGTTTGGTAATGCCTCTGTCTAGATTTCTAGAGCAGTCCCTTTCATTCCTTTACAGACTCCTTAACGGAAAAGGTCCATCTTATCACTTGTCACTTCAGGCTCATTAAAAATTGAAGGCGACTAGAGTCATCTTTTGTTTTTTCTCAACTCTTAAAAATTGAAAAAACAGGTTGTGTCAAAGTGTCTAAAATTCATCTAATTCAGAAACATACTTCCCCTTGATTTTTAGTTGATCGAGTAATCCGCAATCGTGGAAGAAAGTCAATTGAAACCCTGTCGTTCGCGGAGGCTTACGAGTCAACCGTCTTTGTCTCCGGAATCAAAACTGTTACAGACAAAGCGAACTCATTTAACTAGTTCCAAATCCCCTAGTAAAGTTAGACCAAGTGTTCCAACACCATCGGAGACTCCGGTTACTCCAAACATTTCTAGTATCCCTGCCTTTACAGAAGAAGTTCAGCAGCCACCGAAGTACAGTAGCACTGATCCTAGTGTGAGGGTAAACACTTGTATTACTGAACCAGTTCCATCTATAGCTGATTCGGAGGGTGTTATTCCCTAAGCATCTGTCACTGCAGATTCTATACCTTCTTCGTCACCAGAAATATTTTATGGACCAGACGGTCTACCTCTTCCACCTGGTCTGATTGCTATAGAAGAGATTGTGGAGGATCCTCCATCTAGTACTCCATCGCAATTTGGAGTCAGGATCACTCTGTATCCTTCTTCATCAGAAATTAGTCTACCGCCATCGGAAGCTCCTGTAGAATTGCTAGGCAATATTTTAGATAGACTAGAAATGTCTGAACAACCGTCAACATCTAGGACTGTGTCATCCGACACAGTGACGGCAGAACTTCTTGCTGTCACTCCAACAATGTTCGCCGGTATACCATCTGTCCCAACTAGCTCTCAATCGCTAGAAGGGGCCCACTCAGGGGTTATTTTGACAGTATGGTCCATTCCTGTTTTTTCATCCAAAATAGTATCCGGAAACTCTTATGTTGAGTCTCAGCAAATTGATCCTTCAGGGTGTCAATTTGGGCAGTCCGGTCCTCAAGGGCAAACAATTCCTTTAAGTACCGGATTACCACGTATGGGGGGCATTATACCCTTTCATTGTCTCCTCCGAGAGGACAACCATATGAGAGTTCACAACAAAATTCAGGTTATGCTGGAATTACATCTAGTGATTGGGTACCAATACTACCTCAATAACCAAGAGTTGTATATTCGATGCAACAATGCTTACCTATGTCAAATATACCGACTACGCCAGCCATTGTGACAGTGTCGCAAGTACAAGTGTTGCCTGTTGTATGCCAACCTCAGGTTTCTAAGGTGGTAATGCAACAGCCTCTTGTCCCTACGACTCAACCACAATCGCCAACTGGTGGGATGACACAGGCACAGACGGGTACAATTACCCCTCATCTTGGTCAAACAGTCAGTATTGGACAACAACACATCATGGCTGGTGCAATACCAACAACCGCAATTCCAACAAGTATACCAAGCATCTCAGCAACAAATATTTGCAAATAGTGGGAAGCTGTATATTCAAAACGGTCAAAATCAACCGTTCTACAATGGTTATGTCAATCAACCTTACCAAAGTTACCAGCATATAATGCATTACGCTGGTATGCAAAGACTAACTGCTCAGGCAATTCCATCGTATCTTGGGTATGCTTCACCAAACCTGAATCAACAGTTACCCTTCATGGAAACTTTGGAGTTACCGGATCTAAATAGGTTAACAAACGATCCAATTGCTTACGCCCCTTGGTGGCCAGTGATTCCGCATAAACTTCTGTCAAATATTCTGAAATTCAATGGAAATCCAGGTGAAGACCCATTGAATCATGTGATGACATTTCATCTGTGGTGTTCGTCGAACACCCTAAACGATGATTCGATTAGACTTCGCCTCTTCCAGAGGACGTTAACTGGTCCAGCAGCAAAATGGTATATTGAGTTACCCAGAGCTTCGTTTGACAACTTTAGTTCCCTAGCCACAACCTTTTTAACCCATTTTCAGTTACCGATAAGGTACAAAATAGGAACAGAACTTCTTACCAACTTCAAGCAAACGACGGCCACTCACATATCCGATCATATTCATGAGTGGCGACGTCATCGTAGAATGGTAAAAACATATGTTCCTGATCAGCTTTTAGCTAAATGGTTTATTAAGTCTTTATTACCTTCCATTACAAAATATGTGGCAAAAGGAGGAGTCATCACTGAAGAGCAAGTTATTGCTCATGCGCAATATTTGGACTTGATTTATACTCAGTCTGGCACGCTCTACAATAAAATCCCTGACGCTCCCAGACCGGAATTTTCCATCCCCCCTCCTCATAAATCGAACAATGACTCTCATGCCGACGATGGCATGACTGGTATGACAGACATGAAATCAATAAAGGCTACATCTAAAAAGGCTCGTAATATTTCCAGTCAAAATGCAAAAGAAGAACTTCTTGCCTCAGAAGTAAATGCCATCTCGACAAATAAAGGCAAAGAAACCAAGAAACCAGGAGGCAAGAAGAAAAACAAAGGGAAGAAGAAGAAACAGGAGGAATCATCACCTGAAAAATCTTTTGCAAACCCTCCTGGAGATAGGAAACCAAAAAATCCATGCGTAATATGTGATGAGGATCATTGGACAAGAGATTGTCCACATAAGGCTGAGCTTAAAAGATTCATCAAGAATTCAAAAACCTCGGCAGTATTGACTGATCCATTTCCAAATCCAGGGACAAATATGGTTGCTAGTGAAAATGCTTCCCTATCCCAAGTACTAATGTTGTCAGTTTCGAAACAACAAAATGATGCTTTGATATCGACAAGGAACAAAGATTATGGGAATCCACAGCTGTCAAACAACAAGGATAAAGATCAACCTAGTAGTTCGACAACAACTTCCACAGAAGTTGCGCCGCCCATCATTCCTGAGCTAACAATAAAACCACCAAAGGGAGTAGTACACAAGTCAACATTTAATCCTCATGCCAGAGCAGCAAAACATTATAATATAGTGGAAGATCTGGCCCAATCACCATCCTCTATGTTGACACTTGAGGTATTGCAAAATTGCCCATCCCAAATGCAAGCTTTATTATCAACTATCGGTGGGATAGACCCAAAGGATTCTAATCTTGTGTCCTTTAATCATAAAGGATATGATCCTCAGTTACCAGCTCAACTAGCTTTCCTCATTGAAGTGAAAGCCCTCAACAAAACTGTTCATCGAACAATTATTGATGAGGGAGCATCTACATGTATTATGTCGATGAGTTGCTGGAAAACTTTAGGATATCCAACCTTGTCGCGATCTTCGACAACATTAAAAGCATTTGACGGATGAACGTATACCCCATATGGTATTCTAAGTAACTTGCAAGTTGATCTAGGAGGGAAAACAGTAGAAATAGATGTCGAAGTAATTAACGGAAACCTCGATTACAACATCCTACTAGGAAGACCATGGATATATGTTATGGCTGCAGTTGTGTCGACCTACTTTAGGAAGATTGCATTTCCTTTTCAAGGAGGAATTACGATCGTCAACCAACAAACATTTCTTCTGAATAGTTCCCAAGTTACGAGAAGCATTCCGATGATCCATGGAAGCCCCCATACGCTTCAAAATATCAGAGTAGGCCTACTAAAAGACCCTATATTAATGGGGACTTTTGCCCTTCCGCCTCCAATCAATCTGGCGGAAGTAGTGTCAGTAGGAACCTGCAATATGATATCTTTGATTCAAAATATCTCAGAAAATGATATAAGCATGGATCATACGCAGGTATTGCCTCCAAGCCCAATAGAAATATTGTAGCAATCAATGTTTTTAGCATGGGAGGCAGACCGAAATCAATGCTCATCAAGTGTTTGGATAGATAGGTCTAAGGAATATGGCACCCCTTCAGATCCTTGGTCGCAAGTGCATTACACCGATGATGGAATTATTCAATCAATGGTAATTGAAGGGGTGCCATGGGAAGATTACCACCATCGTTCCCATCTTCCAAATTGTAAAGAAGATACTCCTGATGATCTTCATCATCCGTCAGTTTTTGATTTCCTATCAAATGCTGTAAACACAGTGGATTCCAAGTGAAACTTGTCCAACATTGAAGAGACTATCGCCATAAATATCTCGACCAAAACAGATGTTGTAGAGAATATTTATTTTGGCAAATGTTGTTCTCCTTCAGAACTGGAAATATATAACGCTCTTTTTCGCGAATTCAGAGATGTCTTTGCTTGGTCATATGATGAAATTCCAGGCATTGACTCGAGTATAGTTGAACACGAAATAAATATGTATCCAGATGTCAAACCAGTATGATAACGGCTACGGAAGGTGCACTCCAACAAAGCCGCTGCCATCAAGGCAGAAGTTGAAAAACTTCTCCATGCTGGTTTCATTTACCCGTTTCCTCTAACTGATTAGGTATCAAACATTGTTCCGATTATGAAAAAGCAAGGAACGATTAGAGTGTGCGTCGATTATAGGGATGTAAATCAAGCTTGTCCAAAAGACAACTACCCTACACCTTTTATTGACCAGATAATTGATGAATGTGCCGGATGCGAAATCTTTTCATTCATGGATGGATTCTCCGGGTATAATCAAATAAATATCTGCCCACAGGACCAGTCAAAGACTGCATTTATTTGTCCGTGGGGCACATTCGCATATCGCAAATTACCCTTTGGTTTAAAGAACGCAGGGGAAACATTTCAGAGGGCAATGAATTATGCCTTCCATGACATCAAAAGCATCGTTCAACCATATCTCGACGACCTTCCAACTCATTCATGAAAGCGGACCAATCATCCGTAGCATTTGAGAGTGATATTTCTACGTTTCCGACACTACGAGATATGACTCAATCCACACAAATGTGTGTTCTATGTCAGTTCTGGTCGTTTACTTGGCTTTGTAGTCTCAAAGGATGGGATTCGTCTCGACCCATGTAAGGTTCAGGCAATCATAAATTTGCCTCCGCCTTAAAATTTGCTTCAGATTTAGAAACTCCAAGAGAAAGAAAACTTTCTGAGGAGGTTCATTCCAAATTATGCCGAAATTGCTAAAGGTTATACATGTATATTGAAAAAGGAAGTTCCCTTCGTCTGGGATCAGGTCGCACAAGCCTCCTTTGATGCCTTAAAAGAATCACTAATGAAAGCATCATTAATGTACGCTCCTGATTATCAAAAAGACTTTAACCTGTATCTGGCTGCAGCAATACAACCATCGCAATGGTTTTAGTTCAAGAAGACAACGGAATTGAACATCCTATATATTATTTAAGTAGAAACTTAAATGATACAGAGATAAAATATTCCTATGTTGAAAAGTTGGTGCTCGCAGTTGTTCAAGCGATACAGAGATTTCGACACAATGTCCTCTTTCGAAAAACTACCATTCTGTTAGATTGCAACCCCATGACTTATATATTGTCGCAACAGTTGCTGGGGGGAAAATATTCAAAATGGATAGCAATTCTACAAGAGTTTGATCTGTAATTTGTAAAATCCAAGTCAAACAAAGCCCTGGTTTTTGCAGAATTATTATGCGATCTCCCATTGTCGTCCAACGATGAAACATCCGAAGAAAAAATCGTGGATGAATCTTTGTTTCTGATATCTTCAAGCAATCCATGGTATGGAGATATAATCATCTATCTCCAAACCCAAAAATATAGGCCTAATACCTCCCGCTCCGAACAAAAACATATTCGATACCAATCAAAAGACTACATGATCGTCGGTGACACGCTTTACCATCGTGGTGTCAATACAGTTCTGAGGAGGTGCCTCACCCATGAGGAAGCCGAAAAAGCCCTGAATGATTGCCATTCAGGCTCGTGTGGGGGGCATCAATCTAGTTACACCACGATGCAAAAATTTTTACAAGCAGGATACTTCTGGCCAACAATGTTCAAAGATTGCATAACCGCAGTCAGAAGTTGCCATGCCTGTCAAATTTTCGATAGCAAAACCAAAAGACCACCCGCACCTCTGCAGTCAATAGTTGTTGTTGGGCCATTCGCCAAATGAGGCATGCATCCTGGCCTGTTTCAACAGGAAAACTTCAAGTATAGGGTAGGTTTCCGCGAAGGATATGTGACTAGTCTGACACACCCGTCCGTTTAGGAAAAGGGGATTAGACTAGAATAAGATTCCCTCGTCAAAGTTAGGTGAGTGGAGGCATCTGCACCACTCACCTTTGTCTATTTCGGTAGACATCACCGAAGAAGTGTTTTGTTTGTGGCACAAATAGAACAATCTTTGGTAACCTAAAAAAGGTAGGCCTTTCCTGATAAAACAAATGTTTCATCTGCAGATTGAGGGTGATTGAAAAGGTAGGCCTTTCCTGATAAAACAAATGTTTTGTCTACAAATTGAGGGGTAACCTTGAAACTCTATTTCACTATACCTGGGGGCATGCAAACCTTTTGGCATGCAAGTGAAGAGCGACCATTTATTTTTTAAATTTATAGGCCCTCTAACCCTTTAAACTCGTAGGATTGGTTGTTTCCTAACTTGCATAAAGAAAGGATGTGGGACAAAGCTTTGAAATAATGTCATCTTTTATATGAGACATCCTTATTATGTGATTGGATTAATCGAGCAGTTTTAACGTGGAATTCAAGCTCGTTAAAAAATAAACATAAGCAATGAGCAAGTGTTTCCCCCAGCGTTTAAGCTCATTAAAAAATGAACCAATTTCCAGTAAATAACCATCGTGAATGTATTACTTCAGCCTTTGAAGCCTTGGTCGTGTTCTCATCATCACCTCCACTCTGTATTGGCCGATCATTCACCTCCACTTGATTGTTTACCCCTTTTGAGGAACAACTGTGAAGAGTGATCTTGTTAGCCATCCTTGTGACACTGCCGTGATTGAAAAATTCCAAGCCTTACCTGGAATCAGCTGCTACCCGAATCTATCACTCGTTCCTCAAAAAATGAGTCTCCTTTAAGCTCTTTTCAACTGATTCATAAAAAAAGAAAAGATTGTTGAGCCATTGGCCTCTCCAGCTCGTTAAAGTGACCGAAAGTGCTATCCCTCCTTTAGATTTTAATCTTTTTGGACCTGATGGATTATTACACAAAAAGATCGAGCGCTTGTCTTGTTCGGCTCTTTAAAATTACCGAAAATTCATCCCTTTCGTATTATTTTATACTTTTTCGCACTTAAGAGAATAGATGACGAAAAATGATTTTGGAGTTTCCCTTACGTTCCTTTTCAGACTCTCTAAAATTGAAAAGGACCAAGTTATCTTTGTCGTTAAACTCGTTAAAACCTAATGGCGACAAACTTGTCCATAACAGAAAAGAACAAGTTTCACTATCACTAGGCTCGTTAAAACATAGTGATGGGTTTGCCCAAAGGGAAAATTATAGAACAAGCATATGTTATCATCCTCAAGCTTGAAAAAAATAAAGAGGTACTAGTCAGCAATGACTGGGGAAAAATTGGGAAGAAAACTTGAAGAAACTTTGTTGGTAGCAAGTCTCTCTTGAACATGACACTTTCACTCTGCATCTGAGTCAGGTTGGGTTGTTCCATTCACTGGTCACATCACCATGGTTCCATCACACCATCCACATTTGGGGTTAATGCGACCAATCCATCATGTCAGTGTCGCCGATATGTTCAAGAGAAGTCGCTCAGAGAATTCACCTGTGTCTCACCCACTATAATACATTTTTGCTCCATTCTTTCATGACCGCCACCCTGAACCGTATATCACCAGATTGTTTTCACTTCCATTAAAATCATTTGCTCTGTTCCATGTCATTGATGTGGGATTCACTAAGGCCCTCCTATGACAGATTGCTTCTTATCGACATCAGCTCATTATCCAAGAAGTCGATCTAGGAACAACCCTTTCAGTACTTTGAAGCTTGCATGCCTCAATGGCAAGTTTCTCACTTCCAGTGACAGGTTTACATCAATGGCCTTCGACCGAAAGATTTTGTGTGGTGTTCGACGCCAAGTCCCTTATTCACACCACGTGAATTGTACTACAGTACCTTGAGGATTATTATCATTATCGGTGATTCCTCTTGTGCCTGTTAATAGCTTACATCATTGGCTGGTAATCAGGCGATGTCTTTCCATGTTCGACTCCAGAACATCTCTCACATGGATCGACTTATACTTTGAGTGAAGACTGAATGAGATTGAAGACCCCGGATCTAGTTTCATCCATCCAGGCTGCGATATATATTCAGGAAAATAAATACATCAAATGTATATCATTTCTGCATAGATAATCATCCAATCTAAGGGATGATGGCTCTACCAAAATCATCAGTCTACACTCAGACGATTTTCTGTCCTATGTACATGAAAATGAATTTATAAAGCTGAGCATGGGAATGCCTGCCTCAGCTAGATCATGAAAATAAAATGAAGATAATGTATTGTATTGTATCTTATTACAGGTCGCCTCCCAGCTCGAAAAAACTTCGGATCCTCATGATAAAGCATTTCACCTGACATCAAAAGATTAACGACCTCATGCTTTAGGGGGCAACTGTTATAGACATTTTTGGGCACTGCAACCCCAATCATAAATTTCCATAAACCAAAGGCTCCTAAGTCCCTAAAGGTGTTGTTCCAACCCCTAGAATAACAAGGTCAACTAATTACAGCATCTCCCAGAAGTTCTCCATGAAAAACTACTCAGAACTAGTCAAAAATGGACCATTTCACCTACTCCATAGGCAAAGTGCATTGCATCCCACCTAAATACACACAGTAGATGTGATGCATGTCAAAAAGCCCTTCTATGGAGAAGCATGGAATCTTCCAAAAACTTCTCCTGTGACACTTGCCTCTTTGAATTCGACCAGGGATGAGTAAGAGATCATCAATCTCCACATGGAATCAAGAACTATCAGAGGGAAGACACTAATCAAATCTCAAAAGCTGACTCACCTCCCTTGCAGACATCTATATATGGATCCCTCATCCCAGAGATCTAGAGGCTGGAATTTTGTATCTTGTAAGGAAGTGCTGCTGGTTTCTTGGTGCAATATCATAGTGTTGGGTGATCTAAGCTTTTCATGAGGTGAAGAAGGGCTTCTTTCTAAGAGGATGATGCTGGGTCAGAACAATTGGTTGTAATTCTCTTGGATCTTTCTTGATTATCAATAAAACTATTCAAGTTTTCCTCCACATGTTTGTATGATTAATGTTTTATGCATTTGTGTGGTCAATGTACATCTGATCCAATATTGTTTATGATAATAGATCTATGTTCTTGGATAGTATTACGCTGCTTTGATTCTACAGGTGCCCTATGAAGCTAGGTAGACAAGGAAGTGAGTAGAAAAAGATCTATCAGAAGGGAGAGGAATCAAACAAGGAACCAAGCACAAGACAGAGGTTGGTCTCCTTTATTCTTCTCTCATATATCTCTCATAAAGGAAAATGAAAGTAGTTTTAGTTTGTTTGTTTCTAAGGTAGCTACCAGCCTTAGTGGGATTAGTAGCTCTGCATAGACACTATTCCCGGTAACAAAGGGAACATCTCATGGCCTTCTCTTCATCGAACTTAACATCACTATGAATAATTGTCATCCTGTGAGATGGAAGGTACACCCGATAGTTGTGATGTGTATCAGTTTACCCAACAAATATGCCCAACTCAACTATCAGTTCTAGTATTTTCCTTACATCCTTGGTAACATGACAGTAAACTAATGAACCAAATATCTTGAAGTGTGACACATATGGTTTCTTACCTAAAAAAGCTTCTTCTGGTGTACTCATTTCGAGAATCTGATGAGGAATCCTATTCTATACATATGCAATTTTGTTGCATGCTTCATTCCACAAGTCCAATGGTAAGCCCTGATCAAGTAACATTGTCTGTGTAGCTCCCAAAATACTTTTTTTTCTTCCTTTCAACCAACCATTCTACTATGGTTTATGGGCGACTATTAACTCTTGTCAAATTCCTTCTGATGCAAAAAAATTCTTGAGCTCATTCCACACATATTCTCCACCTTTGGCACTCCTAAGAGCCTTTACTTGCCTACCAATGTATTTCTCAACAAGTGCTTTAAATTCAAAAAAAAATTGAGAACGTTTGATATTTCTTTTGCATGAATAAAATCCAACACTTATGTGATAAATCATCTACAAGTATCAAATAACACATTTTCTTGGTCGTGGAGGCTGTCAAGAATGGTCCACACACATCTGAGTGAACACTTTCAAGGATCATTTGTGCTTGAATATCGTTATCATGATGGTAGATTTTGTGTACTTCCCCATTGTACACCCTTTGCATGTATCCCGCTTCTCTAGTGCACCCTTGGTAAGTCCTGTATAAATTTGTTGTATGATCTTCAAGGATCCATGGTGCAAGTGGCCCAATATTCTATGCCATAATTCACTCATGTCTCAGATCTGCACCTTATAATCCTTTTTTCTCAATGCCACACAATATTCTACATCTAATTTGTAGAGGTTCTTTGCCAAAACCTTGATCTACTTCACTTTTCATGTGGGTATGTGATGAAGGAAATCCTTTCATTCGCTAAATACAACATCATAGCCATGATCCTCCAACATAACAACTGAAATTAAATTCTTCTTTAGACATGGAACATACATGACATCTTTTAATGTGAGAGGATAACTAGACTCCCTCTGAAAAGTAAGAGTATCGATGTCATTCATGCTATACCTTCCATCATCTCCCATCTCAATGTGCATTTGGAGGTCCTTCTCCTCCAAGTCACTAAAAAATTATTTGTTTCCTATCATATGGAATGAGGCTCCATAATCTAGATACCACACACTACCCATCACCAAAGTCACCATCCATGCAATGAGGGTGAAATAAAACTTGAATTTTGAAGAGAGAGCTTCATCTTCCACTCCTCATGAGGGCTTCTTGCTTACCATCTTGTGTGGGCACTTCGTGGCATAGTTTCCTAGCTCATGGCAGTCAAAAAATTTAATCTTCAACAAGTCCTTCTTCTTGCTACCTTAACTGGAATCCCCCTTGGATTGGGATTTATTACATTTCCCTTTCTTTACCTTTCCAACCAAGGCACAGTTCTCCTCATCATCATGCTTGGATGAGGTTCCATCTATGGTGTTTTAGGCTTAAGGGGTCCTGACCCAAGTTCAGAGTTATTTGCGCCAAACAAATCCCTACACTACTAGCCCTTTTGGCATCAATTCGTGGTGCGTGGAATTAAGTCTTACCCAAAGTAGTATGGGGGGATACTAGAACCACATTCCTGCACCCAAATATCAATGTGATGAAATTTTTGTGACCTAGATATACCTTCTCACAAACCTTTATGCTCTTGCAGCCTAGTTCTATAACTTCCCTTAATGGGCCAATAGACCTCCGCAAAGTTCGATGGATGAGTTTTGCAGACCTTGAACAAGCCAATTAGCTACTTACACACATCTTAGATTACCCTTAGATAAATAATTACTCAGAAGTAGCTAAGTGTCTAATAGCCTTAACAACAAGCGTTATGATCTTTCCATAACCACTTAACATTAATTACGTTTAGATAACAATACAAATCAATTAAAGTTGTGCATGAATACATCATTATTTTATAAAACCATCATTATCACAGGATATATCATATTCATACATAACATAATTAAAGGGACTAAACACATAAATTTATGTAACAATCTTCTTTATTGATATTCAACAAAGGTTTACAGACTCAAAACATCCCTATACACTCAGCTGCAGGTGTCCACAAACTTAGTTGCGGACACTACTCTAGGCCTCTGCGCACTTAGCTACAAAGCCTTTTCCTCCTCTAAGACTTCTATCTTGATCTTCCTTCTATTGACCCATTACATTCATCATATTGTCTCGTGCTTTAGACTCTCTAAGACACACCTATTTATACAATCCCATGGTTCGCAGACCATGGGTAGATCTTCAAAAACCGACTCAAGTTACATAAAAGAAGGGTAAACCCTTTTTGACTCTTAACTAGCTACGCGCTCTGTGACCACAATTTGCAGAGGCTTTACATATTTTTACATCAAAACTTGGGATTTTTCCCAAAAACTTGGGGTTTTGCCCCAAAAATGACCTAGAGGATCCCATCCCAACTGGCCCCCAACACAAATATCGTGACTCACCCTCGAGTCACTTGGTTGGATCACAAATCTTGCTAAGAAGATCCTCGAGCTCCACTTGCACCACTTCTACCTCAGTCACACTTTGTGTGGCTACCTGCTTCACCTGTTCGACCTGTTGTTTTGTGGTTGGTCCCTCACTATCCTACTTTTTCTTCTATTGTGTAAGTTGTAGGTTCGCCAACTTTTCCTATATGTTGGTAGAGACTTGGTAGGCTTCTTCCAACCAAGGATCCAATCGCACCTTAAGGACTGCCTCTTTTTTCCACATTGCTTCAACTTGTGTAAGGGGTTTCTTCCCCTCCTGCAACTTGGCAAGGTGCTGCACTATAGCCACTTAGCACATCGTCACCCAAAATTCATCGTAATGTTGCTGAAGCTCACAGATCTTTGTTTTTAATCTCTACAGGTTGGGATCTTCCTGCTGGGTCATCACTACTTCCATGGCCTACTCAAACAACGTTGTTCATTCCACAACCACAACATCCATAGTAGCTATTCCCTCTTTAAAAATAGTTTTGCGTTGTTCCATAACTTCTGGCGGGGTGAAAGGCTATGACTTGAGCTCCAGTTCTATGATTTTCATGTTGACTTCGAACTGAACTCGGGCCGCCTCTACCTTAGCATCGCAGACACCCGTTGTAAGTTTTCTAATATTGGCCTCAAGTGGTGCCCCCTCAAGTATGTGAAACTCTGACATTGTCCTATAAGCCTTTGCAACTACGGCCTCCAGCTATGCACTCTGTGCTTGGATCATCTCTTTTTCCTTTAGTACCTCTGTCTTTCTGGCGAACATTTTCTCATTTTTCACCCCATATTCACTTAGAAGGTTGAGAGTGCATTGCTCCCACACTCATAACTTCATTGTCACACTTGTCTGTAGTTTGTGAAGATATTCGTTGGGGAGCACTATGAGTGTTGGGAACAGGATCCCCCAAGGGCAGTTTTGGGGCTAAAAGCCCATGTTTAAGTAAGTTTTTGTAATATAATTGTAAATACTCTGCATTTTGTGGTCACCGAGTGCAAAGGTGTTATGTGTCAAAAAGGGTATTCTATCCTTAGTTTTGTAAAGTAAAGTCGGTTGTAAGAGACCTACCCATGGTCTGCGGACCATGGGATTGTATAAAAAGAGCTAAACTCTAAGTAGTTTAGGGATGGAGAGACAATGGTAGATCATGTAATAGCGTGATAGCTCTGAAGAAGAAGTCTAAGTATTGGGTTGTAGCATAGGTAGAGGCTCTAAGATGAGTGCATAGAGACCTAGGGTAGAAGTCCACAGCTGAGTTCGCAGACCCATGTAGCTGTGTGCATAGGGTGGACAGAGTTTGTAAACACTTGGAAGAATTTAATAAAGAGAGATATTCTACAATTTCTGAGTCTTTGTTCTATTATTGCATCTCAATATGTTATGTATGAATTTCCTTTATTATGTTCATATGGTGTGTGAATAACTATAATTACATTGAATGATTTAACATAATTACAAATATCTGGTTACGCGGTGTTAACAATAACTATTTTATAAGATAAGCAAATCACTTAGATTAATAGGGGAATTTATGTGGCCCACTCCTCTAGCAGCGTGAAAGTACCTGAGTAGCAGATTAGGGCTATGAAAAGGTCAATTGTACCCTTTTGTGGAGGTATTGAAGGCTGGAATATAAGGTTAGTTTTGCAAGCCCTAGAGCAAAGAAACCTATGTGAAGGTAGGGATATAAGGATTCAAACGACATCACAACCATCTCAGGGTGCGGAAACTTGGTTCCAACATCCCCCCATACTACTTTGGGTGAGACTTCGGTCTGCGCTCTGCGCGCTAATGCCGAAAGGGCCAATAGTGTAGGGATTTGTTTAGCTAATTAGCATTGAACCTAGGTTAGGCCCCCTCAAGACAACAAATGGTTCCGTTGTTGGGACTAGAATCTGCATAATAGATGTGTGATGTCGCAGTGCTAGAATCCAACTAAGAAGAATATTAGAGACTGGCTGGATAGGAAAATCCACGAATTCACGGTGAAGGAGAATAGGAACCCATGACTAACAAAGGAACAATGGTTGGATATATACCTGTATACAGAGATCCACGATATCTTTTTTTTCTCCTTCCCTATTGAGTTATACAAGTGGATCGCAAAGCTAGATGATAGCCAAGGAAGGTGGAAACTTGACGATCCTATTGTGTGGACCCCAGAGCTAGTGCGAAGGTTGGAAGCGTCGGAGGATAATATTTCCCACGCTATCGATCGTTGGCTCGATTGCATCATGGGAGGATTTGTGATTAAATTCACGGTTGACACCTCAATCAGCTACAGCGAGGTGGAGTAGCACTTTTTCAAAGGACCGTGAGGTAAGTATGTAAAATCTTTTAATACCTGGATTAAAATTCTATTGTGCGAAAAAAGGGTTATGTAGCTACCTTGATGTTCGGGACTACGCAAAGTGGAAAAACTTATAGGAACGATGGAAAAAAGGGTGTGGAGTATCATCCATTGATTTCACCTCAGTGAGGTGATCAAGAAGAGATAGTGAAGGTTTCCTCATGAAGTTCTATTCAGTTAAGAAGACAAGGATTCCCCTGAATACCACCTCCACCCAAACCACCCCCAACTTCACCACCACTACCTCTAAATTTACCTTTACCACCTCCATCTCCATCGCAGTTCAATATGGAAAATACAATGAAACTTCCTTTGTTCAAAGGCTTGGGAAATGAATACCAGAACCAATTATGGCTTATTGTGAGGGTTGTATGGGATGCTCAAGCTATTATAGATGATCATATAAAGAAGGCAACATTGGTTGGTGCTTTGCAAGATCATGCGCTAACCTGGTATATTAAGAACTCTAATGATTACCCAAATGCTGAAGTGGCAGACATCCAAGGAGCATGGAATAGAGAATTTAGTAGGCCTAAATCTGAGGCATAGTCGATTTTGGGATTCAAATAAATCGTGATGCAACTAGGTGAGATGCCTTGGGAACTAGATCAGAGGTTGAAGTGTACAATCTGCGAAGACAACATGAATTTGATAGATGGACAACATCACGAATGGTTTTTAGCTTCACTACTACCACACTTAAGGAATACGTTGTCACAGCAGAAGGTAACAACTCAAGTAGAGGCCTTGGAGATTACCATGAGGCTACATGAAACCTCAATGCAAGATCCAAACCTAGGAGTTCAACATATCCATGCGTAGATAAAGAACCTATGCCTTGATATTCAAAGTCTGAAGCAGGATAGGACGGGTCGACTAGACGTGTGCAAGGAGGTATGTTTCTTGAAATGCAAGAGTCATGGTCATGACAAAGATCATTGCCTAGTATTTTCAAAATACATTACAGGACGATAACCAATGCCTTTAAGGCTATAAGCTCAAGGAGGACCTAGCGCAGGGCCTGCTTTATGGTGTGCTATTTGTCAGGTAGCCGAAAAGCATGCCACAAATAACTGTCACTTGCTACAAAAGTATGTACAAGCACCGCAACAGCTGTTCTGCAAATTTTGTAGGTTGGTAGGACATGATGACCATACTTGCAGGAGCTATGAATTGATGATGGATAGAACTCCCACCCATAGGGTCCAGGTCGAAATCCAACCCCTTGACCAGAGCACAGAGATGGCGCAAATAGGATTTCAGGGGCATGGACAAGGCCGAGTCGGAGGAGGACCTGGCAGAGGTCAAGGACAGTTGATTTTCTACAATTGCAGAAGACCAAGACACTATGCCCGTGATTTCACTAATCCAACGTGTCCGTTGTGCAAGTATTGCACAATTTTTATCATGAAATGAAAGATTGTCCTACGTTGATAGCTAGAATACATGACAAAGAGGCGCTACCACCTCCGCCAACTTAGAACCTGTAGATGATGAGGTGTGAGCTGTGTGAGGAAGATACAAACATAAATATAGTACTCAAAAGTGGAATCACAACAGGATATGACGAGGGGAAATAGCTAGAAGATAACACATGGGTTCGCAAAGCTCTAGTGAAGGAGGTTGAGTTCGATTTGGAGCATGCACATGAAACCTTCATGGAATTTAAGAAGAGCTTTGCTAAGACCTCCACCTCAAGAAGCAAGGATAAGCCTGAGCAGGAGATGGACCCCTCTATGCTCACAACTTTCCTGGAGACCTATATGAAGTTATTACACGATAGCAAGCTTGTAAAAGGGTTATAAGAGCTCATCAATAGATGTACTAGAACTATGTCAGGTGAGCCGCGTGTAGTATGAAAGATTGTGAAGCATAAAATAAGGATGGGACAGGAGATGAGACTGACCATGCATATAGGAGAATATGAAATCAATCAAGTTATTTTGAACCTGGCATCAAACGTGAATGTCCTACCGAAGCAGACATGGGATTGAATGGGGAGACCCGCACTGCAATGGTCTTCGATTCAACTAGGGATGGTGAATCAACAGAAGATCATCCCATGGGGCAACTGCAGGGGCTGACCATGTATATTTAGGGAGTGAGTGTGCTGGCTGATTTTGAAGTAATAGAGATAGTGGATGACAAAAATCCCTATCCTGCTCTCCTGGGAATTGACTGGGCTATTGATATGAATGGGGTAATCAATCTGAAGAAGCAAAAAATGATCTTTGAGAAGAAATCGTGGCACGTAATAGTACTCATCGATCCTACTGAAGGATCGCGCTATACAGAACCAGTCTACGATTATGAGAGTGACGACGACCTGGACTGTATCTATAAGACAATAGCGGAAGACCAAGATTGGGTGAATACCACCACAGATGGCTGAATCACATGGGATCGTGAGAGTTCCTTCACTTCGGACTCCGATGAAGAAGTAGAACACTGAAAGAATTTATTACATGAAGTAACTACGCTGAATTGCAACATGATGACCCGATCTCTATGCTATGTGTCATCAGAGGTAAGAAATATGCCTACTTATGATGGTCTGAATGAGGTAGATATCATTTTGGATGCATTTGAAAGGGAGGTAGCAGAAAATAAGCACTTCCAGATGTTGGACTAGGCACTATGTGCTACGCCTGCAAGATTGTGAGGTACGCATAAGGGAAGCTTTGATGATTGGCGCGAATGTAGGAGGATGACGGACAGGATGATCTGTGCACGCATTTATCCAAATGGACCCAAGCTTATGGAGAAAAGCCCCAACCTGAGTGGGTGCACTTGTTCTGTCATACCTTGGATGTGGTCCCAATGAGTTGGTATGTAGAAATAGAGCTCTGCCACGGGACATGCGAATGGGATATCCTATGCGAAGGATTCATGTTGGGTGCGGGATCCCCCAAGGGTAGTTTTGGGGCTTAGAGCCTATATTTTGGTCCAATTTTGTAAGTCCAATGTAAAGACTCTGCATTTTGTGGGCGCGAAGCGCGTAGCTGTTAAAGAGTCATAGGGTTGTCCGCCCTTATTTTGATAATGTAATGCTGATTGTAGAAGATCTACCCATGGTCCATGGACCATGGGATTGTATAAATAGAGTAAAGCTCTAAGTAGATACAATAATCAAGAATGTCTAAGCAATGAGGATGTATGCGACATAGATCTAAAGTGTAAGTCTAAGTTTTGGGTCGTAGCCTAGATAGAGGCTTTGCCGCTGAGTGTGCAGAGACCTAGTAGTCCGCAGCTGAGTGCACGGACCCCTGAAACTGAGTGCGCAGGGCGAGTCAAGTCCGTAACCATTGGGAATCATTAATAAAGAGAATTTTTCTATCATTATACGTATTTATTTCCTATTTATGCATCTGTTATATTGGGTATGAATTTCACTTCTTATGCTTATATGATGCGCGAATGTGTATAAATATATTGGTTAAGTGAACACAAGTAAGAAAATCTATTTTCGTGAGACTAACTAAGATATGCTAATAAGATAAGTAGGATACTTAACCTAGTTGAGAGACAGTGTAGATTGTTGCTCTAGCAGCGTGAAAGGACTGCAACCCCTAGTTAGGGTTGTGTGAAAGCCTATTGTAATACTTCGCGAAGGTATTGAAGGATAGAGAAGAGAGAGAAGCCACCTATGCGAAGGCAGGTATAGTTGGAATAAATCGACATCAAAACCATCTCAAGGGTGCAGAAACTTGGTTCCACCATCCCCCCATACTACTTTGGGTGAGACTTGAGTCCGCACTCTGCAGGCTGATCCAAAAAGGGCCAGTAGTGTAGGGATTTGTTTGGCTAACTAACGCTAAACCTGGGTCATGGCCCCCACAAGCCAATAAATGGTTCTGTTTCCGAGGCTGAAACTTGCATAAGAGATATGTGATGTCATATCACTGGAATCTAACTAAGAAAGGAATCGAAGGCTGGTTGGAAAGAAGAATTCACGAGTTCGCAGTGCAAGAAAAAAGAAACCCGCATCTGTCAAAAGAACAATGATTAGATAGCTACGTGTACACTGAGATCCACAAAATATTTTTTGTGTCCTTCCCTATTGAGCTACACAAGTGGATCATGAAGCTAACAGATAGTCAAGGAAGGTGGAAACTTGATGGTCCTATTGTGTGGACCCCAGAGCTAGTACGAAGACTGGAAGCATCGGAGAATAAGATTGCATGCACTATTAATCATTCTCTCGATCACATTATAGGAAGATTTTTTACTGAGTTCGGGGTCAACACCTCAGTTAGCTATATCGAGGCAGAGAGATGCTTCCTCAAAGGACTGCGAGGTAAGTACGTAAAATATTTGAATACTTGGATTAAAATTTTGTTGTGAGAAAAGAGGGTTATGTAGTTCCTTGATGTTCAGGTCTACGAAAAACAGAAGAAATTACAGGAACGAAGGAAATAAGGGTTCAAAGAATAACCCCTTTATTTCACCTCCACGAGGGGACAAGGAAGGCATTGCAAAGGTCTCTCCATGAAGTGTTATTCATCTAATAAGACAAGGAATTCGCCAAATCCCACCTCTGCCCACACCACCACTAACTTCACCTCCATCACCTCCATCTTCACCGGTACCACCTCCACCACCACTGCGATTCAATATGGCAAGCACAATGAAGCTACCTATGTTCAAAGGCTAAGGAAATGGGGATCTAGACCAATTCTAGTTCATAGTGAAGGTTGTATGAGAAGCTCAAGGTGTTACGGATGACCATATAAAGAAAGCAACACTGCTTAGCGCCCTGCAGGATCGCACGTTGACTTGGTATATTAAGTACTCCAACGATAACCCGAATGCGAGAGTACCGGACATCGAAGTAGCACTGAATATGGAATTTAGGAGGCCTAAGTCTGAAGCGCAGTCAATTATTGGATTCAAAGAAATCACAATGCTACCAGGTGAGATGTCTTTGGAACTAGATCAGAGGCTGAAATTTATGATTCACAAAGAAAATATGAATCTGACAGATGGACATCATCGCGAGTGGTTTGTAGCTTTGCTACTACCACACTTGAGGAGTGTACTGTCGTAGCAGAAGATAACAAATCAAGAAGAGGCCCTAGAGATTGCCATGAGACTACATGAGACCCCGATGCAAGATCCTAATCTAGGAGTTCAGCAGATTCATGCGTAGCTGAAGAATCTGTGCCTTGAGATGCAAAGCTTGAAGCAGAACAGGACGATTTGACCAGAAGTGCGCGAAGAAGTGTGGTGCGTGAAATGCAAGAGTTAGGGTCATGACAAATACCACTGCTTGGCCTTTACAAATTACCTTGCAGAAGGAGGACTGATGCCTTTGAGACCGGAAACTCAAGGAGGACCTAGCATGACGCCTAAATTGTGGTGCGCTATCTGTCAAGTAGCTGGAAATCATTCCACGAATAACTAGCACTTGTTACAAAATTATACCTCTCTACTTCTATAGGATTAAATGCATGGTGTATGGAGAATGAAGAAACCCTCAACGGTCTTCCTGAGACCCTTGGCTGACTGTAAGATAATCTACAGATGTCACAAAGCTACATGCATGTCCATGCTCAATAACTAGCTATCAAATAAAAACAGATTCATTACCTCAAGTCTCCATGTAGATTTGTTGGAGAGCACTATGCAGCTAGGTGGATGTCCCTTGAGCCATCTCTAGATCAAGTCTTGCACAAAGAAGAGACAAGTGTAATTACAACATATAAGCTTGAAAATTAATGTATGAATATAAAAAATACATCTAGTTGCACATAACTAATCTACTCATGCTAAAAGGCATTGAACAAACAAATAAGTGAATTATAGTACCAACACCACGGAGTAGACAGTACAACTATAGTTCTATATTAATGTTGAAATGATTACAACCATCGGTTGCATCAGCCTTCCCTTACCCCTCCATCTCTTTTCTCTCTCTCCCTTCTTACCAACTTCTTATACTTAGGTTTGAGACTCTCCTCAACAATCAAGTAAGCTATCCTTTCAAATGATCTAACCTCTATCATAATAGCCCTAGCTTTGCTTATGTAGCATTCGAGGTTAGGGTTTCCAATTTTCTCCATGACTTTCCTTAGGTAAAAGCAATGATGTTGCCATTGTTTTGAGTTCTTTCCCATTTTCCTTCTTCATTAGGATTAGAAATCCCTCAAATAGGTTGAACTTTGATGTTTCCTTGCTTTTCTGAGTAGATTTAGGAGAGAATGTAGGGATATTTCTTAGTCAATTTGCTCCTTTGACCCTTAGATCCTCATTAGGGTTCACTAACATTGTCCCCGAAGTAACAAGTAGAGTTACTGGGGTCACTAACGCTCCCTTAGGCTTGCAGAGAAGCTTTATAAAGCAGGTTGTCAGTGTATAGGCAACGTTAGCTTGGAAACAAGGCTTGTGAACTTGGTCATTGCTTCAGCCATCATGTCTTTCCCCTCTGAGCTGATGAGGAGGTCATTTTACTATATAACAGATGCCCCCGAAAGTGTGAGATCATAGGCTATGATGATGTCTAAAATACTTTACTTAACTGTTATGTTTCCTCTTTGACAAAAAGAGAGAGAGAATTGGAGCTTCGGGTATGGGAAACCTAATACAACACATATATATATATATATAACAAATAAAATCATGTCCTGAGTCGGGCATTCCCACGCTCAGTAGCTATGTCAAAGTGATTTTCTCATAAAAGAGATATGACAATGCTGGCGGTCGATAAGCATAATGCAGAACTGGTGTCATAATAGGATCATTTTGATGAGTTGTCTCCAAAAAATAATATACACAACTTGGTAGAGGATACAAGGCTGAGTGATGCAAGACTCTACCCAAGGTCTTGATTTCTGCTTCACTGAATAGAATAGATCGATGCACGTCAATATATGTGTTGATGTCAAACATGCATGAAATCATCTGATTACCAGTCAATAATGGAGACTGTTAACAAACGCAAGTAAGGCCACCAATAATGGTGATGGTCTCCAAGATGCACAGTACAATCTAGCGAGTGTAAAAAATGTTTTTGTCATTGAAAACTCATAGGATCACTTAACTAGGAACCAATAATGAGAACCCTTGATCAAACAAAAGGTGACCTACCACTAACGTTTTCAAGTACCAAGGCACTGAATGTGTTTCTGGGTTGTATTCCTAGATAGAGTGTTGAAGTCAATAGGAAGAGACTTGTCGAAAGGTAGGCCATAATGTGTCCTACATCAATCGACACGAAACGAGACAACAATGATTTGTTTTTTTGAGGAATCTTTGAGAATTGGGTCAAAATGACAGAGGGTGTGATGAAAGGATATGCTTGATGGGTTGATGGAGGAAACAAAAGGTTAGCCCTTAAACAATAGAAGGCACGACAATGATTTTAACCATGCAGCACTAGACTCATGAACACCAAAGAGTGTTAGGATACAAATATGCGAGAACATTGGGGTATTTAGGCTAAACTCATATGATGGCCAGATTCATATTGAGAGGCCGTCAAAAGGAAGGTTTATCTAAGGGAGTGTCATGTTCAAGGGAACGATTGTTGCCAAACCGCACTTTCAAATATTGAACACAGTTGTATTGTCCACTTTCCCCGTCTAATTAGTTTAGTGAGTCCAGACAGGTAAACTCATCGATCTTTTCATTTTTTAAGAGTCTAAAAAGGACCACAAAAAGAGTGACTCTATGCTCTATCTGATTATTTTAATGAGTCCAAACAGGCAAACTCGTTGATCTTTTCATGTTTTAATAGTTTGAAAAGGATAATAAAAAGAGTGACTCTATACCTCGTCTATGTATTTTAATGAGTCCAGACGAGAAAACTTGGTGGTCTTTTCATATTTAGAGAGTATGAAAAGATCATAAATAATGACTCCAAGGTGGTCCCTTTGTCATAGTTTTTAACTGGGTGTGACAAAAGTTTAATAGTATACCCAGATTGGTTACTTTTTCATGAGTTAGTCTATGGAGTCCGAATAAAGAGAAAGCTATGCTCAATAGATATTGACCTCATTTTGTTACGAGTATGAGGAGACATACTAAACTCGTTATTCGTCATGAATTTTTAATGAGTCACGCGACAACAAACTCAATACCTTCATCGAATTTTAACAAGTCAAATGAATAAAACTCAAAGTATCTCTTTTAGTTTAGTGAGTGAGGAAAAAGAGGTAAATAAATACTCATTCCTTCTGCGTAGATTTAACAAGCCCAAAGAAGGGAAAACTCGAGGATTTTTCGATTTAAGAGCAAGAAATGGTCCCAAAAAAGCAAGTGCTCTTATTGTTGTCATAGATTTTTAACAAGCTCGGTGACAAAAACTCGGTATTTTCCAGTTTAATGAGTGAGAAAAGTACCTAAAGAATTCTCAGGTCATCTTCATAAGTTTTTAACGGGCTTGAAGAGAAAACTCAGGATTTTTTCAGTTTTATGAGTGAGAAAAAAATGCCTAAAAAGAATGCTCTAATGATCTTTTTCAGTTTAATGTGCTAGAAAAAGAGTGAAAAATAGTTGCTCGGACTATCGTCGTATGTGTTTAACGAGCCCAACAATGAAAAAATCAGGGATTTTTCAGTTCAAGAGCAAGAAAAAATCCCAAAAAATAACATGCTCATATCTTCTTTGTAGTAGTTTAACAAGCCCAAAGAAGGAGACTCGAGGTTTTTCGGATTAACGAGCAAGAAAAATACCATAAAAAGAACACTCGCTCTTCTTCATGGTAGTTTAACAAGCCTAAAGAAGGAGACTCGAGGTTTTTTCAGATTAATGCATAAGAAAAATACCATAAAAAGAATGCTCGACACTTCTTGATCTCATGCTTGACAATAGAAGGGTCTATGCCATGAATTTCCTCATAAGACCAAGGGAAAACATCGCAAAATTCCTTAAAAGGCTAGGTGAAGCTAGCAATTTCCTCAGGACTGCAATTGACTCCAATGTATATATTTTCCACGATCTCTGTCTTGACAAAAATATCGATGAGCAATGTTTTTGAAAGATTTTCCATGTTTCCTTCAATTCCAAAGTTTGGATAGTCATGTAAGGTGAGGAAACAATTTCTGGTACGTCAAATGACAATATTTGTAGAGGCATCATGTCTGAATCAAATATCGAAACATGATGGTGCAATTCCTCCCAAGGTCGCTCTTCTAAACTGATGATCTCTGTAATAGCTTTGTCTGTAAGTAGGACTTGATTGAGGGGATTGAAAGGAGTAGGTATGGGAGGGGTGGTGGTACCATTGGCCATGACCAAAGTGACCAGAGACTCAGATGTAGATTGAATGGCTTGGTAGGCCAATTCAGTTGGTGACAATGACATTTGATCCCCATAAGTGTCAATGTCTGAAGGGTCCGGTAGGATCCGAGGATTGGTTGGTTCATGAGGAATGGATGAAACCATATTGGCCATCTGTGGAACCACTAGCGGCAAAAGAGGGAAAAAACACATTAGGAAAGAGCCCTTCAGTAGACCGGTATCGATACTGACATAAGAGTTGGGTACACCACCCACTAAGGGTACAAAGCCACTAGGTAATGGGGAATAATCAGGGGTGAAAAAGGATAGCTGGTCCACTGTGACTATCTTTCCATCCAACGAAAATAGGATGATGCGAAAGACAGTAGGCACAATGGCAATCATGGCGTAAGTCCAACTTTGACCCAACAAGAGATTATAGTCGAGCTTTCTATCTACGTCTTCGATGTCCACCATTATCGTTTTCCCATGCAAGGTGATGGGGTAGCTAGCTAGGTAACCTTTTGGGATGAAAGTGTGGTCACCGAAAGCTTTAAGGGAATTCGGCGATGGGGATAGGGTTGGAGAACTCAAAGCGAGCCAACATGAAGCCGACATTATGCAGGTAGAAGCACCTTCATCAATGACAATTCTATGTATACCTTTACCTTTCAAAAATATTTGCACCTGAAATGCAAGCATGGAATCCTATGGGTATATACCACCAATGGCCAAAAGAAAATCTTTCCTTTGTGCTGGATGAGTTTGTCATACTTTGAGCACCGACATAGTCAATGACACTTGTGCCAAGGCTTCTACAATGTTGTAGTTTTGGACAGCACATGTAGATGTATTGTGCAATGCGCGTCGAAGTGCACCTTTAGGGGACGAATCACAAGGTTAGCAACCGACCTTTCGATATGAAGGTCGTTAGGTGGTGGTGGGTTTTGACTTGAGGAGGGTTCCTCTGCATGAGCGACAGGAGCTCCATAAGATTTGGCTCTAGTCTATAGATCTACCATTTCAAAGGTGTAAATGGTAGAGGGTCCTTCACTAGCTGAAGGATGCTGTGAACCACCGTTGCCCCCTTGCGAGGTTTGGGGTTGGTTTGCAATAAGTTGTTGTTGTTACTGAGTGGGGAAAGGATTATTTAGGACAGTAGGGGTCCTGCCAATATCCTTTTTAGCAATGAAATTTGTGCATTCCTAAAGATGTGGGTAGCGATGGGTCATGTGGTCTTTAGCACAGATTTTGAAAGGGAATCTGGTGGGTTTATCCTTTCCATCATTAGGGGGCGTAGCAGACTTCTGCTTTGGGTTTTGGTGCTTTGTTGACTACTCTTCAGAGGGAGTGGTATTTTTGTTATTCTTCTTATTCTTACTACCAAGTTTTTTTGTAGACTGCATAGAGTTGATTGTGGTGGTAGAAAGAGCAGTCGATTTGGTAGAGGGGTCCACTGACATCTGGGCAATGTGGCTGTTGAGTTATTTTATAGCAGCCCTGGTGGTTGCACCGAAAATCCCATCGGCGTGCGCTCCGGGTTGCTTAGTAGTGGGAGCATTGGAGTTGCGAGGGGCATTGGGAAGTACATCATATAGAGTGCCATACTATGAATATATCAGATATTATAAGTGTTGGGCACGACATATGGATTGCTCTTCTATGTCTGCACCACCTAAGGTGACATCCTTAGCGATTTGGGGGAGTAGAGACTTGCAGAACTAATCTGCTATGAGATAGTATAGGAGGGTAGATTTGACTAACCTCCACCTATGTTTCCATTAATGTATATGATCAGAGATGTGGGTGGCGGTATCCTGACTTAATGAAGTGAGGAGTTCCATCCCAGTTTCATAGCAGATGGTGTTATAGACATATTTGGGCACTGCAACCCCAATCTTATATGTCGATAAACCAAGGGCTCTTTCACCCTGAAAAGTGTTGTTTGATACCCTAAAGAATCATGGTCAACTAATTGCATCATTCCCCAAAAGTTCCACCTAAAAAATCACTTAGAACTAGCCAAAACTGGACCATACTGACTACTCCACTATCAGGGTGCGATGCATATTGACATCTACACTAGCCAGGTGCGATGCATACTGAAGAGGCCTTCTGTGGAGTACGATGAGCAAGGATGGACAAATGTTCGAGATAGTTTGCTAAGTGGATGCTCATAGATTCTTCTAGAAACTTCTCCTATGACACTTGCCTCTCTGAATTCGCCTAGGGATGAGTAAGAGATCCAAGAAATCTTCAAGTGGAACCAAGAACAACAAGTGGAATGACAGTAATCAAAAACCCAAAGATGACTCACACCCTTGCAGACATGTATAAATGGATCCCTCATCTGAGAGATCTAGAGGCTGGAATTTGGTATTTTGTAAGGAAGTGCTGACGGTTTGTCTTTGAGAAATAGCATTGTATTGTTGGGTGATTTTTATTTTCATGAGGTGAAGAGGGCTTTGATGCTGGGAGGATGATGCTAGATCAGACAACTAGGTTGTAATTCTGCCTTTTATTCTAATAAATTTCTTTGAGTTTTCCTCCATACAATCATGTATTTGTGAATGCTATTGTATATTCAATGTATTTCTGATTCTGCATTGTTTATGATATAATAGATCGAGATGCTTTGATGGTGTTTTGTTACTTTGTTTCTACATATATTCTCTAAGCGGGACAAGTAGGAGAGGAGTTGCAAGCTCTATCAAGGGGGAGAGAAATCAAGCAAGGAGTCAAGTGGAATATCCAGGTTGGTCACTTTTCCTCTCTCTTATCTATCATACAGAGAGGAAATCACAAATTACTTTGATTGTTTGTTTCTAGGATAGCTGCCAATCCTAGCAGGACTAGCAGATCGAAAAGACACTAGTTTTCCTAGAAACAAAATGGTGACTCCGTTGGCAATCGAATAGTTTTTTTTTTTTGTTGTTGATTGTTTGTTTTATAAACTATAGACAGAGCTTGAAGTTAGCCAGATAGCCTTCAAACTACTCTTTCTCTGCAATTGCAAAGTAGATGAATGCTGCTTCAGTCAATCTCCAGTTTAGTTTATGATTTGAACATCTGACTTACAAGCATTCTCTATTCCCTTTTGGTAGCTCAATAACCTCCCAATATCATACCCCTATACTTTATTCTTTATTGTCCATAATAGCTCAGCTTAACTCATTGAAATCAACTACAAATTTGAGCCAAAACCCATCTCAGTTGCGCTCCCTGGCCCATCGCACTATCTGTCACTGGAAGCCAGTATGCATCACACTTCCCGAGTGTAGCAGGTGAGATGCATCCTTGTTTCTGTGAAGCACAGGTGCGATGACTGAGTAATCCTATTTCTTTCCTTGAAATTTGGGTTTTTTGTCCTTGTTTTCAGCTCTCTTTAGTTGTTTTGTTGCTTATGAACAGTATCTCATTGTTGAAGCCTCCTTGCATTACATAGAATAGCCTTCATTGATTGGGATTAGTAAATTTTTTTATGTATTTTTCCATCATTTGTAATCCTTTGTCAAAAAGTTGTTTAAATCGATATGTTGTCTTGGTGAAAAAAGTGTCGTGATTGTCGTTTTGTGTCAAAAAGAGGAGACTCGTAAAGTCTTCCTTCTCTAGGTAGTCGATTGAAATTTTTGTCATGTATTTGATTTGATTTGTTGATATTTGAAGTGTCGAAAGCATATTCTATTCGAAATTGAAAAGTTTTGTTTAAGTCTTCCTTTCTATTTTGAAAAGAAATTGTCGAAATGTTGCTTTGAAGAAAATATTTCAGATCTATACTTAGTTTTCCTTTTTGGAATTTTTCTCATTAAGGGGAATGAAAAACAAATACATGCATTTGCATTTGCATTTAGAATGTGTTTGAAAAATGATTTAGGAAAAGTGCATTTAGTGTGTGCTCTTTGATCTTTGTTTGAAAGAATCATAATCTTCTTTCCTTAGTAGCTAAGATTTTCATTGCTAAAAATAAACAACGATTGTTTATCATTTTAGATTGCATTTTTAGGAATTTTGCATATACATCATGAGGTGAACCATTGAAAGGAAAACTTCTAAGCAAGATCAACTCTAAAATAAATTTCAATGAACTTAACAACGCTTTGGAACCTAACACAACACATCTAGAGGTCTAGGCTAGAGACGTGTTCCGGCGTCATAAAATCTAGTAACTATCATTTTCGTCGAAGGTTGGGTGATTCCTACTCTTTGATGTGGCAAGTGCTAGCATGGACTTGTGCACCCCGTACCATCGAGTATATATTGGGAGACCACAATAGGCTTATATCCTTTATCCATAGGAATCCATGTCTTCTACCCTATCGATCACAATGCACTGAACACAACATTCGGGAAGATTGACTGTTGTACATAAGTCCTTGGTAATTTCTCTTTAATTTATCACCAAGGTGTATTTTGCAGTTTCGCGATTGGTTTGGTAATCCCTCTTTCTAGATTTCTAGAGTATTCACTTTCGTTCCTTTTTGTCTCCTTAAAAGAAAAGGTCATCTGAGCACTTGTCACTTCAAGCTCATTAAAAATCGAAGGGTACTAGAGTCATCTTTAGCTTTTTCTCGACTCTTAAAAATTGAAAAAGTAAAGTTGTGTCAAAGTGTCATTAAAATTTATTAAATTCGGAATAACATCCCTTCTTCCTTCGTTGATCTTAGGTTTGAGATAATGGAGTCCACCAATCAAGGAATCCCTCTCGAGGGGAATCCTAGTCCCTTTACTTCTTGGGGAAATATTGGTGCTCCTCATATGGCCACATTGTCTCTGCCAGGTCTGACTATTGGCCTGCCAGTATGGCTATTCTCAACCTCTGTGGTTCAAAATAATGTGATTCCTCAGCAATCGAATCAGCAACTAGTTAATACTAAAGTTGACCCTTCGCCTCCTTCGTCATTTGTTTCTCCCTCCCCTTCTTCCTCTTCGCTTGGTGAAAATAGTGATACTAGTAACCAAGTAGCTGAGAAGAAGAAGAAAGGGAAGGAGAAGAAGAAGAAGAAGTCAGTTAAGCAAGGGGTCAACCATGAATCATCTGGTGAAAATCCACACACTAAATCTCCAAAATATCCTTGTGTAATTTGCAAAGGAAACCATTTTCATCAAGATTGTCCTTGCCTTCTATGGATCTTGAGAGAATGGTCTCCCCATTCACACCGTCTGGTGTCATCAACCTCTGGTGATCATGTTGACATCACACCATCAACTAGTGAAAATGAAATTCCTTGACAGAAAGGAAAGGTCAAAACTCCATGTGGATTATGCGAAGCGTACCATCACCTTCCTCATTTTCCTTTCTTGGATGAGACCAAAAGAGCCTTGCATAACCATCCTGCTTTACTGCAGTGACCTCCATTTGGATACAAGAAACTCTCCCCAAGTCCTTTACTGGTTGAAAACATGACTGACATAATTCAACCGTCGTTCGAAGCACCTATCGTTGAAAGTGAATCTTCTGAGCCCATACCGGACCAAAGTCAGCAAGCCGAGATGGCAGTCGAGCCAGTCTTGCCTTCAGAAGATCCACCTTCAGATGATATCATTCCCAAAGAGAGTGAGAACGATACTATTCAAATTATTTTTGTCACTTCAGAGTCTGATGAACTTGGGGGCAATCCGCCCATTCCTTTACAATAGGAAGAGAATCCCCCCATTCCTGCTACTCAAGGGGTTAATTCAACTGTTTATTCGGTACCCCCTCAAAGCAGTCTGGTTACTTCCTTTGATTGGAATCGACTAGCAAGATCCCGCCTTCCTCCTAATGTACCATTCTGGATCATAGTACAAGTTTACAAAATGATCGTGTCTGGCACTATCATAGATAAAGGGGCTTCAGTGAGTATCCTTTCCTCAACTACTTTGAAAGCGCTTGGTTTGCCATCGCTTATGCCTGTTACACAAAATTTGTTAGGCTTTAACAAAGGAACCACTCAACTGATAGGGATCCTTCCTAAGTTGCTGATAACTTTGAGAAGGAAAACCATTCACTTGAATGTGATGGTAGTCCAAGGACCGTTAGATTACAATCTACTCCTTGGATGTGACTATATTTATAGCATGGAAGCTATTTTTTCCACACTCTTTCGAGCGATGTGTTTCCCACATGAAGAAAAGATTGTCTAGCTTATTGAACAGCTTTCATTTCCGGGCTCAAGCATAGCTTCGAGTCGATCATCATCCCTAAATGGTATTTTTGCGTCAAGAGTGTCTCTTCAACCTTCATTCCATCCACCTAATTATCGCAAGTAGTACGGTGAATGTAATGAACCTTAGGGGGTATGCACCGTTGTCCATTTGGTGAATGAACCCAACTGAAAAGATAGGTTTCCCTGTAGGTTATGTGATTGGTCTGAAACACCATTCACTTTTTTCTGCACTATGGATGAAGCCAAGGAAGTGTTTTGTCTATTCTATGGATGAAACCATCCTACCATATGAGTTTCCCTGTAAGTTAAGTGATTGGTTTGACACACCACTCACCTTTGTCTAATTGGCGGACAAAGCCATGGAAGTGTTTTTGTCTAACGACTGAAAAAAACAATCCTGCTTAACTATAGTGATTCCAATATGGTTACTAGAGACTCTCCTTTTCTCGATTCTTGGGGGCATGCAAACCTTTTTATGCAAGAAAAAAATGACCAATTTCATTTTTTAGCTTTTTATATTTCTTAGATTTTTAGTTTTTCAACTTCTTAGGTTAGGTGATTGGTGTGACACACCATTCACCTTCGCCTATTCTGCAGACGAAGCAAAGGAAGGTTTTTGTCTAAGCTACTGATGAAACCATCCTACCTAACCTCAGTATTTCTTAGCTTTAATAGTTTTTTTTGCCTTTGTAGTTTGGTCATTTCTAGCCTACATAAAAAGGAAATGAGTAGTGTTTCCGCAAGGCTCAAGCTCGTTAAAAAATAAACCTGCCAAATGAGCAATGTTTCCACAAGGTTCAAGCTCGTTAAAAAATAAACCTGCCAACTGAGCATATGTTCCCCTATAGTTCAAGCTCATTAAAAGATGAACCCACCTCCAGTAAATAACCTTTGGGATTTCCATTATATTAGCCTTTTGAACCTTGGTTGTGTTCCTTCCATCACCCCCATATTTTTTGTCGATCATACACTTCCACTTGATTGTTTACCATTTTGAGGAACATCTGTAATGAGTGGTCCTATTAGCCACCCTCTCCACATCACCATGTTTTGAGAAGTTCCAAGATTACTCGGAACTAGTTGCTACCCTGAAATGCCACTCGTTCCTAAAAACGAGTCCTCTTTAAACCCTTTTCAGACTCGCTAAATATGAAAATATTATCAAGCTATTGGCTTCTATAGCTTGCTAAGGTGATTGGAAGCACCATCCCTCCTGTATATTTTAATATTTTTCAAACCTGAGGGATTATCTCACGAAAAAGATCGAGCACTTGTCTTTTTCGGCTTGCTAAAGTGATCGAAAAGTCATCCCTTTTGTATTATTTTAATCTTTTTTAGACTTAAGGGATTATGCTACGAAAAGGAACTGCTGGAGTTTCCTTTTCATCCCTTTTCAAACTCTCTAAACATGAAAATTACTGAGTTATCTTTGTCCTTAAACTCGTTAAAACAATAGCGACAAACTTGTCCACCCAGACAAGAACGGGTTTCACTGTCGCTAGGCTCAATAAAACATAGTGACGGGTTTGCCCAAAGGGAAAATTATAGAACAAGCATATGTTATCCACCTCAAGCTTGAAAAAAATAAAGAGGTACTGGTCACCAATGACTGGGGAAAAAGGGAAGAAAACTGGAAGAATGTTATTGGTAGTAGGTCGCTCTTGAACATGACACTTTCACTCCATCACCATGATTGAGTCGGATTGGGTTATTTCGTTCACCGGTCATATCACCATTGGTCCTCCATACCATCCTATTTTGGGGTTAATGCTACCAATCCATCTCAGTGTCACCAATATGTTCAAGAGAAGTCATTCAGAGAACTCACCACCCAGTTAATGCCTCATCCACTGCAATACCTTCACCCTCCATTTTTCATGACCACCATTCCTGAACCTTGTATCATCAGATCATTTTCACCTCTAGAAAATCATTTGCTTTGTTTCGTGTCGTAGATGTGGGATAAATTAAGGCCCTCCTACGACAAGTCACTTCTTGTCAAAATCAGCTCATTATCCAAGAAGTTGACTTAGAAATAACCCTTTGAGTACTTTGAAGCTTGCATGCCTCAATTGCAAGTTTCTCACTTTCGGTGACAGGTTTACATCAATGGCCTTTGACCGAAATATTTTGCGTGGTGTTCGACATCGAATCATATATTCACACCACGTGAATTGTACTGTAGTACCTTGAGGTTCATTATCATTATCGGTGATTCCTCTCACGCCTGTTAATAGCTTACGTTATTGGCTAGTAATCAGGTGATGTATTTCCATGTTCGACTTTAGGACATCTTTTCACATGGATCGACTTGTACATCGAGCAAAGATTGAACGCGTTTTGAAGACCCCAGATCTAGTTTCATCCATTCGAGCTACGATATATTCAGGAATATAAGGACATCAAGTGTACACAGAAGCTGCATATATAGTCATCTAAGCTAGGGAAGATGACTCTTCATATAAAGAATCACCAGTCGGCAACTGCAGACAATTATCTATCCTATGTACATGAAAATGAATTTATAAAGCTACCCACCTCAGCTAGATCATAAAAATAAAATGGTGATGATGTATTGTATTGTATCTTATACAGGTCACCTTCTAGTTCGAATACCTCAGATCCTCATGATAAAGCATTTCACTCGACATCAAAAGATTTACGACTTCATGCTTTAGGGGGCAACTGTTATAGACATATTTGGGCACTGCAACCCCAATATTATATGTCGATAAACCAAGGGCTCTTTAACCCCTAAAAGTGTTGTTTCATACCCTAAAGAATCATGGTCAACTGATTACATCATTCCCCAAAAGTTCCACCTGAAAAATCACTCAAAACTAGCCAAAACTGGACCATACTTACTGCTCCACTGTCAAGGTACAATGCATACTGAAGAGGCCTTATGTGGGGTGCGATGAGTGAGGATGGACAAATGTCCGAGACAGTTTGCTCAGTGGATGCTCATAGAATCTTCTAGAAACTTCTCCTATGGCACTTGCCTCTCTGAATTTGCCCAGGGATGAGTACGAGATCCAAGAAATCTCCAAGTGGAACCAAGAACAACAAGTGGAATGAAACTAATCAAAAATTAAGAGATGACTCACACCCTTGCAGACATCTATAAATGGATCCCTCATCTGAGAGATCTAGAGGCTAGAAATTAGTAGTTTGTAAGGAAGTGTTGATAGTTTGTCTTTGGGAAAGAGCATTGTATTGTTGGGTGATTTTGCTTTTCATGAGGTGAAGAGGGCTTTGATGCTAGGAGGATGATGCTAGATTAGACAGCTGGGTTGTAATTCTCCCTTCTATTCTAATAAAGTTCTTTGAGTTTTCCTCCATACAATCGTGTATTTGTGAATGCTATTGTATGTTCAATGTATTTCTGATTCTGCATTGTTTATGATATAATAGATTGAGATGCTTTGATGGTGTTTTGTTACTTTGTTTCTACAGATATTCTCTAAGTGGGACAAGTAAGAGAGGAGTTGCAAGCTCTATCAAGGGGGAGAGAAATCAAGCAATGATTCAAGTGGAAGATCCATGTTGGTCCCTTTGCCTCTCTATTATCTATCATACATAGAGGAAATCGCAAATTACTTTGATTTTTTGTTTCTAGGATAGCTGCCAATCCTAGCGAGACTAGCAGATTGAAAAGACACTAGTTTTCCTGAAAACAGATGGGTAGTTGTAAGTGCTTTAAGAATTCCATCACTATAGCATCAAAGGTATTGAGTGACACATGTGGTAGCTCGATGTATCACTTGGTTGCATTTCCAGTAAGGGTATGGGGAAAAAGACGTAACTGGATACTATCATCCACCATGGAGTTTGAAACACACCAAAGATGATAGGTGGTGATATGTGTACCTATATCCTCCCCTTGCTTCCCTTCAAACTTAGGGATATCTGTCAGTATTTTATGTGGGATTGGTAGCCATATTAAGTTATGATAGATGGGGTCATTTGTAAGTTTGTACAAGTCGAGGATATCAAGTGTTGCCAAGAAATGTAGAGTGTGTGATGCCCACGAATTGGACGAAGGTGATGACATATGACTTGAGGATCCTTGTGGTCCTCCCATCATGTGATTCCCAATATTATACATAGGTTGCATGGTATAGTAGGTGCCTTGGGGTATGGTATGGTAATTTGGATTTCCATAGGGATTGTTAGGCTGGGGTATAGAGTTTCCCCCAGGATAAGCAGTGCCCCCTTGACTCATTTGAGGTTGTGAGTAGGGTGACCCCATGGATTGATTGGGATCTCTTTGAGGATTTCTGCTCACCATAGAACTAACCATAAGTCCTTGACTAGCATAAGCAGTGCTCATGTCAATCAGTGACTGACCATGCATGCCTGAAAACGGAGGGGGAACCATTATGTTCCCAGCTGGTATATGCATATTGAGAGTGCCCCAAGATACTTGAATTTGGGGGTTAGAACTATACAATGGATTCCAACCATATTGTTGGTTGAAGGGACCCGTGCTAACTGTGCTATATTGAGCGTTATAAGGAGCACTATATGTAGCACTTGTCAAAGGTATAGGGTTTGACACTAAAGGAGTGGAACTCGAAATAGATTGGGTTCTACTTGTGGAGGGTGTCATCTTAGGGGCTGAACCTGGGACAAATGGGATAGCAGGGTTCACCATCAAAGGTGTGGTATTAATTGTCGACTAGGGAAGTTGTGGGGGACCAAAAGTGTCCAAAAAGTCCCATGACCCATTAGTCATTAACAAGATGGGTGGAAGTGTTACAAATGAAGAAAAAGGAGGTACATATGCAACAGGAACCAAGAGTGGGCCCAACAGATTTGTGATCGGAGGATTGTATGGAGGAAGAAATCCTACAATAAAGAAATCCTCTAGTAATCTTGAATCGTCGGATGTCCAAACTGATTTTGTGTGAGATCTCAGAGACTTATTTCCCGAAGATGGGGAATCCAGTTCACTGGAGCTTGGTGGATCCTCCACAATGAGTGGGGGAAGTCCCAAATATTGTCTATATTGACGATGAGGGCTGGATGTAGCCACGGTGGCTAACAATTTTTATCAATAAATTTTACAGTGATGTTTATTAGAGTCTCAATGATAATGCTTTGGCACCTAAAAAATAAAAAATACACTAAGTAAATCAATTAGTAAGTAGAGGGAAATGACCCTGTATGATAAGCATCGATCACTGGAGATGAAACCCAGTATGACAATGAATAACAGAGAGAGTTGGCCAAATGTATAGTTACGGTTACTCTACAACTTTGCCCGAACCTCAGATTGAGGGGCCAAGTACTCTCGTGAAGACAAGCACCCTCCCAAAAACTGAAGGCAGAGTAGGTTTGTCTATGTTAGGTACCAGGGTAGCCTTCCCCAGTCACCTTGTGTTAGTCCCTGAAAGTATGGTGACTAAGGATACCTCAGATCCCAGACTCTACTGGGGGGGACATAGTCGCAGACATTACGCTGTGTGGGCAGGACACCTGAGTTCCGGACTCAGCTCCGATATCCTTGAAAGGATCCCCGATACACATAATACCCAAAGGAGATGCAAGCAAACGTAGGCTACCTTCACTTACAATCCAATGTTGTCTTTTATTTAGCTCCGCTTTTACTAGAGTGATCCTAGTAGTATGAGTGCAGAAGGACTTCTCTCTTTGAATGACACTAGTTTTGGTGTATGATCTTGGGCAGTTTACTCACACTACCTATCCCAAGATCCTAGCCTAAACTACTGTATGTTTTCTCTAGAAAGAGCTACTGATTTATTTTAGGTAGATTTTGAGTGTACTTTGTTAGAGTCTTCGGTAGGGGTGTTGACATATGAAATTTGGTGGGACTCTGACTCAAATCATGTAAAAGACAATGCTTGTAAATTTTCAATTTTGATGAATAAGTTGTTTTTTACAAAGAGAGAGTCTTTAATACATCAATATTTATTCCATGCATCCTATTCATTACAACACTAGCATAACCGTCAGAAATTTTCAATGCTCTCTAACAACTACTGAAACCAAATAATGTAGAACTTAACTAGCTAAGCAGAAAAATAAATAAAAAATTTTGATTTTTTCTTTTATGAAAATAAAAACTTTAAGAAGAAAGTTATTTTCTTTTAAAAAAAAATTCAGGACATAGATATTGCAAACAAAACATAGCTACAGATCCCTTATCAGTCTAGAAGCAAGTTTCCCAACCCTTTGAGGTCACAAACACAGTTGTATATCAAAAATTGGGTGACTAATGCTCTGTGCTAGAGGCCACAGAGAGTTACTGGAGGCACTAATGCTCTGTTTGTGTAGCCACAGAGCTTTATAAAGCTCTATTTACACTGCTAACCTGCGTTAGTGAGGGAAAACACTTCAAAAAAGGGTTGTGGGGATTAGATCTAGGGCTGAGCAATGAAAGAAGAGTGCTGCAAGGTCCTGATGGGTTAGAAAAGGAATGAAGAAGTACAGGAAGGTCTGGAAGGAGGAGGAAACTAGGAACTTTCTAGGTAAACTGGGAACTAAAGTGTAGTCCCCAGTGGAGTCGCCAATTCTGCTATAGGATTAAATGCATGGTGTATGGAGAATGAAGAAACCCTCAAGGGTCTTCCTGGGACCCTTGGCAGACTGTAATATTATCTGCAACTGTCACAAAGCTACATGCATGTCCATACTCAATAACTAACTATCAAAGAAAAATAGATTCATTACCTCGAGTCTCTGTGTAGATTTGTTAGAGAGCACTATGCAGCTAGGTGGAAGTCCCTTGAACCGGCTCTAGATCAAGTCCCGTACATAGAAGAGACAAGAATAATCACAACATAAAACCTTGTCAGTTAATGTATGAATATAAAAAATACATCTAGTTGCACATAACTAAGCTACTCATGCTAAAAGGCATTGAACAAACAAATGAATGAATTATAGTACCAGCACCATAGAGTAGACAGTACAACTGCAGTTCTATATTAATGTCGAAAGAGTGATTACAACCATCGGTTGCATCAACCTTCCCTTACCCCTCCAGCTCCTGTCCCTCTCTCCCTTCTTACCAACTTCTTATGATTAGGTCTGAGACTTTGCTTGATAATCAAGTAAGTTATCCTTTCAAATGATCTAACCTCTATCACAATAGCCCTAGCTCTGCTTATATAGCATTCGAGGTTAGGGTTTCCAAGTTTCTCCATGAATTTCCTTTGGTAAAAGCAATGATGTTGCCATTATTTTGAGCTCTTTCCCATTTTCCTTCTTCATTAGGATTAGAAATCCCTCAAATAGGTCGAACTTTGACATTTCCTTTCTTTTCTGAGTAGATTTAGGAGAGAATGTAGGGATATTTCTTAGTCAATTCGCTCCTTTGACCCTTAGCTCTTCATTAGGGTTCACTAATGTTGTCCCCGAAGTAACAAGTAGAGTTACTGGGGTCACTAACGCTCCCTTAGGATTGTTGAGAAGCTTTATAAAGCAAATTGTCAGTGTATAGGTAGTGTTAGCTTGGAAACAAGGCTTGTGAACTTGGTCATTGCTTTAGCCATCATGTCTTTCCTGTCTGAGCTGATGAGGAGGTCATTTTGTTGTATAACATCTACAAGAGTTGTTCTGTAACTTTTGTAGGTCAGCGGGACATGACGAGCATACTTGTAGGAGCTATGAATTGATGATGTATAGAACTCCCACCTACAAGGTTCAAGCGTAATGTGGCTGCTTGACTAGAATGAAGGGATTTCTCAAAGATGATTTTAGGGGTGCAGATGAGGCCAAGATGGAGGAGGACCTAGTAGAGGTCACGGACAATTGATTTGCTACAATTGCGGAGGTCCAAAACACTATGCCCGTGATTGCACTAATCCAACACACCCGTCGTGTAAGTATTGCACCATGTTTGATCATGAGACAGAAGATTGTCCTACATTGATAACTAGGATCTGTGACAAAGGAGCTCTACCACCTCCCTCAACTCAAAACCTACATATGATGAGGTTTGAGATGCACGAGGAAGATCTGAACGTAAATATAGTGCTCCGAAGTGGAATTGCGGTGAGAGATGACAAGGGGAAACAAATGGAAGACGGTACATGGGTTCACAAAGCCCCAATGGAAGAAGCTAAGTTTGATTTGGAGTGCACTTAGGAAACCTTCATGGAAGCAAAGAAGAGCTTCGTTGAAGCCTCCACGTTAGGAAGCAAAAATAAGCCTGAGCTAGAAATGGATCCCTCCATGCTCACAACTTTCTTGGAAACTTGTAGGAAGTTACTATGCGACCATAAGGCTATGGAAGGGTTACAAGAACTCATAATAAATTTGTTGGGACCATGCCAGGAGAATTGTGCATAGTCCAAAAGATCAGAAAACATAAAACAAGGATGGGGTGTGAAATGAGACTCACCGTGTAGATTGGAGAATACGAGATGGATCTAGTCATTCTGGATTTAGGATCAGTTGTGAATGTTCTACCGAAATAGAATTGTGTTGCAATGGTCTCTGATTCAGCTAAGAATGGTGAATCAACAGAAAATCATACACATGGGGCGATTGCAGGGAATAACTGTGGATATTGAGGAAGCAAGCACGCTGGAAAATTTTGAAGTAATAGAGATTGTTGATGATAGCAATCCCTACCCTGTGCTTTTGGGAATTGACTGGGCTACTTATTTGAATGGGTTAATTAATCCGAAGAAGTGGAAGACGATCTTTGAGAAAAGTCATTGCGCATAATAATACCCCTAGATCCTATCGAAGGATCGCGCTATACGGAACCAGTCTGCGACTATTAGAGTGATGATGATCTGGACTGCAACTACAAGATAATAGTTGGAGACCAAAAATAGGTGAATCCCACCATTGATGGATGGATTACATGGGAGCATGAGAGTTCCTGCAGTTCGGATTTCAACGAAGAAGTAGAACGATGACAGAATCGGTTACACGAAGTAACTACATTGAATTGCAACATGATGACCTGGTTGTTGCACTGCGTATCGACAGAAGTAAGAGATTTGCCTACTTATGATGGTATAAATGAGGTACATACCTTCCTAGATGCATTCGAAAGGGAGTTGCTAGAAAATCAACGCTTCTAGGCCTTGGACTGGGTATTGCGTGCTATGCCCACAAGATGGTGCGGTACGCACAAAGGAAGCTTTAATGATTGGCACGAATGGAGGAGAATGATGCAAGTATGATTTGGGAAGCCTAAGGTATGACTGACAGAGAAGTATGATGGGTAGGATGATCCACATGTGCATCTGGCCAAGTGGACATAGGCCTATGGAGAAAATCCAGAACCTGAGTGGGTGCATGTTGGCTTGTATGGGCCTAACATAGGTTTAGAGGTAATTTAGCCAAACAAATCCTAGTACTACTAGCCCTTTCGGCAATAGCCTGCACAGCGCAGATTGATGTCTCATCTGAAGTAGTATGGGAGGGTGCTAGAACCAAGTTTTCACACCCTGGGGATGTTTGACGAGTTTCTAGTGGTCTGTGGTTTGACCCTGCATGCACATCGCTATGCGCATCTATTAGTCCCTTTCCACCTATGATGTTGCCTTCGCGCAGCCCTACTTGGGGCACGATTCATATTATACCCAAGTTCCTTACTATTTAACCTATTATTACCCGACTTCTTAACTTATCTGTGTAATATTAGTGATAATTAACAGTATATCCAGCAATGATATAAGTGCGCGTAATAAACAAAACAATGTAAATGAATAAAATGCAATACACAAGAAGATGCATAGAATTTGGAATCAACTTCTATTTATTATTCTTCGTTCAAGGTTACAGACTCGACACCGCCCTATGCACCCAGCTACAGGGGTCTGGGCACTCAGCTACGGACTCTACTAGGCCTCTGCACACTCAACTGCAGAGCCTCTTCCTACTACTATGACCCAATACACTTAGATTCTCACTCTATGCTCTATTCTTTCTCTGATCGTCCACTACCTATCTTTACAACTTAGATCCTCTCTCTATGTATACAATCCCATGGTCCGCGAATCATGTGTAGGCCAACTTGACATTACATTACGTTACAAAACTTATGGCAGACAACCTTATGATTCAACCTATACTTTGCGCTCCTCGCCCGCAATTCACGGATTCTTACAATACATTTGACCAAAAACTAGGCTTTGATCCCCAAAAAATGTTGTGGGGTGATCTGATGCCCAATAGGCCCCCAACACAAACATCATGACTCTCCCTCGATTCACTCTGTTGGTGCGGTGATCTTGGTGCAGAGTCCCTCCAACTAGTCCCAAACAACTCGAAGGTCCACAATGCACTGTTCTGTGGTTTGCTAGACCTACTGCATGCACTCTTCTGATGCTTCCTTGTGAGGATCAAATCTCTGCCTTAGCGCATAGATCCCTTGTATCTGTGTGAGCTTGCCCTTGATATCTACCGTAATGATGGGCCTCGTCAATCCATGGCTGGACTCGAGCTTTGAGAAGTGCTTCTTTCTCTCTTGCGGCATCCACCTGCTCTTTCAGTTCCCTTTCTTGCTACATCATTTCGAGCCATGACTGAGGATGACTGTCTGTACACTTCCCTTACATTGTCATACTACTCCTAAAGTTCGCGAGCCTCTATTTCTAGGCACTGTATGTTGGGGTCCTCCTGAAGGATGTGAGGACTCCAAAGGCTTGGTCCAACATACTGGTATAGTCCTGCACTACTTGTCTAATTACTTCCAACCCTGTTTGGATAGCACTAATGTGCTACTTTGTAACTTCTGGGGGAGTGGAAGGTTGCGCCTTCAGCTACAACTCGGCATTCTAGAGATTCAGCTCCAGCTGCACTTGCGTTGTTTCCTCACGCGTGTTTCAGAATCCACTTTCCAAATAGTGGATCCACATTTCTTTTGGTAGTTCTGCGGCGATGGACAACTCTAGGAAATGTTGGCATGCTTCATCTACTGTCTGTACTAACTGCTGGTTTTGTGACACCAATTTGTCATGCTACAAGCGACCCTCCCTAGTGCGGAGCTCTACTATTATTCCATCTTGCAGTTGGTATAGTGTGTCTCACGGAAGGGCAGCCAAATTAAGGCCAAGTCCCTTAATCCTACCAACCATGGCTCTGTCGATCTCATTCTTTGTCGCTAGTGCCCCTCCTAGTAACACTGTGGTATTGGCCATGCTTGCACGAAGCATCTACTCTGCTGCTGATGTTCCTACTACTACATAGGTGGCTACAGTTCCTTCCTGTGGGGGTCACACCTGTAGTTCCTGCAGCTGTGCTCTTAGGGCCCCCAACACAGTCTACTACTCCAACATGACTTCTTGGAACACTTCCATGGTGACCTCACGAACCATGTCGCCGATGTCGTAGAGGTCACCTTCCATTAACGTGATCGAGTTGATGGCCAATTTGGAGGCCTTGACCTTTTTCTGTGGGCGACCTTTTGAGTTGGGTGGAAGTTGTACCCAGGTCCGTGCCTTCTTCTACATGGTCTGTGTCCTCTGCCTCCTATTTTGTAGACAATTCTTAGCCCTCCTCTTCCTGCGTTGTTGTGGCCCCTGTTATCTGCGCTGTTGCTACTACTTCGGCATTCTTTGCCTACTCCACGACTGCCTATGCTGCCTTGCGGACTGCCCTTACCTCTGTTGTCACTTTTTCATTTTGCCTCTTCTTGGCCAACAACGTGACGTGCAACTTGGCTTCATCCTTCCTTTTATGTGTTGTTGTCCTATCCAACTCCGCCAAATACGGGGTGTGCCACTCGGGAGGCCATGATTCTAACATTGTAAAAATGGCATCATCAGTGGTGATGAAGGGGTGCTTGGTCCACTGCTGCACCAAATCCTTTCACACCTTGATGTAAATATTGTGCATGTCTACCTTGAAGTCTGCAAATCTTTGCAGACTATTGTGCACTGTGGGGGACAGGTGTGGCCTCCTATTAATCCACATCCAGACACTTGCCTCCATGAGCACCTAGAAGATCTTTGTATCATGAATCCACTTCACATTCTTGGTAGCCCACAACGATGTGTACTTTGCAGCCTCTAGTAAGTCACGCTCAATGCTTGGGAACTGACTATCCTCTGGAAGTTCTCTTGCTACCAACAAAATGGAAAAGAGCAACCAGGCATAGTGGAAAGCCTTACCCTACTCCTCAGCTTCCTTGTAGTTGATTAAGAATTCCTCAGAGAGGAAATAAGCCTAGTTTAATTGAGGCCCCTTTGCACACTAGCCAACACAACTACCAGCACTGATACTTCCTCGCCATGACATTTTCTCATTACCTTCTTGACCAGGAGGTGGGTGGCTATGCGCACCCCTTTATCCTTGATACTGTTGATGGCGTAACCCCTCTTTTTCTTCTCGAACTTATATTTTTTCTTCATGGCTTCCACGAGAGCCAAATTTCTGCTCTTTCCTACTATCATCGTGGGGTCCTTTCCCTTACAGGGAAGTCGAGAAAGTTTGTGGATGAGATCCGCCGTGATGGGAATAGGCTCTTCCAACCATAAGTACCCATCATGCACTAGGAAAAGTAGCTGCCTGATGAAGAAAATAGTGATGGGCATGCAGTGAAAGTGTGGTATCCATAGTAGATGAAGCAATCCAACCTTCTCCACACCGCGCAACCATTTTTGCGGCTCTAATTTTATGACTGGCCCCTTCATGCTCTGCTTCATGAGGCTCTCCGTATCTAAGTGTGGGAACTTCTTGCTGTCCATGAGGTCCCAATCTTCAAAATTCATTGTGGGCACACGGCCCAGGTGCTAGCCCTCAAACATAATTCCATCAGGGAGGAGCAGGGTCTGGAGTGCGCTCTTTGTAGCATCTATATCCTTTGGTATCTTGGCTTTCCCTTTTCATGGAGGGACGTACTCGGGCAATTTCATTGCAGAGCACACTAGCTAGATATCCTCTTTCATGTTCACTGCTTCCTTTACCCCATCGATGAGAGCTTGTAGGTCCCCCTCCTTGTCATTTGTCTCAATGGTGATAGCCTTGCCCTTTTCTTCCATTGAGAGCTTATCGAACTGCGGATTCCTCGGGGACATGTAGACTAGTCCCACTGCCTTCTTATCTTTCTTGGGTCTTGGCATCTAAGGTGATTTCAATATTTTTGGTGCGATCTTAGTGCCTTCAGGAACATCACGTACCGTGGGGTTCTGCACGACCTCGCTAGCAATTCCTTCTGCAAAGCCCAAAACTCTCCTAGTAGCCTACGTGTGGGCACTCAACACTCTATGCTCTAATCAACTGCTAAAATTTCAAGTGAACAAGTGTTGTATCGTGGCTAGCCCCTAGATTTTTATAGCACCTTTTGAATTCAAAGTCGATTGTTCCCCCCAATTTCGGGCCTTCAATGCTTTCTTGGCGGTAGATTGTCCCAAATCTTGCGCTTAATTGGCGTCTTAAATTCCTGCCCCTCACTCCATTTGGCCTCAAATCAGACATCCTATCATGAATAGTGAAACCAATGGTCACTTCCCGGCCTACCCGTACGACAGCACAGCCCCTCGTGCACAGGCACGATCCTTGTGACATGCTAATTCTACACGCACCTCCCTTATCGTGCAACTCCAAAATAGACTCTTTTATAGTCCCACGCTCTCTTTCAACTTCCTGGAGCACTGAGATTGTGCTTCTTATGGTTAGTTAGGTGGTTGCACCACCTGTGTGAGGTTTCAAATCACCTTCCAGTATAGTTTGCAGCAAATCCCCTATTGCCCTCGTGACAGTCGGCGCCACGCATTCTATCATATGTAGTGCGCTTCCCTGGTTAATACATTTGGTGAGATGCGGTCGTAGCCATGGTAGCAGAGTCATAAATTCTTGGCGACAATCTTCTAAATCAGTGGTATGATCATCCGAACCTTTCCTTGTCATCCTTAGTTTATCCACGAGACATGCTTGCTTGATCTCATTTTCCAACCTCTTGACCTCGACGTCCATCAAAATGCTTTACTTCCTCAATTTTACCCTATATTTTTCGAGTCCGTAAAGTCTAATTTTCCCTCGTCGAATGGCTTCCTGAATCCTTATGTATTTGACCTCACGTAGCTGTGTGATTTCTTTGTCCTGGTCTTTGCACGTTGTCACATTTTTGGGAGCTATTATGTTTGGATTCCTCTTTTGCATTCTCTTCAGAATTTACGGTCTCTACTCTGTTATGCACCTTTGGAATTGTTTCCACGGTTAAGGTTTTGCACATGGTCCTTTAGGCCCATCAAATTGCTGGTACGCGCAGGTCCCAATTAGTGCGTCTCACCTAGTGAACCCTGTTCAGTACTTTGCACACCCTATCAAATTCTTCTCCATGGATAATTGGTAGCGTGTGTTTCCTTTCCTGCTGTTGTCGTTTGTTTTGATTCACTATTTTGGGAGTGGTGCATGCTTGTGCAGGTTGTACAACATATGTCCGTACCCATCGGGAAAGGTGGGCACGCAAGTTGTTCCAACCCTGCTGACTGGCTCCCATTCTGAGTTGGGGTTTTCCAAAGTGTAGGCACATCATCCTTCTGCATCTGCACAAGTCCTCAAAACTTCCTTGATGCGTACCCCACCACCGTGCGAGCGTTGTGCATAGTGCCCACTTCAGAGCATCGAACCATTGCTGTTATGGTACTGTGCTTTCAAATTTGTTCAGGAATTCATCCACCACTGTCAACCCATCATATGTAGGTAGATCCATTGCTTTTGTTTTCACGCAGCGTAGTGACCTAACCATCATGTTGCAATTAAGCATTGTTACTTCGTGCAACCAGTTCTTCCATCACTCTATATCTTCGTCTGAATCCGAAGTGTAGGAGCTTTCGCACTCCCACGAAATCCTTCCATATGCAGTCAGGTTCACCCAATTCTCTTCTCACGTAGTTATCTTGTAGATATAAATGATATCACCAGTTTAGTGTATCGCGCTCCTTCGGCAGGATATAGTGGTACTACTATGCGTAGTGACTCTTTTTCAAACATCATTTTGTGCTTATTCAGATTTATGACTCAGTTCATATCGGTTGCCCAGTCTATTCCTAGTAGTGTGGGATAGGGATTACTATCATCGACAATCTCTATCACTTGAAAATTCGTCTGTGCACTTGCACCTTCAATATCTACTGTTACCCCTTGCAATCTTCCCATGGGCAAGATCTTCTATTGGTTCGCCATCCGTAACTGAATCGGAGACCACTGTAGCGCTGATCTACCCACGCATTCCCATGTTTGTTTTGGTAGTACATTTGTGTCAGATCCGAGATCCAGGATTACCTGATCCATTTCATACTTGTGGATTTGTGCAATCAACCTCATTTCCCTTCTTGTGCGCATTGCATGCTTTCCAAGTTTCGAACCACATGTGGTTCTCCTGACCCCGCGCACCTACTGATAACTTCCTATAGTCCTTTTACTGCCTTGCTGTCGCATAGCAGTTTCTTGCATGTCTCCAGAAAGGTAGTGAGCATTGAAATATCCATCCCTGGTTCTAGTTGATACTTACTACCTGAAGTGGAGGCCTCCGTGAAGCTCTTCTTAGCTTCCATGAAAGTCTCCTTCGCACATTCTAAATCAAATTTAGGCTCCTTTGTAGGAGCCTTGCAAACCCACGCACTTTCTTCTGACTATTTCCCTTTATCATCACCATTGTTCATGCCACTCCTGAGCATCATGTTTACATTTGGGTCTTCTTCGCGCAGCTCAAACCTCATCATCTGCAAATTCTGAGTGGGAGGGGGCTGAAGTACCCCTTTTTCGTGTAGTCTCACTATCAATATAGGGTAGTCTTCTGCCTCATGATCAAAAAGAGTACATTACAAACATGATGTCCTTGTCGAGTTTGTACAGTCGTGGGCATAATGCCCTGGCCCCCGAAATTGTAGCAAATTAGTTGTCCGCGACCCCTTCCTGCTCCCATTCCACCTCAACCTCGTCCGTGCCCCTGAAATATAGTGTGCGTCGTTCTTGCATTTGGGTCAAGGGCTCATGTTTTATTCTGCACCCTGTAGGTAGGAGTATAATCCATCATTAGCTCATAGCTTCTGCAGGTGTGTTTATCATGGCCTACCGACCTACAAAAATTACAAAGCAATTGTTGAGACGTGTGTGTATACTTCTGCAATAGATGACAATTATCTGTAGTGTGTTTTCCTCCTATTTGATAGATCACACACCATAATGTAGGCACCATGCTTGATCTTGTCTGTGCCTCAGGTCTTAACATCATCGATCCTCCTCTTTCCAAGTAATTCGCGAGCACTGGAAAGTGGTCCTTGTCATGCCCCTGGCCTTTGCATTTTATGCACCATACCTCCTAGCGTGCCTCTAGCCGAGGTGTCATATCCTGTTTCAAACTCTGCATCTCCAGACACAGATTTCTCAGTTGCGAATGGAATTGTTGGACTCCTAGACCAGGGTCTTCTATAGGGGTCTCATGCGATCTCATCGCCATCTCCAAAGCTTCGACCTAGGTGGAAAGTTTTTGTTGTGATAGCGCCGTCCATAAGTGTGGTGTTAGTGATGCTACAAACCATGTGCGGTGCTGTCCATTCGTCAATGTCATGTTGGCTTCACGAATCATACCTTTCAGTTATTGGTCCAAATCCCAGGAGGTCTCACCCCAGAGCATTGCGATCTCCTTAAACCTGATGATTGATTGTGTTTCCGACTTTGTCCTGCTAAATTCATTATTCAATGCGGTCTAGATTTATGCGATTCCTACATTTGGATGGTCATTAGAATGCTTGATGTACCATGTTAATATGTAATCCTGCAATGCACTTACCACCGTAGCCTTTTCTATATTATCATCCATGACTCCTTGTACTTCCCATACCGCTCTTAGCACGAACCAGAATTGGTTCGGATCTTTGTTCCCTACTCCTCTGAATACCAGTAGTTTCATTGCACTCACCATACTGAACTATGGTGGTGGTAGAGGTGGGGTGGGTGGAGATGGATGTGAGGAGGGTGAGACGGGTGGCGATGTAGGTGGAGGTGGTAAACATGGAATTCGTTGCCTTATCAAACCTACTACGTTTCTTGAAGAAACTTTCACGAGCTCTTCCTCACTTTCTCCCGAGGGGGAAATTAAGGGAATGGTTTCCAATTCTTCACTACTTCCACTTCTGTAGATCTTCCCACTTCATGTAGTCCCAAACATTAATTTATTCGCATAACCCACTTTTCACACAATAGAATCTTAATCCAAGTGTTCAAAGATTTGATATACTTACCTCATGGTCCCTTGAGGAAACGTCGCTCCGCCTCACTGTAGCTAACGGTCGTATCTACTGTGAACTCAATGATAAATCCTCCTATAATTCGGTCGAGCCAATGGTCCACAACTCGTGCGATCTTATCTCCTAATGCTTCTAGTCTATGCACTAATTCCGGAGTCCACATGATTGGTGTGTTGAGCCTACACCTTCCCTGATTGTCTGCTAGCTTCGTGATCTACTCATATAGCTCAGAAGGAAAGGATGGAAAGAAAATTTCATGGATTTCCATATACAAGTAGCACTCCAACCAGTGTTCCCTAGATACTCACAGATTTCAGTTTTCCTGTGCCACAAACTCATGAATATTCTTGTCCAACCACCCTTCAATTTCTTTCTTTGTTGGATTACAGTGCCACGACATCAGACATCCTTTATGCAGATCCCGGTCCTGGCAACGAAACCATTTGTTGGCTTGTATGGGCCTGACCCAGGTTCAGAGGTGATTTAGCCAAACAAATCCAGGTACTAATAGCCCTTTTCGCAACAGTCCATGGAGTGTGGACTGAGGTCTCACCCAAAGTAGTATGGGAGGGTGTTAGAACCAAGTTTCTGCACCCTGGGGATGTCTGATGAGCTTTTGGCGGTCCGCAGTTTGACCCTACACAAACGTCGCTACGCGCATATATTAGTCCATCGCAACCTGTGATGCTGGCTTCGCACAGCCCTACTCGGGGCGCAATCTGTATTATACCCAAGTTCCTTACTATTTAACCTATTATTACTCGATTACTTAACTTATCTGTGTAAGACTAGTGATAATTAATAGTATATCCAACAATCATATAAGTGCGCACGATAAACAAAACAGTATAAATGAATAGAATGCAATGCACAAGTAGATGCACAGAATTTGGAATCAAATTCTCTTTATTATTCTTCGTTCAAGGTTACAAACTCGACACCGCCCTACGCGCTCAGTTGCAGACTCTACTAGGCCTCTACACACTTAGCTGCAGATCCTCTTCTTACTACTACAACCCAATACACAAATTCTCACTCTATTCTCTATCTTTTCTCTGCTCATCCGCTAGTTATCTTTACAACTTAGAGCCTTGCTCTATTTATACAATCTCATGGTCCATGGACCATGAGTAGGCCAACATGACATTACATTACAAAACTTAGGGTGGACAACCCTATGACTCAACTTATACTTCGCGCTCCACACCTGAAATTTGTGGAGTCTTACAATACATTTGACCAAAACCTTGGCTTTGAACCCCAAAACAAGGTGTGGGGGGATTCGATGCCCAACAATGCACCTGTTCTATCATACCCTAGATGTTATACCAACAAACTGGTATATAGAAACAGAGCTCCTCCATGGGACAGGTGAATGGGATATCCTGCACAAAGAGTTCATGATGACCTTCATTTGTGGATGGGTGGGAAAATATTGATGAAGCGCTACAGGAGGTAAAAGCAGCCATGTTTAGGATACCACAAGAGAAGGGAAAAACATTTCATTACACATGGCTCTTGTTGTCGATCATACTAGTGGCATGGGAGCTGCATGAAGATAGCTAGTTCCCTTTGGTCACTTCGGACCTTCTTGAGGCAATGAAGTACAGTTCACTGTGGGTGACTAGGGACATGCCGAGGATAAAGGAGAGTAAGATATTTTGGATACTAATGGAGATGAATATCTAGATGGGGACCAATCGCAAACCATGGTTATCATCCACAGTATACAATAGTTTGTAGAGCTTTGCAGAGTTCAAAGTAGGTTTCCACCATGTCTTCATCAGGGCGTGGAAGGACCCTATGAAGACATGGCATGATTTACCATATTTGGCGACTACTAATGTGATATTCGAAATCCTTGAGTCTTGGCCACTGGAGTGGCACACTCTAGCTAGCTCCACGACAGAAACAGAGAATTTCACCATACAACGCAAGACGGAAAAGACAAAAATTTGGATGGCACAGCTGGCGGAAAAGCACAGGAAAGAAGAAGCAACAGCTAAGGCCCAAGCAACACGTGACACTGCAAAGTTGGGGAGAAGTAGAAAATAGCAGAAGAAGAGCATGAAGGACAAAAGTCACCTTTGCCCGAACCATAGATAGACATAGAACAAGGTGGCATGAACCCACAGACATCATCCACTCAACCCAAGCGTCTGCGACCACGAGAGCAAACAGTGCCGTGAAAGAAGACAAAGGCATCAAAGACTTCTTTTGACCCAATCGCCCTCACTGAGGAGGATTTGCATGATATCAGCAAAACAGTGAGGGATGTCACCGCAGAGGCCCTCTAGTAGTTTGAGGAACAACAACAATTGGTATTGGGGGCTCTTCAGATAGAGTTGCAGGAGTTGCAGGTTCACACTCCACACGCTGGTGCAGTGTCCACAAGCCTCGCAATCAGCACTTCAGTTGCCGAGGAAATGTTGCGCACTAGGGTGACAACACGATAGTGCTACCAGATGGGGCACTAACTACAGAGAAAGAGGTTGTCAGACCCATGGTGAGTAGTTTGAAAGGGGTAGGGTTGAACATGGTTGCTCTCCCTCGAGAGACACTCTACCTCTTAGAGGATGGAATCACTACAGAACTTTGAGCCAGGGAGAGCCGCGCACTATAGGTAATAAGTGAGCAGCATTTTGGCTTGTAGCACAATGAGGCAGTCAAGAAGAATCAATAGATTATGTAGGTGATAAAGGAAGCTTGTCGAATGGTCTTGGAGTTGGCCATTCAAGCAGAGGAACTGGCAGAGATGCACGTTCGTAAATTGGCCACAGGGGTGCGCAACACTAGAGCAGAGATGGCCAGGTTTAGCTGGAGCTGAACCTGCAAATTGAAGAACTACAATTGAAGGCTCAGCCTTCAACCCCAACGAAGGTTAAGGAATAGCGTACCACCGCAATTATGATAATGATCGTAGTGGTTGATAGTGCAATGACACACTGCATGAAGTTGTTCAAATAGTCATTCAAGGTCCTAACCACCTTGTAGGATGAAACAGATGTGGAGCGCCTAGATATAGAGGCACGCGAGCTGCAAGAAAAATATGATGAGGTAAAAGGGACTGTGTAGAGGGTTTCCCTTACATAAAGGCTTGCACAGATGTAGCAGGCAAAGGTGCTCAAGGAACAGGTGGTTGTTGCTCGGCAGAAAGAGGTGGTCTTAAAAGAGCGCCTACATCCATGGATCGATGAGGCATATATAATTACAACCTCCATTGAAGCAAATCTTGTGCAACTATAAGCAACTCAGGAGAGGATTCATGGTAGCAATTCAACAGTAGTAGTCACCGAATAGTGTGTGGAGGAAGTCTAGCAGGCAGCCGCTCAGTGCGTTGCCGAAGTTGCAGTAATCCAAATAGAGTTGGGGGGTCTTTGCGCTAAGATCTCTGCATGTGCAGAGTGACTCGAGGCCGAGTCACAATGTTTGTATTGGGGGCTTGTTGGGCGTAAGATCCCCAAAGGGCCGTTTTGGGGCTTAGAGCCCAGATTTTGGTCCAATTTTGTAATTCCAATGTAAAGACTCGACATTTTGTGGGCACGGAGTGCGTAGTTGTTAAAGAGTCATAAAGTTGTCGACCCTTATTTTGATAATGTAATGTTGGTTGTAGAAGATCTACCCATGGTCCGTGGACCATGGGATTGTATAAATAGAGAAAAGCTCTAAGTAGATAGAATAATCAAGAATGTCTAAGAAATGAGGATGTATGCGAGATAGCTCTGAAGTTTAAGTATAAGTTTTGGGTCGTAGTGTAGGTAGAGATTCTGCAGCTAAGTCCGCAGAGGCCTAGTAGTCCGCAACTGAGTGTGTGGACCCCTACAGCTGAGTCCGCAGAGGCCTAGTAGTCTGCAACTGAGTGTGCGGACCCCTACAGCTGAGTGCATAGGGCGACTCAAGTTTGTAACCATTGGGAATCATTAATAAAGATAAGTTTTCTATCATTCTGTGTATTTATTTCCTATTTATGCATATGTTATATTGGGTATGAATTTCACTTCTAATGCTTATATGATGCACGAATGTGTATAAATATATTGGTTAAGTGAATGCAAGTAAGAACATATCTTTATGTGGAGCTAACTATGATATGCTAATAAGATAAGTAAGATACTTAACCTAGTTGAGAGACAGTGCAGATTGTTGCTCTAGCAGTGCGGAAGGACTGCAGCCCCTGGTTAGGGCTATGTGAAAGCTGATTGTAACACTTTGCGAAGGTACTGATTTCTAGAGCAGAGAGAGAAGCCACCTACGCGAAGGCAGGTATAGTTTAAATAAATCGACATCACAACCATCTCAAGGGTGTAGAAACTTGGCTCTAGCATCCCCCCATACTACTTCGAGTGAGACTTCAGTCCGCGCTCTTCAAGTTGATGCCGAAAGGGCGAGTAGTGTAGGGATTCATTTGGCTAACTAACATAGAACCTGGGTTAGGCCCCCTCAAGCCAACAATTCATGATGACATTTAGTTTTGAGGATGGATTTGAGAGTATTGATGAAGCATTACAAGAGGTGAAAGTAGCGATCTTTAGGATACCACAGGATCCTTTAGACCCAATTCAGCCTGAGTGGGCTCATCAACTGAGTTGCATGCTAGAATATTATAATGTAACTGCTAAAGAAGAGGATGATGATCTAGAGAAGATTAACATTCCAGAAACAAAGGGTCACCACGCAGTTCAAGGACCGTAGATTTAGAACCCTGATATAAATGCGTCATTGAAAACAAAACAAGTAAACATTGGTACTGAGGTAGAACCCAAATTTGCGAAGATTGGATATTACTAGGATGATGTGATGATGGATAAGGTCGCTGAATTGCTTTGCGAATACCAAGATTTATTCCCTACCAAAGTTACAGACCTAAAAGGGATAATCAGGGACCTAGGTAGGATGAAGATTACATTGAAACACGATGTGAAGCCAGTTTAGAAAAGACCTTACCATCTCAATCCGAAATATAAGGAAAAGGTCCGCTTAGAGCTAGACAACATGCTCGCGGTAGGCACCATTGAGCCTGTGGAAGAATCTGACTGGATAAGTCCAATGGTCATATAGGAAAATAAGTAGAAGGATGAAATAAGGATATGCGTGGATGTCAAGATGCTAAATGATGCTTGTGTACATGATCCTTTCCAGACTCCATTCACTAATGAAGTGTTGGATAATGTAGGTTGCTAGGAAGAATATGCCTTCATCGATGGGTTCTCTGGGTACCATCAAATCAAAATCACGCTGGAGGATAGGAGAAAGACAACCTTCATGACTGAGTGGGGTTGTTTTAGTACACTATAATTCCATTTGGATTGAAGAATGTGCCTACAATCTTCTCACACGTCTTTGTTGCTGCGTTCAAAAAATTATTCATAAGTTCCTAGGGGTATATTTTGATAACTAGATTGTATTTGGGTTGGTTAAAGGCCATGTAGCAAGCTTGCATCTAATGCTGGTTACCTGTTGGAGATACCAAATTGTGCTCAATCTCAAGAAGTGTTTGTTTTGTGTTCCTTTTGGGAACCTGTTGGGGCATGCAGTTTGCAGACAAGGACTGATGGTATACCCCGCAAAGATCGTGGCGATACTAACCTTGGAAGTACCGAGGAGTATGAAGCAATTGCATGCTACCCTAGGACATACAAGATATTACAGAAAGTTTATCAAAGGCTATGCCCAGATCACCAAGCCTATGGAGAAACTGCTGAAGAAGGATGTCACATTCTCTTGGAACGATGACTACAAGAAGAGCTTGGATATATTGAAAGAAAAGATGGTCACCACACCGATTCTAGTCTTCCCATACTTGAAAAAGGAGTTTCATGTGCATGTCAACGCATCATGTATAACATTGGGAGTAGTACTAACAGAGGATAGCAGAGAAGGCTTGGACCATCCTATCGTATTCGCAAGTTGAATATTTTCCAAAGAGGAAAAGAATTATTCCACCACTAAGCACGAAGGGCTAGCTATGGTGTATGTGCTCCAGAAGTATAGGCACTACTTGCTGGGAGGCCATTTCAAGATATATACAGATCACTCCATGCTAAAGTACCTAGTCAATAAGCCTGTGTTGGTGGGGAGAATCTGTAGGTGGCTCTTATTATTCTAGGAGTATGATTTTGAAGTGGTTGTGAAGCCTAGATGCTTGAAAATGGGACTAGATCATTTGTCACACATCAAAACAAGGGAGGAACCTACTAACTTGGAAGAAGGATTTCCTGATACGTAGCTATTTGCAATGCGTGTCATGGATGGTCATTTTGAGGATATAATACAATTCCTAACAACAACAGTTGCACCAGAACGATACATTATCCTGCAAAAGAAGGATTTAGTGGTGCACGCAATAGATTTCTTGGTCATTGCTGGGCATGTGTACAAGATGGGGACTGATGAGATATTTTGATGGTATGTACCTAAGTTTGAAAGAAGCAGCATCCTCGTAGATGCTCGTGGGGGAACCGTGAGAGGCCATTATGCAGGGAGAGCAACTGCACAGAAGATTCTACGCACTAGGTTATGGTGGGCAACCCTTCATGAGGACTTAAAAGCATATTGCAAGGCATGAAATGTGTCAAAGGACTGGTAGGCCATCGTGGAGGGATGATATGCCTTTGAATCCCCAAATGACATTGCAACCGTTTGAGAAGTGGGCGATAGATTTTGTTGGACCTATTCATCCCCAAGGAAAGACGAGAGCAAGGTATATTATCACCGTGATAGATTATTTGACTCGTTGGGTAGAGGCACAACTTGTGAAGGATTGCACAGGTGTGACCACTGTAAAGTTCATCTTTGAGCATGTACTAACACGATTTGGCTATCCAAAGATCTTGATGACTGATCATAGTAACACTTCTTGAATGAGACGATCAGCGCATTGATAGAGGAATTTTAGGTATACCACCATAAGAGTATGCCTTATCACCCGTAGGCTAATGGGACAGTGGAAGAATTCAACAAAGTGCTTGAAAACATGCTGACCAAGGTTTGTAATGCTCAGCAAAGTGATTGGGACCTACGTGTACCTGCAGTATTGTGGGCTTATCGAACGACATGCAAGAAGTTGACTGGACAAACCCCTTTCTAGCTTGTCTATGGTGTTGAAGCGGTAATGCCTATGGAATACATCGTACCCAGTCTGCCATAGTAGCACTCATAGGTATGAAGGATCTCGGAGTCCTGGAGGAGAGGCTCGCACAACTGGATGAACTAGACAAAGAAATATTTTTGGTTGGATTCCACCAGCAGGTCTAAAAGCAACAAGAAAAGGCATGGCATGATTGACACATCATGCTGTGCACATTTAAGGTAAATGACCTAGTTTTGCTATATGATAGTAAGTTTGATAAATTTCTAGGGAAATTCAGAATGCACTGGTTAGGGCCTTATGTTGTAAAGGACATTACCGATGGAGGAGCAGTACAACTAGTCAAATTGAATGGCGAACCCTTCCTAGGAAAGGTGAATGGCAGTTGCTTGAAGCCATATGCCGGCAGTCTAACCATGTGACTAAATGAAGGTATCACAGTCTTAGCACTCTAGGCAGCTGAAAGGAGGCACAAGACTATAAACTACACTACCCGGGTTGGGGAGTTGCACAATTGGAAAATGGTGTGAAGCAAGGACGTGTCATTGGGTCCGAGACAGCGCAGAGGGAGATGTGCTACCCAGGGATAAATCACATAGGTCAGCTAGAAAGTGACTATTAAAGTCATTATTCATGGAAAGATGGCAAAAATGAGGCCAAATTGAGTGGTAGATCAGCATTTGAGACGAAATTTATGGCTTAGATCCTTGAAAATTTGCCGCCAATCTGGCGTTAATGAACAGATTTTGGGGGGAACAGTCATATTTGAATTCAAAATGCCCTATAAATTACAAGTGGCTATCCAATGAAAAAAACTTGGCATTTTGAGTATTTAGCTGTTGAGCTCTTAAGTGCCTATGAATCGTGAGCAGTACAAGCTTATGATAGTTTCAGGGGTATTTGCAAATTTGCTGGTGGACACACAGGAATTCTTGTAGAAGATCATGTCAGTTCCCCCAGAAGTTATTAATACACAACAAGTAGTAGAGGAACAGACATAGGAAATGGGGAGAGAGGTAGAAGTAGATACTCTAGAAGTGGTCAAAGTATTGGCAGAGGTCCCTAAATCATCGAGAACACTAAGACTGAAGCCAACCCCAACCAAGGAAACTGTGAAGGAAAAGATGGGCAAGCAGCCTGCCATACGGTGCGTGCGTCGCCAAGGAGAAACCCACCAAAGCCCACTACACAAGAGAATGGTAAGGCCATAAACCTAGAGGTAGAGGAAGAGGATATTGAAGAAATCTCGATGGATGATGAGGATATCAGAGTTGAAGTAGAGGAGGTTGAAACCCAGGGTGTGGACCCTATTACACGGTCATCAGAGTATGTCACCCCCGTGCAAGCCTAAATCAAAGGTCCCAAAGGACATTGATGAGAGTAAGACTCCCCTACAAACCCCTCTGCTACCGGATGAAATTACTTTCGATGGTCCGTGCTTGGCTCATGTGCTAATACTGAAGCTTGAAGATTGGGACTTAGTAGACCATAATAAGTTCCCAGACCTGGAAACCGAGCAACTGATGCACAGCGTCATAGTCACAAATATGGCAATGACTGCATTGGAGCTGCGAAGGTGGCTCAAGGGGGTAGAGAAGGCAGGATTGTTGAACCTGCTCTGGGTACCGCACTATAACGCACCCCGGTGGCAATTTTGTTCATCAAGTAGCTGTTGTGCTTGGTGCATGACGAGTGTCTGTGGCTGGAGGAGTTGATACCCATCACAAATATGTTAATCCACCAAATAACACACCTGCTGTATATAGGGGGAAATCGAGCTATGATCTTTGGCAGCAAGGGTGGTAATTAGGCACTCGTAGAATCAACGAAAGAGAAATTCAAGCTGGTAAAGAAGCTATGTGGGTACGCTATCTCCAGCATATGCGACCCCGCTGTGAAGGTGTAAATGTTGATCCTTGCAGGGAAGGTGATGCAAAAATGTCATGTCGACGAGGTCTCAGCGCCTGTCATCATGCTCACATAGTAGTGCACTAAAGGAGTCTAGTTTAACTAGTTGGACTACCTTCACAGAGAGTTCCTGGCGAAATGCCGTGAAGCGCAATAGAAAAGCAATACCTTCCACTACGCATGGCTCTTACTGTCAATTGTGATGGTAGCGTGGGAGCTACCAGAGGAAATCTAGTTCCCTTTGGTCATGTCAGACCTTCTTGAAGTAGCGAAGTATGCTTTGCTATGGGTGACCAAGGACATGGAGCGAGTTCAGGACAACAAGATCTTTTGGATCTTGATGGAAATGAATATCAGGATGGCCATCAATCGCAAGCCATGGTTGTTGCCCACGATATACACTAACCTGTAGAGCTATGTCAGGTTCAAAGCTAATTCCCATTGCGTATCTATCAAGGCACGGAAGGACCTTGCGCAGAAGTAACGACTTGCCGTACTTTGCCACAAATGACACCATTGATGTCGTGTTGTATAAATGGCTAGCAGAGTGGCGCATGTCCATGGACTTGGCGGTGGGTGGAAACAAGTTCGTTGCACAGAAGAAGAAGGAGGAGGCCATGCTCAAGATGGCATAGCTGGTTGAAAAGAGGAAAAAGGAGGTCGTTGAGAAGGCCCAGGCAGAACAGATAGGAAAGGAGGTAAGAAAATAGATAGGTGGCACAGAGCAAGGCTCTAACAAAGGCACATGATTGCCTTCACCTAAGACTGAAAAGGATGACATAGAGTAGCATGGCGCAGACCGTCAAGAGACGTCTACCTACATTAAGCACCAAAGAGATCTAGAGAAGTGGGGGTCCAGAAAGAAATCCAAAGCGACCAAGACCTTGCTAGACCCTATCACATTGAGGGAGGGCGACTTATATGACATCAGTGATACAGTCTGAGATATCACTATGAAGGCCCTGCAACAATTTAAAAAGTAGCAGTAGATCATACTAGGGGCTATCCAGAACGGGTTGTAAGAGTTGCAAATCCACACATCGCAAGACAATATGGTGACTACCAGCTTGACTATTGGCATATTAGAGGTTGTTGAGATGCTACTCATGATGGCTTCTAGTGCGCTAGTGCTACCGGATGGAGCAATAAAAATAGAAAATGAGGCTGATAGCCCCACTTCCAGTGCCTTTAAGGGAGTTGGGTTGAACCTGGCAGTGCTTCCACATGAAGCACTCCACCTCTTGTAGGATGGAATAATCACAGAGCTAAGGACCCGTGAGCATCGCGCCCTCCAGGTGATCAACAAGCAAAGGATAAACAACGAACAGATGTCCCGACAAAGAAATGTTGCCATCTCCACTAAGGCCGAGGCAACCAACTAGAGCAAGAAGATGGTGTAGGTCATGCAGGAGGCATGAAGAATGGTCCCAGAGTTCAACATTCTGGATGAGGAGCCAGTTGAGGTCCGCATCCACAAATTGGCCACAGGGGTGCATGACACTCGGACAAAGATAGCACGAGTTCAGTTGGAGTTGAACCTACATATTACATAGCTCTAGTTGAGGGCCTAGCCTTCAACACCACCAGAGATAAAGGAATAGCAGACGGTCGCTATCACAGAAGTAGTTGCGGCGGTGAAGAATAAAGTAGCAAACTGCTAACCAGCTTCCAGGAGGACCCAAACATCCAGAGGTTGGAGAGGGAAGCACACAAGCTCCAAAAGTGTTATGACAAAGTTAAGGGCATAGCATGAACTATCGCGCTGACACAGAGGTTAGTCAAGCTGCAGGAAGCCAAGAAGCTGATGTTGGGTGTGGAGCCTGATTATCTTCTGTATTCAAAGGTTTCAGCTAGATGTATACCCAAGGAAGACTATACACCTCTCCACGCGGGGGGGGGTGTGGGGGGACTTGTCCCCCCCATGGGGGTCTGGGGGGGTAAATCCCCCCTGGCTGGGAGGTCTAGGGGCCAGTGGTCCCTTGGCGGGGGTTTAAGGGTAGTGCCCCGAAAGCTAAAAGTAGATGTAAAATTGCCTTGTAAAAGTCTAGTAATTTCTAATCAATCTAGGTCGTTCATTAGGCGAATGATCTGATGGTAGAAGTTATGTTTAATTTATGGCTTTTTTCCCTAGAAGGCAACCCCTCACTATATATGAGGGAATTGTATTGTGTCTATGTATATCTAGATTCTGAGTGAGGAAGAGAGAGGATATTGAGAGCGAAGAGGGTGTTACAGTGGATCTACTGTAGGTTCTATCTCTTCAGTTTGCTGGATAAAATATAATAAGAAGGACTGGGTGAACCATGTATATTTGTGTCCCTCTTGTTTTATGCATTTTCTATTTTTATATTTCCGCAATATTTTATGTGTTCCATTGCTTTGTAATATATAATTTTCTAACAACTGGTATCATAGCCGAAGGTCTATTTGGCTTATAAACTCGCAGGAGAGAAGGGTTCCTGGTTCAAGTGGGAGCAATGGTGGAAGATGGTAGGTTTAGGGTCAAAAAATTCAACAGCCAAAACTACCAACTGTGCAAGATGTAGATGGAAGATTTTCTGTATCAGAGAGATCTGTACCTACCATTGAGCGGAAAGACAAAGAAGCCGGTGAGTATGACAGACACAAAATGGGATATTCTCGACAAAAAGGCACTTGGAACAATACGGTTGTGCCTAGTGGCATCAGTAGCATTTAATATTTCAAAGGAAACGAGAACACAGGGTGAAATGTCGGCATTGGCCAAACTATATGAAAAATCCTCAACCCCAAATAAGGTATTTCTTATGAAGCATTTATTTAATATGAATATGTCAGAAGGTGGATCTGTTGCAGACCATTTAAATGATTTTAATACAGTTACAAGTTAGTTAACTTCTGTAGGGGTAAATTTTGATGATGAAGTTAGGGGTCTGTTATTTTTGTGCTCATTGCTAGAAAGCTAGAATGGTTTAGTTATGGCCATTATTAACTCTGTCTCTGGATCTAGTACTTTAAAGTTTGATGATTTTGTCAGTGCAATCCTTAGTGAGGAAATGCCACGGAAAAGCTTCGATGAGACATTAGGTAATGCTTTGACTGCAGAGACTAGGGGAAGAAAAATGGAAAGAGGAAAGAGCCCAGGATATCACAATAAGTCAAGAAGAGGCAGATCCAAGTCCAGACCGGGGATAGTGTGATGGAAATGCAAAAAGAAAGGACACCTGAAGAAATACTGCAAGTATCAGAAGGGAAAAGAAGGAGATGCGCAGCAAGAAACTAATCATGAAGTGAATGTAACAGGTGATGTGTTGCAAGATGCTTTGATTCTTTCATTAGAAAATATTATTGATGCTTGGGTGGTAGATTCAGGGGCCTCATTCCATGCCACACTTGATAAGAAACATTTTTATGATTATGTTCAAGGAGATTTTGGACAGGTTCGATTGGGTGATGATAAACCCTGTAAAATCGTTGGAATGGGTACAGTTTTCATAAAACAGCAAAATCGAAATCAGTGGCTATTGAGGAATGTAAGGCATGTTCCAGATCTAAAGAAAAATATGATTTCAATAGGGCAGTTGGGAGGTGAAGGTTGCATAAGTACTTTCACAGATAAAACCTAGAAGTTCACTAAAGAATCCCTGGTAATAGCGAAAGGAGAAAAGGTCGGTACATTGTTTTTATGCAATGGTATTTCTAATTCTATTGATGCTTTAACATCTACAGGAGAAGATATGACATTGTGGGATCATAGGCTCGGGCACATGAGTGAGAATGGGATTCATATTCTTCACTCAAGAAATTTGTTTCCAGGTTTGAAGCATGTTGATATAAAATTCTGTGAGAATTGTGTTTATGGAAAACAGAAGAGAGTCAGATTCCTTAGAGTTGGGAAAGAAAAGAAGATTGAAAAATTAGAGCTTGTGCATACAGATGTATGGGGACCTGCTCAGCTATCATCTCTTGGTGGCTCTTGTTATTATGTTACTTTTATTGATGATGCAACCAGAAAAACCTCGATTTATTGTATTCGAAATAAATCTGATGTATTTGATACCCTCAAGAAATGGAAAGCTTTGGTTGAAAATGAGACAGGGAAAAGGTTGAAGTGTCTTAGATCAAATAATGGAGGTGAATATTGCAACAAAGAGTTTGATAGGTACTGTTTAGAGAATGGAATTCGTAGAGAGAAGACTGTTCCAGGAACACCACAAGAAAATGGTGTGTCAGAAAGGATGAACAGGACAATCATGGAGCATGCAAGGTGCATGAGCTTGCATGCAGGATTTCCTTTACAATTTTGGGCAGATGCTGTAGATACTACTATTTATCTAATAAACATAGGGCCTTCAAGTTCCTTGAATGGTGGTAATTCAAAGGAGGCATGGACAGGTAAAAAGGTAAACTACTCATTTTTAAAGACTTTTGGTTGTGAAGTATTTTTCCACATTAATAAAGAAAAAGAACAAAGCTTGAGGAAAAATCAAAGAAATGTACCTTTATTTGATATGGTGTTAATGATTTTGGTTATTGCTTATATGATTATGAAAATCACAAAATAACTAGGAGTAGAGATTTAATATTCAATGAAAAGGTCTTGTATAAGAATCAGTTACAAGAAAAGAAACAAGAAAAAGAAAACAAAGAATAGACAGTCCTTGACAATATCATAGGAAAAGTGGTGGTGCCTAAAAATCATAATGCTTAACAAACACAACAGCAACAAGCACTTCAAACACCTAAAAGTGGTGTTAGAAGATCTACCAGGATAAGTAGACCCCCTGAACAATACTCTCCTTCATTATATTATGTATTGTTGACTGATTCTAGTGAACCAGAATGTTATGAAGAAGCAGTGCAGGTAGAAACCAGGAAGAAGTGGGAGCAAGCCATGAAATAATAGATGGACTCCTTATCACATAACCAGACTTGGGACTTAGTCAGGTTGCCTGCAGGTAAAACAACATTGCAGAATAAATGGGTTTACAGGCTGAAGGAGGAATATGGAGGAAAACAGAGGTACAAAGTTAGACTTGTATTGAAGGGATTGGCACAAAAGAAAGGTATTTATTTTGATGAAATATTTTCTCATGTTGTTAAAATGACTTCAATCAGAACTATTTTAAGTCTAGTAGTAGCTGAAGATTTGCATCTTGAGCAGTTAGATGTAAAGACAGCCTTTCTCCATGGGGATTTGGAGGAAGAGATATATATGCAGCAGCCACAAGGATATGAGGTAAAATGGAAGGAGAAACTAGTGTGTAGGTTGAAGAAGAGCTTGTATTGCTTAAAACAGGCTCCAAGGCAGTGGTATCTAAAATTTGATAGGTTTATGTCTGAACAACGTTACACTAGATGTCACTCTGATCATTGTGTTTATCTTAAAAGGAAAAAAGATGGCAGCTATATTTATATTATTATTGTATGTAGATTATATGCTTGTTGTAGGTTCTAACATGCAAGAAATAAATGTTCTCAAAAGGAAATTGGAAAACTCATTTGTAATGAAGGATTTGGGTGCTGCAAAACAAATCATTGGTATGAGAATAACTAGAGATAGGAAGAATTGCAAATTAACATTGTCTCAAAGTGAGTACATAGAAAAGGTGTTGAAAAGGTTTAATATGCAGAATGCAAAACCAATTTCTATACCTTTGACTAGCCATTTCAAATTAAGTAAGGAGGCGTGTCCCAAGGCTCAGGAAGAAATAGCTCATATGTCTAAAGTTCCATATGCATCAGCAGTTGGAAGCTTAATGTAGGCAATGGTCTGCACAAGGCCTGATATTGCACATGCAGTGGAACAATCCAGGAAAAGAGCATTGGCTGGCAGTGAAGTGGATTCTTAGGTATTTGAGAGGTACCACAAATCAAGCATTATTCTTTGGTGGTTCAAACATTGCTCTACAGGGATATGCTGATGCAGATATGGTAGGTGACAGAGATAATAGGAGGATCACTACAGGATATGTATTTATTGTAGGAACAGCCATCATTTGGGTTTCAAAAATCCAAAGTGTTGTTGCACTTTCAACAATAGAAGCAAAGTATGTTGCTGCTACAGAAGCTAGTAAAGAAATGATTTGGTTACAAAGGTTTCTGGATGAACTGGGTAAGAAGCAGGAGCTGGGCAGGTTACACAGTGACAGCCAGAGTGCCATACATCTTGCAAAGAACTTTGCATTTCATTCCAAGACTAAACATATACAGCTCAAGTACCATTTCATACGGTCAGCATTGGAAGATGGATAGTTGAAGCTGGAAAAGATACACACTAGCTAGAATCCTGCAGATATGTTAACAAAAGTTGTAACCAAGGAGAAACTGAGAATCTGCTCAGTTTCAATTGGTCTTAAAGTATGATGAATAAGATGAGAAACAACTAGGTCCAAACTGGAGTCATTGTCTATCAAATGAAGCAGCGGTAGAGTTGCTATAATCAGTCTCCAAGTGGGAGATTTTTGGGTATGGAGCCTGATTATCTTCTGTATTCAAAGGCTTCAGTCGGATGTATACCCCAGGAAGACTATACACCTCTCCATGCAGGGGGGTGTAGGGGGGACTTGTCCCCCCCATGGTGGTGTAGGGGGGTAAATCCTCCCCCGCTAGGGGGTCCGAGGGCTAGCGGTCCCCCGGCGGGGGTTCGAGGGTGCTAAAAATATATGTAAAATTGCCTTGTAAAAGTTTAGTAATTTCTAGTCAATCTGGGCAGTTCATTAGGCAGATGATCTGATGGTAGAAGTTATGTTTAATTTAGAGTTTTTAGCCCTAGAATACAACCCCTAACTATATATGAGGGAATTGTATTGTGTCTATGTATATCTAGATTCTGAGTGAGGAAGAGAGAGGAAATTGAGAGCGAAGAGGGTGTTACAGCGGATCTGCGGTAGGTTGTATCTCTTCAGTTTATTGGATAAAATATAATAAGAAGGACTGGTTGTTTCTCTGTGGAAGTTGCCCAAACTGGGTGAACCATGTATATCTGTGTCTCTCTTGTTTTATACGTTTCCTGTGTTTATATTTCTGCAATAATTTATGTGTTCCATTAGTTTGTAATATATAATTTTCTAACAGCTGAAGGAACAGGTGGATGCAGCATTGCACAATGAATCAGTGCTGAAGGCATGACTAAAGCCCTGGCTGGAGGAAGCTTACACAGTCACAGGAAACATTGAAGGCAAGCTTGCGACTCTGCAAGTGACACAACAAAATCTTTAGGCTAACAACACACGAGAAGTAATCAAGAAGACAGTTAAATATGCGAAGTAAGCAACAGCTCAGTGCAAGGTCAAAGTTACGGTCATCTGGGTCGAGATGGATGGGTTTTGTGCAAAGATCTTCACGACTACTAAGTGATGCAAGGGCGAGTCATGATTTTTGTGTTGGGGGCCTGTTTGGAGCGGGATCCCCTAAGGGAAAGTTTGGGATTAAAATCCCATGTTTAAGTAAATTTTTGTAATATAGCTGTAAAGACTCCACATTTTGTGGTCACAAAGTGTGAAGGTGTTATGTGTCAAAAAGGGTAGTCTGCCCTTAGTTTTGTAAAGTAAAGTTGGCTGTAAGAGACCTACACATGGTCCGCGGACCATGGGATTGTATAAAAATAGCCAAGTTCTAAGTAGTTTAGGGATGGAGAGACAATGGAAGATCATGTAATAGAGTGATAACTCTGAAGAAGAAGTCCAAGTCTTAGGTCATAGTGTAGGTAGAGGCTCTATAGCTGAGTGTGTAGAGGCCTAGGGTAGAAGTCCGCAGTTGAGTGTGCATAGGCCCAGGGTAGAAGTTCACAGTTGAGTGCGCGGACCTCTGTAGTTGTGTGTGTAGGGTGGACAGAGTCTGTAAACACTTGGAAGATATTAATAAAGAGAGATATTCTACAATTTCTGAGACTTTGTTTTGTTATTGTACCTTGATATGTTTTGTATGAATTTCCTTCATTATGTTTATATGATGCATGAATAACTGCAATTACATTGAATGATTGAACGCAATTACAAATATCTAGTTACACAGTGTTAACTATAACTATTTGATAAGATAATAAAATCTCTTAGATTAATATGGGAATATATGCGGCCAGCTGCTCTAGCACCGGGATAGTACATGAGTAGCACATTAGGGTTGCATGAAGGTTGATTGTACCCTTTCGCGGAGGTATTGAAGGCTGGAATAGAAGGCTAGTATTACAATCCCTAGAGCAAAGCAACCTGCATGAAGGCAAGGATAGAAGAATTCAAATGACATCACAACCATCTCAGGGTGCGGAAAATTGGTTCCAGCATCCCCCCATACTGCTTCAGGTGAGACTTCGGTCCATGCTCCACAGACTGATGCCGAAAGGGCCAATAGTGTAGGGATTTGTTTGGCTAATTAACGTTGAACTTGGGTCAAGCCCCCTCAAGCCAACAGTGAGGTTGAGACCAATGTTCTTCAGAGTACTCAAGATGACCTTGTCATCAACCGATTCTGCGCTCAAGGACCCTTCTGGTAGTGTGACTGCTTAGAGATCCACTGACCTGACCATCTCGACAGCCTGACTAGTCCCTAGTGACAAACGCATTTGTGCAGGGGTCACCTGCCCTGTGCCCACCTAGATCCTGCTGGTCTTGATTTGTAGTTTGTGCATATTCTTCTGAATAGTACCTAGCAACTGCAGGTGTTGTTGTTTGAATTGTTGCAATAGTTCCACAGTGGTATTGTGCACTTTATCCCCGATCTCACCGAGATCGCCTTCTTTGAGTGTAATGGGATCGAGCGATGGCTTCATCACTTTTGACTTCTTCCAAGGCCCCTCCTCCTATTGTTCCTTGTACCTATTCACCTGAAATGGAGTGCTATGTCTTTCATCAAGCCACCACCCTATTCTGACTGTTCTTCTTCCTCGGTCTCGGGCGAAGGGGATTTACCGCATTCCTTTTCTAGCTGATCCTTCTCCTCGGCCTCCTTCATTCATTTCTTGGCCAACTGCTGGACTGCCTGCTTTTCTGCCTCCTTCTTCTTCTCCACGGAACTCCCCACGTGTTTTTTGGTACCCACGGCTAGATCGGATGGAGAGTGCCAATCTGTCGGCCATCACTTGATGACTTCTTGAATGGCATCATCCATGGCAAGATAGGGAAAATAAAACTACTTCTGCTACGGATCCTATTGTGCCTTGATATACACATGGTTAAAATCTACCTTGAACTTCGCATACTCTGACAACTAATCATACACAGTTAGGGACAACCATGGCCACTGTTTGATGGCCATGTCAATGCTCACCTCCATCAAAACCCAGAAATTTTTTGTCTCCGTGACCTACTTGGGGTCCTTAATGGCCCAAATGGAGGCAAATTGTGCATCCTCCGGCAATCCTTTCTCCAAGGGAGGAAACTAACTGTCCTCTGGCATCTCCCAAGCAATTAGCACAATGGAGAGCAGCAACCACGCATAGTGGAAGGTTTTGTTCTCATGCTGAGCCTTGTGACAATTTGCAAGGAACTCGCTGCAGAGGTAGCACGATCGATTAAACTGCATGCCCTCCACGCACTATTCAGCTAATGAGATCACGGGTGTGAGAACCTCGTCTGAACAGAATTTCCTCATGACTTTACCAGCTAACATCTGCGTGGAAATTTGTACCGCAGGGTCATTGATGGACGTTATGGAGTACCCACACGACTTCTTGACTAGGTCAAATTTCTTCTTCATCTTTTCTACTAGGTTTCTCTCACTTGTATTTCCACCAAACTCATTGGTCAGATTCAAGCATGAATGTGGCAGGAGCATGCTCCAATTGATCAGCATGTCCATGATGGGGATAGGCATGCTCAGCCATAAACACCCATCATGTACCAGAGTCAGCAGTTGCCCTATACAGATGATATTGATGTTGGAGCAGTGATAGTGGGGCATCCATAGCAGGTTCAGCAACCCCAATTGATTTACTCTGTGAATCCACTCCACTGGCTCCAACGCAGTGACACAAGATTCTTTATAAATACCCACTTCATGTTGTTATCCATCACAAGGAGGGAGAACCTCTCATGGTCTGCCAAATACTAGTCTTCCATCTTTAAATGGGGAATCTATGCCAGGTGTGGGCCATCAAAAGTGATGCTTTCTAGTAGTAGGGGCATATTAATGAGTAATTTCACCGTGTCTGGGTCCTTGGTGACCTTCACCTTTTGTTGGGCATGGGATCCCCCCACAGCATGTTTTGGGGATCAAAGTCCAAGTTCTAGTCAAATGTATTGTAAGACTCTGCAAATTGTGGGCACGAAGCGCGAAGTATAGGTTGAGTCATAGGGTTTTCCACCGTAAGTTTTGTAATGTAATGTAATGCCATATCAACCTACCCATGGTCCGCAAACCATGGGATTGTATAAATAGAGTGAGGCTCTAAGTTATAAATATAGCTAATTAGAGATAACAAGAGATGAATACAAATGGTTCGAGCATAGAGTAAGAGTCTAAGTGTATTGGGTCATAGTAGTAGGAAGAGGCTCTGTAGCTGAGTGCATAGAGGCCTACTAGAGTCCACATCTGAGTGCGCAGACCGCTGCAGCTGAGTGCGCAGGGTGGTGTTAGGTCTGTAACCTTGAACGAAGAATAATAAAGAGAAGTTGATTCCAATTTTTGTGTATTTACTTTTGTATTACATTCTATGCATTTATATTGTTTTTCTTATTGCGCGCACTTATATGAATGCTGAATATACTGTTAAATATCACTAGACTTACACAAATAAGTTAAGTAATTAGAGAACAACACGTTAATAGTAAGGAATGTGGATAATAATATGGATCGCGCCCCCGAGTAGCGCTGCATGAAGGCAGCATCATAGGTTGCGAGGGACTAATAGATGCGCATAGCTACGTGCGTGCAGGGTCAAACCACGGACCACCGGAGCTCATCAGACATCCCCAGGGTCCAAAACTTGGTTCTAGCACCCTCCCATACTACTTCAGGTGAGGCCTCAGTCTGCACTCCGTGGACTGTTGCTGAAAGGGCCAGTAGTACCAGGATTTGTTTGGCTAAATCACCTCTGAACCTGGGTCAGGCCCATACAAGCCAACAAATGGTTTCATTGCCGAGACCGAGATCTGCATAAGGGATGTCTCATGTCATGCCATTGGAATCCAAAAAAGAAAGAAATTGAAGGTTGGTTGGACAAGAAGATTCACGAGTTCGCGACGTAGGAAAATAGAAATCCGTGAGTATCTAAGGAACATTGGTTGGAGCACTACTTGTATACAGAAATCCATGAAATTTTCTTTGCATCCTTTCCTTCTGAGCTGTATGAGTGGACCGTGAAGCTAGTAGATAGTCAAGGAAGGTGTAGGCTTGACAAACCAATTGTGTGGACTCCAGAATTATTTCACAGACAAGAAGCATCAGGAGATAAGATTACACGAGCTGTGGACCATTGGCTCAACAAAGTTATAAGAGGATTTATCACTAAGTTCGCGATAGACACAATAGTCAGCTACAGTGAGGTGGGGTGATGTTTCCTCAAGGGGCCGCGAGGTAAGTATATCAAATATTTTAACACTTGGATTAAGATGCTATTGTGCAAAAAGCAGGTTATGCGAATAAATTAATGTTTGGGACTATGCAAAGTGGGAAGATATATAGAAGTGGAAGTAGTGAAGAATTAGAAACTAGTCCCTTACTTTCCCCCTTGCGGGAAAGCGAGGAAGAGCTCACAAAAGTTTCTCTGAGAAGTGCGATTAGTCTGAGAAGGTAGGGAATTCTGCGCTTACCACCTCCACCTACACTGCCACCCATCTCACCCTCCTCACCTCCATCTCCACCCACCCCACCTTCGCCACCACCATAGTTCAGTATGGCGAGTGCGATCAAACTACTGATATTCAGAGGAGTAGGGAATGAAGATCGGACCAATTCTAATTCATGGTAAGAGTGGTATGGGAAGCACAAGGAGTTGTGGATGATAATATCAAAAAGACGACACTGGTAAAGGCATTGCAGGATCATGCATTAACATGGTACATCAAGCATTCTAATGACCATCTAAATGCAAGAATTGTAGAAATCCAGACCGCACTGAACAGGGAATTTAGCAGGCCAAAGTCAGAAACACATCAATCATTGGATTTAAGGAGATCATGAGATAGAGCGATGGCAGAATCAGCTGCATGAAGTAACAACGCTTAATTGCAACATGATGGTTAGGTCACTGCGCTGCATGACAACATAGGCAAGGGATCTACCTACATATGATGGTTTGAAAATAGTGGATGAATTCTCAAACAAATTTGAAAAAGCAGTACCAGAACAGCAGCGGTTTGATGCTCTGAAGTGGGCACTGCGTGCAACACCCACATGATGGTGGGGTACGCATCAGGGAAGTTTTGAGGATTGCCGCGGATGCAGAAGAATGATGCGCCTATGATTTGGGAAACCGTAGATATGGATAGTAGCCAAATATTATGGACGAGATGATCCACGCACACACCTCGCGAAATGGACCGACGTCTACAGGGAAGAGGCACAACCTGAATGGGTACATTTATTCTATCATACCCTAGATGTCATACCCATGAATTGGTATACTGAGATGGAGCTCCACCATGGTACGAGTGAATGGGATGCCTTGCGTGAGGGATTTCTGTTAACTTTCACATTTGAAGATCATTGGTCAGATACTGTTGACGATGCGCTACAGGCAGGTAAAACCAGCTATCTTCAAAATACTCCAGGAACCAATGGAAGTACTTTAGCTAGAATGGGTGACATAGTTGAGCTACGCGCTAGATTGTTACAACGTAAATGTTGAGGAGGATGATGAGGACCCACGAAATATTAACATTTCAGAAATGAAAATTTGTTGCGACATTCGATGACATTTCAAGATGTATACCGACCATTTTGCATTGAAATACCTAGTGAATAATCCTGTGTTGGGGGGGTGCATATGCAGATTGCTCTTACTATTTCAAGAATATGATTTTGAGTTCATAGTCAAGCTGGGACACCTAAACACGAGACCATATCACTTGTCACGAATTGAGACAGGCGAGGAACCAAGGAATTTGGAGGAGGGACTACCTGATGCACAGCTCTTTGCAGTGTGCGTTACAGATGGACACTTCGAAGATATAATCCATTTTCTAACAACAGGGACTGTGTCGAAGGAATACTCAATCCAACAGAAGAAGGAATTGGTGGTGCGTGCGGAAAAATTTTATGTCATCGCAGGGCACCTCTACAAAATGAGCAACGATGAGATATTGCAAAGATACGTACCTGAATTTGAACGACGTTAGATCCTCATGGAAGCACATGGGAGCGTTGCAGGAGGACGCTATGCAAGACATGAAACCGCACAGAAGATTCTTCGCATAGGGTTATGGTGGCCAACTGTGATTCAGGTAAGTTCCCTCTATGGACAGAGACAACCCCTCTAGCCCTAGAGTGGGTCTAGTCATAGCAAGATAAAGACAATAGCTAATTCCTAAAATAGTTATCGTTAAAGAGGCCTACCTTATACTGGTGTTTGATGAAGTCTTTGTCACGTCACTTCAATTATCGCTTTCTTCTCCTTAATGAATGACTCACCTGAAACAACATATGAAAACAACAAAACACATAATAGAGCACAATAACGAACTATCTACTTATAGAGTCAAGGAACCATAAGCTATCAACATATGTTTAATACATGATATAGGAAATAACCATTGATTGTATTAATGTAAACAAAAGTAAAGCTTTCAGCCACGCCTTGACGTCGCAAGCTTCCTTGAAGGGTCCGATCAGTATGTCTCCATAAGCATTCACTCTCAAAGGTCTCCCAGAAGACTGATGACTCTCTCTCACCCGAAAGCACAAGTATGAAACTAAGGCAATCACAATAAGGCTTCCTTCTTACAAAACCATTTTACACTCTCAATCCACAACATGAAAGGCAATCCAAACTGTAAGCTATTAATCCAGAAAGCTAAGAACTAGCACACTGAAAGCTCAAATGGCACTTGCTAAGAACTCCCAACTAGCTGATCATAGCCATGGAGAATGCTTTTATAAGAGGAGGAGCCTCCATAAATGAGGGGAGAGGAAGCTTATATTCATGGGAGGTTACTCAAAAGGTGGAAACACCATCTCAAATGAGGAAAGGCGAAATTCATTGACCCAACAAATAGCTCCAGAACCACCTAGAAGCATTATGTTTGAACTAATTCACCATATTTGGGTCGTCGTAGGTCAAACATTGAGACTCAGATACGACGTTGTGAGGCATTAGTTCATTCTGGGCTATCGTCATAGGCAGGACACTAATGACCTAAGAAGATTTTGAAACATGGGAAAAATGGGTCAACTTCAGGATTAATGAGCTTAGGAAATCTTCTTGAGTGATATGGAAGATATGGACACATATTTTGATGTATGACACAGAGTACATGCCATTCAGAGATCGACTCTACCCGAGATTAGGGGGATGCGGGGTCGGTGACAAAATACTATGTAACAGATGCCCCCTAAAGCATGAAGGCCGAGAGAGTGGGAGGAGTGAAATGCTTTACGAAGCCATAACTAAACCGGAACACCATCGCGGAGAACCTGCAGATGCAAGTACAATTGATATCTCTGATAATGAAAGAAATACATGTAGTCAAGGTATGGGCACAACCATCCCAAAGACAAATAAAACTGGTTTGTGGTATGGACACAACCATCCAATCGAAAAGACCATATGAAAACACAGGTATGGTCACAACCATCCAAAAAGACTCAGGTATGGTCACAGCCATCCAATCAAAAGAGTCATGTACAAATTGTCCACGCAACCTGGACTTGTGTATTCTGAGCCCAATGTCTTGAATCTTGACCTATCCATCATACAATTTCTATGTGAATAAATGTGTTGAAGTCGAGCATACTAGAAAATCACTCAATTACCGGCCAATGATGTGAACCGTTACCAAGCATGAGAAAAACCACCAATAATGTCAATGATTCTCAAGCTACTACTGGTACAATCCACAAAGTGTGAAGAATGATATGGAGTCAAACACTTGTGAAATCACCTGATCGAAGACCAATGTTGTGAGTATGTCATCGCATGCGAAGAACTTTCCATTCAGGCATGTAAGCTACAAGGTACCCGAAAAGAGTCTCTAAATCAAATTTCTAGATAATGAGTCGATGTTGACAAGAAGTGATCCGTCGCCAGAGGGCCATAATGTTTCCCACATCAACAATGTGAGACAAAGGAACAAGATGAAGATGGATGAAACAAAGAATCAGAGGAGGGTGTAAGGGTGCAAACTGCAGAAGGATTAAGCTCTTGATCATATCGGCGACACAACTTTGGAATGTGGAAACATTTTGGTACCAAGGGATCGAAGGTCATGTGGAAAAATGAAGAACCCAAACCCCAGAAGGCCAATGACGAAGTGAGGATATCCCAAACTTGACAAAAAGCAACAAAGTGTCGATGTTCAAGAGCAACAAGCTGCCGTAGGTAATTAACAGAATATTTCCAAATTTCCCCCCACCATTGTTGGTGAGTACCTCAATTATTTTTGAAACACAATCTTGAAGGGGATAGCACATTCTTGCAATATAATTTTTTCCTTCGGACAAATCCAACCTAGTGAAATTTTAACAAGCCCTAGGGAGGAGAGGCTCGGGTCTCATCATGGTGATGAGTCCAATGTCATTAGGGTTTAATGAGTCTGACATAGGTAAAACTCGGAGTCTTTTTCACATTTAGAGAGTTTGAAAAAGACACGGAAAAGAAAACTCCAGATGTCCCTTTTCTTAAATTTATCCCTCAAACCCAAAAAGGTAGAAAATAATATCCAAGAGAACCTATTGACCATAAAAGATCAACGTATACCTTTTTCGTAAATAATCTATCCCAACTAGAAAACGGGGTAAATGTATACTAGGTAGATGACACTTCACAATCTTTAACGAGTTCAAAGTGACAAGAGCTCGACGATCTTTTCAATTTTAAAAGGGTTGGAAAAGAGCTCGAAAGTGGACCCCCAATTTTATTTCTTTTATGAGTCAAAAAGGGAAAAATACTCAGCAATCTTTTCAATTTTTACGAGTCAGAAAAAAGCTTAAAGGAGACTCGTCATGGATGAATGAGTGGTATAAAGCGTAGCAACTGCTTCCAGTGATGATGGAACTGCTCAAAACATGTAATGGTCAAGAGGCTAGCTAATAAAACCACTCATCACTGCAATCCCTCAAGAAAGGACAAAAAACCAAGTGAAAGCATACGATCAGCCAAAGATATGGTGGCGATGGAATGAAACAACCAAGGCTCATCTAGCAAAAATTAGTGGATAAAAACGGCAATCACGAAATGTAAACTGGGTTTGGGTTCATTTTTACACAAGCTTGAACCATGGAGAACTCTACATGGATTCATTTTCATGTTTACACAACCCTAAAATGAAAAACTATGCTTGCTATAAGTTTGCATGCCATTAGCATAATGACTCAAATCGAGGTACATGCCCCCCAAGCTTCATTGCATTCAATGAGGTGGATGGAATGAAGGTTCACTTTCGAGATCTTGGAAAGACTCGACTCATATTTTACGAGATCTTAATCAAAGACTCGATTTGGAAATGGGAGTTGCTTCATTTTTAAATGAGTTTGACACAATAAAAGAACTATCCTCATAACCCTTGTTTCTATTGGGTTGTGTTATACTCTTTCCATGACTAACCTACGTAGTGAACCGGGGGGTTAGTGGGGGGGCAAAGCCCCCCCTTCAATGCACGGATTGCACAACAAGGGGGTCACAAGGGGGGTGGCAGCCCCCCTATCTGGGGGGTTTGAGCGGGGTGGGTAGCCCCTCTCTACGAGGTCCAGGGCAACGCCCCGCGAAAAATTTCTTTGGACCCTATATTAATTTGGGTGGACCTACCTATGGTTTTCGATCCATGGTTTTGGACGCGATGGTTTTTGGTCCATGGTATTGAATGCTTCGGCATGTATAAATATGTATTGTAACATTGAAAGGAATATAATGAAAAATCAAGCTGGTAGTCTCGGTTTTGGGATCTAGGGGAAAATCTCCGTGTATATGTGTTTTATGTGTTATGCTCTCACATTGTCTATTTTCTATGTTTTAGAATTCATATCTAGGTAATTTATGTATGAGGTTAAAACCTACATTTGGTATCAGTGTTGTTCTGGCTTCAAGGGGATGCCTTTGTTGCTAAGGGGTTTTGCTTGGGCCTGTTGTAGACCCTGTTCAGTGGGAGATCTGCGGGATCAATTCTGGTGGTGAAAGAAGATGGCAAGTAGTGGAAACTCAAGATGGAGGATCTATTGGTGGATAAAGATAAGTGGATCGTGGTAGATCCAAGTACTAAACCAACGGGAGTGTCCGATGAAGAATGGCATAAGTTGGATCAAAAGGCAAAGAGCACAATATGATTGTGTGTCTCAAATTCAATATTGTTGAATGTATCAAGGGAAGCTACGGTGAAGGCTTTGTGGGAGAAGTTAGGGACTTTTGTACCAATCTAAGTCTCTGTTGAATAAACTGCTCCTACGGAAAAGTTGTATAACCTGAGGATGAAATATGGAGACTCGGTGACAGAGCATATGAACACATTTAGTATTGTGGTAAGTCAGTTATTATCTGTTGATATTAAAATTTCAGATTAAGATAAGTGCATCAGTTTGTTGTGTTCTCTACCAGATTCGTGGGATAGTCTAGTTATTGCAATAGGTAGTAATGCAATTGCCTTGCAATTTGATGAAATAGTCTCATCCTTACTGACAGAGGAGATGAGATGGAAAAATATGGAGATCTAGAATGGTGATGGCTTGTTTGTATGAGGACAGTCCCAGAATAGAAATAAAAATAAGTCATCAAGTGGGATATCTAAATCTAGAGGGAGATCTAAATCTCCAGTAAAACCTGTAAAGATGGTGTGTTGGAAATGCAGAAAGGAAGGGCACTACAAAAGGGATTGTAAATCTTAGTGCCTAGATTTACCTCAGGCTAAAAAGGTAGGATCCAGGGCCAACATCAAACCATGCTCAGCCTCGTAGCTAGCCCTACGAGGACAGGAGAGGGCTCTCTCCGGGTCTATCTCAGCAAAAGATAATTGATGGGGCTTGAGATGACTGAAATATCTTCTTATTTTAGGCTAGGTATGAAGTGCAAGGATTTGATTTGATTTTTTGGGGGTTTTGTTGGAATAAAGGGAAAGGTAAATTTGGGTCCAGGGATAAAGGTCAGTTTTGCAGAGTTCTGATTGGGGCAAGAAAGGAAATCATTTTGATGCTTTGATTTGTAAAGATGGAGGGCTTAGACTAGTGATAAGTTGAAGAGGGTGAGAGGGTATCAAGGATCCTCTTCAAACTGAAGAAAACATTGAAAATTAAACAAAACTATAAGGCAGAGCATAGCAAGCTAATGAATTCTACCTTTGTCACTCATTTGTTTAATTTAAGAAGAAAAAGAGAAATGAAATGGTACACATAAATATCAATGAACTCAAGAATTACATAGAGAAGAACACCATCAAAACACAGAGCCACAAGGGTCCCAAAAAGTGCTGCAAATCGTGGTCTTTCCTTTGCCAAAAATGCAGAAATCAGATGTACAATGGAGTGTCAAGAAATCCCAAGTGTCCAACCCTAAAAATGACTGAGAAATTACATGATATAGACAAGCCTAACTCCTTCCCATGCCTCTAGGGGTCAAGCTCATCATTCTAGGAGTTGTTTCAACCATATCTAAACAAGGAACTGAAAAATAGGCAATGAAACAACTTGCCTCTATATAAAAGGAAACTGATTCATTCACTATCTTTTTACTTTTTAGTGAATGAATCTACATGGATGAGTAACAATGTGCCAAAATTACATCAAAGTCATGAATTTACATCAAGATAAGTCAATAGTTATATGAGAAAGTGAAACTAGTCAAAACTGGGCGAAATCCTAAGCTACTGAGTGAAAAATAGGCCAAATTTCCCTATGTGCCGTGCTTGAAACCTGTATGCGTAGCAAAACATTGAGGCTGATTTTGAGGGCCTTCCTGAAGTCCAAATTGAGCTCATGATAGCTCATTGGAAAGCCTTGCCCGTATAATTTCCAACCCAAGTGGAATTTCTATATTTGGTGTCCATTTTCCCTTCCAAAAATTCAATCACCCAACATTGCTTCCTGTAGGTGCAAAAGATGGCAGAGAGGTCATTTTTTGTGTGTTTTTAACCCTTTAGGCAACCCAGAACTTGATGAAATCCTTATGTAATTCATGAGAATGCATATATTTTCATAAAAAATCCAGAAATACAAAGTTTTCCTCCAGAGGATCCCCCAATTATAAGCGCACGCCAAGTGGCGCTACGCGTTGGGCAGGAAAATCTGTTTTGAAGCCAAAAAATCAAAATTGACAAAATTTTCTCCAAAGTTGCTGAAATTTGGACTGATGGTCCATCATCAAGTATCATGCTCAGCCAAGGAAGCTTCAGCCAAGATTTGGAGTCCTTCATCCTCTTTTTGCCTCCTTGATGCTCTTTTCACCTTTGCTTTCAAACTCCTGATTCTCGCTTTGCACACCAAGTTCCCGGACAAGTAATGATATGACAAATTTCTGAGCATATTCTTTTCATTGGTGGCCTTCTCTAGCTTCCTCTCCAAGTGGGTATTGACTCTTTCAAGCCATGACTCCCGATCAACATTGATCTCTTGCTACAATGAAGTGAACTCTATCCTTCTCCTTTGGGCAGCTTGGCAGTTTTGCTAAATGTTTTGTAACTCCATGACTGTATGTTGATCCTCCAATTGTTTGTTTTTCTACTCCAAATAGTTTATGACCCATTGAGCTCTCTACAACTTGTTGGTCAATGCATCTATCTCGGCCTTCTGCTCCTGAATAATCTCCCTCAGCTTTGAGCTAGGAGAGCTCTCATCATCATCGATGAGTATGAAATCAGTGTCTTGGCCTCCTGAAGGGCCCTCATCCTGCATAGGCTTCTTACCTTTGTCCTGTACCTGTACCTGTGTTGTTGATGATGGAAACGAGACCCCTTCCACCCTAGGTGGAGATAATACTCGTCGGGCTGTTGCAAACAATCCTCTCATGCCTCTCTGATAGGTGACATATGTCAGCACACTAGTAGTCTCCGCCTCCTGACCTCCATACTGATGTGAAGGTTCACCTGCATCATGAAAAAACTCCTGATGAGCTGCTGAAGATGTGAAGAACTCACGGGAAATGAAGTCTCCACATGTGATACCCTGCAAGCCAAGCTGATGTACAACAATGATCTTGATGAGCACATAATGGTAAATGCTATTGTACTGTTGTTCAGGAGTCTTCTTTTGCACAAGAGTAGTCATCCTCTCAATGTTTTGGCACATGAAATATGGAATGTTCATCATCTTCACTCTCGTGAAATGCATCAATAATCTGATATGGTATGCATAGAGGCGTGAGAAGTGGCCCTCACAACTGAAGTATCTGATAATGAGTCTCATCAACGGCGCATAGGATTCTTTCAAAAACCAGAATGGGAACACCCTGCTGAGTTGTTTCACATAGCTGGGCCTGATGTATGGTTCATAATGTACTTTTTCTACTTGTTGTCTTTTGTTCCACTTCTCACCTACATTCTGTATTCCTGTTGCTTAAGAAATTCTCTCTAGTGTCAAGGTGAAATTTACACCAACAAGAGTTACCTGACCAGTATGCAAATGTAAAACAAGCAACCAAGCCAACTCGTGATGATGCTAAATCTAAGCAATCATTTCACAATACTGAAAGCATGACTTTTGTTGGAAACAAGCCATGGCAATTGGGTAGGCCTGCAATTCAGTCAATGAGGTGGGCTCTTCTCTGACATGTCTGCCACCCTTACGAGGCCTCCTTGGTGCATGAAGCTCTGTGGTAGAATCACTGTCTTGTTCATATGATGACTCAGTTTCTATCATGGTGTTACAAGTCTATGCCAAGTGAATGTTTGATTTGTTGAAAATGAGAATTTGGTGCTTTGTTTCCAATTGCCAAATGTGTGCCAAATAGGAAAGCACTATGGGAAATATGGACAGGGAAATATGGACAATGGTTGTAGTGGAGCTTTGTCAAGTGAGATTTAAAATGTAACTACAGTCAAATGTAAACTTGATTGTATTTAGGAATCTACGGTTTGGGGATTTAGGAATTTAGGAGCTTTTAATGACATGGGAGAGTGATGATGATGGGGAAGTGTAGGGTTAGAGATAGGGATAATAGGAACGAATGATAAGTGTTTTGGGACGTAGAGTGTTGGCATTATGATTCAGGTGTTGTCCTTGATGGCAAACCCATTCAGGTGATAAATCAAGAAGGACGCAGGAAATATGTTCATCAAGTGCGTCCCCGCAGGTATACCATACAGAACCCGCGTCCAGGGACGCAGGCCAGCCGTTCAGGAGGTGCGTCTGCCCAGTGCACACATTTCAAGGCAGAGAAAAGCACGTGGGGGTTTCTTGTGTGGTATCTAGCTGACGGTTTTGTGTTTCTATGGTGTCGGCTCGTGGTTTTGTTCCATGTTTTGGGGAGAAGCTTGCCTTTATAAAGCAAAGGAGTTCATTTGGATTAGGCACCATCTTGGTTGAATATCTTTTGGTGAGATCTAGTCCAGATCTATGAAGGCGAATCTTCTAATGGACTGTGATCTCTATGGCGCATGATCAGATCTGTGGATCTGAGTGTTTGGGTTGGTTCTGAAGTCCTCTTATCTTCTATATCTGAAGGGACGCAGATTCAGTGAAGGGAAAGTGCGCCGGGACGCAGTACAGTAAAGGCTCAGGTGCGTCTCTGAGGCAAAGGACGCGGCGCGACTGTGTTATTGGGTGCATCTCTGAAGCAAAAGACGCGGCGCGACAGTGTCTTTGGGTGCGCCGGTCGCAGCTAAGCATAGAGGAACAGTGCGTCTGCACGCAGAGCAGCGGAAGGTAGACTGCGTCCAGTCGCAGGCCACAGAAATAAAATATGCGTCCCTGTCTTGAGATGATCTGTTGACTGTATATTTCTATTCGTAAGGTGTTCTGGGTTATTTCTGTAATTACTGATCTGATATCTGTAGTGGACTGTATCTGTTGTATACTTGTTGATCATTTGATTCTTCATGAAAAGAAGTAGGGGGTTGTAGCTCCCTTCCAGGAGAGACTGGAAAACGAGAGAGAGTTGTAGCTCTCTGCAGGTTGCAGCCTGCGTGCTGGTAAAGGACTGCACCAGCACAAAATCATTGTAAAAAGAATTTCTTGAAAGAAGATAGAGACATATTGCAGCAGGTGGTTTTCTCCCGCATTGGGTTTCCACCTTACATCTTGTGTTCTTTGGTGTGACTGTCTATTTTCTTTATTCATGCTCATTGTTTTATGGTACTGATATGCAAGAATAATTCAAAAGATCAAATAAGGAAGATTTGGTAAATTGCTAGATAATACTGATTCACCCCCCCTCTCAGTATTATTTCCAACAATTGGTATCAGAGCAGGTCCTTCAGAAAAGCTTGATCGCTTGAAGGTAGATCGTTCATCATGAACAACTACGAGAGAGAAGCATCAATCAGGCCACCAGTTTTTGATGGGACAAACTTCAATTATTGGAAGGTAAGAGTTACTGCATATCTTCAATCTCTTGGTACTGAAGTTTGGGACATTGTAGAAACAGGCTATGCTTTTCCTTCAGCTACTCCTACAGATCCAGCTGAGAAAAAGAAGTATGAAACAAATGCAAAAGCAGTCAGTACTCTATTAGGAAGTATATCCCAAACAGAATTCATGAAGGTAATGCATTTCAAATCAGCAAAAGAAATATGGGACAAAATGATCACAAGCTATGAAGGAGATGAACAGGTAAAACAAGCCAAACTTCAAACTCTCAGAATTCAATATGAGACTCTCAAGATGTATAATGATGAAAGTGTGGCTAATTATTTTCTTCGGGTAGATGAGATTGTAAATTGTATGAAAAATTTGGGTGAAGAAGTAAAGGAGTCTCTAGTAGTTCAAAAGATTCTAAGATCATTATCCCCCAAGTTTGAATCCAAAGTATCTGCAATAGAAGAAAAAGAAAATCTCCGTGTTCTTACTATGTCTCAGCTACATGGAATTCTAACTGCTTATGAAATGAGAAAGAGAGGACCATCAGACAGAAGGGAGGCTGCTTTCAAAGCATCAGGCAAAGAAGATTACTATGAAGCAAGCCATGATCCAGAAGAAGAGGAAGAAGAATCAAATTTTGTCAGAAATCTTCAAAGAGGTTCTGGAAGGTTCAGAGGTAAGCTACCTTTCAAATGCTTTGCTTGTGGAAGAGTAGGTCATTATGCTGCAAAATGCTCTTATAAGGATAAAGGAAAGGAACCAGTTAGATGGAACAAGAAACAAAGCGCAAATAAGAAAAGCTACTACACCCATGAAGATAGTGATGGCTTATCAAACAGTGATGAAGATGAACAAGGTAATAAATATAGGTTGTTAATGGCATTTGAAGATGATGATTATGAGGATGCTGTAGATGTGGATAACCTTTATGATGAAATTACTAGACTCAAGAGATGCATAGAAGAAAAGAACATGATTATTGATACTCTACAATTCCAAATTGATGAAAAGGAAAAACATCTTGAAAAATTAGAAGGTGAAATTGTTGGTCTTAGAAAAGAAATTGAGAAAACAAAAACTATTAATCTCAAGTTTGTCAAAGGATCTGAAACTTTGGATGAGATTATCAGTGTGCAGCGGTCTCCACTAAATAAGACAGGTTTGGGCTATAATGGAGAAACTTCTCAAGCATCCACTTCAAAAAGTTATCTTGATGCAGCAAGAAGAAATGAGCAAGAGCACAAGGAAGATCATCAGGTAAAGCAGGGACAAATGTCAAGCAGAAACTATCAGGGGCAATCCAGCTTAAGGGTGAACAAAAGCCACAACCAGCCACAGGTAAAATCTTCTCAATTTGGTTCAAGAATAGATGAAAATAGAAATTACAATCAGTTGGCTGGTAGATCTAATAATCGCAGAAGCTTCTTCAATGGACAATGCTTTTCTTGCCATAACTTTGGTCACAAAGCAGCTCAATGTGTTGCGTATAAAACAATCATGACTAGAGAAGCTCAAAAACAAAGAAGTATGACAGGGATTACAAAAAGGACCTATAACAACTTTTCAGCTCTTGAAAATGAAGTTGAATGTTCTATTTGCAATAATTTTGGACATAAAGACTTTGAATGCAGAAGCAGGTTTCCGGACAGAAAGGTACAAGAGCAGAAAAAGGAACAAGCCTCAGGCGCCAAAACATGGAGAATAAAGGAACCTCAAACAGAAAGATGTGGGATAGCATTTTATGCAGAAGGACAAGAAAATCTATGGTACATTGACAGTGGATGTTCGAAGCATATGACAGGTGATAAAGAAAAACTTGAGTCTTATTCTAATTTAGAAAAGGGAAAGAAAGTCTCTTTTGGAAATGATACTCCTGCAACTATAAAAGGAAAAGGTATTGCTCCTTTAAAAGAAGATGTTAAGGCTGGAAATGTTTTGTTTGTTGATGGATTGAAGCATAATCTACTAAGTGTCAGCCAGATGTGTGATCAAAGAACCGAGGTTATATTCAGATCAAATGGATGCCTTGTTCGTGATCTTGATACAGGTAAAACAGTTCTCAAAGGAAAGAGAACTCCAAATAATCTATACATATTTGATGAAGGACAACAACAATGCTATCTAAGCAAGAATGAAGAGCACTGGTTATGGCATCGAAGGTTGGGACATCTAAGCTTCTCACAAATAAGGAAAGCTTGCAAATATCAGGCAGTTCGCGATCTTCCAGATATCAAAATTCCTGACAACACCATATGCAGATCATGTCAGTTTGGAAAACAAACCAGAACTAACTTTCCAGAGAAAGAAGGATCAGCCAGCATGCCTCTTGAGCTAGTACATACAGATGTATGTGGACCATTCAGAAAAAGAACACCTAGAGGAGAGGAATACTTGATATTATTTATTGACGATTTCTCCAGGTTTGTTTGGTTAGGACTTATGAAGCACAAAGATGAAGCATTCGAAAAATTCAAAACCTTCAAAGCCTTGGCTGAAAATGAATCAGGTCACAAAATTAAGTGCCTCAGATCTGACAGAGGTGGGGAATTTACTTCAAATGAATTTTTCGATTTCTGTGATGAACATGGGATAAGGAGAGAATTCTCTACAGCTAGAACGCCTCAGCAAAATGGAGTTGTTGAGAGAATGAACAGAACAATCCAACAAATGGCTCGTGCTATGCTTGATGAATCAGGAACCCCCGCAACCTTCTGGGGTGAGGCTGCACATACTGCGGTTATTATTCTCAACAAGACAAATGTCCGGGTGAACAGCACTCAAACCCCTCATGAGCTCTGGAGTGGTAAAACTCCTTCGGTAAAGCACTTCAAAATATTTGGGAGCAAATGCTATATCAAGAATACTGAGGAGCAGCTTGGCAAACTTGATCCTAGAGCAGATGAAGGCATTCTTCTTGGCTATTCTCCACATAGCAAAGCATACAAATGCTACAATAAAAGACTTGGCAGAATTGTTGACAGCATTGATGTAGTGGTTGATGAAAAGGGATATATTCCTAGGCAAATACATCGTGAAGACATCGAAGAAGATGAGAGCTACCCTCAAAGACAGAATGATGAAGAAGAAGAACCTCAAGAAGAATCTCAAGAAGAACCTCACGAAGAAGCAGAAGAACGGACAAGAATAGAAGAAAAGACTCCATCCAGATATGTTCAGAAGAACCATCCAGAATCTCAGATCATGGGACAAAAAGAAGCAGGTATACAAACTAGAAGAACAGTTGCAGAAGCTTCAAGCTATTTGGCATTACTTTCCTCCACCGAACCACAAAATGTGAAAGAGGCATGCAAAGATGAATGTTGGGTGAAAGCAATGGATGAAGAACTTGAGCAAATCGAAAAGAACAACACTTGGGAGCTGGTTCCTAGACCAAAAGATAAGAATGTTATTGGAACAAAATGGGTCTTCAAAAATAAATTGAATGAAAATGGAGAAGTAATTAGAAACAAAGACAGACTCGTTTGTAAAGGGTATGCGCAGCAAGAAGGAATAGAATTTGAAGAAACTTTTGCTCCTGTTGCAAGACTTGAGGCCATCCGAATGTTCCTTGCTCTCTCAAGTTTTCAGAACTTCAAAGTATTTCAAATGGATGTGAAATCAGCCTTTTTGAATGGAGACTTGGAAGAAGAAGTGTACATTGAACAGCCAGATGGGTTCATTCTTGGAAATGATCCAAATCTTGTATGCCGATTGAAAAAGGCTCTCTATGGTCTCAAACAAGCTCCAAGGGCTTGGTACTACCGGTTGGACAAATATCTTCATCAACAAGGTTTCTTAAAAGGTTCAACAGATAGCAATCTGTATATAAAAGTTGAAAATGACAAATTGCTAATACTTGTTGTGTATGTAGATGACATTATTTTTGGCAGCAATGAAGAAGCTATGAGTCAAAGCTTTGCCTCAGTCATGCAGAAAGAATTTGAAATGTCCTTGCTAGGAGAACTGACATATTTCCTTGGTTTGCAAATCCAACAGAAGGAAGGAGGAATCTTTTTATCTCAAACCAAGTATCTCAAGCAGATTTTGAAGAAATATGGCATGGAAGATGCAAAACCAGTATGTACACCCATGGTCACAGGATGTAGTCTCAGTGCAAATGATGAATCTGCAGCAGTACATCAACCAACCTACAGATCTATGATTGGAAGTTTACTATATTTGACAGGTACCCGACCAGACATCATGCATGCAGTTGGAATAGTTGGAAGATTTCAGGCAAATCCGAAGGAGACTCATCTTCAAGCAGTGAAGAGAATTTTCAAATATCTTCAAGGGACTCAAAATTATGGCTTATGGTATCCTAGAAATACAGATCTTACTCTTCATGCCTATACAGATGCAGATTGGGCCGGAAGCGTGGATGACAGGAAAAGCACAAGTGGTGGTGCGTTCTTTATGGGTCCCAGACTGGTCTCTTGGTTCAGCAAGAAACAGAGTTCAATTGCCTTGTCTACAGCTGAAGCAGAATATGTTGCTGCTGCATCTTGTTGCACCCAACTCCTTTGGATGATGCAGAATTTGCAGGATTATCAAATCACTTGTACTCCTCCAATCCCTATCTTATGTGACAACACAAGTGCAATCAGCATCTCAAAGAATCCGGTTATGCATTCAAAAACCAAGCACATACCAATCAAGTACCATTTTCTCCGGGAACAAGTACTTGAACAGAAGGTCAAGTTGGAGTATGTTCCTTCTAAGGAACAAGTTGCTGATATTTTCACCAAACCGTTGCCCAGGGACACTTTTGAATACCTCAGGCAAAAGCTGGGGGTTGTTGATGCATCATCTTACTGTTGATCATCTTCCTGTTGGTGGTATAGGCTCAGGGGGAGCACATAATGCATTGTTGGCATTATGGAGAAGGAGATCTTGGAAATAGCTGCAATATGTCTCTATCTCCTTCATGATGGATTTCTGGTTACAGATCTGGAGATGCATGAGCATAGGGGGAGCATACCCTTTGCCCTTGATGTCAAAGGGGGAGAATGAAGCTGAAGATTATGTGGTTGCCATCAAGTCCAAAGGGGGAGATTGTTGGCATTATGATTCAGGTGTTGTCCTTGATGGCAAACCCATTCAGGTGATAAATCAAGAAGGACGCAGGAAATATGTTCATCAAGTGCGTCCCCGCAGGTATACCATACAGAACCCGCGTCCAGGGACGCAGGCCAGCCGTTCAGGAGGTGCGTCCGCCCAGTGCACACATTTCAAGGCAGAGAAAAGCACGTGGGGGTTTCTTGTGTGGTATCTAGCCGACGGTTTTGTGTTTCTATGGTGTCGGCTCGTGGTTTTGTTCCATGTTTTGGGGAGAAGCTTGCCTTTATAAAGCAAAGGAGTTCATTTGGATTAGGCACCATCTTGGTTGAATATCTTTTGGTGAGATCTAGTCTAGATCTATGAAGGCGAATCTTCTAATGGACTGTGATCTCTATGGCGCATGATCAGATCTGTGGATCTGAGTGTTTGGGTTGGTTCTGAAGTCCTCTTATCTTCTATATCTGAAGGGACGCAGATTCAGTGAAGGGAAAGTGCGCCGGGACGCAGTACAGTAAAGGCTCAGGTGCGTCTCTGAGGCAAAGGACGCGGCGCGACTGTGTTATTGGGTGCGTCTCTGAAGCAAAAGACGCGGCGCGACAGTGTCTTTGGGTGCACCGGTCGCAGCTAAGCATAGAGGAACAGTGCGTCTGCACGCAGAGCAGCGGAAGGTAGACTGCATCCAGTCGCAGGCCACAGAAATAAAATATGCGTCCCTGTCTTGAGATGATCTGTTGACTGTATATTTCTATTCGTAAGGTGTTCTGGGTTATTTCTGTAATTACTGATCTGATATCTGTAGTGGACTGTATCTGTTGTATACTTGTTGATCATTTGATTCTTCATGAAAAGAAGTAGGGGGTTGTAGCTCCCTTCCAGGAGAGACTGGAAAACGAGAGAGAGTTGTAGCTCTCTGCAGGTTGCAGCCTGCGTGCTGGTAAAGGACTGCACCAGCACAAAATCATTGTAAAAAGAATTTCTTGAAAGAAGATAGAGACATATTGCAGCAGGTGGTTTTCTCCCGCATTGGGTTTCCACCTTACATCTTGTGTTCTTTGGTGTGACTGTCTATTTTCTTTATTCATGCTCATTGTTTTATGGTACTGATATGCAAGAATAATTCAAAAGATCAAATAAGGAAGATTTGGTAAATTGCTAGATAATACTGATTCACCCCCCCTCTCAGTATTATTTCCAACATAGAGGAACAGGGGATTAATAGGAATGATAGGATTAAAGTGAGGGAATAAATCAACAAGGTGGAGGGGAAAAGGAGCCTTTAGCACGAAACTGATTTTAAAACACCAAAACCCAACCCTAAAGAGCAGTTTTTCACCAAATGGTAGGGTTTATGTTTTCACCACTCAAATTCTTATAACCAATCTTAAAACAACTCCAAACACTAACCAAAGGTAATAGCAAGATGATATACACTTACATGGAGCAACACAGATTGAGCCATTTTGATTTTTTCAGAAGCGGTGATGAAATTTTAGCTTGTCAGCCCTATGCGCCGCGTGCACAAAACAGTGCGTTGCGCCTTGTGAGTGCACCATGCACATTCAAAACAACACTGCAAATGACAGCTCTATGTGTCGCGACCTCTCGGTGCGTCGTGACTACCTCCCAACACATCGCGACTACCTCCCAATGCGCCGCGCACACTCCAATACATAGTCCCAGCCTCAAAAACAAATTTTCACTCCTCCACGATTTTCCTTTGGGTTTTTGACAACTTCTTGTTTGCAAATGACATCTGAATGGAGCAAATGATTTTTGTTTTGCAATAACCCACTTTCTTATGTTTTGAATTTGGCACTTTTCACTTTTAATACAAACTCTGTTTTTTGTTTCCATTTTGACATTTTTGACTTGAATGATGAAACTTTTGTCAATTTTTGCAAGGATGGTTGGCATTGGATTTTGGCAAAGGATGACCAGGGCTGCGCCTGAAATACTCCATGACTGAAAAACTTTAAAAGTTACATATTTATTACAAACAATAAATTTGACGATTTCTTCTTCAAAACAAAGTTTTGAAGAAGAATCATTCTCAAGCATTATTGATAATGAAAAATTTGGAATGGAAACTTATTAGGAATATCCTCATGTGCCTGCTAGCATTATTGGACACTTAGAAGACAAAATTTGCGAAACAATAACTGAAATGACTCTTGGTTGACCAAAAGACCATCCATAATGACTGTAAAATTGACTTTGTTGAACTTTTATGATCAGACATGAACCAGCAGGTACATGACATGAGGGAAGTATGGAGACAAGACCCTTCCGTCAGAAGATTGATGCTCCTAATGGAATGCAGATGATTGAGCTGAATGAGACACCAAAAATGAAATGCAACAAAAGAGGTTTTTATCTCTGACAGAGGGCTGAATAGACCGACTCTAACAAGGTGTATAGGCGAGAAAATTTACCTTCACAGCTAAAATATTTGATTATGAGTTTCATAAGGGGAGCATATGTGTCCTGTAGGTACCTGAAAGGGAAGACCCTACTGATATGCCTCTAAAAACCAGCCTTGATATAAGGCTCATAGTGATCTCTGCCCACCAGTTGTCCCTTGTTCCACTGCTCACCCACATTCGGAACATCCGTTGCTTCAGCTATAGTCTCAGGTGACAAAGTGAATGTAACACCTGCCAAATTGACCTGGCCATTGTGAAGATGGAGCACAAAAAGTTTGGCAAGTTGATGGTATTTGATTCTTTCCACCATCTCACAAAATTGGTATCAATATTGATGTTTGAAGCATGCTACAACAATAGGGCAAGCCAACAACTCAGTAAGTGTAGTGGGCTCCTCCCGGATATGTTTTCCTCCCTTATGAGGTCTCCTTGGTGCATGAATTTCTTTGGAGTCACTTACTGTTTCCTCATTTCTGTCATAAGATGAATCTGACTCCATGTTTGCCATTGTTTGATGTTTCTTAGGTGAGTATGAAGCGATTTTATAAAGGCAATAGGTATTTTCTTCTAAATGATAGGGATTTGATGATAGGGACTGTGAACGAGGGGTTGGGATGTTGCTTGTAGGGTTTCTGGGAATAGTGGGATTAGGGATTAGGGTTTTTAGTTTTAGGAATAAGGGGATACGTGTGTGTGAATGGAAGAAGAGAGGGAAAGTGATATGAGTGAAGTGTAGTGAGAGAAAAATGAAAATGGGGATAAAACTGCAATTTTGCAAACCCTAGGCAGCTTTTTCAACTAACTGTGCAAGGAATTAGGGTTTTGTTTTTTACCTATTGAAACACCATAAACACTGATGAAAACCCTTGCAATGACAATATGGAGATGTTTGACTTACTTGGAAAGAGGAATTTGCAAGTTTGAAGCTTTGGAGGAAAGATTTGGATGAGTTTCAGGCTTTGAAGGTAGGTGTGTCGCGCCCACTAACAGGTGCACCGCACCTCTCTGGTGTGTCGCGCTAGTTAGAATTGCAATGTATTCATGTGCTGCATGCGCCGTGCCTTAAAATTTTCACAGTTTGGTTACAGATTCACTCCTTAGGCTCGAAATGACTTGGCTCTTGTTCTCATTCACTCTTTGGACACAATTGAACTTCTTCAATATGAAAAAGACTTTATATACCCACCAATTTAATTTTTCACTTATAAAAACCCACTTTCCTAATGTTTGGATTTCACTTGGTTTTTAAAACTCTATTTTTGCAGTTTGATTTGTTCTTTGCCTTTGATGGACTAAATGCTTTGAAATTTTTTACTCGTTTGCAGGAGTTGGAGTGCAGGAGCTTGGCAAGGTGACCAGGGCTACATCTCATAATTATTACATATAGGAAAAAGAAATTACATGAAATCTTGTACATAAAACATAGAAAAACTATTTTTCCTCAAAACAGGGTTTTGAAGAAAAATCAATCACTGAGCATGTGATTATTGAAATTTTTGTTGCTAAGACTTTATTTGACCTCCTCATGTGCCTGCTGACCATTATTGAACTTTTACAAGACTTAATTGACAAAACCCTAGACCTAATGAGACCTAAAACCCTAAAAAAACTTTTACAAATGTAATGGCAGAAAATGACTGTAAATGACCTGAATGTATGAAAATGGGCCAGCAGGTAAATATCATGAGGGAAAATTGATAATATGCCACTACCATTAGATGATCCATGATCCTAATGGAATGCAGATGATCGGATGAGACACCTAACATGCAATGCAACAAGAGTATTTTGATCACTGATGGAGGGATGAAGATACCGGCACTAACATTGGCTCCAATGGGGATGGTAGCTCCTTGGAGGTGCCAAGAACTATAGATCTCTGGAAAACAGACAGTGCCTTCTTCCATTGGGCTATGGAGTCAATAACTTTGACAAACCAAAACCAATATCTTGACTCAATTTCAGGACTAAAATCCAACTCAAAATTAACTTAATTTCAAGACTGAAATCGACTGAAAACTTGACTCAAACAATCCAAACCAAAACTGAAATCAAACCTTCAGTTTTATAGCCTTCACTTCGGGCCCCAAACTGAATGAATGATAACAGTACACACTTGCAATGAAGGAAATAAAATGGTATGTACAATGATACATATGACAACAGAAAACATTTCAAAGATGGTACCATTTCAGTAGTCGACCATTGACCAGCCCACCTGGACAATCTTCTCCATCCATTTCTTTCATCAAGAAAGAATTTTGACCCCGATATGCAGCAATTATGAAAGGTCCCTTCCACAGATTCTCGAACTTTCCATGCTTTCCTTTGTCTTCGTTTTGAGCATCCCATTTCAGTACTATGTCTTCAATTTGAAACTTGTCCACCTTTGCCTTTCGATCATATATTTTCTTGATTCTCTCTTGCAGCCTGAAGGTATTCTGAAAAACCTCCTCTCTAGTCTACTGTAAATGGATCATTTGATTGATTCTTCGCTGCAAATGATCTTCTTCACTGCCAGCTTCCTACAGGAGTTTAACAACAGAGACTGCGAGAGATGTCGGGAACACCATGTCAACACCATACACAATTTCGAAAGGGGACATGCCTATTGATTTTTTCTAACTTACTCTATCTACCCATAGTGCATTCACCAATTTCTTGTGCCAGCTCCTCTTGTTTGTTTCCAGCAACTTTTTGATAATATTGACCAGTGATTTATTTGAGGATTTCGCCAATCCATTACCTTGTGGGTAGTATGCAGTTGAGTGCCCCAAGGTAATTTGATATTTATTACAAAAATAAATCATATTTTTAGATTTAAAAGCTGCTGCATTATCTGTGATCAGATTTCTAGGACAGCCAAAACGTGACAAAATATTGTTTTCAAGAAACTAAATTATTACCGAATCAGTGGCCTTCCGAGTGGGAATCGCCTCAATCCATTTAGTGAAATAATATGTTGTTGTGAGGATCCACTTGTGCTATGCTGAAGAAGTAGTATGTATCTCGCTAATGAAATCTAAACCCCACTGCTGAAACGGAGCACTTACTTCAACCAGTTTGAGTGGAAAACGCTGTAATTTTCTCTTACCTTGAAAAATTTGACATTCGTGGCAGCTTGTAATAGTTTTGTACACATCAGCAAAGAGGGTTGGCTAATAATATCCCACTCTAAAAATTTTATTGGCTGTTGTCTTCCAAAATAGATTACCTCCACAATCTCCCTTGTGAAATCATCCTTGACTTGTTTTTCTTCTTCTTCAACCACACAATTCAGCAAGACACCGTCGGGATCTTTCCAATAGAGTGCATTATTCATTATAAAAAATTTGGTAGCCTTTAATTTCAGGGTCCTAATTTTATTCTTAGTCATCCTAGGTGGTGGTGAAAGATGTTGGAGTACATAAACAATATCCGAATACCAAGGATAAAGAACAAACATTTCAGATACCTGAACACGTGAACTTTCTTCATCTTCTTTGAACATAGCAGCAATCAAATTTATGTCCAAGGCATGCAAATTAGACTCTGCCATCAGTTTGGCCAGCCCCTGTCCTTTGATGAGATTTGTTGTTTTGATCTCCACATCATATTCTAATAAAGCTGCGATCCATTTGCCTCGTCTCCCTTCCGGATCTGCTTGCACTAAGACATCTTTAACGGCAACGTTAGGGACATAAGAAAGGATGTGAGAATGTAGAATATAGACTCGAAAATCTTTCAATGTATTTACCAAGGCAAGAGCTTGCTTTTCAATAATATTTTACTTTAAGGCTGCATCCCTTATTTTTCTACTGAAAAAAGCAATTGGCTTCTCAAGCTGGTCTCTTTTCTGCATTAAGACAGCTGCCATAGTATGATCTGAAGCAAATGAAAACAAAATGAAATCTTGGGAATAATCTGGGCTGATCAAAATTGGAGATGAATAAAGGGCCAACTCTACCAAATTGAAAGACTTGATGGATTCTTCAGTCCACTTCACTACACTATATTTCTTTAACATGTTTGTGATTTCCTTCAAATGTTCTGCAAATGACATAAGAAATTCATCTTACCATTGAATGCTTGGATCTCCTTTTTACTTCGTGGAAAATCAATCTTCTGGATGGATTCCACTTGAGCTGGATCGATGCAGATGCCCTCCTTGGATATGATATGACCGAGAAGCTTGCCTTCATCCATGGCAAACAAGCTCTTCTTTGGATTGAGAGATATGCCATATTTTCTACACCGCTGAAATACAATCTTCAAATGATAAAGGTGCTCTTCATCTGAATTAGAAAAAATTGTCAAATCATCAAGATAAACAACTAAAAATACATCTTTCTCATTTGCAAATGCGATATCCATAGCTCGCTGAAAGGTCGCACCAGCATTCTTTAATCCGAATGGCATCTTGGCATAATGGAAAGTTCCCCATGGAGTGGTGAACATTGTTTTGTCTCTGTCATCCTCATGGACCAGAATTTGGTTATAACCGGAATACCCATCGAGTAGTGACATACGGGATGCTCCAACTACTCTTTGAAGTATGTGATCCATCTTGGGCAATGGATAGTTATCTTTCAAAGACACCTTATTCAGATTTCTGAAATCAATACATAATCGAATCTCACATGTTTTCTTGCGCATAGGCACCAAATTAGAAATCCAATCTGAAAATCTTATGGGAATGATTATACCAGCTTTGTACAATCATTCACTTCCTTCTCTATTGAGGGTAGCAGCTTTGGATTTATCCTTCTTAGCTTCTGTCGAAATGGCTTTTGATTTGGCTTGATCCGAATGATGTGTTGAATTATGCTCTTATCATATGTCTTCAAATATGAATAGTCCCATGCAAATACATCAATAAATAAAGACAATAAACTAATGTATTTTGCCTTTACCTGTGGATGCAAGGCCTTTGATAACTTCCCATTTTAGGATTTTCTGTTGATCCAATGTTTACATCCTCAACTCCTTTCTCGGTTGGTACCAAGCTCAGTTTCTAGGCTACATCATCTTGATCAAACAACTCCTCTAAAGGTATTAGACCTTTAGGAATGACGTTGTCCTTCAGCTGCAAAACTTCCATCTGATTTACTTCCATATCCGCTTCGCCATCATCATGCTCTCCATCGGTAGAAGTATCTTTTTATTTGAATTCATTTTGTAGAAATTCTTCGATCTCTTTATCATCTTGAAACACCTGCAAATATCTTTGATTATTAGGGACAACATGGCGATGTTTCACATGAATTTCAAACTTATTGTTTGAATTCATCGTAATTTCAAGTTACTTGCAGCTGTTGCAAGAGAATCTACAATAACATTTTGTTCACAAGGGACACATGTCAAAGTGTAATCTGGAAACAATCTCAAAATATCTAATACCGCATTATGGTAAGCCCGCATGAGAGGATGCTTAGCTTGGTATTCACCTTTCACTTCCTTGATAACTAACCCAGAGTCGCCATATACTGAAATTCTTTTAGCATTTAACTTCTTAAGGATTTTCAAACCAGTAATTAAAGCCTCATATTTAGCCTCATTATTTGAACAATCAAAAGCCAATTTATACGAACAAACCCTTACATTACTTGGAACTTTGTTTGGAAGAAATGCAGGGTTGCGTATCCAAATGCCAATTCTAGCACCTTCCCTACCTACTGCGCCATCAAAATCCATGCTCCACAAACCGGCTTCGTCCTCCAAATGTTGGAATTTTGTTTTCTCTTCTTCTTTTGCTTGTTGTCCATCAATTTTTTGTTGTTGTCAGAAGGCTGATTGCTCAGCGGTACTATCAAGCTTTTGTCTTTCTTGATCTAGTACAGCTCTAAAATTTTCAGTGATCTCTAGAATATCTTCTACTTCAACTACTTGACTATTTACATCATTAAAACTATCAGAATATAGAACAAAAGATTCTAAATCAGTATGTACATAATTGATTGGATGATTTAGAGGTTTCTCCTTGCTAGTGATCATGTACTTCATCTTTTTCTCCCAGTATAATTTCCTCAACTAAACAAACACAGGAATAGTAGCATAGGAGAAATCAAGCTGCAATGTCCCTTTGAGTTTTGCTCCCCAAGATCTGGAAAGAAGCATGCCAAATCTAGGAGGAATATCAGCCACAACCACATCCATCAAAACATTCTTCACCAGAATCTGATCTAAAGTGACAACCAAATCTTTAATAAGCCCAATGCACCTGACCCTACCAGAATCAAAGGAATATAGATCATGGTACTTGCGAGTGATATCTAAACCCAATTTTTCCATGATTGCTTTAGGCATGAGATTATGAGAGGCTCCTGAATCAAACATGGCATTGTGCAATACATAATCATGCAATCTAAGGCTGATGTAAAAAGGAGCTACATCACTATCCTTAGACTGACCTTCTAATGCTAGACCAAAGATAAGTTCGAGTTGGTCATCCTCCACATTTACCATATCAGATAATGGATCCAAATTCAAAATCTTTGACACATGACCTTTATAGCTGTTGTTCTTCATTAATTCAGTCAAAGGAATTGACACTTTTAACTTAGCAATTTCATTTTCTAAGCTAAAGGTTGATGTTTTCTCTACCTCTTTGACTGGAGCATCCTTCTTTTTAGTCTTCTCCTTTGATACAATTGGCTGATTTGATCTTTCATTTGCTGATTTTGTTTTGATGGTGGTAGGATCAGTTGCCTCCTTTCCCTTTTTCTGAACTGTTGGAGAATCGTTCTTTGGTGGTGTGTTATAGACATTTTTGGGCACTGCAACCCCAATCATAAATGTCCATAAACCAAGGGCTCTTAAGTCCCTAAAAGTGTTGTTCCAACCTGAACAAGATCAACTGATTACATCTTCTCCTAGAAGTTCTCCATGAAAAAATGCTCAGAACTGGACCATCTCACCTGCTCCATGGTCAAAGTGCACTGCATCCCACCTAAATACACATAGTAGGTGTGATGCATCTTGAAAAGCCCTTCTATGGGGTGCGATGGGCAAGAGTGGACAAATGGTAGGGCCAATCTATAAGGTGGAGGATCATGGAATCTTCTAGAAACTTCTCCTATGACACTTGCCTCTCTACATTTTCCCAGGGATGAGTAAGAGATCAATGAGATCTCCAAGTAGAATCAAGAACTATCAGAGAGAAGACACTAATAAAAAACTGAGAGCTGACTCACACCTCTGCAAATATCTATATATAGATCTCTCATCCCAGAGATCCAGAGGTTGGAGGCTGGAATTTTGTATCTTGTAAGGAAGTGCTACTCGTTTCTTGGTGCAATATCATAGTGTTGGGTGATCTAAGCTTCTCATGAGGTGAAGAAGGGATTTCTTGCTAAGAGGATGATGCTGGGTCAGAACAATTGGTTGTAAGCCTCTTTTCTCTTTCTTGATTATCAATAAAGCTATTCAAGTTTCCCTCCACATTCTTGTATGATTGATGTTATATGCATTTGTGTGGTCAATATATATCTGGTCCTATATTGTTTATGATAATAGATCTATGTTCTTGGATAGTGTTATGCTGCTTTGATTCTACAGGTGCTCTTTGAAGCTAGTTAGACGAGGAAGTGAGTGGCAAAGATCTATCAGAAGGGAGAGGAATCGAGCAAGGAACCAAGTGCAAGACAGAGGTTGGTCTCCTTATTCCCCTCTTATCTATTTTTCATAAAGGAAAACGAAAGCAGTTTTAGCTTGTTTGTTTCTAAGGTAGCTACCAACCATAGTGGGACTAGAAGCTCTGCATAAAAACTAGTTTTTCCGATAACAAAATGGCGACTCTACTGGGGAGCGAATAGATTGTTTGTTTATCTACATTTTTTTACTTTATAAACTTACAGACGGAGCCTGAAGTTAAGCCATCTAGCCTTTGAACTGCATTTTCTATGCAAGTGCAAAGTAGACCAATGTTGCTTCAGTCTATCTCCGGGTTTTGTTTATGAACTGAATAATTGATTTACAAGCTCTCTAATTGTCGTCGTGGTGGATCTAGTAACCTCTTTAGATCTACCCCTGTGATTGATTTACTGATTACCACTTGCTTGGCCTAAATCCCTGAACTGAACTACAAACTGTGACCCGAAACCTAGTTAAAGTCTCTTCCCTGGTCCAGCGCACTATCTCTTCTGTGAATTCTAGATGCATCGCACTTCCCGAGTGTAGTAGGTGTGCTGCATCTATTTTTAACTGTGTTACAGGTGCGCTGATTAGACAAGGCCTTTCCTGCTCCTAGATTTGGTTTCTGTGCTCACTCTTTTTAGCTCTATTCAATAGTTTTGCTGCCTATAGTTAGTACACCTCTGTTGAAACCCCCTTCCTTGCCATTATTCTGCCTCCATTGTGCAAAGGACTGTAAATGTTTTTATGTATTTTGAGCCATTTTCAGTTCTCTTTTACAAAGAAGTAGCATAATCGTACTATCGTTTCTTGATTTGAAAGTGTCACAAGTGTGGTTTTCAGTCATAGAAGAGAATCTGATTGTTCTTGATAGTCGATTACACTGTTACTCTTGTATTTGATTTGAATTAGTAGTTTTTCAAGTGTCGAAAGCAAGTTTTCATTTCCAAATCGCAAAGTGTCGTCATTGTCCTCATTTTGTCTTGAAAATAAACTTGTTAGTAATGTTGCTTTGAAAAAATAATTCATATTTGTGCTTAGCTTTCCTTTTATCATTCACACATTAAGAAGGCTGAAAAAAATACATGCATGGGCAATTTCATTTAGACTGTTTGTTGGTTTGATTTAGGACAGTGCATATAGTGTGTGCTCTCTGCTCTATGTTGAAAGAACATCATCTCTCTTTCCTTAGTAGCTAGGATTTTCATTGCAAAAAGAAGATTAAACGATTGTTTATCATCTTAGATTGCATTTTAGGAATTGTACATCTACATCACGTGGTGAACCTGAAAGGCAAATTTCTTAAGCAAGATCAACTATAAAATAAATTTAATGAATCTAAAAACGCTTTGGAACCTAACTCACAACATCTAGAAGTCTAGGCTAGAGAGATATTCCGGCATCGTAAAGCCTGGTAACTGTTTTTTTCATTGATGGTTGGGTGATTCCTCCACTTTGAGATGATAAGTGCTAGTACGGACTTGTGCTCCCACGTACCATCGAGTATATATTGGGAGACCACAATAGGCTTTATCCTTTATCCTTAGGAAGTCATGTCTACCACCCTATCGATCGCAATGCACTGAACACAGCATTCGGGAAGATTGATTGTCGTACCGTAAAAATTATTCTACAGTTTTGCGATTGGTTTGGTAATCCCCCTGTCTAGATTTCCAGAGCAATCTCTTTCGTTCCTTTTAAGACACCTTAAAGGAAAAGGTCCATCTGAGCACTTGTCACTTCAGGCTCATTAAAAATCGAAGGCGACTAGAGTCATCTTTTGTTTTTTCTCGACTCTTAAAAATTGAAAAAGCAGGTTGCGTGAAAGCGTCTAAAATTTATTTTAAACGGAATAAATATCACCTTTCCTACGTTGGTCTTAGGTTGAGAAAAATGGAGTCCACCAACCAAGGAATTCCCCTTGGAGGAAATCCTAGCCCCTTCTCCTCTTGGGGAGATGTTGGTGCACCCCATATGGCCACATTGTCGCTTCCTGGATTGACAATTGGCTTGCCCGTATGGCTCTTCTCAACCTCTGTCATTCAGAACACCGTGATTCCTGAACAATCAAGTCAGCAACTAAACGATACTAGAGTTACCCCCCAACCTTCTACTTCGTCCAATTCTTCCTCTCCTCCTTCCTCTTCACTTGATGAAGCTGGTAAAGCCAAAAATCAAGTAATTGAGAAGAAGAAGAAGGAGCTAAAGGTGAAAAGGGGTGACCAGGCATCGTCTAGCGAAAATCCACACACTTCACCATCCAGGCCTAAATCGCCATGTGTCATTTGCAAAGGAGACCACTATCATCTAGATTGTCCTTGCATCCCTCGGATCTTAAGGGACTAGCCTCCTCGTTTGCACAATCTGATGTCGTCAACCTCTGATGATCATGTTGAAGGTACACCATCAACTAGTGAAAGTGAAGCCCCTCGACAAAAAGGAAGATGTAAATTTCCTTGTAAATTGTGTGAAGGCGATCATGTTGTCCACCGTTGTCCCTTATTAGACGAGGCTAAAAGAGTTTTGGACAACCGTCCGGTTTCACCGTTACGGCTTCCTCCTGGATATAAGAAGCTCTTGCCGAGTCCGTCACTAGTTGAAAATCCAGCTGACATGCCCTTGTGGTCGGCCGAAGCATCTATCATTGAATATAAACCATATTAATCCAAACCAGACGAAAGTCAAAAGGTCGAGGTGGCAATTGACCCGGTCCTGCCTTTAGAGGATTTGTCTTCAGATGATACAATCACCAAAGAGAACAAGGATGACACCGTCCAAATTCTTTGCGTAAGCACAGACTCCGATAAACATGGGGGCAGTCTACCCGTTCCTTCACCGCAGGAAGGAATTTCATCAGAGTCGTATCCGACCATCTATTCGGTCCCACCTCCAAGCAACCTAGTTGTTTCCTTCAATTGGAATATACTAGGCAGACCCCGCTTACCAACTAGTATACCATTTCGAATCATTGCTCAAATATATAGAATGGTCACGGCCGGTACCATCATAGATGAAGGGGCTTCTATGAGTATCCTTTCCTCAACTGCTTGGAAAGCGCTTGGTTCGCCATCGCTTTTGCCTGAGATGAGAAATCTAACAGGCTTTGACAAAGGAACCAGTCGACCGTTAGGGATCCTTCCCAATGTGCTGATAACGTTGAGAAGGAAAACCGTTCACATGAACGTAATGGTAGTCCAAGGACCCCTGGATTATAATCTATTCCTTGGACGAGACTATATTTATTACATGGGATCCATTGTCTCCTCACTCTTTAGAGTAATGTGTTTTCCGCATGAAGGAAGAGTGGTCAAGCTCGTTGACCAGCTTTCATTCCTCGATTCAAACATAGCAAATAGTCATACACCAACCCTGAATGGTATTTTCACACAAGGAATGTCTCATCAATCCCAAGTCTGTCCTCCTAATGAGCGCGAGTGATTCGAAGGATATGACTGAAACCCAGGGGGCATGCACCCTGGCCTGTTTCGACAGGAAAACCTTGGGTATAGGGTAGGTTTCCGCGGAGAGTATATGATTGGCCTAACACACCCGTCCATTTTGGAAAACGGGATTAGACCAGAATAAGATACTTCTGTTAAGGTAGGCCTTTCCCGATAGAACAAATGTTCTGTCTGCAAATTGAGGGGTAACCTGAAAAGGTAGGCCTTTGCCGATAAAACAAGTGTTTTGTCTGCAAATTGAGGGGTAACTTGGAAAATATACCTCGCTATACCAGGGGGCTGTTACAGGGAGAAGTGTCTACTCAGAACTGCTTATCCCACTAAGGTGTGATAGCTACCTTAGAAACAAACAAAGTAAAGCTACTTTCATTTTTCCTTTATAAAATATAGATAGAGAGGAACAAAGAAGACCAACCTTTGTCTTGCGCTAATCTCCTGGTTTGATTCCTCTCTTCCTTGATGGTCTTTCGCTACTTGTTCCCTTGCACGCCCAGCTTCACAGAGTACCTATAAGATCATAGTAGCATAGCACTATACAAATACATGGATCTATAATCATAAACAATCTAGGATCAGATGTAAATTGACCATACAAATGCAGCAAACATAAATGACACAAGAGTATAGAGGAAAACTTGAATAGCTTTTATTGATAAACAAGAAAAAGCGAAGAGGAGTTACAACTAGTTGTTCTGACCCAGCATCAACCTCTCAGCAAGGAAGCCCCTCTTCACCTCATACAAAGCTTAGATCACCCAACAATCTGATGTTTGTCTCAAGAAACCAACAGCAATTCCTTACAATATGCAAAATTCCAGCCTCTGGATCTCTGGGATGAGGGATCCATATATAGATATCTGTAAGGGAGATGAGTCAGCTTATGATTTGATTAGTGTCTTCTCTCTAATAGTTCTTGCTTCCGCTTGGAGATTGATGATCTCTTACTCATCCTTGGTCGAATTCAGAGAGGCAAGTGTCGCAGGAGAAGTTTCTGGAAGCTTCCATTGCCTCTCCACCTCGCGGAATGACACTACCATTTGTCATTTCTCGCCCATCGCACCCCATAGAAGGGCTTTTTGAAATGCAACGCACCCACATAGTGTACTTAGGTGAGATGCAACGCACTTGGCCTGTGGAGCAGCTGAAATGATCTTGTTTCGACCAATTCTAAGTAGTTTTTCATGGAGAACTTCTGGGAGAAGCTGTAATAAGTTGACCTTGTTCCTTTAGGGGTTAGAACAAAACTTTTAGGGACTTAGGAGCCCTTGGTTTATGGACATTTCATGCTTGGGGTTGCAGTGCCCAAAAATGTCTATAACAGTTGCCCCCTAAAGCATGAGGTCATTAATCTTTTGATGTCAGGTGAAATGCTTTATTATGAGGATCCGAAGTTCTTTCAAGCTGGGAGGAGACCTGTAATAAGATACAATACAATACATTATCTTCATAATATTTTCATGATCTAGCTTACGCGGGCATTCCCATGCTCAGCTTTATAAATTCATTTTCATGTACATAAGACAGACAATCGTCTGAGTGTAGACTGATGATTTTGATAGAGCCATCATCCCTTTGATTGGATGATTATCTATGCAGCAATGATGTACATTTGATGTCTTTATTTTCCTGAATATATATATCGCAGCCCGGATGGATGAAACTAGATCCGGGGTCTTCAATCTCGTTCGATCTTCACTCGAAGTACAAGTCTATCCATGTGAGAAATGTTCTGGAGTCGAACATGGAAAGACATCGCTTGATTACCAGCCAATGATATAAGTTGTTAACAAGCGCGAGAGGAATCACCGATAATGATAATGACCCTCAAGGTACTACAGTACAATTCATGTGGTGTGAATAAAGGACTTGGCGTCGAACACCATGCAAAATCTTTCGGTCGAAGGTCATTGATGTAAACCTGTCGACGGAAGTGAGAAACTTGCCATTGAGGCATGCAAGCTTCAAAGTACTGAATGGGGTGTTCCTAGATCAACTTCTTGGATAATGAGCTGATGTCGACAAGAAGTGGTCCATCACAGGAGAGCCTTAATGAATCCCACATCAATGACATGGAACGGAGCAAATGATTTTAATGGAGCTGAAAACGATCTGGTGATATAAGGTTCAGGGTGGCGGTCATGAAAGAATGGAGTATAAATGTATTGTAGTGGATGAGACACAGGTGAATTCTCTGAATGACTTCTCTTGAACATATTGGTGACACTGACGTGATGGATTGGTAGCATTAACCCCGATTGTGGATGGTATGATGGGACCATGGTGATGTGACCGGTGAATGAAACAACCCAACCCGACTTGGATGCGAAGTGAAAGTGTCATGTTCAAGAGCGACTTGCTACCAACAAATTTTCTTCAAGTTTTCTTCCCAATTTTTCCCTAGTCATTGCTGACCAGTACCTCTTTATTTTTATCAAGCTTGAGGAGGATAACATATGCTTGTTCTATAATTTTCCTTTCGGGCAAACCCATCGCTATGTTTTAACGAGCCTAGCGATAGTGAAACTCGTTCTCGTCTATGGACAAGTTTGTCGCTATTAAAATTTTAACGAGTTTAACGACAAAGATAACTCGGTCCTTTTCAATTTTAGAGAGTCTAAAAAAGAATGTAAAGGAAACTCCAAAATTCCTTTTTTGTCATCTAATCCCTTATGTCCGAAAAAGTATAAAACAATACAGAAGGGATGGATTTTCGATACTTTTAACGAGCCGAACAAAACAAGCGCTCGATCTTTTTGTGTAATAATTCCTCTGGTCCAAAAAGATTAAAATTTAGAGGAGGGATAGCACTTCCGGTCCCTTTAACGAGCTGGAGAGGCCAATGGCTCGGCCATCTTTTCATCTTTTACGAGTCAATTGAAAAGAGCTTAAAGGAGACTCGTCTTTTGAGGAACGAGTGATAAAATGGGTAGAAACTAATTCCAGGTAAGGTTTGGAATTTTCCAATCACGGCAGTGTTACAAGGATGGCTAGTGAGATCACTCTTTGTAGCTGTTCCTCAAAATTGGTAAACAATCAAATGGAGGTGAATGATCAGCCAATGCAAAAGTGGAGGTGACGGCGCAAACACGACCAAGGTTTTAAAGGCTGAAGTATTACATTCACGATGGTTATTTACCGAAAATTGGTTCATTTTTTAATGAGCTTAAACTTTGGAGGAACATGTGCTCATTGCTTATGTTTATTTTTTTACGAGCATGAAGTCCGCGCTAAAAATGCTCAATTAATCTAGTCGTGTGATAAGAATGTCTCATATATAAAAACAACAACTTTTAGAGTTTTGCCCCACATCCTTTCTTTGTGCAAGTTAGGAAATGGCCAATCCTACGAGTTTAAAGGGTTAGAGGACCTACAAATTTAAAAAATAAATAGTCGCTCTTCGCTTGCATGCCAAAAGGTTTGCATGCCCCCAGGTATAAAACAGAGTTTCAAGGTTACCCCTTCTTCCTTCTGTTAAAACATTTGTTTTATCAGGAGAGGTCTACCTCTTACAGGTTACCAAAGATTTGTTTTATTTACTATGTAAACAAAACACTTCTTCGGCGATGTTTATCGAAATAAACAAAGGTGAGTGGCGCTGCTTGCCAACCCAAATAACTTTGACAAGAGAATCTTATTCCAAAATAACCCCCTCTTCCAATCACGGAAGGGAGTACAAACTAGTCATATTTTCTCGTGGAAACCTACCCTATACCCGAAGTTTTCCTGCCGAAGCAGGCCAGGGTGCATGCCCCCTGGGTTTTAGTCATGTCCCCCGAATCAATCGTGCTCATCAGGTGGACGGACTGGAGGTTGAGACATTTCTTGCGTGAAAGGACCATTCAGGGATGGTATATGGCTATTTGCTCTGTGTGATCTGGGAAATGAAAGCTGGTCTATGAGCTTGACCACTCTTCCTTCGTACGGAAAACACATTACTCTAAAGAGTGAGGAGACAATTGCTCCCATGCAATAAATATAGTCTCGTCCAAGGAGTAGATTATAATCTAGGGGTCCTGGAACTACCATTACGTTCATTTGAACGGTTTTTCCTCTCAATGTTATGGGTACATTGGGAAGGATCCCTAACGGTCGACTGGTTCCTTTATCAAAGCTTGTTAGATTTCTCATCTCAGGCAAAAGCGATGGCTAACCAAGCGCTTTCCAAGCAGTCGAGGAAAGGATACTCACAAAAGCCCCTTCATCTATGATGGTACCAGCCATAACCATTCTATATATTTGAACAATGATTCGAAATGGTATACTAGCTGGTAAACGGGGTCTGCCTAGTTGATTCCAATCAAACGAGACAACTAGGTTGCTTGGAGGTGGGACCGAATAGACGGCCGGGTATGACTCTGACAAACTTCCTTCCTGTGGTAAAGGAACAGGCAAATTGCCCCCATGTTCATTGGAGTCTGTGCTTACGAAAAGAATTTGGACGGTGTCATCCTTGTTCTCTTCGGTGACTGTATCATCTGAAGATGGAACCTCTGAAGGCAAGACTGGGTCAACTACCACCTCGACCTTTTGACTTTCGTCTGGTATGGGTTCAGATGGTTTGTCTTCAAGGATAGATGGTTCAGCCGACCACCTAAGTGGCCAGCCAGATTTTCAACTAGTGACGGACTTGGCAAGAGTTTTTTATATCCAGGAGGAAGTCGTAACGGTGAAACCGGACGATCGTCCAAAACTCTTTTAGCCTCATCTAAGAAGGGACAATGGTGGACGGCATGATCGCCTTCGCACAGTTTACAAGGAAATATATATTTTCCTTTTTGTCCTGGGGCTTAACTTTCACTAGTCGATGGTGTGTTTTCAACATGATCACCAGAGGTTGACGACATCGGGTTGTGCAAACGAGGAGACCAGTCCCTTAAGATCCAAGGGATGCAATGACAATCTCTATGATAGTGGTATCCTTTGCAAATGACACATGGCGATTTAGGCCTGGTCGGTGCAGTGTGTGGATTTTCGCTAGACGACGCTCATTTGCCCCCATTCGCCTTTGGCTCCTTCTTCTTCTTCTTTTCCTTCTTCTCCTCAGGTACTTGAATTTTGGCTTTACCAGCCCCATCAAGTGAAGAGGAAGGAGGAGAGGAAGAATTAGAGGAAGTAGAAGGTTGGTGGGTAACTCTGGACTCATCTAATTGCTGATTCGATTGTTCAGGAACTGTGGTGTTCTGAACGACAGAGGTTGAGAAGAGCCATACAAGCAAACCAATTGTCAGTCCTGGAAGCGACAATGTGGCCATATGGGGTGCACCAACATCTCCCCAAGAGGAGAAGGGACTAGGATTTCCTCCAAGGGGAATTCCTTGGTTGGTGGATTCCATTTCCTCAACCCAAGATCAACGTAGGAAAGGGTAATGAATATTCCGTTTAAAATAAATTTTAGATGCTTTGACACAACTTGTTTTTTTAGTTTTTAAGAGTCGAGAAAAAACAAAAGATGACTCTAGTCGCCTTCGATTTTTAATGAGCCTGAAGTGACAAGTGCTCAGATGGACCTTTTCTGTTAAAGAGTCTGAAAAGGAACGAAAGGGACTACTCTGGAAATCTAGGTAGAGGGATTACCAAACCAATCGCAAAACTACAAAATACTTTTTACGATACGGCAGTCAATCTTCCCGAATGTTGTTTTCAGTGCATTGCGATCGATAGGGCAGCAGACATGGCTTCCTATGGATAAAGGATTAAGCCTATTGTGGTCTCCCAAAATATACTCGACGGTACGTGGGAGCACAAGTCCGTACTGGCACTTATCATCTCAAAGTGGAGGAATCACCCAACCATCAGTGAGAACAACAGAGGCTTTACGACGCCGGAATACGTCTCTAGCTTAGACTTATAAATGTTGTGCGTTAGGTTCCAAAGCATTGTTAGATTCATTGAATTTATTTTATAGTTGATCTTGTTTATGAATTTTGCCTTTCAGGTTCACCACGAGATGTAGATGTAATTCCTAAAATGCAATCTAAGATGATAAACAATCTTTTTATCTTCTTTGGGCAATGAAAATCCTAGCTACAAAGGAAAGAAAGATAGAATCCTTTCACAAAGAGCAAAGAGCACACTCTAAATGCACTTTCCTAAATCAAACCAATCAGACTATCTAAATGCAAATGCACATGCATGTATTTGTTTTCCACTTTCTTAGTATATGAATGATAAAAAGAAAGTTGATGCACAAATCTGAATTACTTTTCAAGCGACAGTTATCAACAAGTTTCTTTTCGAAATCAAAAATGGAGGCAATCACAACACCTTATGATTTTGAAATGAATACTTGTTTTCAACACTAGAAAAATTATAAATTCAGACCAAAAAAAATAGTACCAGGATAACCGACTATCAACAGCAATCAAACTCTTTCCTATGATTGAAATCGACACTTGCGACACTTTCAAATCAAAGGACGACAATATGATTACGCTACTTTTGCAAAGGAGAACTGAAAATGACTCAACAAACACACAAAAACATTTACAGTTCTTTTTTACAAAGGAGGCGAAATAACAACAAGGAAAAGGGGTTTCAAACAGACATATACTGATTACAGGCAGCAAAATTCATGAATAGAACTGGAAAGAATGAATCACAGAAACCAACACTGCACAAAGCCTAGTCTGATCAACGCACCTGTAACACAGGGAATTTGAAATGCATCGCACCTTCTACACTCGGGAAGTGCGCTGAATTTCAGATTCTCAGAACAATACCTACACTGGGCTAGAAACGAGACTCTGCTTGGGTTCTGGGTCACAGTTTGCAATTCAGTTCATGGGTTTTGGCCAAGCAAATGGTAATCAGTAATTCAACAATCAGGGGTAGATCTAAGGAGGATCTAAGAGCTATCACAAGGGAAATCAGAGAGTTTGTGAATCAGTTGTTTAAATCATAAACAGATCCCGGAGATGGACTGAAGTGGCATTTATCTACTTTGCATTTGCTATGGCAAATGCAGTTCGAATGCTACCTGGCACAACTTCAGACTTCGTCTGTAAGTTTATGAAATAGACAACAAGGAAGATAAACAAACAAACTAATTCGTCCCCAGCAGAGTTGCCATTTTGTTACAGGGAAAAGTGTCTACTCAGAACTGCTTATCCCACTAAGGTGTGATAGCTACCTTAGAAAAAAACAAAGTAAAGCTACTTTCGTTTTTCCTTTATAAAGTATAGATAGAGAGGAACAAAGAAGACCAACCTCTGTCTTGCGCTAATCTCCTGGTTTGATTCCTCTCTTCCTTGATAGTCTTTCGCTACTTGTTCCCTTGCACGCCCAGCTTCACAGAGTACCTGTAAGATCACAGTAGCATATCACTATACAAAGACATGGATCTATAATCATAAACAATCTAGGATCAGATGTAAATTGACCATACAAATGCAACAAACATAAATGACACAAGAGTATGGAGGAAAACTTGAATAGATTTTATTGATAAACAAGAAAAAGCCAAGAGGAGTTACAACTAGTTGTTCTGACCCAGCATCAACCTCTCAGCAAGGAAGCCCCTCTTCACCTCATACAAAGCTTAGATCACCCAACACTCTGATGTTTTTCTCAAGAAACCAACAGCAATTCCTTACAATATGCAAAATTCCAGCCTCTGGATCTCTGGGATGAGGGATCCATATATAGATATCTGTAAGGGAGATGAGTCAGATTATGATTTGATTAGTGTCTTCTCTCTGATAGCTCTTGCTTCCACTTGGAGATTGATGATCTCTTACTCATCCTTGGTCGAATTCAGAGAGGCAAGTGTCACAGGAGAAGTTTCTGGAAGCTTCCATTGCCTCTCCACCTCGCGGAATGACGCTGCCATTTGTCATTTCTCACCCATCGCACCCCATAGAAGGGCTTTTTGAAATGAAACGCACCCACACAGTGTACTTAGGTGAGATGCAATGCACTTGGCCTGTGCAGCAGCTGAAATGATCCTGTTTTGACCAATTCTGAGCAGTTTTTCATGGAGAACTTCTGGGAGAAGCTGTAATCAGTTGACCTTGTTCCTTTATGGGGTTAGAACAACACTTTTAGGGACTTATGAGCCCTTGGTGTTACAGGGAAAAGTTTCTATTTAGAACTGCTCTATCCCACTAAGGTGTGACAGTTGCCTTAGAAACAAACAGAGAAAAACTACTTTTGTCTTTCCTTTATGGATTATAGATAGAGAGGAACAGTAAGACCAACCTCTGTCTTGCGCTAATCCTGCAATTCGATCCCTCGCTTCTTTGATAGTCCTCAGCTACCTGCTCCTTTGCACGCCCAGCTTCACAAAGTACCTGTAAGATCACAGAAGCATAGCACTATACAAAGACATGGATCTATAATCATAAACAATCTAGGATCAGATATAAATTGACCATACAAATGTAACTAGCATCAATGATACAAAAGCATGGAGGAAAACTCAAATAGTTTTTATTGATAAACAAGAAAAGAGCCAGGAGGAGTTACAACCTGTTGTTTCGACCTAGCATCAACCTCCCAGCAAAGAAGCCCCTCTTCACCTCAAACAAAGCATAGATCACCTAAAAATCTTATGTTTGTCTCAGAAAACCAACAACAATTCCTTACAGTATGCAAAATTCCAGCCTCTGGATCTCTGGGATGAGGGATCCATATATAGATATCTGTAAGGGGGATGAGTCAGCTTGCGATTTGATTAGTGTCTTCTCTCTGATAGTTCTTACTTCCACTTGGAGACTGAGGGCCTCTTACTCATCCTTGGTCGAATTCGGTGAGGCAAGTGTCACAGGAGAAGATTCTGGAAGCTTCCATTGCCTCTCCACCTCACGGAATGACGCTGCCATTTGTCATTTCTCGCCCATTGCACCCCACAGAAGGGACTTTTGAAATGCAACGCACCCTCATAGTGTATTTGGGTGAGATGCAACGCACCTAGCCAGTGGAGCAGCTGCAATGATCCTGTTTTGACCAATTCTGAGCAGTTTCTCATGGAGAACTTCTGGGAGAAGCTGTAATCTGTTGACCTTGTTCCTTTAGGGGTTACAACAACACTTTTAGGGACCTAGGAGCCCTTGGTTTATGGACATTTCATGCTTGGGGTTGTAGGGCCCAAAAATGTCTATAATAGTTTCCCCCTAAAGTATGAGGCCGTTAAACTTTTGGTGTCGGGTGAAATGCTTTATTATGAGGATCCGAAGTTCTTTCAATGCTGGGAGGAGACCTGTAATAAGATACAATACAATACATTATCTTCATACTGTTCTCATGATCTAGCTGAGGCGGGCATTCCCATGCTCAACTTTATAAATTCATTTTCATGTACATAGGACAGACAATCGTCTGAGTGTAGACTGATGATTCTGGTAGAGCCATCATCCTTTTGATAGGATGATTATCTGTGCTATAATGATGTACATTTAATGTCTTTATTTCCCTGAATATATATCGCAGCCCAGATGGATGAAACTAGATCTGGGGTCTTCAATTTCGTCCGATCTTCACTCAAAGTACAAGTCGATCCATGTGAGAAATGTTCTGAAGTCGAACATGGAAAGACATCGCTTGATTACCAGTCAATGATGTAAACTGTTAACAAGCGCAAGAGGAATCACCGATAATGATAATGACCCTCAAGGTATTGCAGTACAATTCATGTGGTGTGAATAAAGGACTTGGCATCGAACACCACGCAAAATCTTTTGGTCGAAGGCCATTGATGTAAACCTATCGCGGATGTGAGAAACTTGCCATTGAGGCATGCAAGCTTCAAAGTACTGAACGGGGTGTTCCTAGATCAACTTCTTGGATAATGAGCTGATGTCGACAAGAAGTGATCCGTCATAGGAGGGCCTTAATGAATCCCACATCAATGACATGGAATAGAGAAAATGATTTTAATGGAGGTGAAAACGATCTGGTGATATAAGGTTCAGGGTGGCGGTCATGAAAGAATGGAGTATAATGTATGGTAGTGGGTGAGACACAGGTGAATTCTCTGAATGACTTCTCTTGAACATATCGGCGACACTGATGTGATGGATTGGTAGCATTAACCCCAAATGTGGATGGTATGGCGTGACCATGGTGATTTGGCCGGTGAATGAAACAACCCAACCCGACTCGGACACGGAGTGGAAGTGTCATGTTCAAGAGCGACTTGCTACCAACAAAGTTTCTTTGAGTTTTCTTCCCAATCTTCCCCAGTCATTGCTGACCAGTACCTCTTTATTTTTGTCAAGCTTGAGGAGGATAACATGTGCTTGTTCTATAATTTTCCCATCGGGCAAACCCATCGCTATGTTTTAACAAGCCTAGCGATAGTGAAACTCGTTCTCGTCTATAGACAAGTTTGTCGCTATGTTTAACGACAAAGATAACTCGGTCCTTTTCAATTTTAGAGAGTTTGAAAAGGAACGTAAAGGTAAGTCCAAAATTCCTTTTTCGTCATCTAATCCCTTAAGTCCAAAAAAGTATAAAACAATACAGAAGGGATGGATTTTCGATAATTTTAACGAGCCGAACAAAACAAGCGCTCGATCTTTTTGTGTAATAATATCTCAAGTCCAAAAAGATTAAAATCTAGAGGAGAGATAGCACTTCCTGTCCCTTTAACGAGCTGGAGAGGCCAATGGCTCGGCAATCTTTTCATTTTTTACGAGTCAGTTGAAAAGAGCTTAAAGGAGACTCGTCTTTTGAGGAACGAGTGATAAAATGCGTAGCAGCTGATTCTAGGTAAGGTTTGGAATTTTCCAATCATGACAGTGTCACAAGGATGGCTAGTGAAATCACTCTTCACAGCTGTTCCTAAAAATGGGTAAACAATCAAATGGAGGTGAATGATCGGCCAATGAAAAAGTGGAGGTGACGGTGCAAACACGACCAAGGCTTTAACGGCTGAGGTACTACATTCATGATGGTTATTTACCGGGGGAATAGTTCATTTTTTAACGAGCTTAAACGCAGGTGGAAACATTTGCTCATGTCTTATGTTTATTTTTTAACGAGCTTGAACTATATGCTAAAACTGCTCGATTAATCCAGTCGTGTGATAAGAATGTCTCATATAAAACGGAAACTTTTAGAGTTTTGCCCCACATCCTTTCTTTATGCAAGTTAGGAAACAACCAATCCTATGAGTTTAAAGGGTTAGAGGACCTAAAAATTTAAAAAATAAATAGTTGATCTTCGCTTGCACTCCAAAAGGTTTGCATGCCCCATGGTATAAAACAGAGTTTCAAGGTTACCCCTTCTTTAGTCTGTTAAAACATTTGTTTTACCGAGAGAGGCCTACCTCTTACAGGTTACCCAAATATTGTTCTATTCACAGTGCAAACAAAACACTTCTTCGGCGATGTCTACCGAGATAAACAAAGGTGAGTGAAGGAGGCTACTCCACTCACATAACTTTGAGAAGAGAATCTTGTTCTAGAATAAACCCCTCTTCCAATCATGGACGGGAGTACAGGCTAGTCATATTCTTTTGCAGAAACCTACCCCATACCCGAAGTTTTCCTTCCGAAGCAGACCAGGGTGCATGCCCCCTAGGTTTCAGTCATGTCCCCTCGAATCACTCGCGCTCATCGGGAGGACGGACTGGAGATTGAGACATTTCTTGCGTGAAAGGACCATTCAGGGATGGTATATGACTATTTTCTCTGTATGATCCAGGAAATGAAAGCTGGTCTATGAGCTTGACCACTCTTCCTTCGTGGGGAAACCACATTACTCTAAAGAGTGAGGAGACAATTGCTCCCATCCAATAAATATAGTCTTGTCCAAGGAGTAGATTGTAATCCAGGGGTCCTTGAACTACCATTACGTTCATGTTAACGGTTTTCCGTCTCAATGTTATGGGCACATCGGGAAGGATCCCTAACGTTCGACTGGTTCCTTTATCAAAACCTATTAGATTTCTCATCTCAGGCAAAAGCGATGGCGAACCAAGCGCTTTCCAAGCAGTTGAGGAAAGGATACTCACAGAAGCCCCCTCATCTATGATGGTACCAGCCATAACCATTCTATATATTTGAACAATAATTTGGAATGGTACACTAGCTGGTAAACGGGGTCTGCCTAGTTGGTTCCAGTCGAAGGAGACAACTAGGTTGCTTGGAGGTGGGACCGAATAGACAGCCGGGTACGACTCTGACGAACTTCCTTCCTGCAGTAAAGGAACGGGTAAATTTCCCCCATGTTCGTTGAAGTCTGTGCTTATGAAAAGAATTTGGACAGTGTCATCCTTGTTCTCTTCAGTGACTGTATCATCTGAAGATGGAACCTCTGAAGGAAAGACCGGGTCAACTGCCGCCTCGACCTTTTGACTTTCGTTTGGTATGGGTTTAGATGTTTTATCTTCAATGATAGATGCTTCAGCCGACCACCTAAGTGGGCCAGCTGGATTTTCAACTGGTGACGGACTTGGCAAGAGTTTTTTATATCCAGGAGGAAGTCGTAACGGTGAAACCGGACGATCGTCCAAAACTCTTTTAGCTTCGTCTAAGAAGGGACAATGGTGGACGGCATGATCGCCTTCGCACAGTTTACAAGGAAATCTATATTTTCCTTTTTGTCCTAGGGCTTCACTTTCACTAGTTGACGGTGTGTTTTCAACATGATCATCAGAGGTTGACGACACCGGGTTGTGCAAACGAGGAGACCAGTCCCTTAAGATCCGAGGGATACAAGGACAATCTCTGTGATAGTGGTATCCCTTGCAAATGACACATGGCGATTTACGCCTGGTCGGTGCAGTGTGTGGATTTTCGCTAGATGACACTCGTTTGCCCCCATTCGCCTTTGGCTCCTTCTTCTTCTTCTCTTTCTTCTTTTTTTCCTTCTTCACCTTAGGTACTTGAATTTTGGCTTTACCAGCCCCATCAAGTGAAGAGGAAGGAGGAGAGGAAGAATTAGAGGAAGTAGAAGGTTGGTGGGTAACTCTAGACTCATCTAGTTGCTAATTCGATTGTTCAAGAACTATGGTGTTCTGAACGACAGAGGTTGAGAAGAGCCATACAGGTAAACCAATTGTCAGTCCTGGAGGCGACAATGTGGCCATATGGGGTGCACCAACATCTCCCCAAGAGGAGAAGGGACTAGGATTTCCTCCAAGGGGAATCCCTTGGTTGGTGGATTCCATTTTCTCAACCCAAGATCAATGTAGGAAAAGGGTAATGAATATTCCGTTTAAAATAAATTTTAGACGCTTTGACACAACTTGTTTTTTCAGTTTTTAAGAGTCGAGAAAAAACAAAAGATGACTCTAGTCTCCTTCGATTTTTAATGAGCCTAAAGTGACAAGTGCTCAGATGGACCTTTTCCGTTAAGGAGTCTAAAAAGGAACGAAAGGGACTGCTCTAGATATCTAGGTAGAGCGAGTACCAAACCAATCACAAAACTGCAGAATACTTTTTACGGTACGGTAGTCAATCTTCCCGAATGCTGTGTTCAGTGCATTGCGATCGATAGGGTGGCAGACACGGCTTCCTATGGATAAAGGATTAAGCCTATTGGGGTCTCCCAAAATATACTCGATAGTACGTGGGAGCACAAGTCCGTACTGGCACTTATCGTCTCAAAGTGGAGGAATCACCCAACCATCAGTGAGAACAACAGTTACCAGGCTTTACGACGCCGGAATACGTCTCTAGCCTAGACTTCTAAATGTTGTGCGTTAAGTTCCAAAGCGTTGTTAGATTCATTGAATTTATTTTAAGTTGATCTTGTTTATGAAGTTTGCCTTTCGGGTTCACCACGAGATGTAGATGTAATTCCTAAAATGCAATCTAAGATGATAAACAAACCTTTTATCTCCTTTATGCAATGAAAATCCTAGCTACTAGGGAAAAGAAAGACAGAATCTTTTCACAAAGAGCAAATAGCACACTCTAAATGCACTTTCCTAAATCAAGCCAATCAGACTGTCTATATGCAAATTCACATGCATGTATTCGTTTTTTGACTTTTTTAGTTTATGAATGCTAAAAAGAAAGTTGATGCACAAATCTGAATTTCTTTTCAAGCGACAGATATAAACAAGTTTCTTTTCGAAATCAAAAAATGGAGATGATTACGACACCTTACGATTTTGAAATGGATACTTGTTTTTGACACTAGAAAATTACAAATTCAGACCAAAAGAAATAGTAACAGGATAATCAACCATCAACAGCAATCAAACTCTTTCCTAGGACTGAAATCGACACTTGCGACAGTTTCAAATCGAAGGGTGATAGTACGATTATGCTACTTTTGCAAAGGAGAACTATAAATGACTCAACAAACACACAAAAACATCTACAGTTCTTTTGTACAAAGGAGGCGGAATAATAGTAAGGAAAAGGGGTTTCAAACAGACATATACTGATCACAGGCAGCAAAATTCAGGAATAGAACTGGAAAGAATGAATCACAGAAGCCACAACTGCACAGAGCTAGTCTGATCAGCGCACCTGTAACACAGAGAATCTGAAATGCAGCACAGGTCGTCCACTCAGGAAGTGTGCTGAAATTTAGAACCTCTGAACAGTACCTGCGCTAGGCCAGAAACGAGACTCTGTTCGGGTTCCGGGTCACAGTTTGCAGTTCAGTTATTGGGTTTTGGCCGAGTAAAAAGCAATTAGTAATGCAACAATCAGGGGTAGATCTAAGGAGGATCTAAGAGCTATCGCAAGGGCAATCAAATAGTTCGTGAATCAGTTGTTTATATCATAAACAAATCCAGTAAATGGATTGAAGTAGCAGTTGTCTACTTTGCATTTGTTATGGCAAATGCAGTTCGAATGCTACTTGTAAGTTTATGAAACAAACAACAAAGAATGATAAACAAACAAACTAATTAGTTCCCTAGCGGAGTCACCATTTTGTTACAGAGAAAAGTGTCTATTTAGAACTGCTCTATCCAACTAAGGTGTGACAGCTGCCTTAGAAACAAACAGAGAAAAACTACTTTTGTCTTTCCTTTATGGATTATAGATAGAGAGGAACAGAAAGACCAACCTCTGTCTTGCGCTAATCCTTCAATTCGATCCCTCGCTTCTTTGATAGTCCTCAGCTACCTGCTCCTTTGCACGCCCAGCTTCACAAAGTACCTGTAAGATCATAGAAGCATAGCACTATACAAAGGCATGGATCTATAATCATAAACAATCTAGGATCAGATATAAATTGACCATACAAATGTAACCAGCATCAATGATACAAAAGCATGGAGGAAAACTCAAATAGTTTTTATTGATAAACAAGAAAAGAGCCAGGAGGAGTTACAACCAGTTGTTTCGACCCAGCATCAACCTCCCAGCAAAGAAGCCCCTCTTCACCTCAAACAAAGCTTAGATCACCCAACAATCTGATGTTTGTCTCAGAAAACCAACAACAATTCCTTACAATATGCAAAATTCCAGCCTCTGGATCTCTGGGATGAGGGATCCATATATAGATATCTGTAAGGGGGATGAGTCAACTTGTGATTTGATTAGTGTCTTCTCTCTGATAGTTCTTACTTCCACTTGGAGACTGAGGGCCTCTTACTCATCCTTGGTCGAATTCAGTGAGGCAAGTGTCACAGGAGAAGATTCTGGAAGCTTCCATTGCCTCTCCACCTCACGGAATGAACCTGCCATTTGTCATTTCTCACCCAGCGCACCCCACAGAAGGGACTTTTGAAATGCAACGCACCCTCATAGTGTATTTGGGTGAGATGCAACGCACCTAGCCAGTGGAGCAGCTGCAATGATCTTGTTTTGACCAAGTCAGAGCAGTTTCTCATGGAGAACTTCTGGGAGAAGCTGTAATCTGTTGACATTGTTCCTTTAAGGGTTACAACAACACCTTTAGGGACTTAGGAGCCCTTGGTTTATGGACATTTCATGCTTGGGGTTGTAGGGCCCAAAAATGTCTATAACAGTTTCCCCCTAAAGTATGAGGCCGTTAATCTTTTGGTGTCGGGTGAAATTCTTTATTATGAGGATCCGAAGTTCTTTCAATGCTGGGAGGAGACCTGTAATAAGATACAATACAATACATTATCTTCATATTGTTCTCATGATCTAACTGAGGCGGGCATTCCCATGCTCAGCTTTATAAATTCATTTTCATGCACATAGGACAGACAATCGTCTGAGTGTAGACTGATGATTCTGGTAGAGCCATCATCCTTTTGATAGGATGATTATCTGTGTTGCAATGATGTACATTTAATGTCTTTATTTCCCTGAATATATATCGCAGCCCGAATGGATGAAACTAGATCTGGGGTCTTCAATTTCGTCTGATCTTCACTCAAAGTAGAAGTCGATCCATCTGAGGAATGTTCTGAAGTCGAACATGGAAAGACATCGCTTGATTACCAGTCAATGATGTAAACTGTTAACAAGCGCGAGAGGAATCACCGATAATGATAATGACCCTCAAGGTACTGCAGTACAATTCACGTGGTGTGAATAAAGGACTTGGCGTCGAACACCATGAAAAATCTTTCGGTCGAAGGCCATTGTTGTAAACCTATCGCCGGAAGTGAGAAACTTGCCATTGAGGCATGCAAGCTTCAAAGTACTGAACGGGGTGTTCCTAGATCAACTTCTTGGATAATGAGCTGATGTCGACAAGAAGTGATCCGTCATAGGAGGGCCTTAATAAATCCCACATCAATGACACAAAATGGAGCAAATGATTTTAATGGATGTGAAAACGATCTGGTGATATAAGGTTCAGGATGGCGGTCATGAAAGAATGGAGTATAATGTATGGTAGTGGGTGAGACACAGGTGAATTCTCTGAATGACTTCTCTTGAACATATCGGCGACACTGATGTGATGGATTGGTAGCATTAACCCCAAATGTGGATGGTATGGCGTGACCATGGTGATGTGACCGGTGAATTAAACAACCCAACCTGACTCGGACACAGAGTGGAAGTGTCATGTTCAAGAGCGACTTGCTACCAACAAAGTTTCTTTGAGTTTTCTTCCCAATTTTCCCCAGTCATTGCTGACCAGTACCTCTTTATTTTTGTCAAGCTTGAGGAGGATAACATATTCTTGTTCTATAATTTGCCCTTCGGGCAAACCCATCGCTATGTTTTAACGAGCCTAGCGATAGTGAAACTCGTTCTCGTCTATAGACAAGTTTGTCGCTATTAATCTTTTTTAACGAGTTTAACGACAAAGATAACTCGGTTCCTTTCAATTTTAGAGAGTCTGAAAAGGAACGTAAAGGTAACTCCAAAATTCCTTTTACGTCATCTAATCCCTTAAGTCCGAAAAAGTATAAAACAATACAGAAGGGATGGATTTTCGATACTTTTAACGAGCCGAACAAAACAAGCGCTCGATCTTTTTGTGTAATAATCCCTCAAGTCCAAAAAGATTAAAATCTATAGGAGGGATAGTACTTCATGTCCCTTTAACGAGCTGGAGAGGCCAATGGCTCGGCAATATTTTCATTTTTTATGAATAAGTTGAAAAGAGCTTAAAGGAGACTCGTCTTTTGAGGAACAAGTGATAAAATGGGTAGCAGCTGATTCCAGGTAAGGTTTGGAATTTTCCAATCACGGCAGTCTCACAAGGATGGCTAGTGAAATCACTCTTCGCAGCTGTTCCTCAAAATGGGTAAACAATCAAATGGAGGTGAATGATCGGCCAATGAAAAAGTGGAGGTGACAGTGCAAACACGACCAAGGCTTTAACGGCTGAAGTACTACATTCACGATGGTTATTTACTGGGGAATAGTTCATTTTTTAACGAGCTTAAACGCGGGTGGAAACATTTGCTCATGTCTTATGTTTATTTTTTAACGAGCTTGAACTATGTGCTAAAACTGCTCGATTAATCCAGTCGTGTGATAAGAATGTCTCATATAAAACGACAACTTTTAGAGTTTTTCCCCACATCCTTTCTTTATGCAAGTTAAGAAACGACCAATCCTACGAGTTTAAAGGGTTAGAGGACCTACAAATTTAAGAAATAAATAGTCGCTCTTCGCTTGCACTCCGAAAGGTTTGCATGCCCCCAGGTATAAAATAGAGTTTCAAGGTTACCCCTTCTTTAGTCCGTTAAAACATTTGTTTTACCGAGAGAGGCCTACCTCTTACAGGTTACCCAAAGATTTTTCTATTCATAGCGCAAACAAAACACTTCTTCGGCGATGTCTACCGAGATAAACAAAGGTGAGTGAAGGAGGCTACTCCACTCACATAACTTTGACAAGAGAATCTTGTTCTAGAATAACCCCCTCTTCCAATCACGGAAGGGAGTACAGACTAGTCATATTCTTTCGCGAAAACCTACCCTATACCCGAAGTTTTCCTGCCGAAGCAGACCAGGGTGCATGCCCCCTGGGTTTCAGTCATGTCCCCCCGAATCACTCGTGCTCATCGGGAGGACGGACTGGAGATTGAGACATTTCTTGCGTGAAAAGACCATTCAGGGATGGTATATGACTATTTTCTCTGTATGATCCAGGAAATGAAAGCTGGTCTACGAGCTTGACCACTCTTCCTGTTAACACTCAGGTTGTCCTTAAGCTTCGGAAAGGACACGGCCGAGGTAACCACTAACCAACTTTGGACTACAGGTTCTAGCCCACTTGCAGTCAGAGAGGGCTCTCTCTTTCAGATTTAGCTTTGTTGATGATGATATTAGGCTAGCTATTGAGTTCAAGGGGTTTTGGTTTTTAATTTGGTGGGAAGGAGGATGCTTTCAAACAGAGAGGCAATGCATAGTGTGGTAAGTTTCAAACCATTGGGAATGGAGTCATGCGGTAAGACTGCTGGTGCGTTTTCTTGGTGACAAGAGGAATATGGAGCAAGATAGCTGCATATGAAACAACTTTCAAGGTAAAAGAGATGGGTTGGAGGCTAAGGAATGAGAGGCAACAAAGAATCTCTCAAACAAGTTAGCAAAGGGAAGATGAATGAACTCTATCTAGGAGCAGCTAAGAATTCTTAGACAACAGTCATTCATATGTGAAATAGATTAAACATGAGCCATAAAGGAATTCATATTTATGCCTAAATCAAGGAGAAAACATAAAGAGCCATAGAAACTGAGCATAGAGTGCAACTAAGCAAATTCTAAGCCAATATTTTGCTCTGTGACTTGAGCATGTATGAAATTGAGATAACAGAGGTGAGAGACACTTATTGATCCATATAGCAGCACATGAATTCCATCATCCACTCTTCAACCATTAACAACACATCAAACAGTCCATCCTCCAAGCTTTTAGCAGTCTTTGATTAAAGAAAACATATCAGATACAGAGCGAGTCTCTAGAGGAGTCATACAACCAACCAACCCTTAGAACAGTGCAGAGGGTGGTATATATAGAAGAAATAGCTACAGACTTCCCTTGAACAGGTGTTAAGGGGAAACATATCCCAAAAAATATCTCTGAAAACAGATCAAAAGAGATCTGTGCAATCACTATCTTTGAACCTAATCTATGCTGGAAATAAATGCATGAAACATCAGAAATAGCTGCACTGGGGAAGCTGGCATCTCAAGTCATGTAGACCAAGACTGTGCATGAGGCAGCAGCCTTAAAAAAGAGTGGAGAGACGTCCTCAAGCCGTGTGCTAGCCTCATGGCCATAACTGTGCATGGGCTGAGCAGCGCCACCCCAAAATGTGGTCTCATACAATGTTTTTGCAATAAATCTGCTTTGAAATCCTTTATCTGTGCCTTCAAGTGGTCCTGCTGCCTTAAATGGCAAAAATTGCAAGCTGGTGAGCCATTACAGCTCAATGATGCTTTGCTGAATCTGCTGGGGCCCCTTTTCCTTCATCTGCCTTGGAAAATCTTCACTGATACACTTTGCTGCTTCCTGATATTCTTTGGCACGCACCTGGGCTATCTTGGCTTCAAAAATGCACTTAAACTGTCAAATCAACACTTACTGGCCGCTGATCAGCCCAAATATCTGCTGTGAGGCCTTCTGTCACTTTTGGGTGGTTGCCGGCCCTTGGCCGACTCAATATGCTTTAGCAACACTTAAAATCACGAACTGGATGAGTAAAGGGTCATTAAAGGCCTGCTGCGGTGAAAACCTGCTATTTCGGGCAATTTGGGCCTGGAGCGATCCAAGAATGGCCTGAGAAAAACATGTTTTCTTTATACCTGGGTGGGCACAGGCGCTGCACACAAAACCTTTGAAAACGGCCCATTTCCGAATAACACAGAAAATGTGCCACAAACATGAAATTTTAATGAAAAATTGGCTTTCGGCGGGCACTGTAGTAGCCTTTAAATCCTGGCCGTTGGATCCAGTGCGGGCCGATCCAACGGCTATTGCTAAATTGCATCGGGGCGGACCGGGGGGTGGCACACAACAATCGCCGAAAGCGTGGATCCGAAATGCTTATAGGCCCTTTCTTTATTTGAATCGGGTCCGGCCCATCGGCGATGTCAATCCGCGGATTTAATAAAAAAGAGTTAGCGGACCCGAAATCTATATATGCTGCAGTTTATTATATTTCGGCTCCGCCCCGTCGGAGCCTTCCCTTTTCGCTGTGCAACGCCCCCTTACGGACCCGAAATCCTTTATACTCCGCGCCTTAATTTTATTTCGGCTCCGCTGGTCGGAGCCATATACATGGGGTGACCGCTGATTACATATGGGCCGTTGATCTCTGGGCCTGAATGGGCGGCTGAGATTAACTCGACAATTCACTATCGGCGGGGTCATGGGGCTGCCACATAGAAACGCCGAAATGTGGCAGACCCGATATGCTTTTACCAGTCCACTTTATATGTTTTTGGGTCCGGCCAATCGGCATTATGCCCCATGCCTTGAGACTTAGCCATTTCGCTTATATATGTCACTTCCCCCTCCCGATAGCGATATCGCATCGGAGGGGGATCAAATAGATCCTTTTCTCATCGGGGCATGCATTTTATTAAAATGCAAAGGAAACATGAATTCAGAGGAGTTATATATGGTGTTTGAACATATGATTGCCCCCTCCCGATAGTGATATCGCATCGGAGGGGGACCCAAAGGACCCATTTCTCATCGGAGCCATTATTTATTCAAAAATGCAAGTCTTTTGAATTCGGAGGGGGTAACCTTTATGCTTTTGCTTGGATTCTAAGGCATCGGAAGGGGTCCGATGGCCAAAAAGGGAGGATTTTATCATTTTTTGAAGGTTTTTCATGGTTTTTGCATGGTTTGCATATTCTTATGCCTTGGAAGGAGTCCAAAGGCACTTAGGAGGAAAGTGATGTGGTTTTGAGAGGGGTTTAGTGGCCAAAGAGGGTTTCATGCCTTATAAAGGCAAACCAAGGTCAAAGGGGTGATTTTTAAACATGTGAAGGGGAATTATGCAAAGGAATGAGTCCTTATGCACTTGGGAGATAGTTAGGGGGGATGAAGGGTTCTATGCATTGGAAAGTGTCCAAAATGCATGAGAAGATGGTTTGAGGGGGCAATGAGGGTTCTTGCTGAGTTTCAGATAAACTTAGCAATCCCCAAGGATGCATATGGTTATTTTTCAACCAGGGGGAGGGATAAGTATATAGGGGAGTTATATACATAGTTTTAGTAGGGGAAGGGGAAATAGATAGGGAGCTACATAATAAAGTTAGTAGTTAACATGACAAAGATGAGAACAAGCGCTAAGTATGATGTCTTAGGCTATCAATGGGGGAAATGACTGATAGAAGAAGTGTAAGCATTCCTTGAGTGAAGCAGATCTCCACCAAGGCAAATGATATGGAGAATGATGAATCTAAGAGGTATCAAGCAGATCTTGACCTCTTTGGGGGAAGTTAGTGAGTGATTTGGGGAAAGAGGAAGAAGGGGAGTTAGACATGCCTCGCTTGAAGTCCTCCAACTGAACAACTGCCTTCAACTTGTGATATGATAGATATAACACATGACAATATGAGATGGATCACAAGCCATGATTCTGCAACCACAAAGCTACCTATCCGACCTACTCACCTAGCATTTTCTCTTCTTTTTGGTTTGGGTGCACTTGAACTAGCATACCCAGATTTTCATTCTTTCTTCTTGTTGTGCTCCTATCTACTTCTACACTTATTTCAGTCTGGGGCTCAGATTAAGCTGTTGAGCACCCTTATTTCTCTACCTATCTACAAATCTACCAAGATTAAGCTGTTTGGACAGATTTTCATTCTCTATATTCTACAACAGGAAATTGAAACCTAGGGAAGCCAAGATTAAGCTGTTTGGACTTCCCATTCTTGAAAACTGATCAAAATGGATTACTCATCAAGACTGGAATAGAGTAGTGGCACTTTAGACTAGCACACTCTCAAACACACTTCTTTAGCCAATTGTAGCAAATATGGAGCATTGCAGCATGCATAGTTCGACATATTTGGCATGTAAAAATGTCGATCATGAAAGATGATTAACCTGCTGCAGCAGGAGGCTAACAGTGGCTCCACTTGGGGATGGCTTTTCCTTGTGAAAAGCCAAGAACAGCAGGTCAGACTGCCTTGATCTTCTGTAGTTGCTGCGCATTGAAAACTTCTTCTGTGCTAACTGCTAAATGACTGGAACGTTGAGATCTAAACAACACTCTCCTTCAACTGAAATATTGTGAAAAATAAAGCATCGCCTGCTTTCTTCTGCGTGCTTGATATTGCATATGTTATCACTCAGGTTGTTCCCTTTGACTCCTAAGGGAATACGGCCGAGGTAACCACAGACCAATCTTTGGATCACAGGTCCTAGCCTACCTGCAATCAGAGAGGGCTCTCTCTTTAGGATTTAGCTTTGTTTTAGTAATGTTTAGGCTAGTTATAATGCACTGAATTTTGTTCAAAGTTTTGGTTGAATGATATCTTCTAACAGCTAAAATGTAATCTTCAGGAGTTTCAGTCCATTGGGCAATGGAGTCTGTGATTATGTGTTGTTTGGGGTATTGAGTGAGAGTGATGAAACTGCAGGGCCATATGGGTACTCATGAAACAATCTTCAAATTGTGGAATATGGACTATTTCCAGTCAGTGAGAAGGCAACTAAGAATCTTTCACTAAGCTGGTGATATGGAGAAAGGAAATATCACTCAGGAGCAGATTAGAATTCCTGAACAGTATTTACTATGAAAGATTTAGTATAAATGTGAGCATTTAAGAATTACACATTCATAACTAATTCTGAAGAAAACATTCATAACAGCATAGATTGAGTTTAGGGTGTTCAATGAACAAATCCTGAACTATTCTTTTTCTCTACTGCTAAACCTATGAAACATACAGCATAAGTGGATTATGAAAGAGCGTAATACATAATAACATGGTTCAGAAAACTTATTGTGACATGAAATAGCGCAGGAATCCTGTAGCAGCAAGCAAGCACACCACAATACTTCAAACAACTCAGAACTTCAGAAATTCCATTAGCTTCTTGTATTAAAGTCTGAAATTACAGCATAGCTTCTTCAGAAGAAAAATCAACAACCCCAATAAGTTTATGCGTGGGGATATATATACAATCGTTTTACAAAATATCTTAGCGATGAGTCATTTGCTCAATAACTATCTTTACCAGCTTTCAAAAATAGCAGATACAATAGTTATTGCTACTTTAAATAAACAATGAATGACTGTTAACTTCTGTCAGAAGTTCTTTGACTTTTGGAGGCAACCGGGTCGGTTGGGTGCATCACACCGATTCTGAGTAATATGCCCTTTACTGCTTTGTCGTGGTGTGGCTATCTCAGCCTCGTCATTTGCATCTGTAGGCATCTGCTTTGGTGGTCAAACTTGATTGTTGAGTTGGCCTTTTCTGTTGCTTTCCCAGTCAGAGCAAATATATTAATTTTCTGAAAATGCTGACTTGTGATAGAAATACAAAAATATGGTGAACAACCTGTTTCTTCACAGCAGTGTTTGTATCAAGCTCGTCCACCATTCCTGTGTAGGCAATTGGTGTCTTAGGATTATGCCTAAGGTTTCATCTGCCTCAGTATATTTGTAATAGTTTGGAGGCACTTCAAAAAGATGTCTGATCTCATTCATAATAAAAAATAAATTCTCTAGTTTGTCATAGAGACTGTGCCCAGATGGAGGCCCTGTTTCCTCTGGGACACTTGCTGATGCAGTGATCTAATTTGTGGCATATGTATTGACCCTCTTGGCATAGTTTTAATGAGATAGTAACCTTGCTGCACTGGTTACTAAGCTGGGAAGACCTCTGTTATGTAATGCTGTAATTTTGTCAATGAATTTGTTCACCTCTGTCTGCATTTCATGACACCTTCTATCCAATGTTTGTACATGACTTCTCAAAGTGAGCACTCTCTTTACTGGTAAAATGGTATCAGTTCTATTAGTGATACCCATTGCTGCCAGCTGAGGGCCAGTGCGATTGTTAAGGACATTGATCATCCTATTGGCTATTTCAGGCATATTGCCTAGAGATGCCCTTGCTCTTTGACTTTCTTTTTGGGCCCTGCCTATGAGATCCATATGCTCATGGATAGTTTCAATATATTGCCACTGGTATGTAATAGATTCACCAATATTGGCCCACAGGATTTTCTTAATTTCAACTACAACCTTATCAAGAGAGAGCTCTTTCTCCAGTTCCTTTATTTTCTTCTCAAGAGCCCTTACCTCTCTTGTTTTTTCAGCTACACTTTGCTTTGATTTATCATACTTTTCTTCAATGGCAGCCAATTTATCCTTGGTCTCTTGTAGTTCAGCCATCTGTGCTTCTAAAGCTTCAAGCTCCTTCATCATGTTCTGCATGCTTAGGCTGGGTCCCTGATCTGGTGCTGTTGCTGAAGGGCCTGCCTCTGATGTTTGTCCGGTGGGAGGACCTGCTGCAGTAGTAGAAAGTGGCACACCTTAAGTGGATGCAGATGTCTGTGCTGGCTGCATTGGTGCCTCACCTTGTCTTGATTTTAGTGCTACCTCTAATGAACTCTCTGTTTCCATCAATCTCTTGTATAAACTCAGGAGTAAAGCAACTACATCCTGATCCTTCTTTTGCTCTGCCACCTCTCCAGTTTAAGGGTGAAGGGTAGCTGGCAGCTTGATATGCTTTCTCATAGCTGCTATGTCTTCATCTCTTTTATTTACTAATGCCTGCACACCCTTAGGGTCCTTTGGACCATGACCCAACTCTATAATGATCTCTTCCAAGGACTTGATTCTGTTGTCCTTGGCTTGAGATGATGCCTTCTCCAATTCCAGTTGAGCAGCAGTGTTGTGTAAAGAATTTTGTAATTGGTGTGCCAGTAGGGTCTTATCAGCTAATGTGGAATATATCATTTCCCCGGTTTGCCTGTGTAGCTCAATTTGATCCAAGGGGTGGATGTCTTTGGAAAAAATTTCTAGATTAGTTCTGATATAATCGGCAGCTGTTTGAGGTTGCTGCATAGTAGGCCTGAAATGACTAAGAGTCATTTTTTGTTCTTGAATGTCATAAGTAGACATTAATCTCTGCTGATTAGTTGGTGCCATTTTCAAGAGATGGTTGTAGATTTGGTGTTTGAGGGGCTCATTCCTTTTCTTGATATCTATGAACTGCTGCTTGATGCTAGAGTCCGCCTCAGATCGCTGCCTTGAAGAGCTCACCTCTGCCCCATGTGGCATGTCCTGTCCTTGCTGTAAGGAACTAGTCGATGTTTCAATGCTAGGAGGGGGCATATTATCAATTGGTCTCTCTGGTAATTCCTCCTCTGAAAAGGGGTTTAGCCTCTGTCTTTTTTCTCCTTGTTGGTCCGTTGAAGTAGTAAGAGGAGTGTCCTCTTGCCTATCCCTTTTCCTTGTTCTTTCCTCATTAGTAGGTGTTTGTAAAACTGAGGACTTAACTGTTACCTCCTGCCTTGGAGGGATTTGCTCTTGTGTTTTCTGTTCTTTGGAGGCAGGTTCCTTGGCTGTACCTTCCTGCTTCTCTACTTGTTGTTCCACATTTGGAGGTGATTCTTCTTGCTGCACTGTTTTGCCTTTAGCCATGTCTGTTGTTGGATCAGTTGTTTTGGCAGGTTGCTGGGGAACAGTGGATGAAGAGGCAGCTTCTCCAAGATGCCGAGGGCCTGAAGACCAAACCTATCCAAAATATTCCAAGTCAACTACCTTTTCTAAAGTTTTAATGGCTTTCTCTGCTATTTCTTCTTCAGTATAATCTTCCACTAATGTGCCTTCTTTCCACTCTAATTGGTTAGCATATTTTTCAACTGCTGGAATGCTAATGTGGTCATATGTAGCAAGCCTATGCTTGATTCTTCTAAGGCTTATGAAATGGTTAGGGTCATAGGGTGCCCAATAGAAGCTTGTCTTGAGGTGGAGGGCTTTTAGCATTTGGTCTGCCTCATCCCAAGCTTCTTCCCTCTTATTAAAGATGAATGGACCCAATTGATGCTTAATTTTCAGCTGTGCCTTCTTGTTTCTGCTATGGAAGTGAATCATATCTGCATTGTCGAACTGCCTGAAGTATTCTAGTGCAAAGACTCTCATGGGAACATACTTTCGTAGCCTGTATGGTGCTAACTCACAACCATATATCCTGACCACTGTATGGTCTTGGTAAAAGTACCAATCCCCAATGCTATAGTTCTTAGAGAGCTGGAGGATTTTCTGCATATCATCAGTGAGTCTAGGAGGAGGGGAACTCTGTAGCAGTGACAAGGCTGGATGAATGAATAGGTCAATAAACTCACAGTAGGTGTATGGTGAATAATGAATATCATGACAGACTGATGTCCAGAACATTACATATCTTCGGTTTCCCTTTGCATCTAACTTCTTGAGGAAGACAGGGAAGCTATCAGGCTGATTTTACAATAGCAGATGATATATATAGGAGGTGTATTTGAATACCCTCTCTCTCTCCAAGTTCATGAACTGTTCATGAATTTTGTTGGCTATAAATGTAGCATAGTCATACAGGACAGCAGGGGGCTGTCCTGGGGTAAAAATGGATAGCATTACCAATGTTGTCTCATCCACAAACTCACTGGTCTTGAACCCTAGGATGGAGGATATGATGTCTACCAGTAGTCTCCCTATGTCATTGAACCAGTCATGCAGATAAGGGGGAGGCTTTCGGGGCTGGTACTCTAGACGCATAAATAATTGGCCAATTCTTGTAATCTGTGAGTTGGAGAGCTTGGCACCCTGCTCTAATAAAAGCTGCATAGAAAGAGGAACCAGTGGTGTTGTGGGGAAAAATGCCTATTTAGGACGATCCTATCCACCTAAGGTGTGACAGCGCCTTAGCCACCGACTCTCAGGAGGAATCACCCACCTTCTTCGAGATCGACAGTCACTATGTTTAACGACGCCGGAACACGTCTCTAGCCTAGACCTCTATGTTGTGCGTTATGTTACAAAGCGTTGTTAGATTCATTCAGTTTATTTTAGGTTGATCTTTTTAAAGTTTGCCTTTCAAGGTTCACCACGAGATGTATGATACAAATTCCTAAATGCAGTCCAAGATGATAAGCAAGCTTTACAATCTTTCAACTTTGAAAATCCTAGCTACTAAGGGAAAAGAGGGCGACTATCTTTTCTCAAAGAGCAATTAGCACACTCTAATGCACTTTCCCTAAATCCAACATGCAAACTATCAAATGCAAAATGCACAATGCAGGTGTTTGTTTTCACTTTCTTAGTATAAATGCCTACAAAGAAAGCTTTTTGCACAACTTTGAATTTGCTTTTACAATGATCAAAATAAACAAGTTCACTTTCTTCGAAATCAACAAGGGTAGAAGAGATTACAATCACTTTGCGTTTTTCGAAATAAAGACTTGTTTTGATACTTTGAAAGAGACAAATTCAAACCAATAAGCAAAAGTAAAACTATAATCAATCTGAACAAACAGCCAATGAACTCTCTTCTAAGATCACTCTCAATCAGATCTGAATCAAAGGCTACAGAAAGACTACTTTACTCATGCAAAGGAAGACTGTAAATGACGCCACAAACACATAAAAACATTCACAATCTTTTTGTACAAAAATGGGGCGGAATTCAGGCAAAGAAAGGGTTATCAGGCTAGTACCTATGCTGGTTAAAGGCTGCAAAAAACAGAGATCAAAACAGGGCAACAAAGGACAAAGAACCCCAGCTGCTCAAGGCCACACTGGTTCAGCGCGAGTCCAACACTGTCAGTTTGAAATTCAGCGCAGGTAGCCCCTTCGGGACCTGCGTTGAAATGCAGACTGCCTTCACAATGCCTGCGTTGAAGAGAGAAACTCTCGTTTCCCTTGGTTTCTGGGTCACAAAATGCTCAAAAATCAACTGTTTCAGGCCAAATCAGAAACACAAGCAAGGTATAAACAGAGGGATTCTTTGATAGGGTACTAAAGACTATCACAAGGATCAATCAAATCATTTGTGGATCTAGTTTAGATCATAGACAAGTCCAACATACTGGATCAAAGCAGCAACTTTTACTTTGCATCCGGGAAAGATGCAGTTCAAGAATTGCTGTCAAGTCTATGAAGTAAACAAATGATGGAAACACAAATGAAATGAATAAACAAGCTCTTCCCCAGTATGGTCGCCAATTTGTTGTGGGGAAAAATGCCTATTTAGGACGATCCTATCCACCTAAGGTGTGATAGCGCCTTAGCAACAAACGAATACAGCTATCATGATTACTTCCTTTATGAAATATGAAAGAGAGGAGATTGGCAGACTTACCGTTGTCTTCTGGTTGTCCCTCGAACTAGATCCTATTCTCTTTGTGTATCCACAGCTACTTGCCTCCTCGCTTGATCAAGAGAACAGCTACTTGAATCCCACGAGATCACAAGAGAATAGCTACCTGTGACAAGAGAACAGCTACTTGCAACAAGAGAAGAACACAATACAAAGGCAAATACACATATTCATAAATGATTCAGGATTAGAAGTAAATCAAATATACTAATGCAATCATACAAAATACACCAGCATATAGGAAAGAATCAAGATAGCTTTATTGAAAGTAACAGGGTTCAGGAAGAGATACAACCCATAGGGCTCCAATCCAGCATCTCCTTCCCAGCAGAATGGAATTCCTTCTTCAGCTCCTTTCAAAGCATAACACACCCAATGTTTCTAGCCACAAACCAACAGCAATTCTTTGCAAATACTAAATTCCAGCCTCCCTTGACCTCATGGAGAGAGATCTATATATAGGAGTTTTGGAGAGAGGATGAGTTAGCTTGAGGCTGGTATGAAGCTAACTAGTGTCCTCTCCCACTTCAGTTCTTGAGTCCACTTGGAGGTTCTTGCTTCCACTTGGAGATTTGGAACCTCTTACTCATCACCAGTCGAATTCCCTGATCCAAGTGTCATTTTGGAAGCTTCCTGGGCATTGACACCTTGAGGAATGACTCTGCCACTTGTCCAAACTCGCTCAGCGCAGGTAGCCTTCTTTGCAGTTGACATTCAATGCAGGTAGACAGTGGAGCAGTTGACATTTAGCGCAGATGCTCAGTGGAGCAGTTGACATGATCCAGAATTGCCTTGTTTTTGAGTGTTTTCAGGTGGAGAACTTTTGTGAATTGCTGTGGTTACTTGGCCTTATTCCTCTAGGGGTAGGAAAAACATGTTTAGGGACTTTGGATCCCTTGATTATTGACATTTCATGCTCAGTGATGTCAGGCACAAAAATGTCTATAACAGTTGCCCCCTAAAGTATGAGGCCGTTTATCAGGTGAAATGCTTTATCCAGGAGGGTCCGAAGTTCATCCATCTGCTGGGAGGAGACCTGTAATAAAATAAAATACAATACATTATGATTCATACTGCTTTCATGATCTAGCTGAGGCAGGCATTCCCATGCTCAGCTTTATAAATTCATTTTTGTACATAGGACAGACGATCGTCTGATGGTAGACTGATAATTTTGGTGAAAATTATCATCCTTTGAGTAGGATGATCATCTGCTGCAATGATGTACATGTCAAATGTCTTTATTTTTCCTGAATATATATCGCAGCCCGGATGGATGAAACTAGATCCGGGGTCTTCAAACTCGTTCGATCTTCACTCTAAGTACAAGTCGATCCATGTGAGAATTGCGCTGAAGTCGAACATGGAAAGACATCACTTGATTACCGGTCAATGATGTAAACCGTTAACAAGCGTGAGAGGAATCACCGATAATGATAATGACCCTCAAGGTACTGCAGTACAGTTCATGTGGTGTGAATAAAGGACTTGGCGTCGAACACCACGCAAAATCTTCTGGTCGAAGGTCATTGATGTATACCTGTCGCCAGAAGCGAGAAACTTGCCATTGAGGCATGCAAGCTTCAAAGTACTGAAGGGGTTGTTCCTAGATCAACTCCTTGGATAATGGGCTGATGTCGATAAGGAGCGATCCGTCAAAGGAGGGCCTTAATGAATCCCACATCAGTGACACAGAATGGAGCTAATGATTTTAATGGAGGTGAAAACAATCTGTGACATATGATTCAGGGTGGCGATCATGAATGGATGAAGGATAATGTATGGCAGTGGATGGGACCCGGTTGACTCTTTCTGAACGACTTCTCTTGAACATATGGCGACACTGATGCGATGGATCGGTAGCATTACCCCAAATATGGATGGTATGGCAAGACCATGGTGATGCGACCAGTGAATGAAACAACCCAACCCGAATGTGATACGGAGGAAAAGTGTCATGTTCAAGAGCGACCTGCTACCATCGAAGTTTTCTTGATTTTTCCCATTTTTTCCCCAGTCATTGCTGACCAGTACCTCTTTATTTTTGTCAAGCTTGAGGACGATAACATGTGCTTGTTCTATAACCTCCCCTTCGGGCAAGCCCATCGCTATGTTTTAACGAGCTTAGCGATAGTGAAACTCGTTCTCATCTAAAGACAAGTTTGTCGCTATTTAATAATTTTAACGAGTCTAACGACAAGGATAACTCGGTCCTTTTCATTTTTAGAGAGTCTGAAAAGGTACATAAAGTTAACTCCAAAATTCCTTTTTCGTCATCTAATCCCTTAAGTCCGAAAAAGTATAAAACAATACAAAAGGGATGAGTTTTTGATATCTTTAACGAGCCGAACAAAACAAGCGCTCGATCGTTTTGTGCAATAATCCCTCAGGTCCAAAAAGATTAAAATATAGAGGAGGGATAGCTCTTCCTGTCCTTTAACGAGCTGGAAGGCCAAAACTCGGCAATCTTTTCATATTTTACGAGTCAGTTGAAAAGAGCTTAAAGAAGACTCGTCTTTTGAGGAACGAGTGATAAACAGGGATAGCAACTGATTCCAAGTACAGGTTGGAATTTTCCAATCACGGCAGTGTCACAAGGATGGCTAGGTGAAATCACTCTTCGCAGCTATTCCTCAAAATTGGTAAACAATCATATGGAGGTGAACGATCGGCCAAATGAAAGTGGAGGTGGCAGGTGCAAACACGACCAAGGCTTTTATGGCTGATAAATTACATTCACAGCGGTTATTTACCGGGATAGGTTCATTTTTTATATAAAAATGAGCTTAAACTCTGGAGGAAACATTGCTCACTGCTTATATTTATTTTTTAACGAGCATGAAGACCGCGTTAAAACTGCTCGGATCTTGCATTTATTTTTTAACGAGCATGAACTTTATGCTAAAACTTCTCGATCATATAGTCAAAATTTTGATTTTTATCATAAATAACTTTTCTCTTTTCAAGGATAGTACTACATTCTCAATTGCTGCAACAAACTTTGTTAGAAATGAATAATATTTTCATGAAAATGAGATCATAACCCTAATATTTCGCTTTGAACTACATAAAAAGCTATTAAAAGGTGTTTTTACCTCTCATTTTACCATTTCATTTGAATTTGGTTTGTTGGAGCTCTAGAGGTGCCTCTTCCCCCTTGATTTTCACCAGCTGATTCTGGGAGATTCTATGGACGATTTTCAGCGTCGTCTGGACCAGGTAGGAGCTAAACTCTAGCTCTTTCTTTTCATGGTTTCTTTTTCCCATTTTGTGCCTATTTTCCTACCCCCATGAGCCCCTAGGGTTTCATTAGGGCGCTCTGGCATCAGCGCAGGTAGTCTATTCGAAACCTGCACTGAATGTCAAGCTGCCTTAAGGCAGTTTGACCTTCAATGCAGGTAGGACACTTGCCAACTGCGCTGATCTCAGAAAAACAACTCTATGCACATTTTTTGATGAAATTTTGCCAGTTTCTCATCAAACTCAGGAACTTACTCCTTCTCTTGTTTGTTTTGTAGGGATCTTTGAGAAAAATGTCCCTTACATGGTGAGAACGAGAACATGAAGAGGAGGACATGATTGCCCTCCATGACCCTGTCACGGTGAACGCGCTGCGGAACTGTGGCCTGCTGAAGTTTTTCCGTATCTCTAGCATGAGAGCACAGATCTCTCTACTGCAGTATATGCTTGATGCTTGGGTTCCCATTAACCAAGTATTCCAGATTAGGGGAAAATCCATCCCCTTAACCATAGAGGACATTTACTTCTTGACTGGATTGTCAAGGCGGGGTGCCCCCATTTCTTTGTAAGGTTCGGCCCGGGGGAATGACTCCATGAGGGATTATGTCCGCCAGTATTGCAGGGAAGGTTCCCAGCCGAGCAGAGACGGCAAGGTGGTTATCCGTGAGATCACTGACAGGTCTCTCAGGTCCATTCTGTATACCATTGGTAGGATGGCCGGTAGCGCATCTCTACATGTTGCCAACAGATCTTATGTGCAGCATGCCTTGGAGTGTCTCCAACCAAAAGTATTCAACTGGTGTGATGCAGTACTTGCTAAGATGAAAAGTCAATTGACCAAGGTAAAGGACGGGAAGCTGAAGAAATTTGGGTATGGTTCTATTCTGACTACCTTTGCCTTGGAGAAAATACCACTGATGCAGCCTCAGTATATCGCACTCAACTTGCCTTCTCCCACCGAGCCACGCATGCAGAGATGGGTCGACCACATGTCTAGACATGCTGGTCAATCTCAGATTACTTTCACTGATACCTTCTTCAGGTGGTTTGAGCGCCAGGAGATGGTTTATTCTGAGTATCCATATGTTGGTATGGATTTCCGAGGTGATCCGGACTTGGTACTGCCGGATGGCGAACAGTGGGGCGCTATTGGTAAAATCTTTGACTATATTACTGTTTACTGTTCTTGTTCATAATGTTGTTGTGCTTTATTCTATCAAGACTTATACTCAAACTCATGTGTGCATGCAGATGTTGGTCCTGTTCGCCCAGCAGCTCGCCCGAAAGCGCCAGTTGCTGCCCCAGCAGGGGAGACTGCTGGGAGGGTTATTCTCCACGATCTTGATGTGGCAGAGACTCTTACAGCTGTGCAGGAGCAGGTTGAGAGCCTTACACTCGGCATTCCCGATGTGAGGATTGATGAGCTACCTTTACAGTTGCAGCGCCATACTACTGGTGTGCCTAAACGATGGACTCGTCTCTTGCGCATGATTGCACAGGCCGTGACGTGCTATCATGAGCATCACTAGACTAGGGTGCCCCCTAGCATTTTGAGTTTTTGGGTCATATGACCAATTTTGTCTTGGTTACAGAACATTATGTATGAACGATAAACAACTTATATATATATTTTGATTTTCGAGTTTTATTCTGGTTGAGTTATATGATCCATATGTACAATCATTGATGATGTATCCCTTTTTACAAATGTCGCAAATGTCTATCTAACACATAATTTTCTAATGAGTCGGTTATTGTGTTTAAGTTTCTGGAAATATGTTGGTATTGAATTGAATCAAACTGTCTTTCCAAAATCTTAACCCTTAGGAACATGCGATAAATAGCTGGATTGCGAACAGAATATATACCATTGAGCTGTAGTATTACGAGCTGTGAGTCTAGCCTGACAATTAGTCGGCGTATGCCACGTGTGATGGCATCAAAGAGTAGTTCTATCAACGCGCTATACTCAGCGATGTTATTCGTTGATTGCCCAATACATACACCTCTGAAACTTATTAACTCGTCGCTTGGATCAAAAATGGCCCAGGCTGCGGAGGATAGGTTCCGCGAACTACGACTCGCTCCGTCGGCATATCCAACACATGTCTCCAGAAGGTTCAACATCTGCAACAAATGAAAAAGGTGGATCACTCGACCAGAAAAAATACTTTAGCGAAAACAAAATACAACAAAAGCATGCAGGTTACTATTTAAGCATAGTAACGCTTGAGGTACAACCCGTTGCGGGGCTGTGCCAGTGGAATTCCGTCATAATCCATTAACTCGTAGGCTCCTTTTGCTAACACCCTTTTAACAATATAGGGGCCCATCCATAAGGAATTAAATTTACCTGCTCCCAATTTATCAGATTCTTGGTCATAAAGTAAGACCAAGTCACCTTCTGAGAAGACACGGGGTTTGACATTTTTGTCGAACTGAGCCTTGACTCATTTCTTATGGGCTTCATTAGCCAAAGCGGCATCACGACGGGTTTCATCTAATTGGATTAATTCCAAGAAATGAGCCTCTTCTTCTGAAGTTCCGGGGAGGAGATCAATTGCGACTTTGAGCGACGAAATTTCACACTGGATTGGCAAGACTGCTTCCAGGCCATACACCAGTTGGAAAGGTGTGAACCCGATCGCGTTCTTTACCGACGTTCGGTAAGCCCACAAGGCTGAGTACAGGATTAGGTGCCACCTTCCTTTATGAACCCCGATCATCCTTTGCAACATATGCTTCAGGACCTTGTTGATTGCTTCAACTTGTCCGTTGGCTTGCGGATAATACGGGGTAGAGCTGTCATGAGATAGCCCTAGCTTGGCAGCTAATTCGACCATCATGTGATTGCGAAAATGCGATCCATGATCTGTAACTATAGCCTGTGGTACGCCGAACTTGGCGACTACATGATTGAAAAAGAAAAGGGCAGATGTTTCACCAGTGTTATCCAATGTAGGCATCGCCTCGGCCCATTTGGTAAAATAGTCAACAGCGACTATAATATACCCATGCCCCCCGGTCGAGGTGGGGTTACATTGCATGAAATCGATGCCCCATTTGGCGAAAGGCCCAACAGCAACTATTGGCTGTAAAGGTGTTGGCAGTCTTCTGGTTTTGCTATCAAAAATTTGACAAGCGTGGCAACTTCTGACTGCGATTATGCAATCTTTGAACATGGTTGGCCAGAAGTATCCTGCTCGCAAGATTTTTTGTGCTGTTGCATATCCAGATTGATGCCCCCCACACGCGCCTGAATGACACTCATTCAGGGCTTTTTCGGCCTCCTCATGGGTAAGGCACCTCCTCAGAACTGTATCGATACCACGACAGTAAAGCGTATCACCGACGATCATGTAGTCTTTAGCTTGGTATCGTATACATTTTTGTTCTGAGTGAGAGGCGTTAGGCCTGAATTTTTGGGTTTGGAGATAAACTATGATCTCTCCATACCACTCATTGCTTGTAGATATCAGAAACAAACTTTCGTCCACGATTGATTCTTCTGATGTTTCATCGTTGGACGACGATGGGAGATCGCACAATAATTCTGCGAAAACTAGAGCTTTCTTTGATTTGGATTTTACAAATTCCAGATTAAACTCTTGAAGGATCGCTATCCATTTTGAATATTTGCCCCCCAGCAACTGTCGCGACATTATATAAGTCATGGGGTTGCAATCTGACAAAATGGTAGTTTTCCGAAAGAGGACATAATGTCGAAACCTTTGAATCGCTTGAACATAAGAATATTTACTTTCTGTATCATTTAAGTTTTTACTTAAATAGTAGATAGGATGTTCAATTACATCGACTTCTTGAACTAAAACCATTGCAATGGTCATATCTGCTGCAGCCAGATACAGGTTAAAATCTCTTTGATAGTCTGGGGCGTACATTAATGACGCTTTTACTAGGAAATCTTTCAGAGCATCAAAGGAAGCTTGCGCCACCTGGTCCCAGACGAAAGGTACATCCTTTTTCAAAAGACGAGTATAACCTTTAGCAAGTTCTGTGTAATTTGGAATGAACCTCCTCAGAAAGTTTGCTTTCCCTTGGAGTTTCTGAATCTGAAGCAAATTTGAAGGTGGAGGCAAATTAATGATTGCCTGAACCTTGCAGGGGTCGAGACGAATACCATCCTTAGAGACTACAAAGCCAAGTAAACGACCAGAACCGACGCAAAACACACATTTGTGCGGATTGAGTCTTATCTTGTAGTGTCGACAACGTAGAAATATCGCTCTTAAATGCTGCGGATGATCAGTCCACTTTCGCGAATGAGCCGGAAGGTCGTCGAGATAAGGTTGAACAATGTTCTTGATGTCATGGAAGGCATAATTCATTGCCCTCTGAAACGTCGCCCCTGCGTTGTTTAAACCAAAGGGTAATTTTCGATAAGCGAATGTGCCCCATGGACAAATAAATGCAGTCTTTGACTAGTCCTGTGGGTGGATATTTATTTGATTATACCCGGAAAATCCATCCATAAATGAATAGATTTCACATCCGGCGCATTCATCAATTATCTGGTCGATGAAGGGTGTAGGGTAGTTATCCTTCGGACAAGCTTGGTTTACATCCCTATAATCGACACACACTCTAATCGTCCCTTGTTTCTTCATAACAGGGACAATATTCGATACCCAATCGGTTAGAGGAATCGGGTAGATGAATCCAGCATGGAGAAGTTTTTCAACTTCTGCCTTAATGGCAGCGGCTTTCTTGGGGTGCACCTGCCGAAGCCGTTGTCTTACTAGTTTGACATCAGGATACATTTTAATTTCATGTTCAACGATACTCGAGTCAATGCCTGGCATTTCATCATATGACCAAGCAAAGACATCTCTAAATTCACGAAAAAGAGCGTTATATATTTCCAGTTCTGAAGGGGAACAACCTTTGCCAACATAAATATTCTCTACAACATTTGTTTTAGTCGAGATATTTATGGCTATAGTCTCTTCAATATTGGATAAGTTTCGCTCGGAATCCACCATATTTACAATATTTGTTAGGAATTCAAAAACTGAAGGGTGATAAAGGTCACGTTGAGTATCTTCTTCATATTCCGGAAGAAGGGAACGATGGTGGTGATCATTCCATGGTGCCCCCTCAATCAACATTGATTGTAAGATTCCTTCGTCAGTCCCATGTACTTTCGACCAAGGATCCAATGGGGTACCATGTTCTCCAGACCTATCTACCCAAACGCTTGACGAGCGTTGATTTGGGTTCGCCTCCCATGCTTGAAACATTGATTGCTACAATATTTCTAAAGGGCTTGGGGGCAAAACAATTGCATGATCCATGTCGACATTGTCTTTTGCGGCTTTCGTGGAAGATATCATGTTGCAGGTTGCTACAAACGGTATATTTCCTATGTAAATAGGAGGTGGTAGCGCGAAAGTTCCCATCAATGTGGGGTCTTTCAAGAATCCTACTCCGATATCTTGAAGCGAATGGTTGCTCTCATGGATCATGGGAATGCTTCCTGTAACTTGTGAACTATTAGGGAGAAAGTTCTGTTGGTCGACGACCGTAATCCCTCCTTCAAACGGGAATGCGATCTTCCTAAAATAAGTCGACACAACAGCTGCCATTGCATAAATCCATGGTCTACCCAGTAGGATGTTGTAGTCAAGATTTCCATCGATGACCTCAACATCAATTTCTACCGTTTTTCCTCCCAGTTTGACTTTCAAGTTGTTAAGGATACCGTACGGGGTATAAGTCCTTCCATCGAAAGCTTTTAATGTCGTCGAAGATCGCGACAAGGTTGGAGATCCTAAAGTTTTCCAGCAACTCATCGAAATAATACATGTAGATGCTCCCTCATCAATAATTGTTCTGTGAACAGTTTTGTTGAGGGCTTTCACTTGAATAAGGAAAGCCAGTTGAGCTGGTAACTGAGGATCGTATCCTTTGTGATCAAAGGATACAAGATTGGAATCCTTAGGATCAACCCCACCAATAGCCGATAACAAAGCCTGCCTTTGGGATGGACAATTTTATAATACCTCAAGAGTCGACATAGCAGATGGCGATTGGGCCAAATCTTCCACTATGTTATAATGTTGCGCCGCCCTGGCGCGAGGATTAAACATCGACTTGTGTACTACTCCCTTTGGCGGTTTTATTGTTAATTCAGGAATGATGGGCGGTACAACTTCTGTCGAAGTTGTTGTCAAACTACTTGGTTGATCTTTACCTTTGTCGTTCGACAGCTGAGGATTCCCGTAATCTTTGTTCCTTGTCGAAATCAAAGCATCATTCTATTGTTTTGAAACCGACAACATAAGCACTTGAGACAGGGAAGCATTTCCGCTATCAACCATATTTTGACCTGGGTTGGGAAATGGATCAGTTAACACAGCTGAGGTTTGGGAACTTTTAAAGAACCTCTTTAACTCAGCTTTGAAGGGACAATCCCTTGTCCAGTGATCCTCCTCGTCACATATCATACATGGACTTTTTGGTTTCCCTTTCCCAGGAGGGTTTGAAAAAGTTTTTCCAGGAGATGACTCACCCTGTTTCTTCTTCTTCCCTTTGTTTTGCTTCTTCTTGCTTCCTGGTTGATTGGTTTCTTTGCCCTTATCTGCAGATACGACATTTACTTCCGAAGCAAGAATTTCTTCTTTTGCATTTTGATCCGAATTCTTACGGGCTTTTTTAGACGAAGCCTTTATCGATTTTGCGTTTGCCGTGCCAATCACGCCATCACCAGCATGAGAGTCACTATTGGATTTTGGAGCAGGAGGAATTGAAAATTCTGGTCTAGGGGTGTCAGGTATTTTTTCGTAGAGCGTGCCAGACTGAGTATATACTAAGTCTAGATATTGTGCACGAGCGATAACTTGCTCCTCTGTTACGACTCCCCCCTTTGCCACATCTTCCGTTATAGCAGGAAGTAACGACTTTATAAACCATTCAGCTAACACCTGATCGGGAACATATGTTTTAACCATTCTACGATGACGACGCCATTCATGTATATGATCAGATATATGAGTAGCAGTTGTCTGCTTGAAGTTGGTTAATATTTCTGTCCCCGTTTCATACCTTATCGGTAATTGAAAATGGGTTAAGAAAGTCGTGGCTAGGGAGCTAAAATTGTCGAAAGAGGCTCTAGGTAATTCAATACACCATTTAGCCGCTGGACCTGTCAATGTCCTCTGAAAAAGGCGAAGCCTTATCGAATCGTCGTTCAGGGTGTTGGATGAACACCACAGATGAAAAGTCATCACGTGATTCGATGGGTCTTCACCTGGATTTCCATTGAATTTAGGAATGTCAGATGGAAGTTTGTGAGGAATCGCTGGCCACCAAGGGGCATAAGCAATCAGATCGTTGGTTAACCGGTGTAAATCGGGTAACTCTAAAGTCGCCACGAATGGTAACTGTTGATTCAGGTTAGGCGAAGCATAACCAGGGTACGATGGAATCGCTTGAGCAGTGGGCCTTTGCATACCAGCATAATGTAATTGATGTTGGTGTGACTGATACGGTTGGTGGACTTGACCACTGTAAAGTGGTTGGTTTTGACCGTTTTGGATATACGATTGTCCACTGTTCGCAAAGATCTGCTGCTCAAAACCTTGGTACACCTGCTGGAATTGTGGTTGTTGGTATTGCACTAGCCATGGTTGTGAAGCCATGTTCTGTTGTGCTATGCTAACCGTTGGACCAAGGTGCGGGGTAATTGTACCCGTTTGGACCTGTGTCGCCCCACCAGTTGGCGATTGTGGTTGTGACCCATGGTCAAGGGGCTGTTGCATTACAACCTGAGAAATCTGAGGTTGACATGCAACAGGCATCGCTTGAACTTGTGACACTGTTACAATAGCCGGTGTGGTTGGGATGTTCGTCATAGGTACACACTGTTGCATAGAATATACAACCCTTGGTTGTTGAGGTAGCATAGGTACCCAACCACTTGATGTAATTCCAATATAACCTTAATACTGTTGTGAACTCCCGTATGGGTACCCTCCCGGAGGGGGTAATGAAAGGGCATATTGCCCCCCATATGGTAGCAATCCAGAACTCAAGGGGATTGATTGTCCTTGGGGACTGGATTGCCCAAATTGACCTCCAAATGGATCAATTTGGCGAGTCTCAACATAAGAGTTGTCGGATATTACTCCGGATGAACAAACTAGAACAGACCACACTGTCGAAATAGTCCCTTGGTGGACTCCTTCTAGCGGTTGCGAGCTAGTTGGGATAGATGGTATGCCGGCAAACATTGTTGGAGAGACGGCAGGGGCTTCTGCTGTCGCTGTGTCATTTGACACAGTCCTAGATGATGACGGTTGTTCAGACATTTTAAGTCTATCCAATAGATTGCCTAGCGATTCTACACGAACCTCCACTTGTGGTGGATTAACTTCTGATGAAGGAAATAGAGTGACCCCGACTCCAAAATGAGTTGGAGTACTTGCTTGCGGATCCTCTGCAATTTCCTCTATCGCAATCAAACCAGGTGGAAGAGGAAGACCGTCAGGTCCGTAAAATATTTCTGGTGCCGAAGAAGGGGTTGTTTCGACAGCGACAGTTTTTTGAGGAACAAAACTTTCTGGACCGGTTACAGATGGAACTGGTTCAGTTACACAAGTATTTGCCCCCAGACTAAGATCAATATTACTGTCCTTCTGTGGCTGTTGAACTTCTTCTATAGAGGCAGGGTTTCCAGAAATGTTTGGAGTAACCGGAATCTCGGATGTAGTTGGAACACTAGTTCTAACTTTTATAGGAGATTTTGAACCGGTTAAACGAGTTCGCTTTGTCCGTACTGTTTTCGATTCCGGAGACAAAGATGGTTGACTCGTAAGCCTCCGCGAACGACGGGGTTTCAATTGACTTTCTTCCACGATTGCGGATTACTCGATCAACCAAAATACTAATACGGGAAATTTGTGTTTCCAAACTGAATGAATTTTATTAGACGCTTTAGACACAACTTGCTTTTTCAGTTTTAAAGAGTCGAGAAAAAGCTAAAGATTACTCTAGTCTCCTTCGATTTTTTAATGAGCCCGAAGTGACAAATGCTCGGATGGACTTTTTCTGTTATAGAGTCTAAAAAAGGCCAAAAGAAACTGCTCTGGAGATCTAGGCAGAGGGTGTGCCAAACTTTTTGCAAAACCACAGAATATGTTTTACGGTACGCGTGGTCGATCTTCGTGAATGCTGTGTTCACTGCATCGCGATCAGTAGGGCGGCCGACACAGCTTCCTAAGGGTAAAAGATATATGCCTATAGGGGTCTCCCAATATATACGCGACGGTACGTGGGAGCACAATCCGTATTAGCGCCACCGACTCTCAGGAGGAATCACCCACCTTCTTCGAGATCGACAGTCACTATGTTTAACGACGCCGGAACATGTCTCTAGCCTAGACCTCTATGTTGTGCGTTATGTTACAAAGCGTTGTTAGATTCATTCAGTTTATTTTAGGTTGATCTTTTTAAAGTTTGCCTTTCAAGGTTCACCACGAGATGTATGATACAAATTCCTAAATGCAGTCTAAGATGATAAGCAAGCTTTACAATCTTTCAACTTTGAAAATCCTAGCTACTAAGGGAAAAGAGGGCGACTATCTTTTCTCAAAGAGCAATCAGCACACTCTAATGCACTTTCCCTAAATCCAACATGCAAACTATCAAATGCAAAATTCACAATGCAGGTATTTGTTTTCACTTTCTTAGTATAAATGCCTACAAAGAAAGCTTTTTGCACAACTTTGAATTTGCTTTTACAATGATCAAAATAAACAAGTTCACTTTCTTCGAAATCAACAAGGGTAGAAGAGATTACAATCACTTTGCGTTTTTCGAAATAAAGACTTGTTTTGATACTTTGAAAGAGACAAATTCAAACCAATAAGAAAAAGTAAAACTATAATCAATCTGAACAAACAGCCAATGAACTCTCTTCTAAGATCACTCTCAATCAGATATGAATCAAAGGCTACAGAAATACTACTTTACTCATGCAAAGGAAGACTGTAAATGACGCCACAAACACATAAAAACATTCAAAATCTTTTTGTACAAAAATGGGGCAGAATTCAGGCAAAGAAAGGGTTATCAGGCTAGTACCTATTCTGGTTAAAGGCTGCAAAAAACAGAGATCAAAACAGGGCAACAAAGGACAAAGAACCCCAGCTGCTCAAGGCCACACTGGTTCAGCGCAGGTCCAACACTGTCAGTTTGACATTCAGCGCAGGTAGCCCCTTCGGGACCTGCGTTGAAATGCAGACTGCCTTCACAATGCCTGCGTTGAAGAGAGAAACTCTCGTTTCCCTTGGTTTCTGGGTCACAAAATGCTCAAAAATCAACTGTTTCAGGCCAAATCAGAAACACAAGCAAGGTATAAACAGAGGGATGCTTTGATAGTGTACTAAAGACTATCACAAAGATCAATCAAATCATTTGTGGATCTAGTTTAGATCATAGACAAGTCCAACATACTGGATCAAAGCAACAACTTTTACTTTGCATCCGGGAAAGATGCAGTTCAAGAATTGCTGTCAAGTCTATGAAGTAAACAAATGACGGAAACACAAATGAAATGAATAAACAAGCTCTTCCCCAGTATGGTCGCCAATTTGTTGTGGGGAAAAATGCCTATTTAGGACGATCCTATCCACCTAAGGTGTGACAGCGCCTTAGCAACAAACAAATACAGCTATCATGATTACTTCCTTTATGAAATATGAAAGAGAGGAGATCGGCAGACTTACCGTTGTCTTCCAGTTGTCCCTCGAACTAGATCCTCTTCTCTTTGTGTATCCACAGCTACTTGCCTCCTCGCTTGATCAAGAGAACAGCTACTTGAATCCCATGAGATCACAAGAGAACAGCTACCTGTGACAAGAGAACAACTACTTGCAACAAGAGAAGAACACAATACAAAGGAAAATACACATATTCATAAATGATTCAGGATTAGAAGTAAATCAAATATACTAATGCAATCATACAAAATACACCAGCATATAGGAAAGAATCAAGATAGCTTTATTGAAAGTAACAGGGTTCAGGAAGAGATACAACCCATAGGGCTCCAATCCAGCATCTCCTTCCCAGCAGAATGGAATTCCTTCTTCAGCTCCTTTCAAAGCATAACACACCCAATGTTTCTAGCCACAAACCAACGGCAATTCTTTGCAAATACTAAATTCCAGCCTCCCTTGACCTCATGGAGAGAGATCTATATATAGGAGTTTTGGAGAGAGGATGAGTCAGCTTGAGGCTGGTATGAAGCTGACTAGTGTCCTCTCCCACTTTAGTTCTTGAGTCCACTTGGAGGTTCTTTCTTCCACTTGGAGATTTGGAACCTCTTACTCATCACCAGTCGAATTCCCTGATCCAAGTGTCATTTTGGAAGCTTCCTGGGCATTGACACCTTGAGGAATGACTCTGCCACTTGTCCAAACTCGCTCAGCGTAGGTAGCCTTCTTTGCAGTTGACATTCAGCGCAGATGCTCAGTGGAGCAGTTGACATGATCCAGAATTGCCTTGTTTTTGAGTGTTTTCAGGTGGAGAACTTTTGTGAATTGCTGTGGTTACTTGGCCTTGTTCCTCTAGGGGTAGGAACAATATGTTTAGGGACTTTGGATCCCTTGATTATTGACATTTCATGCTCAGTGATGTCAGGCACAAAAATGTCTATAACAAGTGGCTTTGTAGGCTTAAATTATAGCATTTGGTTGATGGCCTCAGAAGTAATATGGAATAAGACAGAGCCTGAAGGACTCAGAACAACTCTTTGATTGCGGTCATAGTTTGTGCAGCATTGGTGAATCAAGTCAGGGAATTCATTGACCTGAGGGAGATAGTAAATTGGCAAATTGGATTTCCAGATTCCCAGGAGGTCTGTACCATCTCTGTGCTTCTTTCTCAACTCACAAACTATTTCTATGTGGTATGTGATGCCCCGCTCTACAGTTTCTCTCATCTGATAATCTCTGTCAGCAAGGGCCAACCATTCTAGGTTCTTGTGTGGGGCATTCAATGGTGCAATGTTTAATGCCACAGGGGTCTCCATGGTTAATTGATACTTGGAATTATATTTGAGCTTGCTTCTTGGGCACAGCAATACAGAGCAGTGGATTTCAATGAGCAGGGCAATTATTTGCAAAGAGAACAAGGTAAATTGGGGTGAAACTGAGTTGAAATTCTCCCGGGGGAGATTCAACGAGCAAATGCTAGGATTGAGAAATGCTTTTTCGGTGAGTTTTTCTGGCAATGGTTTAGTTTCGCAAATGCACCATAAGCTGTGAATTTGTGGTAATTTGGCACAATGGGGGACCTCTGTGGGTGAACTTGGGATTACAGTGTGGAAAAGAAACACTGGTTACTGAGGATTCCTAGCAATTCCTGTGTTTTCCCTCTTTTCTTGCTTGTTTCAGGGAATTATACAAAAACCAAGGCACGCAGAGGGAAACTGATAAATACCTGGGTACAATATGACAATGGTGTTGATATACAGGTGAATTCACGGTGCTAGCAGCAAGGGAGCAGTCTTCAGAGTTGGCGGACAAGCAACGTAACCGCTCATTCAGGAGTACAGTGAGTATTTTTGTAAATAACGCGAAAAAACGACTTTTTTGGGCGAAATAGGGAAATTCGGCCTTTGGTTCCTTTTTTTGGATGACGTCAGCATGATGTCATAGGTGGGGTCAGGTACGGAATGATGACGTGGTGGCCAGTGAGCGGCTCTACGTGGACAGGTGACATGGCGGACAGCTCGGAGCAATGGAGGATCGGGCGGTAATGTGATGCTGAAGCGGTAATGACGTGGGGGTGATGTGGGAGTGTCGTATGGCGGAAATAGGAGGGAGGTAAGTGGTAATATCGGACCGCTCATGGTACGGGTGTGGTTTTGGCAGGAGGCCGCCCGACAAAATCCAGGAGCAACACGTGTCCGAGGCCTAACGTCACCCTCTGACAAATTTTGGGCGTTAATGTCCAGGCATCGAGGTGGTCCGATATTGTTGTGGGCCGTCAAATGGGAGGGCCCGGATCTGACGGATGACGGGCCACGGAGGTGCAAACGTGATACGGCGGGTCCCGGCGGGGATTTTAATAATATTTTTTGTTTTTTGGTGGGCGCGCCGAAACACAGACTTTGGAAAATCAGACAAAAGTGGGTTTTTGCAAGATTTATACCATGGCGGGAATAGTGCAATGTTGTAGGTTTACAAAGCGGACAAGGGTAGGAACGGGTTATTAAATTAACCAAATGTTAATCCAATCCCCAATCTTTTAAAGTGACCCAAATATCAGAACCCTTTGATTCTGCAGCATTCTCCAAACTTTGAAAATATGGCTATAATGCCCAAGGGGGGGGGGGGGGTATTTACATATTTTGTGGGCTTTCTTCACAATAGTGCTATAGTAGTAGGGGAAAAGGGGCACTTAGGGATCTAGATAATAAAGTTAGAAGTCAATGTGCATTGGGGATATGAAAGATAGAAAGTGAGGAATAGAAAACTAAGTTTAGTGAGTAAACCTAGATTTTTAGGAGTTGATGGGGAATGATTTTACACAAGAAATGTGGCTTCTTTTCGGAGAAGAAAGTGAAAACTTTGTCATGAAATTTCCAAGAAGAAATACAAGGAGGATTATTTAGGAAAGTCCTGAAGTCCTCCATGGGCTGTTAGAAAGAGAGTCTTTGGGGGAAAACAGGGGAGTTAGACATGCTTCTATATTTTGCCTTCAAAATGCTGCATAGATACCTTTGCAACTGCTAACATATGCCTTCTTGATCAAGGCCAAAACTAAACAGGATCAGGATTCTGCAAATTCTGGCTACCTACCCAACTTAGAACCTAGCATTTTTTGTTACTTCAGGGAGGGTGCACTTAGACTTGCAAACCCTCATATGCTCTTTTCTTTTTTGCTGCCATCCTATCTAAATCTACCCTTATATCTTCCAAGGGCGCAGATTAAGCTAGTGGGCTCCTTCCTTTCTCTATCCATCTAGTCATCTGTCAATCTTGAACTATTTGAACAGGTTCTCATTACCTACTCTAAAACAAGCAATTTAAAATATGGCATGGCCCAGCTTGAACTGTTGAGCCATACATCAAGATAGCAGTGGCATTTTGATTGGCCACTTTCCTAGTCTTTCTTTGGGGTTCATTTCAATTCTTTTTTCTTTTGACCATTTCATTTTCTTGCCTTTTGATTATTCTTTTAAGGCATACCCTCTTTACATTTTTTAACTTTTTGCTTTGTCCACAAAAATGGAACCTATGTATCACCAAAGATCATCATTTTTAGCACTTCCACTATCAATCATGAAATATGACACCCTATTGGTATAGGAGGCTAACAGTGGCTCCACTTGGGGATGACTTTTCCAGATGAAAAGTCAAGATCAGCAGGTCATATTGCCTTCTTTTTTCACCCTTCTGCAGTTTAACCTTTCCTTTTGTTGAAGACTGTACATCTGAATCCATGAAACTTGCATGCAATACTCATTAAGCTGATCTGCTGTGAAATTACAGCCCTGTTTTTGCCTTGCTTCTCTGATTGTTTCTCATCTCCCAGATAGTTCCCAAGTACCTTCTCTTATTTTCCCATGACAAGGTGAATAATATTCATCAAAATAGTGCAGCACCTTAGTTTTTCTCAAAATCTGCTTCATTTGGACCTTTACCTATCCGCTGAAAATAAACATACTGAAAATACAAATTTATGTACAATATACAATTTGAGCATTGCTTGATCAGAGGGGATCAAAGTAATGCTTAAGCATCCTCCCATTGACTGGGCCTTCCTCAGTGTTTGAGCCATCCAAGTTCTTTAGAAAATAAGTGTTATTACCTTGTACAGCATAAATTACATAAGGTCCCTTCCATAAGAAGTCAAATTTCCCATGTTTTCCTTTGTCCTCCCTCCTGGAATCCCATCTCAGCACTTTGTTTCCTATAGAGAAGTCTTCAGCTTTGGTTCTTTTGTCAAATATTCTTTTGAGCTTTTCTTGCAGTACTTGGGTTCTTTCATAAACTTCCTCTCTCGTATGCTATAGGTGAATTGTTTGATTGATCCTTCTTTGAATGTCATTTGGCTCAGCTTGTATCTCTTGCAGTAAATTGATTACAGGAACACCTAAAGATGAAGGAAACCTTGCTTCCATTCCATAAACCAGTTCATATTGGCTTGTACCAATGGATCTTTTGGTGGTTAGTCTATCTGCCCATAGAGCATTCACTAGCTTCTTATACCAATTCTTTTTGTTTTCCTCCAAAACTTTTTTGATGATGTTGATTAGGCTTTTATTGGAAGACTCAGCTAGGCCATTTCCTTGAGGATAATAAGTTGTGGAATGACCTAAGGTCATATGATATTTGTGGCAAAAGTTGATCATTTTTTTGGACTTGAAAGCAGCAGCATTGTCTGTGATAATTTTGTCTGGACAGCCAAACCTGGACAAGATGTTGGTCTCTAGAAATTGTATGATAATGGAGTCATTGGCCTGCCTATAGGGGACAGCTTCTATCCATTTGGTGAAATAATCTGTAGCAGTCGGAATCCACCCATGCTGGCCAGAGGATGGGGGTGAATTTCACCAATAAAGTCCAAACCCCATTGTTGGAACGGTCTCTCAGTTGAATCAGGTTTGAGTGGTAAAGGCAACAGCTTTCTCTTCCCTTCAAAGATTTGACATTTGTGACAAGACATTACAAATTTTCTTACATTAGTAAACAAGGATGGCCAATAAAAACTAGCCCTTAGGATTTTATCAGCTGTGGATTTCTAGTATAAGTGTCCTCCACAGTCACCTGCATGAAATTCTTTGAGGACATTGTTAGTTTCATCCAATGTTAAGCAATTAAGTAAGATTCCTTCATGATTTCTCCAAAACAAAACACTGTCAATAATACAAAATTTTGATGCTTTCATTTTCAAGAACCTTTTCTTAGTTCTGGACAACCCTGGAGGAGCTTGCAGGTTTAACAATACAAAACATATATCAGTATACCAGGGGGATTGCATAAAGGCTTGGTTGATCTGTGGAGTCGCCATCTCCTGTTCATTATCCAGTTCATTAATGTCAAGGGCTTGGAAATTGGTTTCAGCCATCAACTTGGCTAGACCCTGTCCTTTTATCAGTTTGGTAGGCTTGATTTCCATGTCATATTCTAAGATTTTGGCGATCCATTTGCCCCTCCTACCTTCAATTCCTTCTTGGGTCAAAATGTCCTTCACTACTGCATTTGGGACATAGGAAATGATGTGGGAGTACAGGATATAGATTCTAAAGTCCTTGATTGCTTTTACCAGTGCATAGGCTTGTTTTTCCATAATCTGATATTTCAAGGGGGCATCCCTAAGAGCTCTGCTAAAAAATGCAATAGGTTTTTCACAGCCTTGGTCATCTTTTTGTAGCAGAACAGCAGCAATTGTATGCTCAGAAGCAAAAGAAAAAATGATGAAATCTCTATCAAATCTAGGGCTTGTTAGGACTGGTGTGTTTGTCAATGCTCTTTTAATATCCTCAAAGGCTTGTCTAGCTTCCATGGTCCATTTGACCTTGGAGTCCTTTTTCAGCATGTTGTTTAACAGTCTTGTGAGCTCAGCCAAATTTGGAATGAACCTTCTCAAGAAGTTGATTTTTCCTAGAAAGCTTTGTAGTTCTTTGATGTTTCTTGGATGTGGTACTTGTAGGATGGCTTGAATTCTGTCTAGATCGATCCTAATACCATATTTTGAGATTATATGTCCTAGGAGTTTACCTTCCTCTAGCCCAAACAGTGATTTCTTTGGGTTTAAAGATATGCCATATTTTCTACAGATTGTGAAAACCTGCCTCAAGTGTTCTAAGTGTTCTTGATCTGATTTTGAGAAGGCAGTTAGATCATCCAGGTAGACCACCAGGAAATCATGGATTTCTTTGGCAAAGGCAATATCCATTGCTCTTTGGAAGGTGGCTCCTGCATTCTTAAGCCCAAAAGGCATTTTGACATATTTGAAAGTTCCCCACGGTGTTGTGAAGGCAGTTTTGTCTTGATCATCCGGGTGTACTAGAATCTGATTGAATCCTGAGAAACCATCTAATAATGAGATCCTAGAGGCTCCTACTACCCTTTGTAGGATATGATCCATTTTTGGTAAGGGGTAATGGTCTTTGAGAGAGACTTTGTTTAAATTTCTTAGGTCAACACACAGTCTGATTTCTCCTGTCTTTTTCCTAGTAGGCACTAGGTTTGAAATCCATTCTGAGAATCTGATTGGAGCAATGATTCCTGCTTGATACATACGTTTCACCTCTTTTTCAATGAGGGGAAGGAGCACCGGGTTCACTCTTCTAAGTTTTTGTTTAAAAGGCTTTTGGTTTTCTTTTAAAGGTATAGTGTGCTGGATGACTGAGGTATCATAAGATTTGAGGTCCTCATAGCTCCAGGCAAAGACATCTTGGAACTCTTTAAACAACTCGATGTATTTCAATTTCTGCTCAGGTGGTAATGCTTTAGATAACTTTATCATTTTGGGATTTTTAGCTCAATTACCTCTGCTTCTGTTTCAGCCAGTTCCTATTCATGTATTTGCCTCAACTTTTGTATACTTTCGTTGTTAAAGGTCGTAGGGTGCAAAACCAGATTAGCTGTTTCAGCTGATATATTCTGTGTAATAGTGTGTGTGTGTTGTTGATCATCTCGAGTGATTGAGTCAATGTTAATGCCAGAGAATTCCTCTTTTAGAGTGAGGAAATTGTTTATCTGAGTGTCACTGTTGGCTATCATTACATTGCAGGGGAGAAATAGGCTGATTTTGAATGTCAATAACTTGCAAGGCCTTATTATTATTTGGATTGGGGTTAGGTTGTACAGGCAGCTGTGGTCTCATTTCCTGATTATTCGGAGGATTTTTAGATGGTAAGGAAAGAGATTGTTGTTGTTGAGGAAAGGGTATCTGTTGGGCTACCCAGTTTGGGTTCCATTGATTAAAGTATGGTTGCTGGGGGGCCCAAGGATTCCACATAGTAGGGTCAGGAAAAGGGATATTTGGTTGCTGCATAAGTGGAAAGTTCATTGTGTTGAAGGGTGGGTATTGCATTTGATTCATGGGTGGGTAGAAAGGAGAATTATTATTCCAGCGATTGAATTTTGTATTAGAGCTCGTACCTTGTCTTTGCGGCCATTGCCTCCTCTGAGTCATTAGGTACACTGCTTCAGCTTCTTCTTCAGTTGTCTGCAGTGCTGCTTTGATTCCAGGCAGAGAGGGGCATTGCTGTGTTTCATGATCCTTCTCGCAGATTGTGCATATAGGCATCCTATCCAGTGGGCATTCTCTAAGTGGATGTTTTTCTCTGCATTTTGAACAGAAAATTGCCAGAGAAGCTTCTACTTCTGCCTGTTTCTTCTTGACCTGCAGAGCATCAATTTGTGAAGCAAAAGAACTCAGCATTTCAGTCTTAAATTCTTCTAATAAGTTACCTATCTCAGCTCTTGTTGCTCCTCCACTGGCTGACTTCTGAACCCTTGAATACACATTATCTCTGCTTTTCGATCTGCCTGCCGCTCCTCTTGAACACCGCATACAGAGATTAATAATTTCATCAAAGGGTTCTTTAGAAATGTCCCCTTTTCCAAGCATGTTCAGCATGTCCAGGCAATCATCTCTTACCCCTTTCAGCAGTATGGTCTTCAAAATGTCTTTGCTCATATTAGGATGATCAGACCACTGCAGATTATACTGTAATCTTTCCACGAAATCTTCCAAATTCTCGTCCTCTTTCTGTACCATTTTAAACAATTCTTCCTTTCTTTCTCTTGTCTGGCAGTAGTCTTGATACTTAGCCAGAAATCCCTCTTTAATTTGGTCCCAGGTGGTGATTGCCTGAGCTCCTAAGCTCATAAACCACCTCAATGCGTTCCCTTTTAGTGTTGCTGGAAACAATTTCAGCTTCTGATTAGGACTTATGTAATCATAGCTTCTACACAGTATGTCGAATTCAAAGAGGAATTCGTCTAGGTCTTCAGAGGATAACCCATGAAAATTGGGTAATGCCGAGAGTGGAATATTTTTCATGGGGGTTGTTCCTCTCGGGAGTTCCCCAATAGGGAATTCCAGGGTAGAGAGCGAGTTTTCCCCTCTCCCTTCTGTTCTGTTATCCTCCATCGGTCTTTTCCCTGAATCACTCGCTTTGTCTTCTGTGTCTTCTGTTTCTTCAGGTTCCTCTACCGGTTCCTCAGTGTATTCTGGTGCTTCCAGCTTCCTTTCAGGTCCTATTACCTCCTCCGTCTGTTGGTCTGTTTGTGAGGAGTATTGGATCTGGGGTCTCCGGGAACTCGTCCTCTGTGATGCTTCGGCCTTAGAGATGATTTCGTCGATGTAAGTCTTCCTTCCTCCTTTGCCGCCTGTAAAATTAGGTTTCTTGCGTCCTCTCATACACCTGTTATTTTCAAAAAGAAACCATTAATGCTTTTAGAATTCTTTAGTTGCCTTCCCCGGCAACGGCGCCAAAATGTTGGCTAGTTGAATTGTTTATGAATTAAACATTCAAGTACCACATTAATTGTCAACCAGGGAAAGTCTTTTTATTTCAAAGGCTACTGCGTACTGTATGTACTCAAAGTCTAAAAGCATTGAAAAGCTGTAGTATACGTAATTCTTACGCTATGTCATTACAATACTTGTTAAAATGAAAGCAATTAATTAAAACTACGAATCTGGAAAGCGAAATGATGGATGCTCTGTTGGCAGAGGATCAGGACCCTATCCTCCAGATGGGGACGTTCAGCACCTGCCCCTGTAATCAGATTTACTAATGCACACTGCACTCTCATTCACCGGTGAGAAACAAACTCAAGTGATTAATGAAACAGAGTACTAGCAAAACAAAGAATACCAGAGGTAATGCTATCAAATCCAAACAGAGTACCAGAAAGAAACTACTGCACACTTACACACTTGACAAGAAAGTAAATGGGTGAATCTTGTGAGGAAGGTGGGCCCAGTCCCTCTCACAAGATTCCCCAGGAAAACGAAGACGGGATTAAGTGCTCAAAACAGTCTTATATTCATCTGCCAAAAAGATTAAATACAGTAGAGTTTAGACTTGCTGATGTTCTCAGAATCCCTTCTTACAAAACAACCATCGACACTGACTCCTCCCTTTTTCATGTAGATGTCTCCTCTTTATAGAGGAGACATCTATTACAATAAAGTATTACAGCCTATTCAGTTAACCCATCTTGTCAAAAATAAGCAATTCAGAGTGCTGTTACAACAGTATGATAATACATTCTTTCTTGAGCTTTAGCTGTTATACAGCGGGTAACTGACTTCGACCGTCTTCTCGGGATCTTCATATTCCTTCGCCATTTCCCCATGCTGTTCCTGATTTGGGCCATGCTGACTGTGTTCTTCTTTCTTTAGACTTCCGCTTGATTATGCCACGTCAAAGTTCTTTAAATAGTTGCCATCTGTTGTTCGTGGCTGTTACAAAATAGCTTGCTTTAGGTAATTGTTGTTGCTGACTGTAGCAACTACGGAGTTGTTGCTTCTGGTGTTGCAGCAACTGCGTAGTTGCTGTTTCTGGTGTTACAGCAACTATACATTATGACTCCTGCAAACTTAAGGCAATTATTTGACAATTTAGTCAGCGTTTCCAAGGATAAGTATAAAGATATTCACGAATATGAAATAAACAATTAAACATAGATATGCGGAAGGTTACTTCATACCTTGGGGTCAATATGTCATTATAAAATAAAAGCTTTCAACTTATGACTGCAAAAGGATAATAATACGGCAAAAGATAAGGTCAAAAATAGGTCAATTGTGAGTCCCAACAGTCACTTTCAAAGACTTGCCAGTTTTTGATGTTGTCTGGAACTACAGGTCTGTGTTTGATTTCAGCAGTGAAAGTATGGTTGGGCTTGAAAGGCAGCTTACAAGTGCTGGCAAAGGTTGCCAAGCTGTGAGCATGTAGATTGAGTTCTCTGGAAATTTTAGTCAACTGTGATTGTGAGAAGGTATCAAGTACCTGAATAGCCGCCGCATTATATGCTCTCAACCTTAGGTCATTCGTGGTAAAGTTTCCTTTGATTTGTTGTATGATTAGATCTGAGTCTCCTAAGATTGAAACTTTGGTTGCACCCAAATTTTTTATGAGTTTGAGCCCTAACAAAAGAGCCTCATACTCAGCCATATTGTTTGTACATCGAAAGTTTAACCTGTATGCATGAACCTCAGCTTGGTCATTGTGCATATTATGGATCCAGATTCCTACCCCAGCTCCTAACTTGTTTACAGAGCCACCAAATTCTAAGTACCATAAGGTTTCATGATCAAGAGTTGGGTTGAGATTTTTAGTAAGTTGGATTATGGGCATATTTGTTTCCTGCAAGTTGGCTGATACATCGTGCTCTGTTGTTATCTCAGTTATGCCTACAGTCCTTTGGTCTTGGGGGGCACATTGTTCATTTAATTTCTCTGCCTCTGCTGCTATTAATAGTTCAGAATAAGCCTTGCTGCAGATGTCAGCATTGTAGAGAATAAATGAATCCATGTCAGAGTGTATTGAATAGATTGGGAAGTTTTGGGGCTTCTCTTGACTGCTTACCACATATTTCATCAATGTTTCGTGGTATAATCTCTTTGGCTGCCCAAAGACTGAAATGGTAGCGTAGGACATGTCTAATTGCAAGGATCCTTGGAGTTTGGCCCCCCAGGATCTGGACAAGAGCATACCATTCTTAGGAGGTATGTCAACTACCACTACATCCATCAAGATTGTTTTGGTTGGGTATTGGACCAGGGAGACACATAAATCTTTAATCAATCCTAAGCACTTGACTTGGCTTGAATCAAATGAGAATAGATCTTTATAAGGTCTTGTGATGTCTAAGTCGAGTTTTTCCATTACAGATTTGGGCATTAAGTTGTGTGAGGCCCCAGAATCAAACATTGCATTATGTAGAACCTTATCATGAATGTTTAAACTGACATAGAAGGGTGGAACCCCTCCATTTTCTGTTTTTCCATTAACCTCAGGGCCAAACAACAACTCTGGTTGATCATCTAGGACATTCACAGCATCTTTATTGTCTGATACTTGGAGTGACTTGTTAATTTGCTGTCTGTATACTTCATGTTTGGCCAATTCCGAAAGAGGGACTGATATCTTCAGTTTACTTATTTCAGTTTCTAAGTTAAAAGGTTTTTCCATTTGAATCTTGGTATTAGGTGCAGCAGGTTTTTCTTTTTCAGTTGGGTTATCAGTGGTCTTTTGTTCATGATTGGCATGATTTTGAATGAAACTGGTACCCTGTTTGTTTCCCGGGGTGGTATCTGCCTTTGTTTTTGCGGGATGGAGTGGAGCTGGCTGGTTTTCAGAGGGCTGTTGTTCTGAGATATCCTCCACAGTGACTTCTATGGTGAGTGGGTTTGAGTTTCTAGCTGATTGTGGGAGAATAGTCTTATCATTGGTCTTTTTTGGCTGCTTATTGTCCCTTCGTTTAAGAGGTTCAGGTACATCTATCGTTCTAGTCCGTAGTTTATACTGTTTATGTACCTCATAAACAACTGCATCATAACCTTCTCTGAAATCAAATGATTCTCCTGACTTAGTGTGAAATTGATTGTCATTATAAATGTCTTGATCTTCTTGTGTCAAAAAGACTTGATGTTCACTGTCTAAACCCATTAGGTTGATGTGAGGTTCCTCAGTTGGTTCATTAGATGTTGAAGCCTCAGCATAATTTTCTTGGAAAGGAGGTCTGATATGCTGGTCTGGATCAGTCCTTCCAACATTAGGATTTTGATTCTTTCTAAAGTTTGGGTTTCTAATATTGCTTGGTTGACCTTCCCATGATGATTTTCTTTCTATGGTTTCCACCCTGTCCCCAAGTCTATCCATACCTTTGATGATTGCATCTAGCTTTTGCTCAAATGATGAGGGTTCTTCCTTAAAAGTGGTTCTTCTTTCAGTTCTTGCCCGGTTTCTTTTAGCAATCAGATTTGCCTCTACGCTGACAGCTATGTTTTGCATGTCTGCCAAAGTTGCAGGGGCTCTTTCCCTTAGTTGATATGCCATATCAGCATCAAACCCATCAGGGAACTTAATTAATGCCAAATCAGGTGGAGGCCTAAGATTTTGAGGAATGGCATCATAAACAGTGTTGAATCTAGTACAATAATCTAGTACAGTTTCTTGAGGGCCTCTCCTTATGGAGTCATACTCAGATAAACTGTGTAGAGGGTCCTTTTTATTTTCCCATCTGTTCAAGAAGGATTGATAAAGAGCGCTTGAGTTAGGTATAGAATTTGCAGCAAGTGCTCTGAACCAAGTTCTTACTTCACCTGTTAAGCTTTGGACAAAAATTTTCATCCTTACATCATCATCATCTATCTCATAATTCTCAAAGTAATCTTGCATTTTCTTGGTATGCTGTAAGGCAGTGTATGTACTGGTTCCATCAAAATAAGTGATCTTACTTTGGTAGTCTTGAGGCATAGCCCCCGGATTACCAGGTAGCTGAAGGGGAGCATAACGATTAGCCATATTTGGAGGGATAAGTGGGACAACAGGTAGAAGGGGAACAACTGGAACAACAGGAACAACAATAGCAGTTTGTGTATTGGGTGGGGGTGTGGACAGTATGTTTTGGGAAGTGGATGAGGAAGAGGGGGAAGAATGGGTTATATGAAGGTGAACTGATGGTTTAGCAGGAGTTGGGATATAACTTTGCTGAACTGCCTCAGGGCTGGACTCAGCAGATTCTTCTGGTTCCTAAGAGTCCTGGGAATCAAATTAGGGTTATCGAAAACAGGTGGAGGATTTGGGTCAGGATTTGACCTGGTACTCTTTTTAGGAGCCAGCTTCTGAGATTGTTTTTGGTATATTTTGAGAATATTTTTAGAATGGTCAAGGGATTGCTTAAATTTTGGAACCACTATCTAGAGCAGACAGCAGTTGAAACATTATTTCTGTCCCCAGTGGAGTCGCCAGTTATGTTATCACTCAGGTTGTTCCCTTTGACTCCTAAGGGAATACGGTCGAGGTAACCACAGACCAATCTTTGGATCACAGGTCCTAGCCTACCTGCAATCAGAGAGGACTCTCTCTTTAGGATTTAACTTTGTTTTAGTAATGTTTATGCTAGTTATAATGCACTGAATTTTGTTCAAAGTTTTGGTTGAATGATATCTTCTAACAGCTAAAATGTAATCTTCAGGAGTTTCATTCCATTGGGCAATGGAGTCTTTGATTATGTGTTGTTTGGGGTATTGAGTGAGAGTGAGGAAACTGCAGGGCCATATGGGTACTCATGAAACAATCTTTAAATTGTGGAATATGGACTATTTCCAGTCAGTGAGAAGGAAACTAAGAATCTTTCACTGAGCTGGTGATATGGAGAAAGGAAATATCACTCAGGAGCAGATTAGAATTCCTGAACAGTATTTACTATGAAAGATTTAGTATAAATGTGAGCATTTAAGAATTACACATTCATAACTAATTCTGAAGAAAACATTCATAACAGCATAGATTGAGTTTAGGGTGTTCAATGAACAAATCCTGAACTATTCTTTTTCTCTACTGCTAAACCTATGAAACATACAGCCTAAGTGGATTATGAAAGAGCGTAATACATAATAACATGGTTCAGAAAACTTATTGTGACATGAAATAGCGCAGGAATCCTGTAGCAGCAAGCAAGCACACCACAATACTTCAAACAACTCAGAACTTTAGAAATTCCATTAGCTTCTTGTATTAAAGTCTGAAATTACAGCATAGCTTCTTCAGAAGAAAAATCAACAACCCCAATAAGTTTATGCGTGGGGATATATATACAATTGTTTTACAAAATATCTTAGCGATGAGTCATTTGCTCAATAACTGTCTTTACCAGCTTTCAAAAATAGCAGATACAATAGTTATTGCTACTTTAAATAAACAATGAATGACTGTTAACTTCTGTCAGAAATTCTTTGACTTTTGGAGGCAACCGGGTCGGTTGGGTGCATCACACGGATTCTGAGTAATACGCCCTTTACTGCTTTGTCGTGGTGCGGCTATCTCAGCCTCGTCATTTGCATCTGTAGGCATCTGCTTTGGTGGTCAAACTTGATTGCTGAGTTGGCCTTTTCCATTGCTTTCCCAGTCAGAGCAAATATATTAATTTTCTGAAAATGCTGACTTGTGATAGAAATACAAAAATATGGTGAACAACCTGTTTCTTCACAACAGTGTTTGTATCATGCCCATCCACCATTCCTGTGTAGGCAATTGGTGTCTTAGGATTATGCCTAATTTTTCATCTGCCTCAGTATATTTGTAATAGTTTGGAGGCACTTCAAAAAGATGTCTGATCTCATTCATAATAAAAAATAAATTCTCTAGTTTGTCATAAAGACTCTGCCCCGATGGAGGCCCTGTTTCCTCTGGGACACTTGTTGATGCAGTGATCTGATTTGTGGCATATGTATTGACCCTCTTGGCATAGTTTTCATGAGATAGTAACCTTGTTGCACTGGTTACTAAGCTGGGAAGACCTCTGTTATGTAATGTTGTAATTTTGTCAATGAATTTGTTCACCTCTGTCTGCATTTCATGACACCTTCTATCCAATGTTTGTACATGACTTCTCAAAGTGAGCACTCTCTTTACTAGTAAAATGGTATCAGTTCTATTAGTGATACCCATTGCTGCCAGCTGAGGGCCAGTGCGATTGTTAAGGACATTGATCATCCTATTGGCTATTTCAGGCATATTGCCTAGAGATGCCCTTGCTCTTTGACTTTCTTTTTGGGCCCTGCCTATGAGATCCATATGCTCATGGATAGTTTCAATATATTGCCACTGGTATGTAATAGATTGACCAATATTGGCCCACAGGATTTTCTTAATTTCAACTACAACCTTATCAAGAGAGAGCTCTTTCTCCAGTTCCTTTATTTTCTTCTCAAGAGCCCTTACCTCTCTTGTTTTTTCAGCTACACTTTGCTTTGATTTATCATACTTTTCTTCAATGGTAGCCAATTTATCCTTGGTCTCTTGTAGTTCAGCCATCTGTGCTTCTAAAGCTTCAAGCTCCTTCATCATGTTCTGCATGCTTAGGCTGGGTCCCTGATCTGGTGCTGTTGCTGAAGGGCCTGCCTCTGATGTTTGTCCAGTGGGAGGACCTGCTGCAGTAGTAGAAAGTGGCACACCTTCAGTGGATGCAGATGTCTGTGCTGGCTGCATTGGTGCCTCACCTTGTCTTGATTTTATTGCTACCTCTAATGCACTCTCTGTTTCCATCAATCTCTTGTATAAACTCAGGAGTAAAGCAACTACATCCTGATCCTTCTTTTGCTCTGCCACCTCTCCAGTTTGAGGGTGAAGGGTAGCTGGCAGCTTGATATGCTTTCTTATAGTTGCTATTTCTTCATCTCTTTTCTTTAATAATGCCTGCACACCCTTAGGGTCCTTTGGATCATGACCCAAATCTATAATGATCTCTTCCAAGGACTTGATTCTGTTGTCCTTGGCTTAAGATGATACCTTCTCCAATTCCAGTTGAGCAGCAGTGTTGTGTAAAGAATTTTGTAATTGGTGTGCCAGTAGGGTCTTATCAGCTAATGTGGAATATATCATTTCCCCGGTTTGCCTGTGTAGCTCAATCTGATCCAAGGGGTGGATGTCTTTGGCAAAAAATTCCAGATTAGTTCTGATATAATCGGCAGCTATTTGGGGTTGCTGCATAGTAGGCCTGAAATGACTAAGAGTCATTTTTTGTTCTTGAATGTCATAAGCAGACATTAATCTCTGTTGATTAGTTGGTGCCATTTTCAAGAGATGGTTGTAGATTTGGTGTTTGAGGGGCTCATTCCTTTTCTTGATATCTATGAACTGCTGCTTGATGCTAGAGTCCGCCTCAGATCGTTGCCTTGAAGATCTCACCTCTACCCCATGTGGCATGTCCTGTCCTTGCTGTAAGGAATTGGTCGATGTCTCAATGCTAGGAGGGGGCATATTATCAATTGGTCTCTCTGGTAATTCCTCCTCTGAAAAGGGGTTTAGCCTCTGTATTTTTTCTCCTTGTTGGTCCGTTGAAGTAGTAAGAGGAGTGTCCTCTTGCCTATCCCTTTTCCTTGTTCTTTCCTCATTAGCAGGTGTTTGTAAAACTGAGGACTCAACTGTTACCTCCTGCCTTGGAGGGATTTTCTCTTGTGTTTGCTGTTCTGTGGAGGCAGGTTCCTTGGTTGTACCTTCCTGCTGCTCTACTTGTTGTTCCACATTTGGAGGTGATTCTCATTGCTGCATTGTTTTGACTTTAGCCATGTCTGCTGCTGGATCAGTTGTTTTGGCAGGCTGCTGGGGAACGGTGGATTAAGAGGCAGCTTCTCCAAGATGCCGAGGGCCTGAAGACCAAACCTGTCCAAAATATTCCAAGTCAACTGCCTTTTCTAAAGTTTTAATGGCTTTCTCTGCTATTTCTTCTTCAGTATAATCTTCCACTAATGTGCCTTCTTTCCACTCTAATTGGTTAGCATATTTTTAACCTTCTGGAATGCTAATGTGGTCATATGTAGCAAGCCTATGCTTGATTCTTCTGAGGCTTATGAAATGGTTAGGGTCATAGGGTGCCCAATAGAAGCTTTTCTTGAGGTGGAGGGCTTTTAGCATTTGGTCTGCCTCATCCCAAGCTTCTTCCCTCTTATTAAAGATGAATGGACCCAATTGATGCTTAATTTCCAGTTGTGCCTTCTTGTTTCTGCTATGGAAGTGAATCATATCTGCATTTCCGAACTGCCTGAAGTATTCTAGTGCAAAGAGTCTCATGGGAACATACTTTGGTAGCCTGTATGGTGCTAACTCACAGCCATATATCCTGATCACTGTATGGTCTTGGTAAAAGTACCAATCCCCAATGCTATAGTTCTTAGAGAACTGGAGGATTTTCTGCATATCATCGGTGAGTCTAGGAGGAGGGGAACTCTTCAACAGTGACAAGACTGGATGAATGAATAGGTCAATAAACTCACAGTAGGTGTATGGTGAATAATGAATATGATGACAGACTGATGTCCAGAACATTACAGATCTTCGGTTTCCCTTTGCATCTAACTTCTTGAGGAAGACAGGGAAGCTGTCAGGCTGATTGTACAATAGCAGATGATATATATAGGAGGTGTATTTGAATACCCTCTCTCTCTCCAAGTTCATGAACTGTTCATGAATTTTGTTGGCTATAAATGTAGCATAGTCATACTGGACAGCAGGGGGCTGTCCTGGGGTAAAAATGGATAGCACTACCAATGTTGTCTCATCCACAAACTCACTGGTCTTGAACCCTAGGATGGAGGATATGATGTCTACCAGCAGTCTCCCTATGTCATTGAACCAGTCATGCAGATAAGGGGGAGGCTGTCGGGGCTGGTACTCTGGACGCATAAATAATTGGCCAATTCTTGTAATCTGTGAGTTGGAGAGCTTGGCACCCTGCTCTAATAAAAGCTGCATAGAAAGAGGAACCAGTGGCTTTGTAGGCTTAAATTGTAGCATTTGGTTGATGGCCTTAGGAGTAATATGGAATAAGACAGAGCCTGAAGGACTCAGAACAGCTCTTTGATTGGGGTCATAGTTTGTGCAGCATTGGTGAATCAAGTCAGGGAACTCATTGACCTGAGGGAGATAGTAAATTGGCAAATTGGATTTCCAGATTCCCAGGAGGTTTGTACCATCTCTGTGCTTCTTTCTCAACTCACAAACTATTTCTATGTGGTATGTGATGCCCCGCTCTACAGTTTCTCTCATCTGATAATCTCTGTCAGCAAGGGCCAACCATTCCAGGTTCTTGTGTGGGGCATTCAATGGTGCAATGTTTAATGCCACAGGGGTCTCCATGGTTAACTGATACTTGGAATTATATTTGAACTTGCTTCTTGGGCACAGCAATACAGAGCAGTGGATTTCAATGAGCAGGGCAATTATTTGCAGAGAGAACAAGGTAAATTGGGGTGAAACTGAGTTGAAATGCTCCTGGGGGAGATTCAACGAGCAAATGCTGGGATTGAGAAATGCTTTTTTGGTGAGTTTGTCTGGCAATGGTTTAGTTTCGCAAATGCGCCATAAGCTGTGAATTTGTGGTAATTTGGCACAATGGGGGACCTCTGTGGGTGAACTTGGGATTACAGTGTGGAAAAGAAACTCTGGTTACTGAGGATTCCTAGCAATTCCTGTGTTTTCCCTCTTTTCTTGCTTGTTTCAGGGAATTATACAAAAACCAAGGCACGCAGAGGGAAACTGATAAATACCTGGGTACAATATGACAATGGTGTTGATATACAGGTGAATTCATGGCGCCAGCAGCAAGGGAGCAGTCTTCAGAGTTGGCAGACAAGCAACGTAACCGCTCATGCAGGAGTACAGTGAGTATTTTTGTAAATAACGCGAAAAAACGACTTTTTTGGGCAAAATAGGGAAATTCGGCCTTTGGCGCCTTTTGTTGGATGACGTCAGCATGATGTCATAGGTGGGGTCGGGTACGAAATGATGACGTGGCGGCTAGTGAGCAGCTCTACGTGGACAGGTGACATGGCGAACAGCTCGAAGCAATGGAGGATCGGGCAGTAATGTGATGCTGAAGCGGTAATGACGTGGGGGTGACGTGGGAGTGTCGTATGGCGGAAATAGGAGGGCGGTAAGCGGTAATATCGGACCGCTCATGGTACGGGTGTGGTTTTGGCAGGAGGCCGCCCGACAAAATCCAGGAGCAACACGTGTCCGAGGCCTGACGTCACCCTCTGACAAATTTCGGGCGTTAATGTCCAGGCATCGGGGGTGGTCCGATATTGTTGTGGGCCGTCAGATGGGAGGGCCCAGATCCGACGGACGATGGGCCACGGAGGTGCAAAGGTGATATGGCGGGTTTCGGCAGGGATTTTAATAGTATTTTTTGTTTTTTGGTGGGCGCGCCAAAACACAGACTTTGGAAAATCAGACAAAAGTGGGTTTTTGCAAGATTTATACCATGGCGGGAATAGTGCAATGCTATAGATTTACAAAGCGGACAAGGGTAGGAACGGGTTATTAAATTAACCAAATGTTAATCCAATCCCCAATCTTTTAAAGTGACCCAAATATCAGAACCCTTTGATTCTGCAGCATTCTCCAAACTCTGAAAATATGGCTATAATGCCCACGGGGGGGGTATTTACATATTTTGTGGGCTTTCTTCACAATAGTGCTATAGTAGTAGGGGAAAAGGGGCACTTAGGGATCTAGATAATAAAGTTAGAAATCAATGTGCATTGGGGATATGAAAGATAGAAAGTGAGGAATAGAAAACTAAGTTTAGTGAGTAAACCTAGATTTTTAGGAGTTGATGGGGAATGATTTTACACAAGAAATGTGGCTTCTTTTCGGAGAAGAAAGTGAAAAATTTGTCATGAAATTTCCAAGAAGAAATACAAGGAGGATTATTTTGGAAAGTCCTGAAGTCCTCCATGGGCTATTAGAAAGAGAGTCTTTGGGGGAAAACAGGGGAGTTAGACATGCTTCTATATTTTGCCTTCAAAATGCTGCATAGATACCTTTGCAACTGCTAACATATGCCTTCTTGATCAAGGCCAAAACTGAATAGGATCAGGATTCTGCAACTTCTGGCTACCTACCCAACTTAGAACCTAGCATTTTTTGTTACTTCAGGGAGGGTGCACTTAGACTTGCAAACCCTCATATGCTCTTTTCTTTTTTGCTGCCCTCCTATCTAAATCTACCCTTATATCTTCCAAGGGCCCAGATTAAGCTAGTGGGATCCTTCCTTTCTCTATCCAGCTAGTCATCTGTCAATCTTGAACTATTTGAACAGGTACTCATTACCTACTCTAAAACAAGAAATTTAAAACATGGCATGGCCCAGCTTGAACTGTTGAGCCATACATCAAGATAGCAGTGGCATTTTGATTGGCCACTTTCCTGGTCTTTCTTTGGGGTTCATTTCAATTCTTTTTTCTTTTGGCCATTTGATTTTCTTGCCTTTTGATTATTCTTTTAAGGCATACCCTCTTTACATTTTTTAACTTTTTGCTTTGTCCACAAAAATGGAACCTATGTATCACCAAAGATGATCATTTTTAGAACTTCCACTGTCAATCATGAAATATGACACCCTATTGGTATAGGAGGCTAACAGCATACACTTTTTCTTGATAACTGCATTTTGAAGTACACACAAAAAGGGAACCAACTGGAGCAACTCCTCTTAATTTTGTCTTTGAACAGGCTGTAGATGTAACACTAAAAACCGCTCCTCTGTTTGATACCATTGACTGAAGAGCTGGTAACCTGAATGCAACATTTTTAATTGAATTCGCTGTTATAAATAACAGCGCTGCCCCTTTACCATTGAGTGTATTTTAAAATATATCATAACCTGCCTTGTGCACCCTTTGAAGTAAGTTCATAACCGGGGGCAAAATTGATGTGCTTCTCTTTGAAATTCACCTCAAAAGAACAGAGGCTTCGAATGTTGCGCTCCTTTGGCTTCTTTTCTTCGGGACTGCGCTCTTTTCCCAAAACCAATGCAAAGACAGAGCTTTGAAATGGGGGATTTGCGTGGGCTGCGCCTTCAAGCTTTGCTGCGCTGCTCTGCTGTGGTCAATGCTTATGGTAGGTTTTTAAAACGGAGGACCTGCGCTGCTCTGCCTCCATAACTTCGCTGCTTGGTTCCAAGCAATCGGATTGCTTACACAAACATAAAAAGAAAGTGCTTATATGTACATGCATTAATATACAAATATATACATCAGAACCCTGTATCCCTTAGATCACTGGGTCGAGGTAATGCTTCAGCATGCGGCCATTGACAGGGCCCTCTTCAGCTGTGCAGGCATCTAGAGTTTTGAGAAAATATGTATTGTTGCCTTGAATAGCGCTGATGACAAATGGGCCTTTCCACAGAAAGTCAAACTTGGCATGTTTTCCCTTGTCTTCTCGTCATGAGTCCCACCTTAACACTTTATCGCCAATAAAGAAATCCTCAGCCTTAGTCCTCTTGTCAAATGCCTTCTTCAGCCTTTCTTGTAGCATTTGAGCTCTGTCATACACCTGCTCTCTGGTTTGCTGAAGATGAATGGTCTGATTGATCCTTCGTTGAATATCATTTGGTTCAGCTTGAACCTCCTGCAACAACTTGATAACAGGAATGCCTAAAGAAGATGGAAATCTGGCCTCCATGCCATATACTAGCTCATAAGGGCTCATCCCAATGGATCTCTTTGTTGAAAGTCTGTCTGCCCATAGGGCATTGGTGAGCTTTTTATGCCAGTTCTTCTTGTTTTCTTCTAAGGTCTTCTTGATAATACTTATCAGGCTCTTGTTGGATGACTCAGCTAAGCCATTACCTTGAGGGTAATAGGCTGTGGAATGGCCCAAGGTGATATGAAATTTGTGACAAAAACTGATCATCTTTTTGGATTTGAAAGCAGCAGCATTGTCAGTGATGATCTTCTCAGGGCAGCCAAATCTAGAAAGGGTATTGCACTCAAGGAATTGGATAATAATGGTGTCATTGGCTTGCCTACATGGGATGGCCTCAATCCACTTAGTGAAATAATCGGTGGCTGTTAAGATCCACTTATGCTGGCTTGAGGAAGAGGGATGGATTTCTCCAATGAAGTCAAGACCCCATTGTTGAAAAGGCTTCTCAGTTGAGATGGGTTTAAGAGGCAAAGGGAGCAGCTTTCTCTTGCCTTCAAAAATTTGGCAATTGTGGCATGAGGTGGCAAACTTCTTTACATCTGCAAACAAAGTGGGCCAATAGAAACCAGCCCTTAAAATTTTATCAGCAGTGGACTTCCAATATAGATGTCCTCCACAGTCCCCTGCATGGAATTCTTTCATGACATCACTAGTTTCATTCTTGGTCAAGCAATTAAGCAATATACCTTCATGATTTTTCCAAAATAATGCACCATCTAAGACACAAAATTTCAAAGCCTTCATTCTTAAAAATCTCTTCTTGGTCCTGGACAATCCTGGGGGAGCACACAGGTTTAACAATACAAAGCAAATATCAGCATACCATGGGGATTGCAAAAAGGTGTCACTGATCTGTGGAGTCGCCAGCTCCTGTTCATTGTCTAGTTGGTTGATGTCTAAGGCTTTAAAGTTTGTTTCGAACATCAGTTTGGCTAAACCTTGTCCCTTTATCAGCTTGGTTGGTTTTATCTCTATGTCATACTCAAGAATGTTAGCAATCCACTTGCCTCTATTGCCTTCTAACCCCTCTTGGGTTAATATGTATTTTACAATAGCATTTGGCACATAAGCAATCACATGTGAGTATAAAATATAAATTCGGAATTCCTTGATTGCTTTAACAAGGGCATAGGCTTGCTTCTCCATGATTGGGTATTTCAGGGGTGCATCTCTTAAGGCTCTGCTGAAAAATGCAATTGGCTTTTCAGTTCCTTGATCATCCTTTTGCAAAAGGACAACAACTATAGTATTATCAGATGCAAATGAAAATATGATAAAGTCCCTATCAAATTTTGGACTTGTGAGGACTGGGGCTTGAGTTAAGGCTGATTTAATGCCCTCAAATTCTTGCTTGGCCTCTAGAGACCACTTTACCTTGGCGTCTTTCTTGAGCATGTTGTTTAGCATTCTTATTAGCTCAGCCAAGTTTGGAATAAACCTCCTTAGGAAATTGATTTTCCCAAGGAATGCTTGTAATTCTTTTATATTTCTAGGATATGGGATTTGCAATATGGCTTGGATCCTTTCCGGATCAACCCTAATACCATCCTTTGAGATGATATGTCCAAGTAATTTGCCTTCTTCAAGGCCAAAGAGAGACTTCTTGGGATTCAAGGAAATGCCATATTTCCTACATGTGATGAATATTTGCCTTAGGTGCTTGAGGTGTTCTTCATCAGATTTGGAAAATGGGGTTAAGTCATCAAGGTAGACAACTAGGAAATCATGGATTTCCTTGGAGAATGCAATGTCTATTGCTCGTTGAAATGTAGCACCAACGTTTTTAAGTCGGAATGGCATTTTTACATACTTAAATGTTCCCCACGGTGTGGTAAAGGCTGTCTTGTCTTGGTCATCCGGGTGAACAAGTATTTGGTTAAAACCTGAGAAGCCATCTAGTAAAGAGATTCTAGATGATCCCACTACTCTCTGCAATATGTGGTCCATTTTGGGCAAAGGATAGTGGTCCTTTAGGGAGACTTTATTTAAATTTTTGAGATCTACACAAAGTCTGATCTCGCCTGACTTCTTTCTTGTGGGAACCAAATTGGAAACCCATTCAGAGAATCTGATGGGTGCTATTATCCCTGCTGCAAACATTCTTTTTACTTCCTTCTCAATCAGTGGGAGAAGGACAGGGTTTATTCTTCTCAGCTTTTGTTTAAATGGTTTCTGATTCGGTTTCAAGGGAATTGTGTGTTGTATTACAGAGGTATCATAGGATTTTAAATCCTCATAGCTCCAAGAAAATACATCTTGGAATTCTTTGAATAAATCAATGTACTTGGGCTTCTGATTAGGAGGCAAAGACTTAGACAGTTTGATCATTTTGGGCTTTTCTGCTGTCCCAATGTTGTGTTCTTCTATAGCAGTGTTTATAGGCTGCATTTTTGGCTTTTTGGGCACATCATTTGCATCAAACATGTCTTCTAGTGGAGTGAGGCCAGCAGGGAGAAAGTTATCTTTTAGATCAATAATCTCGGCCTCTGTTTTGGCTATTTCCTCCAAATGCATTTGTTTCAATTCCTCTATGTTTTCATTGCCAAAAACTGTTGGGCTTAGGATCTGTCTGGCTGTTACAGCTGTTACAGCCTGCTGATTTTCGTTTAATGCTTGTTGTTGTAGGTCCTCCATGGTATCCTCATCAATGTTTAGGCCTGCAAATTCATGCTGTAAGGTAAGAAAATTGTTTATTTGAGCATCATCCTCGAACACTTGCCAGTCTTTAATGTTATTTGGGACAACAGGCCTATGTTTTATTTCAGCAGTGAAATGGTGATTTGGCTCAAAGGGAAGCTTGCATGTACTAGCGAAAGTGGCTAGGCTGTGAGCATGAATGTTATGATTTCTTGAAATCTTGGCAAGCTTGGATTCAGAGAATGCATTGAGTATGTTGGTAGCAGCAGTCCTATAGGCTCTCATTCTGTTGTCATTGGTAACAAAGTTACCTTTCATTTGTTGGATTACTAGGTCGGAGTCACCTAGAATAGACACTTTTGCAGCCCCCAAAGCTTTTAGCAATTTAAGGCCTAACAGGAGAGCCTCATACTCTGCCATGTTGTTGGTGCATCTGAAATTCAGTCTATATGCATGACCTTGTGCATGATTGTTACAATAATTATGAATCCATACACCTGCCCCTGCCCCTAATTTGTTAACCGATCCGTCAAACTCTAAATACCATGTGATTTCTTGCTTGTGGGTAGTCTCAAGAGTTTGAGTCATTTTAGGATTGGGCAGATTTGAAAATTCTGTTTGGGGAAGTTCTTTTTGTATGCTGATTGCATTTGCTGTTGTGACAATTTGTTGAGTATGTGCAACCGATTCTTGATTGATATGTGCTTGCTGCTCTAAAGCCAAAGGCTTGTTATCAGTTAGAGGGCAGCTATCATCATTAAACAAAATAAAAGAATCCATGTCGGAGTGGATTGAATAAATGGGAAAATTTTCAGGCTTGCTCTCACTACTTACCACATATTTCATGAGCGTTTCTCTGTACAGTCTCTTTGGTTGCCCAAAGACAGAAATAGTAGCGTAGGAAAGGTCTAATTGAAGGGATCCTTGGAGCTTTGCTCCCCATGATCTTGATAGGAGCATACCGTACTTTGGTGGGATATCAGCCACCACTATATCCATGAGAATGGTTTTGTTGGGATATTGGACTAAGGAGACACACAAGTCTTTGATGAGGCCTAGACATTTCACTTGACTTGAGTCAAATGAGTACAAATCTTTGTAAGGTCTTGTAACGTCAAGGTTGAGTTTTTCCATAACTGCTTTGGGCATAAGATTGTGCGAGGCCCCTGAGTCAAACATAGCGTTATGCAAAACTTTGTCATGTATATGCAGATAGATATAAAAGGGTGGAACAGGTCCATGTGTTGATTTTCCGTTAACTTCTGGACCAAATAGTAGTTATGGGGAATCATCCAAAACATTTACATCATCTTTGTTTCCCGGGATTTGAAGTGATCTTTGAATTTGTTGTCTATATACATCATGTTTGGCGAGTTCTGAAAGTGGGACTGATATCTTGAGTTTTCCAATCTTTGCCTCTAAGTTAAATGGCTTTTCCAGTGGAGTCTTGCTGTTGATAATGGCAGTTTTTTCTTTTTCATTTGCATTCTCGGCAATCTGCTCTTGTTGATCGGTGTTATGGGAAATTTCTGCTTGCGGTTTTACATTTTCAAGAGTGCTTTTTGGGATGCTGCTTGAATTTTCTTTTGAGGAAAGAAGTGGCAGAGGCTGCTCAACGGAAGGCTGAGTGTCTGTTATATCTTCTACAGTCACTTGATGTGGGTTAGGGACAGTTATATCAGCTGGTTCTGTTGCAACAGCTTTGTTTTTAATCTTGTTGGGTTGTTTACCTTCTTTTGTCTTGCTAGGCTCAGAGATGTCAATGGTCCTAGTTCTGAGCTTATACTGTTTGTGTACCTCATACACGGCGGTATCATGACCCTGTTTAAAATCAAAAGACTCACCAGATTTAGTTTGAAACTCATTACAGTCATGCTGATTTTGGTCTTCTTGGGACAGGAAAGTTTGGTGTTCACCCTTTAGATCCATCAGGTTCATGTGAGTATCCTCTATGGGTTCACTAGAAGTGGACCCTTCTACATAGTTATCTTGAAAAGGGGGTCTAATGTCATGGTCTGGGGTGGGCCTACCAGCATTTGTGTTCTGGGTTTTCCTAAAATTTGGGTTCCTTATGGGATTGGACTGCTGTCCTTCCCATGATGCTTTTCTCTCGACATTTTCTACTCTTTCTCCCAGTCTTTGCAGGCCATTGATGATAGCATCAAGCTTTTGGTCAAAGGCTGAGGGTTCTTCTTTAAAGGTGGTTCTTCTTTCCATTCTTGCTCTGTTTCTCTTGGCAATCAAGTTGGCTTCTACGGTAACAGCAACATTTTGTGCATCTGCAAGAGTTGCAGGGGCTCTTTCTTTCAACTGATATGCCATATCAGGGTCAAAGCCATCCGGAAATTTATACAAAGCAAGGTCAGGTGGAGGTCTTAAGTTCTGTGGTATTGCATTGTAGACATTGTTGAATCTTGCACAGTACTCTAAAACAGTCTCTTGAGGGCCTCTTTTAATTGTATCATATTCAGCTAGTATGTGCAAGGGGTCTTTCTTCTTCTCCCATCTAGTAGTAAAGGATTGGTATAGCTCATCAGGAGTGGTTATGGAATTTGCAGCAAGTGATCTGAACCAAGTTCTTACATCACCGGTTAGACTCTGAACAAAAATTCTCATTCTTACACTATCATCATCGATTTCATAGCTTTCGAAATAGTCTTGCATCTTTTTGGTATGCTGAATAGCTGTGAAAGGACCGGTGGAATCAAAATGTGTGATTTTAGATTGGTAATCTTGAGGTAAAGCCCCAGCATTGGCAGGCAGTTGCAGGGGTGCATATCTATTAGCCATATTGATGGGGATAAGTGGAACAACGGGGATAAATGGTACAACCGGAGCGACTAGGATAACAAGGATAACTGGGGTAACTGGAACAGCAGTAGTGGTCGCACTGAATGAGGGTATGGAAGGAGTGTTTTGAGATGTGGATGATGAGGAAGGGGAAACAGGGGTTGACCGAAATAAGAGCTTGACAGGAGTTGGAACAGCACTTGGCCGAGCTGTTTCAGAACTCAAGTCAGCAAAATCTTCTTGACTTTCTTGCTTCCTAAGGATCTTCGGGATTAGGTTGGGATTCTCAAAAACAGTTGGAGGGTCCGAATCTGGGTTTGACCTTGTATGTCGTGGGTTCTTTTTAGGAGCCAGCTTCTGAATCCTATTTCTGGTATTTTTATATGGATGTTTCAGTAATAGCAAATGACTAGTCAAAATTCAGGACAACGTTTAATTACTTCTGTTAATGCAAAGCAAAGAACAATTTCAAAGGCTTCCTGGCTGGCATTCAGGCTTCATCTGTAGTTTAAAGAGTGGATAGCAGTTGGAATTGGAAAGTTTGATTTATGGTCTTAGCGAAGCTTTCTTACCTTCTTTGTGAAATCATCTGAGGAAATTCCCCAGTGGAGTCGCCATTATGTTAACACTCAGGTTGTCCTTAAGCTTCGGAAAGGATACGGCCGAGGTAACCACTAACCAACTTTGGACTGCAGGTTCTAGCCCACCTGCAGTCAAAGAGGGTTCTCTCTTTCAGATTTAGCTTTGTTGATGATGATATTAGGCTAGCTATTGAGTTCAAGGGGTTTTGGTTTGTAATTTGGTGGGAAGGAGGATGCTTTCAAACAGAGAGGCAATGCATAGTGTGGTAAGTTTCAAACCATTGGGCATGGAGTCATGGGGTAAGACTGCTGGTGCGTTTTCTTGGTGACAAGAGGAATATGGAGCAAGATAGCTGCATATGAAACAACTTTCAAGGTAAAAGAGAAGGGTTGGAGACTAAGGAATGAGAGGCAACAAAGAATCTCTCAAACAAGTTAGCAAAGGGAAGATGAATGAACTCTATCTAGGAGTAGCTAAGAATTCTTAGACAACAGTCATTCATATGTGAAATAGATTAAACATGAGCCATAAAGGAATTCATATTTATGCCTAAATCAAGGAGAAAACATAAAGAGCCACAGAAACTGAGTGCAGCTAAGCAAATTCTAAGCCAATCTTTTGTTCTGTGACTTGATCATGTATGAAATTGAGATAACAGAGGTGAGAGACACTTATTGATCCATATAGCAGCACATGAATTCCATCATCCACTCTTCAACCATTAACAACACATCAAACAGTTCATCCTCCAAGCTTTTAGCAGTCTTTGATTAAAGAAAACATATCAGATACAGAGCGAGTCTCTAGAGGAGTCATACAACCAACCAACCCTTAGAATAGTGCAGAGAGTGGTATATATAGAAGAAATAGCTACAGACTTCCCTTGAATAGGTGTCAAGGGGAAAAATATCCCAAAAAATATCTCTAAAAACAGATCAAAAGAGATTTGTGCAATCACTATCTTTGAACCTAATCTATGCTGGAAATAAATGCATGAAACATCAGAAATAGCTGCACTGGGGCAGCTGGCATCTCAAGTCATGTAGACCAGGACTGCGCATGAGGCAGCAGCCTCAAAAATGAGTGGAGAGAGGTCCTCGAGCCGTGTGCTAGCCTCATGGCCATAACTGTGCATGGGCTGAGCAGCGCCGCCCCAAAATGTGGCCTCATACAATGTTTTTGCAATAAATCTGCTTTGAAATCCTTTATCTGTGCCTTCAAGTGGTCCTGTTGCCTTAAATGGCAAAAATTGCAAGCTGGTGAGCCATTACAGCTCAATGATGCTTTGCTGAATCTGCTGGGGCCCCTTTTCCTTCATCTGCCTTGGAAAATCTTCACTGATACACTCTGTCGCTTCCTGATATTCTTTGGCACGCACCTGGGCTATCTTGGCTTCAAAAATGCACTTAAACTATCAAATCAACACTTACTGGCCGCTGATCGGCCCAAATATCTGTTGTGAGGCCTTCTGCCACTTTTGGGTGGTTGTCGGCCCTTGGCCAACTCAATATGCTTTAGCAACACTTAAAATCACGAACTGGATGAGTAAAGGGTCATTGAAGGCCTACTGTGGTGAAAACGTGCTATTTGGGGCAATTTGGGCCTAGAGCGATCCAAGAATGGCCTGAGAAAACTATGTTTTCTTTATACCTGGGCGGGCACGGGCGCTGCACACAAAACCTTTGAAAACGGCCCATTTCCGAATAACACAGAAAATGTGCCAAAAACATGAAATTTTAATGAAAAATTGGCTTTTGGCGGGCACTGTAGCAGCCTTTAAATCCTAGTCGTTGGATCCAGCGTGGGCCGATCCAACGGCTATCGCTAAATCGCATCGGGGCAGACCGGGGGGCGGCACACAACAATCGCCGAAAGCGCGGACCCGAAATGCTTATAGGCCCTCTCTTTATTTGAATCGGGTCTGGCCCATCGGCGATGTCAATTAGCAGATTTAATAAAAAAGAGTTAGCGGACCCGAAATCTATATATGCTGCAGTTTATTATATTTCGGCTCCACCCCATCGGAGCCTTCCCTTTTCGTTGTGCAACGCCCCCTTACGGACCCGAAATCCTTTATACGCCGCGCCTTAATTTTATTTCGGCTCCGTTGGTCGGAGCCATATACATGGGGTGACCGCCGATTACATATGGGTCGTTGATCTCTGGGCCTAAATGGGCGGCTGAGATTAACTCGGCAATTCGCTATCGGTAGGGTCATGGGGCTGCCACATAGAAACGCCGAAATGTGGTAGACCCGATATGCTTTTACCAGTCCACTTTATATGTTTTCGGGTCCGGCCCATCGGCATTATGCCCCATGCCTTGAGACTTAGCCATTTCGCTTATATATGCCACTGCCCCCTCCCAATAGCGATATCGCATCGGAGGGGGATCAAATAGATCCTTTTATCATCGGGGCATGCATTTTATTAAAATGTAAAGGAAACATGAATTCGAAGGAGTTATATATGGTGTTTGAACATATGATTGCCCCCTCCCGATAGCGATATCGCATCGGAGGGGGACCCAAAGGACCCATTTCTCATCGGAGCCATTATTTATTCAAAAATGCAAGTCTTTTGAATTCGGAGGGGGTAACCTTTATGCTTTTGCTTGGATTCTAAGGCATCGGAAGGGGTCCGATGGCCAAAAAGGGAGGATTTTATCATTTTTTGAAGGTTTTTCATGGTTTTTGCATGGTTTGCATATTCTTATGCCTTGGAAGGAGTCCAAAGGCACTTAGGAGGAAAGTGATGTGGTTTTGAGAGGGGTTTAGAGGCGAAAGAGGGTTTCATGGCTTAGAAAGGCAAACCAAGGTCAAAGGGGTGATTTTTAAACATGTGAAGGGGAATTATGCAAAGGAATGAGCCCTTATGCACTTGGGAGATAGTTAGGGGGGATGAAGGGTTATATGCATTGGAAAGTGTCCAAAATGCATGAGAGGATGGTTTGAGGGGGCAATGAGGGTTCTTGCTGAGTTTCAGATAAACTTAGCAATCCCCAAGGATGCATATGGTTATTTTTCAACCAGGGGGAGGGATAAGTATATAAGGGAGTTATATATATAGTTTTAGTAGGGGAAGGGGAAATAGATAGGGAGCTACATAATAAAGTTAGTAGTTAACATGAAAAAGATGAGAACAAGCGCTAAGTATGATGTCTTAGGCTATCAATGGGAGAAAATTACTGATAGAAGAAGTGTAAGCATTCCTTGAGTGAAGCAGATCTCCACCAAGGCAAATGATATGGAGAATGATGAATCTAAGAGGTATCAAGCAGATCTTGACCTCTTTGGGGGAAGTTAGTGAGTGATTTGGGGAAAGAGGAAGAAGGGGAGTTAGACATGCCTCGCTTGAAGTCCTCCAACTGAACAACTGCCTTCAACTTGCGATATGATAGATATAACACTTGACAATATGAGATGGATCACAAGCCATGATTCTGCAACCACAAAGCTACCTACCCGACCTACTCACCTAGCATTTTCTTTTCTTTTTGGTTTGGGTGCACTTGAACTAGCATACCTAGCTTTTAATTCTTTCTTCTTGCTGTGCTCCTATCTACTTCTACACTTATTTCAGCTGGGGGCTCATATTAAGCTGTTGAGCACCCTTGTTTCTCTACCTATCTACAAATCTTCCAAGATTAAGTTGTTTGGACAAATGTTCATTCTCTATATTCTACAACATGAAATTGAAACCTAGGGAAGCCAAGATTAAGCTGTTTGGACTTCCCATTCTTGAAAACTGATCAAAATGGATTACTCATCAAGACTAGAATAGAGCAGTGGCACTTTAGACTAGCACACTCTCAAACACACTTCTTTAGCCAACTGTAGCAAATATGGAGCATTGCAGCATGCATAGTTCGACATATTTGGCATGTAAAAATGTCGATCATGAAAGATGATTAACCTGCTGTAGCAGGAGGCTAACACTTCCTTCGTGCGGAAAACACATTACTCTAAAGAGTGAGGAGACAATTGCTCCCATGCAATAAATATAGTCTCGTCCAAGGAGTAGATTGTAATCCAGGGGTCCTTGAACTACCATTACGTTCATGTGAACGGTTTTCCCTCTCAATGTGATGGGCACATCGGGAAGGATCCCTAACGGTCGACTGGTTCCTTTATCAAAGCCTGTTAGATTTCTCATCTCAGGCAAAAGCGATGGCGAACCAAGCGCTTTCCAAGCAGTTGAGGAAAGGATACTCAGAGAAGCCCCCTCATCTATGATGGTACAAGCCATAACCATTCTATATATTTGATCAATAATTCAGAATGGTACACTAGCTGGTAAACGGGGTCTGCCTAGTTGGTTCCAGTCGAAGGAGACAACTAGGTTGCTTGGAGGTGGGACCGAATAGACGGCCGGGTACGACTCTGACGAACTTCCTCCCTGCGGTAAAGGAATGGGTAAATTGCCCCCATGTTCGTTGGAGCCTGTGCTTATGAAAAGAATTTGGACGGTGTCATCCTTGTTCTCTTCAGTGACTGTATCATCTAAAGATGGAACCTCTGAAGGCAAGACTGGGTCAACTGTCGCCTCGACCTTTTGACTTTCGTCTGGTATGGGTTCAGATGTTTTATCATCAATGTAGATGCTTCAGCCGACCACCTAAGCGGGCCAGCTAGATTTTCAACTGGTGACGGACTCGGCAAGAGTTTTTTATATCCAGGAGGAAGTAGTAACGGTGAAGCTGGACGATCGTCCAAAACTCTTTTAGCTTCGTCTAAGAAGGCACAACGGTGGACGGCATGATCGCCTTCGCACAGTATAAAAGGAAATCTATATTTTCCTTTTCGTCCTGGGGCTTCACTTTCACTAGTTGACGGTGTGTTTTCAACATGATCATCAGAGGTTGACGACACCGGGTTGTGAAAACGAGGAGACCAGTCCCTTAAGATCCGAGGGATACAAGGACAATCTCTGTGATAGTGGTCTCCCTTGCAAATGACACATGGCGATTTAGGCCTCGTCGGTGCAGTGTGTGGATTTTTGCTAGACGACACTCATTTGCCCCCATTCGCCTTTGGCTCCTTCTTCTTCTTCTCTTTACTCTTCTTTTCCTTCTTCTCCTTAGGTACTTCACTTTTTGCTTTACCAGCCCCATCAAGCGAAGAGGAAGGAGGAGAGGAAGAATTAGAGGAAGTAGAAGGTTGGTGGGTAACTCTGGACTCATCTAGTTGTTGATTCGATTGTTCAAGAACTGTGGTGTTCTGAACGACAGAGGTTGAGAAGAGCCATACAGGCAAACCAATTGTCAGTCCTGGAAGCGACAATGTGGCCATATGGGGTGCACCAAAATCTCCCCAAGAGGAGAAGGGACTAGGATTTCCTCCAAGGGGAATCCCTTGGTTGGTGGATTCCATTTTCTCAACCCAAGATCAACGTAGGAAAAGGGTAATGAATATTCCGTTTAAAATAAATTTTAGACACTTTGACACAACTTGTTTTTTCAGTTTTTAGGAGTCGAGAAAAAACAAAAGATGACTCTACTCTCTTTCGATTTTTAATGAGCCTGAAGTGACAAGTGCTCAGATGGACCTTTTCGGTTAAGCAGTCTGAAAAGGAATGAAAGGGACTGCTCTGGAAATCTAGGTAGAGGGAGTACCAAACCAATCGCAAAACTGCAGAATACTTTTTACGGTACGGCAGTCAATCTTCCCGAATGTTGTGTTCAGTGCATTACGATCGATAGGGCGGCAGACACGGCTTCCTATGGATAAAGGATTAAGCCTATTGGGGTCTCCAAAAATATACTCGACAGTATGTGGGAGCACAAGTTCGTACTGGCACTTATCATCTCAAAGTGGAGGAATCACCCAACCATCAGTGAGAACAACAGTTACCACGCTTTACGACGCCGGAATACGTCTCTAGCCTAGACTTCTAAATGTTGTGCGTTAAGTTCCAAAGCGTTGTTAGATTCATTGACTTTATTTTAAGTTGATCTTGTTTATGAAGTTTGCCTTTCGGGTTCACCACAAGATGTAGATGTAATTCCTAAAATGCAATCTAAGATGATAAACAAACTTTTTATCTCCTTTATGCAATGAAAATCCTAGCTACTAGGGAAAAGAAAGACAGAATCTTTTCACAAAGAGCAAAGAGCACACTCTAAATGCACTTTCCTAAATCAAGCCAATCAGACTATCTATATGCAAATGCACATGCATGTATTTGTTTTTCGACTTTCTTAGTTTATGAATGCTAAAAAGAAATTTGATGCACAAATCTGAATTTCTTTTCAAGCGACAGATATAAACAAGTTTCTTTTCGAAATCAAAAAAATCGAGATGATTACGACACCTTACGATTTTGAAATGGATACTTGTTTTTGACACTAGAAAATTACAAATTCAGACCAAAAGAATAGTAACAGGATAATCGACCACCAACAGCAATCAAACTATTTCCTATGACTGAAATCGACACTTGCGACAGTTTCAAATCGAAGGGCGACAGTACGATTATGCTACTTTTGCAAAGGAGAACTGTAAACGACTCAAAAAACACACAAAAACATCTACAGTTCATTTGTACAAAGGAGGCGGAATAATAGTAAGGAAAAGGGGTTTCAAACAGACATATACTGATCACAGGCAGAAAAATTCAGGAATAGAACTCGAAAGAATGAATCACAGAAGCCACAACTACACAGAGCTAGTCTAATCAACGCACCTGTAACACAGAGAATCTGAAATGCAGCGCAGGTTGTCCACTCAGGAAGTTTGCTGAAATTTAGAACCTCTGAACAGTACCCACGCTGGGCGAGAAACGAGACTCTGTTCGAGTTCCGGGTCACAGTTTGCAGTTCAGTTCTTGGGTTTTGGATGAGTAAAAAGCAATCAGTATTGCAGCAATCAGCAATAGATCTAAGGAGGATCTAAGAGCTATCACAAGGGCAAGCAGATAGTTCGTGAATCAGTTTTTTAAATCATAAATAGATCCAGTAAACGGATTGAAGTAGCAGTTGTATACTTTGCATTTGTTATGGCAAATGCAGTTCGAATGCTACTTGTAAGTTTATGAAACAAACAACAAAGAATGATAAACAAACAAACTAATTAGTTCCCCAGTGGAGTCGCCATTTTGTTACAGGGAAAAGTGTCTATTTAGAACTGCTCTATCCCACTAAGGTGTGACAGCTACCTTAGAAACAAACAGAGAAAAACTACTTTTGTCTTTCCTTTATGGATTATAGATAGAGAGGAACATAAAGACCAACCTCTGTCTTGCGCTAATCCTTCAATTCGATCCATCTCTTCTTTGATAGTCCTCAGCTACTTGCTCCTTTGCACGCCCAGCTTCACAAAGTACCTGTAAGATCACAGAATCATAGCACTATAAAAAGACATGGATATATAATCATAAACAATCTAGGATCAGATATAAATTGACCATACAAATGTAACCAGCATCAATGATACAAAAGCATGGAGGAAAACTCAAATAGTTTTTATTCATAAACAAGAAAAGAGCCAGGAGGAGTTACAACCAGTTGTTCCGACCCAGCATCAACCTCCTAGCAAAGAAGCCCCTCTTCACCTCAAACAAAGCTTAGATAACCCAACAATCTGATGTTTGTCTCAGAAAACCAACAGCAATTCCTTACAGTATGCAAAATTCCAGCCTCTGGATCTCTGGGATGAGGGATTCATATATAGATATCTGTAAGGGGGATGAGTCAACTTGTGATTTGATTAGTGTCTTCTCTCTGATAGTTCTTACTTCCACTTGGAGACTGAGGGCCTCTTACTCATCCTTGGTCGAATTCAGTGAGGCAAGTGTCACAGGAGAAGATTCTGGAAGCTTCCATTGCCTCTCCACCTCGCGGAATGACATTGCCATTTGTCATTTCTCACCTATCGCACCCCACAGAAGGGACTTTTGAAATTCAACGCACCCTCATAGTGTATTTGGGTGAGATGCAACGCACCTAGCCAGTGGAGCAGCTGCAATGATCCTGTTTTGACCAATTCTGAGCAGTTTCTCATGGAGAACTTCTGGGAGAAGCTGTAATCTGTTGACCTTATTCATATAGGGGTTACAACAACACTTTTAGGGACTTAGGAGCCCTTGGTTTATGGACATTTCATGCTTGGGGTTGTAGGGCCCAAAAATGTCTATAACAGTTGCCCCCTAAAGTATGAGGCCGTTAATCTTTTGGTGTCGGGTGAAATGCTTTATTATGAGGATCTGAAGTTCTTTCAATGCTGGGAGGAGACCTGTAATAAGATACAATACAATACATTATCTTCATACTCTTCTCATGATCTAGCTGAGGCGGGCATTCCCATGCTCAGCTTTATAAATTCATTTTCATGCACATAGGACAGACAATCGTCTGAGTGTAGACTGATGATTCTGGTAGAGCCATCATCCTTTTGATAGGATGATTATCTGTGCTGCAATGATGTACATTTAATGTCTTTATTTCCCTGAATATATATCGCAGCCCAGATGGATGAAACTAGATCCGGGGTCTTCAATTTCGTCCGATCTTCACTCAAAGTACAAGTCGATCCATGTGAGAAATGTTCTGAAGTCGAACATGGAAAGACATCGCTTGATTACCAGTCAATGATGTAAATTGTTAACAAGCGCGAGAGGAATCACCGATAATGATAATGACCCTCAAGGTACTGCAGTACAATTCACGTGGTGTGAATAAAGGACTTGGCATCGAACACCACGCAAAATCTTTCGGTCGAAGGCCATTGATGTAAACCTATCGCCGGAAGTGAGAAACTTGCCATTGAGGCATGCAAGCTTCAAAGTACTGAACGGGGTGTTCCTAGATCAACTTCTTGGATAATGAGCTGATGTCCACAAGAAGTGATCCGTCATAGGAGGGCCTTAATAAATCCCACATCAATGACACAGAATGGAGCAAATGATTTTAATGGATGTGAAAACGATCTGGTGATATAAGGTTCAGGGTGGCGGTCATGAAAGAATGGAGTATAATGTATGGTAGTGGGTGAGACACAGGTGAATTCTCTAAATGAATTCTCTTGAACATATCGGCGACACTGATGTGATGGATTGGTAGCATTAACCCCAAATGTGGATGGTATGGCGTGACCATGGTGATGTGACCGGTGAATGAAACAACCCAACCCGACTCGGACACGGAGTGGAAGTGTCATGTTCAAGAGCGACTTGCTACCAACAAAGTTTCTTTGAGTTTTCTTCCCAATTTTCCCCAGTCATTGCTAACCAGTACCTCTTTATTTTTTTCAAGCTTGAGGAGGATAACATATGCTTGTTCTATAATTTGCCCTTCGGGCAAACCCATCGCTATGTTTTAACGAGCCTAGCGATAGTGAAACTCGTTCTCGTCTATAGACAAGTTTGTTGCTATTAATCTTTTTTAACGAGTTTAACGACAAAGATAACTCGGTCCTTTTCAATTTTAGAGAGTCTGAAATGGAACGTAAAGGTAACTCAAAAATTCCTTTTTCGTCATCTAATCCCTTAACTCCGAAAAAGTATAAAACAATATAGAAGGGATGGATTTTCGATACTTTTAACGAGCCAAACAAAACAAGCGCTCGACCTTTTTGTGTAATAATCCCTCAAGTCCAAAAAGATTAAAATCTAGAGGAGGGATAGCACTTCTTGTCCCTTTAACGAGCTGGAGAGGCCAATGGCTCGGCAATATTTTCATTTTTTACGAGTTAGTTGAAAAGAGCTTAAAGGAGACTCGTCTTTTTAGGAACGAGTGATAAAATGGGTAACAGCTAATTCCAGGTAAGGTTTGGAATTTTCCAATCACGGTAGTGTCACAAGGATGGCTAGTGAAATCACTCTTCGCAGCTGTTCCTCAAAATCGGTAAACAATCAAATGGAGGTGAATGATCGACCAATGAAAAAGTGGAGGTGACGGTGCAAACACGACCAAGGCTTTAACGGCTGAAGTACTACATTCATGATGGTTATTTATCGGGGAATAGTTCAGTTTTTAACGAGCTTAAATGCGGGTGGAAACATTTGCTCATGTCTTATGTTTATTTTTTAACGAGCTTGAACTATTTCCTAAAACTGCTCGATTAATCCAGTCGTGTGATAAGAATGTCTCATATAAAACGGAAACTTTTATAGTTTTACCCCACATCCTTTCTTTATGCAAGTTAGGAAACGACCAATCCTACGAGTTTAAAGGGTTAGAGGACCTACAAATTTAAAAAGTAAACAATCGCTCTTCGCTTGCACACCAAAAGGTTTGCATGCCCCCAGGTATAAAACAGAGTTTCAAGGTTACCCCTTCTTTAGTCCGTTAAAACATTTGTTTTACCGAGAGAGGCCTACCTCTTACAGGTTACCCAAAGATTGTTCTATTCACAGCGCAAAAAAAAAACTTCTTTGGCGATGTCTACCGAGATAAACAAAGGTGAGTGAAGGAGGTTACACCACTCACATAACTTTGACAAGAGAATCCTGTTCTAGAATAACCCCCTCTTCCAATCACGGACGGGAGTACAGACTAGTCATATTCTTTCGTGGAAACCTACCCTATACCCAAAGTTTTCCTGCCGAAGCAGACCAGGGTGCATGCCCCCTGGGTTTTAGTCATGTCCCCCCGAATCATTCGCGCTCATCGGGAGGACGGACTGGAGATTGAGACATTTCTTGCATGAAAAGACCATTCAGGGATGGTATATGACTATTTTCTCTGTATGATCCGGGAAATGGAAGCTGTTCTACGAGCTTGACCACTCTTCCTTCGTGCGGAAAACACATTACTCTAAAGAGTGAGGAGACAATTGCTCCCATGCAATAAATATAGTCTCGTCCAAGGAGTAGATTGTAATCCAGGGGTCCTTAAACTACCATTACATTCATGTGAACGGTTTTCCCTCTCAATGTGATGGGCACATCGGGAAGGATCCCTAACGGTCGACTGGTTCCTTTATCAAAGCCTGTTAGATTTCTCATCTCACGCAAAAGCGATGGTGAACCAAGTGCTTTCCAAGAAGTTGAGGAAAGGATACTCAAAGAAGCCCCCTCATCTATGATGGTACCAGCCATAACCATTCTATATATTTGAACAATAATTTGGAATGGTACACTAGCTGGTAAACGGGGTCTGCCTAGTTGGTTCCAGTCGAAGGAGACAACTAGGTTGCTTGGAGGTGGGACTGAATAGATGGCCAGGTACGACTCTGACGAACTTCCTTCCTGCGGTAAAGGAATGGGTAAATTGCCCCCATGTTCGTTGGAGTTTGTGCTTATGAAAAGAATTTGGATGGTGTCATCCTTGTTCTCTTCAGTGACTGTATTATCTGAAGATGGAACCTCTGAAGGCAACACCGGGTCAACTGCCGCCTCGACCTTTTGACTTTCGTCTGGTATGGGTTCAGATGTTTTATCTTCAATGATAGATGCTTCAGCCGACCACCTGAGCGGGCCAGCTGGATTTTCAACTGGTGACGGACTTGGTAAGAGTTTTTTATATCCAGGAGGAAGTCGTAACGGTGAAACCAGACGATCGTCCAAAACTCTTTTAGCTTCGTCTAAGAAGGGACAATGGTGGATGGCATGATCGCCTTCGCACAGTTTACAAGGAAATCTATATTTTCCTTTTTGTCCTGGGGCTTCACTTTCACTAGTTGACGGTGAGTTTTCAACATGATCATCAGAGGTTGACGACACCGGGTTGTGCAAATGAGGAGCCCAGTCCCTTAAGATCCGAGGGATCCAAGGACAATCTCTGTGATAGTGGTCTCCCTTGCAAATGACACATGACGATTTACGCCTGGTCGGTGCAGTGTGTGGATTTTCGCTAGACGACACTCGTTTGCCCCCATTCTCCTTTGGCTCCTTCTTCTTCTTCTCTTTCTTCTTCTTTTTCTTCTTCTCCTTAGGTACTTGAATTTTGGCTTTACCAGCCCCATCAAGCGAAGAGGAAGGAGGAGAGGAAGAATTAGGGGAAGTAGAAGGTTGGTGGGTAACTGTGGACTCATCTAGTTGCTGATTCGATTGTTCAGGAACTGTGGTGTTCTGAACAACAGAGGTTGAGAAGAGCCATACAGGCAAACCAATTGTCAGTCCTGGAAGCGACAATGTGGCCATATGGGGTGCACCAACATCTCCCCAAGAGGAGAAGGGACTAGGATTTCCTCCAAGGGGAATCCCTTGGTTGGTGGATTCCATTTTCTCAACCCAATATCAACGTAGGAAAAGGGTAATGAATATTCCGTTTAAAATAAATTTTAGACGCTTTGACACAACTTGTTTTTTCAGTTTTTAAGAGTCGAGAAAAAACAAAAGATGACTCTAGTCTCCTTCGATTTTTAATGAGCCTAAAGTGACAAGTGCTCAAATGGACCTTTTCTGTTAAGGAGTCTGAAAAGGAACGAAAGGGACTGCTCTGGAAATCTAGGTAGAGGGAGTACCAAACCAATCGCAAAACTGTAGAATACGTTTTATGGTACGGCAGTCAATCTTCCTGAATGCTGTGTTCAGTTCATTGTGATCGATAGGGCGGCAAACACGGCTTCCTATGGATAAAGGATTAACCCTATTGGAGTCTCCCAAAATATACTCGACGGTACGTGGGAGCACAAGTTCGTACTGGCACTTATCGTCTCAAAGTGGAGGAATCACCCAACCATCAGTGAGAACAACAGTTACCAGGCTTTACGACGCCGGAATACTTCTCTAGCCTAGACTTCTAAATGTTGTTCGTTAAGTTCCAAAGTGTTGTTAGATTCATTGAATTTATTTTAAGTTGATCTTGTTTATGAAGTTTGCCTTTCGGGTTCACCACGAGATGTAGATGTAATTCCTAAAATGCAATCTAAGATGATAAACAAACTTTTTATCTCCTTTATGCAATGAAAATCCTAGCTACTAGGGAAAAGAAAGACAGAATCTTTTCACAAAGAGCAAAGAGCACACTCTAAATGCACTTTCCTAAATCAAGCCAATCAGAATGTCTATATGAAAATTCACATGCATGTATTCGTTTTTCGACTTTCTTAGTTTATGAATGCTAAAAAGAAAGTTGATGCACAAATCCGAATTTCTTTTCAAGCGACAGTTTCAAATCGAAGGGCGACAGTAAAATTATGCTACTTTTGCAAAGGAGAACTGTAAACGACTCAACAAACACACAAAAACATCTACAGTTCTTTTGTACAAAGGAGGCAGAATAATAGTAAGGAAAAGGGGTTTCAAACAGACATATATTGATCACAGGCAGCAAAATTCAGGAATAGAACTAGAAAGAATGAATCACAGAAGCCACAACTGCACAGAGCTAGTCTGATCAGCACACCTGTAACAGAGAGAATCTGAAACGTAGCGCAGGTTGTCCACTCGGGAAGTGCGCTGAAATTCAGAACCTCTGAACAGTACCTACGCTGGGCCAGAAACGAGACTCTGTTCGAGTTCCGGGTCACAGTTTGCAGTTCAGTTCTTGGGTTTTGGCCGAGTAAAAAGCAATCAGTGATGCAACAATCAGGGGTAGATCTAAGGAGGATCTAAGAGCTATCACAAGGGCAATCAGATAGTTCGTGAATCAGTTGTTTAAATCATAAACAGATCTAGTAAATGGATTGAAGTAGCAGTTGTCTACTTTGCATTTGTTATGGCAACTGCAGTTCGAATGCTATTTTAAGTTTATGAAACAAACAACAAAGAATGATAAACAAACAAACTAATTACTTCCCCAGCGGAGTCGCCATTTTGTTACAGGGAAAAGTTTCTATTTAGAACTGCTCTATCCTACTAAGGTGTGACAGCTGCCTTAGAAACAAATAGAGAAAAACTACTTTTGTCTTTCCTTTATGGATTATAGATAGAGAGGAACAAAAAGACCAACCTCTGTCTTGGGCTAATCCTTCAATTCGATCCCTCTCTTCTTTGATAGTCCTCAGCTACCTGCTCCCTTGCACGCCCAGCTTCACAAAGTACCTGTAAGATCACAGAAGCATAGCACTATACAAAGACATGGATCTATAATCATAAACAATCTAGGATCAGATATAAATTGACCATACAAATGTAACCAGCATCAATGATACAAAAGCATGGAGGAAAACTCAAATAGTTTTTATTGATAAACAAGAAAAGAGCCAGGAGGAGTTACAACCAGTTGTTCCGACCCAGCATCAACCTCCCAGCAAAGAAGCCCCTCTTCACCTCAAACAAATCTTAGATCACCCAACAATCTGATGTTTGTCTCAGAAAACCAACAGCAATTCCTTATAGTATGCAAAATTCCAGCCTCTGGATCTCTGGGATGAGGGATCCATATATAGATATCTGTAAGGGGGATGAGTCAGCTTGTGATTTGATTAGTGTCTTCTCTCTGATAGTTCTTACTTCCACTTGGAGACTGAGGGCCTCTTACTCATCCTTGGTCGAATTCAGTGAGGCAAGTGTCACAGGAGAAGATTCTGGAAGCTTCCATTGCCTCTCCACCTCGCGGATTGACACTGCCATTTGTCATTTCTCACCCATCGCACCCCATAGAACGTACTTTTGAAATGCAACGCACCCTCATAGTGTATTTGGGTGAGATGCAACGCACCTAGCCAATGGAGCAGCTGCAATGATCCTGTTTTGACCAATTCTGAGCAGTTTCTCATGGAGAACTTCTGGGAGAAGCTGTAATCTGTTGACCTTGTTCCTTTAGGGACTTAGGAGCCCTTGGTTTATGGAAATTTCATGCTTGGGGTTGTAGGGCCCAAAAATGTCTATAACAGTTGCCCCCTAAAGTATGAGGCCGTTAATCTTTTGGTGTCGGGTGAAATGCTTTATTATGAGGATCCGAAGTTCTTTCAATGCTGGGAGGAGACCTGTAATAAGATACAATACAATACATTATCTTCATACTGTTCTATGATCTAGCTGAGGCGGGCATTCCCATGCTCAGCTTTATAAATTCATTTTCATGCACATAGGACAGACAATCGTCTGAGTGTAGACTGATGATTCTAGTAGAGCCATCATCTTTTTGATAGGATGATTATCTATGCTGCAATGATGTACATTTAATGTCTTTATTTCCCTAAATATATATTGTAGCCCGGATGGATGAAACTAGATCTGGGGTCTTCAATTTCGTCCGATCTTCACTCAAAGTACAAGTCGATCCATGTGAGAAATGTTCTGAAGTCGAACATGCAAAGACATCACTTGATTACCAGTCAATGATGTAAACTATTAACAAGCGCGAGAGGAATCACCGATAATGATAATGACCCTCAAGGTACTGCAGTACAATTCACGTGGTGTGAATAAAGGACTTGGCGTCGAACACCACGCAAAATCTTTCGGTCGAAGGCCATTGATGTAAACCTATCGCCGGAAGTGAGAAACTTGCCATTGAGGTATGCAAGCTTCAAATTACTGAACGGGGTGTTCCTAGATCAACTTCTTGGATAATGAGCTGACGTCCACAAGAAGTGATCCGTCATAGGAGGGCCTTAATAAATCCCACATCAATGACATGGAATGGAGCAAATGATTTTAATGGATGTGAAAACGATCTGGTGATATAAGGTTCAAGGTGGTGGTCATGAAAGAATGGAGTATAATGTATGGTAGTAGGTGAGACACAGGTGAATTCTCTGAGTGACTTCTCTTGAACATATCGGCGACACTGATGTGATGGATTGGTAGCATTAACCCCAAATGTGGATGGTATGGCATGACCATGGTGATGTGACCGGTGAATGAAACAACCCAACCCGACTCGGACACGGAGTGGAAGTGTCATGTTCAAGAGCGACTTGCTACCAACAAAGTTTCTTTGAGTTTTCTTCCCAATTTTCCCCAGTCATTGCTGACCAGTAACTCTTTATTTTTTTCACGCTTGAGGAGGATAACATATGCTTGTTCTATAATTTTCCCTTCGGGCAAACCCATCGCTATGTTTTAACGAGCCTAGCGATAGTGAAACTCGTTCTCGTCTATAGACAAGTTTGTCGCTATTAATCGTTTTTAACGAGTTTAACGACAAAGATAACTCGGTCCTTTTCAATTTTAGAGAGTCTGAAAAGGAACATAAAGATAACTCCAAAATTCCTTTTTCGTCATCTAATCCCTTAAGTCCGAAAAAGTATAAAACAATACAGAAGGGATGGATTTTCGATACTTTTAATGAGCCGAACAAAACAAGCGCTCGATCTTTTTGTGTAATAATCCCTCAAGTCCAAAAAGATTAAAATCTAGAGGAGGGATAGCACTTCCTGTCCCTTTAACGAGCTGGAGAGGCTAGTGGCTCGGCAATATTTTCTTTTTTTACGAGTCAGTTGAAAAGAGCTTAAAGGAGACTCGTCTTTTGAGGAACGAGTGATAAAATGGGTAGCAGCTGATTCCAGGTAAGGTTTGGAATTTTCCAATCACGACAGTGTCACAAGGATGGCTAGTGAAATCACTCTTCACAGCTGTTCCTCAAAATCGGTAAACAATCAAATGGAGGTGAATGATCGGGCAATGAAAAAGTGGAGGTGACGGTGCAAACACGACCAAGGCTTTAATGGCTGAAGTACTACATTCACGATGGTTATTTACCGGGGAATAGTTCATTTTTTAACGAGCTTAAACGCGGGTGGAAACATTTGCTCATGTCTTATGTTTATTTTTTAACGAGCTTGAACTATGTGCTAAAACTGCTCGATTAATCTAGTCATGTGATAAGAATGTCTCATATAAAACGGCAACTTTTAGAGTTTTTCCCCACATCCTTTCTTTATGCAAGTTAGGAAACGACCAATCCTACGAGTTTAAAGGGTTAGAGGACCTACAAATTTAAAAAATAAATAGTCGCTCTTCACTTGCACTCCAAAAGGTTTGCATGCCCCCAGGTATAAAACAGAGTTTCAAGGTTACCCCTTCTTTAGTCCGTTAAAACATTTGTTTTACCGAGAGAGGCCTACCTCTTACAGGTTACCCAAAGATTGTTCTATTCACATTGCAAACAAAACACTTCTTCGGCGATGTCTACCGAGATAAACAAAGGTGAGTGAAGGAGGCTACTCCACTCACATAACTTTGACAAGAGAATCTTGTTCTAGAATAACCCCCTCTTCCAATCACGGACGGGAGTACAGACTAGTCATATTCTTTCGCGGAAACCTACCCTATACCCGAAGTTTTCCTGCCGAAGCAGACTAGGGTGCATGTCCCCTGGGTTTCAGTCATGTCCCCCCAAATCACTCGCACTCATCAGGAGGACGGACTGGAGATTGAGACATTTCTTGCGTGAAAAGACCATTCAGGGATGGTATATGACTATTTTCTCTGTACGATCCGGGAAATGAAAGCTGGTCTACGAGCTTGACCACTCTTCCTTCGTGCAGAAAACACATTACTCTAAAGAGTGAGGAGACAATTGCTCCCATGCAATAAATATAGTCTCGTCCAAGGAGTAGATTGTAATCCAGGGGTCCTTGAACTACCATTACGTTCATGTGAACGGTTTTCCCTCTCAATGTGATGGTCACATCGGGAAGGATCCCTAATGGTCGACTGGTTCCTTTATTAAATCCTGTTAGGTTTCTCATCTCAGGCAAAAGCGATGGCAAACCAAGCGCTTTCCAAGCAGTTGAGGAAAGGATACTCACAGAAGCCCCCTCATCTATGATGGTACCAGCCATAACCATTCTATATATTTGAACAATAATTCGGAATGGTACACTAGTTGGTAAACGGGGTCTGCCTAGTTGGTTCCAGTCGAAGGAGACAACTAGGTTGCTTGGAGGTGGGACCGAATAGACGGCCGGGTACGACTCTGACGAACTTCCTTCCTGCGATAAAGGAACAGGTAAATTGCCCCCATGTTCGTTGGAGTCTGTTCTTATGAAAAGAATTTGGACAGTGTCATCCTTGTTCTCTTCAGTGACTGTATCATCTGAAGATGGAACCTCTGATGGCAAGACCGGGTCAATTGCCGCCTCGACCTTTTGACTTTCGTCTGGTATGGGTTCAGATGTTTTATCTTCAATGATAGATGCTTCAGCCGACCACCTAAGCGAGCTAGTTGGATTTTCAACTGGTGATGAACTCGACAAGAGTTTTTTATATCTAGAAGGAAGTCGTAACGGTGAAACCAGACGATCGTCCAAAACTCTTTTAGCTTCATCTAAGAAGGGACAACGGTGGACGGCATGATCGCCTTCGCACAGTTTACAAGGAAATCTTTATTTTCCTTTTTGTCCTGGGGCTTCACTTTCACTAGTTGACGGTGTGTTTTCAACATGATCATCAGAGGTTGACGACACCGAGTTGTGAAAACGAGGAGACCAGTCCCTTAAAATCCGAGGGATACAAGGAAAATCTCTGTGATAGTGGTCTCCCTTGCAAATGACACATGGCGATTTAGGCCTGGTCAGTGCAGTGTGTGTATTTTTGCTAGACGACACTCATTTGCCCCCATTCGCCTTTGGCTCCTTCTTCTTCTTCTCTTTCTTCTTCTTTTCCTTCTTCTCCTTAGGTACTTGACTTTTGGCTTTACCAGCCCCATCAAGCGAAGAGGAAGGAGGAGAGGAAGTAGAAGGTTGGTGCGTAACTCTGGACTCATCTAGTTGTTGATTCGATTGTTCAGGAACTGTGGTGTTCTGAACGACAGAGGTTGAGAAGAACCATACAGGCAAACCAATTGTCAGTCCTAGAAGCGACAATGTGGCTTTATGGGGTGCACCAACATCTCCCCAAGAGGAGAAGGGACTAGGATTTCCTCTAAGGGGAATCCCTTGGTTGGTGGATTCCATTTTCTCAACCCAAGATCAATGTAGGAAAAGGGTAATGAATATTCCGTTTAAAATAAATTTTAGACGCTTTGACACAACTTGTTTCTTCAGTTTTTAAGAGTCGAGAAAAAACAAAAGATGACTCTAGTCTCCTTCGATTTTTAATGAGCCTGAAGTGACAAGTGCTCAGATGGACCTTTTCCGTTAAGGAGTCTGAAAAGGAACGAAAGGGACTGCTCTAGAAATCTAGGTAGAGGGAGTACCAAACCAATCGCAAAACTGCAGAATACTTTTTACGGTACGGCAGTCAATCTTCCCGAATGCTGTGTTCAGTGCATTTTGATCGATAGGGCGGCGGACACGGCTTCCTATGGATAAAGGATTAAGCCTATTGGGGTCTCCCAAAATATACTCGACGGTACGTGGGAGCACAAGTCCGTACTGGCACTTATCGTCTCAAAGTGGAGGAATCACACAATCATTAGTGAGAACAACAGTTACCAGGCTTTACGATGCCGGAATACGTCTCTAGACTAGACTTCTAAATGTTGTGCGTTAAGTTCCAAAGCGTTGTTAGATTCATTGAATTTATTTTAAGTTGATCTTGTTTATGAAGTTTGCCTTTCAGGTTGACCACGAGATGTAGATGTAATTCCTATAATGCAATCTAAGATGATAAACAAACTTTTTATCTCCTTTATGCAATGAAAATCCTAGCTACTAGGGAAAAGAAAGACAGAATCTTTTCACAAAGAGAAAAGAGCACACTCTAAATGCACTTTCCTAAATCAAGCCAATTAGACTGTCTATATGCAAATGCACATGCATGTATTTGTTTTTCGACATTCTTAGTTTATGAATGCTAAAAAGAAAGTTGATGCACAAATCTAAATTTCTTTTCAAGCGACAGATATAAACAAGTTTCTTTTCGAAATCAAAAAAATGGAGATGATTACGACACCTTACGATTTTGAAATGGATACTTGTTTTGACACTAGAAAATTACAAATTCAGACCAAAATCAATAGTAACAGGATAATCGACCATCAACAGCAATCAAACTCTTTCCTAGGACTGAAATCGACACTTGCGACAGTTTCAAATCGAAGGGCGACAGTACGATTATGCTACTTTTGCAAAGGAGAACTGTAAACGACTCAACAAACATACAAAAACATCTACAGTTCTTTTGTACAAAGGAGGCGGAATAATAGTAAGGAAAAGGGGTTTTAAACAAACATATATTGATCATAGGCAGCAAAATTCAGGAATAGCACTGGAAAGAATGAATCACAGAAGCCACAATTGCACAGAGATAGTCTGATCAGCGCACCTGTAACACAGAGAATCTGAAATGCAGCGCAAGTTGTCCACTCTGGAAGTGCACTGAAATTCAGAACCTCTGAACAGTACCTGCACTGGGCCAGAAACGAGACTCTGTTCAGGTTCCGGGTCACAGTTTGCAGTTCAGTTCTTGGGTTTTTGCCGAGTAAAAAGCAATCAGTAATGCAACAATCAGGGGTAGATCTAAGGAGGATCTAAGAGCTATCACAAGGGCAATCAGATAGTTCGTGAATCAGTTGTTTAAATCATAAACAGACCCAGTAAATAGATTGAAGTAGCAGTTGTCTACTTTGCATTTGTTATGGCAAATGCAGTTCGAATGCTACTTGTAAGTTTATGAAACAAACAACAAAGAATGATAAACAAACAAACTAATTAGTTCCCCAGCGGAGTTGCCATTTTGTTACAGGGAAAAGTGTCTTTTTAGAACTGCTCTATCCCACTAAGGTGTGACAGCTGCCTTAGAAACAAACAGAGAAAAACTACTTTTGTCTTTCCTTTATGGATTATAGATAGAGAGGAATAGAAAGACCAACCTCTGTCTTGCGCTAATCCTTCAATTCGATCCCTCTCTTCTTTGATAGTCCTCAGCTACCTGCTCCTTTGCACGCCCAGCTTCACAAAGTACCTGTAAGATCACAGAAGCATAGCACTATACAAAGACATGGATCTATAATCATAAACAATCTAGGATCAGATATAAATTGATCATACAAATGTAACCAGCATCAATGATACAAAAGCATGGAGGAAAACTCAAATAGTTTTTATTGATAAACAAGAAAAGAGCCAGGAGGAGTTACAACTAGTTGTTCCGACCCAGCATCAACCTCCCAGCAAAGAAGCCCCTCTTCACCTCAAACAAAGCTTAGATCACCCAACAATCTGATGTTTGTCTCAGAAAACCAACAGCAATTCCTTACAGTATGCAAAATTCCAGCCTCTGGATCTCTAGGATGAGGGATCCATATATAGATATCTGTAAGGGGGATGAGTCAGCTTGTGATTTGATTAGTGTCTTCTCTCTGATATTACTTACTTCCACTTGGAGACTGAGGGCCTCTTACTCATCCTTGGTCGAATTCAGTGAGGCAAGTGTCACATGAGAAGATTCTGGAAGCTTCCATTGCCTCTCCACCTCGCGGAATGACACTGCCATTTGTCATTTCTTGCCCATCGCACCCCACAGAAGGGACTTTTGAAATGAAACGCACCCTCATAGTGTATTTGGGTGAGATGCAATGCACCTAGCCAGTGGAGCAGCTGCAATGATCCTGTTTTGACCAATTCTGAGCAGTTTCTCATGGAGAACTTCTGGGAGAAGCTGTAATCTATTGACCTTGTTCCTTTAGGGGTTACAACAACACTTTTAGGGACTTAGGAGCCCTTGGTTTATGGACATTTCATGCTTGGGGTTGTAGGGTCCAAAAATATCTATAACACTTGGTTTATGGACATTTCATGCTTGGGGTTACAGTGCCCAAAAATGTCTATAACAGGGGCATGCAAACCTTTCGGCATGCAAGAGAAGAGCGACCATTTATTTCTTAAATTTATAGGTCCTCTAACCCTTTAAACTCATAGGATTGGTCGTTTCCTAACTTGCATAAAGAAAGGATGATGCCGTTTTTATATATGGGACATCCTTATTATACGACTGGATTAATCGAGCAGTTTTAACGCAGAATTCAAGCTCATTAAAGAATAAACATAAGCAAAGAGAAAATGTTCCCCCAGAGTTTAAGCTCATTAAAAAATGAACCAGTTTTCAGTAAATAACCATCGTGAATGTATTATCATCAGCCTTTGAAGCCTTGGTCGTGTTCTCATCATCACCTCCACTCTGTATTGGCCGATCATTCACCTCCATTTGGTTGTTTACCCTTTTTTAGGAACAGCTGCAAAGAGTGATCCTAATAGCCATCCTTGTGACACTGCCATGATTGGAAAATTCCAAACCTTACCTGGAATTAGCTGCTACCCATAATTATCACTCGTTCCTCAAAAAACGAGTCTCCTTTAAGCTCTTTTCAACTGACTCGTAAAATATGAAAAGATTGTCGAGCCATTGGCCTCTCCAGCTCGTTAAAGGGACCGGAAGTGCTATCCCTCCTTTAGATTTTAATCTTTTTGGACTTGAGGGATTATTACACAAAAAGATCGAGCGCTTGTTTTGTTTGGCTCGTTAAAAGTACCGAAAATCCATCCTTTTTTTATTGTTTTATACTTTTTCGGACTCAAGGGATTATATGACGAAAAAGGATTATTGGAGTTTTCTTTACGTCCCTTTTTCAGACTCTCTAAAATTGAAAAGGACTGAGTTATCTTTGTCGTTAAACTCGTTAAAACCTAATAGCGACAAACTTGTCCATACAGACAAGAATGAGTTTCACTATCGCTAGGCTCGCTAAAACATAGTGATGGGTTTGCCTGAAGGGAAAATTATATAACAAGCATATGTTATCCTCCTCAAGCTTGACCAAAATAAATAGGTACTGGTCAGCAATGACTGGGGAAAAATTGGGAAGAAAACTTGAAGAAACTTTACCGGTAGCAAGTCGCTCTTGAACATGACACTTTCACTCCGCATCCGAGTCGGGTTGGGTTGTTCCATTCACTGGTCACATCACCATGGTTCCATCACACCATCCATATTTGGGGTTAATGCTACCTATCCATCATGTCAGTTTCGCCGATATGTTCAAGAGAAAACGCTCAGAGAATTCACCTGTGTCTCACCCACTACAATACATTTATGCTCCATTCTTTCATGACCGCCACCCTAAACCTTATATCACCAGATCGTTTTCACCTCCATTAAAATCATTTGCTCCATTCCGTGTCATTGATGTGGGATTCACTAAGGTCCTCCTATCAAGGATCGCTTCTTATCGACATCAGCTCATTATCCAAGAAGTCAATCTAGGAACAACCCTTTCAGTACTTTGAAGCTTGCATGCCTCAATGGCAAGTTCCTCACTTCCGGCGATAGGTTTACATCAATGGCCTTCGACCGAAAGATTTTGCATGGTGTTCGACACCAAGTGCCTTATTCACACCACGTGAATTATACTGTAGTACCTTGAGGGTCATCATCATTATCGGTGATTCCTCTCGCGCCTGTTAACAACTTACATCATTGGCTGGTTATCAGGTGATGTCTTTCCATGTTCGACTCCAGAACATCTCTCACATGGATCGACTTGTACTTTGAGTGAATATCGAATGAGATTAAAGACCCCGGATCTAGTTTCATCCATCCGGGCTTCGATATATATTCAGGAAAAGAAAGACATCAAATGTACATCATTACTACACAGATACTCATCTAACCTAAGGGCTGATGGCTCTACCAGAATCATCAGTCTACACTCAGACGATTGTTTGTCTTATGTACATGAAAATGAATTTATAAAGTTGATCATGGGAATGCCCGCCTTAGCTAGATCATGAAAATATTATGAAGATAGTGTATTGTATTGTATCTTATTATAGGTTGCCTTCCAGCTTGAAAGAACTTCAGATCCTCATGATAAAGCATTTCACCCGACATCAACAGATTAACGACCTCATGCTTTAGGGGGCAATTGTTATAGAAATTTTTGGGCACTGCAACCCCAATCATAAATGTCCATAAACCAAGGGCTCTTAAGTCGCTAAAAGTGTTGTTCCAACCTCTAAAAGAACAAGTTCAACTGATTACATCTTCTCCCAGAAGTTCTCCATGAAAAACTTCTCAGAACTGGTCAAAATTGGACCATCTCACCTGCTCCATGGTCAAAGTGCACCGCATCCCACCTAAATACACACAGTAGGTACGATGCATCTTGAAAAGCCCTTCTATGGGGTGCGATGGGCAAGAGTGGACAAATGGCAGGGTCAATCTGCAAGGTGGAGGATTATGGAATCTTCGAGAAACTTCTCCTGTGACACTTGCCTCTCTACATTCGCCCAGGGATGAGTAAGAGATCAATGAGATCTCCAAGTGGAATCAAGAACTATCATAGAGAATACACTAATCAAAAATCGAGAGGTGACTCACACCTCTGCAAATATCTATATATAGATCTCTCATCCCAGAGATCCAGAGGTTGGAGGCTGGAATTTTGTATCTTGTAAGGAAGTGTTGCTAGTTTCTTGGTGCAATATCATAGTTTTGGGTTATCTAAGCTTCTCATGAGGTGAAGAAGGGCTTTCTTGCTGAGAGGATGATGCTGGGTCAGAACAATTGGTTGTAATCCTCTTTGCTCTTTCTTGATTACCAATAAAGCTATTCAAGTTTTCCTCCACATTCTTGGATGATTGATGTTATATGCATTTGTGTGGTCAATATATATCTGGTCCTATATTTTTTATGATAATAGATCTATGTTCTTGGATAGTGTTGTGCTGCTTTGATTCTACAGGTGCTCTTTGAAGCTGGGTAGACGAGGAAGCGAGTGGAAAAGATCTATCAGAAGGGAGAGGAATCGAGCAAGGAACCAAGCGCAAGACAGAGGTTGGTCTCCTTATTCCCCATTTATCTATTTCTCATAAAGGAAAATGAAAGTAGTTTTAGTTTGTTTGTTTCTAAGGTAGCTACCAGCCTTAGTGGGACTAGCAACTCTGCATAGACACTAGTTTTCCCAATAACACGGTGTCACTTCCTTCCTCTTATGAATTGGATTGATGGGTACATATCTACTTCTAAGTGAATATTATCGCTGCTGGGCTATCAAAGCATTCATGTATCCCCTCTGATATTCATCATATTCTTCTTCAAGAATTGTTTCATTTTCCAAGATGAAATCTTCATCCTTTTGTACAACTGGGATTTCTAAATACTCTTCATCTTCGGTGACATAAATGGGCAGATCATCAGGTGTAAAGAAATGATTCTCCTCACCAATTATGTTCTCATCATCATCTAATTCTAGACCATGTACAAAATTCTGCTGTAAGGGTGTCTTTACTTGTTGTTGTGCTGCTTGGTCTTGTGTTCTTTGTTCTCGTTGCTTGATTCTGAATTGTGGTTGCTGCTGACCACGGAAGTTTGGATTTCTGACTTGTGCTTCAGGCTTATCAGCAATTGTGAGTCTATCAAACATCTTCTTGATCTTGTGAAGAAAATGATCCGAGGAAGAAGCTTCTTCCTTTATGGTCACTTTCTTTTTGGCCTTTGCTCTAGATCTCTTGGCAAGCAGATTTACCTCAACGCTGACTGCAATTTTCTGCATGTCCTCCAATGTGGCCAGATCTCTTTCTCTCAATTTATATGCCATGTCGGGATCAAATCCACCAGGAAATTTAATCAAAGCCATCCTCATAGGTGGCTTTATATCAACAGAAATTGCATTGTAAACAGTATTGAATCTAACACAATAATCTTGGACACTCTCACCAACATTTCTCTTGATGTTTTCATATTCAGAAAGAATTTGAAGAGGGTTTTTCTTTACCTCCCAGTGATCCAAAAATTGTCTCTGAAGAATAGCCAATGTAGTGATACTTGCATTCGGCAAAGCTCTGAACCACTTCCGCACTTCACCTCCAAAAGTTTGCACAAATAGTCTCATAGTCACATTTTCTTCATCAATCTCATGGAGGTCAAAGAAATCGGTCATCCTATCCACATGCTGCTGAGCTGTAATACTTTGGGGTTTGCCATAAAAAAATGGAATTTTGCTCTGATAATCTATAGGCATGGCATCCAAGTTTTGAGGCAACACAAGGGGTGCATATCGGGCAACCATTGCTCTAGGTGGATTTGAAACTAGCCTTGTGGATGTAGGAGGAGTCAGAACAATGATAGCAGCTGACGATGTAATTGGTGTATGAGGTGTCGAAGGAGGACAGGAAATATGAGATTTTTCAGGTGTTGATAGGGTTGATGGGGGAGATGAGACAGGAGGTCTCTGATTTGATATAGTGGGTTGCACAGGAATGGTGGGAATGAAAGGAGGTTCAGTAGGAATTTCTGAACCAGATGCAATAGCGGATGAACCGAGAGTTGCAGATGCGGATTCTAAGAACTCGGGAATGTTTATAGCCACAATAGAAGTTTGAAGATTCAAGATGTAATTGTCAATTGATCTATTGGCCCTTTCAGTTTCAATATCTTTAACAGACTTTGGATTTAGGACAGTAGAACCAACAGCACTTTCAGATTTAGTCTCAAACAATGACAGATCAAAATGTTCGTCAAACTCAAGATCTTCAAGATATTAAAAAAGAATGAGACATGAATGAGATCTGAACACAAGAATCACATAACTTTCTTTTCGGAGAATTCTTGAGATGAGATTTGGGTTTTCATACACAGGAGGAGGATCAAGATCAGGATTGGTCCTTGTGTATCGTCTGGAAGCCAATGTGTTGAATTATTCCCAAAAATCAAATGGACATTATCAACTTGTTCAGCCTATCAAATTCTAAACTCATCATCCAAAGTCTAGAATTATTTTATGATACTGGGGTAATTGTTTAGATCAGATGTTCAATTTATAAACTAGACCGGAGATTGACTGAAGTAGCATTCATCTACTTTCATTAATGCAAAGCAAGAGCATTTCGAAGGCTACCTGGCTAACTTCAGGCTCTGTCTATCGTCTACAAAGAAAAACAATGATAATAAACTTTTTTCCCCAATATGGTCACCAATATGTTAGGGCCTAAATCTACCTCAAACTGAGAAAGGCAGGATCTAGGGAAACATCAAACCACACTTAACCTGGTACTAGCCCTACTAGGTTGGGAGAGGGCTCTCTCCTTGTCAATCTCAGGAAAACATGATCAATGAAGCTTGAGATAACTGATATGAAGACTCATTTTAGGCTAGGTATGTGCTCATAGGAGTTTTATTGAATTTAATTTTGGTTTTCTGCCTCAAATATGAAAGGCAGATTTGGGTCTGGGGAATGGACACAATCTTGCAGAGGTTTCTATGGGGTGAGGTAGGAAAATGGTTTAGTACTTTGACATAAGTTAGATGGAGAGTCTTAAGACTGGTTAGGAGTTGGATAGGGCATGAAGGTCTCAAGGATCCTCTTCAAACAATCGAAAACATGAAAAACTAAACAAACCCTAGGTAGAGCACTACAACATCAATGAATTCTACCTTTATCATTGATTCATTTAGTTAAGTTGAACAAAAAGAGATGATGGCATACATAAACACATGTAAACTTTGCATTACAAAAGGAAAAACAATACCAAATCAAGTTGCCACAAGAATCCCACAAAATGGTGCAAACCCTGGTCTATTCCTTTGCCAAACTGCAGATATAAATGTACAATAATGCTCAAAGCATTCACAAGAGTCCAACCTTTACCAATGACTGAAAAACTACTAGATATAGGCAAAAAAAAACTCATGCTAGGTTTTAGGGGTCAAATTCATGATTTTAGGAGCTTTTTCAACAAGATATAAACTAAGAACTGAAAAGTAGGCAGTGGAACAGCTTGCCTCTAAAACCTAGGAAACTGATTCATTTAGTTTCAAACTACCTTTTCATGATGTATCTACCTCCATGAGTGAAATTTTAACATATTTACATCAAATTACATCATGATTTTGACCATGAGAGAGAGAAAATTCAAACTAAGAAAAAACTAGGCGAAAAAACAGAGTTTTTTGCCAAAAAAGTCAATTTTCCATCCTGTGCGTCGTGCCACTATCCTTGTGCATAGCGCCTTTTTCAGCTAATTTTGGAGGCCTTCTCGTCCACCAAATTTGCTCTAAGTGAGCTTGTTGGAAAGTTCTGTTTGTCTACTTTCCAGAACAGGTGTAATTTCTGAATTTGGTGTTTATTTTCCCCTCCAAAAGTGAGTTCTCCCAACACTGCTTCCCGTGTGGCCAAAAAGGGGCAGAAAGGGCATTTTTGAGGTGTTTTTGACCCTTTTGGAAGCTCAAAACTTGACAAAATATTTAGGCCATTTTTGGGCATTCATATTTTTGCATGAGGAATCCATAAATGCTAAGTTTTCCTCCAAAGGAGGTCCCTAGCAAAAGCGAGCGCCAGGTGGCGCGGCGCACTAGGCATAAAAATCTATGTTTTGCTCCAAAAATTCAAAATTGACAAAAATTATCCCAAATTTCTTGAAATTTTGGCTAAGTGTCCTGCATCAAGTGCTATGTTGGTCTAAGGAAGCCTCAGCCAAAATACTGAGCTTGTCTTGCTCTTTCCTCTTCCTCAAAGATTTCCTCAACTTGGCCTTCAAAGTCCTTATTCTTGCTTTGCAAACTTTGTTTCTCGCCAAATAGTGATAGGCCATGTGCCTCAACATATTTTTCTCTTTGTTGGCCTTCTCCAGTATCTTTTCCAAGTGCATTTTTTCCCTCTCAAGCCAAGATTCATGAGCAGCTTCAATTTCTTGCTCAAGTGTTGTCAACTTGACTTTCCTCCTCTTGGCAACTTGCCAGTTTTCTCTTATGTTTTGGAGCTCCATGATGGTTTGCCGGTTTTCTAACTATTTGTTCCTTTGCTCAAGATAATTTATCACCCACTTGGCTCTTTCCAAGTTGAGAGACAAGTCATGAATGTCAGCTTGTTATTCCTGGATGATCTCCTTGAGCTTTGGGAGCCCAAATCAGTGTCATCATCCTGAATGAGAATGAAATCTCTCTCTTGACCTTCTGAAGGCCCCTCATCATGAAATGGCTGCTTACCCTTGCCCTGTGCCTACTTTTTTTCTTAAGGAAACGAGACCCCTTCCACCCCGGGTGGAGATAGTACTCGTTTTGCTGCTGCAAACAATCTTCTTGTGCCCTTTTGGTAAGTGACAAACACTGGCACACTGGTGGTTTGGGTTTCATGCACCTCTTGTTGATGTGAAGGATCTCTTGCCTCATGAAAAATATATGGGGGCACTTGAGGACCTGTAAAGACATCATGTGAAATGAAATCATCCCATGAAACATTCAGTAAACTAAGCTGATGCAAAACAACAATGTTGATCAATGCAAAGTGATAGATGTTGTTACACTGCTGATGAGGAGGTTTCCTTTGCACCAACGTGGTCATTTTCTCAATATTCTAGCATATGAAATAGGGGATGTTCATCATCCTCACCCTAGTAAAATGCATCAACCATCTGATATGATAGGTGTATAGGCGAGAAAATCTGCCTTCATAGCTGAAATATTCAATTATGAGTTTCATAAGGGGAGCATATGTGTCCTGTAGGTACCTGAAAGGGAAGACCCTACTGATATGCCTCTAAAAACCAACCTTGATATAAGGCTCATAGTGATCTTTGTCCACCAGTTTTCCCTTATTCCACTGCTCACCCACATTCGAAATTCCTGTTGCTTTAGCTATAGTCTCAGGTGTCAAAGTGAATGTCACACCTGCAAATTGACCTGGCCATTGTGAAGATGGAGCACAAAAAGTCTGGCAAGCTCATGGCTATATTTGACTCTTTCCACCATCTCAAAAAATTGGTAGCAAGATTAATGTTTGAAGCATGCTACAGCAAGAGGGCAAGCCAAAAACGCAGCAAGTGTAGCAGGCTCCTCACAGATATGTTTTCCTACCTTGTGAGGTCTCCTTGGTGCAAGAATTTCTTTGGACGAGTCACTTACTGTTTCTTCATTTCTATCATAAGATGAATCTGACTCCATGTTTGACATTGTTTGATGTTTCTTAGATGAGTATGAAGATATTTTATAGAGACAATAGGTATTTGCTGCTAAATGACAGGGATTTGATGATAAGGACTGTGAATGAGGGGTTGGGATGTTGCTTGTAGGGTTTTTGGGAATAGTGGGATTAGGGATTAGGGATTTTGGTTTTAGGAATAAGCGTATAGGTGAGTGTGAATGGAAGAAGAGAGGGAAAGTGATGTGAGTGAAGTGTAGTGAGAGAAAAATGAAAATGGGGATAAAACAACAAAAACTGCAATTTTGCAAACCCTAGGCAGCTTTTTCAACTAACTGTGCAAGGAACTAGGGTTTTGTTTTTTACCTATAGAAACACCATAAACAATGATGAAAACCATTGCAATGGCAATATGGAGATGTTTGACTTACTTGGAAAGAGGAATTTGCAAGTTTGAAGCTTTGGAGGAAAGATTTGGATGAGTTTTGGGCTTTGAAGGTAGGTGCATCACGCCCACTAATAGGTGTGTCACGCCTCTTTGGTGCATCCGTCAGTTAGAATTGCAATGTATTTCCTGCACTGCATGCGCCGCGCTAGCCAGGTGCGCCGCGCCTCAAAATTTTCACAGTTTGGTTGAAAATTCGCTCCTTAGGCTCGAAACGACTTGGCTCTTGTTCTTATTCACTCTTTGGACACAAATGAACTTCTTCAATATGAAAAAGACTTTATATACCCACCAATTTAATTTTTCACTTATAAAAACCCTATTTCCTAATGTTTGGATTTCGCTTTCTTTTTAAAACTCTGTTTTTTTAGTTTGATTTGTTCTTTTCCTTTGATGGACTAAATGCTTTGAAATTTTTTACTCTTTTGCAGGAGCTGGAGTGCAGGAGCTTGGCAAGGTGACCAGGGCTGAATCTCATAATTATTACATATAGGAAAAATGAAATTAAATGAAATCTTGTACATAAAACATAAAAAACTTTGTTTTTCATCAAAATAGGGTTTTGAGGAAAAATCAATCACTGAGCATGTGATTATTGAAATTTTTGTTGCTAAGACTTTATTTGACCTCCTCATGTGCCTGCTGACCATTATTGAACTTTTACAAGACTTAATTGACAAAACCCTAGACCTAATGAGACCTAAAACCCTAAAAATAATTTTTGCAAATGTAATGGCAGAAAATGATTGTAAATGACCTGAATGTATGAAAATGGGCCATCAGGTAAAGATCATGAGGGAAAATTGATAATATGCCACTACCATCAGATGATCCATGATCCTAATGGAATGTAGATGATCGGATGAGACACCTAACATGCAATGCAACAAGAGTATTTTGATCACTGATGGAGGGATGAAGATATCGACACTAACAATCAACATGAAGCACCAGCTATCAAAAGCTAAGGCGGGAAACCTGAAGTAGTTTTTCTTCGGGTCTATGCTAGTGACCTTCTTCTGGAGCGAGTTCCACTGTTCCAATACTAGCTAACTGAGGTAGATTTGTCGATGACACGAGACCCACAGATGGTCTGTTGGAGCGAGTTAATGCCCAGGATTACCAAGGTCCAACAGATGTCCTATAAGCCCGCATTTTTCTCCTAGATACAACGACAGCTAATCGTAGTGGAGGATTGGTCTTACAGCGGTACCGACTTCTGTGGAGATCTGGATATGTCGCTCCCAGAGGGGGGGGATTTTGATGATGGATGTAGAAAATAAACAAATTTTTATTTTTTTATTTTTTATTGTTTATGAGATATACGTTTTCATGACATTTTGATTTTATGAATGCAGATGTTGGACCAGAACGCCCTGTCAGGATGTCCCTGATCAGCAAGCACATTTCTCAGCAGTTTGATGTTACCCTTTATCTAGAAGGAAGTGACAACGAGGAGGATATTGCATGGTATCTCGAGTGCTTGACCCATGGGATACCAGAGTATGCCCGGGTGGGTGATGTCCCATGCTAGTACCAGAGGCATACAATAGGGTTGTCCGATCAGATCTACCGACTACCGACTTGCGTAGTCCGAGTAGTTACATGCTATCATGAGCATCATGTTGTTTAGTGCATAGGTCTAGTATTCCACATTTTTCATGCCTACAGGCCACGGATTTATGTTGAACACACATATTTTTTTGGGGGTTTTTATGTATGACAAACATTACGGGCATGTTAACACCCAGTTTGTTCCCTATGACTCCCAAGGGAATACGGCCGGGGTAACCACTAACCAATCTTTGGATCACAGTTTCTAGCCAAACTGTGATCAGAGAGGGCTCTCTCTTTATAATTTGTCTCTGTTTTGATAGTATTTTAGGCTAGTTATTAGGCTCAGGTTTTGGTTTATGTTTTGGTTGGATGATAATTTCAGTCAAGCTGCTTATGCATTCTCCAAAGTGTTCTAGTCCATTGGGCTATGGAGTCAGTGGTCCTTTAGTTATTTTGAGGTGCTGAGTGATTTGCTGTAGTGATGCTGCAGAGCAAGGTTAGTGTCTGAGAAATAAACTTTCATAAAGTGATTGGGTGGGTTGTGTCCAGTTTATGCAAGGCAATTAAGAATCTTACAGTAAACCTTTGGAGTAAGACAGTGAGAATATTGACCTAGGAGCATTTAAGAATTTCTAGGTGATATTCATACATATAGAATTAACAGCTACATGAGCAATTAAGAATTCATGTGCATAGTAATCCTGAAGACAAACATTTACAGTAGTAAAAATTGAGTACAAGGTGTAGTGAAACAAGTCCTGCACTATTCTTTCTTTTTACTGCTAGCTTAGTATAAGATGAGTATGATTTGATAAACATAAGAAAGACAAGAACAGAGATTAAGGAAAAAACTTGTTATTTAATCAGACAGCACAGGGATTCTGCATCAGCACATGGAGCATCATCCAGACATCAAATATTTCAGGAAATCACTGAGCTCATCCAGCCCTTTGTATTAGATAATTCAGAAAGTGTATAATACATTTGTCTCATAGAGAAAATTACCAACCCCTTATGAGTTACTCAGGGGAGTATATATACAAAATTTACATCAAAAATATCAACGAATGAGTTAATATCTCATTTATGATATGCTAATCTCTGGAATGCAGTCGCTGAAGGAGTGAATGCTGCCGTAATTCCTTAATGCCTCAGCTGTCAAAATAGTCAGAAGATATTTGGACTTTATGGCTGTTAGAGTCTGCTGGAGATGTGCTGTCTGAAACTTGGATAACTGTCATTGTGTACGTGATGAGTCACTTTATAGCTGCTTTAACTGCTGACATTTGTCATGTTATTTGTCTTGTAGTGACCTGGAGCTGGCAGTGGCCGAATGACCTAAGCTACCGTGGCAAAATCTAAAGCATGAATTGCCACCAATCTTCCTTAGGCATTTGATGTCTGTGCATCTTTATCAATGTTTCCTCGGCCTCTGTATGTCTATAAAGATTGGGAGGGGTTTCAAATAGGTGATTCACTTCATTCTCAATGAAGAACAGGCCTTCAAGTTTGTCATATAAGCTCTGCCCTGTGGGAGGCCCTGCTTGTTCAGATGAACTGCCAGATGCAATAATTTGATTTTCAATAGTGGTTGCCATTCTGTTGGCCATTTGATCTGGAGAGATCAGTTTTCCTGCACCACTTAGTAAGCTGGGCAGGCCTTTTGCTTGCAGCACTCCCATTTTAACTTTGTATTCCTCCACATCTGCTTGCATCTCATAGTACTTCCTCTCTAGTGTTTGTATATAGTTCCTGAGAGTTAGTATCTTCTTAGCAGAGAGGATAGCCTCTGTTCTGTGGGGAATGCCTATAGCTGCCAATTCCTCCCTTTCTTGCCTGTTCAGGAAGTCTATCATTCTGTTTGCCTGATCTGCTCTGTTCCCTAGCACTGTCTTGGCCTTCTGAATTTCTGCTTGAGCTTGGCCCATTAAATCCATCTGCTCATGCATTATTTTTATTGACCTCCATTTCTATCTGATGGATTGGCCAATTTTGGCCCATAGGATTCTCTTTATGTCGGCCATAGCAGTCTCCAGATTCAACTCTTTCTCTAAGGCCTTTATCCTTTCTTTTTGGGCCTTTATTTCTCTGCCCTGTTCTGCTACAGTCACTTTGGACTTGTCATACTTGGCATCTAGTTCTGCCAACTTCTCCTTGGCCTTCTTTATTTCATCTACCTGGATCTCCATTGCTTTGACGACCTTGGTCAATTCCTCTACACTTGGGCTGGCATCTGGAGCTGCTGCTGCTTCTGTTGTGGGGGCCACTGCTGCCCCTGAAGTTGCTGCTGTTGTTGAAGTAGTTGGAGGAGCTTGGGAGGTGGATTCTGCCTGTTTATCTTGTAATGCTCCTTCCAGCTCTCTCTCCAATTCCCTGATCCTCTAGTCTTGCTGCATTAGGAGGTCCAGTTGGTCCTCAGCCTGTTTTTGCTTTTGAAGTTCTGCTGTTTGAGGATGCTCTGTGGGCTGCGGCTTTAACCTCTTCTTCAATGCATTGAGGTCATCATCTTTCTTCTTCATGAGGGCCTTCACACCCGTTGGATCACTAGGATCATGTCCTAGATCAATAATGATCTCCTCAAGAGACTTTATTCTATTGTCTTTGGCCTGAGAGGACATTCTCTCAAAATCCAACTGGGTGTTGGTGTTTTTCAGGGACTCTTTCAGCTCATGTGCCATGGTGGCCTTCTCTACCAAGGTTGCATAGACCATCTCCCCAGCTTGCTTATGGAGTTCAATCTGGTCCATGGGATGTATATCTCTGGCTAGGACCTCCACCCTTGTCTTTATAAAATCTGCAGCTGTCTTAGGCTCCGGCCCTTTGGGCTTAAAGTGGCTGAAGATTATCTTTTCCTGTTGAATGTCATACACCGACATTAGCCTTTCTTGCTGGGCTGGTGTTGCATCTATGAATTGCTTGTAGACCTCAGCCCTTAGCAGCTCATTTTGAGCCTTTATTTGTTTGAAAGAAGCCTTAGTGCTTTTGGGCTTCTTGGTCTGCTGGGAAGAGGAGGACACTTCCAAACCGAGCTGTAAAGTTTGCTCCTGCTGAAAGGAGCTTGTACCTGTATGCTGACTGCCCTCCCTATCTTTTCTTGCACTGTCCAAGACATCTTTAGTAATGTCTTCTACCTCTGGGGAGTCAGCTCTTTGCCTTTTGGCTTCTGGCTGGTGGGAGGATCCACTAAGAGGAGTGGACTCTTCTCTATCTCTTTTTGTACCCCTTTCCTCATGTGCTGGGGTCTGCAAAATTGGGGCAGTTACTGGCTCAGTTTGTAGGGGTGGAATTTACAATGCTGGAGCTGCTGGTAGCCCAGTTTGTGGTAGGACAGTCTGCCCTTGCTGCTGTTCTGGCTGCTGCTCTGTTTGCTGCCCTGTTTGCTGCTCTGTTACAGGGGCAGACTTTTCCTTCACTGCTTCCTCCTCTGCACCCATTATGCCTTTGCCTTTGTCTGTCAGCGGTGCTGATGTAGATGGCGCCTGTGGTGCAGTCCTTGTGGCCGAGGTCCCTTCTCCCACTGAATAAGGCGGTCTGAAAGGTACCTGCTGCACATAGTCCAGGTCAATAGTTTTTTCAAGCTCCCTCCTATTCTTTAGCATTGTCTCTTCCTCAGTTAAATTTTCAACTAGAGTATCCATCTGCCATTCTTGCAGGTTGGCATATTTTTCAATATGTGGGTACTGGCAATGCTTAATGCCTATAAGCCTATACTTGTTTCTCCTAGCAGTGATGAAACCTTCAGGGTCATAATGGACCCACCGAAAACTATAGGACAGTTTGTATTTATCCTTAAGGACTAGGTCTGCCTCTTCCCACCCTTCTTTCTTGTTCATGATGAAGGGGCCCAACTGGTGTTTGAACTTGAGGTGGGCCTTCTTTTTGGCGCTGTGGAAATGGGTGAGGTCGGACTGAATCAACTGCCTGTAATACTCCAAGGCAAATAACCTCATAGGTACATATTTTGGGAGCCTGTATGGGCAGAGCTCACAGCCATAGATCCTAATGACGGTATGGTTCTCATATAGGTACCAGTCACCTATTTTATATTTTTTGGAAAGCTGCAGAGCTTTCTTTATCTCATTTGATATTCTGGGAGGAGGTGACCTCATCAACAGGCAAGAGACTGGGTATACAAATTGGTCAACAAATTCACAGTAGGTATAGGGTGAATTTGTGACTTTGTGATAGACAGAGGTCCAGAAGATGACAGATCTTCTTTCCCCTTTGTGATCCAGCCTTTTGATGTAGCATGGGAAGGCTTCAGAATAGTAGTACATGAACAGGTGGTAAATATAGGCCGAGTACTTGAAGACCCCCTGTCTGTCCACTCTACTCAACTGATCATGAATCTTGTTTGCTATGAACTTAGCAAAGTTATATTTGCGGGCAGGGGGTTGGCGTGGGCTATAAGCAGATAGCAATACCAGCATTGTTGTATCCACATGCTCACTGTTTTTGTATCCCAACACATAGGCAATCATGTCCAGTAAAAGCCTGCCTACATCATTGAAATGGACAGCCAGGTAGGGAGGTGGCCCTGTAGGCTGGCACTCAGGTCTCATGAAATTCCTGGTGACCCTTTGAATCTCCTCACTGGTCATCTTGGCACCAGTGTCCAGCAAATAGTTCATGGAAAATGGGATTAGCAACTCTGTTTGATCAAAATGTAACATTTTGTTGATGGACTCAGCATTAATGTAGAAAAGGATCCTCCCAGATGGAGTGCTAATAGCTCTGTGCTGCTCATCATAGTTTTCAGCACATAGGTGAATGATTTCAGGGAAGACATTTACAGCTGGGAGACAATAGTATGGTAGGTTTGACTCCCATATCCCATGTGTACCATGACCATCCTTATAGTCCTCTCTTAATTGACAGAAGGTCTGCAAGAAGTCCCTGTCACCCTCAAAGTCTTCAATAAGATAGTCCTTGTCAGCAAATGGCAAGGCCTCCAGCTCTTTATTTGGTGGATTTAATGGAGCCACACTGAGGGATGAGGATGCAGAGGCTGCCATGATATAATCTGAATTTGAATAGGTAATGGCAATGGTTTGGGAAGTTTCTTTAAGAGTTTCAGTGATAGGTCAAATGTAGACACAGTCTGAGGAGTTTTTTCTCAGTGAAAAATGCAGGCTGGTTTCTGCAGTTTGCTGCAAATTCACAGGGATGTGAATTGCTAATGGTAAGTTGCAGAGAGTATGAGGTTTCCTTTGGCAGAGATTGAAGCTGGCTTGTACTCGGCAAAAGGGAACAATGCCGAGCACCTCGAGGAGAATTTTACAGTTTCTGGCCCGTGAATTGACTGCTTTGATGCTGAATTTGTGGTTCTGGGGGTCAATAGGTCAGCTTAGCTTGTTTTAGGTAGTAGGTGCAGAGTTTATGTGGACTTCTACAGGTGTTTTAATGGCAATTTTACAGAGAAAAGGAATGCATGGGTGAAAAGTAAGCATTACGGTGAATACCTGGACAAACTAGCTTGAAAGCCTGCGGGCTGGACCGTGAAGGCTTAAGGCAGCTGAATTCTTGACTTGTAGCGGTCTAAAACTTGAATTTGATGGCTGGAAACGAATTTTCGCGGCAGCTGGTTGACAACGGCTACGTCTTTTGTGCGTGAAAATGACCGCAAACGGCTAATTTGGTCGTTTATAACGACAAATTTGGACAAAACGTGCAATTGGCGCTTTTCCGCCGATGACGTCAGCATGACGTCATGGTGGGGCCCCGGGTACGGAGATGACGTGGCTGCTGAGGTGTCGGCCAGGGTGGCAGGACACGGTGGCGGGTGGATAAGGTGGCAGGGTTACGTGGAGGGCCACACGGCGCGGGGGCGGGGAAAGGCACTACGTCATGCTGACAAATTGATGACGCAAGGGGAAGGCGGTAACAGGATGGTGGTAAGCGGGTTCCCCGCACCACCTTTGGGCAAAGGCGGTATCAGGGAGGGGGGCTTCGAACAACCCCAGCATTTGACATGCGTCCAGGGTACGGCGCCCAAAACCACTTTCCCCGGACACTAAAGGTCGGCAAGTCGGGGAGCGCAAATGACTGCCCACCGTTAGATCTTGGGCGGCAGGGATCGGACGGCTGGAGGGTCCTCCGACGGATCGTGCAGGTTGGGGGGTCTTGCTGGTTTATTTAAATATTCAATTAAATACCTTCGGCGGAAAACTTTAGGATTGTGGGTTTTCGTGAGTTTTTGGGGTTTTTTGGGTTTTTCAAGGGTTTTATAAGGGAAAAGGGGTTTAGGAGTGGGCTTAGCAGGGGGAAAAGGGTTTTCTGTGGCATTTTTTAGCAGAAGGAAGGTAAGGGCTTAGGGGAAAGGTTATCACTCCACCCAAAGGTTAAAGCAATCCCATCACAGGGTTGACCATAGTCCCAGTTGGACCACAGTCTCCCTAAACAACTTATTTAGCTATAGCGCCAAGGGAGGATATTTAGATAATGCTGGGATTTATACACCATAGTGTTATTATAGTAGGGAAAAGGGACTATAGGGGATTTAGATAATAGAGTTAGTGGTTAATATGGATGAAATGGGTGGATGAGGGGAAATATCACTAAGTTTATTTGAAAATCACTTAGTTTAGGGAGTAGATCAAAATGAAAAGAATTTTAGACAAGAAATGTGGCTTTTAAGTGAACAAGAACCACCATGAAACCATAAATTTTTCCATGCATCTCAACTGATGAGGGGATGTTAGTAACAAATGGGAAGAGGGAAAGAAGGGAGGTTAGACATGCTTCTTTGCTTTGCTGCCATCTGATGGAGAAGAACACCTTCTCAATTCTTTGATTTTGCTTTGTGAACATGGGCCAACACACATTCCATTGTAATGAATGACACTTCTGCAACCCCATCTGCCTACCCATCTACTTGCCTAGCATTTTTTTTTGTTTCTTCTTGGAGGGTGCATTTAGACTTGCAGACCCTTTGTGTGCCTTTTCTTTTCCTTTGGCTTTTTCCTTTGACTTCCTATCTAGTACTGCCCTTATTCCTTCCAAGGCCCCAGATTAAGCAGTTGGGAACCTTAATTCTCTACCTAGCTACTTGTCTGCCAAGATTAGACAGTTTGGACAGACTTCTTTCTCTATTCTACAACAGAAAATTCAAACATGGCATGATCCAGATTAGGCTGTTGGACCGTCCATCAAACTTTGAGAGAACATGAAACTATTTACACACCTTGTCTTCTTGGAAATATGGGAGCTTTGTACCATCAAAGCAGAGCATATTTGGCTCTGGAATTTGCCAATCATGAAATATGAAACCTATTGGTATAGGTATCCAACAGGGCACACACACAAGCACACACACACACACGCGCGCGCACACACACACACACACACACATATGTTTTACTTCCTTTCTTACTATGGTACAAATGTTTTTGATTTTGAGTTTTTACATGTTTCGCAAATGTCTGTCTAGCACATAATGAGCTAATGCATCCATTAACGTATTCATGTGTCTAGGAATATGACAATATGCAATCTAATCAAAATTTCTCTCTAACAAACGAATACGTAGATACATTCTCAATATTTGAGGGTTTCTGATGGAATATTGCCCATTAAGTTGAAGAACAACAAGCTGTGAATCAAGGTTGACAACCAATTCTCGGATGCCAAGAGTGATAGCTTCTGACAATAATTCGATAACCACACTATACTCAGCGATGTTTTTAGTTGTTCAACCTAGACATATACCTTGAAGGTCAATCAACTCACCATGGGGGTTATAAATGGCCCATGTCACATATGATAGATTCTGGGTACTACGGCAAGCACCATCAGCGAAACCGATGTGAGGAGACACCAACATCTACAAAGCAGGCAAAAACATAATAAGCAGGAAAGCTGCTTGCAAAATAACACACCAAACCACATTGTACAAAAATGAATAACACACTATTGTGCAAAAGTAACCATGTAAGATGACCTAAGCATAGTACATTTTGAGATAAATCCCATTCCGAGGCTTATCTAAGGGATTTCCCTCATAGTCAATGAGCTCATAGGCCCCTTTCTGTAACACATGTTTAACAATGTAGGGCCCAAACCACATGGGTTCGAACTTGCATGCCCCCAGCTTATCATTAGTCTGATCATACATAAGAACCAAATCACCCTCGAAAAAATCTTGAGCAGAGACAGACTGATCAAAATGGGATTTGACCCACTTTTTTTGTGCTTCAATGACCAAAGCAGCAAGATGGCAAGTCTCATCAAGTTGTTCTTGGTACAAGAGATGCTCTTCTTGGGGTGAGGTCTTCGGGAGAAGTTTGACAGCCAACTTGAAGGATGGAATTTCGCACTCAATCGGTAAAGTTGCTTCCAGACTATAGACTAGCTGGAATGTTGTGAATCTAGTTGCGTCCTTGGTTGAGGTTCGGTAAACCCATAGAGATAAAAATAAAATGAGATGCCAATTTGACTTGTGCATCCCAATAGTGTGTTGAAGCATCGTGACTAGAACTTTGTTCACAGCTTCAACTTGGCCATTGGCCTGAGGGTAGTATGGGGTTGAGCCATTGTGGCACAAGCCCAATGTAGAAGTCAGCTCAGCCATCATGTAATCTCAAAAATGGGAGCCATGGTCAGTGACAATGGCCTAAGGCAGTCCAAACCTAGAAATAATGTGATTGAATAGAAATTGATTCATTGTTTTACCATCCACAAAGTATGTAGGCATCTCTTCGGCCCACTTACTGAAATAGTCCACAGCAATGATAATATACTCACGCCCCCCAGCCGAACGAGGGTTACAGGTCATATATTCAATGCCCCATTTGGCAAAAGGGTCGACTGTAATAACGGGCTGTATGTGAGCAGGTGGGGTGCACATCTTACACTGATAAATTTGTCACTCATGGCACTTGCGAACGATAAGGATGCAATCCTTGAAGATAGAGGGCCAAAAATAACAAACACAGAGTATTTTTTGAGCAATAGCATATCCAGACAGGTGACCGCCACATGCGCCAAAATGGCAGTCATTCAATACTCTCTCAGCCTCCTCAAGAGTGAGACATCAATAAAGAATGGAATTGACACTAATGCGGTATAAAGTATCTCCAACGATATGGTAAGGTTGAGATTGGTTTTGAATGCATCAGTGATCATCCTTGGTCAACACAGATGGAAGGTGGATGTTTGGAGATATACGATGATATCACTGTACTAGGGGTCGAGAGTGATAATTAAGAAAAGAGTCTCGTCTGAGAGTTGCTCATCGGCACCAACAGGGAGAGAAGCGAAGGGAAGGGAGCAAATAAACTCAGACAAGATGAGTGATTTCTTAGATTTTGCAGTAGTAAACACCAAATCAAATTCTTGGAGGGTAATAATCCACTTCGAATACTTGCCCCCCAGCAACTGACGAATCAGGATGTAGGTCATGGGGTTGCATTCCGAGATCACAGTGGTAGTGCGGAGTAGAATGTAATGCTGAAAGAGTTGAACAGCCTATACAGTAGCCAAAGCCAACTTCTCGACATGATCATAACACATTTCAGTGTCGATGAGATTGTGGTTGAGGTAGTAAATTACATGTTCATTACCTTCGTCATCGTCCTGTACCAGCATCATGGCAATGGTACTAGAGGTTGCAACTAGATAAAGGAAGTAATCGTGATGATAGTTTGGGGGATGCAGCAAAGGAGCATTGATGAGGGTAGTCTTGAGGTCATCAAAAGAATTTTGAGCAACCTCATCCCAAAAAAATGGGGTTCCTTGCTTGAGCAACTGGGTGAACCCTGAAGCTAGCTCAACATAGTTTGGTATGAAATGCCGGAGGAAATTTTCTTTTCCATGCAGAATCTGCAGATGATGCAATGAATATGGAGGGGGTAAAGTAACTATGGCCTCGACTTTAAGAGGATCGAAGAGAATGCCTTATTTTGAAATGATAAAGCCAAGGAATCATTCAGATTTGATGTAGAAAACATATTTATGCAGATTCAGTCAGATCTTGCAATGTCGACAGTTAAGAAACATTTTCTAGAGATGATTAGGGCGATCATGGCATTTACAAGAATCAGCAGTGAGATCATCCAAGTAAGGTTTAACGATGTTTCAAATGTCGTGGAATGCATAATACATCGCCCTCTGAAATGTGGCTCCATCATTCTTAAGGCCAAAAGCGAGCTTTTTGAACGCAAAGGGCCCCCACAGATAGATAAAGGTTGTCTTATCTTGATTAGTCGGTGCAATTTTTATCTCGTTGTAGCCAGAATAACCATCCATAAAGGAAAAGAATTCTCTCCCAACACATTCATCAATGATCTGGTCAATGAAAGGAGTGGGGTAATTATCCTTAGGACATGCACGATTGATATCACGGTAATCGATGCAAATGTGAATAGTGCCTTGTTTCTTTGTCACTGGTACAATATTCGACACCCAATCTGTAACAGGGATCAGATAAATAAATCCATCTTTTAGAAGTTTCTCAACTTCACCGTTAATGGCAGCCGCTTTTCTAGGGTGCACTGGACAAAGACGTTGGCGAACAAGTTGCGCATGAGGATAAGTTAAATCTCATGCATCACTATACTTGGGTCAATTTCGAGCATTTCTTCATATGACCATGCAAAAACATCCTAAAATTCTTGGAACGGATGAGTATAGATCTTCATCTCTTCTGGAGAACAAGTTACCCTAATATGGAAATTTTCAACGACACCAGGTTTGACAAAAATATCAATTGGTATCATTTGGGTAATTTTTCCCATGTTCCCTTCTGACCAAACTTCATGAGTCACAATTGGCGTCTGAAGTGGCAGGGATAGGAATTAAGAAGAGAACTCCTCGAGACAAGTATACATGACCGTCGGGCAAGGCAAGAACAAGGAACAATGATGAGTGTCATTACAAGGTACTTCCTCCAGACACATTACTTCCATGATACTCTCATCCGAAAAGAAAGTCTCGGCTAAGGGATCGGGGGATTTTGAATAACCAAGCCACGGGGATTGAGAATACACATCGAGAGATTTTCTCGAAATACGATGATCACAGGATATCGAAGGTGAAGCACAAGCAATTTCCACGTAATCAATTCTAGCGGGACTTAACAGCATAACCTCACCCCATGTATCAACAAGATCCAGTGAAGGAATGACCCAAGGACTAGACTTGACCAAAATCATGTCGAGAGAGGCAACATGAGGAGGTGGGAGCAGAAATATGCCCATCAAGGTAGGATATTTGAAAAGTCCTACGCGCACACTCTCATAAGGAGCACCAGTGTTCTTGACATATGGAACATTTCCATCCAAGGAGGAAGAGGTAAATAAGGACAATTGGTCAACTGTGACTATCTTCCCTTGATGGGGAAAACAAATCACACGAAAGAGGGAGGAAGCTACAACATGCATGGCATGGGTCTAGCTCTGTCCAAGTAGAAGATTGTAGTTAAGATTAGCGGCAATGATCTCTACTTTCACATGTACCGTATTTCCCTCCAATGTAATGGCAAGGTTGGGAAGGACACCGAATGGTCACAAATCATTCCCGTCAAAAGCTTCCAGAATGTTAGGGGACTAGTTCAGAGTGGGAGAACCAATTTCCTTCCAACAAGAGAAAAACATGATGTAAGTAGAAGCACCTTCATTGATGACGGTCCTATGAATGGTTTTCTCATTTATGATTACCTGAATGAGAAAGGAAATTTGATGAGGTAAACATGGAACATGGTTTTCCAGGTCAAAATAGATGAGATTAGAGTCAGCTAGATCAATACCCCCAATAGCTGATAGTAACGATTTCACTAAGAAGGACAGCTTTAAAGGACCTCGAGACCTGACATAGCGAATGGTGCTTGAGCCAAATCTTCAACAATGATATAATGTTGAGTGACTCAAGTGATGGGATTGTATGAAGACTTTTGAAGCACACCTAGAGAAGGTGGTCAAATGGCAGAATCAGGATTAGGTCGCTCGATATGGAGAGGACTAGAATTAGATGAGGCAAAAGAAGAAGGGGTACCTTCTTTCTCTTTCCCTTCCAACAAGGTAGGAGTTTGATAATCTTTTGACCTAGTAGCCTTGTTGATCGAGGCACTCATCATGAACACTTGTGAACCTGAGGAAGCGCATGACTGAGGTTGGTCTACCATTTGAGTCTACCAGGAAGGAATGGGCTCTTTCATGACTATGGGGGTCCCTTTAAGCAAACGACTAACTTCAAACCATCTGGGACAATCCTTAGTATAGTGATCCTCCTCATTGATGAGGCAAGGATACTTAGGTTTCCATTGGGAAGCATCACCAATAGATGGTTTAGGAGGACCCTTTTGTGGGGCGACGTCTTTACCCTTGCCTTTGCCTTTCTTCTTACCTTTAGAGGATTTATCCGCTGCGGTAGATGGATAGCGTGAACCTCCGAGGTTCTACCAGGGTTAGATGCATTGCGAGAGGAATCATTGGGAGCAGTGTTGGAGACCGACTTCTATTTGGAAGAAGATTTTGCAGGGGTTTGAGTCACTGAACCAATTACTCCATCAACAGGAGGGGTAGCCGAAGACTTAGATGTCGTTAGATCAAACGATGGTTTAATCACATCGAGTAACACATAATATAATTTGTCACACTGTGAATAGAAAAGGTCTAGATACTGGGCATGCGTGATGGCTTGTTTCCCAGTGACGAATCCACCCATAGAAATGTCCTCAACAATTTTGTTGACAAATGATTTGGTAAACCACTCGATCAGCGACTGATCAGCGATTCCAAAATTAATCAAATGGCGCTGATGTCTCCATTCATGGATGTGATCAGAGATGTGAGTCATAATGTCTTTATTGAGCGATGTTAATAGATGAGTGCCAATTTCATAGCGAACCAGCAGCTAGAAATGTCTGAGGAAGGCCATGGCAAGAGTGTTAAAGTCATGATAGGTGTTCTGAGGTAGCTCGATATACCATATGGTTGCAGGCCTTGTAAGAGTTTGTTGGAAAAGATGAAGATGAATGGAGTTATCAATGTAGGAATTTGAGGAGCACTAGAGGTGATATTTCATCACGTGAGCTTGAGGGTCCTCTTTAACTTTTCCTTCAAACTTTGGAAAATCGCTTGGAATCTTGGAAGGAACCAGAGGCTAGTATGGTGAATGAAGAATTTGGTCATTCGTGAGTCTAGACACATATGGAAATTCCAGCGTAGCCAAGAATGACAATTGAGTATTGAAAGGAATTTGAGGTTGATAAGGGGGCCCAACTGGTGGGGCCCATCCCTACTGGTAAGGATTTTGTCACCAAAGTGGAGGGTTTTTTCCATAAGGCACTTTATTTTTCCCCCACTATTGGTTACCTTTCTTGTAGGGAGGATTATAACCCTGAAATCCTTGAAATTGTTCAGCGAGAGGCTATTGATAATAAACATACTGGTTAAAAGGTTATTAAGCATGCTGGCCTTAGACATATGGATTTTTCACCTGATGTCCCTGAGCATAAGGGTTTTGGACCTGCTACCCTTGGACGTAAAGATTATTCTCTTTCTATCCTTGGACAAAAGGAGGTTGAACCTATTGCCCTTGGACATAAGATTTCCCTGCCTACCACTGCAGGACTTGACCTTGGCCCTGCCCTTGCAAGGGTTGACCTTGTTGATATGAGTATAAGGGTTGTTGTTACCTAGGTTGACCTTTTGGTTGTAAGGGTTGACCTTGCAGCTGTAAAGGCTATCCCTGATGCTGCAGAGGTTGACCTTGTGAAGGCATAGGCTGGGAGGATTGCGGTGCATACTAAATTTGTGGATACATGGTTTGCTACAATTGTTGTGAGGCTTTCCCATGATATTGTTGTAGTTTCCCTTGCTGCGGCATGATCTGGCCTTCTACTACATCGATATCCCTTGCTGCAACAAAGGTTGCCCTTGCTACTGCATGGATGCCCCTTGATGCAACGAAAGTTGCCCTTGGTGCTGCATGGATGGCCCTTGCTACAACGAAGGTTGTCCTTGCTACTACAAAGGTACTTGAACAGTTCCTGAAATTATAGCTTGAAAGTTCTTGAACTGTATCTAGCCATACCCACCGGGCGCGCAAAATGGATCAGGCTAGACATAGGGTCTAGGCTGAGGGATGTATGACGGATTAGCCATCACTTGTGAACCATGTGGAACATAAGGAGGCTAGTACTGACCTTGAGCCATATTGGGTTGCTGGTACTGGACGTGACTTGACCCAGACGAACAAACATTGGGTTGTTGGTACTCAACATGAATTGACCCAGATGGACCAACATTGGGCTATTGGTACTAGACATTACTTGATCGAGCAGGACCAACAGGATTTGAAATGGAACCCGAAGAGGGTTGGTTCATCCCAATGACGTGAGGTTGTGAGCCACTCACGTTGGTTGTGCGAGACATCATAGAAACATTTGGACTTTGCCCCCCAGGCACTGTGACAGCCTGTCCACTTACTGAAGGGATTGAAGAATTGACAGTGACATGACTTGAGATCATTGGTTGAACCGAGCGGGTCACTTAGACTGACAAAAAAAGAGGATTGGGAATGGTGGGTTGCACCAGGACTGAAGTAACTACAGAAATCACCGTCTGTTGGGAGGTCGGGTTTTGAATGAACGGACCTGTGGTAGGCATAGTGCCAGCTGCCCAAATAGGGTTGTGATACAATGATGAGGTAGTAGGCATGCCTAAAATCAACTACGCTAAAGTCATGTAATTACGCGGTGACTCAGGATTAACACTAGTCGAAGTGCTTCCCATGTAAGGGAATCCTTCAGGAGGGAAAGGATATTCCTGCTCTTCGACTGTGTGCATAGTGGAAACCTCCGAGTGACCCGGAGAGGAGATTGGGATTTCACCTTCTGATTCCATGGGTGAAAACAGATGACGACGGACTATCGAAGGTGTTTGAGGGGATAATTCCAAAGGAATAATTGGCTGATCGTATGGACTATATGAGCACTGCAATGATATCACAACGGGATCAAATAAAGGATTCAGAGGATAAACAACCAGCCCAAGTTGACCTTCAGAAGTCGGCAAACTCTTGGGAGTCTGGATAGGGTTATCCGAAGATTTCGGGGCCAGTGTCAGAAAGTGACCCAGTATCTGAAGGGTGAGGAAGAGATGAAAAAAGTTGAATACTCAAAACAATTCCAAGCTCAACACCTTGGTCCTCAAGTGACTGTGGAAATTCAAGAAAAGTGTCTTCAGACAATCTTTCAGACAGAGGAGAGGAAGAGGAACTAGGTGAACCAGTTGGTTTAGCCACGATGATCTTGTCTCAAATAACCAAAAGAGAGATTGATTTCAAGGGCTTTAAAATGTATTTAAGGGGATACTCATGACGTGGTCTAAAAAAGACTAACAGGGACGTTATAATATCGTGGGCAACAATTTTTTAAGAAACAAAAACAAACTGGTGCTCTTTCATGTTTTAAGAGTCGAGAAAGAAACAAAGGTAACTCTATCACTTTTGGTTTGAAACGAGCTCGAAAGGATAAGCGCTTAGGTGATATTTTATATTTAAAGAGTCAAAAAGATCAAAATGACTACTCAGGATGATCTAGGTGTTGTGGCCACAACTACCACCCTATTGGAACATGCCCTTATAGAAAATTTCCAATGGGTCCCCTAGAAGTTTGATTTTTCATCTTTCGGAATGATCTGTTATATCACATGGATGTCAAATTCTTGCCGAGTCAAATTTTCAAGGCCTAATGGCTAAGCCATTAAATATACCTCTGTTGCATGGATCATTCATGACACAGCCTATCCCTTTATCCTCTCCCTTCATCAGGATCTTTTGATCCTCACAGATGTGCATGGTGCATTGGCGCCCGTACAAACCATCACCCCTACCCTTATCATAATCGTTTGTTGGTTTAACTCGCAAAAACCTTCATCGCATCATTGTCATGTTATAATCCCTTTACAAAGGAAACCCTTTGCAAAACACATAAACCATCCCTCTTTCCCTTATCGCACTCCATATGGGCGCATAACACATGCCATGGCATTATAAACCACAATAGATATATATATATATATATATATATATGTCAGGTCTGAAAGCCCGTCACATATTGCAATCGGCTTAAATCCAAGGTTTATGCATATATATGGCCTGCCACTAGCCTCTGGACCCGACGGCATCATTAACTGCACTGTATAGATTATCGGGTTCGGGGCCCCATCGTATATCGCATGTCACGGAACACAGGCCTTATACACAGTGTGCGCGGCAATGTGGCAGATCCGCCAATTTCTATGAACTCGAGCGTATAAAATTTCAAGTCTGGCGTTATGGCTGGACATGGTTTTCCCCGCATATTCCTTTGTTTCTCAAAAAATATTGAAATCTCAATTTTCAAAGGCAAGCCTATATTACAGACTCGCCAGCTAGCCATATCTCATATTGCATATCGACAGAGCCCCAGCTTATGCATATTGTGATGTGCGATATGCCGGACCTAGCGATATTTATAAGCACCGATATATATCATTTGAGGTCCGGCTTGGGTGACCAGGGCAGGATTTCCTGTGTTTTCATATATTTTCCAAATTTTTCAAAATTACAAATGATTGGGTTTTCAATGAAGAAAGTAAGCCTATGGAGTCCCAATAGTGCAATTGCGCATCAGGGCGGTGGAAGTCATGGGTCTTGTGAAATGAGAGGGGACCGATACCCGATTTCAATGAAAGGAAGCCCTCGAAAACTGTGCCAAGCCTATGGGTTGAGCGGGAAACTGTATGATTGGTTGTGTATCAGGCATAAATCCTTTTCATACTTGCTCTATAGTTTTATAAAATGAATGAAGGTAGCATTACGTATGATTGATGCAATTTTTGTTCTATCACTCACAATCATCAAGCTAATGATAGCTATCCTTGCAGGTGAGAAGTAAAGGATGAAGGAGGGGATTCGAAGGGCCATGAATGTAGAAGTGTTGCATTTAAGAGTCTGGCTACAACACCACGCGTTGCCTGTACATTCCGCAAGCAAAGCTGTCCTGGTCTCCATTGTGGGAAGGCAAAATACAGTCACCCTTTTCACCAACATTTTTCCTCCTCCTCAGGAATGGAATCAACCCGGAAATTATGCATTCTACGTTCCAACGGTCATGCTAATGATCCTATCTCTGTGTACTCGATTGGCATATCTCAAATAATGGGAAGATGAAGAGGCAAGGTGACCTCAGCTTGTCGGCAGTTTCACCAACCTGTCACGTCTGTACATACTAATTTGTGTAACGACAAGGGGATGGAAAGGTCATGGAAGGCTGAGGGTCGTTCAAGGCCACATAAGTATTACCTCCAAAGAGGAGAAAGGGATTTTTATTTTCGAGAAGAACAATGTTGCTTTATTGTGAATGAGGAGGAATGTTTTTTAGGGAAGAAGGAGCATTTAGTTTCAGACTCGTTGTATTGTTTTGGATTAGATTGTTGTTACTGGCATGAATGCAAATGTGATTTATATTTATGCATATTGATAACCTACATTTCACTATTAGTCCTGTTAAATTGAATGTGATTCAATTTCATGGTTAACTTGTGAATGGTCTCTAATTTGAAACTAAATTAAACATCAGTTGCAGTTTTAATTCCATAGAACAATGTGGATTCCTATATAAGTGATTGGATTGCAATTTAGCTTTAATACAGTCTTTTCCAACCGTGAATTCAGTGATTGATTCATTTGGACTTGAATCTATGCATGATGTTTAACCTTTTTTATCACGCTCCTGTTGAACATGTATATGATGTTTAAACCTCTGTATTATGATCTTGCAGGATAGATTAGAAAAGCTAGGACTAGATTAGAGTAGTAAAAGTATTTTAGATAGGATTTATTACATAGTGGTTAGCTGTTGTATTTTGTTGATCTAACTGAAGCCTTCCTCCCTGAAGCAATATTTCAACATGTTCAAACAGTTACGGGGTCCCTTAAAACCCGTCAGAGCTAGCCATTCCAAACGAAAGCAGACCTAATTAGGGCCTACAATTGGGTTAGTTCCCCTTATTAGCACAGTGAACATTATCCATGTCAACAAATTGGTGCTAGAAGGAGGGCCTGAACCACCATCTCCAACTTTTTAGGATTTCATCTATAAGTGCCATGCATGGATTCAAAAGGATTAATGTATGGATCGTAAAGGTCAGAGAGATCCTGCCACACATTTGAAAGAGCCTCATTTTGAAGAAAGAGAGACCCCTCTAAGTCTTGTTTCTAGGTCACCCAAGGAAGAGAGACTGTGGGAGTATCATGTCACTCAGGAACAACCAGTCAGAGTGCTTACTCGAGCTTATGCTTCTTACCTCTCAGCTTCCCATATTTCACTCTTTAACTCCGACAACTAAGAGAAAGCCAAGGATTTTTACCCTGAGCGAAGATACATCTACAGCTACTTCTCTCGAGGATATTATGCTAGAATCCTTGCAAAGTATTGATACCCCTTGGGAAGAAATTCCTGAGGATTCCCCTTCTAAAGGTAACTCCTCACTTGATTTTGAGAATCCTAATGGAGAAGCCTCCAACCAAAACTTCACTGTCCATAATATGGCCAACATTCCTCCTCTAGGTGGGAATCAACCTCCACCTCCTCCTCCAGGTGGGAATCAACCCCCACCTCCTCCGGGAGCACTCCCTCCCTGGCTTGCATAGGATGTTGTAGCGGTACTTGGGTAGCAGCATCCCTTACCCAAAAATACAGAAAGAGTGTTACCCAATTTCGACCCTGAGCGGGGAGATACCACTGATAACCATATTCACTCTTTCTTCCTAGCCTTGCGCAGGTTGGGGGTCGTCGTTGAAGATGTGGTGTGCCACTTATTCTCTTTTACTTTGATCAGTGCAGCCTCCACATGGTATTTCAGCTTGAGAATAGGGTCAATCACCTCTTGGGATGCTTTTCAACAGGCCTTTTTGGACAAGTTTGGTGATGACAAAACACCTAAGGCCTTAGTGTTAGAATTATCCCATCTAAAAATGGAAAGCAAGGAAAAATTTAAGGATTTTAACATCCGGTTCAACACCTTGTTCAACAAAATCCCAGCTACTGGTAGACCTACTGAAGAGGTGCTAATGGAATTCTATATCTCTGCTCTCCCTATCCCTACAGCGATGTGGGTTAAAAGGAGTAATGTGCAAACCTTACAAGGTGCTATCGATGAAGCAGTAAAGGTCGAGAATGAAATGCTTAGTCTTACAGCATGCTAGCCTACAACTAGAGAAAAGAAAGCCTCTCAGGCATCCAAGAAGAATAATGGAAATGATAACAAAGGGGTTGATATTAAATAAAAGGACACCACAGATGTGGAAGGGTTACATCAGATCATTAAGAAACTAACGAACACAGTCATTGATATGAAAAGGAATCATGGAGAGAGTACTAGTGGTAATGGAGGAGACTATAACAACATAAAGCCCTTTAAGCCTTTCTATCGTAAGAAAATAGAAGGTGGTCATGGACAGCTTGCATTGCCTGCTCCACCTAATGAAGGGGCTTTAAACACAAAAGAGTTGGCTATTATTGGATTGCTCCTTAACAAAGAAGAACCTATACTGGAGCTCGAACCAAAACAAGGAGACGAGGAGGAATACCAAGTAGAAGAACCCTCAGATGAGGAAACCCAGATTAATGTGTTGTGGGATTTCCATAGTGATGAGAATGACAACGAAGGAGATAACATTATAGAAATCAACTCTAACAAAATCCACACGTGAAGTAAAGGGTTGCTCCCAGATGCGACAAAGCCCTTAGATCGAACAAAACAATATGTTTGCCCTGTAAAAGCATCCGCTCCCAGAGTTCCTGTCGAGAATAGTAGACCTGGCGGTCAATCCAAGAATGCCCCTATTGCAAGTCACCCAGAGAAAGAAAATGCATCTCCCACTGCAACAAAGGCTACCAAAGATGGTAAAGTCCCATCTAAGAATGGAAAAACAAGTATGTTTACTCTGCCATATCCTATTTATAACATTGATTACAATATTGTGGATGATCTCAAGAAGTCTAGGGCTAATATCACATATTTTGACTTGTTAAAATTAACACAGCAAAGAGATTTGCTGCTGAAAGCTATGAATGAGCAATACTACAAAACCCCCACCACCTCAAGCACCCAAACCAAGAATCCAATGTCCAAACCTATTAGTACAACTAGTGCAACCCAAATACCATCAGCTATGGAGGCCACGTTATCTAAAATGAATTGAAAGCCACAAGATGTCAGTGCAGCTATGATAGGGAGGAAATAAAAATATATGACTCCACCTTTCCTTATCATATTTGAAATCTTCAACATGAATGTGCATAATTGCTTGATAGACTCTGGCGCCTCATCCGCTGTTATGCCCTACGTTGTTGCTAAGAGAGTTCAGGCAATACCTGATAAAACTGAAACTCAAATTATGCAGTTGGACAAAACGAATGTGAGAGTTATTGGGGAGTTGAAAGATTTTTTTATTCGGATGGCTGCCAAACCTCAATACACTCAGGTCATTGATATAGTGGTAGTGGATATACCCAAGGCTTATGGAATGTTGCTTAGTAGGGACTAGTCATCAAATCTAGATGGATATTTCTCAACTGATTGGTCCCATCTTTTGTTGCCTCAGAGGGGAAAAAGTGATATGCTGAGAGTGGATCAGGAGAGGTACATGAAGTACGTGGTAACAGAACCAAACAGCCCCAATGAACCTATAATGTTCTATAACTCTATCCTTGGGAATTATAGTTTCGATGTTTATGCCACAGAAACCTATTTTGGGGAGTGCCATGCAAAAACAGTCAACGATTCTTTGACAAACACATAGTTGGAAGAAAGAATTAAACACCCCCACAATCCAAATGATGAATCGCCTTGTATTATAGTAGATGATATGACTAATTTCATAGGAAGTAGTTCTTTTAGCTTAAGTTTAGAGTTTATTTTTGGGACACTCCACTTTGATGACTCTAACTGTCTTGAAAGTGTAGGCGCTAGGAGTATTTTCATCGACCCCCTAAGGAACCAATGTCTGATGGCCAGTCGGTTGGAATGCATGCGCACCAATAACACAGCAAAACATGAAGGCTTGTTGAAAAGCCTGAGAAAATCCATTGAAAGGAATGTAAAAAATCTCAAAGTTTTTAATGACCCATAGATAATGGTGGACCGGGTAAAGAAAAATATACACTGTAGTCGGCCACACCTGGTGAGGTACCAACATGAGGTATGGAGTTTAATTGACAATTTTGATTCTTTCATTGTCACATACATTCCTCCAAAGTATAACCACGATGTCGATCTGATGGCTGCTATGGCTACGAAACTTTTTCCTAATCTTAGATTAAACAAGAATAAATTTTATGTTGAATTGATTTTCAGATCATCTGTAACTGATAACATCCCAAATTGGCAGGTGTTCAAAGGTGATAATCAAATCCTGGAGTTCCTGCATTGTGAATGAACACCCAGAAACATAGCCATTAATGAAAGGAAGCATGACAAACTTATAAACAAAAGTGAAGACGAGGTGATATCTTTCATTGAGAAATTTATTTACTTTTCATCTCTCATGAGTGAGCCAATAGGTAAGCACACAAAATTACAACACTCATGGCTGAGCTCATTCCAAGTTGTGGAAAAAATTGGTCATGGAATTTACAAATTGAAAACCATACAGGGAGAAACTGAAAAACTCCTTGTTAATAGGCAGCATCTCAAGAGATACTTCTAGTAGCCACCACATGGTGGTTACCTCCTGAGTAGGCTAGAGTTCATTTCATTTTGTTTTTAGTGTAGTTGTATTCCTGACCTTTCTTTTTGTTTTCTGCCAAGTCTATTCTCCTGTTGTTTTGAATTACACTCCTTTTCAGCCAGCTGATTGTAGTCCTCCAGTCTCGTTCTACCTTTCAAATTTTCCCTCATTCACCATTCTCAGCCTTTCCCTTCCTCATTAACATGTTGATGATTCTGTTGTTCCTCAATCCATCATTTCCCTGCAAATCAAACAAACTCTCTATTAGCCAATGAGCACTTGAGAATCAGCAATGGAATGCAAACTGAAATCCCTCATTGGCATCTATTGGGAACTGTGTGAGATCTGTTGATAACTTGGATATATGGAGCATGTAGGGGCATCTTTACAAAAAAAATTGTGTAACTACAGTTGGACTGGCATGGAGGAATGCTACATTTGAATAAATCCTGCTCAGACCTAGTCTATGCTTGCTTGTAAGGTTTACAGTCATTCTCCATTAGTCCCATCCACTACACTAAATGGTCTAATACCTGTTACTCACGAGTAAACCTCCTTTCATGGGCTAAGTGCATTGTCTCATACCTTGTGGCAAATATAATTATGCTCTATTCCTTGTGCCTGAAGCTGGAAGGATTTATCTAAAAAAGAAATGAAATGTAAAGTCCTTGTGCCAATTTGGAAGGACTGTTTGTTTGGGAAGCCAGTTAGAGTAAGGACTATTGCTGGGCTCAGAGTACCGGTTGACACAGCAAGCCCAACCTTGCTTAAGTGGCTTAAAAATATGGCATGATCCATGACTGCACCCCATTCAATCAATAAATATAGCACTGAAATTCTGATATAAAGTGCAAGGAAAACATGTCTACATCAAGCTTGATGAGCAATAAAGAGCTGAGGTACACACCTAAACCGGTATGGACAGACCAGTGACGACCCCAAATGGATTCTTGAAAGTGGGAAACAGGTGAAGGAAGGTAAATAAACCCCATAATACTTCCATTGGAGAATGCCTATCAAAATCATATCAGCAAGTAGAAGTTATTTGTCTCTATCCCCTCTGAAGCAATAATGTTTAAGTGGAACCCATGCTTATCCATCTATATAGTTTGCATTTCAATTTTATTTTAATGTAAAGATGTTCTATTGCTCTGAAGGTTATTTGAAAGTAGAGATAACTGGTTCGCCCAACGGTTAGCCATTTGTTTTAGCCACAACTACCACCCTATTAAAACATTTCCTTACAGCCAATTTCCAATGGGTCCCCTAGAAGTTTGATTTTTCATCTTTCGGAATGATCTGTTATATCACATGGATGTCAACTTCTTGCTGAGTCAAATTTTCAAGGCCTGATGGCTAAGCCATTAAATATACCTTTGTTGCATGGATCATTCATGACACAGCCTGTCCCTTTATCCTCTCCCTTCATTGGGATCTTTCGATCCTCACAGACATGCATGGTGTGTTGGCACCCACACAAACCATCACCCCTACCCTTATCATAATCGTTTGTTGATTTAACTCGCAAAACCCTTCATCACATTATTGTCACATTATAATCCCTTTACAAAGGAAACACTTCGCAAAACACATAAACCATCCCTCTTTTGCTTATCAAACTCCATATGGGCACATAACACATGCCATAAGGGCTGGACCTGATGGCATTATAAACCACAATATATATATATATATATATAGATATATATATATATATATATATATATATATATATATATATATATATATATATATATATATGTCAAGTCTAAAAGCCGGTCGCATATCGCAATCGGCCTGAGTCCAAGGTTTATTCATATGTATGGCACGCCACTAGCCTCTGGACCCGACAGCATCATTAACCACATTGTATACATTGTCGAATCTAGGGCCCCATCGCATATCGCATATCGGTGGAGCCCCAGGCTCATGCGTATTGCGATATACAATATGCCGGACCCAGCGATATTTATAAGTGCCGATATATATCATTTGAGGTCCAGCTTGGGTGACTGGGGCAGGATTTCCTATGTTTTAATATATTTTCCAAATTTTTCAAAATTACAAAGGATCAGGTTTTCAATGAAAAAAGCAGGCCTGTGGAGTCCCAATAGTGCAATTCCACATCGGGGTGGTGGAATTCATGGGTCTTGTGGCATGAGAGGGGGCCGATACCCTATAGATATAGATATATATATATATATATATATATATATATATATATATATAGATATATATATATATATATATATATATATATATATATATATATAGATATATATATATATATCTATATATATATATATATATATATATATATATGTATGTATGTATATGTATATATATATGCATGTATATGTATATATATATATATATATATATGTATATATATATATGTATATATATATGTATATATATATGTATATATGTATATATATATATATATATGTATGTATATATATGTATGTATGTATATATATATATATATGTATATATATATATATATATATATATATATATATATATATATATATATATATATGTATATATATATATATGTATATATATATATATGTATATATATATATAGATATGTATGTTTTCAGGTCCGGGGCCGTATCGCATATCATCGGAGCCCCAAGCTCATGCATATTGCGATATACAATATGCCGGACCCAACAATATTTATAAGTGCTGATATAGATCATTTGAGGTCCGGCTTGGTTGACCGGGGCAGGATTTCCTATGTTTTAGTATATTTTCCAAATTTTTCAAAATTACAAAGGATCAGGTTTTCAATGAAAAAAGCGGGCCTATGGAGTCCCAATAGTGCAATTCCACATCAGGGCGGTGGAATTCATGGGTCCTGTGACATGAGAGGGAGTCGATACTCAATTGCAATGAGAGGAAGCCCTCGAAAACTGTGCCAAGACTATGGGTTGAGCGGGAAATTGTATGATTGACTGTGTATGAGGCATAAATCCTTTTCATACTTGCTCCATAGTTTTATAAAATGAATGAAGGCAGCGTTACGTTTGATTGATGCAATTTTTGTTCTATTGCTCACAAACATGTAGCTAATGATAGTTATCCTTGCAGGTGAGAAGCAAAGAATGTAGGAGGGGATTTGAAGGGCCATGAATGCAAAAGCACTATGTTTAAGAGTCTGGCCACAACACCACGTGTTGTATGTACATTCCTCAAGCAAAGTTGTCCCGGTCTCCATTGTGGGAAGGCAACATACAGTCACCCTTTTCACCAGCATCTATCATCCTCCTTAGGAAAGGAATCGACTTGGCCATTATGCATTCTATGTGCTAGTGGTCACGCTAATGATTCTATCTCTATGTACTCAATTGGCATATCTGAAACAGTGGGAAGATGAAGCGGCAGGGTGACCTCGGCTTGTCGGCAGTTTCACCAACCTTTCACATATGTACATATTGATCTGTGTAATGGCAAGGGGATGGAAAGGTCATGGAAGGCCAAGGGTCATTCAGGGCCACATAAGTATTACCTTTGAAGAGGAGAAAGGGCTTTTTATTTTCGAGAAGAACAGTGTTGCTTTATTGTGAATGAGGAGGACTATTTTTTAGGGAAGAAGGAGCCTTTAGTTTCAGACTCATTGTATTGTTTTGGATCAAAGTGTTGTTACTGGCATGAATGCAAATGTGATTTATAGTTGTGCATATTGATAACCTACAGTTCACTATTAGTCCTGTTAAATTGAATGTGATTCAGTTTCATGGTTAACTTGTGAATGGTCTCTAATTTGAAACTAAATTAAACATCAATTGAAGTTTTAATTCCATAGAACAATGTGGATTCCTATATGAGTGATTGGATTGCAATTTAGCTTTAATACAGTCTTGTCCAGCCATGAATTCAGTGATTGATTCATTTGGACTTGAATCTATGCATGATGTTTAACCTTTTTTATCACGCTCCTGCTGAACATATATATGATGTTTAAACCTCTGTATTATGCTCTTGCAGGATAGATTAGGAAAGCTAGGACTAGATTAGAGTAGTAGAAGTAGTTTAGATAGGATTTAATACATAGTGATTAGCTGTTTTATTTTGTTGATCTAACTGAAGTCTTCCTCCCTGAAGCAATCTTTCAACATGTTCAAACAATTTACGGGGTCCCTTAAAACCCGTCAGAGCTAGCCATTCCAAATGAAAGCAGGCCTAATTGGGGCATACGATCAGGTTAGTTCCCCTTGTTGTCACAGCGAACATTAGCCATGTCAACACTAGGTAAAAAGGATTACTAGGTAACCGTGAACTACGGAATACCTCCTGGCAATCCGAGAAGTACATGCAGTCAATCTCCCCGAATGTTGTGTTCATTGTATCATGTTTACAAGATGACAGACTCAACGTCCTATGGATAAATGATTGCAACCTAGTGGGCTCTCCCTTTATATACTCAATGGTATGGGGAGAACAAATCCATACTAGTGCTATCTAGTGCCGAAGCGAACAACAGCTGCTAGGTTTTAAGATGTCGAAACACGTCTCTAGCCTAGACCTTCTAAGATGTGATCATTAGATTTCAAATGTGCCTTAGGTTAATTGAGTACATTTTAGAGTTTATCTTGAAATTATGTCTCAATTTTCAGGCCTTATCGATGTGACTCAAAAACACCTATATGCAGCTAAATGAGACAAGACCCTTTCAATTTGATGAATTGTCTACACTAATGAGAGTAGAAAACACACTCAAATGTAACAAAACAAGCAATTGAAAGCAAAAAGATTTTTCTCTATTTCTCCTTTTGAAAACAAAAATTATGAAAAACTCTTTCCAATTCCTAACTTTCCTACCAAATGCACTTCATGTGGTCCTTTGACTAGTAAAGAGAATTCATTTTTTTCCAATGCAAGTGACGATGCAACTCTAGCCTTAAATGATGCTATCTAACGTAACACATTGATTCAGCAAACTAGAATTATGTATTTTCAGTGAAATGATGGAATGAATCTTTCACAAACACTTCAATGAAATATTCAAAATACAATCAATCACAAGCAAACACAATGCACAAAAGAGAATTCCTCTCAAAACTAATGAAGCAAATATTGAACCAAAAACAAGATGGGCAATGTGATCTATGCCCAAAAATAGACGCTCAAACACTAAACGAAACTTTTCAAACTTGTTAAATGGAAATCAAAGCAACAAAAGTACTAATCAAACAAAATGTAAGGAGCGAATTTGAATATTAGCTTAACTTTTTGAGTAGGCAAACAAGTGAATGCGTGATGACCTAAATACCCTAGGGTTATAAAAATGAAAATCAACCAATCATACAAACCAAGCTAAAAGAGCTTTCTAGCCAGAGAAAACACAGTAAAAACAAGCTGAGAGACAGAAATTATAATGGCAAGACACACTGGCTATGATCTAGGGTAAACCCTGATCTTTACCTACAAGAATCAGTGTGATTGCCTAATTAACAACACGCGCTAAAATGGGGTCGGCGTGACTATTTTTTAGAAATTTCCGCTGATTGGCGCGATTGTCAGAAAAATAAACACGCTAACCTAGGATTCAAGGAAAAAAAATAAAATTCAAAGGCTAAGTCCAAATTTTCCACTGTAAATTTCAGGCTTAGAGTAGTAAACTAGGCAAAGCAGAGAACACTAAAGGGAAATGGTGATACTAGAACACTTCATACAAAACCATAAAATGACAATCAATCAAACAGAAGGATTGGCTCCCCAGTATGGTCATCGATTTGTGGTGCAGGTAAATTCTTAGTGCGGACACAAACAATTCCTCTAGCCTAAGAGAGCGGGTCTAGCCACAAACAAACAATATATGGAAAATCTCCTTAAGCTAGAATCAATTAAGACAGCCTACCTCTTAGAATGCCATTCCGCTTGGTGATGATCCTGCTTCCTCACTCCAACAATCTTTTGTTTCCTTCCTTCGAATACTTGAAACAAGCAAACAACAACAACAACAAACATGATAGCATGCAATATTGTATTCAGCCTACTTAATAGGCCAAGGAACATTAAGCCATAAAGATGTAAATGACACTTCATGTAGGAAATCAATCGATAATTTCATTAATATAAATCAGAAATAGATTACAACTAGTGCCTTGATGTTGTTGGTCTCCTCCGACATATCCGGGTTCCCACACTTCTGCTAGCACTTCATGGATAGTTCCAACAATGGAAGTTTTAAGGCCTCTTTCCCTCTAGTATCAAACCAAACCAAAATCACACTATTCTCCCTCAAACACACACTAGAAAGCTACAAGCTATAAATGACTTGTTGGTTATTCAAATTTGATCCAAAAATCTAACTAGCTTTTGCTTGGGAAAAAGAGAGGTTTATATAGCTTGGATGGATGGGAGATGGTTCCTCTCATCATGGGAGAAGGTCTTATCTCTTGATTTTGTTCCATCCTAATAGGGGAAAGGAGCCCAAACTAATTTCATCATCTCTATTCAGCCCAACCATCTACCATACTTTCGTTACGAAGCTTCTAGACATGGAAGCTTTGGCTACTTCTTTAAAAAACCTTCCAAAAGGGGATCGGCACGACTGGAAAAGGGCTCAGTCAATCTGTAGTGAAGTAAAGTTATAAGTGCAAAGACAAACAATTACTCTAGCCTGATAGTGGGTCTAGCCACTAACAAGACATTCTATGGAAGATTTCCTTAGGTTAGAACCAATTAAGAGGGCCTATCTCTTAGTATGCTTATCTCATTTGGTGATGATCTTGCTTCCTCACTCCAGATATCTCTTGTTTCCTTCTTTGAACACCTGAAACAAGTAAGCAACAACAAACAACAACCGTGATAATAGACAAATTGTAATTCAACCTACTTAAAAAGTCAAGAAACATTAAGCCATAAACATGTGATATGACACGTTATGTAGGAAATCAATTGATAGTTTCATATATATTAAATCAAGAAGAGATTACAACCATTGTCTTGACGTTGTTGTTCTCCTCCGACAAAACTAGGTTCCCACACACTTCCGTTAGCATTCCATGATGGCCTCAACAATGATAGTTTTAAGGCTCTTCCCTTTAGGCTTCACACTAAACCAAATTCACACTTCTCCCTCATATAAACTAGAGAGCTACAACTATTAATAGCTTGTTGTTTACTCCAAACTTAATTAGCACTAGCACACCAACATTAACACTTTAACACTAGCTTGTGATTGGGAAAAATGGAGGTTTATATAGCATTAATAGATGGGAGATGGTTCCTCTTCTCATGGGAGAAGGTCTTATCTCTTGAGGTAGTTCCATCCTTATAGGGGAAAGGAGCCCAAACTGACATCCTCAACTCCATCTGACCCAACCATTTACCAGACTTCCATTACGAAGCTTCTAGAGCTGGAAGCTTCGGTGCCTTATTTAAAAAAAATTCCAAAAGAGGATTGGCGTGACTGGAACAAGGCTTAATCGCTCCGGTCAGAGCTAGGGATAGTGTTAATCCCTGTATATCGACATGAGGAGGACATTAGTCATTAGCGTTGGTCTTGTAAACTAGGAAAAACAGAATATTTTTGGGAAATGATGCAAAAGGGAATTGTTCTTCTCATGAAGAGGGACACAATGGGAGTTTCTTCATGAAGGGAAAGCATGTAGGGTTCACTGTAGAGGTCCTCCAGGATCATGGAACGAGGAGTATAGGGACAGTGACAAAATGTTATGTAACAAATTCCCCCTAAAGCGTGAAGGTTGAACTAGAGTGAGGGATGAAATGCTTTATGAATCAGTGTGGGGAACTAGAGTTTGTCATCAGAAAACTTGCAAGCAAGTACAGATACATATACATAACTGAAAACTCTGTCAAATGATACATGAATCATGGTATGGATGCAACCATCTAGAGAATGATCATGTAAATGGATCCAGGCATGGGCACAACCATCCAATAAAGAGGATCATATCAAAACCAAGGTATGGTCACAGCCATCCAATAATGAGAAGGATCACATATGATAACTCATGGTATGGTCGCAGCCATCCATCTGAGAGGGACATGTATATCAATATAATAATGTCAAATCGCCTTGCAGCTTGGAATTATGTAATCTGAGCCCAGGGTATTGCACTCCAACACGACTCAATCAAAGTACAAATTCTAACATGTGAATAGATGTGTTGACGTCAAACATGCTATAAAATCACTTGATTACCAGCCGATGATGTGAATTGTTAACAAGTGCGAGAGAAACCACCAATAATGACAATGGCCCTCAAGGTACTATCAGCAGAACTCACAGAATGTGAATCAAGGAACTAAATTCGAACACCCATGAAATCACTCGATCGAAATCCAATGATGTGAACTTGTCACCAAGTGTGAAGATCTTGCCATTAGGGCATGCAAGCTCTAAGGTACTGGAAGGGAGTCTCTCGGTCAACTTCCCAAATAATGAGCTGAAGTCGACAGGAAGAAACCGTGTTGAAGGAGGGCCATAATGTATCCCACATCATCGACACGAGACAAAGGGATGCAAAATGATTTTGGATGATACACAGAATCAGGGGTAAGTGTAACTCCAGAAGGACAACTCTTGAACATATTAGCAACACGACTAGAAGTTTGGAAGCTTTTGGATCCATAGGATCGGTGATCATGATGACCTGGCAAAGATCAAATGGAAGGAAAAAAGGAACGGCCCAACCCAGGAAGGTCAACGATAAAAAGGAGGATATGCCATCCCGACACGAAGCAGAAAGTGTCATGTTCAAGAGTGAGTTACCGACATGATAAAAGAAAAATGAAAGTGCATGTTACTAGAGAAGGGTGAATTCAAGAAGGCTAAGAAGGATATTGATGAATTCATATTTGAATGGAATTATTTAGGTAGGTTTGGAGTCCCTTCCTTTTGGGGAAATGATAATTGGTTGATCTCATATGTAGAGTTTCGAGATAAACTGAAGGTCGCTTAGCAGGATCTTGAATGCCTTTCTATCATTAAAGAAGAGGCCATTTTGATCAATGCTTTATGTAGGGATTTCAATATATTTGTTGTGATAGATAAAGTGGCATAGAGCCTCCTCATGGCACGCTACAATTTTAAGTCTCAGTTAATGGTGGTAGTGAATAAATATAGGAATTTACCATGTTTGTTGCCAGTAGACTAGGACAAAATTTCCAAGGTAAAAAAACATTTAAATCGAAACTTTCTTTTAGACTAGGTTGCATCTACTATGAAAATAGTTATGCCCATGCACTTAGTCACCAATCAACTCAACAAGTGGACAGAATTGGGTTTAATATTACTCAATTGCCTAAACCCAAAATTCGAGGAGCTCAAAGTCCCTCACCACCTGTCATGTCAAGAAAGCCTAAGGTAACCAAGTTGTTTGTTAAAATCATGAGGTGTTCATAAAAGTATTTCTTATGATTAAGTTATTTCAGTTTAAAAGTTTGTTTATTTTAAAAGACATGTACCTTTTGGACAGTTATTTTTTAACTCATATAAATGACCATGTTTCTCGCTTTGAGGGGGTCAGCAACAGAAGGATTGGATTTTGAGACTAAATTATCTAAATGTACTTGTTACATAGATCCATCATTTGATTGAGTGACTCATTTTATTCAACTTTAAATGAATGCACTGTTTCTTTCCAACATTGTGTGTCTAAATGCAGAATATCGTGTTATGAATTGTGGACTTTATTCGTGATTCACTTAGAATCTCATTTACTTAACTGCCTCACTCTTTAATATTATACTATTAAAGGTTAGGTATTTAACGTGTTTCAGTTCCCGATTTACACATCGAAGCTTCATGAGATTAACTCTGGAACTTTATCCTGGTCATTAATTGGGCCAATCTTTAGCTGCTTCATGATCGTCGTTCATTATAGTTTCATTAATTTCTTTTGTTTATGATTCAAGGGCTATGTCGAATTATCTTGATTTTCTCAATATAACTCGTGATAGTTTATTAGTGACATTCTTGTTTCAATATCTATATTATTGATGCAGTATTTATCACCTAATTTGTTTTGCTATTGTGAAAGTAGTTGCACTTGTTGTAGTGCTTTCTACAAATACCATATGTATAAAATATTTACTTGAATCTTAGCATGCACCCTATATGTTCCTCCTTTTAATTTTTGTGTCTCTTTCCTCTTCCGTTATATTGTTTTGTCTCTGATAGTCCATTTTGGATGTATAAATTGTGTCGTTTGGTCGATGATATATCAATTTTAATTTATTGCAATTACTTTTGTCTATGGAATTTTATTAGTATGGCATCCTTTTATTATCAATAATAGGTATTATTCAATTTTCCTATTGAAAATATTTATAAGCAGGGAATACTCCTGAGTTGTGTGGGAAACCAGCCCTAATCACCTAAAGCGGGAGGACTAAGTCCTCGATGAATGTTCTCTTAAATAGTTCTGCTATCGGAACAATTTAGGAACCAAAAGGTAATAATCGTAGGATTACCTTGCACAAAATCGAGTAAACCACTTATGATAGCTATTTGCTTGTTTGGATGTACTTATGGACACCATTGTAACCAAACAAAGATACAATATCATACATATCAACATCCAAATTAATGTGCATTATCAAAAATCCTTTGTCAAGACTATCATTGATGTAATAACATGATATATGGGAAATTATTTGCACGCAAATGTGGTTGCAATCATTGATGAACAAATGTCCATATTAACATCCACTAGATGTAAGAAAGCCAATTTCAAAAGGCCATTTGAAGGGGGAGGTAGGGGGAACTCCTTTTGGATGCTATACATGTGATGAAATATGAAAAATATTGTAACAATAGAAGATTATCAATATTTAGATAAAAACATGCAATAGTGTAGTACACCCCACATACTTATTGTTATTATCTCTACTTGACTAAATATATAGAAAACTTAAATGTGAAAAATAGTAACACCACCTGCAAAAAAAAACATAATAATCTAATCGTCTAAAAAAATACACGATAATAACAATATAAAAAAAATCTTAATAATAATTATATATATATATATATATATATATATAATAAATCATTACATTAATATAAATTAAAAATTAATTGTTATCATATATATATAATTATTATAATACAATCCTATGGAAAAAGTTAAAAGTTAACCTTAAATGAACACTTAAAGTTGAAGATAAAAGCTTGGTTTCTCTAAAATAGCTGAAAATTGGTGAACTCATTTGCAATGAGGAATTTGGGTGCTGCAAAACAAATCCTTGGTATGAGAATAACTAGATAAATGAAGAATCAAAAATCAACATTGTCTTAGAGTGAGTACATAGAAAAGGTGTTGAAAGGATTTAATATGTAGAATGCAAAACCAATAAGTATACCTTTGGCTAGCCATTTCAAACTAAGTAAGGAAATGTGTCCCAAGACTTAGGAAGAAATGGAGGATATTTCTAAAGTTCCTGTTACACAAAAATATCGTCACCATGATTATTTGCAGTCAGTATGGGTCTATCACCACTTGTACTATCCTCCTAAGCAAGTCTCAGACCTCAGCTCTTCAAATCATGCTTTGGAAATGAGAGAAAGGCATTAAAAATCATTATAACTCTGGTTCCGCACTTTCTCTCATGGTCACCTGCGGTCCCGCACCTTCTGTCTAGTCAATTTAACGTCTTAAATTGCTCTACATAACTTATCAATCTGGGTATCATAAATTGATGAAGTGTGGTGCACTATATGTGCTTAGTTAACCTTTCTCTTACTTCGTTGTTTTATAGTTTATGTTGTTTTTGGGGTTTTGTTCTAAAATGTAATAATCAAATAATGAGAGAATGACTATGAGACCCAGTATCCTTGCTGCTTCAGCAAAAGGACAAGATGATTCTATCACGTCATTAGTTCATTAAAAGGCTATGTGCATCACTAATCTACAATCAACTTGAAATCAATTTATGTACAACTAATATACATGAGAAAAATAAAATGCAAAATTAAATGACAACTATACAAGGCAGGGGCCCTCTACCACCTATGAAATCAAATGCTTAAAGGAAAATAAAGACATCAAATAAAGGACTAATGACATCGGCCCAGTATCTCTGCTGCTGATTTAAAATGAAAATGAAATGTGAAATCTAAGTGTCACTACATAAAGGAGACAAATCACACTACTTTAACCTTTTCTTAACCTTTTTGCTTTTCAGCTAGATTTATCATGTGAGAACAGTTATGAACAAGTCAGCAATGTGAGTCTTAAAACAAACTAAACCAAGCTGTACTAAGTGATATTTTGGCTCCAATAAAGTTATTTGATTATGGAAAAAGAACCATCAATAGATGAACAACTTGATATCTAAGAGCAGAAAGTAAAGTGCAAGTTAAAGAAATGATACTAATGAAAATCAAACTGCAGAAAAATAAAGGTCAGCAACATAGACAAGATGATCACACATGCCACTAGTCATGAAATCAAAGAAAAATTGAACACACTTGCATGAATTAAAATTGCATGAATGAAAAATCTAATCTACCTTACATTCTACAAAGCAATATTTACAAAATGAAATCTACTCTACCTTACATCCTAATGTGCTCCATGACATCTACTTCACATCTCCTTCCATGTTGAGAACATCAAAGCTTTATTCAACTTCTTCAAAAGTACAAAGTACAACAAAGTTCTCCAAAGCTTTCAAAAGCCATCAAGGAAGAACTACAAAACAAGCTTAAGCTAAAATAGACTAAAAAGACTAACAAATGAAGGAGAGAGATCTCTTATTTATACAAAAAGATGAGAGCCATCTCATTAATGATAGTCCATGAATCTCTCCCTTTACCTCTAGAGTCCTAATCAAAATAGGAACTGATAAGACACATGTCTTTTTAGAGTTACAATACAATTAAGAGATGTGACACATATCCTCATGATCCCATGATTCTTTCCACTCAAATTCGAATTTGGACTTGGGGTGCCACATAAGGGTCTTCTAGAAGCCTCCTTTCAACCTACACATGTCAACAATCTCAACCCATTTGTTAGGTATAAGCATATGCACATTATTTTCTAATGTTTAACCACAAATTCACTTAAAAGGCTTAGAAATAATAAAGATTGGAAAAACATAAAGGTGGCCCAATGATAATGAAAGTGGGATAAATGTGGCGACATAGTAGTGAAATGGAGGTGATATAATGGACATAATAGTGAAAGTGTAATGGAAATGAATGAAATTTTCAACACTCAACATACCCCCCAACTGAAGCTATTTCATGTCCTCATGCAATATATATTACATTAACTCTTTTGATCCTTGAGCTTTGGCTTAACTTTGCATGATATTATTTCATAACTTCATGTTTCTGCAAAGTGCTTCACTTGAATTGCAACATGGTTGGTTCTTGTGTTACAACCATTTTTTTTGTTGCCTTCTATTTTGATCTTTGAACTTTGCATAATGATATTTTGATTATTGTTGCAAAGTATATCTTTATTGGATTGCATGATGGTTGGTTCTTGTGTGACAACCATGATTTTGTTTGTATCCAATTTATCCTTTAAGCACTTTTTCAAAAGCCATTGTATGCTCATAATAACAATGTAATAATTAATATATGTTGGAAGTATGTGAGCTCCTGAATATGATATGGACATGGCAAGATATGAATATGAATGTATTCCCCCCCCCAACTGATGGTGTTGGCAATTTTATGAAATGAGGAAGAGAAATGTTTTTCCAACAATTATCATTCTAGCTTTCTATGGAATTCTATGGTCAAAAGTTAAAAAATGACGTACCTTCACTTACCCTTTGGAATGGATGAGTTGTATGTGTGGTGGCTGAAAACTTCTGATCATATTCTTCTTCAAGTGGCTGAACAAGAGGAGTCATGGATAGAGAGATAAGATGACTTTTTATTGCTTCTACTAAAACTTGCTGAATCTGCTCCAAAATGATGAAAATAATAGTCTTCATGTCTTCAAAATTCATTGGCACAATTCCTACTATGTGAAAAGATGTTCTGATGTCGAACATAGTAGGAAATTGTTGGCTTAGTGGCCATTAATGGATGCCACTAGTCAACACGAGAACTCTCACCATTTATGACAATGAGAGTCAAGATGCCCAAACACATCTTGCTAGGTACGAATGAATTTGTTGATGTCGAGTCACCTAGAAGATCTAACGAACAAGGGACATTAATAGTTTCTTGAGTATGCTCTCTTCTTGCACCTAGAGTGACCTGGAAGATCAGAAAGAGAATTATTACCCTGACTTGAAGGAAAATAAAAAATGGCATGCATAGAGCAAGAGATTCTAGGGGAAGGTTTTTAGCTAGAGCTAAGAGTTCGATTTTTACAAGTCCATCAACCTCACAATAGGCGAAATATATTTGAAAACAAACTTAAAAAGTTAAAAACGACAAAAACTTAAGAAACAGTTGCCTAAGTACATACAGTACACATCACTTCATCAGCTTACGAGCCCCGGGTTGACATTTAAAAGTTGCAATTTAGACATCACTAAATTGACCAAACATTTTGGCGCCGTTGCTGGGGATCGAAAAGCAAAAAGGTTAAGAAAAGGTTAAAGTAGTGTGATTTGTCTCCTTTATGTAGTGACACTTAGATTTCACATTTCATTTTCATTTTAAATCAGCAGTGGAGATACTGGGCCGCTGTCATTAGTCCTTTATTTGATGTCTTTATTTTCCTTTAAGCATTTGATTTCATAGGTGGTAGAGGGCCCCTGCCTTGTATAGTTGTCATCTAATTTTGCATTTTATTTTTCTCATGTATATTAGCTGTACATAACAAAGTTGTTTTGATTACTGTTGTTTTACATTTTTCTCATGTATATTAGCTGTACATAAATTGCTTTCAAGTTGATTGTAGATTAGTGATGCACATAGCCTTTTAATGAACTAATGACGTGATAGAATCATCTTGTCCTTTTGCTGAAGCAGCAAGGATACTGGGTCTCATAGTCATTCTCTCATTATTTGATTATTGTATTTTAGAACAAAACCCCAAAAACAACATAAACTATAAAACAACGAAGTAAGAGAAAGGTTAACTAAGCACATATAGTGCACCACACTTCATTAGTTTACGATACCCGGATTGATAATTTATGTAGAGCAATTTAAGACGTTAGTCAATTTAACGTCTTAAATTGCTCTACATAAATTATCAATCCGGGTATCATAAACTGATGAAGTGTGGTGCACCATATGTGCTTAGTTAACCTTTCTCTTACTTCATCGTTTTATAGTTTATGTTTTTTTTGGGGTTTTGTTCTTGTTGCTTTTCTAAAGTGTTTAATGAAACTTAAAACATGTTATTGATGGAGTTAGTATTTAAACAAAAGTGTAAATATACAACTAGTTCAATCGAAATAAAATGCAATAATCAAATAATGAGAGAATGACTATGAGACCCAGTATCCTTGCTGCTTCAGCAAAAGGACAAGATGATTCTATCACGTCATTAGTTCATTAAAAGGCTATGTGCATCACTAATCTACAATCAACTTGAAAGCAATTTATGTACAGCTAATATACATGGTGAAATAAAATGCAAAAATAAAATGACAACTATACAAGGCAGGGGCCCTCTACCACCTATGAAATCAAATGCTTAAAGGAAAATAAAGACATCAAATAAAGGACTAATGACATCGGCCCAGTATCTCTGCTGCTGATTTAAAATGAAAATGAAATCTATATTAAATTCAATTAAAAGTGAGAACAACTATCTCACAATATTTTAACTCTTCAACTTAATCTAAGCAATGTGAAATCTAAGTGACACTACATAAAGGAGACAAATCACACTACTTTAACCTTTTCTTAACCTTTTTGCCTTTCAGCTAGATTTATCATGTGAGAACAGTTATGAACAAGTCAGCAATGTGAGTCTTAAAGCAACTAAACCAAGCTGTACTAAGTGATATTTTAGCTCCAATAAAGTTATTTGATTATGGAAAAAGAACCATCAATAGATGAACAACTTGATATCTAAGAGCAGAAAGTAAAGTGCAAGTTAAAGAAATGATACTAATGAAAATCAAACTGCAGAAAAATAAAGGTCAGCAACATAGACAAGATGATCACACATGCCACTAGTTATGAAATCAAAGCAAAATTGAACACACTTGCATGAATTAAAATTGCATGAATGAAAAATCTAATCTACCTTACATTCTACAAAGCAATATTTACAAAATGAAATCTACTCTACCTTACATTCTAATATGCTCCATGACATCTACTTCACATCTCCTTCCATGTTGAGAACATCAAAGCTTTATTCAATTTCTTCAAAAGTACAAAGTACAACAAAGTTCTTCAAAGCTTCCAAAATCCATCAAGGAAGAACTACAAACTTAAGAACTAGGGACTAAAAGACTGACAAATGAAGGAGAGAGATCTCCTATTTATACAAAAAGATGAGAGCCATCTCATTAATGATAGTCCATGAATCTCTCCCTCTACCTCTAGAGTCCTAATCAAAATAGGAACTGATAAGACACATGTCTTTTTAGAGTTACAATACAATTAGGAGATGTGACACATATCCTCATGATCCCATGATTCTTTCCAACCAAATTCGAATTTGGCCTTAGAGTGCCACATAAGGGTCTTCTAGAAGTCTCCTTTCAACCTACGCATGTCAACAACCTCAACCCATTTGTTAGGTATAAGCATATGCACATTATTTTCTAATTTTTAACCACAAATTCACTTAAAAGACTTAGAAATAATAAAGATTGGAAAAACATAAAGGTGGCCCAATGATAATGAAAGTGGGATGAATGTGGTGAGTAATAAGCATATGAATGAGCCTCTTGCTTTTATTTGTGGGTTATGAATGGAAAAAAAGAGATGGACAGTGTATGTGAATGTAAATGGAAAATATGGAGTGGAATGAGGTGAATAGTTTATTATGAAGTATGGATGTGATGGATGGATGTGATGGAGACAATAGAATCTGAAAGTTTTTCGAGTGTTTGGATCTAATTTTGCATCAGCATATTTCTTCTTTGTTGTTGATCATCCTCTTATGAAACAAATTGGTCTATTAGAGAGACACCATTCTCTTGTAGTCATTTGTCCTTCCTCCTGGAACCTGCAAAAAAAACTAATACTTCTTCTGCAATGGAATGTAATATTATCAAAGGAGAGAGATGGCCAATCTCTTTAGTTATGATATTTACACAAAAAACTAAGAATTTGTATTAGTGAAAGAATTTATACCTGATTTGGAATTAGTGCCTCAAGTTGATGTTGCTTCTTTTCAGCAATGTATTTCATTATTTGCCATTTCAAACCCAAATGATGGATTTCTCATTGTGTAGATCTTGTTGAGATCTTTCCAATGGTACTTAAATCATCAAAATCTGATTTTGTATGAAAAAATTAGGCTGATTTGAACAATGAGGTTTTTCTGGCTGCGGAATTGGAGAACAACTGTGGAATTGGACTTTAGCTGCGGAATGTGCACAGTTCTGTAGCTAAAAATCTTGAATACAAAGTTAGCCATTCATCTTTCATCATCAATCCAAAATTAATCAATACCTTCAGAAAAGTGAGCAAATAACTTATTCATTTCATTGATTCAAAATTATTATTTTTTCTTGACATGTAGCGACTTAGTGTGGCGACTCAGTGTGGCGACTTTGTGATAACACTCAACTTGACTTCCTTTTGACCGGGGTCTTTTTCATCAAATTTGACCAAATGAATAGGACACCATCCATGTACTGACATTCCCCTAGCTACCCATGTGGCTTGTTTTGCTTGATGACACCTGCAACCTAGAGTTTAACAAAACAGCTGCGGAAAGTTGGGCTAGCTGCGGAAAGTTGTGCTAGCTGCGGAAAGTTGAGCTAACTGAAACAGTCAACCATCAGTTTTGAAATTTTTTTTTTTTTTTTTTAGCAAATAAAATTCAAGTCAAATCACAGATTGAATTCAAGTCAAATCACAGATTGCATCGAAGACGGGTCAATTGTTTGAAATTAAAACAAACAGACCAACTGAGGCATTCAGTCCCTTAAAACACTATCCAATGCACGCAGAAGGGATTCATCTGTAATCCTCCACCTTTCATCACCTTCAGCATTTCTATCACCGGTTTATTGTTTGGCATTTAACTAGATTCGACTTTAGGGAGCAACAAGAATAAGCAGTCTGCATCAGTGAATCGTACATCCTTCCAACCCTTCAAGAGGCAACTACAACCTGAAGAAAGTTTCCAAAGTAAAATGGCAATAACCTGGCCTGCTCTATTGCTCCTCCTTTGGTGAAGTAAAGGCATTATGGACATGGGCTTTTCCGTCAGTAATATTGATGCAAGATTAATTTAGTAGGATAGCCCTAACAGGTTGCCCATATGTAGCAGAGCCATAACCACAAAATTCATGTGAAGTGGCTATAAGATGGTTACAAATGACGGCATGTACAAGTTCAACCTGTTCTCGAACTTCATCTGACAATCCAAGTTCTTCATAAGCCAATTCACTTAAAGCCTGCTCCAACTGAGTAGTTACACTGTGAAATTTGCCTGCAGCTTGCTTTCTTTCTAGAACCATGAACAGCTTGCTGCTCTCGTGGCCAAACTTGAGGGTCTCCACAGCATGTTTAAGAGCCAAGCACAGAGATGTCAAGGCCTGCAGGGTATTATCCTTAAGCAGGGGATCCTTTATTTCCCTGAGTTCTTCAAACATGATTTTCTCCCAACATTTAACCGGCAGCGACTTCATGGGATTTAATGGCAGAGAGTCGTGTTCAATTGGAACACGTCTCTAAACAGGTTTGAATTGAATAAGATGGAAGGCGTGTAATTGGTTTTAGATGCCAGCATGCAGTTGATCCCAATTAGAATTCCTTCCCTCAGGCACGCGGAGTTGAATCACGCATTCAAACTATCAGTTAATCAATTCAAATCCAGTTTTTTTTCACGCGGCGGCAAAAAAGAGGCTCCAAAGAACCGAATATTTCTCCCAGACCGCCACAAATTTCTTCAAACGGTTTCTGGGTTATCTAATTAACCCACCTGGAAAAAAAACCCATGTTTTATTTTTTCTAAATTCGTCTCTGTTTGGTCAAATCGAACGTTTGAAGTTTGACGTTTTTTCTGTGTTTACGTTTTTCTGAGTTTTACTGTTCTCACTGTTCTGCCTTTTATGAATTTGCATTCTCATACATGTCAAGCTCTCCATCATAATTTCCACCTTTTCTCAGCAATGAAAATAAGAAGAAGAGCGAATTCCTCAAAAGAGTCCAAGTACTTGCCTGTTAAGCGTCTGTTGTTTACGCATTTTTCTGTGTTTTATTGTCAAGTGTATGACACAGATACGATAACAGGGATGAAGCACTGGGGCAATGATATCATCAATAAAGACCACAGGAGTCGTGGATTCAAGAATGGACTTTCCAGGAATTGGGTGGTCTCCCTTGTTATGATCATTAGATTTCTGCTGATTTTTTTTTTGTCTACACAACAAACAAACCAAAAAAAACGCATGTATAGGGATAAACAGTAAGCAATGTTGTTGCATACCGCTGCTCTCTCTCTAATTTCAGAGCCTACACAGAGATGAAAGAATTGATTTGATGCTGCTGTTTACAAGAGACATGAAAACAACTAAAGGAGACGTAATGCTTTTGCAGGTTCGTTTTAAGGCCAAAGCTTGATCAGGGAGGCAGATTTTTTATTGAAGCCATAGCGAAAACTAGGAATGGAGATAGCCATAGATTGTGTTTTTTTTTTCTTTTTTCTCTGAAATTGTGAATTTTTATATTGCTTAGTCATACCTGCATTTTCATTTTATTGCACTAACATCTTGACTGTAAGTTTGAAAAACAGAGTGGTGGCTGCGGAAACTGATTACAGCTGTGGAAACCAATGTCAGCTGCGGAAACTTGGCACAGCAACCACTTAGCTAAATAGAGATAGTTAGGCAATCTTAATGGAAATGATCATGGGGAAATAACTTTTATTGATGAAATGGATGGCATGGAGTGAAAATGGAAATGAAATGAAGTTTATTTTGTCTCTTCTTTTTTCTTTTCTTTTTCTTGAATCAATTGAAGTGATGAAGTTTATTTTGTCTCCTATTTTTTTTTTAACAATTCTTTTTCTGATCCTCCAGATCACACAAAGTGCAAGAGGAGAGCATACTCAAGAATTGTTAATTTTTTCAGATGTAAGAAATAAGGTCTCCTAATTACACTTCCCCGGCAACGGCGCCAAAATGTCTAGTCAATTTAACGTCTTAAATTGCTCTACATAAATTATCAATCCGGGTATCGTAAACTGATGAAGTGTGGTGCACCATATGTGCTTAGTTAACCTTTCTCTTACTTCGTCGTTTTATAGTTTATGTTTTTTTTGGGGTTTTGTTCTTGTTGCTTTTCTAAAGTGTTTAATGCAACTTAAAACATGTTATTGATGGAGTTAGTATTTAAACAAAAGTGTAAATATACAACTAGTTCAATCGAAATAAAATGCAATAATCAAATAATGAGAGAATGACTATGAGACCCAGTATCCTTGCTACTTCAGCAAAAGGACAAGATGATTCTATCACGTCATTAGTTTATTAAAAGGCTATGTGCATCACTAATCTACAATCAACTTGAAAGCAATTTATGTACAGCTAATATACATGGTGAAATAAAATGCAAAAATAAAATGACAACTATACAAGGCAGGGGCCCTCTACCACCTATGAAATCAAATGCTTAAAGGAAAATAAAGACATCAAATAAAGGACTAATGACATCGGCCCACTATCTCTGCTGCTGATTTAAAATGAAAATGAAATCTATATTAAATTCAATTAAAAGTGAGAACAACTATATCACACTATTTTAACTCTTCAACTTAATCTAAGCAATGTGAAATCTAAGTGACACTACATAAAGGAGACAAATCACACTACTTTAACCTTTTCTTAACCTTTTTGCCTTTCAGCTAGATTTATCATGTGAGAACAGTTATGAACAAGTCAGCAATGTGAGTCTTAAAGCAACTAAACCAAGCTGTACTAAGTGATATTTTGGCTCCAATAAAGTTATTTGATTATGGAAAAAGAACCATCAATAGATGAACAACTTGATATCTAAGAGCAGAAAGTAAAGTGCAAGTTAAAGAAATGATACTAATGAAAATCAAACTGCAGAAAAATAAAGGTCAGCAACATAGACAAGATGATCACACATGCCACTAGTTATGAAATCAAAGCAAAATTGAACACACTTGCATGAATTAAAATTGCATGAATGAAAAATCTAATCTACCTTACATTCTACAAAGCAATATTTACAAAATGAAATATACTCTACCTTACATTCTAATATGCTCCATGACATCTACTTCACATCTCCTTCCATGTTGAGAACATCAAAGCTTTATTCAATTTCTTCAAAAGTACAAAGTACAACAAAGTTCTTCAAAGCTTCCAAAAGCCATCAAGGAAGAACTACAAACTTAAGAACTAGGGACTAAAAGACTAACAAATGAAGGAGAGAGATCTCCTATTTATACAAAAAGATGAGAGCCATCTCATTTATGATAGTCCATGAATCTCTCCCTCTACCTCTAGAGTCCTAATCAAAATAGGAACTGATAAGACACATGTCTTTTTAGAGTTACAATACAATTAGGAGATGTGACACATATCCTCATGATCCCATGATTCTTTCCAACCAAATTCGAATTTGGCCTTAGAGTGCCACATAAGGGTCTTCTAGAAGTCTCCTTTCAACCTACACATGTCAACAACCTCAACCCATTTGTTAGGTATAAGCATATGCACATTATTTTCTAATTTTTAACCACAAATTCACTTAAAAGACTTCGAAATAATAAAGATTGGAAAAACATAAAGGTGGCCCAATGATAATGAAAGTGGGATGAATGTGAAATGGAGGTGAAATGGAGGTGATATAATGGACATAATAATGAAAGTGTAATGGAAATGAATGACATTTTCAAGACTCAACACCTTCTGCGTACAAAAGCTGTGGACCTGCCCGCTCTGTCCCTAACGGTGTAGGTGCAGACCCCTGTGAAAGTCAAAAGGCGCAAGTTTTATCTTAAAAAACTCACTTTGGGTTAATTCTAGAGGTTTCTAGAAGGAATTTTGACGTGGATTGTTCGCTCTGAGGTGGTTCATGCATCCCAAAAGAGAAGGAGCTAATCCCTTGATGAGAGGAGCTATCCCTTTGAAGTAGGTCTTTATCCCTTTGAAGGAGGACCTAGTAACCTCCCTCCATTGCACTATAAATACAGGCATTGGGCTGGTTGCTAAGGAGGTTAGAAGCTGAACATTTTTTAGGGTAAATGCTGGTGAAATCAAGACTTCCTAGTTGAGCTTAAGAGGAGAGATCACACATCTTTTTGGCTTCATTGGGGAGTGAGTGAAACTTGTCAAAGTAGAGGAGACTTCTTGCTGGACCCTGGGAGGATCTTGTACATCGTCAAGGCAAAGGTTGTAAGGTTCTTCTTCTTTTGAATTAATACAATAAAACTCATTTTTCTCAACAAGTATCTTATGTTATTTGTTTCATGGACTCCTTGACTTTCATGTTAAATATGTTTTATGCAATTGGCTTTTCAGGTGTTATTTAATTTGTTTGCCTTGTTTGTGTTTGCAGATTAGTGAAAAGGAGCTCATTTGGATCAAAGGAGCAAGGGCATCCACAAGCTTGCGTTGGACCTAAGGTAGGCCCTAAAAACACTTGTTTGCTATTGTTTACTAAAGCATATTTAGAGAAAGATAGTGTCTGGTTGGTTTGATTATCATTAGGTCTTCTTTAGATTCTAGGAAGTTCTATCTTGTCCGCAAGATTGACTTATTCCGTGTGACAAAATGGTGACTCCGCTGGGGATTTGATTGTTTTCCTTATTATTACTTTGACCTGAGAAACTCTATTTTTGTTTCTGTTTTTGGCTTGTTGTGTGTAAAATTGGGTAGATTTTGTAGATCCAGGGTTATTTTTCGTTTTTCATAGCTTTGGGAGAGGACCGCACCCTAGCCGTTTGACACAGTGCGTACTTACCCGCAACTTGGCTTTTAGCACAGAGCGGGACCGCACCTGTGCCAACTGTGGGCCTGCGGACCCTGTCAAAATTTTGAAAACCCTAAGATTTCCTCTGTTAGTTAGCTTAATTTGTCTTTAGAAATTGTTATCCACTGCCCAGACTTGCATATAACTTGTCAGAAGCTTTCCTTGAATTGATTTCGTTAGTGTTAGGGTTTTAGGTGAAATTCCTAGGAGTTTTGCCTGTTGGGTTTGTTTTTCATTTTAGTTGTGTAGTGGCTTTGAGCTTAGAGGTTGTAGGGACTTCAGATCACCTTAGTGTCTACCAGCCTTTTTATGAGTCTGACCATTGATGAAATCTCCCCTTGTTTGAGGAATCCGCTTTGAGTTTTCTCTTTACAAAACTTCGAAAAACTTGTATTTGAAAGTTTGGATTTTCATTTTCAAAAAGAAAACAAAATTGGTTGTTCTTGACTGATTTGTGATTCTGCATAAATTAGTCCTTAGCTTGCATCTAGCTAAGTAAAACATCCTTAAAAAAGACTTTTAGTAGGCTTTGACTTCAAATAGGTTTTCATAATTTGTAGATCTCAAAGTTAGTCATTTTCATTAGTTTTGAACATTTTATTACAAAATTAAAAAAAAAAAAAAATTCTCTTTTGAAAAAAGTTTGTTTTTGTAGTGTTTGAGTGCTTTGAAACGAAAAGGGAAATTTTTGTGAAATAATTAGTTGTCCCGTTTTGAGTGCTTTGGAAAGGAAAAGCTCTTCTTTTAATTTGTTTAATTGAGAAAGATTTGTGTTTACAAAGTATTTTTCATTCTCAAACTCTTTCTTAGTTTAGAAGTTCATCGAAGAGAAAAAGATTGTTTAGATCATCTTAGGTGCATTTTTAGTGATTTTGAGTCAAGTCTTCATACCACGAGTTTCATCTCCGCACCCTTGGACTTAAACAAAAACCACTAAAATTAACGCTTAAAGTAAAATTCACCTAGTAACTTTTTTATTTCTAGGGCTCTGATACACCAACTTAGCTTAGGCTAGTGTCTTGGAGTAGGAGAGTAATTAACTCTCCAAAATAGTAAAAGCAAACAAGTAGCTGTATCTTGTGGTAGGGAAGAAATCCAATTGTTGCATTTATGCTCTGGGAAAGCTTCTCTTAAAGGAGAAGCACGAGATCGTGTCTGAACCAGTGTGGGAATCAATCCTTCCTCATTGGGAACGACGCCAGATATTCACGTATTAAAAACGGTAAACCTCGGATTAACCATTGTCGAGGAGCCTGGAGTCACTTGTTGGTAAACCTTGGATTATGTCAAGGAGCCTTCAAGGGGATTAAGCTTGCTACTCTGCCCTTGCGCGCGTATCGGATCGTAGACTGTTCCCGCAGGTGTATTTGTCTCAGTTGGTAACCTTAGTGGCCATATTCTGTAGGACTCTTCCTGATGTGACAGTGGTGGGAAGATCCCACTGTACCTGGAGCAGACGTCGGCTAGACTCACTTGGATTTTCTAGGGGGTTCACTTCACTCGAGATGGTTAAGTGGAGGAACTTGTGCCAGTCTATTCATTAAGCAGGTTGTCGGGGTAACTGTTCCAACCGCCATTTCTATACTGAACTCTGCGACGTTGGATTTCATCACCAACTAGTGTTTTCGGTCCGAAAAGTTACTGTTTGTGTGTGTTTGATCTCCTAGATTCTTTAGGCGTGTAATTCAAATTTGTTTGGTTCTTTAGAGAGCTTAGGTGCTTTTTATTGAGATTTTACTTTGTTTGCGTGTGAAGTAGTTAAAAGTCTTTAACTGTGGCTGAATTACCAAGACAGTCCCGTAGACTTCGGGGCCAGTCTCCTGAGATTGTAAACGTGGTTGAGTTACTGAGGAAGTCCCGTAGACTTCGGGGCCAACCTCCTGAGGAAGTACCAAGCCAGCTTGAAGGCTTGAAAGTCCTCGTAACTCCTAGAGACAGTAGAGTTGGGTCACCTGAGGAAGGAGAATCTTCTTTGATAGTACATCCTGATTTTCAAACGCCAGTAGCAGAGTATAATCCGCAGTCAGTGTCTGTCTCCGAAATCGCTGGTAGCTTTTCATCTACTAGTGATATAGGTGAAGAACCCGAAATATCTGAGCCTGAAAGTGAATTTGCTGCTACTCCGACATCGGGGTTTGTTTCTCCAACTTTTAGTGGTCCTGGTTCACCTAGGGTAGAAAGAGTAATCACTCAAGATATTCCTTCTGGACTTATTGCTATTGAAGAACTTGCTCCGAAAGAAGAAGTAGGCATCCCTATCCCTGAAAATCAACATGTTATTGAACTAAGGGAGCGTGAATCAATTTTTTACAGTCCACCTAGGAGCAATTCTTGGTATCTTTCTTTGACTAATTATTTAGAAAACTCAGGGTTAAGTTTTTCACCACCTCGTGCTCCTTATCACTCAACACCTAGAGGTTTTTATAATCCCGTAAATATGTCAGGACAGTCGTCCATGTTTACTCAATCGCCCGAATCCTTTTTGTACGGCGGTCCATCTGTTCCCTCTAGGTATCAGTCTCTTTCTGGTACTTTTTTGGGAACATCTCCTTAACCCATTGAGCAAGGGTTATTAACTGGAAACAATGGTACAAAGTCGTTGAGTGTAGAAGACATTCTTATGATGTCAAGTTCTATTCCCAATCCTCAACCTCAAGGTGGCCATTTACCGCCTGGGGGGCAGCCTCAATTAACGCCTGGGGGGTAACCTCAAGGTACACAATTTGCATCTGGGGGGCAACCTCAAGGACAGTACATACCTACGGGACAGCACGTTCCTCAAGGTCAACCCCAGACTCAATATGTACCCAAGGTCAACCCCAGTATCAATTTATACCTCAAGGTCAACCCTAGTATCAGTATGTGCCTCAAGGGTATCAACCCCAAGGTCAATACTCGAACCAAGGTTTCCAACCACCCCAAGGTCAAACATATGTTCAAGGAACGGGAAATGTACCTTTTAATTATCAATCCTACCCTCAACTCGGTTATGGTCCTCAATATTCTCAACCAGTTATGGGTCAGTACCCCAGAATGAATATAGTGTGGGATCCATCGCAAACCCAACAGGTGTTGCAGCCAAGTGTACAGTTGTCATCTCAAACTGGACAACCCTTAGTTTCTGGTACACCCCAGTAACCAGTCCAGTCTAACATTCAAACTTCTGTACCTTCGGTAGTTTCTCATCCTGGGCCCAGTACACCTCGTACTCTGCCTCAAACGACTGCTACAACTGCCGCAACATCTGTTCAATCTACCCCACCTACTTCTGGAGTATCGACAGCTCCAGTTTCTACTGTTCCTGTATCTACTCCTCAAACATATTTACCACCGTCTGGATCTACGATTCAAACTTCGATTCAGATGCCTGTAGAACAACCTGGCTTAAGTACGGTTGTCACAAGTCAACCACAATTTACCTATCAACTGTACCAGGGATAGTACCAATTCGGTCCTGCTGTCCAGCAGCCAGTTGATCAGTATCAACCGTATCGTGGGTACACTTATTAACAACCTCAACAACCCTAGTACGGTCCAGTTAATCCTGGTTTTCCGGGAGGATACAATATCCCGAATGCGATTCCCATTCCTAGTTATCCTGGATATCCTCCTCCTGGGGCTGGTCTCATGACCCAGAGTTTTAGGGATCCTAATCGGCAGTTACCGTTTATCGCAACTTTGGACTTACATGACTTGTCGCGCCTAACGAATGATCCCATTAATTATCTTCTGTTTTGGCTGCCAATGCCGAATAAGTTGCCCAATGACATTCCCAAGTTCGAAGGTAAATCAGGAGAGGACCCATCGAACCATGTGATGACCTACCACCTCTGGTGTGCGTCTAACTCCATCACAAATGATTCAATCCGTCTTAGACTTTTCCAGCGCACTCTAATTGGTCTCGCGGCCAAGTGGTACATTGAGTTACCGCGAGGCACTTTTTATAATTTTAGTCAGTTAGCTACCTCGTTTTTAACTCATTTTCAGTTGCCAGTCCGATATGACAATGGCACAGAATTGTTAACTTCGCTGAAACAATCGACATCCACTTACATTTCAGATCATATCCATGAGTGGAGACGTCGACGTCGTTTAGTGAAGGTATTTATTCGGGATCAGATCTTGGCTGAGTGGTTTGTAAAATCTTTGTTGCCAAAGATCACTGAAGATGTTGCTAAAGCTGGCGTTGTTACTGAGGAGAAAGTGATTGCTCAAGCACAGTGCCTTGACTTGGTCTATACTCAGTCAGGTACGTTACACGAAAAAATCCCCGATCTTCCCAAGCAAAATCAAATCGTTGCAGCTCCTTCGGGATCTCATGCCGCTGATGGTATGATTGGCACGGTTAACACTAAAAGTAAGAAGAAGTCTTCCAAGAATTCTTCCCCTATCATAACCTTGCCTAACTCCCTGACAGGAGATTCTTCTGCAGAGATTTCTGCCGATATTCACGTTGTAGAGTCATCTACAGCCAAATCAAAATCTGGTGGGAAGAAGAAAGAAAAGAAGAAGAATAAAACGGACAAAAGTTCAAAGGAGAAACCTGCAAAGGCAGAATCCAATGATGAAAAGTGCAAACCTCGTTATCCTTGTCTCATTTGTGACAATGAACATTTTACAAGAGACTGCCCTCATCGTGCAGAGGTTGCGAAAATTGTCAAAGGTTCCCAAACTCCTGCTGTTTTGAAAGATCCTTTTCTGGCTCAAGACAGTAAGATGATAGGTTCATCCTCGAGTGCCAATGAAGAACCCATATTAATGATGTCCCATGTTAGGATTGCGACTCGATCGCAAGATTATGGTAGTAAGAGTCCTGTTGATGGTAAAGAAGTAGAATCTTCTCATTCTAATCCATCAACCTCAGCTCCCGGTTCCGATCCACTACAGATCGAGAAACCTAATCCAAACTTGGTAATAAAACCACCCGCCAAGGGTATACTTTGAAAGTCAGCTTTCAATCCACATGCGAGAGCGGCTCAGAATTATAACATTGTTGAGGATTTAGCTATTTCACCCTCAGCAATGTTGGCTTTGGAAGTGTTGCAATCATGCCCAGCACAACGTAAATTACTTTTGTCGGCTATAGGAGTTGTTGATGTTCAGGACCCGAACCTAATAATTTTCGATCTAGAAAATAGTACACTGTGCTTGCCTCATCAAATGGCTTTCCAGATTCTAGTGATAGTCAAAAACAGGCCTATTCATCGGACTGTAATTGATGAGGGAGCCTCAACGTGTATTATGTCGATACAGTGTTGGAGATCACTTGGTTCTCCTTCGCTAAATCAATCCCCGACGATTATAAAGGCCTTTGATGGCCGTGGGTTTCATCCTTTTGGCATTCTACAGGATTTGCCTATAGGGGTTGAAGGAAAAACCGTTAGTCTAGATGTGGAGGTGGTTGATGCCCCTCTAGATTACAACCTTCTCTTGGGTCGAAGTTGGTCTTACGCTATGACAGCGGTCGTTTCATCGGTCTTTCGAGTAATAAAGTTTCCACACAATGGAAAGATCGTAACAATAGACCACCTGGCTTACTTTTCATCCGAACCAGCCTCTTCGAAGAGTATTCAGCATGTTGGTAAAATGACTATCCCATATAAGGATGTTGGAGTAGGATTAGTTAAAGATGCCGGTTTACTAGGAACTTTTCCTTTTCCTCCGATCAACGCATCATCTTCATTTGCAACCATTCATATGATTACATCAGACACCATTATTTATAATGATCCTTGGATCATTCCTTCTGAATTTGAGATAGACTCATTTGCTAATTTCATGCCTTTGAGTCCATATGAAATTTCCTATGAAGCCGTGCAGTCTTTTTCCGACCTGTGTTCAACCAAAAATGACTTAATGAATGTGGTCCGTGACGAATCACTTTTCACAGCAACCTCGAATTTAACTACGTTTTCTGAACTTGTTCACTCCTATGTGTAGATGATTTACCATGGGAAGATCTCCATCACAGATCTTCGTTTTTACCTGAGGATGATCGTTTTGAAAATGGTTTCTCATCAATTTTTACAACTGAATATGTCAAGGAACCTTAGAATCCCATGAAAAATCCCGATTCAGAGTTAAATTTGAGAAACATCTCTTGAACTATTCCTATTGACATTTCGGTTAAGTTCGGAATTGTTGAGAACATTCATATAGGTGCCTCGTGTACAGATGACGAAATTCAATTATATAAGGCCCTATTTCAAGAATTCGGCGACGTGTTTGCCTGGTCCTATGAGGAAATGCCAGGAATTGATCCCGCGATTGTTGTTCATGAGATCAAGACTTACGCAGACGCTAAACCCGTCCGGCAACGTTTGCATCAGATTCACCCATGAAAAGCTGCTGCAATTAAAGCAGAAGTTGAAAAATTGTTGAAAGTAGGTTTCATTTATCCGATCTCGTTAACGGATTGGGTATCGAATATTGTTTCGGTTAACAAAAAGCAGGGAACAATAAGAATATGCATCGACTATAGGGACATTAATCGAGCCTGTCCAAAGGACAATTACCCAACCCCCTATATCGATCAAATCATTGATGATTGTGCCAGCAGCGAAATATTTTCCTTGATGCACGGTTTTTCCGGATACAATCAAATCAATATTCTACCTGCCGATCAACCAAAAACGGCTTTCATTTGTCCATGGAGGACATTTTCTTATTGCAAATTACCTTTTGGGCTTAAGAATGCCGGAGCAACTTTTCAAAGGGCGATGTCTTATGCGTTTCATGACATCAAGCACATTGTGCAACCATATCTCGATGATTTTCCTGCTCATTCCTTACATCGAGCTGATCACCTCGTCCATTTACGAGCAATCTTTATGAGGTGTAGGCATTATCGTATTCGGTTGAACCCACAAAAATGTGTCTTCTGTATAGAAACGGGTCGATTGCTGGGGTTTGTAGTTTCGGAGGCCGGCATTCGTGTTGATCCCTCAAAGGTCAAAGCTATCATCAAATTGCCTCCTCCTTCGAGTCTTCGCCAACTCCAAAGTTTGCAGGGGAAAGAAAACTTTTTACGACGATTCATTCCTAACTACGCCGAGGTTACAAAGGGTTTTACCCGGTTGTTGAAGCAGAACACTCCATTCTATTGGGATGAGATAGCTCAGAAATCTTTTGATGCACTCAAGCACGCGTTGACCCATGCACCGTTGTTGCATCCTCCCAATTACAACCAGGATTACTTCTTGTATCTCGCCGCCTCTCATTCCACCATTGGAATGGTCTTAGTTCAGGAAGATGAATTCGGAACGGAACATGTGATATATTACCTCAGTCGAACCTTAAATCCCACTGAGCTAAAATACTCACATGTGGAGAAATTGGCATTGGCAGCCGTTCAAGCTGTCCAACGTTTTCGTCACTACATTCTACTACGTAAAACTACCGTAATTTCGGATTGCAACCCTATGATCTACATTTTGACCAAGCAATTGCTAGGGGGCAAGTACTCTAAATGGATCATTATCCTGCAAGAGTTCGACTTGGAATTTTAGAAATCTAAGTCTAGGAAATCTTTAGTTTTTGTGGAGTTAATGTGTGACTTCCCGAGTGCTGACACGGAAACTGTGGCGGAGGAGCCCATTGCGGACGAATCCTTGTTTCTAATTAGCACTTTAGATCCATGGTATGGGATTATCATCATTTATCTCCAGACCCAATCCTTTCAACCAGAAATTTCAAGGTTAGAACGTCGGAAAATTCGATTCCAGTCCCAACAATTCAGAATTATTGGAGATACTCTTTATTGCCGTGGGACGGACTCTGTTTTTCGACATTGCTTAACTCACGAGGAAGCTGAAAGGGTTCTAAATGACTGTCACTCTGGAGCGTGTGGCGGTCATATGTCTGGGTTTGCCACAGCCCAAAAGATATTACGCGCTGGCTACTTCTAGACGTCTTTATTTAAAGATTGTATTACGGCGGTCCGAAAATGCCACAACTGCCAGATTTTTTATCGTAAGATGCGCGCTCCACCTGCTCCTCTCCACCCTATAATTGTCGTTGGTCCTTTTGCCAAATGGGGCATCGATTTTATTACATGTAACCCTCACTCGGCCGGGGGGCATGCGTATATCATCCTTGTGGTAGATTATTTTACTAAGTGGGCCGAGGCGATGCCTACGTTCGAGGTAGACGGCAAGATAGCTGCAATTTTTGTGTTCAATCATATAATTGCTAGGTTTGGTGTCCCACAAGCGATAATCACTGATCATGGGCATCATTTTCGAAACGTTATGATGGCCAAACTTACAGGCCAGCTTGGTTTACGTCACGATAGTGCAACCCCTTATTATCCACAAGTGAATGGTCTGGTTGAATCCATCAACAAAGTTTTAGTTATCATGATCCGACGAATCATTGGGATTCATCGGTTGAATTGGCACAACATGCTATTTTCAGCACTTTGGGCATACCAAACTTCAGTAAAAACATCAACAAGGTTCACTCCTTTCCAACTAGTCTATGGTTTGGAAGCCGTGTTACCCATTGAATGCGAAATCTCGTCACTGCAAATGGCCATCGAATTACTTCCAGCCACTTCTCAAGAGGAAAAGTGTCTGTTATACTTGGCCCAATTAGATGAGAATCGACGTGATGCTGCATTGGCGATCGAGACTCACGCAAAATGGATGAAAGCTCAGTATGATCGAAATGTGACCCCTCGAAATTTTTCGGAAGAAGATCTACTCTTAGTGTATGATCAAGCTAATGATAAATTAGGCACTGGAAAATTCGTTCCTATGTGGCATGGTCCCTATGTTGTCAAGCGAAAGCTAGCCAAAGGGGCTTATGAATTGGTAGACTTTGATGGGGACTCTTTGGGTAAACCCAGAAATGGCCTTTACTTGAAGAGGTATTATGCTTAAAAGAATGGGTATGGAGATTTAGTTAGGATAGTTTCTCTTTCTAGCTGGTGTGTTTTAGTTTAAACAGTGTGCTTAGCTTAGAGAGTGTTTTTTCGTCATTATTCCTACTTATCTTGGTTTTACTCTTGATATTGCAGATGTCGATGCCTCTCCAAACATATATTGGTTTCGCTGATTGTGCTTGTCGTAATACATGGAACATCGCTTCCACAGCTTGGGTTATCTATTCACCCTCTGACGAGTTAGTATCTATGCATGGGGTAAGCCTCGGTCAAACAACGAACAACATTGCCGAGTATAGTGCAGTGATTGATTTATTATCTGAATCTATTTCATTTGGGATTCGGAGTTTGATAGTGAGGTTAGATTCTAAATTCGTTGTATTACAACTTAATAGAGTGTATGCCATTAGAAATCCAGTGTTATTAAGATTATTTTTTAGAGTGCGTCTCTTGGAACGTGAATTTGATTACATTGAATATCAGCATATTCTGAGATCTTTAAATACATTAGCAGATGCAATTGCTTCTCGAATGTTAAATAAACATTTGCAATAATCATACATGTAAATTTAAAACCATTCCTTAACATGATTTACAAGATAAGCCGGTAATAGTGATATATATATATATATAGGAGTGTGTCAAAAAATACATCGTCTTCAATCATAGGTTGAAAAACACCTTATGATCGGCAAAAATGATAAGTACAAAAAACAAAAATGTCACATGCGCCCACAATAGGCGATCATCCTATCACTGGTGATGATCTCTATAAGAAACCACTGCACGGGCCACCTTGCAAAGGAACCTCCTAAAGGGTCCTGGGACTCCAATCACATGGCGCTGAAATTGACGAGGAATGTCGTCTATAGTGGTCTCAGGGATATCTCCTGTCAAGCGCTCGAGATGACCCTCCAACTCGGCCAAAACCTCTGCTAATTCGTCCTTTGGGGCTGGCACAGGTGCAGCTAGTTTCCTCCTCTCGAAAGGCCGGAGAGCAGCTGGTCGCTGTGGACCCACATCTGCATTTTAAATTTTTACTATCAGTTTTGAGACAATGGAAAAATAACAAAAAAAATTAAAATAGAAAAAATGTTGAAAAGGATTTTACCTGACTCGTCCCACTGCTCTCCTGGTGGAAGAACCATGTCTGGGTCACCGCAAAAATCTATCCCAGCGTAAGGGAAGTTCTAAATGGAAAAGACCCGGTTTTCCAACCATTGGAAATACTCAGGTTTGAAGCAAGCAACCTCTGTCCTCTCGTCTGGGTGACGGGCCATGACTGCGACCCATCGCATCAGTTTGGGCTCTCAAGGAAGCCCAGCTCCAACAGTAAGGTGTTGTGGGATCAACATAGGAACCCTCTCCAGGCCAAAACTCACAACCAAAGCCCCATAACCAAAGGTCTTTAGTTGTCCGTTTTTGGCCCTGGTCAGTTGGCCTTTCAGATTGGCCAACACGGCATCACACCAGTTGAAGATGGTGCCTCGAAAGCAATCAACTGCCATATGCATCTGGGATCCGGTGGCAATATGTAATGCGGAAGCTCCGCAAATTCTGGTGACAGTGAACGCAATCACCATGAGCTCAGGACGGGATATGGTCTTTATGTCTATCCCTTTGTCTCTAGCCTGGCTATTGCAGTACTCTAGCCTGAGGCTATCGACAGACTGGCCACCTGGCCTAGCCCCAAACAGAGTCAAGTCTTCACCTCTCTTAGGAAAACCAGTCAATAAATATATGTCCGCCGGCTCGATTTCGAGCTGGTGGCCACCAATGAAGAAGCACTGGTCCTGTATGCTCCATCTGTCAACCAACCACTGTAAGAAATCCACCTGAGCCCTCATGCCAGGAATGGCCCAGTATTTGTACAATCCGCACGCCCTCAAAGCATCAAGTGAAGGTTGATGATTCCATGCGGTAGCATCCACGTCCTCATGCTCTCGTTCACGCCAATCTAGCATGATGCACTCTCTGCATCAAGTATAAAGACAAATTAAAATGCTAGAAAATATTTTGTGTGGTCCATTTTTGAGAATTTTTGGGTTCAAAACCCTTGCGGCGGGGTACACACCCTCCAGGTTAGACACAGTCCGTGGGACCGCACTTTGTCTACACGGAAGGTGCGGGCCCCGAGCTTTTTCCCAATGGAGAAAAAGTCGGGGTCCGCAGGCCCGCAATGGTAAACCTGCGGGCCCCCGCACGCGGGTTTTGCGCCTAAAAACCCTCCCAAAAATGAAAACAAAAGACTAAAACAAAAAATTAAACAGTTAAAAATGAAGAGTGGGATGATGTGGATTACCTGGAGAAGACGGCGCTCGATTCCGACGATTGGATTTCCCGCAATCTTCACGGGAAGTTTTCTGAGAAAAAGCACTATTTTCTCACCGAAACTCAAATGGTAAAAATGAATTGACAAAGGCCCTTTTTATAAGTTTTTTGAGTAAATAAATTGAAAATTTGTTTATGTTTCACTTTGAAAAGGTATTTTGCGACGTTTTTATCCATTTCAAACAGGTATGAGTAATGTTTTTGTTTTTGTGCAGAATAAAGGATTATTCAGGCGAAATCTATTATTTTCGACGAAAAATTGTACAGTCATCTTTAAGCTCTTTTCTGACTCTTAAAACATGAAAAGATTGTCGAGTGTTTCTTTTAGACTCGTTAAAACGAAATTAGAAGATGGTCCACTTACAGCTCTTTTCCGACCGTAAAAACATGAAAAGATTGCCGGATTTTTTTCGTTTCAAATTCGATATTGGTTATAAAACGACGTGTCATTGATCGCTTTTTTACTTTTTTGGGTCAAAGGCACTAATGCCGAAAAGTACTCCTTGGTCGTAAAAGATCAAGCGGTTCTCTCAAGTATTATTTTATACTTTTTCGGGCTTGGGAGACACAAATTTACGAAAAAGGTCAACCCTGGAGTCTTCTTAAGTTTTTTTAGACTCTCTAAAATTGAAAAATGCCGAGTTTCTCCTATACTGGACTCGTTAAAATTTCACAGTAAAGGACCTGTTCAATTACAAACAGGAACGAACCACTCCTTCTTAGGGTTCGAATTTAAACTAAGTTGGACTCATCCGAAAGATGAGCTTATAATCAAGCAAATGTTATCCTCCTCAAGCTTGTCAAAAATAAAGAGGTACTTGCCAGAAATGGTGGGGGAAAAGAGAGAAAAATGAGCCCGTTTGTCATACTTTGTAACCACTCTTGAACACGACACTTTCATTCACCTGGGTTGGGAAATCCTTTTCCTAACAGTTGATCAAACCACATTGAAAGTCTTCAGACGGTTTATGGGTATTAACTTTGGGTCAATTGTCACCAAACCATCTGTCGTGTTGTTATGTGTTCAAGAGGTCACTGCAAATAAGCCATTCATTTTCAAAATAGCTGTCATCCATCTTGACCATCCCTGAGTCAGTCCTTGCAACTAAATTTCTTCAACTTGATCTATGATTTCGTGTTGTGGGCTTCCCTACGACAGATCGCTTTCTATCGACATCAGCTCATTATCTAGAAAGATGATCTAGAAATCGTCAATACCTTGAGATCTGCATACCTCAATGGCAGGTTTCTCGCCTTTGACGACAGTCTACATCATTGACTTTCGATCAAAGGATTCTGTGACATGTTCGACATTAACACATTTATTCGCATCTCATGGATTGTACTAGGTACTTTGAGAGCCATTGACATCACTGGTGGTTTCTCTCACACTTGTTAACAGTTTACATCATTGACTGGTAATCAAGTGGTTTCTACCATGTTCAACATCAACACATTCATTCGCATGGATAAAATCGTACTATTTCGGGAAGTAGAAATGAAGACCCTGGATCTAGTTTCCACAATCCAGGCTGCGAGGAATTTTGTATTCATTATATAATGGACTATTCATAAACAGATGGCTGCGTCCATACTGTGTCCACATGAGTCTATACTTGTGATGTTTTACAAGATCATTCCTGTATCAAAGCAGTAGTTAGTTTCTAGTCAGTTTTTATCTGAGTATGGGAATGCCTACCTCAGCGATGATATGATCTTATATATATATTTTGCATTGAATGTTTTTACAGGTTCCAACCGGGTTCTCCACAAGATGATCCTCGAAATGATAAAGTACTTCACTCTTCCTAAATGATAAGAAATCCTCATCTACTATAGACTTCGCACTTTAGGGGGCAATCTGTTACACAAAAAAATCATCAACATGATTATTTACAGTCAGTATGGGTCTATCACCACTTGTACTATCCTCCTAAGCAAGTCTCAGACCTCAGCTCTTCAAATCATGCTTTGGAAATGAGAGAAAGACATTAAAAATCAATGTAACTCTGGTTCCACACTTTCTCTCATGGTCACATGCGGTCCCGCACCTTCTGCATACAAAAGCTGCAGACCTGCCTGCTCTATCCCTAACGGTGTAGTTGCGGACCCCTATGAAAGTCAAAAGGCGCAAGTTTTATCTTAAAAAACTCACTTTGGGTTAACTCTAGAGGTTTCTAGAAGGAATTTTGACTTGGATTGTTCACTCTGAGGTGGTTCATGCATCCCAAAAGAGAAGGAGCTAATCCCTTGATGAGAGGAGTTATCCCTTTGAAGGAGGACCTAGTAACCTCCCTCCATTGCACTATAAATACAGGCATTGGGTTGGTTGCTAAGGAGGTTAGAGGTTGAACATTTTTTAGGGTAAATGCCGGTGAAATCAAAACTTCTTAGTTGAGCTTAAGAGGAGAGATCACGCATCTTTTTGGCTTCATTGGGGAGTGAGTGAAACTTGTCAAAGTAGAGGAGACTTCTTGCTGGACCCCGAGAGGAGCTTGTATAGCGTCAAGGCAAAGGTTGTAAGGTTCTTCTTCTTTTGAATTAGTAAAATCAAACTCATTTTTCTCAATAAGTATCTTATGTTATTTGTTTCATGGACTCCTTGACTTTCATGTTAAATATGTTTTATGTAGTTGGCTTTTCAGGTGCTATTTAATTTGTTTGCCTTGTTTGTGTTTGCAGATTCGCAAAAAGGAGCTCATTTGGATCAAAGGAGCGAGGGCATCCACAAGCTTGCGTTGGACCTAAGGTAATCCCTAAAAACACTTGTTTGCTATTGTTTACTAAAGCATATTTAGAGAAAGATAGTGTCTGGTTGGTTTGCTTGTCATTAGGTCTTCTTTAGATTCTAGGAAGGTCTATCTTGTCCGCAAGATTGACTTATTCCGTGTGACAGTTCCATACACATCAGCAGTTGGAATCTTAATTTGCACAAGGCCTGATATTACACATGTAGTGGGAGTTGTAAGAAGTTACATCAACAATTCAGGAAAAGAACATTGGATGGTGTTGAAGTCGATTCTCAGGTATTTGAGAGGTACCACAAATCAAGTATTATGCTTTGGTGGTTCAAAAATTTCTCTAGAGGGATATGTTGATACAGATATGGTAGGTGATAGAGATAATAGGAGGAGCACCACAGGGTATGTGTTTGTTGTAGGTGGAACAACTGTCAGTTGGGTCTCAAAATTGTGAAGTGTTGTTGCACTCTCAATGATGGAAGCAGAGTATGTTGCTACTACAGAGGCTAGTAAAGAAATGATTTGGTTACAAAGGTTTTTGGATGAATTGGGTAAGAAGTAGGATTTGGGCAGGTTATATAGAACTCAAGTACCATTTCATACGGTTAGTGTTGGAAGATGGAAAATTGAAGCTGTAAAAGATACACACTAGCCAGAATCCTATAGATATATTAACGAAAGTTGTAACTAGGGAGAAACTCATATTTTTCTCAATTTCAATTGGACTTCAAGTATGATGAAGAAGATGAGAAACAACTAGGTTGAAAGTGGAGTCATTGTCCAGCAAATGAAGTAGTGGTGGAGTTGGTATAATCAGTCTGCAAGTGGGAGATTCTTGGGTGTGGAGCTTGATTATCTTCTTTATTCAGAGGTATCATCGCATTGGACCCTAGTTCATAATGTGGAGGAAACAATGCCCGTAAAATGTTCACCACCAGGGGGGGTCCAAGGGGGGGGAAACGGAAATTATTTAGAGCCCCCCCCCCACCCTTGGCGGGGTATTGGGGGTAGCACTTCGAAGCTAAAAATAGATGTAAAATTGCCTTGTAAAATGTTGTAATTTCGTAGTCAATCTAGGTCATTCATTAGGCGGAGATCTGACTGTAGAAGTTATGTTTAATTTAGGGTTTTTTCCCTAGAAGGCAAACCCTAGCTATATATAAGGGAATTGTATTGCATCTATGTAGATCTGTATTATGATTGAGGAAGAGAGAGAAGATTGAGAGCAAAGAGGGAATTACAGTGGATTTGCTATATATTGTATCTCTTAATTTTGTTGGATAATATAAAAGGAAGGACTGGTTGTTTCTCTGTGGACGTAGCCCGAACTGGGTGAAACACATATATCTATGTCTCTCTTGTTTTATGTATTTTCTGTGTTTATATTTCTGTAATATTTTATGTCTTCAATTGCTCTGTAATATATAATTTTATAACAACTGGTATTAGAGTCGAAGGTTTATTTGTTTGAAAAACTCGCAGGAGAGAAGGATTCCTAATTCAACTGGGAGAAATGGTGGAAGATGGTAGGTTTAGGGTCAAAAAATTTAACGGCCAAAGCTACTAGCTATGGAAGATATAGATGGAATATTATCTGCATAAAAAATATTTGTACCTACCATTAAGCAGAAAGACAAAGAAGCTGACGAGTATGATAGACACGGAATGGGATATTCTCCACAGAAAGGCACTTGGAACAATACGGCTATGCCTAGCGGCATCGGTAGCCTTTAATATTTCAAAGGAAATGACAACAGAGGGTTTAATGTCGACATTGGCCAAACTATATGAAAAACCCTCTGCCTCAAGTAAGGTATTTCTTATGAAGCGCTTATTTAATATGAAGATGTCAGAAGGTGGATCTGTTGCTAATTATTTAAATGAATTTAATATAGTTACTAGTCAGTTAAGTTCTGTAGGGGTTACTTTTGATGATGAAGTTAGGGCTCTGTTATTTCTATGCTCATTGCTAGAAATTTGGAATGGTTTAATTATGGCCATTAGTAACTCTGTCTCTAGATCTAGTACTTTAAAGTTTGATGATGTTGTCAATGCAATCCTTAGCGAGGAAATGTGACGGAAAAGCTCTGGTGAGACATCATGTAATGCTTTGACTACAGAGAAAAGGGGAAGAAAAATGGAAAGAGTAAAGAGCCCAGGATATTATAGTAAGTCAAGGAAAGGCAGATCCAAGTCTAGATCAGGGATAGTGTGATGGAAATGCGGGAAGAAAGGACACCTAAAGAAAGACTACAAGTCTTGGAAGGGAAAAGAAGGAGACGCACAGCAAGAAAACAATCATGAAGCGAATGTGATAGGTGATGTGTTGCAAGATGCTTTGATTCTTTCATTAGAAAATATTATTGATTCCTAGGTAGTATATTCAGGGGCCTCATTCCATGCCACACCTGATAGGAAAAATTTTCATGATTATGTTCAAGGAGATTTTGGATAGGTTCGATTGGGTGATAATAAGCCCTGTAAAATCATTATAATGGGTATAGTTTTCATAAAACAATAGAATGGAAATCAATGGCTATTGAAAAAGGTAAGGCATGTTCCAGATCTGAAGAAAAATCTGATTTCAACTAGGTAGTTGGGAGTTGAAGGCTATGTAACAACTTTTACAAATAAAACCTGGAAGGTCACTAATGGAGCCCTAGTAATAACAAAAGGAGAAAAGGTTAGACATTGTATTTATACAATGGTATTTCTAATTATGTTAATGCTTTAACCTCTACAGGAGAAGATACGACATTGTGGAATCATAGGCTCAGGCACGTGAGTGAGAAGGGGATGCAGATTCTTCACTCAAGAAATTTGTTTCCAGGTTTGAAGCTTGTTGATTTAAAATTCTATGAGAATTGTGTTTATGGAAAACAAAAGAGAGTCAAATTCCTCAGAGTTGGGAAAGAAAAGAAGAGTGAAAAATTAGATCTTGTGCATACAAATGTATGGGAACCTCCTGAGGTATCATCTCTCTGTGGTTCTCGTTATTATGCTATTTTTATTGATTATGCAACTAAAAAAACCTGGATTTATTGTATTCGAAATAAATCTTATGTATTTGATACCTTCAAGAAATGGAAAGATTTGGTTGAAAATGAGACAGCAAAAAGGTTGAAGTGTCTCAGATCAGACAATGGAGGTGAATATTTCAGCGAAGAGTTTGATAGGTACTGTATAGAGAATGGAATTCGTAGAGAGAAGATAGTTCCATGAACACCACAAGAAAATGGTGTGTTAGAATGGATGAACAGGAAAATCATAGAGCATGCAAGGTGCATGAGATTGCATGCAATATTTCCTTTACAATTTTGGGTAGATTCTGTAGATACTATTGTTTATCTAATAAATAGAGGGCCTACAAGTTCCTTGGATGGTGGTATTGCAAAGGAGGCATGGATAGGTAAAAAGGTAAACTACTCATTTTTAAATACTTTTGGTTGTGAAGCCTTTCTCCACATTAATAAAGAAAATAGAACAAAACTTGAGGCAAAAATCAAAGAAATGTACCTTTATTGGATATGGTGTTAATTATTTTGGTTATTGCTTTTATGATTATGAAAGACACAAAATCATTAGAAGCAAAGATGTCATATTCAATGAAAAGGTTTTGTATAAAGGTCAGATGTAGGAAAAGAAATGGGAAAAAGAAAACAGAGAATACACAGTGCTTGATGAGATCACATAGAAAGTGAATGTGCATGAAAATCATAATGATCAATAGCCAGAACAACAACAACAACAACCACAATAGCAAAAAGCACCTCAAACACCTGAAAGTGGTGTTAGAAGATATACCCAGATAAGTAGACCCCCTGAATGATACTCTCCTTCATTATATTATGTATTGTTGATTGATTCTGGTGAACTAGAATGTTATGAAGAAGCAGTGCAAGTAGAAACCAGGAAGAAGTGGGAGCAAGCCATGAAAGAAGATATGAACGCCTTAGCACATAACCAGACTTGGGACTTAGTCAGGTTCCCTATAGGTAAAACAACATCACAAAATAAATGGGCTTATAGGTTGAAGGAAGAATATGTAGGTAGAAAAAGGTATAAAGCTAGACTTGTGGTGAAGGGGTTTGCACAGAAAAGGATATAGGCTTTGATAAGATGTTTTCTCCTATTGTTAAAATGACTTCAATCAGAACTCTTTTAAGCCTAGTAGCAGCTAAAGATTTGCATCTTGAGAAGTTAGATGTAAAGACAACCTTTCTCCATGGGGATTTAGAAGAAGAGATATATAAGCAGCAGCCACAACGATATGAGGTAAAAGGGAAGGAGAAACTAGTGTGAGTGGTACTGCAAATCTATTATGCTTTGGTGGTTTAAGCATTGCTCTACAGGGATATGTTGATGCAGATATGGTGGGTGATAGAGATAACAAGAGGAGCACCACAAGGTATGTACTTACTATAGATGGAACAACTCTCAGTTGTGTCTCAAAACTGCAAAGTGTTGTTGCACTCTCAATGACAGAAGCGTAGTATGTTGCTGCTACAAGGGCTAGTAAAGAAATGATTTGGTTACAAAGGTTTCTGGATGAATTGGGTAAGAAGCAGGAGTTGGGAAGGTTATACAGTGACATCCAGAGTGTCATACATCTTGCTAAGAACTCTGATTTCATTCCAAAAATAAATGTATACAACTCAAGTACCATTTCATACGGTCAGCGTTGGAAGATGGACAGTTGAAGCTGGAAAATATACACACTAGCCAGAATCCTGCAGATATGTTAACAAAAGTTGTAACCAGGGAGAAATTGAGATTTTTCTTAGTTTCAATTGGTCTTCAATATGATGAAGAAGATGAGAAACAGCTAGGTCCAAACTGGAGTCATTGTCCAACAAATGAAGCAGCAGTGGAATTGCTATAATCGGTCTCCAAGTGGGAGATTGTTGGGTGTGGAGCTTGATTATCTTCTTTATTCAGAGGTATCATTGCATTGGACCCCAGTTTGTAATGTGGTAGCAACGCCGCCTGTAAAATTTTCACCGCTAGGGGGGTCCAAGGGGGGTCCAAGGGGGGGTGACAATGATTATTTGGAGCCCCCCCCTGTGGGGGATTGGGGGCAACACCCCTGAAGCTAAAAATAGATGTAAAATTGGCTTGTAAAATGTTGTAATTTCATAGTCAATCTGGGTTATTCATTAGGTGGAGATCTGACGGTAGATGTTATGTTTAATTTAAGGTTTTTTTCCCTAGAAGGCAACCCCTCACTATATATGAAGGAATGTTATTTCATCTATATAGATCTATATTCTGAGTGAGGAAGAGAGAAGATATTGAGAGTGAAGAGAGAATTACAATGAATCTATCATCGGTTGTATCTCTTCATTTTGTTGGATAATATAAAAAGAAGGACTGGTTGTTTCTCCATGGACGTAGCCCAAACTGGGTGAACCACATATATCTGTGTCTCTCTTATTTTATGTGTTTTCTACGTTTATATTTCTGCAATATTTTATGTGTTCCATTGCTCTGTAATATATACTTTTCTAACAACTAGTATCAGAGTTGAAGGTCTATTTGGCTGAAAAAATCATAGGATAGAAGGGTTCTTGGTTCGAGTGTGAGCTATGGGGGAAGATGGTAGGTTTAGGGTCAAAAACTTTAATGGCCAAAACTACCAACTATGGAAGATGCAGATGGAAGATTATCTATATCAAAAATATTTGTACCTACAATTAAGTGGAAATACAAAGAAGTTAACGAGTATGACAGACATAGAATGGGTTATTCTCGACAGAAAGGCATCTGGAACAATACGGCTATGCCCAGAGGCGTTGGTAGCCTTAATATTTCAAAGGAAACGACAACAAAGGGTTTAATGTCTACATTGGCCAAACTATATGAAAAACCCTCAGCCTCAAATAAGGTATTTCTTCTGAAGCGTTTACTTAATATGAAGATGTCAGAAGTTGGACCTATTACTGATCATTTAAATGAATTTAATATAGTTACCAGTCAATTAGTTCTATAGGGGTTAATTTTGATAATTAAGTTAGGGTTCCGCTATTTCTATTTTCATTGCTAGAAAGTTGGAATGGTTTAGTTATGGTCATTAGTAACTCTGTCTCTAGATCTAGTACTTTAATGTTTGATAATGTTTTCGATGCAATCCTTATCGAGGAAATGTGACGGAAAAGCTCCGTTGAGATATCAAGTAATGCTTTGACTGTATAGACAAGGGGAAGAAAAATGGAAAGAGGAAAGAGCCCATGATATTGCAATAAGTCAAGAAAACAAGTCTAGATCGGGGATAGTGTTAACGGGAAAAGTGTCTACTCAGAACGACCCTATCCCACTAAGGTGTGACAGTGGCCTTAGAAACAAACAAGGAAAACTACTTTCGTATTCTTCTTTATGAACTATAAACGAAGAGGAATAGGATGAACCAACCTGTGTCTTGCGCTAGTCCTTTGATCCAATCTCTCTCCTCTTTGACAGCTTCCAGCTACCTGCTCCCTTACTTGCCCAGCTTCACCAAGTTCCTGTAAGATCACAGAAGAAGAAAACTACACAAAGACATGGATTTATATTCATAAATAGCTTAGGATCAGATTTAAGCTAAACATACAAATGTAACAAACATCAATGAAACACAAGCATGTAGGAGAAACTCAAATAGTTTTATTGATATAACAAGAAGATCCAGGAGGAGTTACAACCGATGATTCCTGATCCAGCATCAACCTCCCAGCAAAGGAATCCCCTCTTCACCTCCAACAAAGCATAAATCACCCAATACTCTGATATCTATCTCAAAACCAACAGCAATTCTCTGCAATGTACAAAATTCCAGCCTCTGGATCTCTGGGATGAGGGATCCATATATAGATGTATGCAAAGAGGATGAGTCAGCTTATGATTTGACTAGTGGCTTCTCTCTATCAGTTCTTGCTTCCACTTGGAGACTGAGAGCCTCTTACTCATCCTTGGTCGAACTCAGTGAGGCAAGTGTCATTGGGGAAGATTCTGGAAGCTTCCATTGTCTGTCCACCTCGCGGAATGACACTGCCATTTGTCATTTCCCGCTCAACGCACCCTGGTAGTGCATTTAGGTGCGTTGCAACGCACCTAGCTAGTGTACTTGGGTGCTATGCAACGCAGCTAGCTAGTGGAGCAGCTGAAATGATCCTGATTTGACTGATTCTGAGCAGTTTCTGGTGGAGAACTTCTGGGAGAAGCTGTAATTTGTTGACCTTGTTCCTTTAGGGGTTGGAACAACACTTTTAGGGACTTAGGATCCCTTGGTTTATGGACATTTCATGCTTAGAGCTGTAAGGCACAAAAATGTCTATAACAGTTGCCCCCTAAAGTATGAGGCCGTTTATCGGGTGAAATGCTTTATTAGGAGGATCCGAAGTTCTTTCAATGCTGGGAGGAGACCTGTAATAAGATACAATACAATACATTATCTTCATACTGTTTTCATGATCTAGCTGAGGCGGGCATTCCCATGCTCAGCTTTATAAATTCATTTTCATGTACATAGGACAGACAATCGTCTGATGGTAGACTGATGATTCTGATAGAGCCATCATCCTTTTGGTAGGATGATTATCTGTGCTGCAATGTTGTACATTTCAATGTCTTTATTTTCCTGAATATATATCGCAGCCCGGATGGATGAAACTAGATCCGGGGTCTTCAATCTCGTCCGATCTTCACTCGAAGTACAAGTCGATCCATGTGAGAAATGTTTTGAAGTCGAACATGGAAAGACATCGCTTGATTACCAGTCAATGATGTAAACTGTTAACAAGCGCGAGAGGAATCACCGATAATGATGATGACCCTCAAGGTACTGCAGTACAATTCACGTGGTGTGAATAAAGGACTTGGCGTCGAACACCACGCAAAATCTTTCGGTCGAAGGTCATTGATGTATACCTGTCGCCGGAAGTGAGAAACTTGCCATTGAGGCATGCAAGCTTCAAAGTACTGAATGGGGTGTTCCTAGATCAACTTCTTGGATAATGAGCTGATGTCGACAAGAAGCGATCCGTCAAAGGAGGGCCTTAATGAATCCCACATCAATGACACGGAACGGAGCAAATGATTTTGATGGAGGTGAAAACGATCTGATGATATATGGTTCAGGATGGCGGTCATGAAAGAATGAAGTATAATGTATGGTAGTGGATGGGACACAGGTGACTTCTCTGGATGACTTCTCTTGAACATGTCGGCGACACTTATGTGATGGATTGGTAGCATTTACCCCAAATGTGGATGGTATGGCGTGACCATGGTGATGTGACCGGTGAATGAAACAACCCAACCCGACTCAGGCACGGAGTGGAAGTGTCATGTTCAAGAGCGACTTGCTACCAATAAAGATTCTTTGAGTTTCTTCCCAATTTTTCCCCAGTCATTGCTGACCAGTACCTCTTTATTTTTGTCAAGCTTGAGGAGGATAACATATGCTTGTTCTATAATTTTCCCTTCGGGCAAACCCATCGCTATGTTTTAACGAGCCTAGCGATAGTGAAACTCGTTCTCGTCTAAAGACAAGTTTGTCGCTATTAATCTTTTTAACGAGTTTAACGACAAAGATAACTCGGTCCTTTTCATTTTTAGAGAGTCTGAAAAGGTACGTAAAGGTAACTCCAAAATTCCTTTTTCGTCATCTAATCCCTTAAGTCCGAAAAAGTATAAAACAATACAGAAGGGATGAATTTTCGATAGTTTTAACGAGCCGAACAAAACAAGCGCTCGATCTTTTTGTGCAATAATCCCTCAGGTCCAAAAAGATTAAAATCTAGAGGAGGGATAGCACTTCTGGTCGCTTTAACGAGCTGGAAGGCCAAAACTCGGCAATCTTTTCATATTTTACGAGTCAGTTGAAAAGAGCTTAAAGAAGACTCGTCTTTTGAGGAACGAGTGATAAAATGGGTAGCAGCTGATTCCAGGTAAGGTTTGGAATTTTCCAATCACGGCAGTGTCACAAGGATGGCTAGTGAAATCACTCTTCGCAGCTGTTCCTCAAAATGGGTAAACAATCAAATGGAGGTGAATGATCGGCCAATGGAAAAGTGGAGGTGACGGTGCAAACACGACCAAGGCTTTAATGGCTGAAATGCTTCATTCACGGTGGTTATTTACCGGGAATAGTTCATTTTTTAACGAGCTTAAACGCGGGTGGAAACATTTGCTCATGTCTTATGTTTATTTTTTAACGAGCTTGAACTATGTGCTAAAACTGCTCGATTAGATGGTCTTGTTTTGATTTTTTACCATAAATAGCTTTGTCCTTCCAAAGATAGTACTGTATTTTCAACTGCTTCATCAAACTAGTCAGAAATGAACAATATTTGCTTGAAAATGAGATTAAAACGCTAATATTTTACTTTGAACTACGTAAAAGCAATCAAAAAGTGTTTTTTACCTCTCATTTTACCATTTCATTTGAACTTGGTTTGTTGGAGCTTTGGAGGTGCTTTTCCCCCTCGATTTTCATCAGCTGATTTCGGGAGATTCTGTGGACGATTCTCGGCGCCGTCTGGACCAGGTAGGAGCTAAACCTGAGCTCTTTCATTTCATGGTTTCCTTTTTGCATTCTGTGCTTTATTCCCTGCTTTTCTGAGCCCCTGGGGTTTGAGGGATTCGTTCTGCCATCAACGCACCCTTAGTACATCGAAACCTGCGCTGAATGCTGGCCTGTATGAAGGCAGTTTGACATTCAACGCAGCTGGAACACTGCTGCAGGTGCGTTGGGCGCAGAAAGGGAATTTGTTGCACAGTTTTTGATGGAATTTTTGCCTGTTTCTCATCAAAATCAGGATCTAACTCCTCTCTTGTTTGTTTTTTCAGAGATCTCGGAGCAAGATGACCCTTACATGGCGAGAACGAGAACATGAAGAAGAGGACATGATTGCCCTACATGATCCAGTTACAGTGAACGCGCTGCGGAATTGTGGCTTGCTGAAGTTCTTCCGCATTTCTAGCATGAGACAGCAGATTAACTTACTGCAGTATTTGCTCGATGCTTGGGATCCTATCAATCAAGTTTTCCAGATTAGGGGCAAATCTATCCCCTTGACTGCAGTAGACATCTATTTCTTGACTGGCTTGTCGAGGCGGGGTGCCCCCATCTCTTTGTCAGGTTCGGCCCGAGGAGGCGATTCTGTGAGAGATTATGTCCGCCAGTATTGCAGGGAAGGATCTCAGCCGAGTAAAGACGGCAAGATCATCATCCGTGATGTCACTGACAGGTCCCTTAGGACTATCCTGTTTACTTTTGGTAGGATGGCCGGTAGTGCGTCTCTTCATGTAGCCAACAGATCCTATATGCAGCATGCCTTGGAATGCCTCCAACCGAAGGTGTTCAACTGGTGCGACGCAGTACTTCTTGTGATGAAAGAACAGTTGACCAAGATAAAGAACGGGAGGTTGAAGAACTTTGGGTTCGGTTCTATTTTGACCGCCTTTGCCTTGGAGAAGATACCACTGATGCAGCCGCAGTACATTGCACTCGACTTACCTTCTCCTACTGAACCACGTATGCAGAGATGGGTTGACCATATGTCTAGGCATGCTGGCCAGTCTCAGATTTCATTTTCTGATACCTTCTTCAGGTGGTTTGATCGTCAGGAGATGGTTTATGCCGAGTATCCATATGCTGGCATGGACTTCCGGGGTGATCCAGATTTAGTACTGCCGGATGGCGAGCAGTGGGGTGCTATTGGTAAAATCTTTGACCATATTGTTGTTTACTTTTTTTGTTTATAATGTCCTTGTGCTTTATTCTATCAAGACTTTAATCAAACTCATGTGTACATGCAGATGTTGGTCCTGTTCGTCCAGTAGTTCGCCTGAGAGTACCAGCTGTTGCCCCAGCAGGAGAGGCCGCCGGAAGAGTTATTCTTCGCGACCTCGATGTGGCCGAGACTCTCACAGCTGTGCAGGAGCAGGTTGAGAGCCTTACTCTCGGTATTCCAGATGTGAGGATCGACGAGCTACCTTTGCAGTTACAGCGGCATACTACTGGTGTGCCTAGACGATGGACTCGTCTCTTACGCATGATCGCACAGGCTGTGACTTGCTATCACGAGCATCATTAGACTAGGGTGCCCCCTAGCATTTTGAGTTTTTGGGTCATGTGACCGATTTTGTCTTGGTTACAGAACATTATATGTAAACCATAAACAGCTATATATATTTTTGATTTTCGGGGTTTTATTTTGGTTGAGCTATATGATCCACATGTAAAACATTGATGATGTGTTTCTTTTTATAAATGTTGCAAATGTCTATCTAACACATAGTTTGCTAATGAGTCGGTTAATGTGTTTAAGTTTCTGGAAATATGTTGGTATTGAATAAGATCAAATTGTCTTTCCAAAATCTTAACCCTTAGGAACATGCGATAAATAGCTGGGTTTCGGACGGAATATATACCATTGAGTTGTAGTATTACGAGTTGTGAGTCTAGCCTGACAATTAGTCGGCGTATACCATGGGTGATGGCATCAGAGAGAAGTTCTATCAACGCGCTATACTCAGCGATGTTATTCGTTGATTGACCAATACATACACCTCTGAAACTTACTAACTCGCCGCTTGGATCAAAAATGGCCCAGGCTGCGGAGGACAGGTTCCGCGAACTACGACTCGCTCCGTCGGCATATCCAACACATGGCTCCAAAAGGTTTGACATCTGCAATAAATGTAAAAGGTGGATTACTCGACCAAAACAAACACTTTAGCGAAAACAAAAATATAACAAAAGCATATTGGTTACTATTTATGCATAGTAACGCTTGAGGTACAACCCATTACGAGGTTGCGCCAGTGGAATTCCGTCATAATCCATTAACTCGTAGGCTCCTTTTGCTAACACTCGTTTAACAATATAGGGGCCCATCCATAAAGACTTAAATTTACCTGCTCCCAATTTATCGGATTCTTGGTCGTAAAGCAAGACCAAGTCACCTTCCGAGAAGACACGGGGTTTGACATTTTTGTCGAACTGCGCCTTGACTCGTTTCTTATGGGCTTCGTTAGCCAAAGCGGCATCACGACGGGTTTCATCCAATTGGATTAATTCCAAGAAACGAGCCTCTTCTTCTGAAGTTCCGGGGAGGAGATCAATTGCGAGTTTGAGAGACGAGATTTCACACTGGACTGGTAAGACTGCTTCCAGGCCATATACCAGTTGGAAGGGTGTGAACCCGGTTGCATTCCTTACCGATGTTCGGTAAGCCCACAAGGCTGAGTACAGGATTAGGTGCCACCTTCTTTTGTGAACTCCGATCATCCTTTGCAACATGCGCTTCAGGACCTTGTTGATCGCTTCAACTTGTCCGTTGGCTTGCGGATAATACGGAGTAGAGCTGTCGTGAGACAACCCTAGTTTGGCAGCTAATTCGACCATCATGTGATTGCGAAAATGCGATCCATGATCTGTGACTATAGCCTGTGGTACGCCGAATCTGGCGACTACATGATTGAAAAAGAAAAGGGCAGCTGTTTCACCAGTATTATCTAATGTAGGCATCGCCTCGGCCCATTTGGTAAAATAGTCAACTGCGACTATGATATACCCATGCCCCCCGGTCGAGGTGGGGTTACATGTCATGAAATCGATGCCCCATTTGGCGAACGGCCCAACAGCAACTATTGGCTGTAGAGGTGCGGGTGGTCTTCTGGTTTTGCTATCAAAAATTTGACAAGCATGGCAACTTCTGACTGCGGTTATGCAATCTTTGAACATTGTTGGCCAGAAGTATCCTGCTCGTAAGATTTTTTGTGCTGTAGCATATCCAGATTGATGCCCCCCACAGGCGCCTGAATGACACTCATTCAGGGCTTTTTCGGCCTCCTCATGGGTGAGGCACCTTCTCAGAACTGTATCGATACCACGACGGTAAAGTGTATCACCGACGATCATGTAGTCTTTTGCTTGGTATCGAATACGTTTTTGTTCAGAGTGTGAGGTGTTTGGCCTAAATTTTTGGGTTTGGAGATAAATTATTATATCTCCATACCACTCATTGCTTGTAGATATCAGAAACAAATTCTCATCCACGATTGATTCTTCGGATGTTTCATCGTTGGACGACGATGGGAGATCGCATAATAATTCTGCAAAAACTAGAGCTTTCTTTGACTTGGATTTTACAAATTCCAGATCAAACTCTTGAAGGATCGCTATCCATTTTGAATATTTGCCCCCCAGCAACTGTCGCGACAATATATAAGTCATGGGGTTGCAATCTGACAGAATGGTAGTTTTCCGAAAGAGGACATAGTGTCGAAATCTTTGTATCGCTTGAACAGCTGCAAGCGCTAGTTTTTCAACATAAGAATATTTGCTTTCTGTATCATTTAAGTTTTTACTTAAATAATATATAGGATGTTCAATTCCATCGACTTCTTGAACTAAAACCATTGCGATGGTCGTATCTGCTGCAGCCAGATACAGGTTAAAATCTCTTTGATAATCGGGGGCGTACATTAATGATGCTTTCATTAGGGAATCTTTTAAAGCATCAAAGGAAGCTTGCGCAACCTGATCCCAGACAAAGGGTACCTCCTTTTTCAAAAGACGTGTATAACCTTTAGCAAGTTCGGCGTAATTTGGAATGAACCTCCTCAGAAAGTTTGCTTTCCCTTGGAGTTTCTGAATCTGAAGCAAATTTGAAGGTGGAGGCAAATTTATGATTGCCTGGACCTTACATGGGTCGAGACGAATCCCATCCTTGGAGACTACAAAGCCAAGTAAACGACCAGAACTGACGCAAAATACACATTTGTGTGGATTGAGTCGTATCTTGTAGTGTCGGCAACGTAGAAATATCGCTCTTAAATGCTGCGGATGATCAGTCCGCTTTCGCGAATGAGCCGGAAGGTCGTCGAGGTATGGTTGAACGATGTTTTTGATGTCATGGAAGGCATAATTCATTGCCCTCTGAAACGTCGCCCCTGCGTTCTTTAAACCAAAGGGTAATTTTCGATATGCGAATGTGCCCCACGGACAAATGAATGCAGTCTTTGACTGGTCCTGTGGGCGGATATTTATTTGATTATACCCGGAGAATCCATCCATGAATGAAAAGATTTCGCATCCGGCGCATTCATCAATTATCTGGTCGATGAAGGGTGTAGGGTAGTTGTCTTTTGGACAAGCTTGATTTACATCCCTATAATCGACACACACTCTAATTGTCCCCTGTTTCTTCATAACAGGGACAATATTCGATACCCAATCGGTTAGAGGAACCGGGTAGATGAAACCAGCATGGAGAAGTTTTTCAACTTCTGCCTTAATGGCAGCGGCTTTCTTGGGGTGCACCTGCCTTAGCCGTTGTCGTACTGGTTTGACATCTGGATACATCTTAATTTCGTGTTCAACGATACTCGAGTCAATGCCTGGCATTTCACTGTATGACCAAGCAAAGACATCTCTGAATTCGCGAAAAAGAGCGTTATATATTTCCAGTTCTGAAGGAGAACAACATTTGCCAACATAAATATTCTCTACAACATCTGTTTTAGTCGAGATATTTATGGCTATAGTCTCTTCAATGTTGGATAAGTTTCGCTCGGAATCCACCGTATTTACAGTATTTGAAAGAAAATCAAAGACTGAGGGATGATAAAGGTCATTTTGAGTCTCTTCTTCACAATCCGGAAGAAGGGAACGATGGTGGGAATCATTCCATGGTGCTCCTTCAATTACCATAGCTTGGAGAATTCCTTCGTCGGTGACATGCACTTGCGACCAAGGATCTGAAGGAGTACCATATTCTCTAGACCTATCTATCCAAACGCTTGATGAGCGTTGATTTGGGTTTGCCTCCCATGCTAGAAACATTGATTGCTATAATATTTCTATTGGGCTTGGGGGCAAAACCATTGCATGATCCATGTTGATATCGTTTTCTGAGATCTTTGTGGAAGATATCATATTGCAGGTTCCTATCGACGCTACTTCCGCCAGATTGATTGGAGGTGGAAGAGCGAAAGTTCCCATTAGTATAGGATCTTTTAGTAGGCCTACTCCGATATTCTGAAGCGAATGGGGGCTTCCATGGATCATGGGAATGCTTCCTGTAACTTGAGAACCATTGGGGAGGAAGTTTTGTTGATCGACGATTGTAATCCCTCCTTGAAAGGGAAATGCAATCTTTCTAAAATAGGTCGACACAACAGCTGCCATGGCATATATCCATGGTCTTCCTAGTAGGATGTTGTAATCAAGATTCCCATCGATGACTTCAACATCTATTTCTACCGTTTTCCCTCCTAGTTCAACTTTCAAGTTATTTAGGATACCATATGGGGTATATGTCCTTCCGTCGAATGCTTTTAATGTCGTCGCAGATCGCGACAAGGTTGGAGATCCTAAAGTTTTCCAGCAACTCATCGACATAATACATGTAGATGCCCCCTCATCAATAATTGTTCGATGAACAGTTTTGTTGAGGGCTTTCACTTGAACAAGGAAAGCTAGTTGAGCCGGTAACTGAGGATCGTATCCTTTGTGGTCGAAGGATACAAGATTGGAATCCTTTGGATCAATCCCACCAATGGCCGATAATAAAGCCTGCCTTTGGGATGGGCAATTTTGTAGTACTTCAAGAGTCGACATAGCGGATGGCGATTGGGCCAAATCTTCCACTATGTTATAATGTTGTGCCGCTCTAGCGCGGGGATTAAATGTCGACTTGTGTACTACTCCCTTCGGCGGTTTTATTGTCAATTCAGGAATGGTGGGTGGTACAACTTCTGTCGAAGTTGTTGTCGAACTACTTGGTTGATCTTTATCCTTGTTGTTCGACAGCTGCGGATTCCCGTAATCTTTGTTCCTTGTCGAAATCAAAGCATCATTCTGCTGTTTCGAAATCGACAACATTAGCACTTGAGACGGGGAAGCATTTCCACTTTCAACCAGATTTGTTCCTGGATTTGGAAACGGATCAGTTAACACTGCTGAGGTTTTCGAACTTTTAAAGAATTTCTTAAGCTCAGCTTTGTGTGGACAATCTGCGGTCCAATGATCCTCATCGCATATATAGCATGGATTTTTTGGTTTCCTATTTCCAGGAGGGTTTGAAGAAGATTTTTCAGGTGATGATTCATCCTGTTTCTTCTTCTTCCCTTTGCCTTTCTTCTTGCTTCCTGGTTGTTTGGTTTCTTTGCCCTTATCTGTCGATACGGCATTTACTTCCGAAGCAAGAAGTTCGTCTTTTGCATTTTGATCTGAAATCTTACGGGCCTTCTTGGATGTAGCCTTTGTCGATTTCGTGTCTGTTGTGCCAATCACGCCATCGCCGGCGTGAGAGTCATTGTTCGATTTAGGAGGAGGAGGAATTGAGAATTCCGGTCTAGGGGCGTCAGGTATTTTGTCGTAGAGCGTGCCGGACTGAGTATAGATCAAGTCCAGATATTGTGCACGAGCGATAACTTGCTCTTCTGTTACGACTCCCCCCTTTGCCACATCTTCCGTGATGGAAGGTAGTAATGACTTGATAAACCATTCAGCTAATAGCTGATCGGGAACGTACGTTTTTACCATCCTACGACGACGTCGCCACTCATGTATATGATCAGATATGTGAGTGGCCGTTGTCTGTTTGAAGTTGGTAAGGAGTTCTGTTCCCGTTTCGTACCTTATCGGTAATTGAAAATGGGTTAAAAAGGTTGTGGCTAAGGTACTGAAGTTGTCGAACGAAGCTCTAGGCAATTCAATGTACCATTTTGCCGCTGGACCCGTTAACGTCCTCTGAAAGAGGCGAAGCCTTATCGAATCATCATTTAGGGTGTTTGATGAACACCATAGATGAAATGTCATCACGTGATTCGATGGATCTTCACCCGGATTTCCATTAAATTTAGGAATATCTGATGGAAGTTTATGCGGAATCGCTGGCCACCAAGGGGCGTAAGCAATTGGATCGTTTGTTAACCGGTTTAAATCAGGTAACTCTAAAGTTGCCACGAATGGTAACTGTTGATTCAGGTTAGGTGAAGCATACCCAGGATACGATGGGATTGCCTGAGCAGTTGGTCTTTGCATACCAGCATAATGCATTTGATGCTGGTATGACTGATAAGGTTGGTGGACATGACCATTGTAAAATGGTTGATTTTGACCGTTTTGAATGTACGGTTGTCCACTGTTCGCAAAGATTTGCTGCTCAGAACCTTGGTATACTTGTTGGAATTGTGGTTGTTGGTATTGCACCAGCCATGGTTGAGAAGCCATGTGCTGTTGCGCTATACTAACCGTTGGACCAAGGTGTGGGGTAATTGTACCCGTCTAGACCTGTGTCGCCCCACTAGTTGGCGATTGTGGTTGAGTCGCAGGGTCAAGGGGCTGTTGCATTACAACCTGAGAAATCTGAGGTTGGCATACAACAGGCAGCATTTGAACTTGTGACACCGTCACAATAGCTGGTGTAGTCGGGATATTCGACATAGTTACACATTGTTGCATTGAATACACAACCCTTGGTTGTTGAGGTAGTATAGGTACCCAACCACTTGAGGTAATTCCAGTATAACCTGAATATTGTTGTGAACTCCCGTATGGATATCCTCCCGGAGGGGATAATGAAAGGGCATACTGCCCCCCATACGGTGGTAATCCAGAACTCAAGGGGATTGTTTTCCCTTGGGGACCGGACTGCCCAAATTGACCTCCAAATGGATCAATTTGTTGAGACTCAACATAAGAGTTTCCGGATATTATTCCGGATGAACAAACAGGAACGGACCAGACTGTCGAAATAGCCCCTGAGTGGGCTCCTTCTAGCAGTTGAGAGCTAGTCGGGACAGATGGTATGCCGGCAAACATTGTCAAAGTGACAGCAGGGAGTTCTGTTGTCACTGTGTCAGACGACATAGTCCTAGATGTTGACAGTTGTTCAGACATTTGGAGTCTATCCAAAAGATTACCTAGCGATTCTACAAGAACTTCCGTTGGTGGTAGACTAACTTCTGATGAAGAAGGATATAGAGTGATCCCGACTCCAAAGTGCGTTGGAGTACTTGTTTGAGGATCTTCTACAATTTCTTCAATTGCAATCAGACCAGGTGGAAGGGGAAGACCGTTAGGTCCGTAAAATATTTCTGGTGCCGAAGAAGGGGTGGAATCGACAGCGACAGATGTTTGAAGAGCAAGACTCTCTGAACTGGTTGTAGATGGAACTGGTTCAGTAACACAAGTGTTTACTCTCAGACTAGGATCAGTATCACTATCCCTCTGTGGCTGTTGAACTTCTTCTGTAGAGGTAGGGATTCCAGGAATGTTTGGAGTAACCGGAATCTCTGATGTCGTCGGAACACTTGTTCTAACTTTAATAGGAGATTTTGAACCGGTTAAATGAGTTCGCTTTGTCCGTACTGGTTTCGATTTCGGAGACAAAGACGGTTGACTCGTAAGCCTCCGCAAATGACGGGGTTTCAATTGACTTTCTTCCACGATTGTGGATTACTCGATCAACTAAAATAAAAAGGGGAAATATGTTTCCGAGTTAAATGAATTTTAGACGCTTTTGACACAACTTGTTTTTTCAGTTTTTAAGAGTCGAGAAAAAACAAAAGATGACTCTAGTCTCCTTCGATTTTTAATGAGCCTGAAGTGACAAGTGCTCAGATGGACCTTTCCCGTTAAGGAGTCTGAAAAGGAACGAAAGGGACTGCTCTAGAGATCTAGGTAGAGGGAGTACCAAACCAATCGCAAAACTACAAAATACTTTTTACGGTACGGCAGTCAATCTTCCCAAATGCTGTGTTCGGTGCATTGCGATCAGTAGGGCGGCCGACACGGCTTCCTATGGATAAAAGGTTTTAATCCTATAGGGGTCTCCCAATATATACTCAACGGTACGTGGGAGCACAAGTCCGTACTGGCACTTATCGTCCTAAAGTGGAGGAATCACCCAACCATCAGTGAGGACAACAGTTACCAAGCTTTACGACGCCGGAATACGTCTCTAGCCTAAACCTCTAAATGTTGTGCGTTAAGTTCCAATGCGTTGTTAGATTCATTCAATTTATTTTAAGTTGATCTTTCTTAGAAGTTTGCCTTTTGGGATCACCACGAGATGTAGATGTAATTCCTAAAATGCAATCTAGAGATGATAAGCAAACTTTTATCTCTTTTCAGCAATGAAAATCCTAGCTACAAAGGGAAAAGCAAGACACAATCTTTTCTCAAAGAGCAAAGAGCACACTATAAATGCACTTTTCCTAAATCAAGCCAAATAGACTGTCAATATGAAAATGCACATTTGCATGTATTTGTTTTCACTTTCTTAATATTGATGCCTAAAAGGAAAGTTGATGTACAAATCTGAATTTGATTTCAAGTGACAAACACAAACAAGCTTATTTTCGAAATTAAAAGGTAGAGAAGATTACGACACTTTATGATTTTGAAATAAACACTCGTTTCGACACTAGAAAGTGACAAATGCAAACCAAAGGCAAAAGTAAAAGCATAATCGACTGTCAACAGCAAATAAACTTTCTCCTAAGATGAAAATCGACACTTACGACAGATCTAAATCAAAGGACGACAGTAAGACTATTCTACTTTTTCAATGGAAAACTGTAAATGATGTAACAAACACACAAAGAACATCTACAGTCTTTTTGTACAAAGGAGGCGGAATTAAGGCAAAGAAAAGGGGCTTTTAGACATACACACATTGATCACAGGCTGCAAAAATCAAAGACAAAACTGAAAAAATGAAGCAAAGAACCTCAGCTGTACAGGGCTAGGCTGATCAGCGCACTTGTTACACAGAGAAACTGGATTGCAGCGCAGGTAGCCCTCTCGGGAACTGCGTTGAAATGCAGACACTCTTCACAGAGCCTGCGCTGAGGCAGAAATGAGAATTCTATCCGGGTTCTGGGACACGGTTTACAGTTTAATCTATGGTTTTTGGCCGAGTAAAAGCAATCAGTAATGCACAATCAGAGGGTAGATTTAAAGGAGGTCTAAGAGCTATCACAAAGGGCAATCATATCATTTGTGAATCAGCTATTCAGATCATAAACAGATCTAGTGAATGGATTGAAGTAGCAGATGTCTACTTTGCATTTGTGAAATGCAGTTCGATTGCTACTTCTATGTTTATGAAACAAACAACAAGAGAAACACAAACAAACTAACTAGACACGTTCCCCAGCGGAGTCGCCATTTTGTTAACAGGAAAAGTGTCTACTCAGAACAACCCTATCCCAATAAGGTGTGACAGTGGCCTTAGAAACAAACAAGGAAAACTGCTTTCATATTCTTCTTTATGAACTATAAACGAAGAGGAATAGGATGAACCAACCTGTGTCTTGCGCTAGTCCTTTGATCCAATCTCTCTCCTCTTTGACAGCTTCCAGCTACCTGCTCCCTTACTTTCCCAGCTTCACCAAGTTCCTGTAAGATCACAGAAGAAGAAAACTACACAAAGACATGGATTTATATTCATAAATAGCTTAAGATCAGATTTAAGCTAAACATACAAATGTAACAAACATCAATGAAACACAAGCATGTAGGAGAAACTCAAATAGTTTTATTGATATAACAAGAAGATCCAGGAGGAGTTACAACCAATGATTCTTGATCCAGCATCAACCTCCCAGCAAAGGAATCCCCTCTTCACCTCCAACAAAGCATAAATCACCCAATACTCTGATATCTATCTCAAAACCAACAGCAATTCTCTGCAATGTCCAAAATTCCAGCCTCTGGATCTCTGGGATGAGGGATCCATATATAGATGTATGCAAAGAGGATGAGTCAGCTTATGATCTGACTAGTGGCTTCTCTCTATCAGTTCTTGCTTCCACTTGGAGACTGAGAGCCTCTTACTCATCCTTGGTCGAACTCAGTGAGGCAAGTGTCATTGGGGAAGATTCTAGAAGCTTCCATTGTCTGTCCACCTCGTGGAATGACACTGCCATTTGTCATTTCCCACTCAACAAACCCTGGTAGTGCATTTAGGTGTGTTGCAAAGCACCTAGCTAGTGTACTTGGGTGCTATGCAACGCAGCTAGCTAGTGGAGCAGCTGAAATGATCCTGATTTGACTGATTCTGAGCATTTTCTGGTGGAGAACTTCTGGGAGAAGCTGTAATTTGTTGACCTTGTTCCTCTAGGGGTTGGAACAACACTTTTAGGGACTTAGGATCCCTTGGTTTATGGACATTTCATGCTTAGATCTGTAAGGCACAAAAATGTCTATAACAGATAGTGTGCTAGAAATGCGGGAAGAAAGGACACTTGAAGAAAGACTGCAACTCTCGGAAGGGAAAAGAAGGAGACGCGCAGCAAGAAAACAATAATGAAGCGAATGCGATAGGTGATGTGTTGCAAGATGATTTGATTCTTTCATTAGAAAATATTATTAATGCCTGTGTGGTAGATTCAGGGGCATCATTCCATGCCACAAATGATAAGAAACATTTTCATGATTATGTTCAATGAAATTTTGGACAGGTTTGATTGGGTGATGATAAACCCTATAAAATCATTGTAATGGGTACAGTTTTCATAAAATAGCAGAATGGAAATCAATGACTATTGAAAGAGGTAAGGTATGTTCTAGATTTGAAGAAAAATCTGATTTCAACAGGGTAGTTGGGAGGTGAAGTTTGTGCAACAACTTTTACAAATAAAACCTCGAAGGTCACTAAAGGAGCCCTAGTAATAGCAAAAGGAGAAAAGGTTAGTACAATGTATTTATGCAATGGTATGTCTAATTCTATTAATGCTTTAACCTCTATTGGAGAAGATACGGCATTGTGGCATCATAGGCTGGGGCACATGAGTGAGAAGGGGATGCAGATTCTTCACTCAAGAAATTTGTTACCAGGTTTGAATCTTGTTGATTTAAAATTCTGTGAGAATTGTGTTTATGGAAAAAAAAAGTGTCAGAATCCTCAGAGTTGGGAAAGAAAAGAAGAGTGAAAAATTAGAGCTTGTGCATACAGATGTATGGGTACCTTCTTAGGTATCATCTCTCGGTGGCTCTCGTTATTATGTTACTTTTATTGATGATGCAACTAGAAAAACCTGGATTTATTGTATTTGAAATAAATCTTATGTATTTGATACTTTCAAGAAATGGAAATCTTTGGTTGAAAATGAGACAGGAAAAAGGTTGAAGTGTCTCAGATCAGACAATGGAGGTGAATATTGTAGCAAAGATTTTGATAGGTATTGTTCATAGAATGGAATTCGAAGAGAGAAGACTGTTCCATCAACACCACAAGAAAATGGTGTGTCAGAAAGGATGAACAGGAAAATCATGGAGCATGCAAGGTGCATGAGATTGCATGCAAGATTGCCTTTACAAGTTTGGGCAGATTATGTAGATACTACTGTTTATCTAATAAATAGAGGGCCTTCAAGTTCCTTGGATGGTGGTATCCCATAGGAGGCATGGACACGTAAAAAGGTAAACTACTCATTTTTAAATACTTTTGGTTGGGAAGCCTTTGTCCACGTTAATAAAGAAAATAGAACAAAGCTTGAGGAAAAATCAAATAAATGTACCTTTATTGGATATGGTGTTAATGATTTAGGTTATCTCTTTTATGATTATGAAAAAAACAAAATCATTAGAAGCAGAGATGTCATATTCAATGAAAAGGTTTTGTATAAGGATTAGATGTAGGAAAAGAAGTAGGAAAAATAAAATAGAGAATACACAGTGCTTGATGAGATCACAGAAAACTTGAAGGTGCATGAAAATAATAATGATCAACAGCGAGAACAACAACAACAACCACAACAACAATAAGCACCTCAAACACGTGAAAGTGGTGTTAGAAGATCTACCAGGATAATTAGACCCCTTAACGATACTCTCCTTCATTATATTGTGTATTGTTGACCGATTCTGGTGAACGAGAATGTTATGAAGAAGCAGTACAAACCAGCAAGAAGTGGGAGCAAGCCATGAAACAAGAGATGGACTCCTTAGCACATAACCAGACATGGGAATTAGTCAGGTTGTCTGCGGGTAAAACAACATTGCAAAATAAATGGGTTTACAGGTTGAAGGAAGAAGATGGAGGTAGAAAAAGGTATAAAGCTAGACTTGTGGTGAAAGGGTTTGCACAGAAAAAGGGTATAGACTTTAATGAGATAATTTCTCCTGTTGTTAAAATGACTTCAATCAGAACTATTTTAATTCTAGTAGCAGCTAAAGATTTGCATCTTGAGTTGTTAGATGTAAAGACAACCTTAATCCATGGGGATTTGGAGGAAGAGATATATATGTAGCAACCACAGGGATATGAGGTACAAGGGAAGGAGAAACTAGTGTGCAGGTTGAAGAAGAGATTGTATGGCATAAAACAGGCTCCAAGGTAGTGTTATCTAAAATTTGACAGGTTTATGTCTGAACAAGGTTATATTAGATGTCAATCTGATCATTGTGTTTATCTCAGAAGGAAAAATGATGGCAAATATATTATATTGTTATTATTTGTAGATGACATGCTTGTTGCAGGTTCTAACATCCAGGAAATAAATGTGCTCAAAAGAAAATTGGTGAGCTCATTTGCAATGAAGGATTTGGGTGCTACAAAACAAATCCTTAGAATGAGAATAACTAGAGACAGGAAGAATCGAAAATTAACATTGTCTCAGAGTGAGTACATTGAAAATGTGTTGAAAAGATTTAATATGTAGAATGCAAAACCAATTAGTATGCCTTTGGCAAGCCATTTCAAAGTAAGAAAATGTGTCCCAAGACGTAGGAAAAAATGGATTATATGTCTAAAGTTCCATACTCATTAGCAGTTGGAAACTTAATGTATGCAATGGTCTGCACAAGGCCTGATATTGCACACGCAACGGGAGTTGTAAGAAGGTACATGAACAATCCAGGAAAAGAACATTGGATGGTGATGAAGTGGATTCTTAGGTATTTGAAAGGTACCACAAGTCAAGTATTATGCTTTGGTGGTTCAAACATTGCTCTACAGGGATATGTTGATGCAAATATGGTGGGTGATAGAGATAATAGGAGGAGCACCACAAGGTATGTGTTTATTGTAGGTGGAACAGCTATAAGCTGGGTATCAAAACTAGAAAATATGTTGCTTCTACAGAGGCTAGTAAAGAAATGATTTGGTTACAAAGGTTTCTAGATGAATTGGGTAAGAAGTAGGAGTTGGTCGGGTAATACAGTGGCAGAAAGAGTGTCATACATCTGGCAAAGAACTTTGTATTTCATTCCAAGACTAAAAATATACAACTAAAGTACCATTTCATATGGCCAGCATTGGAAGATGGACAGTTGAAGTTGGAAAAGATACACACTAGCCAGAATCCTACAAATATGTTAAAAACCAGGGAGAAATTGAGATTTCGCACAGTTTCAATTGGTCTTCAAGTATGATGAAGAAGATGAGAAACAACCAGGTCCAAAGCGTTGAGAATAACAACAAGAAATGCTAAAAATGGCATTTAGAATATTCCAATTCTAGTTTGTCCTTGAATTAAAATTAAGAATTAAAATTCGAATTTAGCCTCACCAGCTACTTGAAAAATAATTAATTAATTCATCTTGAGTTAATTAGTTGGAGAAATTCAAGCTAGAAGTCTTTGTGAAGTCATGCAACAGTTATCCCTTAAATTAAGGAGATTATCCCTTAATTAAGGAGATAAGGATGAGTTGTATTTGAGTTGTAATTAGTTAGCTCAGTTAACTGAGTTAAGTCCAGTTAAATTAGTTCCAAATAGTTTGAGGAACTAATTGTGAGTTTAGTCACTTAATATATGCATGCATAAAACTAGTGTACTCCAGATAACTGATGATTCTCTCATAAATAACTCATGCATGTAAATTCAGACAAAGACCCAGTTGAGATTAAAGACAGGGACATTGTACTATCAGTTGCATGAGTTTTCCTATAAAGGAAACTCATCCATGCAGAAGGAAGAAGGTTCCTTGAGGATTGTGCAGTTCTGACAATGTCTTAGAGTAGTGTGTGAGATAAGTGTTACACTGGGTAACAGTTGGATCACCCAGGGAAAAATGCGCAAGGAAATAAGAGCTTGGAGGGGAGAGGAGAAGGTTTGTGAGAAGCCTTGTTTTCCTGTGAGCATCCAGAAGGATTGTACTGAGAGCTGGCTAGTTGTGAGAGCTAAGGCTTTGTGTAATCTTGACGCATTTCCACCTAGTATGATAATATAGATAACGGGGTTTTTAGCTGAGGCTTTCCCCAGAGTATCCTTCTGTGTTTCATGTGTATTGATTCTTCTTCTCTGTTATATGTCTTCAACTCTGAATTAGCTCAATCTTTAAGCTTATACAAGTTTGATAGTAGAAATAGATTATAGTATTTTGCTTTGGTATATTGCATTATCAAGTTAATCTACAGTCAGATTTTCTACATAAATCTCAGCGGCAAATTTGTAGGGAATTTGTAGAATTTCTACACAAAGTGGAGTCATTTTCCAGCAAATGAAACAGTGGTGGAGTTTCTATAATCAGTCTCCAAGTGGGAGATTTTTGGGGGTGGAGCTTGATTATCTTCTTTATTTAGAGGTATCGTCGCGTTGGACCCCAGTTCGTAATGTGGAGGCAACGTCACTCATAAAATGTTCACTGCCACGTGGGTCCAAGGGTGGGGGGGCGATGATTATTTGGAAACCCCACTTGGCAGGGGATCAGGGGCAGCACACTGAAGCTAAAAATAGATGTAAAATTGCCTTGTAAAATGTTGTAATTTCGTAGTCAATCTAGGAAGTTCATTAGGCGGAGATCTGACGATAGAAGTTATGTTTAATTTAGAGTTTGTTGCCTTAGAAGGCAACCCCTCGCTATATATGAGGGAATTGTATTGCGTCTATGTAGATCTATATTCTAAGTGAGGAAGGGAGAGGAGATTGAGAGCGAAGAGGGAATTACAGTGGATATGTTGTGAGTTGTATCTCTTCATTTTGTTGGATAGTATAAAAGGAAGGGCTGGCTATTTCTCCATGGACGTAGCGCAAACTTGGCAAACCACATATATCCGTGTCTCTCTTGTTTTATGTGTTTTCTATGTTTATATTTCTGCAATATTTTATGTCTTCCATTGCTCTATAATATATACTTTTCTAACAATGGGTATTAGAGTTGAAGATCTATTTGGTTGAAAAATGCGTAGGAGAGAAGGGTTCCTAGTTCGAGTGGGAGCAATGGTGGAATATTGAAGGTTTAGGGTCAAAAAATTTAACGGCCAAAACTACCAGCTATGGAAGATGCAGATGGAAGATTATATGCATTAGAAAGATCTGTACCTAACATTGTGTGGAAAGACAAAGAAGCCGATGAGTATGATAGACAGAGAATGGGATATTCTCGACAGAAAGGCACTTGGAACAATACAGCTATGCCTAGCAGCGTTGGTAGCCTTTAATATTCCAAAGGAAACGACAATAGAGGGTTTAATTTCAACATTGGCCAAACTATATGAAAATCCCTCGAACTCAAATAAGGTATTTCTTATGAAGCGTTTATTTAATATGAAGATGTCAGAAGGTGGATCTGTTGTTGATCATTTAAATGAATTTAATACAGTTACCAGTTAATTAAGTTCTAGAGGGGTTAATTTTGACGATGAAGCTAGGGGTCTGTTATTTCTATGCTCATTTCTAGAAAATTGGAATGCTTTAGTTATGGCCATTAGTAAATCTATATCTGGATCTAGTACTTTAAAGTATGATGATGTTTTCGGTGCAATCCTTAACGAGGAAATGCGATGGAAAATCTCTGGTGAGACATCAAGTAATGCTTTGACTGCAAAGACAAGGGGAAGAAAAATGGAAAGAGGAAAGACCCTAGGATATTGCAATAAGTCAATGAAAGGTAGATCCAAGTCTAGATCAGAGATACTATGCTAGAAATGCGGGAAGAAAGGACACCCGGAGAAAGACTACAAGTCTTGGAAGGGAAAAGAAGGAGATGTGCAAGAAGAAAACAAGCATGAAGCGAATGTGACAGGTGATGTGTTGCAAGATGCTTTGATTCTTTCATTAGAAAATATTATTGATGCCTCGATGGTATATTCAGGGGCCTCATTCCATGCCACACCTGATAGGAAACATTTTCATGATTATATTCAGGGATATTTTGGATAGGTTCGATTAGGTGATGATAAACCTTGTAAAATCATTGTAATGGGTATTGTTTTCATAAAACAACAGAATAGAAATCAATGGCTATTGAAAGAGGTAAGGCACATTCCAGATCTGAATAAAAATCTGATTTCAACAAGGCAGTTGGAGGTGAAGGTTGTGTAACAACTTTTACAAATAAAACTTGGAAGGTCACTAAAGGAGCACTGGTAATAGCGAAAGGAGAAAAGGTTGGAAAATTGTGTTTATGCAATAGTATTTCTAATTCTATTAATGCTTTAACCTCTATAGGAGAAGATACAACATTGTGGCATCATAGGCTCGAGCACATGAGTGAGAAGGGGATGCAGATTCTCCACTCAAGAAATTTGTTGTCAGGTTTGAAGCATGTCGATTTAAAATTCTGTGAGAAATTTGTTTATGGAAAACAAAAGTGATTCAGATTCCTCAGAGTTGGGAAAGAAAAGAAGAGCAAAAAATTAGAGCTTGTGCATACAGATGTATGGGGACTTGCTCAGGTATCATCTCTCGGTGACTCTCATTATTATGTTACTTTATTGATGATGCAACCATAAAAACCTGGATTTCTTGTATTCAAAATAAATATGATGTATTTGATACTTTCAAGAAATGGGAATCTTTGGTTGAAAATGAGACAGGAAAAAGGTTGAAGTTTCTCAGATCAGAAAATGGAGGTGAATATTGCAGCAAAGAGTTTGATAGGTACTATTCAGAGAATGGAATTCACATAGAGAAGATAGTTCCAGGAACACCACAATAAAATGGTTGTCAGAAATGATGAACAGGACAATCATGGAGCATGCAAGGTGCATGAGATTGCATGTAGGATTGCCTTTACAATTTTGGGCAAATGTTGTAGATACTGTTGTTTATCTAATAGACAGAGGGCCTTCAATTTCCTTGCATGGTGGTATTCTAGAGGAGGCATGGACAGGTAAGATAAACTACTCATTTTTAAATACTTTTGGTTGTGAAACCTTTGTCCACATTAATAAAGAAAACATAACAAAGCTTGAGGGAAAATCAAAGAAATGTACCTTTATTGGAAATGGTGTTAATGATTTTGGTTATCACTTTTATGATTATGAAAAACACAAAATCATTAAAATCAGAGATTTCATATTCTATGAAAAGGTTTTGTATAAGGATCAGATCCAGGAAAAAAAACAGGAAAAAGAAAACAGAGAATACACAGTGCTTAATGAGATCACAGAAAAAAGCGAAGTTGTCTGAAAATCATAATGATCAACAGCCACAACAATAACAAGCACCTAAAATTCCTTAAAGTGGTGTTAGAAGATCTACCAGGATAAGTAGACCCCCGAAACGATACTCTCCTTCATTATATTATGTATTGTTGACTGATTCTGGTGAACAAGAATGTTATGAAGAAGCAGTGCAAGTAAAAATCAAGAAGAAGTGGGAGCAAGCCATGAAAGAAGAGATGGACTCCTTAGCACATAACGAGACTTGGGACTTAGTCAGGTTTCCTGTAGGTAAAACAACATTGCAAAATAAATGGGTTTACAGGTTGAAGGAATAATATTGAGGTAAAAAAAGGTATAAAGTTAGATTTGTGGTGAAGGGGTTTGCACAGAAAAAGGGTATAGACTTTGATGAGTATTTTCTCCTGTTGTTAAAATGACTTCAATTAGAACTATTTTAAGTCTAGTAGTAGTTGAAGATTTACATCTTGAGCAGTTAGATGTAAAGACAACCTTTCTCCATGGGGATTTGGAGGAAGAGATATATATGTAGCAGCCACAAGGATATGAGGTAAAAGGGTAGGAGACACTAGTGTGCATGTTGAAGAATAGCTTGTATGCCTTAAAATAGGTTGCAAGGTAGTGTTATCTAAAATTTGATAGGTTTATGTCTGAACAAGGTTATACTAGATGTCACTCTAATCATTGTCTTTATCTCAAAAGGAAAAATGATGGCAGCTATCTTATATTATTATTGTATGTATATGACATGCTTGTTGCAGGTTCTAACATGCAGGAAATAAATGTGCTCAAAAGAAAATTTGTGAACTATTTTGCGATGAAAGATTTGGGTGCTGCAAAACAAATCCTTGGTATGAGAATAACTAGAGACAAGAATAATAAAAAATTAACATTGTCTCAGAGTGAGTACATAGAAAAGGTGTTGAAAATATTTAATATGCAGAATGAAAAACCAGTTAGTAGACCTTTGGCTATCCATTTCAGACTAAGGAAATGTGTCCCAAGACTCATGAAGAAATGGATTATATGTCTAAAGTTCCATACACATCAGCAGTTGGAAGCTTAATGTATGCAATGGTCTGCACAAGGCTTGATATTGCACATCCAGTGGGAGTTGTAAGCAGGTACACGAACAATCCAGGAAAAGAATATTAGATGGCAGTGAAGTGGATTCTCAGGTATTTGAGAGGTAACACAAATCAAGTATTATGCCTTGGTGGTTCAAACATTTCTCTACAGGGATATGTTTATGTAGATATGGCGGGTGATAGAGATAACAGGAGGAGCACCACAGGGTATGTGTTCATTGTAGGTGGAACAATTGTCAGTTGTGTGTCAAAACTGCAAAGTGTTTTTGCACTCTCAACAACGGAAGGAGAGTATGTTCCTGTTATAGAGGCTATGTGGTGCAGGTAAATTCTCAGTGCAGTCACAAACAATTCCTCTAGCCTGAGAGAGCGGGTCTAGCCACAAACAAACAATCTATGGAAAATCTCATTAAGCTAGAATCAATTAAGAGGGCCTATCTCTTAGAACGCCATTTCGCTTGGTGATGATCCTGCTTCCTCAATCCACCTATCGTCCATTTCCTTCCTTCTAATACCTGAAACAAGAAAACAACAACAACAACAACAAATGTGATATCATCCAATATTGTATTCAGCCTACATAATAGGTCAAGGAACATTAAGCCATAAAGATGTAAAATGACACTTCATGTAGGAAATCAATCGATAGTTGCATTAATATAAATCAGAAAGAGATTACAACTGGTGCCTTGACGTTGCAAGTCTCCTTCGATGTATCCGGGTTCCCACACTTCTGTTATCACTTCATGGATAGTCCCAACAATGGAAGTTTTAAGGCCTCTTTCCCTCTAGTCTCAAACCAAACCAAAATCACACTATTCTCCCTCAAACACACAATAGAAAGCTACAAGCTATAAATGCTATAAATGAATTGCTGGTTATTCAAACTTGCTCCAAAACTCCAACTAGCTTTTGCTTGGGAAAAATAGAGGTTTATATAGCATGGATGGGTGGGAGATGGTTCCTCTCATCATGGGAGAAGGTCTTATCTCTTGAGGTTGTTCCATCCTAATAGGGGAAAGGAGCCCAAACTGATTTCCTCAGCTCTATCCGGCCCAACCATCTACCAGACTTCTGTTATGAAGCTTCTAGACAAGGAAGCTTCGGATCCTTATTTAAAAAACCTTCCAAAAGAGGATCAGTGTGACTGGAAAAGGGCTCAGTCGATCCAATCAGCTTGAGGGTTAGTTTTAACCTCTATAAATTGGTGCGACGAGAATACTGATCAGTAGCGCTAGTCTTGTAAACTGGGATAGAAGAAAGATTCTTGGGAAATGGTGTAAAGGGGAATCATTCTGCTCATGAAGAGGGACATAGTGGGAGTTTCTTCATGTTGGGAAAGCATGTCGGGTACACTATAGAGGTCCTCTAGGATCATAGATGGGGAGCATAGGGATAGTGTCGCCCTAAAGCATGAAGGCTGAACTAGAGTGAGGGGTGAAATGCTTTACAAGTGGAAGCGGGGAACTGGAGTCTGTCATCAAAAAACTTGCAAGAAATCAAAGATACATATATATCACTGTAAACTCTGAAAAATGATACATGAACCATGGTATGGACACAACCATTGAGAGAATGATCATGTAAATGGATCCAAGGTATGGGCACAACCATCCAGGAGAAAGGATCAGAATGAAACCAAAGTATGGTCGCAGCCATCCAATAATGAGAAGGATCACATATAACAACTCATGGTATGGTCACAAACATCCATCTTAAAAAGACATGTATATTAACATGTCCATGTCACATCGCCTCACAACCTGGACTTATGTAATCTTAGCCCACGGTCTTGCACTCCAAACGACACGATCAAAGTACAAATCCTAACATGTGAATGAATCCGTTAAAGTCAAACACGCTAGTAAGTCGCTTGATTACCGTTCAATGATGTGAATAGTTAACAAGCGCAAGAGAAACCACCAATAATGATAATGGCTCTCAAGGTACTGGTAGCATAGTTTACAGAATGCGAATAAAGGAACTGATGTTGAACACCTATGAAATTACCCAATCGAAAGCCAATGATGTTAACTTGTCGTCGAGTGCAAAGAACTTTCCATTAGGGCATGCAAGCTCTAAGGTACTGGAAGGGAGTCTCTCAACTAGCTTCCTGGATAATGAGTTGAAGTCGAAAAGAAGCGACCATGTTGAAGGAGGGCCATGATGTATCCCACATCATCGACACGAGACAAAGGGATGTGAATGATTTCAAATGATACAGAGAATCAGGAGTAAGTCTAACTGCAGAAGCATTGACTCTTGAACATATCGGTGACACGATTCCAGTCTTTGGCAGTTGTTGGATCCATAGGATCAGTGGTCATGATGATGTGGCAGAGATCAAATGGAAGGAAAAAATGAGTAGCCCAACCCAAGAAGGTCAAATGAAAAGGAAGATATCCCAACCCAACACGAAGTAGAAAGTGTCATGTTCAAGAGTGGGTTGCTGACATGACTGATAGAATTTCCAAATTTTCCCTCACCATTTCTGGCAAGTACCCCAATTATTTTTTATCACAAGCTTGAATGGGATAGCATATGCTTGCACTGTAAGTTCATCCTTCAGACGAATCTGACCTAGTGATTTTAATGAGCCCTAGGAAGGAGAAGCTCACTTTCATCATGGCAATGAATCCAATGTCGTTTAGTGTTTTAACAAGTCTGGCAAATGGGTAACTTTGTATCTTTTTCATGTTTAGAGAGTTTGAAAAAGACACGGAAAAGAAAACTCCACATGGTCCCTTTTCGTACATTTATGTCTCTCGAGCCCAAAAAGGTAGAAAATGATACTCGAGAGAACCGCTTAACCATTTTAGTCAAGGATTACATTTTTCATAAATAGTGCATCCCATCTCTAAAAAGGGGTAAACGTATACTGGGTGCACAACGTTTCGCAGCCTTTTACGAGTTCAAAATGACAAGAACTCCGAAAACTTTTCGTGTTTAAAGAGTCAGAAAAGAGCTTGAAATCAAACCCCCCATTTTATTCTCCTTTATGAGTCAAAAAGGGAAAAATACTCAGCGATCTTTTCATTCAAGTTTTATGAGTCGAGAAAAGAGTTGAAACATGACTCCAGTACCATCATCGAAAATCTATCACCTGTCGCTGCACAAGAAAGGTAAATGCATTATCCAGTTCCAAGGAAAAATAGGTCAAAACATAATTAAAAACCCTAATATTTCATGAAAAAATAAATAAAATGGGGAAAAAGTAATTATTTTTTACCATTTACCATTTTACCTTTGTGTGAAAAGCTTTTTACCCACTTGTGCCCTAACTTTTCCGGAGCAAATTGTGGGAGATCCGGGAGGTCATTCACCGAGCCATTAGTTGAAGGTAAGAGACAAGACCTTAAGCTCCATTTTCATACTGATTTTCCTATTTTTATCCATTTTTTGGGTTTCATGGGGAGCTTTTGGCTAAAAAAATCAGTCTCAATTGGCGCGATTTTCGGGCACGGAATCGCGCCGATCGAGGGTTGCTAAGACTACCAACCACGTCGTTGGTGCCACTGTTTTTAAAACAGTCACTTCAACGCTGTAAGCAAAGGATTTTTATGATTTTTTCTCAATTCAACTGTTGGAACCCAAATTTCTCCGGCCAAATATGATCATTGACTTGATTATATGGTTTTTGCAGGAAGAAATCGTGAAAAAATGGTAGATTGGAAAGAACGCGAGCATGAGGATAGTGACACTCAAGCAATAGATGACCCAAATTTCTTGGAGGATTTGAGGAACTGTGGGCTCCTCAAATTCTTTCTTACACTAGGTCTACGGGCTCAGCCTGAGTTGCTACAATACCTGATCAGTCTCTGGGATGTGAATTGGGAAATTTTCATCATTGGTGACTAAGAGCTGGAGTTGGAATCTTCAGACATTTATTTCATCACAGGAATGTCTCGGAAAGGGGAACCAATCAATCTATATGGGTGTGGTGAAGTAAAATTATAAGTGCAGACACGAACGAATTCCTCTAGCCCGATAATGGGTCTAGCCACAACAGATTCATTATATGGAATATTTCCTTAGGTTAGAATCAATCAAGAGGGCCTACCTCTTGGTCACTTATCTTGTTTGATGAAGTCTTCACTTGCTCGCTCCAGCAATCTCTCGCTTCCTTCTTCAAGTTCCTGAAACAAGTAAACAACAACAGCACACAAACATAATAATAGACAAATTGCAATTCAACCTACTTAATGAGTCAAGAAGCATTAAGACATGGATATGTAATATTACAAAACATGTAGGAAATCAATTGATAGTTGCATATATTAATATCAAAGAGAGATTACAACCATTCGTCTTGACACTGCAGTCTTCCTCTGACAAGACTGGGTTCCCACACACTTCTGCTAGCATTCCATGATAGCTCCAAAAAAAATAGTTTAAAGTCTCTTCCCTTTCGGCTTCACTCCAAACCAAAACATACTTCTCCCTCACATAACTAGGTAGGTACAACTAGAAATATCTTACATCTCTACACCAAAATAGTATCAACACTCAACAATAACTCTGCCAAAATTATCAACTGTGACTATAACATTCACACTAGTTTGTGCTTGGGAAGAAGGGAGGTTTATATAGGAAATATGGATGGGAGATGGATCCTCTTCTTATGGGAGAAGGACTTATCCCTTGAGGTAGTTCCATCATTATAGGGGAAAATAGCCCAAACTGTCATCCTCGACCCCATCCGGCTAAACCATTTACCAGACTTCCATTACGAAGCTTCTAGAGTTGGAAGCTTCGGCTCTAGTTTTAAAAACTTTCCATAGTAGGACCAGCGTGACTGAAACACGGCTTAGTTGCTCCAATCAGTGCGAGTAGTGCTAATATCTACACATCAGCGCAGAGGAGACAAAGGTAATTAGTGTCAGTCTTGTAAACTGGGCAAAACAGGAGTTTTAGGGGAAATGGTGAAAAATGGAAATGATCTGCTCATGAAGAGGGACAGAATGGGAGTTTCTCCATGAAGGAAAAACATGTGGGGTTCACTGTAGAGGTCCTCTAGGATCAAGGAACAGCGAGTATAGGGACAGTGACAAAATGTTGTGTAACAATGGGTGGAGGCCGATTGTGGCAAGTGTGGCCATGCTTCTTACCGAACATTGCCTAGAAGCTCTCAAATCCAAATGTGGCAAGATCGAGATTATGATTTTTCAGGATATTGTGTTAAGAGTGTTATTGTTGACCATCAACAAAGTGGTTGTGTCCAAGCATCGCATGAGACCAACAAGTCGAATTTTTAGTATGCTATTGACTGCAGAGTGCCCACCATATTTAACTGGCCAGAAGCTATGAAAATCAACATGAAGCGCCAGCTATCAAAATCTAAGGCGGGAAACCTGAAATAGCTTTTCTTCTAGTCTGTGCTAGTGAAATTCTCCCTAGAGCGGGTTCCACTGTTCCAATACTAGCTAACTGAGGTAGATCCGCCGATGCCACGAGACCCATGGATGATCCGTTGGATCGAGTTGATGCCCAGGGTTACCAGGGTCCAATAGATGTCCTAAAAGCCTGCCTTTTTCTCGTGGCTACAACGACAGCTAATCGTAGTGGAGGATTGGCCTTACAGCGGTACTGACTTCTGTGGAGATCTGGATATGCCACTCCCATAGGGGGGAATTTTGATGATGGAGGTAGAAAATAAACAATTTTTAATTTTTTGATGTTTTATATTGTTTTTGAGATATATGTGTTCATGACATTTTGATTTTATGAATGCAGATGTTGGACCAGAACACCCTGTCGGGATGTCCCCGATCACCAGGAGTGTTTCTCGGCAGTTTGATGTTGCCCCTTATTAGAAGGGACGTGACAACAAGGAGGATATTGTGCGGTATCTCAAGTGTTTGACCCATGGGATACCAAAGTATGCCCGAATGGGTGATGTCCCATGCCGGTACTAGAGGCATATGGTAGGGTTGTCAGATCAAATCCGCCGACTACCGACTTGCGTAGTCCAAGTAGTTACATGCTATCATGAGCATCATGTTGTTTACTGCATAGGTCTAGTATACCACATTTTTCAAGCCTACGAGCCATGGATGTATGTTGAACACACATATTTTTTGGGGGGTTTTGATGTATGACAAAAATTACAGGCACACACACACACACACACGCATATATATGTTTTACTTCCTTGCTTACTATGGTACAAATGTTTTTGTTTTTGAGTTTTTACATGTTTCCCAAATGTCTATCCAGCACATAATGAGCTAATGCATCTGTTAATGTATTCATGTGTCTAGGAATATGATGATATGTAATGTAATCAAAATTTCTCTCTAGCAGACGAATACGTAGATACATTCTCAATATTTGAGGGTTTCTGACGGAATATTTCCCGTTAAGTTGAAGAACAACAAGCTGTGAATCAAGGTTGACAACCAATTCTCGAATGCCAATAACGATATCTTCTTACAACAATTCGATAACCGTGCTATACTCAGCGATGTTATTAGTTGTTCGACCTAGACATATACCTTTAAGGTCAATCAAATCACCATGGAAGTTATAAATGGCCCATGTCACGGATGATAGATTCTGGGTACTACGGAAAGCACCATCAACGAAACTGATGTGAGGAGACACCGACATCTGCAAAGCAGGCAAAAACATAATAAGCAGGAAAGCTGCTTGCAAAATAACACACCAAACCACACTGTACAAAAATTAATAACACACTATTGTACAAAAGTAACCATGCAAGATGACCTAAGCATAGTACATTTTGAGATAAAGCCCATTCCGGGGCTTATCTAAGCGATTTCCCTCATAGTCAATGAGCTCATAGGCCCCTTTCTGTAACACACGTTTAACAATGTAGGGCCCATGCCACATGGGTTCGAACTTGCCTGCCCCCAACTTATCATTAGCCTAATCGTACATAAGAACCAAATCACCCTCAAAAAAATCTTGAGGGGAGATAGACTGATCAAAATGGGATTTGACCCGCTTTTTCTGTGCTTCAATGACCAAAGCAGCAAGATGGCGAGTCTCATCAAGTCATTCTAGGTACAAGAGACGCTCTTCCTGGGGTGAGATCTTGAGGAGAAGTTCGACAGCCAGCTTTAGGGATGGAATTTCGTACTCAATCGGTAAAGTTGCTTCCAGACCGTAGACTAGCTGGAATGGTGTGAATCTAGGTGCATCCTTGGTTGAGATCTTGTAAACCCATAGAGATAAAAAGAGAATGAGATGCCAATTTGACTTGTGCATCCCAATAGTGTGTTGAAGCATCATGAGCAAAACTTTGTTCACAGCTTCAGCTTGGCCATTGGCCTGAGGGTAGTACGAGGTTGAGCCATCGTGGCGCAAGCCCAACATAGAAGTCATCTCAGCCATCATGTAATCTCAAAAATGGGAGCCATGGTCAGTGAGAATGGCATAAGGCACTCCAAACCTGGAAATAATGTGATTGAATAGAAATTGAGTCGTTGTTTTACCATCCATAGAGTATGTAGGCATATCTTCGGCCCATTTGGTTAAATAGACCACAGCAACGATAATATACCTATGCCCCCCGGCTGAACGAGGGTTACAGGTCATATAGTCATTGCCCCATTTGGTAAAAGGGTCGACGATAATAATAGGGTGTAGGTGAGCGGGGGGGTGCGCATATTACACTGATAAATTTTTCACTCGTGGCACTTGCGAACGGCAAGGATGCAATCCTTGAAGATAGAGGGCCAAAATTAACCAACGCAAAGGATTTTTTGAGTAGTAGCATATCCAAATAGGTGACCACCACATGTGCCAAAATGGCAATCATTCAAGACTCTCTCAACCTCCTCGAGAGTGAGACATCAATAAAGAATGGAATTGACACTGATGCAGTATAAAGTATCTCCAATGATACGGTAAGGTTGAGATTGGTTTTGAATGCATTGGCGATCATCCTTGGTCAATGTAAATTGGAAGGTGGATGTCTGGAGATATATGATGATATCATTGTACTAGGGGTCGAGAGTTCTAATTAATAAAAGAGTCTCATCCGGGAGCTGCTCATCAGCACCAATAGGGAGAGAAGTGAAGGGAAGGGAGAAAATGAACTCAGAAAAGATGAGTGATTTCTTAGATTTGGCAGTAGTAAACACTAAATCAAATTCTTGGAGGATAACAATCCACTTAAAATACTTGCCCCACAGCAATTGACAAGTCAGGATGTAGGTCATGGGGTTGCATTCCGAGATCACAGTGGCAGTTCGAGGTAGAATGTAATGCCGAAAGCGTTGAACAGCCTATACAGTAGTTAAAGCCAACTTTTCAACATGAGCATAACACATTTCGGTGTCGATGAGATTGTGTTTGAGGTAGTAAATGACATGTTCATTGCCTTTGTCATCATCCTGTACCAGCACCATGGCAATGGTACTAGAGGCTACAAATAGATAAAGGAAGTAATCGCGATGATAGTTTGGGGGATGCAGCAAAGGAGCATTGATGAGGATAGTCTTGAGGTCATCGAAATAATTTTGAGCAACCTCATCCCAAACAAACAGGGTTCCTTGCTTGAGCAACCGGGTGAACCCTGAAGCTAGCTCAGCATAGTTTGGTACGAAACACCGAAGGAAATTTTCTTCTCCATGCAGACTCTACAATTGATGCAATGAATATGGAGGGGGTAAATTAACTATGGCCTTGACTTTAAGAGGATCAAGGCAAATTCCTTCTTTCGAAACGATAAAGTGAAGGATTTTTTCGGATTCATTGCATAAAACACATTTATTCGGATCCAATCGAATGTCGTAGTGTCGATAGTGAAGAAACATTTTCCGGAGATGATCAAGGTGATCATGGCATTTACGAGAATGAGCAAGGAGATCATCCAAGTAAGGTTTAACTATGTTTCAAATGTCATGGAATGCATAATACAACGCTCTCTGAAATTTGGGCCCATCATTCTTAAGGCCAAAAGGGAGCTTTTTGTATGCAAAGGGCCCCCACAAATAGATAAAGGTTGTCTTATCTTGATCATCCAGCATAATGTTTATCTAGTTGTAGCTAGAAAAACCGTCCATAAAGGAAAATAATTCTCTCCCAGCACATTCATCAATGATCTGGTCAATGAAGGGAGTAGGGTAATTATCCTTAGGACAAGCACGATTGAGATCACGGTAATCGATGCAAATTTGAATAGTGCCTTGTTTCTTTGTCACCGATACAATATTCGACACCCAATCCGTATGAGGGATCAAATAAATAAATCCAAATTTTAGAAGTTTTTCAACTTCACCCTTAATGGCGGCCACCTTTCTAAGGTGCACTGAATGAAGATGTTTGCGAACAGGTTTCGCATGAGGATAAGTTGGAATCTCGTGCATGACTATACTTGTGTCAATGTCGGGCATTTCTTCGTATGACCATGCAAAAACATCCTGAAATTCTTGGAACAAATGAGTATAGACCTTGATCTCTTCTAGAGAACAAGTTACCCCGATATGGACACTTTCAATGACACCAGGTTTGATAGAAATATCAATTGGCGACGTTTGGGTAATGTTGCCCATGTTCCCCCCTAGATGCGGGTGTTTGAGACGACATTAACTATGAAGAGACAGTGGTGGGGTGAGGTAGTTTGACACCTGCCCACCCAGTACAAAGAGTTAAATACTTGTAATTTGGTGAGCGCTTGGCATGCGCGCAGTGTAAGGTTAAACAGCTCACATTCCAGTGGCTCTGGTTCATACTTCTTGTCCACCGCGACAGATATTCCCTCCGCACGCTCTGGCCTGCAACAGAAGGCAGCGTTCTTCAATGCTGTAGTAATGGAAGAAGCATCTCGAGGCATGCCAGAAAAGGTTAAGGCCAGGCTCTGTCTCGGGTTTGCGATGAAGTCATTTATGTTGTTTCACTTGGTTCATTCCCTCGCCTCTGGTCTCATTTCGGATTTTAGGCTGTTTGAGGTAAGCTCTGTTATTTCTGAGGTCTCTCGGCACTTGCAGGGGAAAGTCTCTCTGGTGCTTGGCTCGGCCCTCCTAGAGTGGCTCCTGTTGTCCCTCTCATTCCTCTTCTGGGTTTCGAGTTGTTGTTTTGTGGTCTTTGTCTCGACATTTCATTATCTGGTCTCAGGCCTTGTCTCTGGCTTCGGGTTGTGGGTTTCGAGTTGTGTTTTCATAGCCTTTGTCCCGATGATTAATTATCCGGTCTCAGGCCTCGTCTCTGGTTCAAGGTGGTGGGAGGTTGGCCCTATCATTCCTAAGGCCTCTCGAACTTTGCCTGGAAAGGATAATTTAGTGTTCAATTCTGTTTTTCTGGAAAAGGGGATCGATGGGATCCCTTCCTAGTCTCAGTGTCTCTATTGCTCTGTTTACCTGGTCATTTCTCTACCTGTCCAACATCCCACTGCTGACCCCTCTCAGATGCCTCAACTTCACCAAAGAATGGGGTGCCGAAGAGGCCAGCCCCGGCGTGTGCCTACTAGCTCGTCCTCTGATTCACCTTCCCTCTCCAGTGAGCTATTTGTCGGCCGCTACCCCAGTACTCGCAGTGGGAGAGGGCGGCTCCGTGCCTCCAGACACCACCCTAGGCCTCCTTCCTCGTCTGGCTCTACAATTTTCTCTTTTAATAGCTCCCTACATCGGCCTAGGATAACGGCTCATATCACGGTGGTCTTCCATGAGACTAATCAGATGGAGGACTCTGATTCTCATCTGGGAGGTTCGGGGGCAGTCTCTGTTCCTTCTCCTTCCATCCAGCTGGGAATTGGAAATGCGCCTCGGCAGGATTTGAATGTTCTGGGTTGCAGCACTCAGGATGTGGTGATGATGCCGGTTGACCCTGGTCCCTCCGATCAGAACGTGGCTCAAGCAAGGGATGTGCCAGAATATGGATGGTGCCGTATCGAGGAAGAACCTCCAGATGACTAGCGCGCTTTCCCCGGCTTCGTCTTTTGGTTATGCGACGTTTACCACTGGGAAAGTTTGCAATGCACACTGTTTTGTGGTTTTCCTGTGTTTTTTGATATTTTTGTTAACTATGCAGTACCAAGAGATTATCATCCCGGTCCCCTGCGTGGGTCCTGAAATCTGTCACAACTATGAACTCACTACCTACAGTCAGTCTTCTCACCTTTTTTTTCTTGACAGTTTTGCCTCTCATCAGAGCAGAGTCTTGACTTCGGTCTCGATGTAATTATACTTCTTTACTTTGTTAATAGAATTAATCTTACTTAGAAAAAAAAAAATTGCCCATGTTCCCTTCCAACCAAACTTCATGAGTCACGATTGGTGTCTGAAGTGGCAGGGACAGGAACTAAGAAGAGAAATCCTCAAGACAAGTAGACATGACCATCGGGCTAGGCAAGAACAAGGAACAATGATGAGTGTTATTCCAAGGTACTTCCTCCAGAGACATTACTTCCATGATACTCTCATCAGAAAGAAAAGTCTCGGCTAAGGGATCAGGGGATTTCGAAGAACCAAGCCATAGGGATTGAGAATACACATCGAGAGATGTTTTCGAAATACGATGATCAGAGGATACCGAAGGTGAAGCAGAAACAATTTCCACGTAATCAGTTTTAGCAGGACTTAACGGCATAACTTCTTCCCATGTATCAACAAGATCCATCAAAGGAATGACCCAACGATCAGACTTGACTGATTTCGAGCCGTAAAAAGGGTCTTTTTCACCTCTAATTACCTCACATTAACTTGTCAATCTAGGAACGATTTGTTATTTCAAAGAGTGTACTCAGTTTGAGGCGGTAATTTGTCAGAGTAATGCTAGTAGTATAGTGCTCAAAATACAACAGTAAATGGATGCTTAAAATAAGATTTACTTACAACAAAACACTTTAAGACTCAAATCATGCATTCAGAAGACTAAGTAAATTATTAGTCAAGGGTAGAGTAACAATAACTCATCCCTCCGTAAACTGATGTAACTGAAGACAAGCAAGGAACAGATCATCAACCTGGGAACTAGACAATGAATGTCAATGCTCACTACAGTTTCAGATCGTTCTGCACACCAAAGCAATGAGAACACAAATAATAGGAAATGGAACAGCAACTAGGAAATGGAACAACAACTAAGAAATGGAACAGCAACTAGAAAATGTAACAACAACTGATTCTTATAAACAGCAACACTTTAATCTACAGGAATAAGTGCAGCAATTGTATCCTACAAAAATCAGATAGCAATCTTTACTCTAGGAATAAATCGGACAGCACACGGAAATAAAACGGCAACTGATTAGTAATGAAATATAGAACAACACTTGGAACCAAATTTAAATGCATAATAAACTAATATAAATAACACACACGGCACACCTTAGAATTGAGAAAAACAGTAATCTGATTTCGGTACTACAAATATCAATCTTAGTTATAAAGAATAATGATTGTAATTCGTAATGGAACAGCAATATCAGTTGAATCAACAATCGCAATTAAATGCAATCTATAGATGAATACAGTAATACCAATTTATGACTGTTACAACATGGGTACTCTATAATTGAATAGCAATAGCATTCTGTAAAGACCGACAATGTTATATTAATGATTAAAGGAACAGCAATGCGTTACAGAGTCAGAATGAACAATCTGATATTCTTGTCACAAAGAACGATATTACTCAGTTGAACATGAATCAAATATAGCAGAATCGTGATGTAAAATAACTAAACACATCAGATTACCAAACAAATTTGATAATGAAAACCATGCACAAACTAAAGATAATTATACAAGAGCAAGTGTTCCACCAGGGCCAGGCCCTTAGCCTCCAGGGACACACCGCTTGAAATTACTCCAGGATCAAAGACGGAACAATAACCAGATTTATATTAAAGCATTAAAACAGAGTTACAGCGAATCACTTCTCAGCAAGAGTCAATGATCAAAGTTTCAAATACAAAGAAAAGTTACATAGAAAAAATAACAACAAATCGTCCCGCGGGCTAGCAGTGTTGCCCCTTTTTATAACAGCTAAAGCGGAGATATCAAGGATGCAAAAATAGTTAAGGTAGTGATCCCTCTGGATCAAAGGATCCTAAGGGATTCACCAAACTGTTAATTCCCAGTTATCCATTTGTTTTCTTGTGCCGAGTCTATATCTCCTTTTCCTTTCCTTGGCTGATATGTTTTAATTTAGATCGCCTTGTTTGTGTATGCTTCCCCACAAAAGGGACAGCGGTTAACTTGGCTCTGTCTTTTTCTTTGGAATGGCAATCTTTCATTTTTCCCTTTTCCTACATAAGAAATAGCAATTATTAGTGTTTTCGTGTTGCATATAAATCCTATAGATTTTTTCATGATTTCTTATTATCTACCTAGTTCATGATGCAAAGAGGTTACGAGTTCTAAAGAAAAGATGACAAAATAATCAATAAAAACATACCTTCTTCAGTACTCCACACACCCCCCTGCTTACCCTTTTTCATGCCCTCATGAAAACATTGTAGTTGACATGTAAGGCAGTGAGAGAGTAGGTTGGAGATGGGATCTTATGTGGTGGTCTACAGCCATGATGCCTAACTAGGTGTTCAAAAAGATGGCATGTCTGACCCTTAGGCATCTCATACAGGGCTTGGCATCCAGGTGCAGGGTGCCAAATAATCTGACTCTGAAACCTATATCCTAACCAAGATGGCCCTGCCCTCAAGATAATTTCGCCATAGAGGTTCAAGCGTTCGGCAGCTAATTTAAAGTTCTCATAATTAAATGGTTCCCTGAGTTGGATATTCGAATTAGAAATCTGATATAAAAATTTAGCAGCATCAATGGTAAGGTCTTTAATAGTGAAAAATTATTATATTCCTTACTGATTGATTGTTGTATGAATGGGTCCTAATGCTTCAATCACGCCTGGAGTCCTCATAAGATTCCTATGTTTCCTCCATAACTATACTGGATTTCTAGGCTCAGCTCTTACCCTTAAATCTAATCCTTTTTCTTGTCTTTGGAAGGCATTATAGGCTTTAGGCCATTTAATTTGATTAATCCCAAATGAAGTAAATGCCTGCAGTTGGATATCCTCAACAAAAGGGCCAAGGTTCTGCTCTATCTCTTGATCTAACACGAGGTTATGTAGATAGAATTCACACAGTAGTCTTTGAACCTTTACTCCATAGTGCTTACAACAATTTATAAAATCATCAATAGTATTAATTTGTATAGGGGCTCCTACTTTGACAACCTTAATTTTCAATTGAAAATATTGTTCCATTAAAAACAAGGCATAATTCTTAGCAGGGGCTCTACATGCTAGGACGTCAGTGTACAAAGAGCATAAGGCATCCATCTACTTGATAACTACATCTAACCTATGAGTTACCTTTGCAACTTTCTCTTCTTCCTTTCGCCATCCTTCAAAGGCCCGCCTTTTGGATAAATTGACATTCCTTAGCTGTTGTTGTAATTCTTCATACTTTTCTCGAGAAACTGTTTGTTCTGTGAGTTTTTCTACTGCTTGTTGAGCTTGCATCAAACCCTCTCGTAGGGTTACTGTCCTCGGATCACTTTCCCACGTAGTAGTGGCAAGTGGAAGATTTACTTGAATATTTTTATTCCGTCACCTCGTGTTTATAGTCTGCATTCCTTCAAAGGATTGTGCCTCTGTCTGAACTTCTTTATCACAGGACGACATATCATATGTTTGTACTTCAACATGGGTAACAGCTGAATGTTGTTCCTTTTGGTTTTGAATGGCAGGCTGGACTTGAGTCCTCCTTACCTTTTTCTTGAGGGGTCTTGCCGGAGTGGTTACATTTCTTACCCCTGAAGTCCTTTTTACTCACTTTCTCATTTTCAAAACCCTAATTTGTTTTTAAAGTCGAGCTATCACATTTAGTAGTCTTTGCTTTTCTTTTCATAATCTTCTAATTTCTTTTGTTTTCTTAGAGGGAATAGTTGTCTATTTACTCAGTCCTGGACTGTTATCTTGGCCAACTCCTTGGTTTTCTTCTTGGGGTGCTCCTTAGTTGTTCTGTTCGAGTTGCTCAAGAGTAGAAACCCTAGCTGGCTCTGTTATTTCCTGGGTAACTTCTTTTTCCACTCCTTCTTCTCCATGAAATTCTTCTAGTGCACTCTAGCTGGGAACAAATTGTTCCTCTTCTGTATCTTCATCACTTTTCTCTCCTGTCATACTTACATCATGAACAGAATGATTCTCTTCATTTTCTTCCTCGTCACGCAATTATTCGGGTGCATTTTTGTCCTGAGAAGAATTCTCCTTTGATTCTTCTTCAATATGGAGGCCTAGCGGGCTGAGAGGTTGGGCATATTCACCCATATTGGCTAGAATTTGGGCCAATTCATCCTCTTGCAATGGATTTTGCAATGGGCTTTCTTCGCGTTGTTCTGTCTCCGCCTCCACCTGCCCAGGCTGCTCGATCTCTTCCTCTATTTCTTCTTCCTCATTTCCTTCCAATTCTTTCTCATTCTCTCCTCCTTCCAATTGCGGGGGTTGCTCGTCCCTAGAATCATCTATCTCCACAGGTTGGCTGGTATTCCTTTGTAGATTTTCCAACCTCCCTCTAATCTGTGCCAATCTAACTAATTTTCTTTGTTTCGATGGTCTATCTGGTGTACTAGTATCATGTTTGCGTTTCGGGGCTGGCAGAGTCAGTCCCCTATCTATTATGGCAATTAGCTCTTCCCAAATGCTCTGTTGCTGAGCAAGACTATGGCTAACTATCATCCATATCAGCCCATGGTGACTTACTACCAATTCTACATGTTGTGACTTTTTCATGCTTCGGGTAACATCATGAAGTAATGAATTCAAAAATGCAGGTGAGTTCACAGAGCATTTCTGTTTTATTATGGCTAAGAGTTTAAGGTGTCGTGGTCTTACCACGTCTTTCCTGCCTTCACAGGTGATGTAGCTTTGGATGACTTTTGCCAATTCTACCCACGGCTCTCCTAATGTTGCTGGTATAATTCCCTTTCCTTTGACTGTCAAGTTCTGGCCTTCATCTCAGAAGATTTTTATAATCTTTCACAGTCTCTCCTTCTTTAGAGTCCACACAGGTCCAGTGGCTGGCAGTCCCGAGACTTCTGCAATTATTTCATCGGTGATTGCCATGTGTCTTGCCCTTACTGTGGAGTGATATTCTTGCAAGTTCTGCAAGAATTCTATTGCTACCGTCTCGTTGGATTCCTGTAAACGATTAAGATAAACTAGCCATCCTACCCTTACCAGGATTTCCCATGCAGCATCAGAAACTGTCAATACCTATGGTTCTCTCTGAATTTATCTTCCTCCCATGCTTTAGCTCACTATAAAAATGTAGAGATGGTAATGGAATAGCATGTTGTTCAAACTGTTGGAAATATAGAGAAAATAACAAAACAACAGGGCTCGTTCAAATCCTGGGTTACTTACTAATTGCTACAGAGCATAATACGGAAATGGCTTAGGAATAGCAAGCCATGTAGATTGAAAAACAATATACCATTGAGCCTTGCTATTCCCAAGTAAAAGTTTGTTGAATAATGGTCTGACACATATGCCAGCAAATTATGAGGTATGCCTCCCCCCTGCAATGTGATAAGCCGTCCTCGACCGTCAAATGAGGGAGCGGCGTGCCGATCTGCAATGGTACAGAGTCATAAAGGAATAGTGTATGCGAACATGCCATGTTTACAAAAGGAGTAGGTTGCCGAAATCAAGGCGTATAATAGGATTTCTTAACAAATAAGAGAATGTTGTGATATGATGTGAGGCTGGGAGGATAGGACAGTTGACGTGCACAACTAGTCTAATGTGGTCACTATAGACGTTTTCATCACGATTGGTTATGATAGATTTTTCATGTGTTTAATGGTTCGGGGAAGTGATATACATAATCTTATTCGACGGATTACAAAGGTATAAGACACAGAAGGGTGTTAATGATTTCTATTGGTGTATAAAGAATGTGACTTCAATACCATTAACAGAGCTCTGTTACCGACAGGTGCCATAAAATTGACAGGGTTGTTTGTTTCACCCATGGAACCATGATCCTTTGTGTATGCTTAGGAAGTGTTGTGCCATGTCAAAATGGAGGTCATTATGCTAGCTTGGTAACCAATTAAACCATAATGCCATTCACCAGGAAGGAGTGAAAGGTGGGCAGGCTGGCTCGTAATGAGACCTCATGTTCCAAGGGCTCTTTGTTTTTCTGATGTGCCTCTTGGATCATATCCCTGGTGTGGTGGCCATAGTGGGAATGCCACTTCACTTCTTCCTTATGATCATGGTAGGCTGGCTCTTGATGAGACCCCCTATCCTGCATTTGACAACTCATATAAACAAGTCATATAAACATTTTTTCTCCTTTTTTTTTCTAAAGTACTTTTCTATTTATACACAAAAGGTGGTTCAACACTCCTTAAGAGTGGGAATGGTGGAAGAATCCTTAACATCCCAATAGAAAAATATAGACCCTTTGTTCTTATTCCTTAATAATGATCAAAGAAGATTATGAGAATTTAAAAAGAACCAGCATGATAAAGATAACCAATCATATCAGTATTAGTAGGATAATGACAGCAAAAGTGATGGATAATTGTGTCCTTTCCTCTTTCCTCCCATCAATTCATAGAAATTTCTTGTAAAAATAGTGATTTTATATAATTTGCTGATTTCAATATGCTCTAGCTTTTTATCCATTTCATAAGCGTATAGTTGTGCTCCAAAAGACTTGAAACAGGAGGAACAGTAGGTATCTTTAAATTGGAACAGCAAGGAGAACAAGCATAAGTAACAGGAATACGAGAATGTTGTCGTTTGAAAAAGGAAGAGAAAAAAAAATACAAGTGTTGTTCCTTTGAAAAAGGAATAGCAGAAAATGCAAATGTCGTTCCTTTGGAAAAGGAACAGCAAAAACCAAAAGTGTTGTTCCTTTGGAAAAGGAACAGCAAAAACACAAATGCTAAAAGTGTCGTTCCTTTGGAAAAGGAACAACAAAAACACAAATGTTGTTCCTTTGGAAAAGGAACAGAAAAAATGAAAAGTGTTGTTCCTTTGGAAAAGGAACAGCAGAAAACTCAAATGTCGTTCCTTTGGAAAAGGAACAACAAAAATCAAAAGTGTCGTTCCTTTGGAAAAGGAACAGCAAAATGAAAGTGAAAAAGGAACGGCTGAAACAGAAGGTGTTGTTCCTTTGAAAAAGGAAAAGAAAAACAAAAATGATATTCCTTTGGAAAAGGAATATTAGAAACAACAAAAGTGCACACAAATGTTGTCCCTTCTGTTAGTTCCAGTCTTCGCAGCCTGTCACCAGGGATCAACTTGAGCTCTTACTATGTCTGGTTTTGTTAGATGTTTTACACATGATGTTCAGCACAAAACATGTCACAAGTGTGTCCATCAGAAGAAGCTCGAAAAAATATTTCCAACAGTATATCACACTCCCATAACCGGTTCCTGGATTAGAAGAAATGAATGAGTGATTCTTGGTTATGCATGTTTTGAGGTCAGTTGTTGCACACAATGACAAGTTTAGTACAAAATCAGTTTATGAAATAATGGTAAGGAATTTTTCAAAATTAAAAGAGGTTTTTGTTCATAACATATTAAATAACAAAAACATCCTTCATTTTATGCACAGGTGCTGCTATGTGGGAGGTATACAATGATATTTGGAGCCTACAGTAAAACAAAGTAAAATTTTCATATTTTTTACTGTTTTAGTCATTTTAGTGCAGGGCCATTTTACAACAGATGGAAAGTAATTTTGCAAAACCCAAGGAGGTTTTTGTTAAGAATGAGCCATATAACAAAAATCTCTTTCAGTTTATTCACAGGTGTCATGGATTGGGATATGTGACTAGATCTTTACAGCTCATTTTCACAGATTTAAATTTTTAATGATTTCTGTTTTAGAGATGATTTTGTGGAACAGATTTCGAGCTACTGGAAATGAATTTCCAAAATTTGAGAGGTATTTTTCTCCATCATGACCTTATCTACAAAAACCTCTTTCATTTTTGTAACAGGTGCTATGGTTTGGGAGATACGAGGTCATATTCAACACCTATTTTCATAAATTCGGCCCAAGTTTAATGTAATCAATTCTATTTTGAAGAAAATGGTTGAGCTCAATCCCTTAGTACAAGGATGAGAAAATGTATATATTTTATGAATTTCATAGTGTAGGGGTTGGATTTTGGTAGAAGTTTGGATACTTTGGATTGCTTGGCACTCCATTGTACATTTCATTTCTGCATTTTTGGCTAAGGAAAGACCAGGTTTTGCAGCACTTGTTGGGATCCATGTGGTTCTATATTTTGATGGTGTGTTTCTCTATGTATTTGTAAGTTCACTGATTTTTATTTGTATCATTTTCCCTTCTCTTTTCTTCTGCAATTAAACAAATGAGTGATTAAGGTAGAATTCATTGGACTGTTATGCTCTGCCTTGAAATTTTGTTTAATTCCATATGTTTTCATCTGTTTGAGGAGGACTCTTGAGACCCTCTTGCCCTCCTTAGCTCCTCACTAGTCTGATCCATCCATTCATTCAATCCAAAGATCAAAACGACTGCCTTCCTTTCCCTAATCAGAACTCTGCAAAAACTAGGCCTCATACCTGGACCCAAATTTCCCTGTCCATTTTTCCAACAAAAACCCTTAAAAACTCAAAACAAATCCCTGCACTTCATATCTAGCCTAAGATCAGTTGTTAAATCAGTCATCTCAAGCCCCATCGATTATCTTTCACTGAGATTGACCCAGAGAGAGCCCTCTCCTATCCTCGTAGGGCTATCTACGAGGCTGAGCGTGGTTTGATGTGGACCTGGAACCTTGCCTTTTCAACCTGAGGCAAATCTAGGCTCTAACACCTTCAGAAAAGGAACAGCAAAAAACAACAATGTTGTTTCCTCTGAAAAACGAACAGCAGAAAAAATGCAAGTGCTATTCTTTTGAAAAAAAAGGAACAACAAAAACGATGGAATTGTTGTTGCTTCGAAAAGGAACAGCAAAGTGAAATACAAAAATATGTACAGAGAATGATTTAACAAAACAAAGAAATTATGTACAAAGTGTAAAAACAGGTGAATAACTTAATGAATCACAGATGAGGAAGATTTCTCTTCCTCCTATAAAATTTGCATATCAGAATCTTCGTGGAGTTGCTGGTAGAAGGATTCCCGAGTAAGTGGTTTGCGGTATAATCGAACTCGGTGTCCATTTACTTTAAAGGTACGTCCAGATCCTTCAATAGTGACTAGAGTAAGGGTGCCATTATCATGTACATTATGGATTTCATATGGCCCCAGCCAGCGAGTCTAAAGCTTCCCGGGAAAATCTTGAAACCTGGAATCGTATAAGAGCGCCCAATCTCCCTCACGGAAGACTTTATTTTTAATGAGAGCATCATGCCATTTAGCTCGTTGCTGTTGGATGAATGCAGTGTGTTGGAGGGTAGAGAGCCTGATTTCATCCAGCTCATTGATCTGCTGTAATATATTAATCTGTGGCTTGTCTAGATCTAAGCTGACTTCTTGTGTTGTTCGCAGTGTTTGGATTTCGAATTCTATGGGAAAGATGGGTTGCTTTCCAAACACAAATTGGTAAGGTGAATAGCTGGTAGTGCTTCTCCATGTTGTTCTATAAGCCCACAAGGCTTCTGGTAGTCTTGCAGCCCAATCGCGTATATGTGATGCAATGGTTTTTGTTAAGATTACTTCTATTATTTTATTGCTGCTTTCTACTTGACCATTTGCCTGTGGGTGGTATGGAGTGGTGATTTTATGCTGGATATGATATTTTTTTAGTGTTGTGGCAATCTTGTTACCAGCAAACTGTGGTCCACCATCTGTAATTATGTCTCTTGGAAGCCCATATCGCACAAATATATGGAACAATAACTATATGAAAAAATCCTATGTAGCTCTCGGCAATGCCTCTGCTTCAACCCATTTGGTGACATATTCTGTTGCCACGAGAATATATGTTTTCTAGTTCAAGGATGGGTTAATTAGACCAACAAAATCGAGTGCCCATCGCTCGAATGGTTCAATAACCAGATACGAATTCAGGGGCATTTCATCAGACTGACTAGGGCGTCCTGTTCTTTGGCAACTGTCACAAGCTTGAACGAACTTCTTTGCATCTTTGAAGATTGTAGGCCAATAATACCCTATTTGTAGCACCTTATGTCCAGTTCTCCAATTAGCAAAGTGTTCGCCACATGGTCCGTCGTGACAAGCTTTCAAAATGTCAAAAATTTCATCCTCCCGGACACATCTCCTGATGTGCATATCTGCTCCTGTATGGAACAAGTAGCCCCCAATCTAGGAAAATCGAGCACTTCACTGGACAATCTGTTTTCGTTCATTAGGGGTCAGATGTTTCGGTAATTTTCCTACTGTTGAGTAATTCGCAACATCAGCATATCAGGGTGTTTTAACAGTGACAGCGAACAGATGCTCATCTAGAAATTGATCTTCAACTGCTGCTGCATCCACCAGTTTGGGCATCTGTGAGAGAAAGTCAGCTACAGGATTTTCTTTTACAGGGTAGTCCTTGATTGTGATATGAAATTCCTGCAATAAAATTATCCATCTAGTTATTCTACCATTTGTGATTGGTTTATTTTCTAAATACTTTATGGCAGAGTGATCTGTATACAAGATAACAGGATATCCAATAATGTAATGCCTAAACTTATTGACAGCATGTATTACAGCTAGAAATTCCTTTTCAGTAACAGTATAATTCAATTCAGCAGGGGATAAATTCTTGCTAATATAATAAATTGCATATGGTTTTTTATCTTCTTCCTGCCCAAGGACTGCTCCAATAGCTGTATCTGAGGCATCTGATGAAATTTGGAATGGCAGGTCCCAATTTGGTCCTCGAAGGACTGGGGTTGTGGACACAAGCTTCTTCAGATCCTGAAAAGCACAGTCACATTTTTCTGTCCAAAGAAAGTCAACATTACTTGTCAATGCATATAGAGGTGCAGCAATATGCGAAAAACGTTATATAAACCTTCTATAATAACCAAAAAAATCCAATAAAATTGCGTACCTCTGTTTGAGTGGTAGGTGTGGGAATTAGCAAAATTATTTGAATTTTGGTTGGGTCTACCTGTATGCTAGCTGCTTAGATATAATGGCCTAGAATAAGTCCTTCATGATCATCATATAGCATTTTTCATGGCTCAAACAAAGCCTCGTGGCAATGCAGCGCTGCAGGACTTTTTCTAGTGTGTCCAATGCTGGGTCAAAATCATCTCCATATGGTGTAAAGTCATCCATGTATACTTCGAGCCCTTCATTTATTAAGTCTGAAAAGATGTTGAGGATAGCCCTTTGAAATGTGGCAAGAGCATTGCATAAGCCAAAAGGTAGAACTCTATAGGCAAATGTTCCCTAAGGACAAGTAAAAGTGGTTTTGTCTTGGTATTCAGGGGCAATCTGAATCTGATTGTACCCACTGAAGCCGTCTAAGAAATAAAATAATTTCTTCCCTGCCAAAGTGTCTAATACTTGGTCAATGGATGGAAGGGGAAAGTGGTCTTTTTGTGTTGCTTTATTTAGCTCTCTATAATCTACACAAATCCTCCACTTTCCATTCTTCTTTGGTACCACAACAAGTGGAAAGACCCATTTACTATCGCAGATAGGGTAGATGAAGTTGGCATCTAAAAGTTTTTGAAGTTCAGCTTTTACAACATCTTTTAGATGAGGATTAAGTCTCCTTTGTGGTTGGCGAACAGGTCTCGCATCCCTTTCTATGTAAATGTGGTGTGTACATAACTGGGAATCAATTCCTTTCATATCAGGGTAGTCCCATGCAAATGCTCCTTTATATTTCCTCAATAGTTGTGTTATCACTAAACAAATTTCAAAGGAAAAGGGTAAGGTAAGAAAGATTTGGTCTTGGTTATTGTCATGCTCCTTTCATGCATAAGAAGCACTTGGCAAACTCAGGGTCAGCATACATAAAAGTTCTTTGAAGGCTCAAGCAAGGCAAGCAAGTTTCAAGGCAGATGAGAAGGACATTTCAAGATAAAGAAGCTCAAGACAGTCAAATTTGGCATGTAAGCTGTGTTTTTGAAATTACACAGCAGTTTCGTAGCACGCTACGAAACTGCTGTAAGTGATGCCTAATGCACAACAGTTTCGTAGTGCGCTACGAAACTGCTGTAGCTACATATTGTGATTTGATGGACCATTTTTGTAAGAAAAAGGGAAATATTATTTGAAGAGGAGGGTCTGAAAGGGAGCATTCACGAAGTATAAGTGTCTAGCAAAGGCAAAACAAGGAAAGGAAAGACTTTTATGAACTCCAAAGTTTTATGTTATGAAAAAAGCAGTCGACTTCCAAGGGGATTAACAAGCAGTTAAAAACTCATCTCTGAAAAGTGAAAGAGGTTTTCATTCCTAAGATTCTGAAGTACAAAAACCTCTTCCACTTTCTTCAAATCCATTATTATTTGAGAGAAATTAATGATCAAACTTGTGCTATGAAACTGCTGTAGGTGCAGTTTTTCACAAGCATATTTTTACACCTGTTTTTCAAAGACTCATTCTGGGAGGTAGGAAAGATGTTTCAAAAAACCAAGAGAGGTTTTTGTTCAGTGTGGATTGGTTCAAAACAGCCTCCTTCATTTTTTCGAAATACATTTTTTATGAGAAGTTATGAGCTCTGTCCCAAGACCTATTTTTCAGCCAGAACAGAGCAAGGGACAGTCTCCTACTTTCTAGGAACAGCAAAAGGATGAGTCATAAAGGGCCAGCTGGAAGGTTATGAGCACCATCAAATTCGAATTCATGGAGTTTTAGGTGTCAAATAATGTTTTAAATGTTTAGATAAGGTTGTTGTAATCATAATAAGGAGTTACACTCCTAGTTGTATCAGGTCTCTAGGACTCCTAGTTAGCTGTCCTTTGTATTAAATAGTTAGTTTTAAGTGTCAATAGGTGTCAAATTAGGAGGAATTCGAATTCCCCTCATGCTGGAGGAAGGAATCTACATGAAATCTATATATGGGAGAAGAAATAATGTATTAGGGGTTGGAAAATTTTATGGAAAAGGTTGTATTTGGCCTATGTAAGACTCATTTTTAGTAATACATGCTTGACTTTACTTCTCAGGATTCATGAAGGATTTTTTATGTTCAGAATATGTGATGTTGTCCTTTCCTTAATTCTTACAGTGGTATGGATGTATAATCACTCAGAATTCACTGAATGTGCTCTGACTTCCTGTATACATTTACAAACTGTGTGGTCCCATATGAGTTTATGTTCTGAATGTTTAAATGTTGAATGCCCTGACTTCCATGTAGGGTTGAGTTCATTGTTATATTGAGGTGTTGTTGACTCCATAAGCCCAATGGATAGTTTTGTTTAATGTGTTTCCACCATTCATATTTTTCACAGTTGTTCTATAAGAGTTAGACATCTTATCTTTAATCAAAATCATTAATCCATCAAGAGAGAGCCCTCTCAGGTTGAGGAGGCTAAGCCTCAGCCTAAAGTAGGTTGAAATAGTTACTTAGAGTCAACCTGACCAGAATCCTATCAGGATCTGATTTTGAGATAACAAGTTGGATGAGCTTCTTTTCTTGCTCAGAAGTCAGGTTGGCATTAATGTTTAAAGTCTTTCCTGGCTTAATTTCTACAATTTTACTATTTGAAACAGAGGTAGTAGGTATTTTTTGATCGTCTGTATTTTTAAGAGGATCTTCTTCTAATTCATTATCAAATGCTGCTTCTATCATGTGACATTGTATGTGGGATCTGGGTTCAGCTTGGCTAATAAAATTATTAATGGCATCATCTTTTGTTTGGTCTTTGAAATCAAGGGCCTCTTCTATGGTTAATGGAGATCTAATATTTTCGGTGAGGTATGATACAGGATGCTTGTTAGTTTTTATTATTGTGACACTTGGCTGCACTGGTGGATATAAATCTAGGTTCTTGATATCTGCCCCTCTAGTTATGGTCATATTGCCTTGTCGGCAGCCAATATAAGCATCGACAGTTGCAAGCCAAAGTATGCCTAAAATCAATGGATGTCCATCAAGTCGGTTTTTGGGGTTTATTATCAGAAAATCGGTCGGATACTCCCAAGAGTCAATGGATACCATGAAATCATGTAGTGTGCCTTCTGGCCTAACCACAGATCGGTCAGGCAGTTCTAGTAAAGTAGAGATCAGTTCTACTGATGTAATGCCCAGTTTTTGGCAAGTGGTGGTTGTTAAGATATTAATTGCAGCTCCTAGATCAACCAAGGCATTTGAGAAGGTTTGACCATAGATTTGTACGGTTACTATTTGATTTCCTGGGTCTTCGTATTTAACGGGTGTTTCTTTTCCTGATAATAAGTCAGATAGAGTGCCAACTACTTGGACTTTTGGGTTATTTGTTATTTTCCTCCTTGGTTTCTTTATACATAATTCTTTGATAGTCCTTGCATATGTGGGGATGTCTTGAATGGCTTGGAGGAACGGGATTTTTATGTACAGATTTTTTAGTTCTCCCAGAATATCAAAATTAGGGTGTTGTATAGATTGAGGTATAATTAATCGCTCTGGGAATGGGGGAGGGGATGTGGTTGTTGGGTCATGAATTTGTTGTCTGGTCATGTCCTCTTCTTATAGCGGTTTTTCTGTAGGTAACTGATTTTCAACTTGAGTTGTTTTATCTCCCTCTGTTTCGATGATACGCCCAGATCTTAATTGAAGGTCATTACACTCCCTTAGATCGGTTCCTATTTCTAGTGTTTCCACTATTTGAATAGATTGGACCAGTCTGTTATTCGGATTAGGGTTGGGTTGGGTTGGGAGTTGTGGTCTTAAATTAGACTGGGGGTTTTGTTGTAAGGCTGGCAGTGTAGGTTGAGGGAGCGGGATGGTTCCTACTGGTTGATTCATCGGTCTTTGCCAGTTTGTCTACCAGGCTTGACTCTGTGAGGTAGGAGGGGTCCATTGTGCTGGATATATGTTGTTTTTCCAATATGGTGGGGTATAGGGAAAATTTGGCCAATTGGGTTAGTTTGCTTGATTTGGCCATGGAGATGATGAAGGAAATGATTGTTGTGACCAATTCGGGAAGGGAGGTTGATTTTGCCACATTGTATTATATTTTTGAGCATGATATTGTGGAGGTTGAAAAGAAGAAGTTGGGTCTGAAAACATACCTGATTGTCGTGGCTGCCATTGACGGTGCTGATTGAGTAGATACACTGGTTCTGATTCTTCTTTTGATTCCTTGTATACTGCTTTCAATCCAAGAAGTGAGGGGCAGCTCTCTGTAGAATGGTCTTTTGTACAGATGGCGCAAACTTGGGCTGCATCTAATGGACACTCCTTATGGCTATGTTTCTTTCTGCATCGGGGACAGAAGATTGCCAAATTTTGTTTTTCCTCTGCTTGCTTTTGTTTGGCCTGCATAATATGAAGTTGTGTTTTCAGTGTCCCCAATATGTCAGTTTTAAAATTTTCTAATAAATTTCCAATTTCTGCACGAGTTACTCCTTCTGCTGAAATTCTATTATCTCTTACAAAATGATCATGTTCTGCTGGTTTTAGTCTTGTGCTGCCTCTCGAGCTCCTGATACATAGATTAATAATGTCAGCAAAATTTTCGTGATAAATATCTCCTTTTCCCATAATATTTAGTGTTTCAATCCATTGTTCCTTCATTCCCCTAATTAATGTTGTTTTTAACACATTATCAGGTAAGGGTAATGATGCATAAGGAGATATTTGAAGATTATACTGGAAACGTTTAACACACTCTTCTAATGTTTCATTTGGTCTAGCTACCATCTGAAATATTTCATCTTTTAACTCTCTAGACCTGCAATAGTCCTAATATTTTTTTAGAAAAGATTCTTTCATTTGATGCTAGTTATTTATAACACCACCACCCAATCCCATAAACCATCTTAAAGCAGCCCCTTTTAATGTGGAGGGAAATAATTTCAGTTTCTGGGGGTCAGTGGTATAGTCATATCCTCTACACAGCATGTCAAATTCGAATAAAAATGCATCTGGATCTTCTGATGTAAGGCCATGGAATGTAGGTATATGCTGGAGAGGAATTGCTTTCATAGGTGCATTAGTTGTAGTATCCACAATGGGGTATTGAAGTGTAGAGGTTTGGGTGTTTGGCTGGTTCTGGGCCATTTGGTCAAATATATGCCAATAACCTTCTGGGATGTTTAGGAGGGTATTCCTAGGTTGTCGAGGGGGAATGGCTCTAACAGGAATGGCCTTAACAGCACTTCCTTTGTCTAGGATGATGAGAGTGTCTAACGTCTGGGAGGTTTCAGGTTCTTGAATTTCTTCAACTTCGTTATAAATGATTTTTGCAGCACTTCCCTTATCTAGGCTACTTAATGTCTGTATTACCCCAAGAGGAGATTTTGGTTCTTCAGTTTCTCCTGTTTCTCCTCTTCCTTCACAAAGATTGCTAAGGTTCCCTTCTTGCAATGATTTTTGGCTAGAATTTTCAATTTCTTGAAAATCTTGCTCCTCGATTTGATTGTGCACCTCAGCAAAGGCTACAGATGGTGATCCTGTGGCCTGAAGGGAACTAGTAGGTTGTCTAGAAGCAACTTTTTAGGTCCTACTGAAGGCTGAGATTCTATTTTTTTACGGATTTCGTCTATAAAGGTCGATCGGCCAAGGGTCATCGGCCCCTTAGCTTTATCGGGCTTGGGTAGAGGTTTGGGATTCTTTTCAGGCTTTTTCTGCTTAGTCATGCACTCAAATCAACAGCTAAGTTCTACAAAAACAAAATAGCAACAAATCTGCAGGAAAGCGGGCAGGGGAGCAGGGCTATTACATACTCCACACATAGGTTCTTACCTTTCGGTTTTAAAAACCTAGTTCTTTCCTAACAGGTTCTCACACTACTCTGGAAAAGAAACAAATGGCTACACTCTTCCCCGGCAACGGCGCCAAAATGTCGAGCCATAAAATGGTCTTCTTCACCTCTAATTACTTCACATTAACTTCTCAATCCATGAACAATTTGTTATTTCAAAGAGTGTACTCAGTTTGAGGTGGCATTTGTCAGAGTAATGCTAGTAGTATAGTGCTCAAAATACAATAGCAAATGGATGCTTAAAATAAGATCTACTTACAACAAAACACTTTAAGACTCAAATCATGTATTCAGAAGACTAAGTTAATTATCAGTCAAGGGTACAATAACAATAACTCATCCCTCTGTAAATTGATGTAACTGAAGACAAGCAAGGAACAAATCATCAACCTAGGAACTAGAATGAATGTCAATGCTCACTACAATTTCATATCGTTCTGCACACCAAAGCAATGAGAATGCAAATAACAGGAAATGGAACAGCAACTAGGAAATGGAACAGCAACTAAGAAATGGAACAGCAACTAGAAAATGTAACAGCAACTGATTCTTATAAACAGCAACACTTTAATCTACAGGAATAAGTGCAGCAATCGTATCCTACAAAAATCAGATAGCAATCTTTACTCTAGGAATAAATCGGACAGCACACGGAAATAGAACAGCAACTGATTAGTAATGAAATATAGAATAGCACTTGGAACCAAATGTAAATGCACAATAAACTAAGATAAATAACACACATGGTACACCTTAGTATTGAGAAAAACAATAATCTGATTTCAGTACTACAAATATCAATCTTAGTTATAAAGAATAACTATTGTAATTCCTAATGGAGCAGCAAGATCAGTTGAATCAGCAATCGCAATTAAATGTAATCTATAGATGAATACAGTAATACCAATTTATGACTGTTACAACATGGGTACTCTATAATTGAATAGCAATAGCATTCTGTAAATATCGGCAATGTTATATTAATGATTAAAGGAACAGCAATGCGTTAGAGAGTCAGAATGAACAATCTGACATTCCTATCACAAAGAACGATATTACTTAGTCGAACATGAATCAAATATAACAGAGTCATGATGTAAAATAACAAAACACATCATATTACCGAACAAAGCTGATAATGAAACCACGCACGAACTAAAGATAATGATACGGGAGCAAGTGTTCCACCAGGGTCGGGCCCTTAGCCTCCAGGGACACACCGCTTGAAATTACTCTAGGATCAAAGACGAAACAACAACCAGATTTATATTAAAGCATTAAAACAGAGTTATAGCGAATCACTTCTCAACGAGAGTCGATGATCAAAGTTTCAAATACAAAGAAAAGTTACATAGAAAAAATTACAGCAGATCGTCCCATGGTGTTGTGGGGAAAAATGCCTATTTAGGACGATCCTATCCACCTAAGGTGTGACAGCGCCTTAGCAACAAACGAATACAGCTATCATGATTACTTCCTTTATGAAATATGAAAGAGAGGAGATCGGCAGACTTACCGTTTTCTTCCGGTTGTCCCTCGAACTAGATCCTCTTCTCTTTGTGTGTCCACAGCTACTTGCCTCCTCGCTTGATCAAGAGAACAGCTACTTGAATCCCACAAGATCACAAGAGAATAGCTACCTGTGACAAGAGAACATCTACTTGCAACAAGAGAAGAACACAATACAAAGGCAAATACACATATTCATAAATGATTCAGGATTAGAAGTAAATCAAATATACTAATGCAATCATACAAAATACACCAGCATATAGGAAAGAATCAAGATAGCTTTATTGAAAGTAACAGGGTTCAGGAAGAGATACAACCCATAGGGCTCCAATCCAGCATCTCCTTCCCAGCAGAATGGAATTCCTTCTTCAGCTCCTTTCAAAGCATAACACACCCAATGTTTCTAGCCACAAACCAACAGCAATTCTTTGCAAATACTAAATTCCAGCCTCCCTTGACCTCATGGAGAGAGATCTATATATAGGAGTTTTGGAGAGAGGATGAGTCAGCTTGAGGCTGGTATGAAGCTGACTAGTGTCCTCTCCCACTTCAGTTCTTTGAGTCCACTTGGAGGTTCTTGCTTCCACTTGGAGTTTTGGAACCTCTTACTCATCACTAGTCGAATTCCCTGATCCAAGTGTCATTTTGGAAGCTTCCTGGGCATTGACACCTTGAGGAATGACTCTGCCACTTGTCCAAACCCGCTCAGCGCAGGTAGCCTTCTTTGTAGTTGACATTCAATGCAGGTAGACAGTGGAGCAGTTGACATTCAGCGCAGATGCTCAGTGGAGCAGTTGACATGATCCAGAATTGCCTTGTTTTTGAGTGTTTTCAGGTGGAGAACTTTTGTTAAGTGCTGTGGTTTGCTGGCCTTGTTCCTCTAGGGGTAGGAACAACATGTTTAGGGAATTTGGATCCCTTGATTATTGACATTTCATGCTCAGTGATGCAAGGCACAAAAATGTCTATAACAGTTGCCCCCTAAAGTATGAGGCCGTTTATCGGGTGAAATGCTTTATCCAGGAGGGTCCGAAGTTCATCCATCTGCTGGGAGGAGACCTGTAATAAAATACAATACAATACATTATGATTCATACTGCTTTCATGATCTAGCTGAGGCGGGCATTCCCATGCTCAGCTTTATAAATTCATTTTTGTACATAGAACAGACGATCGTCTGATGGTAGACTGATAATTTTGGTGAAAATTATCATCCTTTGAGTAGGATGATCATCTACTGTAATGATGTACATGTCAAATGTCTTTATTTTTTCCTGAATATATATCGCAGCCTGGATGGATGAAACTAGATCCGGGGTCTTCAAACTCGTTCGATCTTCACTCTAAGTACAAGTCGATCCATGTGAGAAATGCGCTAAAGTCGAACATGGAAGGACATCGCTTGATTACCGGTCAGTGATGTAAACCGTTAACAAGCGCGAGAGGAATCACCGATAATGATAATGACCCTCAAGGTACTGCAGTACAATTCACGTGGTGTGAATAAAGGATTTGGTGTCGAACACCACGCAAAATCTTCTGGTCGAAGGTCATTAATGTATACCTGTCGCCGGAAGTAAGAAACTTGCCATTGAGGCATGCAAGCCTCAAAGTACTGAAGGGGGTGTTCCTAGATCAACTCCTTGGATAATGAGCTGATGTCGACAAGGAGCGATCCGTCAAAGGAGGGCCTTAATGAATCCCACATCAGTGACACGGAACGGAGCTAATGATTTCAATGGAGGTGAAAACAATCTGTGACATATGATTCAGGGTGGCGGTCATGAATGGATGAAGGATAATGTATGGCAGTGGATGGGACCTGGTTGACTCTTTCTGAATGACTTCTCTTGAACATATGGCGACACTGATGCGATGGATTGGTAGCATTACCCCAAATATGGATGGTATGGCAAGACCATGGTGATGTGACCGGTGAATGAAACAACCCAACCCGATTGTGGTACGAAGGAAAAGTGTCATGTTCAAGAGCGACCTGCTATCATCAAAGTTTTCTTGATTTTTCCCCAATTTTTCCCCAGTCATTGCTGACCAGTACCTCTTTATTTTTGTCAAGCTTGAGGAGGATAACATATGCTTGTTCTATAACCTGCCCTTCGGGCAAGCCCATCGCTATGTTTTAACGAGCTTAGCGATAGTGAAACTCGTTCTCGTCTAAAGACAAGTTTGTCGCTATTTAATAATTTTAACGAGTCTAACGACAAGGATAACTCGGTCCTTTTCATTTTTAGAGAGTCTGAAAAGGTACATAAAGTTAACTCCAAAATTCCTTTTTCGTCATCTAATCCCTTAATTCCGAAAAAGTATAAAACAATACAGAAGGGATGAGTTTTCGATAACTTTAACGAGCCGAATAAAACAAGCACTCGACCTTTTTGTGCAATAATCCCTCAGGTCCAAAAAGATTAAAATCTAGAGGAGGGATAGCTCTTCCTGTCCTTTAACGAGCTGGAAGGCCAAAACTCGGCAATCTTTTCATATTTTACGAGTCAGTTGAAAAGAGCTTAAAGAAGACTCGTCTTTTGAGGAACGAGTGATAAACAGGGATAGCAACTGATTCCAAGTACAGGTTGGAATTTTCCAATCACGGCAGTGTCACAAGGATGGCTAGGTGAAATCACTCTTCGCAGCTGTTCCTCAAAATGGGTAAACAATCATATGGAGGTGAACGATCGTCCAAATGAAAGTGGAGGTGGTAGGTGCAAACACGACCAAGGCTTTTATGGCTGATAAATTACATTCACAGCGGTTATTTACCGGGATAGGTTCATTTTTTAGATAAAAATGAGCTTAAACTCTGGAGGAAACATTGCTCACTGCTTATATTTATTTTTTAACGAGCATGAAGACCGCGTTAAAACTGCTCAGATCTTGCATTTATTTTTTAACGAGCATGAACTTTATGCTAAAACTGCTCGATCATATAGTCAAAATTTTGATTTTTATCATAAATAGCTTTTCTCTTTTCAAGGATAGTACTACATTCTCAATTGCTGCAACAAACTTTGTTAGAAATGAATAATATTTGCATGAAAATGAGATCATAACCCTAATATTTCGCTTTGAACTACGTAAAAAGCTATTAAAAGGTGTTTTTACCTCTCATTTTACCATTTCATTTGAATTTGGTTTGTTGGAGCTCTGGAGGTGCCTCTTCCCCCTTGATTTTCACCAGCTGATTCCGGGAGATTCTGCGGACAATTTTCAGCGCCGTCTGGACCAGGTAGGAGCTAAACTCTAGCTCTTTCTTTTCATGGTTTATTTTTCCCATTTTGTGCCTATTTTCCTGCCCCCATGAGCCCCTAGGGTTTCATTAGGGCGCTCTGGCATCAGCGCAGGTAGTCCATTCGAAACCAGCGCTGAATGTCAAGCTGCCTTAAGGCAGTTTGACCTTCAACGCAGGTAGGACACTTGCCAACTGCGCTGATCTCAGAAAAACAGCTCTATGCACATTTTTTGATGAAATTTTGCCAGTTTCTCATCAAACTCAGGAACTTACTCCTTCTCTTGTTTGTTTTGCAGGGATCTTTGAGCAAAATGTCCCTTACATGGCAAGAACGAGAACATGAAGAGGAGGACATGATTGCCCTCCATGACCCTGTCACGGTGAACGCGCTGTGGAACTGTGGCCTGCTGAAGTTTTTCCGTATCTCTAGCATGAGAGCACAGATCTCTCTACTGCAGTATATGCATGATGCTTGGGCTCCCATTAACCAAGTATTCCAGATTAGGGGAAAATCCATCCCCTTGACCATAGAGGACATTTACTTCTTGACTGGATTGTCAAGGCGGGGTGCCCCCATTTCTTTGTCAGGTTCGGCCCGGGGGAATGACTCCGTGAGGGATTATGTCCGCCAGTATTGCAGGGAAGGTTCCCAGCCGAGCAGAGACGGCAAGGTGGTTATCCGTGAGATCACTGACAGGTCTCTTAGGTCCATTCTGTATACCATTGGTAGGATGGCCAGTAGTGCATCTCTACATGTTGCCAACAGATCTTATGTGCAGCACGCCTTGGAGTGTCTCCAACCGAAAGTATTCAACTGGTGTGATGCAGTACTTGCTCAGATGAAAATTAAATTGACCAAGGTAAAGGACGGGAAGCTGAAGAACTTTGGGTATGGTTCTATTCTGACTGCCTTTACCTTGGAGAAAATACCACTGATGCAGCCTCAGTATATCGCACTCGACTTGCCTTCTCCCACCGAGCCACGCATGCAGAGATGGGTCGACCACATGTCTAGACATGCTGGTCAATCTCAGATTACTTTCACTGATACCTTCTTCAGGTGGTTCGAGCGCCAGGAGATGGTTTATTCTGAGTATCCATATGTTGGTATGGATTTCCGAGGTGATCCGGACTTGGTATTGCCGGACGGCGAACAGTGGGGTGCTATTGGTAGAATCTTTGACTATATTACTATTTACTGTTCTTGTTCATAATGTCGCTGTGCTTTATTCTATCAAGACTTATACTCAAACTCATGTGTGCATGCAGATGTTGGTCTTGTTCGCCCAGCAGCTTGCCCGAAAGCGCCAGTTGCTGCCCCAGTAGGGGAGACTGCTGGGAGGGTTATTCTCCACGATCTTGATGTGGCAGAGACTCTTACAGCTGTGCAGGAGCAGGTTGAGAGTCTTACACTCGGCATTCCCGATGTGAGGATTGATGAGCTACCTTTACAGTTGCAGCGCCATACTACTGGTGTGCCTAGACGATGGACTCGTCTCTTGCGCATGATTGCACAGGCCGTGACGTGCTATCATGAGCATCACTAGACTAGGGTGCCCCCTAGCATTTTGAGTTTTTGGGTCATATGACCGATTTTGTCTTGGTTACAGAACATTATGTATGAACGATAAACAGCTTATATATATTTTGATTTTCGAGTTTTATTCTGGTTGAGTTATATGATCCATATGTACAATCATTGATGATGTATCCCTTTTTACAAATGTCGCAAATGTCTATCTAACACATAATTTGCTAATAAGTCGGTTAATGTGTTTAAGTTTCTGGAAATATGCTGGTATTGAATTGAATCAAACTGTCTTTCCAAAATCTTAACCCTTAGGAACATGCGATATATAGCTGGATTGCGAACAGAATATATACCGTTGAGCTGTAGTATTACGAGCTGTGAGTCTAGCCTGACAATTAGTCGGCGTATGCCACATGTGATGGCATCAGAGAGTAGTTCTATCAACGCGCTATACTCAGCGATGTTATTCGTTGATTGCCCAATACATACACCTCTGAAACTTACTAACTCGCCGCTTGGATCAAAAATGGCCCAGGCTGCGGAGGATAGGTTCTGCGAACTACAACTCGCTCTGTCGGCATATCCAACACATGTCTCCAGAAGGTTCGACATCTGTAACAAATGAAAAAGGTGGATCACTCGACCAGAACAAATACTTTAGCGAAAACAAAATACAACAAAAGCATGCAGGTTACTATTTAAGCATAGTAACGCTTGAGGTACAACCCATTGCGGGGTTGCGCCAGTGGAATTCTGTCATAATCCATTAACTCGTAGGCTCCTTTTGCTAACACCCTTTTAACAATATAGGGGCCCATCCATAAGGAATTAAATTTACCTGCTCCCAATTTATCGGATTCTTGGTCATAAAGTAAGACCAAGTCACCTTCTGAGAAGACACGGGGTTTGACATTTTTGTCGAACTGAGCCTTGACTCGTTTCTTATGGGCTTCGTTAGCCAAAGCGGCATCACGACGGGTTTCATCCAATTGGATTAATTCCAAGAAACGAGCCTCTTCTTCTGAAGTTCTGGGGAGGAGATCAATTGCGAGGTTGAGCGACGAAATTTCGCACTGGATTGGCAAGACTGCTTCCAGGCCATACACCAGTTGGAAAGGTGTGAACCCAGTCGCGTTCTTTACCGACGTTCGGTAAGCCCACAAGGCTGAGTACAGGATTAGGTGCCACCTTCTTTTATGAACCTCGATCATCCTTTGCAACATACGCTTCAGGACCTTGTTGATTGCTTCAACTTGTCCATTGGCTTGCGGATAATACGGGGTAGAGCTGTCGTGAGATAGCCCTAGCTTGGCAGCTAATTCGACCATCATGTGATTGCGAAAATGCGATCCATGATCTGTAACTATAGCCTGTGGTATGCCGAACCTGGCGACTACATGATTGAAAAAGAAAAGGGCAGCTGTTTCACCAGTGTTATCCAATGTAGGCATCGCCTCGGCCCATTTGGTAAAATAGTCAACAGCGACTATAATATACCCATGCCCCCTGGTCGAGGTGGGGTTACATTGCATGAAATCGATGCCCCATTTGGTGAAAGGCCCAACAACAACTATCGGCTGTAAAGGTGCGGGCGGTCTTCTGGTTTTGCTATCAAAAATTTGACAAGCATGGCAACTTCTGACTGCGATTATGCAATCTTTGAACATAGTTGGCCAGAAGTAACCTGCTCGTAAGATTTTTTGTGTTGTTGCATATCCAGATTGATGCCCCCCACACGCGCCTGAATGACACTCATTCAGGGCTTTTTCGGCCTCCTCATGGGTAAGGCACCTCCTCAGAACTGTATCGATACCACGACGGTAAAGCGTATCACTGACGATCATGTAGTCTTTAGCTTGGTATCGTATACGTTTTTGTTCTGAGTGAGAGGTGTTAGGCCTGAATTTTTGGGTTTGGAGATAAACTATGATATCTCCATACCACTCATTGCTTGTAGATATCAGAAACAAACTTTCGTCCACGATTGATTCTTCTGATGTTTCATCGTTGGACGACGATGGGAGATCGCACAATAATTCTGTGAAAACTAGAGCTTTCTTTGATTTGGATTTTACAAATTCCAGATCAAACTCTTGAAGGATCGCTATCCATTTTGAATATTTGCCCCCCAGCAACTGTCGCAACAGTATATAAGTCATGGGGTTGCAATCTGACAAAATGGTAGTTTTCCGAAAGAGGACATAATGTCGAAACCTTTGAATCGCTTGAACATAAGAATATTTACTTTCTGTATCATTTAAGTTTTTACTTAAATAATAGATAGGATGTTCAATTCCATCGACTTCTTGAACTAAAACCATCGCAATGGTCGTATCTGCTGTAGCCAGATACAGGTTAAAATCTCTTTGATAGTCTGGGGCGTACATTAATGATGCTTTTACTAGGCAATCTTTCAGAGCATCAAAGGAAGCTTGCGGCACCTGGTCCCAGACGAAAGGTACATCCTTTTTCAAAAGACGAGTATAACCTTTAGCAAGTTCTGCGTAATTTGGAATGAACCTCCTCAGAAAGTTTGCTTTCCCTTGGAGTTTCTGAATCTGAAGCAAATTTGAAGGTGGAGGCAAATTAATGATTGCCTGAACCTTGCAGGGGTCGAGACGAATCCCATCCTTAGAGACTAAAAAGCCAAGTAAACGACCAGAACCGACGCAAAACACACATTTGTGCGGATTGAGTCTTATCTTGTAGTGTCGGCAACGTAGAAATATCGCTCTTAAATGCTGCGGATGATCAGTCCGCTTTCGCGAATGATCCGGAAGGTCGTCGAGATAAGGTTGAACAATGTTCTTGATGTCATGGAAGGCATAATTCATTTCCCTCTGAAACGTCGCCCCTGCGTTCTTTAAACCAAAGGGTAATTTTCGATAAGCGAATGTGCCCCATGGACAAATAAATGCAGTCTTTGACTGGTCTTGTGGGCGGATATTTATTTGATTATACCCGGAAAATCCATCCATAAATGAAAAGATTTCACATCCGGCGCATTCATCAATTATCTGGTCGATGAAGGGTGTAGGGTAGTTGTCCTTCGGACAAGCTTGGTTTACATCCCTATAATTGACACACACTCTAATCGTCCCTTGTTTCTTCATAACAGGGACAATATTCGATACCCAATCGGTTAGAGGAACCGGGTAGATGAATGCAACATGGAGAAGTTTTTCAACTTCTGCCTTAATGGCAGCGGCTTTCTTGGGGTGCACCTGCCGAAGCCGTTGTCTTACTGGTTTGACATCAGGATACATTTTAATTTCATGTTCAACGATACTCGAGTCAATGCCTGGCATTTCATCATATGACCAAGCAAAGACATCTCTAAATTCGCGAAAAAGAGCGTTATATATTTCCAGTTCTGAAGGGGAACAACCTTTGCCAACATAAATATTCTCTACAACATTTGTTTTAGTCGAGATATTTATGGCTATAGTCTCTTCAATATTGGATAAGTTTCGCTCGGAATCCACCGTATTTACAGTATTTGTTAGGAATTCAAAAACTGAAGGGTGATAAAGGTCACGTTGAGTATCTTCTTCATATTGCGGAAGAAGGGAACGATGGTGGTGATCATTCCATGGTGCCCCCTCAATCAACATTGATTGTAAGATTCCTTCGTTAGTCCCATGTACTTTCGACCAAGGATCTAATGGGGTACCATATTCTCCAGACCTATCTACCCAAACGCTTGACGAGCGTTGATTTGGGTTCACCTCCCATGCTTGAAACATTGATTGCTACAATATTTCTAAAGGGCTTGGGGGCAAAACAATTGCATGATCCATGTCGACATTGTCTTTTGTGACCTTCGTGGAAGATATCATGTTGCAGGTTGCTACAAACGGTATATTTCCTATGTAAATAGGAGGTGGTAGCGCGAAAGTTCCCATCAATGTGGGGTCTTTCAATAATCCTACTCCGATATCTTGAAGCGGATGGTTGCTCTCATGGATCATGGGAATGCTTCCTATAACTTGTGAACTATTAGGGAGGAAGTTCTGTTGGTCGACGACCGTAATCCCTCCTTCAAACGGGAATGCGATCTTCCTAAAATAAGTCGACACAACAGCTGCCATGGCATAAATCCATGGTCTACCCAGTAGGATGTTGTAGTCAAGATTTCCATCGATGACCTCAACATCAATTTCTACCGTTTTTCCTCCCAGTTCGACTTTCAAGTTGTTAAGGATACCGTACGGGGTATAAGTCCTTCCGTCGAAAGCTTTTAATGTCGTCGAAGATCGCGACAAGGTTGGAGATCCTAAAGTTTTCCAGCAACTCATCGACATAATACATGTAGATGCTCCCTCATCAATAATTGTTCTGTGAACAGTTTTGTTGAGGGCTTTCACTTGAATAAGGAAAGCTAGTTGAGCTGGTAACTGAGGATCGTATCCTTTGTGATCAAAGGATACAAGATTGGAATCCTTAGGATCAACCCCACCAATAGCCGATAACAAAGCCTGCCTTTGGGATGGGCAATTTTGTAATACCTCAAGAGTCGACATAGCGGATGGCGATTGGGCCAAATCTTCCACTATGTTATAATGCTGCGCCGCCCTGGCACGAGGATTAAACGTCGACTTGTGTACTACTCCCTTTGGCGGTTTTATTGTTAATTCAGGAATGATGGGCGGTACAACTTCTGTCGAAGTTGTTGTCGAACTACTTGGTTGATCTTTACCTTTGTCGTTTGACAACTGAGGATTCCCGTAATCTTTGTTCCTTGTCGAAATCAAAGCATCATTTTGTTGTTTTGAAACCGACAACATAAGCACTTGAGACGGGGAAGCATTTCCGCTATCAACCATATTTTGACCTGGGTTGGGAAATGGATCAGTTAACACAGCTGAGGTTTGGGAACTTTTAAAGAACCTCTTTAACTCAGCTTTGAAGGGACAATCCCTTGTCCAGTGATCCTCCTCGTCACATATCATACATGGAATTTTTGGTTTCCCTTTCCCAGGAGGGTTTGAAAAAGTTTTTCCAGGAGATGACTCACCCTGTTTCTTCTTCTTCCCTTTGTTTTGCTTCTTCTTGCTTCCTGGTTGATTGGTTTCTTTGCCCTTATCTACAAATACGGCATTTACTTCCGAAGCAAGAATTTCTTCTTTTGCATTTTGATCCAAATTCTTACGGGCTTTTTTAGACGAAGCCTTTATCGATTTCGCGTTTGCCGTGCCAATCACACCATCACCGGCATGAGAGTCACTATTGGATTTTGGAGCAGGAGGAATTGAAAATTCCAGTCTAGGGGCATCAGGTATTTTGTCGTAGAGTGTGCCAGACTGAGTATATACTAAGTCTAGATATTGTGCACGAGCAATAACTTGCTCCTTTGTTATGACTCCCCCCTTTGCCACATCTTCCGTTATAGCAGGAAGTAACGACTTTATAAACCATTCAGCTAACAGCTGATCGGGAACGTATGTTTTAACCATTCTACGATGACGACGCCATTCATGTATATGATCAGATATATGAGTAGCAGTTGTCTGCTTGAAGTTGGTTAATATTTCTGTCCCCGTTTCATACCTTATCGGTAATTGAAAATGGGTTAAGAAAGTCGTGGATAGGGAGCTAAAATTGTCGAAAGAGGCTCTAGGTAATTCAATATACCATTTAGCCGCTGGACCTGTCAATTTCCTCTGAAAAAGGCGAAGCCTTATCGAATCGTCGTTCAGGGTGTTGGATGAACACCACAGATGAAAAGTCATCACGTGATTCGATGGGTCTTCACCTGGATTTCCATTGAATTTAGGAATGTCAGATGGAAGTTTGTGAGGAATCGCTAGCCACCAAGGGGCATAAGCAATCGGATCATTGGTTAACCGGTGTAAATCGGGTAACTCTAAAGTCGCCACGAATGGTAACTGTTGATTCAGGTTAGGCGAAGCATAACCAGGGTATGATGGAATCGCTTGAGCAGTGGGCCTTTGCATACCAGCATAATGTAATTGATGTTGGTGTGACTGATACGGTTGGTGGACTTGACCACTGTAAAGTGGTTGGTTTTGACCGTTTTGGATATACGGTTTTCCACTGTTCGCAAAGATCTGCTGCTTAGAACCTTGGTACACCTACTGGAATTGTGGTTGTTGGTATTGCACTAGCCACGGTTGTGAAGCCATGTTCTGTTGTGCTATGCTAACCGTTGGACCAAGGTGCGGGGTAATTGTACCCGTTTGGACCTGTGTCGCCCCACCAGTTGGCGATTGTGGTTGTGACCCATGGTCAAGGGGCTGTTGCATTACAACCTGAGCAATCTGAGGTTGACATGCAACAGGCATCGCTTGAACTTGTGACACTGTTACAATAGCCGGTGTGGTTGGGATGTTCGTCATAGGTACACACTGTTGCATAGAATATACAACCCTTGGTTTTTGAGGTAGCATAGGTACCCAACCACTTGATGTAATTCCAGTATAACCTGAATACTGTTGTGAACTCCCGTATGGGTACCCTCCCGAAGGGGGTAATGAAAGGGCATACTGCCCCCCATACGGTAGCAATCCGGAACTCAAGGGAATTGTTTGCCCTTGGGGACTGGATGGCCCAAATTGACCTCCAAAAGGATCAATCTGTCGAGTCTCAACATAAGAGTTGCCGGATATTATTCCGGATGAACAAACTGGAACAGACCACACTGTCGAAATAGTCCCTTGGTGGACTCCTTCTAGCAGTTGTGAGCTAGTCGGGACAGATGGTATGCCGGCAAACATTGTTGGAGTGACGGTAGGGGCTTCTGCTGTCGTTGTGTCGTTTGACACAGTCCTAGATGATGACGGTTGTTCAGACATTTTAAGTCTATCCAATAGATTGCCTAGCGATTCTACAGGAACCTCCACTTGTGGTGGATTAACTTCTGATGAAGGAAATAGAGTGACCCCGACTCCAAAATGAGTTGGAGTACTTGCTTGCGGATCCTCTGCAATTTCCTCTATCGCAATCAAACCCGGTGGAAGAGGAAGACCGTCAGGTCCGTAAAATATTTCTGGTGCCGAAGAAGGGGTCGTTTCGACAGCGACAGTTGTTTGAGGAACAAAACTCTCTGGACCGGTTACAGATGGAACTGGTTCAGTTACACAAGTATTTGCCCCCAGACTAGGATCGGTATTACTGTCCCTCTGTGGTTGTTGAACTTCTTCTATAGAGGCAGGGTTTCCAGAAATGTTTGGAGTAACCAGAACCTCAGATGTAGTTGGAACACTTGTTCTAACTTTGATAGGAGATTTTGAACCGGTTAAACGAGTTCGCTTTGTCCGTACTATTTTCGATTCCGGAGACAAAGACGGTTGACTCGTAAGCCTCCACGAACGACGAGGTTTCAATTGACTTTCTTCCATGATTGCGGATTACTCGATCAACCAAAATACTAATACAGGAAATTTGTGTTTCCGAACTGAATGAATTTTATTAGACGCTTTAGACACAACTTGCTTTTTCAGTTTTAAAGAGTCGAGAAAAAGCTAAAGATGACTCTAGTCTCCTTCGATGTTTTAACGAGCCCGAAGTGACAAATGCTCGGATGGACTTTTTCTGTTATAGAGTCTGAAAAAGGCCAAAAGAAACTGCTCTAGAGATCTAGGCAGACGGCGTGCCAAACTTTTCGCAAAACCACAGAATACGTTTTACGGTACGGGTGGTCGATCTTCGTGAATGCTGTGTTCACTGCATCGCGATCAGTAGGGCGGCCGACACAGCTTCCTAAGGATAAAATATATATGCCTATAGGGGTCTCCCAATATATACGCGACGATACGTGGGAGCACAATCCGTATTAGCGCCACCGACTCTCAGGAGGAATCACCCACCTTCTTCGAGATCGACAGTCACTATGTTTAACGACGCCGGAACACATCTCTAGCCTAGACCTCTATGTTGTGTGTTATGTTACAAAGCGTTGTTAGATTCATTCAGTTTATTTTAGGTTGATCTTTTTAAAGTTTGCCTTTCAAGGTTCACCACGAGATGTATGATACAAATTCCTAAATGCAGTCTAAGATGATAAGCAAGCTTTATTATCTTTCAACTTTGAAAATCCTAGCTACTAAGGGAAAAGAGAGCGACTATCTTTTTTCAAAGAGCAATCAGCACACTCTAATGCACTTTCCCTAAATCCAACATGCAAACTATCAAATGCAAAATGCACAATGCAGGTGTTTGTTTTCAACTTTCTTAGTATAAATGCCTACAAAGAAAGATTTTTGCACAACTTTGAATTTGCTTTTACAATGATCAAAATAAACAAGTTCACTTTCTTTGAAATCAACAAGGGTAGAAGAGATTACAATCACTTTGCGATTTTCGAAATAAAGACTCGTTTTGACACTTTGAAAAGAACAAATTCAAACCAATAAGCAAAAGTAAAACTATAATCAATCTGAACAAACAGCCAATGAACTCTCTTCTAAGATCACTCTCAATCAGATCCGAATCAAAGGCTACAGAAAGACTACTTTACTCATGCAAAGGAAGACTATAAATGACGCCACAAACACATAAAAACATTCACAATCTTTTTGTACAAAAATGGGGCGGAATTCAGGCAAAGAAAAGGGTTATTAGGCTAGTACCTATGCTGGTTAAAGGCTGCAAAAAAAGAGATCAAAACAGGGCAAAAAGGACAAAGAACCCCAGTTGCACAAGGCCACACTGGTTCAGCGCAGGTCCAACACTGTCAGTTTGACATTCAGCACAGGTAGCCCCTTCGGGACCTGCGTTGAAATGCAGACTGTCTTCACAGTGCCTACGTTGAAGAGAGAAACTCTCGTTTCTCTTGGTTTCTGGGTCACAAAATGCTCAAAAATCAACTGTTTCAGGCCAAATCAGAAACACAAGCAAGGTATCAACAGAGGGATGCTTTGATAGGGTACTAGAGACTATCACAAGGATCAATCAAATCATTTATGGATCTAGTTTAGATCATAGACAAGTCCAACATACTGGATCAAAGCAGCAACTTTTACTTTGCATCCGGGAAAGATGCAGTTCAAGAATTGTTGTCAAGTCTATGAAGTAAACAAATGACAGAAACACAAATGAAATGAATAAACAAGCTCTTCCCCAGCGGAGTCGCCAATTTGTTGTGGGGAAAAATTCCTATTTAGGACGATCCTATCCACCTAAGGTGTGACAGCGCCTTAGCAACAAATGAATACAGTTATCATGATTACTTCCTTTATGAAATATGAAAGAGAGGAGATCGGCAGACTTACCGTTGTCTTCCGGTTGTCCCTCGAACTAGATCCTCTTCTCTTTGTGTGTCCACAGCTACTTGCCTCCTCGCTTGATCAAGAGAACAGCTACTTGAATCCCATGAGATCACAAGAGAACAGCTACATGTGACAAGAGAACAGCTACTTGCAACAAGAGAAGAACACAATACAAAGGCAAATACACATATTCATAAATGATTCAGGATTAGAAGTAAATCAAATATACTAATGCAATCATACAAAATACACCAGCATATAGGAAAGAATCAAGATAGCTTTATTGAAAGTAACAGGGTTCAGGAAGAGATGCAACCCATAGGGCTCAAATCCAGCATCTCCTTCCCAGCAGAATGGAATTCCTTCTTCAGCTCCTTTCAAAGCATAACACACCCAATGTTTCTAGCCACAAACCAACAGCAATTCTTTGCAAATACTAAATTCCAGCCTCCCTTGACCTCATGGAGAGAGATCTATATATAGGAGTTTGGAGAGAGGATGAGTCAGCTTGAGGCTGGTATGAAGCTGACTAGTGTCCTCTCCCACTTCAGTTCTTTGAGTCCACTTGGAGGTTCTTGCTTCCACTTGGATTTTTGGAACCTCTTACTCATCACCAGTCGAATTCCCTGATCCAAGTGTCATTTTGGAAGCTTCCTGGGCATTGACACCTTGAGGAATGACTCTGCCACTTGTCCAAACTCGCTCAGCCCAGGTAGCCTTCTTTGCAGTTGACATTCAACGCAGGTAGATAGTGGAGCAGTTGACATTCAGCGCAGATGCTCAGTGGAGCAGTTGACATGATCCAGAATTTCCTTGTTTTTGAGTGTTTTCAGGTGGAGAACTTTTGTTAAGTGTTGTGGTTTGCTGGCCTTGTTCCTCTAGGGGTAGGAACAACATGTTTAGGGACTTTGGATCCCTTGATTATTGACATTTCATGCTCAGTGATGCAAGGCACAAAAATGTCTATAACACATGGGCTAGCAGTGTTGCCCCTTTTTATAACAGCTAAAGCGGAGATATCAAGGATGTAAAAATAGTTAAGGCAGCAATACCTCAGGATCAAAGGATCCTGAGGGATTTACCAAACTGTTAATTCCCAGTTATCTGTTTGTTTTCTTGCACCAAGTCGATATCTCCTTTTCCTTTCCTTGGCTGATATGTTTTAATTTAGATCGCCTTGTTTTCATATGGTTCCTTGCCAAAGGGACAGCAATTAACTTGGCCCTGTATTTTTCTTTGGAACTGCAATCTTTCATTTTTCCCTTTTCCTGCATAAGAAATAGCAATTATTAGTGTTTTCATGTTGCGTATAAATCCTATAGATTTTGTCATGATTTCTTATTATCTACCTAGTTCATGATGCAAAGAGGTTACGAGTTCTAAAGAAAAGATGACAAAATAATCAATGAAAACATACCTTCTTCAGTACTCCACAACCGAAATCATGTTGAGAGAGGCAACACGAGGAGGTGGGAGTGGAAATATTCCCATCAAGGTAGGATATTTGAAAATTCTTGCGCCCACACTCTCATAAGGAGCATCGGTGTTTTTAACATATATAACATTGCCATCCGAGGAGGAAGAGGCAAATAAGGACAGTTGGTCGACTGTGACTATCTTCCCTTGATGGGGAAAACAAATCACACAGAAGAGGGAGGAAGCTACAACATGCATGGCATGGGTCCAGCACCGTCCGAGTAGAAGATTGTACTTAATATTAGCATCAATGATCTCTACTTTGACATGTACTGTCTTGCCCTCCAATGTAATGGCAAGGTTGGGAAGGACACCGAATGGTCGCAAATCGTTCCCGTCAAAAGCTTCTAGAATGTTAGGGTACTGGTTCAAAGTGGGAGAACCAATTGCCTTCCAACAAGTGACAAACATGATGTTAAATAATGAATCCATACAGGTGAGGATAGTTTTTAGATAGGAGGAATGACATGTTATAGAGTTTTATTGAACCCAACGTTTCGGACTACCAAGTGAGTCCATCATCAGGGGATGCGTCAATAGATATTCTTCAGATCTTAATGATGTATCCAGGAGCTAGATTTAGGTTATATGTATAGGAAATTGAAAGAAAGATGTAAGAAAATAGGTCGGCTAGATTTTCATTTATGTGATTAATTAATTAATTATTATTCTTTATTTAATTTATCTATTATGATTTTCTATATTTTTTTATTTTATATGTATATGTATATGTATATGTATATGTATATGTATATATATATATATATATATATATATATATATATATATATATATATATATATATATATATATATAGATATAGATATATAGATATATATTTTAATTAACTAATTAATAGGTTTATAACTTAATTGATTCTATTATTTTACTTATTATGTTTATTAATTTTATATAATATATATGGTTTAATTGATTTATTAATTAATTTATTAATTTGATTGATTAATTAATTAATTAATTTGATTGATTAATTAATTAATTAATTAAGGGTTGATTAATTAATTAAAACGGTTGATTAATTAATTATTCTTTATTAATATGTTTATTAATTTATTGTATTATTCACCTGTTAGTTTGATTAATTGATTAATTTATTTATTTTAATTTTATATATATATATATATTTATATATATATATATATATATATATATATATATATATATATATATATATAATATTATGTTAATTACTTTTATTAATGTTTTTAACTACTAATCTAATTTGTCTGATTAATTAAAATTAATTTATTAGTTTTAATTATTTATTATTTGTTAATATGTCTCTAATTTTATGTATTTATTTCATGTTTAATTATTTATTGATTTTATTTACTTGATAAATTTATTTAATTTTTAATTAATAAATCCTAATAGATTTGGTGAGTTAATGCTATAATATTATCTATCAATCCTAGATGTAATTTTCATTGTTTAATGTTATCAATTGATTATGGGTGAATTAATCACTACTAATTTATGTTTATGATGATGATGATATGAGGATTGATGTTTTTGGTGATTATTATATTGATATTTTTAAGAGAGGAGGGAATAGGTTAATTTAAGGGATAAGGGTTAATTATTGATTTTTAAGATTTTCAAGTAAAGGTTTCCATGTGTTACTTAGTTTTAGTCCATCGTCCCGGTTCAAATTGTTCTTCCTTTTTTCTATTTCTATGGCTTCTTTGATTTTCCTTCTAAGATAGTGGTCCTCTTTTCTAACCAGTTTGACCTCTTCCATGCAGATGTAATGAGAGGAAGAGTGAACATGTTCTGCTAAGGCTGATTTAGAGGTCCTATCTCTTCTTAGGTCGATCGCATGTTCTTTAATCCTAATATTAAGAGACCTACCAGTTTCACCTATATATTCCTTACCGCATGAGCAAGGAATCACATAAACACCTTTTCGTAGATTAGGGTTTATGGGATCCTTGACTGAGCTGATTAATTGACTAATGGTGTTAGTAGGTAGAAGCACCTTCATTGATGATGGTCCTATGAATGTTTTTCTCATTTATGATTACCTGAATGAGAAAGGAAATTTGATGAGGTAAACATGGAATGTATTTTTCTAGGTCAAAACAGATGAGATTAGAGTAAGCTGGATCAATACCCATAATAGCTAATAGTAACGATTTCGCTAAGAAGGACAGCTTTAAAGGACCTTGAGACCTGACATAGCAGATGGTGCTTGAGCCAAATCTTCAACAATGATATAATGTTGAGCGGCTCGAGCGTTGGGATTATACAAGGACTTTCGAAGCACACCTTGAGAAAGTGGTCGAATGGCAGAATCATGATTAGGTCACTCAATATGGAGAGGACCAAAATTGGACAAGGCAAAAGAAGAAGGGGTGCCTTCTTTCTCTTTCCCTACCAACGGGGTAGGAGTTTGATAATATTTTGACCTAGTAGCCTTGTTGATCGAGGTACTCATCATGAACACTTGTGAACCTGAGGAAGCGGATGACTGAGGCTGGTCTACCATTTGAGTTTGCTAGGAAGGAATGGGCTCTTTCAAGACCACTGGGGTCCCTTTAAGCAAATGACTAACTTCAAACCATCTGGGACAATCCTTAGTATAGTGATCCTCCTCACAGATGAGGCAAGGATACTCAGGTTTCCATTGGGAAGCATCACTAACAAATGGTTTAGGAGGACCCTTTTTTGGGGCATCATCTTTACCCTTGCCTTTGCCTTTCTTCTTACCTTTAGAGGATTTATCCACTGCGGTAGACTGGACAGCGTGAACCTCCGAGGTTCTACCAGGGTTAGATGCATTGTGAGAGGAATCGTTGGGAGCAAAGTTGGAGACCAACTTCTGTTTGGAAGAAGATTTTGTAGGGGTTTGAGTCACTGAACCAATTACTCCATCAATGGGAGGTGTAGCCAAAGAATTAGATTTCGTTAGATTAGATGATGTTTTGGACGCATCAGGTAACACATCATATAACTTGTCAGACTGTGAATAGAAAAGGTCTAGATACTGGGCATGCGCGATGGCTTGTTCCCCAGTGACGCATCCACCAATAGAAATGTCCTCAACAATTTTGTTGACAAATGATTTGATAAGCCACTCGGTCAACAACTGATCAGAAATTTCAAACTTAATCAGACGACACCTATGTCTCCATTCATGGATGTGATCAGAGATGTGAGTTGCAGTGTCTTTCTTGAGCGACGTTAACAGATGGGTGCCAGTTTCATAGTGAACCAGCAACTGGAAAAGCCTGAGGAAGGCCATGGCGAGAGTGTTAAAGTCATGATAGGTATTTTGAGGTAGCTCGATATACCATATGGTTGCAGGCCCTGTAAGAGTTTGTTGGAAAAGACAAAGATGAATGGAGTCATCAACGTAGGAATTCGAGGAGCACTAGAGGTGATATGTCATCACGTGAGCTTGAGGGTCCTCTTTCGATTTTCCTTCAAACTTTGGACAATCGCTCGAAATCTTGGAAGGAACTGGAGGCCAGTATGGTGAATGAAGAATCGGGTCATTCGTGAGTCTAGGCATATCTGGCAATTCCAGCATAGCCAAGAATGGCAATTGAGTATTGAAATGAATTTGAGGTCGATAAGGGGGCCCAACTAGTGGGGCCCATCCCTGCTGGTGAGGATTTTGTCGCCAAAGTGGAGGGTTTTTTCCATAAGGCATTTGATTTTTCCCCCACTGTAGGTTACCTTGCTCGTAGGGGGGATTCTAACCTTGAAATCCTTGAAATTGTTCAGTGAGAGGTTGTTGATAAGAAACATACTAGTTAAAAGGTTATTGAACCTGTTGGCCTTAGACATATGGATTTTGCACCTGATTTCCCTGAGCATAAGTGTTTTGGACTTGTACCCTTGGACACAAATATTATGCTCTTGTTGTCCTTGGACAAAAGGAGGTTGAACCTATTGCCCTTGGACATAAGGGTTCTCTACCTGCTGCTACAGGACTTGACCCTGGCCCTACCCTTGCAAGGGTTGAACTTGTTGATATGAGTATAAGGGTTGTTGCTGCCTGGTTTGACCTTGTGGCTGTAAGGGTTGAGCTTGCAGCTGTAAAGGCTATCCCTACTACTTCATAGGCTGACCTTGTGAAGGCATAGGCTGGGAGGATTGCGGTGCATATTGCATTTGTGGCGAAATGGTTTTCTATAACTATTGTGAGGGTTTCCATGCAATTGTTGCAGTTTCCCTTGTTGCGGCATGATCTGGCCTTGTTGCTGCATTGATGGCCCTTGCTGCAACGAAGGTTGGCCTTGCTGCTGCATGGATACCCCTTGATGCAACGAAGTTGCCCTTGGTGCTGCATGGATGGCCCTTACTGCAACAAAGGTTGCCCTTGCTACTGTAGGAGTTGTCCTTGTTGCTACAAAGGTACCTGAAAAATTCCTAGAAGGACAGCTTGAAAGTTCCCAAACTGTATTTGGCCATACCCATCAGGTGCGGTGGATGGACTAGGCTGGACATAAGGTCTAGGCTGAGGGATGTATGATGAATTAGCCATCACTTGTGAACCATATGGAACATAAGGAGGTTGGTACTAACCTTGAGCCATATTGGGCTACTGGTACTAGACGTGACTTGACTCAAACAGACCAACATTGGGCTGTTGGTACTAGACATGACTTGACCCAGACAAACTAGTATTGGGCTATTGGTACTGGAAATTACTTGATCCAGCAGGACCAGTAAGATTTGAAATGGCACCTGAAGAGGGTTGGTTCATCCCAACCATGTGAGGTTGTGAGCCACTCACATTGGTTGTGCCAGACATCATAGAAACATTCAGACTCTGCACCCCAGGCACTGGAACAGCCTGTCCACTTACTGGAGGGATTGAAGAACTGACAGTGACATGACTCGAGATCATTGGTTGAACAGGGCGGGTCACTTGGACTGACAAAATAAGAGGATTGGGAATGGTGGGTTGCACCGGGACTGAAGTAACTGCAGAAATCACCATCTGTTGGGAGGTCGGGTTCTGAATGAACGGACCTATGGTAGGCATAACGTCAGATGCCCAAATAGGGTTGTGATACAATGATGAGGTAGTAGGCATGCCTGAAACCAACTGAGCTAAAGTCATGTAATTATGTGGTAACTCAAGATGAACACTAGTCGGAATGCTTCCTGTGTAAGGGAAACCTTCAAGAGGCAAAAGGATATTCCTGCTCCTTAACTATGCACAGAGTGGAAACCTTTGAGTGACCCGGAGAGGAGATTGGGATTTCACCTTCTGCTTCCATGGATGAAAATAGACAACGACGGACTACTGAAGATGTTCGAGGGAATAATTCCAAAGGAATACCTGGCTAATCATACGGACTGTACAAACGTTGCGGTGATATCACAACAGGATCAAATAAAGGATTCGGAGGATAAACAACCAGTCCAAGTTGATCTTCAGAAGTTGGTAGACTCTCGGGAGTCTGGATAGGGTTATCCAAAGATTTCGGGCCAATGTTAGAAAGTGACCCAGCATCTGAAGGAGGAGGAAGAGATGACAAAGTTTGAATGCTTAGAACAATTCCAAGCTCAACACCTTGGTCCTCAAGTGACTGTGGAAATTCAGGAAAATTGTCCTCAAGCAATCTTTCAGACAGAGGAGAGGAAGAGGAACTAGGTGAACCAGTTGGTTCAGCCATGACGATCTTGTCTCAAATAACCAAAAGAGAGATTGATTTCAAGGGCTTTAAAATGTATTTAAGGGGATACTCACAATGTGGTCTAAAAAACACTAACATGGACATTATAAGATCGTGGGCAACAATTTTTTAAGATGCAAAAACAAATTGGTTCTCTTTCATGTTTTAAGAGTCGAGAAAGAAGCAAAGGTGAATCTATCACTTTTGGTCTGAAACGAGCTCGAAAGGACAAGCGCTTGAGTGATATTTTATATTTAGGAGTAAAAAAGATCAAAATTACTATTCAGGATGATCTAGGTAAAAAGGATTACGAGGTAACCGTGAACTGCATAAGACCTCTTGGCGATCTAAGAAGTACAGGCAGGCAATCTGCCTAAATGTTGTGTTCGGTGTATCACATTTACAAGGCGATAGACTCAACTTCCTATGGATAAAGGATTGCAACCTAGTGGGGTCTCCCTTTATATACTCGACGGTACCGGGAGCACAAATCCATACTAGCGCTATCTAGTTCCGAAGTGAACGACAGCTGCTAGGTTTTAAGATGTCATAACACGTCTCTAGCCTATACCTTCTAAGATGTTATCATTAGATTTCAAATGCGCCTTAGGTTAATTGAGTACATTTTAGAGTTTATCTTGAAATTATGTCTTGGTTTTCAGGCCTTATCGATGTGACTCAAAAACACCTATATGTAGCTAAATGAGACAAGACCCTTTCAATTCGATGAATTGTCTACACTAATGACAGTAGAAAACACACTCAAATGGAAGAAACAAGCAATTGAAAGCAAAATGATTTTTCACTATTTCGCCTTTTGAAAAAAAAATGATGAAAAACTCTTTCCAATTCCTAACTTTCCTACCAAATGCACTTCAAGTGGTCCTTTGACTAGTAAAGAGAATTCATTTATTTTCCAATGCAAGTGACGATGCAACTCTAGCCTTAAATGATGCTATCTAACGTAACATATTGATTTAGTAAACTAGAATTATGTATTTTCAATGAAATGATGGAATGAATCTTTCACAGACACTTCAATGAAATATTCTCAATACAATCAATCACAAGCAAACACAAAGCACAAAAGAGAATTCCTTTCAAAACTAATGAAGCAAATATTGAACCAAAAACAAGATGGGCAATGTGATCTATGCCTGAAAAGAGATGCTCAAACACTAAATGAATTTTCAAACTTGTTAAATGGAAATAAAAGCAACAAAAGTACTAATCAGAAAAAATGCAAGGAGCAAATTTGACTATTAGCTTAACTTTTTGAGCAGGCAAACAAGCGAATGGGTGATGAGCTAGATGCCCTAGGGCTATAAAAAATGAAAATCAACCAATCATAAAAACCAAGCTAAAAGAGCTTTCCAGCTAGGGAAAACACAGTCAAATCAAGCTGAGAGACAAAAATTAGAAGGGCAAGACACACTGGCTATGATCTAGGGTAAACCCTGATCTTCACCTACAGGAATCGGTGTGATTGTTTAACTGACAACATGCGCCAAAAGGGGGTCAGCATGACTTTTTTTTAGAAATTTGTGTTGATCGGTGTGACTGTCAAAAAAATAAACGTGCAGACTGAGGATTCAAGTGAAAAAAAAAAATTCAAAGGCTAAGACCAGACTTGCCACTATAAATTTTAGGCTCAGAGTAGTAAACCAGGCAAAGCAGAGAACACTAAAGGGAAATGGTGATACTAGAAAAATTCACACAAAACCTGATCCAGATTTGAATAGGAATGCAACAAATTACAGAGATAACGATAAACACAAATATGCAGCGGAAATAATACTTCATTTTATTAATGTAAAATATTGGAATATGCTTACAAACAACAATGGAAATAGACCAACTACGGCGATGTAGCTTATCTCTGAGAAGACATGTGGCCGCTACATGCCTCTGAACTGTGTTACAATGAGGCTCGAAGGCCTATTTAGTATTTAGAAACAATGGAAAACCCTCAACATCCAAAAACCTAACCCTAGAAGATGAAACGCCAAATTGTGGGCCCCGTTTGGGTAAATTGGTACATCAACTTCTCGAGGTCATAACTTTGGTATACGATCTCTGTTTGACGCATACAATATCTCGTTAGAAAGATCTATCCGAGAACTACAACTTTGGGAAGAGAAACATTGGTCCATGGACCCATGTTTCTCCTAGTTTTCCCCAACAAAACAAGTCGTTTAGGCCCTCAAAACGGCTCTGAAAGTTCAGGACCCGAAAAACTGCTAAAAATAGTAAATTGTGCTACAATTAAGGAAATTGAAAAGCTAAAAGAAACAATTGTGGGGGTCCAGGTGGACTTGGTAGGTGGCCACCAATATCCACCTGGATCATTCCTCCCCCCTTAGGAAGCAATGGTCCCCATTGTGTTGAGTTCCTCCATGAGATGAGGAAACTTCTGTTGAACTTGGTCCTTGGTGAGCCACTTGCCCTGGTGAAGGAGTTGGCCTACTTTGACAACTCGATACAATTGGCTATTCTGCTGGTGAGTGTGCTTGATCTGTGTGTCCATGATCTGATCAGTTGCAGCTTGTTCTATGTAATCTGGATTTAACTATGTGGGTGTGAGCTGTTCTGCAATTTCGGATGTGTCTAGTAATGGTGGAAAGTATGGCCGAAGGCGGTCCACACTGAACACTGGGTGCAGGCCAAGGAATGGGGGAATGTTGAGCTCAAATGCATTGTCTCCCACAGCCTTGGTGATGGTGTAAGGACTATATCGGAGTGGTCTGAGTTTTCGGTAGGCTCAAGTAAGGTGTTCCTTTTGCAAATGCAACCAAACTTTGTCGCCCACCTGAAACTTGTGTAGCACCCGATTTTGATCATGTCGTTGTTTTTACTTGGCATTTGATTTCTCCATAATGTCATGGACCTGTTGGAAAATATGTTGGATGTGCTCAATGAGTCTGGTTTCCTTATCTATTTCGGACTTGACATGAGCCAAATCTACGTGAGTAGCTACAAATGGCATGGCCACATCAATGGGACATAATGGCTGGAATCCCAAACCCACCTAAAAATGGTTGTGGCCAGTCGAGCTGTGGAGAGCCTGGTTGTAGTTGTGATGAACATAGGGGAGGCTCTCGTCCCATGTGTGTGGATTCTTTGAGTTGTACATGCGCAGAATGTGTATGATCATCTTGTTGACAACCTCTGACTGGCCATCAGTTTGAGGATAGAAGGCTATGGACTTAGTGAGTTTGGTGTCCAGCATCGACCAGAGACTGGACCAAAATGTACTAAGGAACAAGCTGTCCCGATCTGAGATGATAGACTATGGTATCCAAAAGTGTACCCACGCTCCTTCAAAGAAAGAGTTTAGCATTGGATTCTGTTGTGATATTCTTATTGCAGGCCGCCATAATGGCCATCTTCGAGAACCTGTCAACGACCACAAAAACATAGTCATTTCCATGCTTAGTGTAAGGAAGGCCTAACATGTAATCCATGGAGATGGATTCCTAAGGTCGACTAGGGGTAGGTAGCGAGGTATAGAGGCCTTGCTTCTTGATGGTCGGTTTGGCAATGGCGCAGGCAGTGCATGATCTGATGTACTTCCCGACATCCTTTCAAAGATTCGGCCAATAGAAATACTTTTGTAGTATTGCCACCATTTTCTCAACCCCAAAATGCCCAGCAGCACGACTACAGTGTGCTTCCCAAATCATCTTGGCACACTCATTTGAAGGAAAGAAAAGGTGACCCAGGTGGCATAACAGAGCATCCTGGAGGTGAAAATCTGGAACATGTTGACCCTCCAAGGGTGTCTGGTATGTGTGGCCGAATTCTGGGTCACATTTGTAGAGAAGTGGCCAATAAGAAGTCTCGTGCCCAAAAGAGTTGAGCACAGCAGTTAATGTCATGATTTGTGGTCGACTAAGGCAATCTGCAACATTATTGGTGCTACCCTTCTTATACTTGATATTCAAATGGAACTGTTGTAGGTATGTGGACCACTTTTGATGGTGATTATTCTGCAATTTCCCTTGGGTCTATATGAACTGCAGGGGTTGGTGGTCTGTGTGGATGACCATTTCCTTCCCCAAAATGTAATGCTTCCATTGTTGGCAGGCCTGCACAATGGAATACATCTCTTTGTCATAAGTGGGATACTTTTGGACTATTTCTAAAAGTGTCTCACTATGATATGTATCTGGATGCCCATGTTGAGTAAGGACTACCCTAATAGCATAGTCAGAGGCATCTATCTCGACCTCAAACGGTTGTTGCAAGTCTGGTAATGCGAGCACTGGAGTCGTGCAGAGGCAATATTTCAACTTTGTGAATGCCTTCTGTTGAGATTTAGACCAAAATAATTTTCATTTTGCTCCTCCCTTGGTGACTTGACTCAAGGGCCAAGTGATATGAGAAAATCCCAACATGAACCTGTGGTAGAAGTTGGCAAGACCTAGAAAGTTGCGGAGCTCTGTTAGAGTGGTTGGAGATGGCCAATCCTGAATGACTTGGATCTTGGTTGGAACCACATGCACCCCCTATTCATCAATAATGTATACCAGATACTGAACCTGGGTCATGCCAAAAGTGCATTTCTCCAAATTGGCACATAACTTGTGTTGTTATAGTGTTTGGAGAACCTGTCGGATGTGGTGGATGTGCTTTTCCCAACTCTGGTTGAAGATTAGGATGTCATCCAAGTATACCACTACAAATTAGTTGGTGAATGGCTGCAAGATGTCATCCATTAGCCTCATGAAAGTTGCAGGACCATTCGTCAATCCAGAAGGCATAACCAACCATTTGAAAAGGCCCTCCTTGGCTTTGAAGGCAGTCTTCCACACATCGGAGGGTTTGATTGGTACCTGGTGATATCCTGACTTCAAATCGATCTTGTTGAAATTTTTTGCCCCCTTTAGTTGGTCCAGGAGGTCATCAATCCGTGGGATCAGGTACCTATTATGGACAGTGATATTGTTCAGCACCCGATAGTTAATACGGAGTCTCCAAGTCAATACTGCAGAAGTATTTCTATATTCTGAATCTTCGACAGGATGTCGGGAAGTACATCAGATCATGCACTTCTTGTGCCATTGCCAAATCGATGATCAAGAAGCAAGGCCTCTATACCTTACTGCCTACCCCAAGTCAACCTTAGGAATCCATCTCCATGGATTACATGTTAGGCCTTCCTTCCACTAAGCATGGAAACAACTGTGCATTTGTGGTCGTTGATAGGTTCTCCAAGATGGTTATTATGGCAGCCTGCAAGAAGAATATCATAGCAGAAGCCACTGCTAAACTCTTCTTTGAATGACTGTGGGTACACTTTGGGATACCACAGTCTATCATCTCAAATCGGGACAACAAGTTCCTCAGTACATTTTGGTCCAGTCTTTGGTTGATGTTGGACACCAAACTGACTAAGTCCACAACCTTCCATCCTCAAACTGATGGCCAGACAAAGGTTGTCAACAAGATGATCGTACACATTATGCGCATGTACAACTCAAAGCATCCACATACATGGGACAAGAGCCTCCCCTATATTCAGCACAGCTACAACTGGGCTCTCCACAGCTCGATTGGCCACAGCCCTTTTTAGGTGGGTTTGGGATTCCAGCCATTATGTCCCATTGATGTGGCCATGCCATTTGCAGCTACTCATATAGATTAAACTCATGTCCAATCCGAAATAGATAAGGCAACCAACTTCATTGAGCACATCCAACATATTCGCCAACAGGTCCATGACATTATGGAGAAATCAAATGCCAAGTACAAGCAGCGACATGATCAACATCGGGTGCCACACAAGTTTCAGGTGGGTGACAAATTCTGGTTGCATTTGCAAAAGGAACGCCTTACCAAAGCCTATCTGAAACTCAAACCACTCTGATATGGTCCTTACACAATTACCAAGGTTGTGGGAGACAATGCATTTGAGCTCAGCATTCCCCCATTCCTTGGCCTGTACCCAGTGTTCAATGTGGACCGCCTTCAGCCATACTTTCCACCATTACTAGACACATCTAACATTGCAGAACAGCTCACACCCACAGAGTTAAATCTAGATTGCATAGAACAAGCTGCAACTGATCGGATCATGGACACACAGATCAAGCACACTCACCAGCAGAATATCCAACTATATCGAGTTGTCAAAGCAAGTGAACTCCTTCACCAGGACAAGTGGCTCACCAAGGACTAAGTTCAACAGAAGTTTCCTCATCTCATGGAGGAACTCAACGCAATGGGGACCATTGCTTCCTAACGGGGCAGGAATGATCCAGGTGGATATTGGTGGCCACTTGCCAAGTCCACCTAGACCCCCACCATTGTTTCTTTCAGCTTTTTAATTTCCTTAAACGGTGTAGCGTTTCCAGAGTAGCTGTTGGAAGCCGATGCATCGCCCCTGGGTAACCACTGAAGGATCTGGGCAAAGTTGTCCATCATCGTGTTCCCTTGTCGCTCGAGGGCTTCTTCGAGCAAGATTTTTATAGGATCTCATGCCCCCTCATCTTTCTTTTCATCTGCCATGGAAGGCCATTGGGATTTGCGAGGCTGGTTTTGTAAAGGTTCAACCAGTTCAAGCCCTAACTCCTTATATCCCGACCTCATTGGGGACATGCAAAGAAAAACAGAGAAAAAGCAGACCGCCTCTGATACCATTGATCCGGATTTAAACAGGAACACAACAAATTACAGAGATAACCATAAACACAAAGATGCAATGGAAATAATACTTCATTTCATTAATGTAAAATACTGAAATATGCTTACAAACAGCAATGGAAATAGACCAGCTAGGGCAATGGTAGCTTATCTCTGAGAAGATATGTGGCAGCTACATGCCTCTGAACTATGTTATAATGAGGTTCGAAGGCCTATTTATTGTTGAGAAACAATGGAAAACCCTCAACATCGAAAAACCTAACCCTAGAAGATGAAACGCCAAACTATGGGCCCCATTTGGGTAAATTGGTACATCAACTTCCCGGGGTCGTAACTTTGGCATATGATCTCCATTTGACACGTACAATATCTCGTTAGAAAGATCTATCCGAGAACTACAACTTTGAGAAGAGCAACCTGGTCCATGGATCCATGTTTCTCCCAGTTTTCTAGAAAAACTTCGTTTAGAGCCTCAAAATGGCTCCGAAAGTTTAGGACCCGAAAAAACTACTAAAAATAGTAAAGTGTACTACAATTAAGGAAACTGAAAAGCTGAAAGAAACAATGGTGGGGGTCCAGGTGGACCTGGCAGGTGGCCACCAATATCCACCTGGATCAAACCCATAAAATGACAATCAATCAAACAAAAGGATTGGCTCCCCAATATGGTCGCCAATTTGTGGTGCAGGTAAATTCTTAGTGCGGACACAAACAATTCCTCTAGCCTAAGAGAGCGGGTCTAGACACAAACAAACAATATATGGAAAATATCCTTAAGCTAGAACCAATTAAGAGGGCCTACTTCTTAGAACGCCATTCCTCTTGGTGATGATCCTGCTTCTTCACTCCAGTTATCTTTCGTTTCCTTCCTTCGAATACCTAAAACAAAACAACAACAACAACAAACGTGATAAAATGCAATATTATATTCAGCCTACTTAATAGGCCAAGGAACATTAAGCAATAAAGATGTAAAATGACACTTCATGTAGGAAATCAATCAATAATTTCATTAATATAAATCAGAAATAGATTACAACCAGTGCCTTGACATTGTTGGTCTCCTCCGACGTATCTGGGTTCCCACACTTCTACTAGCACTTCATGGATAGTCCCAACAATGGAAGTTTTAAGGCCTCTTTCCCTCTAGTCTCAAACCAAACCAAAATCACACTATTCTCCCTCAAACACACACTAGAAAGCTACAAGCTATAAATGACTTGCTGGTTATTCAAACTTGCTCCAAAACTCTAACTAGCTTTTGCTTGGGAAAAAGAGAGGTTTATATAGCTTGGATGGATGAGAGATGGTTCCTTTCATCATTGGAGAGGTCTTATCTCTTGAGGTTGTTCCATACTAATAGAGGAAAGGAGCCCAAACTAATTTCCTCAGCTCTATTTGGCCCAACCATCTACCATACTTCCGTTACGAAGCTTCTAGACATGGAAGCTTTGGCTGCTTATTTAAAAAACCTTCCAAAAGAGGATTGGCGTGACTGGAAAAGGGCTTAGTCAATCTATGGTGAAGTAAAGTTATAAGTGCGGACACAAACAATACCTCTGAAACGAAAGAGAGTCTAGCCACTAATAAGACATTCTATGGAAGATTTCCTTAGGTTAGAACCAATTAAGAGGGCCTACCTCTTAGTATGCCTATCACATTTGGTGATGATCTTGCTTACTCTCTCCAACTATCTCCCATTTCCATCTTCGAACACCTGAAACAAGTAAACAACAGCAAACAACAACCGTGATAATAAACAAACTGTAATTCAACCTACTTAACAAGTCAAGAAACATTAAGGCATAAACATGTGAGATGACACGTTATGTAGGAAATCAATTGATAGTTGCTTATATATTAAATCAAGAGAGATTACCATCATTTTCTTGATGTTGTTGTTCCCCTCTGACAAAACTAGGTTCCCACACACTTTCGTTAGCATTCCATGATGGCCTCAACAATGATAGTTTTAAGGCTCTTCCCTTTAGGCTTCACACTAAACCAAATTCACACTTCTCCCTCACATAAACTAGAGAGCTACAACAATGAATAGCTTGTTGTTTACTCCAAACTTAATTAGCAATAGCATACCAACATTAACACTTTAACACTAACTTTTGATTGGGAAAAATGGAGGTTTATATAGCATTAATGGATGGGAGATGGTTCCTCTTCTCATGGGAGAAGGTCTTATCTCTTGAATTAGTTCCATCCTTATAGGGGAAAGGAGCCCAAACTGACATCCTCAACTCCATTCGGCCCAACCATTTACCAAACTTCCATTACGAAGCTTCTAGAGTTGGAAGCTTCAGCTCCTTATTTAAAAAAAATCCAAAAGAGGATCGACGTAACTGGAATAAGGCTCAGTCGCTCCGATCAGCACTAGGGATAGTGTTAATCCCTGTATATCGGTGCAAGGAGGACACTGGTCATTAGCATTGGTCTTGTAAACTAGGATAAATAGAAGATTTTTGGGAAATGATGCAAAATGGAATTGTTCTGCTCATGAAGAGGGACACAATGGGAGTTTCTTCATGAAGGGAAAGCATGTAGGGTTCACTGTAGAGGTCCTCTAGGATCATGGAACGAGGAGTACAGGGACAGTGACAAAATGTTCTATAACAAATTCCCCCTAAAGCATGAAGGTTGAACTAGAGTGAGGGATGAAATGCTTTATGAATCAGTGAGGGGAACTGGAGTCTATCGTCGGAAAACTTGCAAGCAAGTACAGATACATATACGTAACTGAAAACTCTATCAAATGATACATGAATCATGGTATGGATGCATCCATCCAGAGAATTATCATGTAAATGGATCCAGGCATGGGCACAACCATCCAATAAAGAGGATCATATCGAAACCAAGGTATGGTCGCAGCCATCCAATAATGAGAAGGATAACATATGATAACTCATGGTATGGTTGTAGCCATCCATCTGAAAGAGACATGTATATCAATATAATCATGTCACATTGCCTTGCAGCCTAGACTTCTGTAATCTTAGCCCAGGGTCTTGCACTCCAACATGACTCGATCAAAGTACAAATTCTAACATGTGAATAGATATATTGACGTTGAACATGCTAGAAAATCGCTTGATTACAAGCCAATGATGTGAACTATTAACAAGCGCGAGAGAAACCACCAATAATGACAATGGCCCTCAAGGTACTATCAGCACAATTCATAGAATGTGAATCAAGGAACTGAAGTCGAACACTCGTTAAATCACTCGATCGAAAGCTAATGATGTGAACTTGTCGCCGAGTGTGAAGATCTTGCCATTAGGGAATGCAAGCTCTAAGCTACTGGAAGGGAGTCTCTCAGTCAACTTCCCGGATAATGAGCTAAAGTCGACATGAAGTGACCATGTTGAAGGAGGGCCATAATGTATCCCACATCATCGACACGAGACAAAGGGATGCAAAATGATTTTGGATGATACAGAGAATCAGGGATAAGTGTAACTGCAGAAGGACAACTCTTGAACATATCGGCAACAAGATTAGAAGTTTGGCGGCTTTTGTATCCATAGGATCGGTGGTCATGATGACATGGCATAGATCAAATGGAAGGCAAAAATGAACAGCCCAACCCAGGAAGGTCAACGATAAAAAGGAGGATATCCCATCCTGACATGAAGCAGAAAGTGTCATGTTCAAGAGTGAGTTACCTACATGATAAAAGAAAAATAAAAGTGCATGTTACTAATGAAGGGTGAATTCAAGAAGGCCAAGAAGGATATCGATGAATTCATATTTGAATGCAATTATTTAGGTAGGTTTGGAGTCCCTTCCTTTTGGGGAAATGATAATTGGTTGATCTCATATGTAGAGTTTCGAGATAAACTGAAGGCCACTCAGCAGGATCTTGAATGTCTTTCTATCATTAAAGAAGAGGCCATTTTGATCCAGTTGGTGATTAATGCTTTATTCGGGGATTTCAATATATTTGTTGTGATAGATAAAGTGATATAGAGCTTTCTCATGGCCCGCTACCATTTCAAGTGTCAGTTAATGGTGGTAGTAACTAAATATAGGAATTTACCATGGTTGTTGCCAGCAGACTAGGACAAAATTTCCAAGGTAAAAGAACATTTAAATCATAACATTGTTTTAGACTAGTTTGCATCTACTATGCAAACAGTTATGCCCATGCACTTAGCCACCAATCAACTCAACGAGTGGACAGAAGTGGGTTTAATATTACTCAATTTCCTAAACCCAAAATTCGAGGAGCTCAAAGTCCATCACCAGCGGTCATGTCAAGAAAGGCTAAGGTAACCAAGTTGTTTGTTAAAATGAGGAGGTGTTCATAAAAGTATTTCTTATGATTAAGTTATTTCAGTTTAAAAGTTTGTTTATTTTAAAAGACATGTACCTTTTGTACAGTTATTTTTTGACTCGTATAAATGACCATGTTTCTCGCTTTGAGGGGGTCAGCAACAGAAGGATTGGATTTTGAGACTAAATGATCTGAATGTACTTGTTGCACAGATCCGTCATTTGATTGAGTGACTCTTTTTCTGCAACTTTAAATGAATGCCCTGTTTCTTTCCAACATTGTGTGTCTAAATGCATAATATCGTGCTATGAATTGTGGACTTGATTCGTGATTCACTTAGCATCTCATTTACTTGATTGCCTCACTCTTTAATATTATACTATTAAAGGTTAGGTATTTAAGGTGTTTTAGTTCCCGATTTACACGTCGAAGCTTCACGAGCTTGACTCTGGAACTTTATCCTATTCATTAATTGGGCCAATATTTAACTACTTTATGATCGTCGTTCGTTATAGTTTTGTTAATTTCTTTTGTTTATGATTCAAAGGTAGTGTCAAATTATCTTGATTTGCTCAATATAACTCGTTGTAGTTTATTAGTGACATTCTTGTTTCAATATCTATACTATTCATGCATTGTTTATCACCTAATTTGTTTTGCTATTGTGAAAGTAGTTGCACTTGTTGTAGTGTTTTCTACAAATACCATATGTATAAAATAGGTACTTGAATCTTAGCACGCACCCTATATGTTCCTCTTTTTAATTTTTGTCTCTTTCCTCTTCCTTTATATTGTTTTGTCTCTGATAGTCGATTTTGGATGCATAAATTGTGTCGTTTGGTCGATGATATATCAATTTTAATTTATTGCAATTAATTTTGTCTATGGAATTTTATTAGTATGGCATCCTGTTATTATCAATAACTAGTCTTATTCAATTTTCCTATTGAAAATATTCATAAGCAGGGAATACCCCTGAGTTGTGTGGGAGACCAACCCTAATCACCTAAAGCGGGAGGACTAAGTCCTCGATGAATGTTCTCTTAAATAGTTCTCCTATTGGAACAATTTAGGAACCGACAGGTAATAATCGTAGGATTACCTTGCACAAAATCGAGTAAACCACTTATGATAGCTATTTGCTTGTTTGGATGTACTTATGGACACTATTGTAACCAAACAAAGATACAATATCATACATATGAACATCCAAATTAATGTGCATTATCAAAAATCCTTTGTCAAGACTATCATTGATGTAATAACATGATATATGGGTAATTATTTGCACGCAAATGTGGTTGCAATCATTGATGAACAAATGTCCATATTAACATCCACTGGATGCAAGAAAACCAATTTCAAAAGGCGGGGGAGGTAGGGGGAACTCCTTTTGGATATATTGTAACAATATAAGATTATCAATATTTAGATAAAAACATGCAATAGTGTAGTAAACCCCACGTACTTATTGTTATTATCTCTACTTGACTAAATATATAAAAAACTTAAATGTGAAAAAATAATAACACCACCTAAAAACATAATAATTTAATCGTCTAAAATAATAGATGATAATAACAATATAAAAAAATCTTAATAAAATATATATATATATAAATCATTACATTAATATAAATTAAAAATTAATTGTTTTCTCATATATATATATATATATATATATATAATACAATCCTATGGAAAAAGTTAAAAGCTAACCTTAAACGAACATTTAAAGTTGAAGATAAAAGCTTGGTTTCTCTAAAATAGCTGAAACATCATCATCACTTTTCTTAATTGAGTGTGTTGAATGTTGGTCACTTAACTATAAGAAAAATGATAGCACTTATCCAAATCCTTGACTAAACTAAAAGAAAAATCATTTGAAAAAACTTGATACACTTAAATTCAACGTGTTTTTAAAATCCGCTTTTATGCATAACATTTCAAACATGAGGGAGAACATTGTGGAACTGAAAAGCTAATGTGAACAGATACACGTACACATGTTCCCATCCACAACTTTGGCATGTGATATTTTGGCCTTTTGTGCCCAGACATTATGAAATTTCTTTAAATTAAAATAAAAAAGGAGAAAGAAGTGATGGGAGTTGTTTTTAGAGCATGACCTAACAAATGTGCATGAAAACAAAGTTTATTATTATTGTATCATACCTATATCAATCTAAAAATATTATTAAATTTGAAGTAATGATTTTACCATACCACCACCTACTATGGATTCTTTTGTTTTAATAAAAAACAAAAGAATTTAAAAATGGATTATTGGTCAAAACTTTCAATAATCTTATTTATTGAAGTTGATTGACAAAAGTTGTACCATTTTTAATTAAGAAATGTATGATGAGACCTTTTAATATATATGAAGAATCCACGAGAACTCCATACAGCCAAAAATCAACTACCTCCTAGACTTAAGGACCCTGTAAGGCGAAGGAGAGCACAACCAGAGATGAGTGATCATCCAAGTAGACTAGATTCATATGGAGACAAGTGCTAAAAAGGGAGGCACATGGCCCCAACATATCGCCATAGTCATTGAAGAAGTTCCAGATATAACCACCATATTTCACAAATTTTTATTATTATTATGCATGTTATTTTCAAACCTTTTGTTCTTCCATAAATTATAAATGCGTACTTCCATAAATCATAATTGCACTGCTTAAACTCTAAATATTTATGTCCTAGTGGAATTTAATTTCAACCCTTTTATAGGAGTAGCACTACAGCCACACATATTTTAGAAAGTGATCCTTTGTGAAGCCTTCTAGTAAAAAGAAAAAGGGCACGCCAATATGCTAATGGCACTATTAAACTAAATTCATTCATTTGGAAAGTCATTGAAAACCTAAAAGGCACATTACTTTAATAAATTATATAAATTTTATTATATATTATAAATGTTGAAAGATTTTTTAAGTAGAAGTTACATGAAGAAACTATAAGAAATTATAAGTAAACGTCTTTTGAATTATCTAATATAATTTATTTTCAAAACAAGATCAACATTGAAATTTTGAAAAAATCAATTTTATTTTCAACATTTTCATTTTTTATTCCTAAAACAAATAAAATTAAAATCAAATATATTTTATATAATATAATAATAAAGCAAATTAATTTTATAATAAAAAATAAAAAAACTAAACGCAAATTTATAAATGTTTGATAATAAGATTTTTCTTAATTCTAAATCACCATTTTTATAAACCTAATTTATTAAAATAAATTTTAGTATATATATATATATTAAATACAATATTAAATTTAAATGATTTTAACCTAGTACGAAGGTCCTATAAAAAGATACATCTAAACTTGTCACTATAAAAATATGTACCTCAAACCACCACATGTCTAGTGAGGACATAACAAAAGTTCAGTGAAAGAACAAAGTGGTGGACCAAAGAGTCCATCTAGGTAAGTGGTGGTCCAAAGATAACCTATTAGACATCCATGGCCAAAAGGCCAAAACATATAATTTTTTTCAAAATGTCCATCTATGTCCTTTGTCTCAGGGGTTATTTCTAATGAATGCACATTATATATTGGACGTTGAGGAGCAAGCACATTTTGCATAAGCTTCTCACTTTCATAGCAGGTAGTCCATTAGATGGGCTTGTCACATTCTGCATAAGCTTCTCACTTTCATAGCAGGTAGTTCATTAGATGGGCTTGTCATGGAATAGGTTTATATATTTGGATGTTAGTTATGGAACATTGGATGTGATATATTTAAAGTTGAGGTGGTAGTTGAAGATTTGAAAGCTTAATGGACCTGGCCTTCCCTGCTAATAACCCTCCATTACCCATTCCCAATAAATGGGTCTATTCTTAAGGAAGCATATGAGTTTGATGGGCCCATTTAAAAGTCAAGCCAACACATTTGAAGTATTAAAAATTGAAATACCATTGTCCCTTCTCGCTCGGAGGCACTAAGTATTTCCATAAAATAAGGGTATCAAATTACCATTTCCCTCGTATACTACATTTATTATTTCAATACGAATAAGGTTAATGCCATCATAAATGGAAATCATTTATAAATCATTATGTCTATTAAAAAATTGGTTGGTTAGGAAGTTGACTTTTGAATATTATTTTTCTAAAAATAATTTATTACCTGTAGCGTGTTATAATATATTTTATTATCTTTACCATGCTCTAATAAAATTGATTAATTAGGAAGTTAATTTTGAGATTATATTTTTTTAATGTATTAATATTTTTTATTTTAATATTAATATTATAATTGATATTTGGATATAAAAATAATATATTATATTTTTGAAAGGTAAAAAAAAAGTAATTTGAATAAAAATTTTGGATGGAATTATATATACGATTAATATTTTATTCATGTTTGGGTGGACTCTCCACCAATCATCAAGGACTAGAGAATATTGAATATTTTCATGATAGGTGGAGAGTCCACCCGAAAGGTTGGACAGGATAATAATTATAGACAGAGTTCCATCTAGAAATTTTCTTCGAATATGAATAATTGTGGAAAATATTTTCTAGTCCCTCTTGATGGGTGGAGAGTCTACATGAAACCTTGGATAGGATGTTAATCCTATACACAGTTCCATCCAAAAATTTCTTGGAATATGAATAATTGTGGAAATATTCATTCTAATAAGTAATTTGTTAATAATTGATTTTTGATATTGTTAGAATCTAACTATTTTATGTTTTGGTTTTTTCTTTGGGTATATTTTTGGTCAAATTTGCCTAATATTTAACATATATTTGTTGTAATCACAAGTTTGAGCTATGAAATCTAAAAAGACTTAAGTTTTATGATAAGTTAGAATAAAATCACTCCTTAAAACGCGTCGCATCGCAAAAAGGGTAATGGATGCCTTCTTACAAGCAGAATTCTAAAAGTGTGAAATTGCGATGCGAAATCATGCATCAAAAGACCCTCATCGCATCACATGCCTCAAACATCACTTACGCTGAAATGCCTTAAACCGCCGATATGCGATGGCGCATCTCGCAAATCACATTTCGCAGAAAACACATTGACGGATGATTACCACACGCAACGGATTTGGGATATTGCGATTTGTGATATTGCGATTTGCGATATTGCGATTTGCGATATTGCGATTTGCGATATTGCAATCTGCGATATTGTGATTTGCGATATTGTGATTTGTGATATTGTGATCTGCGATATTGTGATCTGCGATATTGCAAAACAAATTGCAAAATCGCCTTATCGCAGATCTGCAGGGCTCGTTGTTCGAGAAAGTTTTTTTCATAAACCAAGGCCCAGTTATGTGTGTTAATGTTAATTAATGAGTTAGTTGGCAATCATTAATAAAATATGGTTTTGATCTTATCAAGGAGCCATTTCACGTAAGGTGGTATATTTTATATGTTTTCGGCATTTAAAGCTTTCCCGTCACCTTTTTCTTACCATTATTCTCACCTCATTTGTAAACTGCAGGAACGAAGAGCAGAGAAGTATACATAGAAGTGTTCAGGATATTATGGGAAAGAAGGGTAAAGCTCCGAGTTCTGAAGATAAAGAAGTGAAGCCCTTGTACAGAGACACCAACTGCAACAAAGATGTCGGTATTACTACTTGGGAAGGCATGTATAGTTTACTTGAGGAAGAAGATCCCAAGGTAATGGAGGTTATGGCTACTGCAGGCTCACACGGGTCTTCTGAGGCGTCTATTACAGATCTAGCATGTTCGTTCTTGCACAGGATAGCGGCGAGGCCCAAAATTCTTCCATACACGGACATGGTTAAATGGGTACTAGATAACGTTGATTTCACATATAGAGAATTTAAAGCTCAGAACCAAGAACGTATAAGTCATTCTTTCCACAAAATTTAAGCTTTATATCCTCTAACAAAAAGCACGCAAGAGGCGAAAATCGCACCAGGGAAGCCCAAATCGTGAAACAGAGGCAGTTTCCAATGCGCGATTAGCGCCTGGCAAAACCCCTCGAGATGGAAAGCCTCTAATTGCTCAGTCGCATGTAAGCTCGGAAATTTGTAAGAAAAAAAAGTGTTAAAGATGGAAGGTAAAACTGGAACTAAAAACCAGTGGTATTTATCTTCAAATAGTATGTAAATATCTATCAAATGTACAGCATCTACAAACAAGCTGGAGACAGAAGGCTCAAGAAAGGGCAGAGTCAATCAAAAAGTTAACCAAGTTGAATTGGGATTCTTATTGGACATACTTGGTAAAACCACACAGCCAGTGCATGACTCTCAAATGTATCATCAATTCTTCCAAGAAGATGGCACCAGCTCTTACTGATTCCGTTTTTGCAGCATAGCTAAAGTCGTCGGCCAGCCAACTCTCCTCAAGCAAATGTTGAATGCTTGCGACTACAAGGAACAGATACATAGATAGTTAGTTATTAGTTATAGTTTTAGATTCAGTTTTAGTTTTAATTTTGCTTTATTTTTGCCTAAAATGAGGACAGTCATTTAAACCGCATCCTACATTTTTGTAATAAATTATTTTTAGAATTAGTTAGTAGTATTTAAACCCTTCTCATGCATTTAGAGAAGGGTCCAGAAATTTATCAAAAACTTGTCCTTAGAACATGCACTTTTGCACCCTCCGAGGAGGTTTTGATGAATGAATGGAACAGGATTTATTGATATTTGCATTTAATATCTACTACTGATGTTGCACTTTTTTACTCTTAATGGATGTTAGATTAAGAAGAGATAGATCATTATTGCTTGAAGCTCATGAGTAGAACCAGTTATAAATGGTACTTTTATCTCTTAACTGTTTCTGTTTATGTGTTATGGTGATATTCTTGTTCAGTTATTTATATATGAATGCTTAAATGCTTGAGTTATCATTTGGCACTTTTATATGGTGATAGCTATTTATTTATGCTTAATATATGAGTAGCTTATTACGCGATATGTTTTTCACAACTGATTCGTCTAACTTTTTATATGAAATGGTTTATCTTTATTGAATTCTTTTCTCATAGCAGTTGAATGATCTTTATTACCAACTGTTATTTGAAATCATTTTAGATCGCATGACAAAAAAATTACATCCTGGGTTAGTTTAGAATTAGATATTTCTGTTTATTAGAATACAATTGCATGTTGTTATATTAGATTTAGAATAAAAAGCATTTTACGTAGGAATCATTAGGAAAGAAATATCAATTCTCAACACACACACACATATATTGGGAAACTGGTCACATATCCCCAATCAAACCCACTATACCAAACGGAAAAGGAGCTGCTAACCAAGGTCTGAACCAGGTGGGTATCCCCCTTATTGTAGATCCTATTTTTGGGGCTTCAACATATTTGGCGCTAGAAGGAGGGCCCGAACTATGAATGGCAAGTAAGTCTAAATCTAAATACCATTCTGAGAGTAAATCGCCCTCACCATCTCCCCCGACTTCTCCATCACATTTACAATCTTTAAATCTTGAGCAAGAAGTCGAAATAACAACAACCACTGCCATAAACCCAGACATTTCAGAGAATTCTACTATTGAACCTCCTAAAGTTCAATCTTTGATTCATAAACTTCAGTGATTTTCAATATCTCCTCAAAGATCTGATAAATCTCAAGGTAGCGTGACATCGCAATATAACCCTACTCATCCTCTCACCAGATTAAAGAGCGAAAATTTTGGTATTGAGCCAACCGAGTTACCTCTACCTACAAGGAAGAGAGCAAGGAAATCACCTAAAGGGTCTAATAGTGAGACTCTTTCGTCATCATCATCCATCTCAACCTCTCCACCGCGAAGTCAACCATCCACTCCTCCACTTCAAATCATCGTCCACCAGACCACTAGAACTTCGACATCTCCTTCTCAATCATCTGGAACTGTAATATCCTCATCTTCCCAACCACAGGGATCATCTTTTGTGCTTTCCTCTGTTAGCAGTTCAACGATGGCCCAAATGCCATGGAATAACCCAGGGGCAGTCTTAATGCCTGCGCCCTTGAGTCAATTACCGGCCCATCCTGAAAAATGGCTACCTAAGTTTAATCCTGAAGCAGGCATGCTAGCAGAAGAACACATAAACAACTTCATGTTATCCATAAATCTCAATGGGGTCACTAATGAAGACATTGTCATTCGGCTTTTTCCTTACACTTTGCAAGGAGCAGCCGGATCATGGTATTTCTCATTACCATTCGGGTCTATTACTAGTTGGGATATCTTCCAAGAACAATTCTTGACCAAGTTTGGTGATGACAGGTCCACTGCAACATTAATCAATGACCTGTCTAACCTTAGGGCTGAGTCAAAGGAACCTATCAAAGATTTTAACTCGCGTTTTAATAAACTGTTGAACAAAATTCCTACTGCTTCTAAACCTAGCAAAGAAGTGCGAAGTGAATGGTACATCTCTGCTTTACCATCAAACATAGAAATCTTCGTTGATAGAGCTAACAAAACAACTTTAGCTGATAATATGAAGGAATCAATAGCGGTAGAGAAACGCATCATAGCTCTAGAAAAGAAAAATTTTGTTGAAGAACGTAAATCTAAGAAGGTTTCTTTCAAAGAAGATCCAAAGAAAAAACAGCCCAAAGACCCATTTGATTTAGAGGGATTGCAGAAAGTTTTGAAAACCATGTCTAACGAAATGGTTGACATAAAGAAACAAGTAGCAGAGACTTCTTCTAAAAAGCCTTACAAGCCTTATAGAAGAAATCCTTCGACTGATTCAAAGCCTCCTAACGCTATTACAAATGCTGAATCAGAAGAAGAAGAAGAGGAAATTGCTACTGAAGAACCTACCGATGAAGAAGAAGTTGTAGAGGTACAAGGTATGTGGGATTTCATCCTCCCAGATGAAGAGGATCAAGAGGCATCGCTGATTAGTACTCAAAGTAGAAATCAACTTGATCCTCCTCAACCAACTCCTAAGCCAAAGAGCACAAGATCAATGCCTAAGGATAAATTCGCAGCCAAGAAAACGACATCCAAAGCGACTCAAACAAGCCCAGTCCAAACAAATTCACCAACTCCATCTAAAACATTGATTGTTTTGGATGAAATGGATTATAATATCATAGAAGATATGAAGAAGACTAGGGCTAACATCACTTTTTATGAATTGAGCAAGTTAAAACATCAGCAAAAGTTACTTTTGAAAGAATTACATGCAGTACCAGTTGCACCTCTGCCCGCCGCTGTAATCTCACAAGCTTCCCATCAGATGGGAAGACCTACAAATACTATGATTAATAAAGTTGATCCAAACGACATCGCTCTAATTGGAGGGAGGTCAAGATCTCATACTCCGCCATTTCTTCTTACTTATGAAATTTTCAATAAAAATTTGCATAATTGTTTAGTTGATTCAAGAGCTTCATCCAATATTTTACCTAAATCGATATGTGCAAAGCTGAACGTTCAACCTCAAAAATCTGTTGTACGCATAGTGTAGCTGGATCGGTCGCAAGTTGAAGTGATCGGTGAATTAAATCAGGTTACCATAAGGCTGTCATCTAATCCAAAGGTATGTCAAGTTATCGATATTTTAGTTGTAGACATTCCAGAATTCTATGGCTTAATTCTTAGAAGGGATTGGTCAGAGAAACTTCATGGATACTTTGCAACCGATTGGTCACACATGTGGCTCCCTTACAATGGTAAACCAAATCAAACAAAGGTTGAGCAAGAAAGACATCAAAAATACATAGTAACAGAATTGGAAGGAGAAAATGAACCGGTAGCATACAACAATAATATAATTGGAAACTATTCTGTGGATTCTTTCCTAGGAAATTTTAATGCTCACACTTCACCTTACTTAGAACATTCTGTTTTATCTCAAGTAGAAATTTTTTCTCAAACAGATAGTTCTAAATGTATTAATTTCATAGATAATCCTGTAAATAAATCTTTATTTTGGAAATTATTTTTTTACGATTCTAAGTCTAACGAAGGAGCAGGAGCAGGATGCGTATTAGTTAGTCCAGAGGGAAACAAAACTATGCTAACTTGTAGACTCAAGTTCGATTGCACCAATGATACTGCAGAATACGAGGCTTTAGTCCAAGGATTATACAAAGCAATCGGATTAGACATCAAATATCTACAAATCTTCGAAGATTATGAAATCGTTATCAGACAGGTACAGAATACTATACATTGTCTATCAGGTCATTTAAAGCATTACCAATCTTTAGTACAAGATCTGACTGAACATTTTATAGCATTTAATATTTTGTCAATTCCTAGACTCCAAAATGCTAGTGTTGATCTCTTGGCAAACGTAGCTTCCAAGCTCATTCCCTCAGAAGACTTTAGCCCTGATATATTTTCAATCGAACTAATCTTTAGACCCTCGATTCCTGATAACATTACAAATTGGATAATTTTCAACGATGATCCTAATATTGTAATCTTCCTCACCTCTGAGGGATCTTACACCAATCAGATAATTGATGAGGACCAACATGACAGACAATTGCAACAAAATAGCACTAATAATGCTATGCCAAAATCAGTAGTCAAATTAGAAGATCTATATGATTTGAAAGATCGATTCAAAAGATCTACCAATTCAAAACTTCAAAGTTCAACTCTGAACTATGAATTAGTAAATCTAGGAACTGATACCAAGCCACAGAATATCAACCTAGGCCTTGGCCTAACTCCTAAAGAAAAATTAGCATATGTTTGTCTCTTGAAACAATACAAAAGTGTTTTTGTTTGGAACTACGATGAACTTAAGACTTACGACACTTCTATCATCCAACATACTATCCCAATGATAAACGATGAAAAACCTGTCCAGCAGAAGCTAAGAAAGATCCATCCTAATCTAGAAAACCAGATCAAATCTGAGCTCAATAAGTTATTGAAAGCCAAAATCATTTTCCCCGTGCGACATTCTCAATGGGTTTCCAATATGGTTCCCGTTAGAAAGAAGAACGGAGACATTAGAATTTGCATTGACTTTTGAAATCTTAACAAAGCCTGCCAAAAAGATAATTTTCCTTTGCCTCCTATGGAGCAAATATTGCAGGCAGTTGCAGGATCAGAATTAATGTCCTTCTTGGATGGTTTCTCCGGCTATAACCAAGTTTTGGTCCATCCCGATGATCAATTAAAGACCACATTCAGAACCAAATGGGGTACTTATGCATATCAAAAGATGCCTTTTGGTTTGATCAATGCTGGTGCCACATTCCAAAGGGCCATGGACATCGCATTTAAGGGATTAATAAACAAATTAGTAGTAATCTACATGGATGATATAACTATATATTCCAAGAAGCAAGGCAATCATCTCAGAGATTTAAAATAGATCTTCCAACAGTGTCAAAGGTATGGAATTTCACTTAACCCAAAAAAGTCCTTTTTTGCATTAAGTGAAGGAAAACTTCTTAGATTCATAGTGTCAAAATCTGGAATCCATATTGATCCCAACAGAATCAAGGAGATTTCCGAAATACCTTTGCCTCACAACAAGAAAGCTATGCAATATTTCCTTGGCCAGATTAACTTTGTAAAGAGATTTGTTCCAGATTTTTCAAGAATCGTATCTCATTTACAAGCAATGATTAAAAAGAACTCAATCTTCAAATGGGGCCAAGATGAATATGAAGCATTCAATCTGATCAAACAAGCGATTGTTAATGCTCCATCATTAGCAACTCCAAATTTTTTCGATCCTTTAATTTTATATACATTTGCCTCTGATAGATCATATGCTGCGATACTCACTCAACCAAATCAAGATAAGGCAGAAGCCCCAATTGCTTTTTTCAGTTAAAATCTACAAGGGACTAAGTTAAATTATTCAGATGTAGAGAAACAAGCATATGCTGTTTTCAAAGCGATAAAATATTTCAGACCCTTTCTACTTAAAACCCATACAAAAATCATAGTACCGTTTACAGCAGTAAGAAATCTTTTAGTACAGAAATATGTGGGTGAGAAAAGAGCCAATTGGGTTACCACATTACAAGAATATGACGTTGAAATTAAACCAGCAAATATTGTAAAAGGTCAAGGCTTTTGCAAAATGCTAGTTGGAGCATCACCTATTTCCGAAATACCATCTACAAAGATACAAATGTACGAGGTAAGCCTAAATGATGTTGATTCATTATACGCTGATATCATATTTTATCTAAAGAACAAATATGCCCCTTCAAACCTCGATTATACAAAGAAAAGAGCTCTAAGGTTGAAGGCTAAGCAATATCAGCTCGTGAATGATGTACTTTTTAGGATGAATTATGATTTTGTTCTCCTTAGATGTCTTGAGAAATCTGAAGCTAAAAAGGTGTTGCAGGAACTCCACGATGGACCAGTAGGTGGACATTATGCTGGAGATGCTACTACACATAAAATCCTTTGCGTAGGCTATTACTGACCCACATTATTAAAAGACGCACATAGCTACGTAAGGAAATGTCAAGTTTGTCAAACTGTTGCTGGGAGACAAAAGAAGCCATCATTACCTTTGCAGCCAGTCAACATTGAATAGCCTTTTTATCAATGGGGATTGGATATAATAGGTGAGATCGTTCCTCACTCTTCTAAACAGCATAAGTATATCCTTACAGCTACAGATTATTTTACTAAATGGCTAGAATCAGTTCCTCTCAAGACAGCTAATGTCGAACACATCATTGATTTCATAGATCAGTTCATAATCACCAGGTTTGGTTTACTGTCTGCTTTAATTTTTGATAATGCATCATATTTTTTCTGGCAATGCTATGACTGAATTTTCACTCAAAAGAGGTTTTAAACTTAAATACTCTGCCAATTATTACCCACAGGGGAATGGGTTAGTTGAATCTATGAATAAAAACTTAATCAGAATCACTAAGTGAACCATTGACCAGAATCATAAGAATTGGCACAAGTCTTTAATATATGCTTTATGGGCAGACCGAATAACGCAGAAAGCCTCTATTGGCACTTCTCCCTTTAATTTCGTTTATGGGAAAGAAGTGGTTCTTCCAACTCATCTAGCAATTCCCGCTTTGGCCTTAGTTCAATATATTGATGAAACGCCAACTTCTTCCTTACAACTAAGGCAGCGACAAATCCTTAAGCTAGAAGAGCAAAGAGAACAGGCTAAAATAACTCATGCTCATCACCAAGCATTACTAAAAGCTTCTTTTGACTCAAACATGATGTCCAGAAAAGACTTTCAGATAGGGTATCTAGTTTTAAAATGGGACAAGGCTCATGAGGAAAAGGGAAAACATACGAAGTTTCAACGAATGTGGCTTGGCCCTTTCCAAATCGCAAAAATCATAGGCCCATCTACTTTTATGTTACAAGATTTAACGGGAAAAAGAGAATCTTTACCTGTTAACAGGCAGATCCTCAAAAAATACTTTCCATAGGAGATCATTCTTCTATTTTTGTAGATTAGTTTTTCCTTTATTTTCATAATAAAACCAGGTGTAAATGGTTACATTTGGAATTCACGAAAAGGACAAGTATTTCTTTTAGATTTTGTTTTTTCGCTTGTATACATAGAAATAATTGAGAAAATTTATCATTATTATTCAAAGATACAGTCAAAGGCTATAAGCCTGAACATGATACTAATTTCAACCTTGTAAATTTTGATAAAAAGCGACCTTTAGTGAGAATTTGTTTTATATCAGTCAAATGAAAGGTATCAATAAAAAAACAAAGATTCTCTATAGAAAATCTCTTTCCAAACACTCTACCATTTTCGTCCAGAGCTATTCTTAAGGAAACAATGAATTCCTCCCCACCTAGTGAATAACAAGCTTCAAGGAATAATCCATTGATACACTTTAAACTTAAAGAATAAGTGGTCTCATCACGAGCCGACTTATCATTATCATAGATATTATAGCTTGCTGACTTTACCAAAACTACATACCACAACAGGGTAATGACTCAAGATTGTTGCAATCAAAAGACAAGGGGTCTCATCATGAGCCAGCTTGTTCCGCAAAGCTATAAATCAAATGAGTGGCACTGTCATAATTTGGCTACCAAACCAAGGCATTGTTCTTTAAGGATAAAAAGAAAATGAAAGCAAATAAGTGTAGATATGGATTTCTCTTTGAAAATTGTATATTTCTCCAAGTGGGATACAGGATCATTGTTGGGTAACAGGTAACCCTGTCGAGGCTATAAACACTTGCTGGCAGCAGAGGCTCTACCTACGACAAATGAGCATATTTAAAATTGATTTACAGAGAAGCCTTTGTTTTTATCTTTATAAACTAAGTAGTGACTGATATAGATACAATGACTAGCTCTAGAAAGTAAATAAACAAAGTTGACATAGAAGAAAAAAACTATCATTGACGGTTGAAAAGCATAATGTATTTTATCTTTCCATAATAAAGTTTGATTTTCTAGAAAAATTTACGTTTTGGAAGCTTAGGAAATTCAAAAGAAAAGCAGAGAAAACTGGTTCTTCCAAGTGAATCGCCAATTTTTGTGGCTAGCAACAACCCCCCCCCCTTCTTATTTAGTTTTATCACTAATACTAAATAAGTGGGGACCCTTATTCAAAAATTTAAAAAATTGATTAATGCTTGTATTTCCTTTTTCAATAAAACTTACTATCATAAACTTAGGAGAATACCCTCAAAAAATCTAAAAATACTTAAGTTTTATGATAAGTTAGAATAAAATCACTCCTTAAAATGCATCGCATCACAAAAAGGGTAATGGATGCCTTCCTACAAGCAGAATTCTAAAAGTGCAAAATTGTGATGTGAAATCACGCATCAAAAGAACCTCATCACATCACATGCCTCAAACATCACTTATGCTGAAATTCCTTAAACCGCCGATATGTAATGGCACATCTTGCGAATCGCATTTCACAGAAAACACATTGATGGATGATTACCACACGCAACGGATTTTCAATATTGCGATTTGTAATATTGCGATTTGTGATATTGCGATCTGCGATATTGCGAATTGCGATATTGTGAATTGCGATATTGCGATCTACGATATTACGATTTGCGAAATTTCGATCTGCGATATTGTGATTTGCGATATTGCGATCTGTGATATTGCGATCTGCGATATTGCGATCTACAATACTGCGATCTGCGATATTGCGAAGCAAATCGCAAAATCGCCTTATCGCAAATTTGTAGGGCTTATTGTTCGAGAATGTTTTTTTCATAAACCAAGGCCCAGTTATGCGCGTTAATGTTAATTAATGAGTTAGTTGGCAATCCTTAATAAAATGTGGTTTTTATCTTATCAAGGAGCCATTTCACGTAAGGTGGTATATTTTATATGTTTTCAGCATTTAAAGCTTTCCCGTCACCTTTTTCTTACCATTATCCTCACCTCATCTGTAAACTGTAGGAATGAAGAGCAGAGAAGTATACATAGCAGTGTTCAGGATATTATGGGAAAGAAGGGTAAAGCTCTGAGTTCTGAAGATAAAGAAATGACACCCTTGTACACAAACACCACCTGTAACAAAGATTCCGGTATTACTACTTAGGAAGGCATGTATAGTTTACTTGAGGAAGAAGATCCCAAGGTAATGGAGGTTACGGCTATTGCAGGCTCACACGGGTCTTCTGAGGCATCTATTACAGATCTAGCATGTTCGTTCTTGCACAGGATAGTGGTGAGGCCCAAAATTCTTCCATACACGGAAATGGTTAAATGGGTACTAGATAATGTTGATTTCACGTATAGAGAATTTAAAGCTCAGAACCAAGAACGTATAAGTCATTCTTTCCACAAAATTTAAGCTTTATATCCTCTAACAAAAAGCATGCAAGAGGCGAAAATTGCACCAGGGAAGCCCAAATCATAAAACAGAGGCAGTTTCCAATGCGCGATTAGCGCCTGGCAAAACCCCTCGAGATGGAAAGCCTCTAATTGCTCAGTCGCCTGTAAGCTCGGAAATTTGTAAGAAAAAAAAGTGCTAAAGATGGAAGGTAAAACTGGAACTAAAAACCAGTGGTATTTATCTTCAAATAGTATGTAAATATCTACCAAATGTATAGCATCTACAAACAAGCTAGAGACAGAAGGCTCAAGAAAGGGTAGAGTCAATCAAAAGGTTAACCAAGTTGAATTGGGATTCTTACTGGACATACTTGGTAAAACCACACAGCCAGTGCATGACTCTCAAATGTATCATCAATTCTGCCAAGAAGATGGTGCCAGCTCTTACCGATTCCGTTTTCGCAGGATAGCTAAAGTCGGAAGTCGGCCAGCCAACTCTCCTCAAGCAAATGTTGAATGCTTGCGACTACAAGGAACAGATACATAGATAGTTAGTTATTAGTTTTAGTTTTAGATTCAGTTTTAGTTTTAATTTTGCTTTATTTTTGCCTAAAATGAGGACGGTCATTTAAACCGCATCCTACATTTTTGTAATAAATTATTTTTAGAATTAGTTAGTAGTATTTAAACCCTTCTCATGCATTTAGAGAAGGGTCCAAAAATTTATCAAAAACTTGTCCTCAGAACATGCACTTTTGCACCCTCCGAGGAGGTTTTGATGAATGAATGGAACATGATTTATTGATATCTGCGTTTAATATCTACTACTGATGTTGCACTTTTGTACTCTTAGTGGATGTTGGATTAAGAAGAGATAGATCATTATTGCTTGAAGCTCATGAGTAGAACCAGTTATAAATGGTACTTTTATCTCTTAACTATTTCTGCTTATGTGTTATGGTGATATTCTTGTTCATTTATTTATATATGAATGCTTAAATGCTTGAGTTATCATTTGGCACTTTTGTACAGTGATAGCTATTTATTTATGCTTAATATATGAGTAGCTTATTATGTGATATGTTCTTCACAATTGATTCGTCTAACTTTTTATACGAAATGGTTTATCTTTATTGAATTCTTTTCTCATAGCAGTTGAATGATCTTTATTACCAACTGTTATTTGAAATCATTTTAGATCGCATAATGGAAAAATTACATCCCTTGTTAGTTTAGAATTAGATATTTATGTTTATTAGAATACAATTGCATGTTGTTAGATTAGATTTAGAATAAAAATCATTTTACGTAGGAATCATTAGGAAATAAATATCAATTCTCAACACACACACACACATATATTGGGAAACTAGTCCCATATCCCCAGTCGGACCCACTATACCAAATAGAAAAGGAGCTACTAACCAAGGTCCGGACCGGGTGGGTATCCCCCTTGTTGTAGACCCGATTTTCGGGGCTTCAACAAGAGGCTACATGTTCCTAAAATGTGTTACAATGAGGCTCGAAGGCCTATTTATTATTGAGAAAAAATGAAAAACCCTAAACATCCAAAAACTTAACCCTAGGAGATGAAGCGCCAAAACTATGGACCCCATTTGGGTAAATTGGTACATCAACTTCCCAAGGTCGTAACATTGGCATATGATCTTTGTTTGACACGCATAATACCTCGTTAGAAAGATCTATCCATGGACTACAACTTTCAAATGCAAACATCAATTAATAAATCATGTTTTCCCGACTTTCCCAAAAACGTCGTTTAGGGCCTCAAAATGGCTCCGGATGTTCAGGTCCGGAAAAACTGCCAAAAACAGTAAATTGTGCTACAATTAATGAAACTGAAAAATTGAAAGAGACGGTGGTGGGGGTCCATGTGGAATAGGTCGGTGGCCACCAATATTTACCTAGATTACCAAAGGAGCTTCACCATCCTAGAGTCCAAGCTCGCACTATCTGCCATAGGTTCCAAATTCCCTATATACACCATAGGTTGCATGCATTATTTTTCCTTTGAGACTCCCACTGATATCCTACATAAGCCACATAGCTTGTTTTCTTGAGCAGTTTAATCACGGAATGGCCCGGCCAGGTACCTCCCCGGTCTGTTAAACACTTCCCTCTACATTTTTGCCATCCCATATGTTCACATGCTTTCCAATTAAAAGTTACATTACGGGGGAGTGGCACGCCTACCCTCCCACCACCTCGTCGTATATAAGTTATCATGGCTCCATGCAAGTGCTATCTACCACCTAGTTTTCCTCCTCTTGGGCACGCACCCCCATCGGGGTATTTTTATTTTTTATTTTTTATTTACCAAGTCAAAATGTTTACATGACTTGTAACTCAATTGGTAATATGAGATATGTCAAATCATTGAAATTCAAGAGACCAAGGTTCAAATACCCTTGTTGTGACCCAAGCTATGAGGAAGAGGATAGATCGTAGCCCCCAAGAGGTTTATTGGTAGTTACGTGTCAGGCAAGTTGTTGGGTTCCTCTGGGTTACAAAACAAAATGTACACAACATTACACTACAACATCTCTATAATATTGGGTTGGAGAGTGCTTATTCACACAATCAAACCAATTGCTTGTCATTTGTCACTACAATCCAAGAGTATATCCAAAAACTTGTAAGCCAAATATCAATATTGTATTTTTTTGCTTAGTCTAAACATTCTATGTTTTGGCTTCTTTTTCGAGCATATATTCTAGTAAATTTTTCCCAAAATCAAGGAGGGATTTGTTGGAATCACAAGTTTGAGTTGTGAAATATGCATAATTTGAGTGCTTGGGGGGTTTTTCAAAGGCTTCAATCCATTTATACATTCAAAAACGTATTTTAAACAACACAAAAACACAATTTTGTCAAAAACGTTTTTGCTAGATTCATGTAAAAAAAGACAAAATGTAGGGGTTTTGTAGAGTCTTCAATCCATTTATATATTCAAAAACTTATTTTAAACAACACAAAACCATGATTTCTTCAAAACAAAAATCCAAAATTCAATAAAATAGCCAAAATGTAAAAGAGTTAGACTACACCATTTTTCTATAACCATGGTGAATTGGTAATTCATTGGACTAATGGGGGCAAGGCACAAGATTAAACCTATGGGTTGCCACTATAACACCAAGAGCATATCAAACATACTGCAAGCTAGATATTCCAATAACTTATGATTCAGCAAGAACCAAGACATCATGATCCAACTAGAGTGCATTCTATCCCAAGGGGCACCTACTCTTCAAGCTTTATCACAACAGGCCAACAAGTCCCTCTATGGGAATTGAAATTGGGTGGAGAGAATAGCAAATTGTTTTCTCAACCACTCAAGTTAAACCCATGAGATTTTCAAAGATGAGGCCTCTTCCCCCAAAATCATTGTTGTCAAAGTAATGGCTATCCTCAGTGATTATCCACAAGGTAAAGATGTACACAGAGTTCGGGTTATTGAAGTTGAATAGTCTGGTCATTCACTCCCATAGGCCTATTTTAATGGGGCATCGGTTGATTCAGGGAAAAAGAGTAAGGGTGGCTTCATTCTACATATTTATGATTCCCATTATTATCAGATCTCCACGAGTCTAGGGTCGAGCACAAACAATCAAGTTGAACTACATGCTTGCAAAAATCTTCTTATTTTTTCTATTGATCATGGGGTCTCTCAAATTCAATTTTTTGGTGATTTCATGCGTGTGGTTAATTGGATTAATTTTATACAATCTTGCCGCAATATCATTCTTGCTCCTCTTTTGGAAGATGCACTTAGCTTAAAAACTCATTTACTTCATTTTTATGCCATCATCTTTACAAGGAACATAATCAAGATGCTGACAGACTTTTCCAAAAAAGCACTAGATCTTGAACATGGCATGTGGCTGATTAGAGAGGAACGAGAGGGTACCAATCACTCTTATTCTCACAAGCCTTTCCAGGATCCACATGTTTAGCCGGGCAAGGGACCACAATAGTCAAAACTTTGCATGATTATGTTTTTCAAAAACACTCTTTTTTACCTATTGTTTATAAACTTACATATATATATATATATATATATATTCGGACTCTTTGTCCATTAACACGTTTTTTTATATATGCACAATGTTTCTATGACAATATAGGATCAAAAAATTGCTTGATATGCTCTAAGGACATGCCGTTTTTTTTATATTATATTCATACACACTCTATGTTTCTATTAAATGTAATTTTTATCTTCTTAATAAACATTACGATTTTTTTCTAGAAAAAAAAAAGCAAACAACGAGACAAATATTTCGATAACTTACTACAACCAAAATGTCTAAAAACATCCCAAAATTTCGGATGTCCCAGATGTCCCACTTTTAAGAAAGATATGTCCATCTAACCTTATCATAATAGGGTAAGTCTCACTAAAAATTTAAACTTGGGATAAAAAAATACAAAACCAGCCTTCCATCTACTTGTACAAATGTCCATATTAATATAATAAGATAGTTTATCGCTTTCATATTATGATCCTCTAACATTAAAATACAAGTTTTTAAGTTATACTATAAGATCTTTGCTCATTCTAATTTTAACACCATTATTGTATTATATATTTTAAATCATTTTTTAATTTAGAATTATTATTTATTTAATATTATATATTATTTTATTACATTGGTACATTTTTATGTTAAAAAATTGAGTTAGATTAATGATGATGATGATGGTGGTGGTGGAAGTAATAGTATTTTTAATATTATCTTTCTTCTCTAAGATAATCTCCTCCTTTATTATCCAATAGTCAATCCAAACCTAGGAATCTTTGTGCTATCCTTGCTTGAGCCGGAGGTGGGGATTTTGGCTAGAGTTAGAAGCAAAATGGGGAATTTATTGGCTTCCATGGTACACAATTTCTTCTTATACATCAAATACCTAAAAATAGCCATGTTTTCAGTAGGGGAAAGGCTAACTTTAATTAAGAGGATAGGATAGGGAGTATTACCTTTAACCTTGAGGTTGTAGGTTATAAAAAAATTGGATCAGCTCAATCTTCCTCCACGATTCTCAAGATATATTGCAACCCCAGACCTCACAGCCATATAAAATAACAAGGATGAGGACAGTCTCAAAGAGGAAAAAAATTGTACTCCAAACCCAAATATCAGTTGACTTACACATGTTTACAAGCTCAAAGTAAGCTTTCCATCCTCAAATAATCCTTTTATCAATGATATAATTCTAGTTGAGATGATGAAGAATATCAATACCTAAATATTTGTATGAAGAAACCTTCTCCAAGTAATTATTATCATAGATAAAATTATCATGGTTGATCTTTTTGGATTTATTTATCATGACATTAGTCTTGTCAATATTAACAGTCATATCCATCTTGGAGCAGTAATCATGGAGGATATTAAGTTTCTTGTTGAGATAATCATGGCACCTCGCTAGAGGAATCATATTGTCAGCATAAAAGAGAAGAGTAATGACCATATTAGCAAGCTTGGGGCCATTGGATCATGCAACTTCCAAACACTCTTCTAGATTATTGATATAATCATCTCCATCTTCTTCATTTTTTCGTGTTTTTCTTTTTCTTCATATTTTTTATTGCGTTAGGCACTTTCCACCCATTATAGAAGAGATGTTGTGCGGTTATCCTATGTTATGTTAAATTACATTATATATATATCTTTATATATATATATATATATATATATATATATATATATATATATATATATTGATTGTAATTAATAATTATTAATAATTTGACTATGATCTCCCTTCGATATCGGTGTTCCTTCTTCGGCTTCCAAGGGAATAGTCCATGCGGGCTCTTTTATACTCTCTTCTGACCTCGTCATGGATTCATGGTGTGTTTTTCTGGTCATTTGAACATGTCCACCCTTGTCAGATTCTGTTGTTTTTCAGTCGGGGTTTTCACATGGCTTGAGGACTTGGACCATGGTTTTTTTTCATTCATCTTATCTATAGGATTGTTTAAATGCATGGATGAAGAGGACTTAGTTGATTTTGAGCCATAGGACTCAACATGCTCCGACATTTTCATGTCATTTCTTGGGTGATTAGAATCTTCTCCTAACCCCACAGGGTCCCTGCTGATCACATCTACCTGTCATTTTCCTGTGCTCTTTCTTTCCATGGATAGAGATTCCCATACTTCTACTGGTGTTTGCTTCTTTGTAGGTCTCATCCTTGGGGGTGGACACTCAAAATTTTTCACAAGGATGGAGTCTTGGTTCATTGAGACCAGTTTGGGGTCTGGGTCCATCTTTGTTGGCCTCCTTATCAGGTTTTATTCTTAACAATAAGTCATTCGTCAAAACGGGTTTGCAGGTGTCAACTGCATTTGGATTCAACATGGTGTTTTCAAGGGGTTTTTGGTCATATTTTTCCAGTCAAGCAAGTTTTCCTGTGTCAAATATTAATTAGCTCCAGTCTCAACACCCTACTATTTTGGACCCTTTACATACTCAATTTTCACATCCCCCAGTCTCTCAGGCTCCGACCACACATTCTAGAGGGTTTCCTGTGAAACCCAGTTTGAAATTTTGTCTTAGTAAGAAATATAACTTCATCAAATCTGGCCCTAAAAAGACACACTATGTTCGAAGAAAATTTTGGCCTTGAGTAGCATTAGTTTTAGGGGGCAATGTTCATATGGAACAAGTCGCGATTCTAGTTGAAACCTCTCTAGTGGAAGGGTTCAAGGTCATTGTCTTTCCATTCAAATTTTAAGGGTGTGGGTTGCTTAATATATTGCTCCTTTTATCCAAATGTCACTTGAGGTTGAATTATTGTCCAAAGGTTAGATCCATTTTAAATTCACAATAGTTGGTGATGCACATGCCATTGTGGAAAGGGTTTGGCACATTGATTCGTCCCCAGTTATTTTCAAGTTTTGCTCTCCATTGTTCAATGCACAAAAGGAGTGGTTGGATGTGGTGCATGTTTGGGTTCATTTGTCATATTTGCCTATTTACTACTGGGCAGATGATATTTTCCATGACTTGGGTAATTGTATCATTACCTATCTCGCTCATGATTCATTGTATCTTTCAACCGACATTATGTCTATGGCCCACATTTTGGTTTTAGTGGATCTTAGAGATGGTTTCCTTGAGGAAATGGAGCTAGGGGATGGGGAAGGAAATGTTCAAGAGCTCTATTATGAATTAGTTCCCTTCCATTTCCATAGATGTCATAGGTATGGACATCTTGTTAAAAATTGCACTATGGCTTAGTCTGCTCCAAATGGATGAAGTCTACCTTTATTGGGAAGATTTTGGTGTGCCCAATGGATTTCCATCGTCTAGCGGGGAGACGGTTGCTCCCCCTCTATGCTCGAAGGAGTTAGTATCTATGGTTGCTACCCCTAGACTGGATCCCATGAACGTGGATGGTGTCTCAGTAGCCCCTCAAGAGCATCCTGATCCTAGGAATTAAATAAAAGAGTGGATAGTCTCTCCAAAGAGGCCTTAAATTTAGATAAGTATTTTTGGTGGATCTCTAAGTTTCGTGATGGCTCAACATCTTCATACTCAGTCAGTCGATCTCCTGCATAGTTCACCAATCAATAAACCTAATATGATCGCATGGATTTGATCTTATGTTTTCATTGCTTTTTGTTTTTTCTCTTTTAAATATGTTCATGGATATCGGATATAGTCTGAACACTATCTTGATATGTTATTTGTATAATTTTTAACTATATATGCACTCTTGTTGGATGAGATTTTTTATTTTTCTATTTATTGGGGGATATCTGTGATATAAGACCCCAGACTAAAATATTTATGCTAATATTTACATGTGATGGATTGAAACTACACATAAACACAATTTTGTGTCTACAAAATGTATTTTTTATTAACTCTTAATAAAAATTATGGCTTTTTTTCTGTGTAAAAAAATTATTAATAATCAAATCAACTTAGATATATCTCAACTTTGGATCTATAAAGCACCGAAAGGGATCAATTATATCGAGGTGCATGTCAGAAAATTATATATTACAAAGCAACGGAACACATAAAATATATTACAGAAATACAAACACAGAAAACACAGAAAACAAGAGAGACACAGATATACGTGGAACCCAATTTGGGCTGCGTCCTTGGAAAAACAGTCAGTCCTTCCTTTTATATTATCTAGCAAACTAAAGAGATACAACCTACAGCAGATTCATTGTAATTCCCTTTTCACTCTCACACAATCTCCTCTCTCTTTCTCACTCAGAATAAAAATCTACATAGATGCAATACAATTCCCTCATATATAGCGAGGGGGTGCCTTCTAGGGAAAAAAAACCCTAAATGAAAAATAACATCTACTGTCAAATATTTGCCTAATGAACGGCCCAGATCGACTACGAAATTACAACATTTTACAAGGCAATATTACATCTATTTTTAGCTTCGGGCGCGCTGGGGGGGGCTCCAAATAATCGTCGTCACCCCCCCTTGGATCCCCAGGGCGGCAAACATTTTACGAGCGGCAACGAACTGGGGTCCAATGTGACGATACCTCTGAATAAAGAAGATAATCAAGCTCCACACCCAATAATCTCCCACTTGGAGACTGATTATAACAATTCCACTGCTACTTCATTTGTTGGACAATGACTCCACTTTGGACCTAGATGTTTCTCATCTTCTTCATCATAATTGAAGACCAATTGAAACTAAGAAAAACCTCAGTTTCTCCCTGGTTACAACTTTTGTTAACATATCTATAGGATTCTGGCTAGTGTGTATCTTTTCCATCTTCAACTATCCATCTTCCAATGTTGACCGTATGAAATGGTACTTGAGTTGTATATGTTTAGTCTTGGAATGAAATGCAGAGTTATTTGCAAGATGTATGGCACTCTGGCCGTCACTGTATAACCTGCCCAACTCTTGCTTCTTACCCAATTCATCCAGAAACCTTTGTAACCAAATCATTTCTTTACTAGCCTCTGTAGTAGCAACATACTCTGCTTCTGTTGTTGAGAGTGCAACAACACTTTACATTCTTGAGACCCAACTAAAAGTTGTTCCACCTACAGTAAACACATACCCTGTTGTGCTCCTCTTGTTATCTCTATCACCCACCATATCTGCATCAACATATCCCTGTAGAGCAATGTTTGAACAACCAAAGCATAATGCTTGATTTGTGGTACCTCTCAAATACCTGAGAATACACCTCACTGCCATCCAATGTTCTTTTCCTGGATTGTTCATGTACCTGCTTACAACTCCCACTGCATGTGCAATATCAGGCCTTGTGCATACCATTGCATACATTAAGCTTCCAACTGCTGATGCATATGGAACTTTAGACATATGATCCATTTCTTCTCGAGTCTTGGGACACTCCTCCTTACTTAATTTGAAATGGCTAGCCAAATGTATACTAACTAGTTTTGCATTCCGCATATTAAACCTTTTCAACACCTTTTCTATGTACTCACTTTGAGACAATGTTAACTTGTGATTTTCCTGTCTCTAGTTATTCTCATACCAAGGATTTGTTTTGCAGCACCCAAATCCTTCATTGCAAATGAGTTCACCAAATTTATTTTGAGCACATTTATTTCCTGCATGTTAGAACCTGCAACAAGCATGTCATCTACATACAATAACAATATAATATAGTTGCCATCATTTTTCCTTTTGAGATAAACACAATGATTGGAGTGACATCTAGTATAACCTTGTTTAGACATAAACCTGTCAAATTTTAGATACCACTAGCTTGGAGCCTGTTTTAAGCCATACAAGCTCTTCTTCAACCTGCACACTAGTTTCTCCTTCCCTTTTACCTCATATCCTTGTGGTTGTTGCATACATATCTCTTCCTTCAAATCCCCATGGAGAAAAGTTGTCTTTACATCTAACTACTCAAGATGTAAATCTTCAGCTACTACTAAACTTAAAATAGTTCTGATTGAAGTCATTTTAACAACAGGAGAAAATATCTCATCAAAGTCTATACCCTTTTTCTATGCAAACCCCTTCACCACAAGTCTAGCTTTATACCTCTTTCTACCTCCATCTTCTTCCTTCAACTTGTAAACCCATTTATTCTACAATGTTGTTTTACCTACAGGCAACCTGACTAAGTCCCAAGTCTGGTTATGTGCTAAGGATTCCATCTCTTCTTTCATGGCTTGCTCCCACTTCTTCCTAGTTTCTACCTACACTACTTCTTCATAACATTCTGGTTCACCAAAATCAGTCAACAGTACAAAATATAATGAAGGAGATTATCATTCAGGTGGTCTACTCTAGATCTTCTAACACGACTTTCAGGTGTTTGAGGTGCTTTTTGTTGTTGTGGTTGTTGTTTTGGCCATTTATCATTATGATTTTCAAGCACCATCACTTTTTCTATGATCTCATCAAGCATTGTGTATTCTCTGTTTTCTTTTTCTTGTTTCTTTTCCTGCAGCTGATCCTTATACAAAACCTTTTCATTGAATATGACATCTCTGCTCCTAATGATTTTGTGTTTTTCATAATCATAAAAGCGATAACCAAAATCATTAACACCATATCCAATAAAAGTACATTTCTTTGATTTTGCCTCAAGCTTTGTTCTATTTTCTTTATTAATGTGGACAAAGGCTTCACAACCAATTTTTTTTAAAAATGAGTAGTTTACCTTTTTACCTGTCCATGCCTCCTTCCGAATACCACCATCCAAGGAACTTGAAGGCCCTTTGTTTATTAGATAGACAACAGTATCTACAACATCTACCAAAAATTGTAAAGACAATCTTGCATGCAATCTCATGCACCTTGCACGCTCCATGATTGTCCTGTTCATCCTTTCTGACACACCAATTTCTTGTGGTGTTCATGAAACTGTCTTCTCTCTGCGAATTCCATTCTCTAAATAGTATCTATCAAACTCTTTGCTGCAATATTCACCTCCATTTTCTGATCTGAGACACTTCAACCTTTTTCCTGTCTCATTTTCAACCAAAGCTTTCCATTTCTTGAAAGTATCAAATACATCAGATTTATTTTGAATACAATAAATCCAGGTCTTTCTGGTTGCATCATCAATAAAAGTAACATAATAATGAGAGCCACCAAGATATGATACCTGAGTAGGTGCCCATACATCTGTATGCACAAGCTCTAATTTTTCACTCTTCTTTTATTTCCCAACTCTGAGGAATCTGACTCTATTCTGTTTTCCATAAACACAATTCTCACATAATTTTAAATCAAGGTGCTTCAAACCTAGCAACAAATTTCTTGAGTGAAGAATCTGCATCCCCTTCTCACTTATTTGCTCGAGCTTATGATGCCACAGTGCCATATCTTCTCCTGTAGAGGTTAAAGCATTAACAGAATTAGAAATTCCATTGCATAAATTCAGTGTACCAACCTTTTCTCCTTTTGCTATTACCATGGATCCTTTAGTGACCTTCCAAGTTTTATCTGTAAAAGTAGTCACACATCCTTCACCTCCCAACTTCCCTATTGAAATAATATTTTTCTTCAGATCTAGAACATGCCTCACCTCCTTCAATAGCCATTGATTTCCATTCTGCTGTTTTACGAAAACTGTACCCATTTCAATGATTTTATAGGGTTTATCATCACCCAATCGAACCTATCCAAAATCTCCTTGAACATAATCATGAAAATGTTTCCTATCAGGTGTGGCATGGAATGAGGCCCCTGAATCTACCACCTAGGCATCAATAATATTTTCTAATGAAAGAATCAAAGCATCTTACGCCTATCACATTCACTTCATGATTGTTTTTTTGTTGTGTGTCTCCTTCTTTTCCCTTCCGATACTTGTAGTCTTTCTTTAGGTGTCCTTTCTTCCTGCATTTCCAGCACACTATCCCCGATCTAGACTTGGATCTTCCTTTCCTTGACTTACTACGATATCCTGGGCTCTTTCCTCTTTCCATTTTTCTTCCCCTAGTCTTTGCAGTCAAAGCATTACCTGATGTCTCTGGGGAGCTTTTCCATCGCATTTCCTCACTAACGATTGCACCGACAACATCATCAAACTTTAAAGTACTAGATCTAGAGATAGAGTTACTAATGGCCATAACTAAACCATTCCAACTTTCTAGCAATGAGCACAGAAATAACAAAGCCCTAACTTCATCATCAAAAGTTACCCCTACAAAACTTAACTAACTGGTAACTATATTAAATTCATTTAAATGATCAGCAACAGATCCACCTTCTGACATCTTCATATTAAATAACGCTTCATAAGAAATACCTTATTTGAGGCCGAGGGTTTTTCATATAGTTTGGCCAATGTCGACATTAAACCCTCTGTTGTCATTTCCTTTGAAATATTAAATGCTACCGACGCCGCTAGGCACAGCCGTATTGTTCCAAGTGCTTTTCTGTCAAGAATATCCCATTCTATGTCTGTCATACTCGTTGGTTTTTTGTCTTTCTGCTCAATGGTTGGTACAAATAATCTTCCATCTGCGTCTTCCACAACTGGTTGATCCAAAATGGATCTAACATAGACTTCTAAGTCTATGAATTTTCCTCATAGAGGAAAAATTAAAGTCAAAGGATGCTCTTGGAAATAGTCTCATTGCAGAGATCTCTTCATTCTGAATCTAACGCAATTTGAATGGGCTAAAACGGACTTCAGATGAAGGAGATATTGTAAAAATAAAATTGCCCATTGTCCTTTGAAAACGAGGCATTTCCTTATTAAATGGGACTCAGGAGAAATAAAGGCTTTATATATAAAAACCTCATCGAAGATGTTAAAAGAAGGACTTAAAGCAAAGGCAGAAGGACCCCCGATTAGCGATCTCCAACTTATCGCATTGGAGGTAGGCCTTCGCCCGATATCGGGACCCCAGGTAGAGCGATATGCGATATGCGATTAAAGTGATAAGTCGATTGCGATATGTGATGATCAGATCGGTGAATCGGCATCAGCGATATATATATCAGGTCAGCACAGTCCATGGTATATGGAAATAACCCCGGGTCGTTGCAATAGTGATATGCAATGTGCAATATCAACCGTCGGATCGAGGAGCAGAATCAATGGTCAAGATCTGATCGGAGTGATCGGCGATCAGGAGATCAGCGAATCCCCGATACAAAGGGTCAATGAACATTGCGATATGTGACTTGAGATATGCCGATAAAAGGTGAACTCGATGGGGATTATAAATGCAATTGCATAAAATTTGAAATCCAGATTTTCGGATTTTCAATGTATTTCTATGTATTTGGCGTTTGGCCATAGGCAATGCGATTTGCGATGAGCGATGAAGAACATGGACCCAAGAGGGATATAGGGGCGATCCTATATTATTTGAAGTCTGGTAAAACGCTCCATGATTTGTTTTCACCAGTTTTCCTGTGTATTTCCATTACATGGTGGAATTCGAGATGATTGCAGGAGAAGGCCAAACAACCAGGTTTCCTGCACCCGTCGGTGCATTTCAATGGTAAAACTAATTCTTTAATGAATCGATCGATCTTCCATGCTCAAGGAAGGTGTAACTAATGTGTATTAAAAACAAAGAGAACACAATTGAGAGGGATTCGCGCAGGGGCCGAGAGATAACACAGGGAGGCAGAGTTATGCTCACAAAAATGTAGCAGTAGAGAAGTTAGTCTCCCTTCAAGGAGCTCATAGCTATGCAGAGCCAGAGCTCAAGATAGTTGCACAGAACTAGAGGGTTGATAGTAGCAAAGAGTCGAGATCCAAGAGCCAGAAAGCCTGAGAGCTTCAGAGCCAGAGGGCCGAGTAGAGGCAGAGCCAGACGAATAGAGCCAGATAGCTAAGAGAGCCAGAGCGAGATGAGCCAGAGAACTGAGAGCCATAGCCAGTTAGTTAGAGAGCCAGAGTTGTAGATCCAGAGAGCTCATAACAGACTTCTAAGAGCCATGGAGCTGCAGAATAGCAAAGAGATCAAATGATCAAGCTGTTACTAGTGTCTAGAGTGTGTTGAAGATAGAAGAAGGAGTTCCAGAGACAATACAGAATTATGAGGGAGTCAGAGAAGCCAAAATCTCAAGAAGCTCAGAGCACTAACTAAAGGAGTCAAGTCCACAGAAGCCTACATTTGTCTGCAGAGTGAGGACAGCCAGCGGGATAAGATGGTATTCTAAACCCATAGGTTCAGTTGTACACCAATGGAGTTGAGTGTGGAGCTTGTAAAATAAAGATTACCATAATCCCAAAGAGCCTAGTCAAGTTGATTAGAGCTCAAGGAGATGTAGCCCATGATATTAGGGAGAACTCCATATTATATCGGTGTCTCATGTGTTTTCTTATTTGTTGCATTGTATTTATTGTTATGTGTGTTTTACATCAGCATAAGCAAATGAACTTAAGGCATTTGGTTAGTTGAAAACAAACACAAGTATACACCTCTTTCAAGCACTTTTAATTCCGCAATTGTTTAATAATAAGATAGACCTTGGGAATATATAAGCTTTGGAGTGGGAGAGGTTCTTGTAAGCATGACAAGAAGCCTTTAGTGCCCCATTTCAGAGCTGGTTTTATCAAAGCATCAGGTTGATTAGCCCCACCTTCAAAGAAGGTTATATCAAAGCTGGTTATGTTATGCTCTTAACCTGCAAGACAATACCAGAATACCAAATATGTGAAGAAATATACCCAGAACATAGAACAACGAGAAATAACAGTAAGTATTTTATTATTCAGAAAGCAATGTTCACTTGCCTCTTCGAGGGGGAAACCTCCAATAGAGCTGAGCTCAATACAAATTAAGACATGACGCTCCTCGAGGGGAGTCTCTATCCTTTATATAGGATTCATACATGCAATACCATGGGGCAATACCATGGTTCTTATTAATACCATCTATCTAATACCATGGCCCATTTGCAACTAACTATGGTCCCTTCATTAAATGCGGGTTAACCACTTACAATTATTAATATGGGCTTTATTGACTCTTTACTTAACGATAACTATGACTCTATCCTATTACATAAATAAGGGGGTTAGGGTGGGACCCTAACATGCCCTCCCCCATAAGAATAGCCTTGTCCTCAAGGCTGAAGATGTGGAAACTGCTGAAGAATAGTGGTTGGTTCCCAGGTTTCATCTTTTGGAGAGGTGTCTTTCCACTTGACGAGGACTTCCTTGATCATGCGCCCACACAGGTGCTGTTCTCTTATGTCAAGAACCTGTTCAGGTTGGAGCCAGATTGACCCTTCTTCATCCAGTTCAGGTAGACTGGTTTGAATTTTGCAATTGCTCCCAATCACTTTCTTAAGGCATGAGACATGGAAAACTGGATGGATTTTTGCAATGGGTGGCAAAGCTAGCTTGTAGGCAACTTCTCCAATGCGCTGAAGTACTTGATACGTTCCGTAGAATTTTGGAGATCGCTTTTGACAACCCTTGTCTTTGAGTGATGTTTGCTTATATGGTTGCAACCTCAAAAATACTTGATCCCCTTCTTGAAATTGGCATTCTGAGCAATGTTGATCTACCTGTTGCTTCATGCGGTTTTGAGCTTGATGAAGATTCTCTCTAAGGTGGGCCAGCATGGTTGTGCGGTTCTGTAGGAGTTGATCCACTACTTGTACCTTCGAGCATCCCTTGATATAAGAAGTAGGGGAAGGAGGGAGTTGACCATAAACTGCTTCATATGGAGTCATTTTGGTGGTGGCATGATAGTTGGCGTTATACCACCATTCAGCTAAAGGTAACCATTGTACCCAAAGATGTTGTTTTTCTGAAGTGAAACACCTAAGGTAGGTTTCCAGACATTTGTTGACTGCTTTATTTTGACCATTAGTTTGTGGATGATAGGAAGTACTGAGTTGTAGTTGGGTACCTTGTAGCTAGAAGAGTTCCTGCCAAAAGTTACTGGTGAAGACCAGGTCACGATCAGACACAATGGAAGTGGACATGCCATACAATTTGAAGATCTGGTCCATGAAAGGTTGAGCGACCAAAGTCAGTGTAAAAGGGTGGGGTAGGGCGCAAAAATGAGCATACTTAGAAAGTATATCCACAACCACCATGATGACTGACTTGTTTCCTGACTTTGGAAGACCCGTAACGAAATCCATAAAAACCTTCGTCCAGATTGAGGCCGGGATGGGCAATGGCTGTAATCTGCCTGGGGATTTGACTGTTTCTCCTTTGTGGCGCTGAAAGACGTTTCATTTAGCTACAAAAGTAAGAATGTCCTTTTTCATGCCTGTCCAAAAAAATGATCGTCGAGTGCGAGCATACGTCTTCTGAAAGCCTGAATGTCCTGCAGTGGGAGATGAGTGCAACTCCACCAAAATGCGGCTTTTGAGGGTGGATGTTGGTGATATTACGACTCTGTCCTTGTAGCGAAGAATCTCATCCTGCCACGAGTAGCCTACTGTGGAATTTGGATCTGCCTGCAATTGATTAATGAGTTGGGAGAGCTAGGGATGTGAAACCCATTCCTTGTGAGCCTCTTCAATACATTCTGGAATGGGAAGGGAAATTATGAGCAGGGTACCTTCCTCCTCAAATTAGCGGGATAACACATCTGCTACAATATTTTCATGCCCTTTATTGTAAATTATCTCATAATCATATCCCAGCATTTTGGCGAGCCATTTATTTTGTTGTGGTGAGGATAGGCGTTGCTCCAAAAAATATTTAAGGCTTTGATGATCTATGCGGATTTGGAAACGTCGCCCCAATAAGTATGGTTGAGGTATCTACTGCATGTAAGATGGCCATCATCTCCTTCTCATAGGTAGATTGTCCCAAATTCTTCCCACTTAGTTGTTGGCTCGTGAATACCAAGGGTCGACCTTCCTGCATTAAGACCACCCCAATACCCATACCCGAAGCATCACATTCAATCACAAAAGATTTTGTGAAGTCGGGTAGTGCTAATACTGGAGTGGAACACATGGCATGCTTGAGAGCTGTAAATGCCTGTTGTGCTTCATCATTCCAGAGGAATGAATTTTTCTTGAGGAGTTGAGTGAGGGGCCTAGCAATGCGACCATAATTGCGGACAAATTTGCGATAGTAGCCTGTGAGACCCAAAAATCCTCTCAGGCTCTTCAAGGTCTTAGGTTGAGGCCAATCCTGCATTTCCTGGATTTTTTTGGGGTCCACCCTGACACCTTAATGCCCCACAATGTGGCCCAAATACTCAACTTCTTCCATGCCAAAAGAACACTTGGACATCTTGACAAATAATTTATGGTTGCGGAGCAGTTGCAAGATCAGATCTACATGTTGAAGATGTGCGGCCCAGGTGCGACTGTAGATGAGGATGTCATCAAAGAAAACAAGGACAAATTTTCTGAGATATGGTTTGAGCAGGTGGTTCATAAGGCTCTGAAAAGTGGATGGGGCATTACAAAGACCAAATGGCATGACCAAGAACTCATAATGGCCTTCATGAGTTCGGAAAGCAGTATTTGGAATGTCTACTTCTTTCATGCGAATTTGGTGGTAGCCTGAGTGAAGGTCGAGCTTAGTAAATAATTGAGCCCCATTTAGTTCATCCAGCAAATCATCGACAATCGGGATGGGAAATTTATCTTTGATTGTCAACTTATTAAGGGCCTTGAAGTCTGGACACATACACCATTCCCCATCTTTCTTGAGCACCATGACCACCGGCAATGAATAAGGACTAATGCTGGGACAAATGACGCCTGCTTCCAAGAGTTCCTTGATTATTTTTTCTATTTCATTCTTTTGGGCAAATGGATATCTATATGGGCACACATTTGGTGGTTGGGCCCCTGGACCAAAGTAATGCTATGATCATGTTCCCCTCTTGAGGGTGGAAGCTCATGAGGCTTGTCAAAGATTGGCAGATGGTTGTTTAAGATCTGTTGCATCTCAAGATGAATATGAAGAGAATGGGGTTAGAAAGCCCGAATGGCATTAAATTGAGCTATAACTCCATGGCAGCCCTTTTTTAACAATTTTTCCATCCGATGTGAGCTGATGATAGAGGGAGCTCTCGCCTAGAGTTCGTCGAGGGTATGTGTGTGGTTGTTCTGCTTAAAGCTCGTATATAACTCCTGGAAATCCATTGTGATTAGGCCAAGTGTGTGAAGCCATTCAGCACCGAGGACAATGTCACACACTCCCATGTGTATGGAAAACATGTGGGTCTTTAACTGATAATCCCCCATTTGAAGTTTGACATTTTCACAGCAGTCTTCACATTTCATTGTTCCCCCATCAGCAATTTGGACCTGGAAGTTAGAAACTGCTCTGTCAAAACAATGCACTGCTTCTGCGACTCTTTGATGGTTAAAATTATGTGTACTTCCACTATCAATCAAGACTACTACTAGGCGATGCTTAATAAAACCTCTGATTTTGAGAGTTTGAGGCGAAGAAATCCCTGCCAAAGCATGCAGCGAGATAACTGGTTCTTCAGGTACATTGTCCTGCTGGTTGTCCTCTTCTTCCTCCTCTGGTTCCTCAAGTGGTGGGGCTTCCTCTGATGAACTGTGATCAGTAGCATCAATTTGAAAGAATTTGGGCTCCTTGCATTTATGCCCAGGGGAGTATTTCTCATCACAGTAGTAACATAATCCTTGCTTTCTTCTTTCTGCCATTTCTACTGGTGACACCTTTTGAACCTTGAGTGTTTGGGTAGTGCTTTGATCTGTTGCTAGGACGCAGTTGGACATATGCCATGACGGCCGTCGTATCCATTATCTTTCGTATCATCCTATTTCCATTTAATGGAAAGGTCATTACAGTGGATCAGTTGTCTTTCTGCACCTCTGATTATTCACCATTACCAAGCGGCTCTGTACCCCTAGTAGGAGGTGTAACTGACAATTTTATCAGTATAGGTACCGGTCTATTGGAGGATGCCTCCCTGATGGGTTGTTTTCCTCTACAGCCACCACAAGTTCCACAATCAGTCAACATGCTTTCATCAATTCCTCATGAACTGACCGATCCTTGGATCCCAACAACGCCTTCAGACCTTAACACATTCGGAGACCAGATGCCACTGTCACCAGCTGAATCGACCTACCAAGGCATTCAATCTGCATCCACATCTCTGGTCAAGTTAGCTATCGCCGGCGTTACCACCCCCTTCCCATAATCGCTCTTCCTTTAGATCCATGCGATCAACTCCCCTCAACGAACGAAGCCATTAGAGAAATCATGAGTTCTATTTGGGGTCCGACATCTGATTCGGACATGATGCCTCTTCAAGTCCTGTCCTCTGACACAAATGAAATCATTTCCCCACCCTATACAAGCATCCAAACTTGTGGGTTCGACGAAAATATGGACGACACTTCCAGGTCAATGCCCATAGATATTTCAGTCACAACAAACGCCATGGAAGATACCCAGATGAGTGCAGATTGCAGTCCTGAGGAAATTGCAAGCTCCACCTACCTACATGAGGAATTCCATGATGAATTTGTTTGGTCTCACGAGGAAATGCCCGACTTTAACCCGTCGTTTGTCGCGCATGAGATCCAACTTTACAATGAGGCAAAATGGAATGGGTGGCCACTTCCTTCCCTCGAAATAGCCGTTGAACCCATGCCCGGCCCCACGGCCAAAGAAGAACGCCTACTATACCTCAAACAACTAGATAAAACCCGTAGAGATGCTGATTTAGCACTCGCAACTCACAAGGAGTGGGTACAAACTCGATTTGCACAAGCGGTTAGGTTTTCTTCTTTCCAAGAGGGCGATTTTGTATCACTCTATCATCCAAAAGATAATCTCTTGGAGGCATGCACGCTTCGACCCATTTGGCTAGGTCCCTATGTCATAACTAAAGTCCTCCCCTCGGGGGCATATGAACTACAGGACTAGGATGGAATCCCACTCAAGGAGCCCACATATGGGCTCTATCTGAAAAAGTATTCTGCCTAGTGTCATGCTGGGCAGGTGCTTTGTAATTTTATGTATTCATAAGTTTTGCTTACCTTTTTTGATGTGATTGGATTGTTTTGTTATTTAGTGGAGTACTTGTCTCATGCATTCTTCTCGCAATGCAGATGTCATCGTTGCCCCTAGCATACATAGGATACATGGATGGTGCCAGTCGTCACACACGACACATTGCATTAGCTGCTTGGGCCATCTATACACCCAAGTCAGAACTATTTTTCTCTGGGGGGGTCTTTCTTGGTACTGCCACCAACAATATTGCCGAGTACATGTCCATTGTTTCACTTCTCACGGAAGTGTCATCAAGGGGCATCTCCAATCTGGTGGTCAAGTTAGACTCCCAGCTAGTCGTTATGCAATTGACAAACCATTATCACGTCCGTAATCCAGCCTTGTTATGTAACTATCTAAGGGTACGCCGTTATATATCTAGGGGGGATAATATGGGGTACCAAGGGAGGTACACAAGGTAATAATGTAATAATGGGATGGGCCATAGTAATAAATAAGGTGGTTAACCCATATCATGTAAGGGACCACAAGTAGTTAGTAATAATGTAATGGGCCCATGGTATTAGTTGATGGTATGAGGGAACCATGGTAATGACCCATGGTATTGTATGTATGAGGCCTATATAGAGGCTAGAGACTCCATGTCAAGGAATATTGTCAAGGATTATTGTATGAACAGGCATATGGCTTGTGGAGTGCTCTCCTTCCTTAAGGAGTGAATGTATGGTGTTGCCCTACCTTAAGGGTTTTGATCAATAAAGAATCATTTCATATTATTTCTGGGTTTATTTGCATTGTTTTATATTCTCATATCAGATCTATAATATTTCTGGGTTAGATCTATAACAAGTGGTATCAGAGCTATAAAAAGTGGTATCAGAGCACTTTCTTGGGCAAAAGTGGAGAATTTTTTTTTATTATTTTTTACAGGATTTCGAGGGCGGCGAGTTTTGCAGATCAGATATATATGTTTTGGTGCAAGATCCACAAAATCTAATTCCATATCTGGATTCTTTGTGAAAAAATACCTAATTTCAAAAAAAAATCGGTTGAATCGGAGTCCGGATGAAGGAGATATCGCTGATCTAAAAATCAGTGGGGTTGCAGACAATTTTTCAGGGCAGCGAGTTTGCGGCACAGATATGAGCGTCCTGGTGCAAGATCTGGAAAATATAATTGTAGATATGGATTCTATGTGAAAAAATAGCCGATTACAAAAAAAAAAATCGGTCGAATCGGAGTCCGGATGAGGGAGATATAGCTTATTTAAAATCAGCTCTTTTTGCAGAAATTTTGTTGACGGCAGGAGAGTTGCAGCACAAATCCGAAATTCCAGTGTCTGGATCAAGATTTGTATCACATGGGTAGATGCAGAATGATTGTTTTATTTCTGAAAACATGTCATAATAGGGATTCTGAGCAATATTGACTAAATTGTGACAATTTCAAATTTTCGCCAGGTTTGTTCAAAACCCTCTTCATGGCGGGTCTAGGTTTTACAGGAAAAGATAATGGTCCTACTATTGAAGAATACATAAAAAAAAAACAGAAATCATTATGGAAAAACAATTGGAAATGGTGGGTAGTGGAGCTATTTAGAGAGGAGGCAGCCACATGGTGGGGATTACTTAACAAAACGAAGTGTTACAACCTTCCCGATGAAGAATTTGAAAAATTGCTTTTAAACAAATGGTCTCATGCCAGAAAACAAGATAAGGAGAAACATGTGGGGCTATTTCATACTGATATATCCTTATTGCAGGTTCACGGATTGATTCAGAAGGAGAAGATCATTATTTCTATAAATCCTATTTGCAAGCATAATTTCATCAATGTTAATTTGGCAAAAAAATTGCAAATTCCAACAAAACACATTGAAAACACACAAGTGGATAATGAGGATGTTCTAGTGTATAAGGATTTGAAAATTTCTATGGATAAGTATGTGTTGCATGGTGATTTTTATACTTTAGAGATGGATAATATGGATGTTGTTTTGGGATATCCTTGGATAGAATCTGCGGGTACTATCAATATTAAGGTGCAGAAGAAATTCCTGAAGCTCTGGTATAAAAAGAAGAAAATTACATTACAGGATATTTCCATCAATAAACAGGTAGAGTACATGGAGGCTGAAACAGAAGATGTTCTACGGACTGACATATCAGATGATGAGCCTTTGATGATCAACAATGAAACACAAACAGAGGCTGAAGCAGAAAAGTTTACAGGTACATCAGATGAGGGCTCAGTGGTTGAAGTCATATTGGAAAAGAAGACACCACAATAGGCACCACAGCAGGGTGAATTAAAGAAAAAGACACCGTGGGTTAAAACTTCAACATATCGTCACCCACATCACCCCGCAAGAAGACAACCATCAAGATGGCAACCAATTAGCCACACGGACAACAACCCCCGCAGGACAGATAAAGAGGAGCGAAGATCCACCTACTACACATCAACACAGAAGAACTACCACGGTCAACTTCCATCTCAAGCGAGCGAGGCGACAGCGAGACCAAGGGTTCACCTCTCTCTTGGATGGCTAGATGCACGTGCATGGTACCAGTGGACTACTCTTTTGAGTAGATCTTATTATTTGTGTTCTTCCCATGTTTCGGGGACGAAACATGCTAAGGGGGGTGGAATGTTATATATCTAGGGGGATAATATGGGGTACCAAGGGAGGTACCCAAGGTAATAATGTAATAATGGAATGGGCCACAGTAATAAATAAGGTGGTTAACCCATATCATGTAAGGGACCACAAGTAGTTAGTAATAATGTAATGGGCCCAAGGTATTAGTTGATGGTATAAGGGAACCATGGTAATGACCCATGGTATTATATGTATGAGGCCTATATAGAGGCTAGAGACTCCATGTCAAGGAATATTGTCAAGGATTATTGTATGGACAGGAATATGGCTTGTGGAGTGCTCTGCTTCCTTAAGGAGTGACTGTATGGTGTTGCCCTACCTTAAGGGTTTTGATCAATAAAGAATCATTTCATATTATTTCTGGGTTTATTTGCATTGTTTTATATTCTCATATAAAATCTATAATATTTCCGGGTTAGATCTATAACATACACCTCTTGGGACGTCGATTTGACATAATCACATATGAACATGTTCCTCGAGAATTAAATATTGTCGCTGATTCATTAGCTAATTATGTATTAGATTCACATTTGTCTCATTTGTCATAGCAACATGCATGAGAAGTAAAAACATTTACTAAAGTTAAAAATTTGTCACAAAAAACATTTTAGAACACATTTACACCACCAAAATACCAAAAAATATCTATATATATATATATATATATATATATATATATATATATATATATATATATATATATATATATATATCGAAATCCAGTTTTTTACATCAAAATATTCCAAAACTTGGATGATTTAAGTACAAAATGGCTCAAAGCCTAGCTACAAACACTCATATGGCTATGCCAGAACACCTGCTAAAATGAGCCTATTGCTCCAGAAAAGCTAAAACAGCTCTAGCTACCCTCCGAAGAGGAACCAGAAACTGCTCAGGTACACCAACGGTGTGTCGTTGCATATGAGCGGGAATCTCCCTCATAGGAAGGGGGGACACCCATAGTCAAACCCTCTAGGTTCCTCAGAACCTCGCGGATACTATCGGCATCACCCCCTCCAGCATGTAGTTGGCCACCCATCGCACATAGCGATGTTCGCCCGCAGGTCGTACCGGTGCCACATCTGTGTTAAGCATAAAAGTTTCATGTCAATTCTTATCTCATCATTAAAAAACATTACATATACATTCAAAAGTACAAAAATACTTAAGTACTATCACAACTTATTCTCATATTGAGGACCCCAGTTGGTCCCGGGCGGTAGCATCAATTCTGGGTCGCCAGTAAAGTCCATGCCTTCATGAGCATAATCGTCAACAATCACAATCTGGCTGTAAAGCCACTGGAAGAAGTCTTCGTTAAAGAAGTGCCAGAGTGGTCCTCCTCCTGTGCGAGGATCAAGTGATGACCAGTGACCCTGCCTTGGCTCCCTCGGATCAAAGGGACCTAAGCTCACCCATGGGCGCATGACAGGTACCCTCTCAAGGAAAAATGAGACTATGATAGTACCGTACCCAAAATTGTGTTGGGTACGGGTCTTGCATGCTGTCAATTCTGCCTTCAACTGGCGAAGCACTGCTTCACACCAGTTGAACATCTAGGGCTGGACACAGTCAATGGCAAGCAACAGTTGGGCCTTTGTCGCTACGTGGGGACTTTTTGACCCCGCCAATCACACAATCAACCATAAAACTGCCCTCATAGACCGAGATCGAATCCTCTCTATCGGGACTCTATTGTTGACTAGTCCACTCCCAGGGATGCAGTAGATATCTACCAGCTCTGAAGTAGATCGTGGATCTGACCTGCCACTGGTAAGGTTTGCTTGTGCCCCATGGCACGACAAACCAGTCAAAAAGTAAATGTCATCCCAGTCAATTGCCAGCTCCTGATCTCCAATCCTGAACACTTGCTCGTGTTCATCCCAGCGCTGTATGATCCATCTCAGTAACTCCTCCTATCCTTTCATCAGCTCTAGCCTTGCATACTTCAACAAACCGCAATGGCGCAATGCAAGTATGCAAGCTGGATCATTTCACATTAGCAATTCCTCATTATCATGGGCCCGTTCTCTCCATAGGTGAGTCATTTTAGCTTGAAACGTGCACAAAATAACCCTAAAAACAGTTAAAATGGGGCAAAATCACTTTAGGAATCCATGCATGAGGGTTTCAAACATTCCCTACTGCCCTAATGCCCCTCCCAGTGCTACACAGGGAGGATTAACGCCCCCCAATGGCTCGTACAGAGCATTTAACGCTCCCTACTGGCCAGCTGGAGGGCGTTATTTTTCAAACATGGCTCTAGGGCACCTCAGATCTGCAAATTTCCACCCACAAAACTGATAAAAAAAAGGTTTAATAAATAATAGAGAAAGGTTTTGGCTCTCACCTGGGACTGATGGCACGTCGAATGGTTGCCCGGATCTCCTGCAATGGTCCATGGAAAATTTGCTCCTCTTTAGCTCCAACTAGCTCTCACAAACTTCAAAATAGTGAAAATGATACATGTGAAAGCTCAAAGCATCTCCTTATACAACTTTGAGAGACATGATTTTTTGAAAATCATTAAAAAGGAAATAGTCCATTCTACATGATTTTTTATCATGCATGAACCCAGATAATAGGAATTGCTGCTTTTTTACTGCTTTTGATGAAAGTACTTTCAGGAATGAAAAGTAGTAAAAGCTGCATGCAAGTCTTTATAGAGCACTGTTAGGGATATTTTATTGCTATTTAAAAAATATAAACATCCCCAAGCTTTTGTCGTTGCACTCATTAAATCTATGCAACGATAGATAGAGCACTATTAGGGATATTTTATTGCTCTTTAAAAAATACAAACATCCCCGAGTTTTCATCGTTAAGCTCGTTAAAATCTATCTAACTATGGTAGAGCACTTTTGGAGACATTTTATTGCTCTTTAAAAAATATAAACATCTCCGAGTTTTTGTAGTAGGGCTCATTAAACATATATACCACAATCCGTAAAGCACTTTTAGGGATATTTTATCGCTCTTTAAACAATATAAACATCCCCAAGTTTTTCATCATTTGCACTCGTTAAATATATGCAAACAATGCTCTGAGCACCTCCTTTTTGATCTTGTTCCAGCTCATAAACTGAAAAATACCAACGAAGCATCTTTTTTAGGCATTTTTTTCTCGCTCTTTAAACTGGAAAAATCCCAAGCTGTGTCTTGTTGTTCGTTAAACATGCTAAAGATGACCCGAGAATTCTTTCAGCTACTTTTTTCAAGCTCGCTAAAAAATGAAAAATCCCAAGTTTTTGTTACTGAGCTCGTTAAAGTGTCACGACAAAACACGAGTTTAGTTCGCCGCTTCATACTCGTAACAAAATGAGTTTGACATCTATTGGAACAAGGTTTCTCTTTATCCGGGTCCAATAGATTAAATACGGAAAAGTAACTGATCCGGGTATACTATTAAACTTTTATCAAACCCGGTTAATAACTATGACAAAGGGACCACCATGGAGTCTCTCTTTACGATCTTTTCATACTCTCTAAAGATGAAAAGATCACCGAGTTGTCTAGTTTGGACTCTTTAAATACACAAAAAAGATATAGAGTCGTTCTTTTTACGATACTTTTCAGACTCTTAAAAGATGAAAAAATCAATGAGTTTGCCTGTCTGGACTCATTAAACTAATCAGATAGGGCAAAGAGTCGTTCCTTTTGCGATCATTTTTAGACTCTCTAAACATGAAAATATCGATGAGTTTACCCGTTTGGACTCATTAAAAATCAGACGGGAAAGTGGAAATACAACTGTATCCTGAAGCGTGGTTTGGCAGCATTTGTTCCCTTGAACATGGCACTCCCTCAGATAAACCGTCATTTTGATAACCTCTCAATATGAACCCTACCAACCTATGAGTTTTTAGCCTATATACCCTAATGCCATTGCATCTCTGTATCTTAAACACTCTGTAGTGTTCATGAGTCTAGTGTTGTCTGGTTAAAACCGTTGTCATGCCTTCTATTGTTCAAGGGTCCCTACTTGTTTCCTTGATCAACTGACCCTACATATCCTTTCATCATGCCCTTCGTTGTTTAGACCCAAAAGCTCAAAATATTCTTCAAAAAACAAAATCATCCTTGTCCGGTTTCATGTCGACTGATGTAGGACACGTCATTGCCTACCTTTCGACAGGTTCCTTCCTATCAACTTCAACACTCTATCTAGGAAGGTAACCCAGAAACACATTCAGTGCCTTAGTGCTTGTAGACATTAGTGGCAGGTTACCTTGTGCTTGATCACATGTTTTCATTATTGGCTCCTGGTTAAGCGACTCTATAAGTGTTCGACAACAAAAAATCTTTCACACTCGCTAGTTTGCATTGTGCATCTTGGATACCATAACCATTATCGGTGGCCTTCCTCGCATATGTTAACAGTGTCCATTATTGGCTGGTAATCAGATGATTTCGTGCATGTAAAACGTCAACTCATTTTATCACATGTACCGATCTATGTTGTTCGGTGAAGCGGGAATCAAGACCTTGGGTAGAGGCTTGCATCATTCAGCCTTGTTTCCTCTCCCAAGCTGCAATATTGTTCTTTGGAGACAGCCATTTCAAGATAATCTATTATGACACTGGATCCGCCCTGTGCCATATTGGCGACCAGCATTGTTATATCTCTGAGGAGAAAGTTACTCTGACATAGCTACTGAGCATGGGAATGCCCGACTCAGGACATGATTTTAGCAGTTTATATATATGTACTTTTGTTGTATCAGGTTTTCCTTACCGCCCGAAACTTCTCTCTCTCTCTCTACAAATATTTTGACAGTGAATTACAGTATTTTCATAAAGTATTTCAGCCATCGTCTCTACCTCTGATCTCATACTTTAGGGGGCATCTGTTATAGGACAAATTGACCTCCTAATCAACTCAAAGGAGAAAGACAAGATGACTGAATGAATGACCACAGTTGCAGGCCCAGAATCCACACTAACGCTCTTTGTACACTGACAACCTGCTTTATAAAGCTTGTTACCAAGCATAAAGGAGCGTTAGTCAACCTGCTAACTCTTGTTGTTAGACTAGGGGGAGCGTTAGTGAACTTAAGTGATGTTCAAGAGGTTATGCCAACGAATCTGCCAATAAATATCTAGATATTAAATCCCTATATTTATGCAAGAAAAGCAGGGAAACTCCAAAAATCAAGATATTTGGAGAAATTCTATTCCAAGAATAGAGGCAAATGGGAAAAAGCTTGTAAACAGGGCAGGTTCATGGTTTTTGCCCAAATGAACTACAGGTGGAGTTGGGCAGCCCTAATTCGATTGCTATATAAGCAACGAGAGGGCCATTGCAAAAGGGTTAGAGCATTTAGAAGGATAGCACATAGTGCTGTTGTGATACTGTCATATTCTTGAAGGAGCTAGTTGAAAGAAGGAGAGAGAGAGAGAGAGGAAGAAGGGATAAGGAAGGCTGATACAACAGGGTTGTTGTAATCACTCTTCTATTCTGAATATAGGACTGCAGTTGTGTTCCCTACTCCAAAGTGTCGGTGATATTGTGCATTTATTTGTTCATTCTGATGCTTGTTGTGTTGAGTAGATAAGTTATACATTTATACATGTTTGTTACGGATTCTTACATTAATTGTCAGAAGTATATGCTATGATTGGTTTGCTTCATTCTTTTGTGCAGGAATTGTCTTGGAGCCGATCAGGAGGAGTTCTTCTTACTGCACGGATATCCCCAAGCGAATCTAGAAAGAACCAAAGGTGATCCTCTTTCCATATCCTGTCAATATATGTCTGATAGATGAACATGTGTGTAACAGGTATCTTTTGCAGATAACCTTACAGTCTGTCGGAAGTCCCAGGAAGACTTTCAAGGGTAGTTTTCATCCCGTGCATTTTACCCCATAGCAGTGTTGCACTTACTGCCATAAGCAAGGACATATTGCTGCAAAATGTTGGACTCTGAATCCAACAATGCTTCCACAAAAGTTGAAGAAGGTGGAAAGAGAAAATGGCAGGAATGGAAAGGAAGTTTCCATGATTGATGTGTTTCAAGATGATTCACATGTTGATGCTGATGTGTAGACAAATGAAGGACCTTTGAAATGGATTGGTAAGAAATGGTTAGAGTTCTTATCCAATTAAGATTGCATGTCTTTTTGCATCTATTTGCATTTCTTTGTTAATGAGAATGCAAGTTGCAGGATTTTACCAAGAAGGTGAATGGAAAAGTTGAGTAGGAGACTCACTTTAATGCTGCAACATTATGTTCATTTCAGCTTCAAAAGTACAGTGTGCTTAAGCGAAAGCTGAAAGATGAAATGCATGCATCAACATGATATGCATGAACACAGGGATGTTGATGATTTCCTTGTATTTAAACATGTATGTGTGATTAACTTGAAGGGTTGATTGCTTTTTTTTAAACATGCATGTAATATCGGGCTTGTTATCTAGTCCATCATTTGTAAATGCAGATGTAAAGACATGGAGGTAATTCACAAGATGTGAAATCTATTTCTTTTGTTGAAGCAGGAGTTTATGCCATCCAGTTGTTGTCTGTAATCCTGTTGTTGTTAACAGTTGTTGTTGACAGTATGTAAAATAGGTATAAATAAAAATTTTGTGAAGCAGATGTAACTTCACATTGGTTTGAGCCACCTTGGATCAATGATCAAGGCAGAGAAGTTCAAACTACCTTCTGTGACCTTCTCAGTAGGAGTTTTTCATGAAGTCAAGGAGGAAGACAGTTCTTGCCAGGAGAACAAGCACATCTAGGAAGGAGAGTGTTCAGAGGCTTTGATTCAGAGGCACTGTGCAAGGCAAGTGTATGGAGGCTGAAAGAAGAGGGTGTTGTTACTCTCATTTACTTTTCAGATCAGTACATCAGTCTTTTGGAGTCCAAAAGCTATTTAGTGGGAAGGCGTGATCCAAAATGGATCTAACAAAAACTTATAAGTCTATGAATTTTCCTCATAGAGGAAAAATGAAAGTCAAAGGATGCTCATGGAAATAGTCTCATTGCAGAGATCTCTTCATTCTGAATCTAACGCGATTTGAATGGGCTAAAACGGACTTCGGATGAAGGAGATATTGTACAAAGAAAATTGCCCATTATCCTTTGAAAAGGAGGCATTTTCTTATTAAATGAGACTTAGGAGAAATAAAGGCTTTCTATATAAAAAATGCATCAGAGATGTTAAAAGGAGGACTTAAAGCAAAGGCAGAAGGACTCCCAATTAGCGATCTCCGACTTATCGCATCGGAGGTAGGCCTTCACCCGATATCGGGACCCCAAGCAGAGCGATATGCGATATGCGATTAATGCGATAAGCTGATTGCAATTAAAGCGATGAGCAGATTGCGATATGCGATGATCAGATCGGTGAATCAGCATTGGCGATATATATCGGGTCGGCACAGTCCATGGTATATGGAAAGAACCCCCAGGCTATTGCGATAGCGATATGAGATGTGCAATATCGACTGTCAGATCGAGGAGCAGAATCAACGGTCAGGATCTGATCGAAGTGATCGGCGATCGGGAGATAGGCGAATCCCCGATACACATTGCCAATGCACATTGCGATATGACGATAAAAGGCAGACCCAATGGGGATTATATATGCAATTGCATAAATTTTGAAATCCGGATTTTTAGATTTTCAGTGTATTTCTGTGTATTTGGCGTTTGGCCATAGGCAATGCGATTTGCGATGAGCGATGAAGAACACGGACCCGAGAGGGATATAGGGGTGATCCTATATTATTTGAAGTCCAGTAAAATGCTCCATGATGTTTTTTCGCCAGTTTTCCTATGTATTTCCATTACGTGGTGGAATTCGGGATGATTGCAGGAGAAGGCCAAATGATCGGGTTTCTTGCACCCGCCGGTGCATTTCAATGGGAAAACTGATTCTTTAATGAATCGATCAGTCTTCCATGCTCAAGGAAGGCGTAACTGATGTGTATTAAAAACGCAGAGAACACAATTGAGATGGATTCACGCAGGGGCCAAGAGATAACATAGAGAGGTAGGGCTATGCTCACATAAATGTAGCAGCAGAGAAGTTAGTCTCCCTTCAGGGAGCTCACAGCTGCGCAGAACCAAAGGGTCGATAGCAACAAAGAGCCGAGAGCTGAGAGCCAAAAAGCCTGAGAGCTTCAGAGCCAGAGGACCGAGTAGAGGCAGAGCCACCAGAGGTTGGAGGTAGAGCCAAACGGACAAAGCCAGATAACTAAGAGAGACAGAGCCAGTTGAGCCAGAGAGCTGAGAGCCATAGCCAGTTAGCTAGAGAGCCAGAGCTGCAGAGCCAGAGAGCTCACAGTAGACTTCTAAGATCCATGGAGCTGTAATGAAGTTGTAGAACAGCAAAGAGATCAAATGATCAAGCTGTTGCTGGTGTCCAGAGTGTGCTGAAGACAGAAGAAGGAGTTCCAGAGACAATACAGAATTCTGAGGGAGTTAGAGAAGCCAGAAGCTCAAGAAGCTCAGAGCATTGATTGAAGGAGTCAAGTCCAGAGAAGCCTAGATCTTTTTGTAGAGTGAGGATAACCAGTGGGATAAGATGGTATTCTAAACCCATAGGTTCATTTGTACACCAATGGAGTTGAGCGTGGAGCTTGTAAAAGAAATATTACCATAATCCCACAGAGCCTAGTCGAGTTGATTAGAGCTCAAGGAGATGTAGCCTAAGATATTAGGGTGAACTCCATATTATATTATTGTCTCATGTGTTTGCTTATTTGTTGCATTGTATTTACTGTTATGTGTGTTTTACATCAGCATAAGAAAATTAACTTAAGGCATTTGGTCAGTTAAAAACAAACACAAGTATACACCTATTTCAAGCATTTTTAATTCCGCAATTGGTTAATCATAAGATAGATATTGGGAATATATAAGCTTTAGAGTGGGAGAGGTTCTTGTAAGCATGACAAGAAGCCTTTAGTGCCCCATTTCAGATCACTGGTAGTTTTGGTCGTTAAATTTTTCGACCCTAAACCTACCATCTTCTGCCATTGCTCCCATCGAAACAGGAACCCTTCTCTCCTGCAAGTTTATCAGCCAAATCGACCTTCGGCTCTGATACCAGTTGTTAGAAAATTATATATTACAGAGCAAAGAAACTCATAAAATATATTGTAGAAATACAAACATAGAAAACACATAACACAAGAGAGACACAGATATACGTGGTTCACTCAATTTGGGCTACATCCACGGAGAAACAGCCAGTCCTTCCTTTTATATTATCTAGCAAACTGAAGAGATACAACCTACAACAGATCCGTTGTAATTCCCTCTTCGCTCTCATACAATCTCCTCTCTCTTTCTCACTCAGAATACAGATCTACATAGACGAAATAAAATTCCCTCATATATAGCGAGGGGGTGCCTTCTAGGGCAGAAAACCCTAAATTAAACATAACATCTACTGTCAGATCTCCGCCTAATGAACGACCCAGATTGACTATGAAATTACAACATTTTATATCTATTTTTAGCTGCGGGGGCGCTATGGCGGGGGGAGCTCCCAAAGGTCGCAGCCTCCCCCCCTAGACCCCCCATGTAGCATATATTTTACGGGTGGCGTTGCCGCCCCATTGCAAACTGGGGTCCAATGCAACAATACCTTTGAATACAGGAGTTAATCAAGCTCCACACCCAACAGTGCAAACCTTTCCTCAAGTTTTGCACTTAAAAAAGAGATTTGCACTTGAGATATTTGATCCCTCTCAACACTTGATAGATCCAAAATTAAGATAAATATAAGGTGGTTAGTTATCATATATCTTCATTTTTTTGTTTTTCTAAAATGTTTAAAAAATATTTTTATTTTTATTTTTATTGTTGTAAAATATTTAACATATATACATATATGATAATATTTTTTTACATCAATTTAATCTAATAACTTAATTAAAAAAAATCAAAATTTCAAAATCACTTATTTAAATAATGTAAATTTAAATTCACGTAGTTATCATAATTTAAAAGTACATGAATCAAGCTGCAATGACAAATATTGATATAAGCACATGTATTTTTATTGTACAGAGAATATCCTATAAAGAAATGAGCTTAGCTCTCAATATATTCTAAATTACATAAATTATAAATACCTTTTTCATAGAGTGTTTAGAAGATTCTATTGGTTGGTTTTTCTATATAGAACATATGAATTAGTCTTTAGTTCAGCGTTTACTATTTGTTTAACACAAATGAGTAGGGTAATATGCCTTAGACTTACCATTATATATATATATATATATATATATATATATATATATATATATATATATATATATATATATATATATATATATATATATATACTCGTTTAGTGTTACAAGCATAGTTTCCAAAAAATGAAACACAATAATACTCAATGTTGGATCCCTATTCCTAACGGGGCCACAACGATGCTTGTTTAATCATCATTAGGGGGGTCTAGTGGGGGTGATGATGACATTTATGAGCCCCCCTAGTGGGTGTTCATGGGTAGCGCCATCAAAGCTAAAAATAGATGAAATTTTGCCTTGTAAATTATTGTAATTTCGTAGTCAATATGGGTCGTTCATTAGGCGGATGATCTGACGATGGAAGTTATGTTAATTTAGGGGTTTTTTTTCCCTATAAGGCACCCCCTCAGTTTATCTAAGGGAATTGTATTGCGATAGTGCATCATTATTCTGAGCGAGAGAGAGAGAGAGGAGACTGTGTAACAGCGAAGAGGACATTACAACGAACCTGTTGTAGGTTGTACCTCTTTATTTTGTTGGATAATATAAAAGGAAGGACTGGTTGTTTCTCCATGGACATAGCCCAAATTGGGTGAACCACATATATCTATGTGTGTCTTGTTTATTTTGTTTTTATAGTTGTGTTTCCACAACATTTTGCGTATTTCATTACTCCATTAATTAATTTCTAACAACTGGTATCAGAGCCGAAGTTCTATTTGGCTGATAAACTCGGAGGAGAGAAGAGTTCCCGATTTGAGTGGGAGCAATGGTGGTGTTAGGGTCCTATAATTTATAGGATCTCAAGGTGATGGAGTATTTCACAGTTTGCAGATTTCAAATTGTTCATAGATTAAAATATTCAATTGATTTCACACAAAAAAAAAAAAAGAGAAAATAAAAAAAATGAAAAGAGGGTATATAAAAAGAAGAAAAAAGAACAAAAGAGAAAAAATAAGAAGAAAAAGAAAACCCCAAATGTTGTTCAAATCATACAGTCTAAGCATGATTGAACAAATTTCAATTTTTGTTGATATGGTAGAAAATAAAGATCTTCCAAATAGTTTAATCTTGGCAAATCAGTAGCTAGGTAGAAATAAAATTGGTTCAACTATTTAATCTGGACCAATGGGAGAAATAAGTGATAGAGTAGGTTAGAAATAAAAGAAAAAATGAAAGGGTCTGCCAGTCCAAGTGCACCCTGCAAATGAAAAAGAAAAAATGCTAGATTAGAAAAATAAGGGTAGGTAGATTGAGAAGAAAGACATTAATGTTCTTTTAAGGTTGGAAGACATATCCTATTGTTTTTCCTAAGGTCGGGAGAAGAAATTAAAAGGGGAAGGGGTCTTATATTATTTTTCAATATTATTTCCCCTAACCTTACTCTATACCCCTATTTTCCTATAGTCCACCCCTATTTATTTCCCTACCCCACCACTCGCTTACCCGTCACATCCCATCTTACCTATCCCCCATCTCTCATCAAATCCCCACTCATCCCATATGATCCGATGACCCGTGTGCTTTTCCGGCACCCCCCTCACCCTCAGAAAGTTAATCCCGGGGGGGCGGGGTCCGAAATTAGTGGTTTCAAACCACTGACGTGTCACGCTCTCATGATTTCACACCCCCCCTCTCATACCACTTTCCACTCCCCAGGCCCCCTAAAAAATGGTTTATGATGTTTAGTCAAACCGCTTTGTCGTTGTGACTGTTTGTCGCTCCCGCCACCTCATAGCGTCGACCCATCCCATCTACCTATCACCTCCATTCTCATCGTTGTGCATTCAGTTGGCTAGACCGTTAGCTAATGGACCCACGCCAAGTCAGACCAACCCAACAGGAACACTCCAAATCCATAAAAGCACCATTTCATGCCATTTTTTAATTTTAACTTGCTATCTCCACTATTAGGAACAATTCAATTCCATTCAGTCATACATAGAAAGTGCAGCAACCTCACTCCGACAGCAGTACAGTTGCAGGAGAATTTATTTTTCTATAGTGATCACATATTCCCTTTCTCAAATCCCACTTCTGGTTTATCCCTTTTCTTTCTCCCTCTCTGAATTCCCATTTCTTCTTATCCCCTTCTGTTATAATTTCACCATAGGTCAGTTTTCAGAGGTTTTTGCAGAAGACAACCATGGCACCAAAGAAAAAGGAACAAGAAGTATTTAGTCCAATGGTACACCCACCATTGGATTTAGATCACATACCACTTGTAGACAGGGATTTTAAGATACATGAAACACTCACAGAGTCTGATTTATTCGACATATATTGCTGGTGGGAAGATAAATTTGTGGAGGATACGGATGACATAGGCCTTTGGGACATTAATCTACCTTTTTACATTTTTCCTAAAACACGTAGTTGCCCAGAACTTATTAGGAAATGCCACTCATGCTACAATCCACATCAAAGGGCAGTGATGGCCCCAACATGGCATATATTGTTTACCAATAATGCCAAGTCCATTATGCAGATGATGCAGGCCCCTGTTATTGAATGAACTACTCCCTTTTCCCATGAGATTCTCACTGAAATGTATCAGAAGCTTGATTTTTCTAAGAGAGCCAAAACCTTAGAAATTTTCATGACTAAGCACACACCTCTTCCAAATAAGAATCCTCCTTATTCCTCCTATGTTTTCCCAGACATAACCAGACACATTGTCGTTGTTCTTTCTTATTTACTTGGATATTATTTAGATCAATGGCTTGATGAAGCTATCATAGATTTCCTGTCTATTTTGTCAAAAAAATACAAGCACTTTGTCCTCTTCAATTCCAACCAATTTTTAGCAGATGCCATTCATGAATATTTTGTAAATTTCTTCATAGAGGAAGTGTTTCAATACTCCTCAGTTTTGGTTTATATGTTTGTTTATTTTCAGGCAGACAAGTTCTAGTTTTCAATGAGCAAGTTGAATGAGGAAGGTGAACCCCAATCTGTTATTTTCTGGACAACATTAGTGATGAAGGACTCAAAAGACTTCAGCTACAAAACATTTGTAGAAATGTTTGTTCACCCAGCAATGAGCCTCCTCAATGGGACTGCAAAACCCAGGATCAGTGAAGAAATAAGAAGAATTATGTAGTTGACAGACCAAGCAAGAACAGGTGATTGGTACTTGTACCAAAATTACACTGAATTAAGAGTATATGGTTGTGAGTTGGCCCCTTATAAGCTGCCAAAGTTCCTCCCCATGAGGATCTTTGCACTTGAATACATTAGACAAATGATTAATTCAGATGAAGTGCATTTTGTAGTAGCTAAGAAAAAGTCTCAGTTCAGGATCAAATCTCATATTGGTCCCTTAATTTGTAACAACGGAGCAGTAGGGGAGGAGGTAGATAAAAGAGTGAAAGAAATTAATTTCACCCACAGTTTTACATGGTCCTATGACCCATGGGGTATCATCTCCAAGAAGAGGGTGGGGAACAAGTCAACAACCTATATTCACACTCAAAGGCCTAAAATTGAAAAATACATGAACTAGATTGAATGGATGCCCAATAAATTGTAGGAGGCTGAGGAACAAGTGAGCTCTTCTTCCAGTGCACAGACTCCAAGATAGTAGGAAAAGAAAACCACTAAAGACAGAACAGAAAAGGGAAAAGAACAAGAACAGGGAGTAGCATGGAAAATGCCTAGAGAAGATCAGTCACCAGGGATTGATACTTCTATGAGGGAATTCAAGTTGAAATACAGGAAGAATCCCAGAAAGCACATGGACATAGACAAAGGATCACCATAGAAAATAGTCACCAATATCATTGATATTCCATATTCATACCCAACTGGGGGGAAATCCTTTCCTGCCACTCTAATTTCAAAACAGCAATAGTCTCTTCAAGTGTCCTCATCTACAAATGTGACTGAAGAAAAGGAAGAGGCAGTCTTTGACAAATCCAGGGATATTAAAATCATGAAGATAATATTGAAAGAGAGCACTTATGCTCAATTTTGGAAACAGAGTGCAACCACACAGGGCAGACTTCTCTCTGCCTTTGATTCAGAAAAGGGCAAAATGCATATGGCATTTTTAGAAGCACAGACAATAGAGCCCAAAACTCCAGCAGATTATAATCAAACTTCTTTTGAGTTTGATGCAAGAAGTATTCATCCAATTGATCAGCTAGAAATGCACAAGAAAATAGGTGAAATGATTTCATCTACTCTAACCAACACTTCCATGAATTTGTTTAAAATGCAAGTAGCCCTATCAAATGCTCAATCCCAGTTAAAGATGGAAAGGATTTCATCACAATCAAAGGACAATAAAATTAAGTCTTTAGAAGACTTAGTAGTGAAGATTGGGTATGATCCCTCAGATGTGAAATCAGTTGAAGAAATAATAAAGAAAAAAGATATGGATATAGCAGCTTTGAAGAAGAAACTCAAGATGCCTGCTTCACATGACCCAATGACCAAGGAGATAGAGGAAACAAAGAGCCAAAAGGCTGATATGATGAAATTAATAGTGGAGCATTCTCTCTAGATCAAATAAATGGAAGTAGAAATGGAGAGGGTGGTGCAAGAGAAATAAAAGGCAGCACAGATGGCAAGCACAACAATAGAGGCCCTTTCTCTAATAGCTCTTCCCATAACCACTCCAGCAAGTGCTACCACAGGAGCAGGAAGCAACACAGAAAAATTGGCCAGGTCAATGGAAGGCATGAATTTGCAGACTAAGGAGATTAAGAGGCTAGAAACTCAAGTTAATGTGCTACAGGATCATTCAAAAGGGCTGAAAGTGACCACTCAATAGAGATGCAAAGGGAAAGGACCTTGATTGAAAGGCTGCAAAAGTCATAGAAAGAATCATCCATTGGGAACACTCTAGGAAGAGTGAAAGAGATTATTTGGAACAACATAATAAATGATATGAATGAAATTTGGCCTACCATCCAAGTTATCTTTGAGCAGAAAGAATTAGTGGAGAAGGCTAGAGAAGTTATTTTAGTTACTAATGAAGAGTTGGGAGACATGACAGCAACAGCTAACCAGATAATCAAATTTTTAAATTCAAGAAACATGTACGAGCTGGAAGATTTGGGAGTAGCAGACAGGATAGAGACTATACTTCAAGTGAAGAAGGTGCTGACTAAGAAGAGCTTGAATGTGCAGCTAGAAGAAAAGTGTCAAAATCTAGAACTAACAGTGAATAGGTTCTTCAACAGAATTCAACATTTAAATCAAAAAGGTCTCCCCTCTCTGTTTTTCATAAATGACAAGCTCATGGCCATATAGGATTATGTCAAGAAACTCCAGGGCATAGCCACAGATGCTACAAATATTTCCAACATCAAAGGCAGCATAACAGGAAAGGAATTGTTGGAAGCTATCAGCAATCAAATCTACACTGAGCATGAGCTGAAACATGTTATTCTGGTTAAACCCACTTTTGCAAAATACGCTGAAGCTAATGAAATATACAGAAGGCTAATGAAGATCAAGATTCCAAATGAAGAAACGTGGAGTGACCTGTGTGATTATTAGGAGGAACGAGACAAAGATGATTGAAGTGACAACGTAAATATGAATCAGCACCAGCCATGTCAGCAGATCCACTACAACAAAATTAATTTCTTAGCAACAACATCCCTGAAAAAGAGGACCAGGTGTCCCAATTGTCTCAGCAAGGCCACTTCGTGGTTACACTAGTCAATTTTCTTTTGTTGTAATTAATAACATATTACCAAGTGTATAAAGCAAATCCTTGTAGGTTTTGAGTTAAATACTTCATGAATTGCAAGTATTAGGGGTTGGACCCAAGTTATTTGAACTATATTTTTCTCATTGGAGTATTGTAATCTTGAGTTGGAGCATCAATAAAAAAGGACCGTTTGCAAGACACTTGATTTGTTTTGACCTAGTGATGTATTTCCTTCTATGCTGAAAGTATCTATGTTTTATTCATTTATGCATCATTAAATCTTATTGTAAAGCAAAAATTATATATTAAGATATGTTGTTGGAGCACCTTATTTCTATTTGTGTTTATAATATAAATGTTTACTTCTGATGTATGATTAATAAATACTTAACTCTTCTTTAATCATTACTGATATTGCTTTTTTGTCATCTCATTTCTCAATATGCTTTTAGATTCAGTATAAACAATTAGCTTTCCTTGTAAATGCTCTGGAAAATTGATGTTACCACCCAGCATTTGACTCCATATCTCAATGGAAAATATTCATATACGATCTACCCCAACCAAACAAACAAACAACCAAGCAATCAATTAATAAATCTCCTTCATTTTTACATCTAGCCTAACACATTAGAACATTGAAAACAAAGTCAAATCCTAAAAATACAGAGAGAGCCCTCTCTGAGTCTAGGAGGGCTAGATCCTAGACTCCTAAGTGGTTTGATGTATCTTTTTTGAATTTGTCTTGACAATCTTCAAAATCACTGAATGTTAACATAGTGGCAACCATACTGGGGAAACTATTGAAAATTTATCCTTTCATTCAAACTCAGAGTACCCAGTTAAAAGATTTGTATGATAAGTTTATTCCTAATATTGGTTTCTTTACTATTTTTGTATATTCATTTCGTCTGTGTTTTAGATCTGAACACTGGCTCCCAAAGGAATCTCTACTAGATCCCATCCAGATCCAAATCCTCCTACCATAGTGGACAATCCTGAAAATATCTTAAGGAAAACTCCTAGAACTAAGAGTCAGACAAGCAATAGATTTCTTCACAGAGCCAACTCACTTCCTGAAAAATTTGTTACCTTCCAATATATTCATTTTGATTTACACTTTGAACAAGGATTATTCAGGACTAAATCATATAATTGGAAAGATCATATTATCATTAATCCATCAATCTTACCAAAAAGCCTAGTGAGAGAAATTTCTTCACAAACTGAATCAGAATTTCAGCTTTTACAACATTTTGACACTCTTCAAGATCTATTGATAGATCTCACCTCAGAAATTGATGGTGCTTACCTTCAACATTCAGTAGAATTAATTGCTTTAAACCTAGCAACTTCCTCCTCCACATCTCAACCTGCGTATATTCAGTCACTAAATCCTACTGCCTCCATAATTCCTACCCCTTCTTTCATCCTTCAACATAAGGTTTCTCAAATTCCTTTACTCTCATTTCCACCTAGTACTAGTCTAACCTCATCCACCATTCAACTTCCTTCAAGTGATCCTCCACCACCACCACCAATCATGGCTGCCAGGTATGATCCTTTGGTGTTACCAGGCCCCTTGGCTAATATGCCACAAGACTATCAGTCCAAGATCACATTATTTGATGGGACAGGTCCTTTAACATCGCAACAACATGTGGATAAAATGAATGATTGTTTTGACCTATAAGAGGTAGATGAAAAAAGTATTAATCTCAGAATGTTTGCTCAAAGTTTAGTAGGAGAAGTCAGAAAATGGTTTAAGTCCTTGCCTGCAAATAGTATAAATTATCTCCCTGCATTCAACCAAAACTTTCTTAATAGATGGGAAGTTAAGAAGAATCCTTTACAGATTCTATCAGAATACAAAAATATTAAAAGGGAGGTAGGTGAAAGTGTACAAGATTATTGTGCTAGATTCAACAATACCTATAATGCAATACCTGTAAATCTTAAACCACCCCAAGATTTAGCCTTGATAAAGTTCCCATATGGTTTTGATACAGATATGTCTTACCAGCTTAGGGAAATAAATTCTCCAACACTAGAAGCAATGCAAAGAGATGATGTGAGTGTAGAGGCCAATTTATAGGCTAAAAGAGCCAGATGAGAACTGAAAGACAAGTGACTTTTAAGGAAGAAGCTTCAACTTTTACAGCAGAAGCCAAAATTGATTCCTTAGTAAGGACTGTGGAAAGAATGATGGAGAGAATAAGTATAAATGATAGGAATGTTCCTAGGGAGAATCCACCTATCCAACAGATCCAAAATCCAAACCCTAGGAGAAACACTCCACAAATCAGACAAAGAGATCAAAGAGGCCCAGACCAACAAATTAGACCACCATTTGAAGAAAATTATGCTGATGAAGGTATAAGTGTAGTTGAAGAAGTTGAGGAAAATCATATTAATTTAATGGGAACCAATGAAGATAGTGTTAGAGTCGGTCCTTACAGCCCTACGTCAGAGATCTTTTCGCTTTTGCATATCATTTTTAGGTGTCTCACCCGTTCCACTTCGTTGCATTTCATTAGGGGCATGCCATTGACTAACAAGGGGGTCTGGTTGTCTTGTGTTTCCTCATGCTTGTCCCTGCAGGGTTAGTCAAAAATTTCTCAAAATCACCAAAGTATATGATCATTGCATTCATCGTCATAAAAGATTAGTTTCGTTAAAAAAGTCTTTAGTCCTAGAGTCTAGGGTTTTCAGTCCTTTGCATACACATAATAAAAGCCCGCAGGCCATGAGGTTGGTTTCAAAAGATTCTCATTTAATATTTTTCTCAGAAAGCATTTAAAAACATTTTTAGTCCAAAACTCTGTTTTGGAACTAAAAATTTTATTGTAAATAATTGTATTTGTTTTATCTCAAAAAAGTTTCAGAGCAAGCCTGTGATCTTTTCCAAAGCCAAAATGTCGGATCCCTACAAAAATCAACAAAGTATTATCAGTCCAAAACTCAGAAAAAGCAAGAGAAAGTCAAAGAGCAGTATTGTATTAAAAGACCAAATGTCAAAGTGCTGAAACATTATAAAGTGGGTTATTAAACAAATTTAAATCAAATTTGATTTGATGAGATATTTTCTTCACATATAAAAGGGGCAAACAAGTTCATTTGTTCAAAAATCCCAAGGCAAAAATCGTGTCTGAGCTTTTGGAAGGCCGAAGCCGTGTTTCATACCCGTGGACAGCGTTTGGAGGCGTGCGCTACCCCTACAAGGTGTGCGCTACGCACATAGTGCGCACTACTCACTAGGCCTCACCAGCCAGTGTAAAAAGCCATAGGCGCTACGCACACAGTGTGCGCTACACGTTGGGTTCGTGCGATACACACACAGTTATAGCACCAAGAAATTTTTGATAATGCAGCCAGATCTTTCCAAATCGACTTCAAAGCTTGCAAGTAGGTTTTTGATGGCTGCTCAGTCAATTTTAAGATGTTTGTAGTGTGTTTAAGGTGAGAAATTTGATGTGTTGGGTGTAGAAAAGTGAAACCCTATGCTCATACCAAAATCATCTCTTAGGGTTTTAAAGGCATGTGGGTGGCTTTGTGAAGATTTTCTCATTCCCTATTGGTGAAATACAGTCCCATACTCATTTGTCAAGTTTTAGCCAACATCACAAAGGGTGCACATTACACTTTTGTTCATTTGTCAAAATTTTCCTTGTGATCAAAAAAGTGACAGTTTTATGCCAATCCACTGAAACAGAGTTATTACCATTATGGCTTGGTTCTTATGATGCTTTGGTAAACATATTTGGGTTTTGAGTATGCATTGAAATTTTGATTTCACCACACCTATATCAACATACATATTGCAGACATCTTGTTTTCAAAGCCATGTCAGACACAGATTCAGTTTATGAGCAGGAGTATGACAATGATTCCACAACAGAGGGTAATGTGCCACGGAGGCCTCACGGAGGCCTCGCAGAGGTGGCAAAGGTGGTAAGCATCTCAGGGAAGAGCCTACTTCTTTGGTTCAATTGCAGGCTTGCCTGCTTGCAATGGATTGTTTTCGTTATCAGTCATGCTATCACTATTGTGAGTTAATTTCACAAATCCAACATCATCGTGAACTAGCTCGTTTGTTTGTTCTACATTTACATGATGGCCATGTAAACCTCGCCAGAGTTGATTTCATTTTGTCACTAGAGACTATTGCAGAGGCCACTGGGATACCAAATATTGGAGAGAAATGGAATAAGCGTCAGCAGTTAGAGAAATCCTACTATGAGCCGTACATCAAACCTGGGTATATGAGGCACCTGAGCAGGGTTTTTCCTTTCCAATCCCTGAGTGATGAGTTTGCACCTTTGATGAAACTCATCATTTGGTATTTCAGTTGTGAGGGCAGATTCTCGCGTTATGCGTACCATGTCCGTTTGTTGATGCATTTTACAAGGGTACGTATGATGAACATTCCATACTTCATGTATCGCAACATAGAGAGGATGGTGTTTTTGGTACAAAAGAAGACCCCAGCACAGCAGCATAGAAGTATTTATCATTACGCGTTGATCAAGATCGTAGTGGTTCATCAGTTGGCACAGCAGGGCATTACTTGGGAGGATTTTATTTCTCGTGACTTTTTCACAGCGCCACAGCCACCTCCAGAGATAGTTCATGATGAGGGAGAGCCTTCACATCAATTTGACATTCCTGAGACTGAGCATGTCAATGCTCCAGTATATGTGACATGAGGATTTTATTTCTCGTGACTTTTTCACAGCGCCACAGCCACCTCCAGAGATAGTTCATGATGAGGGAGAGCCTTCACATCAATTTGACATTCCTGAGACCGAGCATGTCAATGCTCCAGTATATGTGACATATCAGCGAGGCCACAGGGCCTTATTTGTAGCTACACGACGAGTACTATCTCCACATGGCGTGGAAGGGTTCTCGCCTTCTTCTTCAGTACAGGTACAGGTTCAGGACAGGGGCAAGAGGTCAATACATGAGGAGGGCCATTCAGGAGGTCATGATGTTGATGTTACATTGAGTGATGTGGATAGGAGCTTTCCTAGTTCGAAACTGAAACAGATCATCCAAGAGCAGAAATTCGAGATTGACAGCTTGAATGAGAAGTTACTGAAGGCAGAATGTCTGATCAAATATTTGGAGCAATGCAATAAGCAGCTAGAGGATGAGCATACACTTATAGAGCTGCGACAAATCCGTGTAGACCGAAGGTTGGCCCGAAAAAGACCTGGTGATTTGACACCTGTTGAGCGGCAGTTTTGGCTTGAGAAAGTCAATCGACATCTGGAGGAGTTGTTGGTGAAGGCCAATAGAGACAAAGACATGCTTCATCACATGAAACATCATTATTGGGCTCGCATGCATGTCATCAAAGCAAAAATGAAGATTTTGAAAAGGAGGTTGAGCAAAGCACTAAAACGGTGAAAGAGGCTAGATCCACTTCAAGTTTTGGCCGAGGCTTCATTGGCTAGGCATGACACATGATGGAGGGTCTTCGCTCCGAATTTGAGAAAATTCGGAGAAGTTTTTGTCATTTTGAAATTTTTGGTCCCAAAAACAGTTTTTTCAGCTGTACGAGTAGCGCGTCGACGCGCTCGCTTTTGATTGGGACACTTGCTGGAGAAAAACTTTGTATTTTTGGGTTTGTCATGGTAAGTTCTGCATGCTCAATTATTGCCGAACCATTTCATCAAGTTCTGGATGATCAAAAGGTCTAAAAACACCATGAAAACCACCTTGCTGCCACCTTTTGCAACAGCAAGAAGTACTTCTGGGAGAATGCAATTTTGAGGGGGCAAATGAGCTCCAAATTGGGAAGTTCCACTTGGGTTGGATAGCAGACATCTAGAGCTTTCCAACCAGCTATTGTGAGCTTGATTTCGATGTTGGGAAGTGCCCCAAAAATAGTCTAAAAGGTGCGCTACGCATAGAGATCAGGGCGCTACGCATAGAGGTTTTTGATCAAATTTTCATCCTCCAGCTCAGGAATTCGGCCAGTTTTCACCAGTTTCACTCCTTGATGTGATTTTTGACCTAGCATGATGTAATTTGATGTATATTAGGTAACTTGGCACTTATTTACCTTATTATAGATGATTCATTCACAAAATAACAAAAAATTAATGTAATGAATCAGTTTCCTTCTTTTTAGAGGCAGGTTGTTTTGGTCACCTAGATTCTTGCTCCATGTTTAGAATTTGTTCAAACTACTCCTAGAAGGAGGAGATCGACCCCTAGAGGTTAGGGAGTGGGTTGGCTTGATCTATATATGTAAATTTTTAGTCAGTAGCAAGGGTTGGACTCTTGGGAAGATTTTGGCACACTATTGTACATATTTTTCATATTTTGGCTAAGGAAAGATCAAAGGTTTTGCAACACCTGTTGGGATTCTTGTGGCTTTCAGTTCTTGATGGTGTTATCTCTCAGTTTATTGTAATTTTATTCATGTTTAATGTATGCCATTCCCTTCTTATGCTTTCTGAAACTAAATGAATGAGTAAATGAGGTTGAATCCATTGTTTACAGTGCTCTTCCTTTAAATTTGTTTAGTTTTACATGTTTTCGCCAGTTTGGAGAGGATCCATGTTCTCCCTTGCCCTGTTCAGCTCCTTGTCGCTCTGATCCATCCATACACCTGATCAAAGGCATCAAGACTACTGCCTACCTCGCCCCAACTCGAATTCTGCAAAGATCTGGCCTTATCCCCGGACCCAAAATTGGTTTTCATGTTTCTCCAACAAAAAACTCAAAAATTTAAATCAAACTTTCCTATCTCTTTACTAGCCTAAAATCAGTATTAATTTTGAGTCATCTCAACCCCTTTGAAGACCTTTTGCCGAGATAGACCCGGAGAGAGCCCTCTCCTGTCCTCGTAGGGCTAGCTATGAGGCTGAGCATGGTTTGATGTGGCCTCAAGTTTTGCCTTCCTCAGCCTGAGGCAAATTTGAGCACTAACATAGTGGCAACCATACTGGGGAAAGAAAATTGTTATTGTTTGCTGGTTGATGCGTGTGTTTCATGAGTCTTAGACAGAGTCTGAAGTCATGCCAGGTAGCCTTCAAAACGCTTTTGCTATGCGTAAGCGAAAGTAGATAAACGTTGCTTCAGTTGATCTCCGTGAGCTTGTGAATGTAGAACTTGATTTGCAATTTACCCCAGTATACTTATTTGTTCTATACCTTGGATGATTGAGTCTAGAAGTTTATAGGCTGAAAAAATTGTTGGTGTCCTTTTGATTGTTCGAAACAATTCCACACATGCTTCTAGAAGATACACGAGATTAAATCCTGATCTAGATCCACCTCCAGTATATGAGAACCCAAATCTGATTGCGAGAATACACCGACGAGAAAGTCCCATAATTCCTTTGTTTAAGTCTCACTCTTGTCCTGCAATTTTTAAGTATCTTGAAGAACTTGACTTTGACGAGAAGTTTGAATTGTCGCTGTTTAAAACCAAATCCGAAAGTGCACTTGATTCTCTCGTTCCAAATCCTGACTTTGCTGCAGCTCTTGAAGTTGAAAGAAACAATAAATTAATTGAAAATTTTATCTTGAGGCACCTTCAGAGAAACATTCAGGCTGCAAATCTTGTTGATTTCCTAGAAGCTGCATCTGCAAATATTGGATCTTCTATCACTGATTTCACTTCCAAAATTCCCACCGAACCGCCTTTCATTCCCACTATTCCCCTGCAACCCATCATCACATATCAAAAGTCTGCAGTAAATTCTCCTTCTTCATCCCACATTGCTAGTTCTCCGTAGCCACCGTCTCAAACAACCCCCAGACCAAATTCGTCAAGAGCAATGGCTGCTCGTTTTGCACCTCTTGCTTTACCTCAACAATTGCATGATATGCCCGCGGATTATCAGAGTAAGATCCCTATATTTGATGGCACTCCTCAAAGTGTGCCCGCTCAGCAACACATAGACAGAATGGAAGATTTTTGTGATTTACATGAGATTGATGAGGAGGATGTAACTATGCGATTGTTTGTGCAAACATTCGGAGGAGAGGTAAGAAAATGGTTCAGAGGCTTGGGAGCTAGAAGTGTAACTACATTGGCTGAGCTTCATAGACAGTTTCTAGATCGTTGGGAAATCAGAAAAGATCCACTTCAGATCAATGCCGAGTATAAAAATATCAAACGCAATCCTGGTGAGTCTGTCCAAGACTATGTTATCAGATTTAATACAGTTTATAATGCTATTCCAGATGATTTAAGACCATCTCGAAAATCAGCTCTTCTTAAATTCCCAGATGGTTTTGATCCGGAGATGGCTTATTCATTACGGGACAGAGATCCGCCTACCTTGGAGGATATGCAAAAGATTGTTGTTAGTGTTGAAGCAAATTTGAATGATAAAAGAGCCAGGATGAAAGCTGAAAAGAGAGTGACCATAAAGGAAGAAGTTTCTACATCAGATCAGATACTTTTCAAGGTAGAGAGGATGTTCGAAAATCTCACTCTTGACAAGCTGGAACCGCAGATCCGTAATCCCAATTTTCGTGGTCAGCAGCAGCCACAATTCAGAATTAAGCAGCGTGAACAAAGAACACAAGAGCCGGTAGTTCAGCAGCAGGTAAAGACTCCTCTTCAGCAAAATTTTGTTAGTCAAGAATCTGATGATGATGGTGATACTGTAGGGGAGGAAAACCATTTCTTTACTCCTGATGATCTGCCTATCTACATCACGGAAGAGGAAGAATATGTTGAAAACTCTGCCACACACAAAGATGAGGATTTTATTCTATCAAACGATGCAGCACTTGAAGAAGAATCGGAGGAGTACCAAAGAGGATACATGAATGCTTTGTCCACCCAACAGAAGCAATACTCATTAAGAAATCGAGATGTGCCCATAAACCCCATTCAGAAGAAGAAGGAGATTTCAGCAAAAAATGATTCACCTGTACCACAGAAGAAAGGAAAAGAGATAATTGATCCCGCAGCTAGTAAATCATCATCAGCAGACAAGGTAAATCAGCCACCAAACACAATGAGGGATAAAGCTGAAAAAAGAGAAGTTCCGGTCAAAGAAGTTGAAAGAGTTTCGGCATTTAGTTTGGAAAATGAAATTTCAAAACTGAAAGTATCTATTCCTTTGACTGAAATCATGAAGAACAACAGCTACCGAGGTCAAGTCTCCAAAATTCTGAATTTTGATCCAATGTTTGACACCATAAATGTGGAAGATGATCAGGCAGAATTGATTGTTAGGCCTGCTTTAGATGGTGAGTCTCCTGACAGCGATGTTCCTCCCTTTTATATCAGTTTGAGGTTGCATGAATATGTATTACACAATGCTATGTTTGACTCGGGTGCTTCGCACAATTTGATGCCAAAAGCAATTATGGAAAAGTTGGGATTAGATATTATAAGAAAATACCATGATTTGTATTCATTTGATTCCAGCCATGTAAAGTGTATCGGACTGATCAAGGATTTGGTGGTAAGCTTAGATCAAATTCCAGCTAAGAATGTCTTGATGGATGTGGTTGTGGCGGACATTCCTCCGCGTTTTGGTATGCTGCTTTCAAGATCTTGGAGGGCTAAGTTGAAAGGTACACTACAGTTAGATTTTTCTTATGCTACAATTCCAGTCTTCCGTCAAATGAGAAAGCTATATCGAGAGCAGAAGATGAAATACATGATAACAAGCAAAGAGAAACCAATCAATCATCCTGTAAACTATGTACATACAGCCTTGGAGTCATTTGTTTTGTTTGTTGATAGTTTTAATGATATAGATAGTCAATTAGTTCAGGCAGAAGATATACCAGAAATCACTGAGAATTTTAGAGAAGTTCTGCAGAAAGAAAGAAGTGAAAAGCAAGCTACTATGGAGCAATCAGCTGAAAATAATGGGCAGCAAACAGGAAAAACAGAGCTGACACAATTTCAGCACTTGGAGGAGGATGAAGATGGTCTTTGGACCATGGATTTTGATGGCGCAGTAGGTAGTGACGGTGCTGGAATTGGTGTGTGGATTCGAAGTCCATTTTCCGCTCCAGATAAGGTTCCAAGCAAGGTGAGAATATGTTCCTACAAACTAGCATTTGACTGTTCTAATAACGAAGCGGAATATGAGGCTCTCATTGTTGGCCTTAAGATTCTTAGAAAGCTGAAAGCAAAAAGAATTGCAGTATATGGTGATTCAGAGTTGGTGATAAAGCAGGTGAAAGGTGAATTTCAAGCCAGGCATCCTCGCATGAGGGCATATTGAAATGCAGTTTTAGATACTTTGAAACTCTTTTCTGATCATACTTTGACGTGTGTGCCTCGCATACAAAATGATGTTGCTGATGGACTGGCTAAGGCAGCAAGTAATTTAAAAATTCCAATGAATTCCAGCAACAAATTCGAGATTCATGTGAAACACAGCCCCACCGTTCCAGATAATCAGTGATGTTGGCAAGTCTTTCAGGATGATGAAGAGATTAATGACTTTCTGCAGAATAAGGGTAAGTTTAAAGACACCTCCATAGATATAGAACATGATGATGGTAATGTTGATATACAAGTAAATCAAATGGAAGTGTTTCAACTTAAAGATAACATTATTCCTAAGGGATTGATTCCTTTGGAAGAGTTGTTTGACCAAGACGATGTAGCCCGCAAACCAACATTGAGACCGACTGAAAAAGGTGTTGAAGAGGTAAACATTGGGACAGTTGAGAATCCCAAGATGGTAAAGCTATCAAAGTCATTATCACCAAAGGTAAAGGAAGAGTATGTCAGATTGTTGTCTTCATTTTCTAATGCTTTTGCTTGGGATTACTCAGATCTGAAAACATATGACATTAATATCATTCAGCATACTATCCCTATAAAACCAAATCAAAAGCCTTTCCGTCAAAAGTTGAGGAGAATCAATCCTAAGCTGCTGCCATCGATAGAAAAAGAGGTGAACAGGTTGTATAAGTCAGGAATCATTGTGCCTATCAGATTTTCCGATTGGATATCAAATTTGGTACCCGTAAGAAAGAAAACCAGTGAGATCCGTTTATGTATCGACTTCAGAAATTTGAATAAGGTGTCCTTGAAAGACAATTATCCGCTGCCCAAAATGGACCATATATTGCAGCGAGTAGTTGGAGCATCAAGGATGTCACTACTCGACGGCTATTCAGGATACAATCAAATTTTAGTGCATGAAGATGATCGTGACAAGACTGCGTTCACCACTCCATGGGGAACGTTTCATTATGCAAAGATGTCGTTTGGTTTGAAGAATGCAGGTGCCACTTTTCAGCGTGCGATGGACATGGCTTTCGCCAACGAGAAAGATGTATTTTTGGTTGTTTACCTTGATGATTTAACCGTGTTTTCAAATTCTGATGAGGAGCATTTATATCATTTGAAAATTGTTTTCCAAAAGTGCAACAAATATGGCATTTCGCTGAATCCGAAAAAGAGCCTTTTCGCCATGGATGAAGGCAAGCTCCTTGGCCACATCATATCAAAAGATGGAATTCGTGTGGACCCTGCATGTGTTGAGGCCATCCAGCAGATTGAACAACCCCGGAACAAGAAAGAAATACAGTCATTTAATGGCAAACTGAATTTTCTACGTTGTTTCATTCCAAATCTTGCCAAGCATCTTAGAGAAATCATGAACATGTTAAAAAAGGATAGCCATTTAAAGTGGACAGAAGAGGCGGTGAAATCATTCAATTTGGTAAAGTTAGCTCTTTCTTCAGCCCCTACTTTAATTAGCCCGGACTACACACAGGACTTCATTTTGTTTTCATTTGCTTCTGAGCACACTTTGGCAGCTGTACTAATGCAAAAAAGGGATGGAGTTGAGAAGCCCATTGCCTTTTTCAGTCGTATTATAAGGGACGGAGCATTGAAATACAACATTATTGAAAAACAAGCACTTGCACTTGTAAAGGCCTTGAAATATTTCCGTGTGTATATATTGCATTCCCACATTATAGCATATGTTCCTAACGCAGCAGTAAAAGATGTTTTGGTACAGGCAGATCCAGAAGGAAGGCGGGGTAAGTGGATTGCTGCGTTGTTAGAGTATGATGTGGAGATTAAACCAACCAAGCTGATCAAAGGACAAGGACTCGCCAAATTAATGGCTGAAACAAATCTGCATGTTCTGGATATAAATTTGATTGCTGCTATGTCCGATGAAGATGAGGAGAGTCCAGTAAATCAGGTATCTGATATTTTTGTTTCTTCCCCTTGGTATGCTGACATTATATACGTACTTCAAAATTTGTCTTCACCTCCCGGGATGCCTAGAAATAAGAGTAGAACATTGAAATTGAAAGCTGCCAAATTTTGCATACTCAATTCTGCATTGTATTGGAAAGACCCTGGTGGAATGTTGTTGAATTGTTTGGTAGAGGAGGAAGCCAAACGAGTTGTGGAAGATTTTCATAGAGGTGACTGCGGGGGCCATCTGTTTTGGAAAACCACAGCGAATAAGATTCTAAGGGCAGGTTTTTATTGGCCTTCGTTATTTTCAGATGTGTATAAGGCTATTAAGAATTGTCATGAATGCCAAATTTTTGAAGGGAAGCAGAAACTACAGCCTTTGCCTCTCAAACCAATTGAAGTTAGTGCACCATTTCAGCAGTGGGGCTTGGATTTCATCGGGGAAATCCATCCAGCATCATCAGGACAGCATAGATGGATATTGACAGCTACGGACTACTTCACAAAATGGATCGAAGCAATTCCCACCCGACAGGCCACGGATGCGGTAATTATCTCTTTTCTTGAAAATAATATTTTGTCACGTTTTGGGTGTCCTAGTAAGCTCATCACAGATAATGCAGCGGCATTCAAGTCGAAGAGAATGGTTGAATTTTGCTATAAGTACAATATCAGCTTGGGGCATTCGACTGCCTACCATCCGCAAGGAAATGGGTTGGCGGAATCTTCAAATAAGTCCTTGGTAAATATCATTAAAAAGTTGCTGGAAATCAATAAAAAGGGCTGGCACAAGAAATTAGTGAATGCATTGTGGGTTGATAGGGTAAGTCAGAAAAATTCTATTGGCATGTCTCCTTTCGAGTTGGTGTACGGTACAGACACAGTTTTTCCTACTTCGCTTGCTATTCCGGTAGTCAAATTGCTTCAAGAAGTTGGTAGTGAGGAAGATCCCATGCAGAGGAGGATTAATCAGATGATTCATTTACAATAGACACAGGAGGAAGTATTTCAAAATACTTTCAAGTTGCAGGAGCGCATAAAGAAAATTTATGATAGGAAGGAAAAAACAGATAAGTTTCAGCTAGATGAGGTGGTTTTGAAGTGGGATGCCCGGATTGAAGATAAAGGAAAGCACGGCAAATTTGAAAATTTATGGAAGGGTCCTTATAAGATTGCAGCATATTGTGGTCAAAACACTTTTCTTCTCAAGGAAATGAATGGAGATGATTGTCCTGGAGGGCCGATCAATGGTCGGCTGCTAAAGCGATACCACTTCTGAGTATTTTCTGCTCATTTCATCATCATTGTATATATCGTTTTACTTCTGTTCTATTGCATGTGTGTACTGATCTCTCATCTTCAGTCTGGGCCCGCAGTGAAGGCTATAATTCTGGAGATGAAGGTTAGTTGGTTTGAAATTTTTCGAGTCAGTTTTATCAGTCCTTTCAGTTTTAAAATCGAGTCAGTTTAGTCAGAATTGTATTCAGTTTTCAGTCAAATCTGCAGTCAATAAATGTGTCAAAGTTTTGTGTTAACTGTTGAAATAATGACTCCATCGCCCAATGGATGAAAGCACTGGTCTGCTCTCCCAGAGATCTGTCATTCTTGGCATCTCCAAGGAGCCACCATCCCCATTGGAGCCAATGTTAGAGTCGGTCCTTACAGCCCTCCGTCAGAGATCTTTTCGCTTTTGCATATCATTTTTAGGTGTCTCGCACGTTCCACTTCATTGCATTTCATTAGGGGCATGCCATTGACTGACAAGGGGGTCTGGTTGTCTTGTGTTTCCTCATGCTTGTCCCTGCAGGGTTAGTCAAAAATTTCTCAAAAATCACCAAAGTATATGATCATTGCATTCATCGTCATAAAAGATTAGTTTCGTTAAAAAAGTCTTTAGTCCTAGAGTCTAGGGTTTTCAGTCCTTTGCATACACATAATAAAAGCCCGCAGGCCATGAGGTTGGTTTCAAAAGATTCTCATTTAATATTTTTCTCAGAAAGCATTTAAAAACATTTTTAGTCCAAAACTCTGTTTTGGAACTAAAAATTGTTATTGTAAATAATTGTATTTGTTTTATCTCAAAAAAGTTTCAGAGCAAGCCTCTGATCTTTTCCAAAGCCAAAATGTCGGATCCCTGCAAAAATCAACAAAGTATTATCAGTCCAAAACTCAGAAAAAGCAAGAGAAAGTCAAAGAGCAGTATTGCATTAAAAGACCAAATGTCAAAGCGCTGAAACATTATAAAGTGGGTTATTAAACAAATTTAAATCAAATTTGATTTGATGAGATATTTTCTTCACATATAAAAGGGGCAAACAAGTTAATTTGTTCAAAAATCCCAAGGCAAAAATCGTGTCTGAGCTTTTGGAAGGCCAAAGCCGTGTTTCATACCCGTGGACAGTGTTTGGAGGCGTGCGCTACCCCTACAAGGTGTGCGCTATGCACATAGTGCGCGCTACGCACTGGGCCTCACCAGCCAGTGTAAAAAACCACAGGCGCTATGCACACAGTGTGCGCTACGCGTTGGGTTCGTGCGCTACGCACACAGTTACAGCACCAAGAAATTTTTGATAATGCGGCCAGATCTTGCCAAATCGACTTCAAAGCTTGCAAGTAGGTTTTCGATGGCTGCTCAGTCAATTTTAAGATGTTTGTAGTGTGTTTAAGGTGAGAAATTTGATGTCTTGGGTGTAGAAAAGTGAAACCCTATGCTCATACCAAAATCATCCCTTAGGGTTTTAAAGGCATGTGGGTGGCTTTGTGAAGATTTTCTCATTCCCTATTGGTGAAATACAGTCCCATACTCATTTGTCAAGTTTTAGCCAACATCACAAAGGGTGCACATTACACTTTTGTTCATTTGTCAAAATTTTCCTTGTGATCAAAACAGTGACAGTTTTATGCCAATCCACTGAAATAGAGTTATTACCATTATGGCTTGGTTCTTATGATGCTTTGGTAAACATATTTGGGTTTTGAGTATGCATTGAAAATTTTGATTTCACCACACCTATATCAACATACATATTGCAGACATCTTGTTTTCAAAGCCATGTCAGACACAGATTCAGTTTATGAGCAGGAGTATGACAGTGATTCCACAACAGAGGGTAATGTGCCACGGAGGCCTCGCAGAGGTGGCAAAGGTGGTAAGCATCTCAGGGAAGAGCCTACTTCTTTGGTTCAATTGCAGGCTTGCCCGCTTGCAATGGATTGTTTTCGTTATCAGTCATGCTATCACTATTATGAGTTAATTTCACAAATCCAGCATCATCGTGAACTAGCTCGTTTGTTTGTTCTACATTTACATGATGTCCATGTAAACCTCGCCGGAGTTGATTTCATTTTGTCACTAGAGACTATTGTAGAGGCCACTGGGATACCAAATATTGGAGAGAAATGGAATAAGCGTCAGCAGTTAGAGAAATCCTACTATGAGCCGTACATCAAACCTGGGTATATGAGGCACCTGAGCAGGGTTTTTCCTTTCCAATACCTGAGTGATGAGTTTGCACCTTTGATGAAACTCATCATTCGGTATTTCAGTTGTGAGGGCAGATTCTCGCGTCTTTATGCGTACCATGTTTGTTTGTTGATGCATTTTACAAGGGTACGTATGATGAATATTCCATACTTCATGTATCGCAACATAGAGAGGATGGTGTTTTTGGTACAAAAGAAGACCCCAACGCAGCAGCATAGAAGTATTTATCATTACGCGCCGATCAAGATCGTAGTGGTTCATCAGTTGGCATAGCAGGGCATTACTTAGGAGGATTTTATTTCTCGTGACTTTTTCATAGCACCACAGCCACCTCCAGAGATAGTTCATGATGAGGGAGAGCCTTCACATCAGTTTGACATTCCTGAGACCAAGCATGTCAATGCTCCAGTATATGTGACATATCAGTGAGGCCACAGGGCCTTATTTGCAGCTACACGACAAGTACTATCTCCACATGGCGTGGAAGGGGTCTCGCCTTCTTCTTCAGTACAGGTACAGGTTCAGGATAGGGGCAAGAGGTCAATACATGAGGAGGGCCATTCAGGAGGTCATGATGTTGATGTTACATTGAGTGATGTGGATAGGAGCTTTCCTAGTTCGAAACTGAAAGAGATCATCCAAGAGCAGAAAGCCGAGATTGACAGCTTGAATGAGAAGTTACTGAAGGCAGAATGTCTGATCAAATATTTGGAGCAGCGCAATAAGTATCTACAGGATGAGCATACACTTATAGAGCTACGACAAATCCGTGAAGACCGAAGGTTGGCCCGAAAAAGACCTGGTGATTTGACACCTGTTGAGCGGCAATTTTGGCTTGAGAAAGTCAATCGACATCTGGAGGAGTTGTTGGCGAAGGCCAATAGAGACAAAGACATGCTCCGTCACATGAAACATCATTATTGGGCTCGCATGCATGTTGGCAAAGCAAAAATGAAGATTTTGAAAAGGAGGTTGAGCAAAGCACTAAAACGGCGAAAGAGGCTAGATCCACTTCGAGTTTTGGCCGAGGCTTCGCTGGCTAGGCATGACACATGATGGAGGGTCTTCGCTCCAAATTTGAGCAAATTCGGAGAAATTTTTGTCATTTTGAAATTTTTGGTCCCAAAAACAGTTTTTTCAGCTGTACGAGTAGCGCGTCGACACGCTCGCTTTTGATTGGGACACTTGCTGGAGGAAAACTTTGTATTTTTGGGTTTTTCATGGTAAGTTATGCATGCTTAGTTATTTCCGAAGCATTTCATCAAGTTCTGGATGATCAAAAGGTCTAAAAACACCATGAAAACCACCTTGCTGCCACCTTTTGCAACAGCAGGAAGTACTTCTGGGAGAATGAAATTTTGAGGGGGAAAATGAGCTCCAAATTAGGAAATTCCACTTGGGCTGGATAGAAGACATCCAGAGCTTTCTAACCAGCTATTTTGAGCTTGATTTCGATGTCAGGAAGTGCCCCAAAAACAAGTTGAAAGGTGCACTACGCATAGAGATCAGGGCGCTACGCATAGAGGTTTTTGATCAAATTTTCATCCTCCAGCTCAAGAATTCGGCCAGTTTTCACCAGTTTCACTCCTTGATGTGATTTTTGACCTAGCATGATGTAATTTGATGTATATGAGGTAACTTGGCACTTATTTACCTTATTCTAGATGATTCATTCACAAAATAGCAAAAAATTAATGTAATGAATCAGTTTCCTTCTTTTTAGAGGCAGGTTGTTTTGGTCACCTAGATTCTTGCTCCATGTTTAGAATTTGTTCAAACTACTCCTAGAAGGAGGAGCTTGTCCGCTAGAGGTTAGGGAATGGGTTGGCTTGATCTATATATGTAAATTTTCAGTTAGTAGCAAGGGTTGGACTCTTGGGAAGATTTTGGCACACTATTATACATATTTTTCATATTTTGGCTAAGGAAAGATCAGAGGTTTTGAAGCACCTGTTGGGATTCTTGTGGCTTTCGGTTATTGATGGTGTTATCTCTCAGTTTATTGTAAGTTTATTCATGTTTAATGTTTATTGATGGTGTTATCTCTCAGTTTATTGTAAGTTTATTCATGTTTAATGTATGCCATTCCCTTCTTATGCTTCTGAAACTAAATGAATGAGTAAATGAGGTTGAATCCATTGTTTACAGTGCTCTTCCTTTAAATTTGTTTAGTTTTACATGTTTTCGCCAGTTTGGAGAGGATCCATGTTCTCCCTTGCCCTCTTCAGCTCCTTGTCACTCTGATCCATCCATACACCTTATCAAAGGCATCAAGACTACTGCCTACCTCGCCCCAACTCGAATTCTGCAAAGATTTGGCCTTATCCCCGGACCCAAAATTGGTTTTCCCGTTTCTCCAACAAAAAACTCAAAAATTTAAATCAAACTTTCCTATCTCTTTACTAGCCTAAAATCAGTATTAATTTTGAGTCATCTCAACCCCTTTGAAGACCTTTTGCCGAGATAGACCCGGAGAGAGCCCTCTCCTGTCCTCATAGGGCTAGCTACGAGGCTGAGCGTGGTTTGATGTGGCCTCGAGTTTTGCCTTCCTCAGCCTGAGGCAAATTTGAGCGCTAACATATAGCTCTGTTTTTTTTACACAAGAAAAATAGGAATTGTTTTTATTAGCTCAAACAAAACTGGAATCTGAAGAATTTGATGACTATAAACATGGATTTGAGAATGCTATCTTAGAATTCCATAGACAATATAATCTCAAGAGCAAGAAAGACAATGATAACTCAAATAAAAAGGATTCTAATAACTCTTCCAAGAAAGCTTTAGAGCCTGATCCCAAGAAGACAACAGAAAGCTCTAAGAAAAATGAAAATAATCCAGAAAGGAGAAACATAGAAAATATTGCTAAGAAAACAATTGATGTCTCAACAAAAGCTATCCAATCTGGAATGCCTACTACAAGTCAGCAAACATAACTCATGACAAAGGTTGTGGCTGAAAGGACTAATTTCTCAAATTTGCTTAAAAATCAAGCACCCTTCAGTATTGAGAACAAAATTGCTAAACTCAAGATCTCTATTCCTCTTATTGAACTGGTAAACAAAAATATGTATAGGTCCCAGGTTCTAAAGGTACTCAACATAGGAGAAAACACTGATACATTGAATTTGAATGATGACCAGCCTGAACTTTTGTTTGGACCAGAAGTTGATGGCAAGCCTCAAGAAGGAGGTGTTCCTCCATTTTATTTCAGCCTTAATATTCATGACAAGATCCTTCATAATGCAATGTTGGATTCAAGTGCATCACATAATCTCATGCCAAATATTGTTATGGAGAAACTTGGAATTGAAATCACTAGACCATACAAAGATTTATATTCATTTGATTCTAGCAAGATTAGATGTTTAGGTCTCATTAAGGACCTTTGTGTCATGCTAGCTCAGATACCAGCAAAAATTTTAGTGATGGATATAGTAGCAGCTAACATTCCTCCTAAGTATGGTAGTCTATTATCAAGATATTGGGGAGCTAAGTTACAAGGGACACTTCAAATGGATATGACATATGCCACAATACCAGTATTTGGCCAACCAAAGAGACTGTATAGAGAAACCTTAATGAAATACATGGTGAGTAGCCAAGAAAGGCCAGACAGTTATCCCCTCTACTCTGTCCATACTAATCTTGATTCTTTCATATTGTACAATGACAATGATGGAGACATAGATACATAGGTCAAGCAGGCAGAAAATGATCTCAGTGAAGGACTTGACACTCAAACACCCATTATCCAACAGGACCCTGAAACAAAACCTCTCTGGAATATGAATTTTGATGGCTCATGTGGTAAAACAGGGGTAGGAGTAGGAGTCTGGTTGTATAATTCAAAAACTAATCAGGTTGAAGGTCATTCTTACAAATTGAATTTTCTGTGTACAAACAACATAGCAGAATACAAGGCATTACTCTTAGGCTTGAAATTTCTTAAAAGGGTAGGTGCTAAAAGAATTTCTGTCCAGGGAGACTCTGAACTCATCATCAAACAAATTAAAGGTCAATACTCTGCAAAACATCCTAGATTGAGAGAATACCGAAATGTTGTGATTGATTTTCTCAAAACCTTTGAGGAGTATGATCTTGCTATGATCCCTAGGCTCCAGAATGCCCTTGCAAATGGATTAGATTTTTCAGCCAGCACCTACAAATTACCTCATCCAAATAAACAATACACAGTTGAAGTGAAGCACCGTCCTATAGTGCCTGATAACATGAGATACTGGCAAGATTTTGGAAGTGATGAAAAGATTGAGAGTTTTTTGCAATCAAAGGATGAATTTGAGGATAGCAGCATAGATCTGGAGGATGAACTATATAGTCAAACTGATGTACATATTAGTATAAATCAACCTGTTGTTTCTGATGAAAAAAATTCTGTAAATAAGACTATACATAAAACTAAAATACATAAAGATCCAAAAAAGGAAGAATTCAAAGTACTACAACTCAAAGATAATGTCTTACCTAGAGGGCTTGCCCCTTTGGAATAATTGTTTGACTTTAATGATGTTGCTACAAAGCCAAAAATGGAACCAACAAGAACAAATATTGAAGAATGCAACATAGGAAGTGAACTAAACCCCAAAATCATAAAATTGTCAAAATCACTGCCTCTCATGGCTAAACAAAATTATATAGCTCTGTTCGAAGAATTTGTAGATGTGTTTGCCTAGAGCTATGAGGATTTAAAAGCTTATGACACTAGCATTATACAACACAAAATTCCAATCAGAGAAGATCAAAAACCATTCAAACAGAAATTGCGTAAGATAAACCCTGTCCTAATGCCTTTGGTGGAAAAGGAAATCAAGAAAATGTATGAGGCTAAGATCATAGTCCTAATTAGATATTCTAAATGGGTATCCAATATTGTGCCTACAAGTAAGAAAACTAGTGAAATAAGATTGTGCATTGACTTTAGGAATTTAAACAAGGTTTCCCTGAAAGACAACTATCCCTTACCAAAGACGGATCACATACTGCAAAAGGGTAGTGGGTTCTAGTAGTATTTCCTTGTTAGATGGCTTTTCAAGGTATAATCAAGTTTTGGTACATCCTAATGATCAAGATAAAACTTCTTTTATTACTCCTTGGGGAACTTTCATGTATGTAAAAATGCCTTTTGGATTAATTAATGCACGTGCTACTTTCAAGAGAGCAATGGACATTGCTTTTTCGAATGAAATTGGACATTTCATTGTGATTTACCATGATGACATCACCGTATTTTCAAAGACCGATGAAGAACACCTAACACATCTAAGAAAAGTATTTGAAAAATGCAGAAAGTTCTGTATCTCCCTTAATCCCAAGAAAACATTGTTTGGTCTTGAAGAAGGAAAACTTTTAGGCCATATCATCTCTAAAGATGGAATCAGAATTGACCCTAGTAGGATTGAAGGTATCCTTAAAATCAGTGATCCAAGAAACATGAAAGAACTTCAATATTTTATTGGAAAAATAAAAAAATTTAGAAGATTTATACCAAATCTTGTTGAACTACTTAGAAATATAACAAACATGCTCAAGAAAGACACATAAATTGAATGGAATGTTGAAGCCAAACAATCTTTTTATCTAGTAAAGCATGCATTAATAGAAGCTCCAGTTTTAATCAGCCCAGATTTCACTAAAGATTTTATTATATTTTCTTTTGCATCTGAACATACTATTGTTGCTGTGCTATTATAGAAAAACAATGAAGGACACGAACAGCCAATAGCTTTCTTTAGCAAAGCTCTGAGAGATGATTCTTTAAAATACAATATCATGGAAAAATAGGCATTCACTCTAGTTAAAGCAGTAAAAGATTTCAGGGTTTACATTTTACATTCTCATATCATTACTTATGTGCCTAATGTAATTGTCAAAGATATTCTCACACAAAATGGACCTAACGGGAAGAGAGGCAAATGGATAGCTGTGATTCTAGAATATGATATAGAAATCAAGCCCACCAAGTTGATTAAAGGACAGGGATTAGCCAAATTGATGGCAGAATCAAATTTCAATGCATTAGACATCAACATGGTATTTTTTTTGGATGATCTTGAGGAACTAGCGACTCCACCAATAGACAAGGCATATCTAAATTCCCCCTGGTATGAAAATCTTTTATACATTCTGTTCAATTTAAATGCTCGTCCTAGATTATCCAAAACAAAGGTTAGATTTCTTAAATTAAAAGCAGTCAAATTTTGCATTGTTGATAATACATTATATTGGAAAGATGTTGGAGGTGTCTTGCTTAGATGTTTGTTAAAAGATGATGCTGACAAAGTTATGTAGGAATTTCATGAAGGTGACTGTGGAGGCCATATTTATTGGAAAGAAACTGCTAATAAGATCCTTAGAGAAGGTTACTATTGGCCTACACTTTTCCCAGACATCCATAAGATGGTGACTGCTTACCATAAATGCCAAATCTTCGAAGGGAAGAGAAAATTACTACCTTTTCCCCTAAAACCTATCTCTGTTGAAAGCCCTTTCCAATAATGGGAATTGGATTTCATTGGTGAAATTCACTCCCCATCCTCTTCCCAACACAAATGGATCCTAACAGCCACGGACTACTTCACCAAATGGATAGAAGCCATCCCTTCCAGAGTTGCTACTGATTCTTTTATTATAAAATTCCTTGAAGCCAATATCCTTTCCAGATTTGGTTGTCCTAGGAAACTGATCATTGATAATGTTGCATCTTTCAAATCAAAAAAAGATGGTGGATTTTTGTCATAAGTGCCATATTTCTTTGGGTCATTCAACAACTTATTATCCTCAAGGTAATGGGTTGGATGAATCTTCCAACAAGAGTTTGGTAAACATCATTAAGAAGATTTTTGAGGACAATAAAAAGTCATGGCACAAAAAATTGATCTATGCATTATGGGTTGATAGATTGACTACAAAGAAATCCATTGGCATGTCCCCATTTCAACTGGTTTATGGAATAGATGCAGTTTTCCCTTCTTCCATGGGGGTACCAGTTATGAAGATCATTCAGGAGGTACAAAGTGAACCAAATGATATACAAAGAAGGATATATCAGACAATTCAATTACAGCAATCCAAAGAAGAGGTATACAATAGAACTCAAGTTGTCCAAGAAAACATAAAGAATTTTTTTGATAAAAGAACCAAATCTGATGATTTCAACCTGGGAGACAAAGTGTTGAAATGGGACTCAAGAAGAGAAGACAAAGGGAAACATGGTAAATTTGAAAATCTTTGGAAAGGCCCATATATCATTTTTGCTTTCAGAGGAAATAATGCATTTTTCCTCAAGGAGTTAGATGGAACAGAATTATCAGGAGGTCCTGTCAATCGCAAGATGTTGAAGAATTAATTTTCTTGAGTACACAGATTTCCTCACTCCATTGTAAATATCACAATATTTCAAGTCTTTAGTTGGATTATTCATTTGAAAAAAATAAATCAGATTGAATATAATGCAGATTTGAAGGATTCAAGGCTACTGGTCATGTGTTCTTGACACTTCAAGCTGAGAAGTGTCATCCCCAGCTGGAGCCACTGTTAGGGTCCTATAATTTATAGGATCTCAAGGTGATTGAGTATTTCACAGTTTTCAAATTTCAATTTGTTCATAGATTCCAATATTCAATTGATTTCACACAAACAAACAAACAAAAAAAGAGAAAAGAAAAGAGGGTATATAAAAAGAAGAAAAAGAACAAAAGAGAAAAAATAAGAAGAAAAATAAAACCCCAAATGTTGTTCAAATCATACAATCTAAGCATGATTGAACAAATTTCAATTTTTGTTGATAGGGTAGAAAATAAAGATCTACCAAACAGTTTAATCTTGGCAAATCAGTAGCTAGGTAGAAATAAAATTGGTTCAACTGTTTAATCTGGACCAATGGGAGAAATAAGTGATAGTGGAGGTTAGAAATAAAAGAAAAAATGAAAGGGTATGCCAGTCCAAGTGCACCTTGCAAATGAAAAAGAAAAAATGCTAGATTAGAAAAATAAGGGTAGGTAGATTGAGGAAAATCCAAAGAAAGAAAGACATTAATGTTCTTTTAAGGTTGGAAGACATATCATATTGTTTTTTCTAATGTCGGGAGAAGAAATTACAAGGGGAAGGGGTCTTATATTATTTTTCAATATTATTTCCCCTAACCTTACTCTATACCCCTATTTTCCTATAGTCTGCCCCCTATTTATTTCCCTACCCCACCACTCGTTTACCCGTCACATCCCATCTTACCTATCCCCTATCTCTCATCAAATCCCCGCTCATCCCATATGATCCAATGGCCCATGTGCTTTTTTGACCCCCCCTCACCCTCTGAAAGTTAATCTGGGGGGGGTCCGAAATCATTGGTTTCAAACCACTGATGTGTCACGCTCTCATGATTTCGCCCCCCCCCTCTCATACCACTTTCCACTCCCCACGCCCCTCAAAAAATGGTTTATGCCATTTAGTCAAACCGCTTTGCCATTTTGAACGTTTGTTGCTCCCACCACCTCACATCACCAACCCGTCCCATCTGCCTATCACCTTCGTTCTCACCGTTTTTCATTCAATTAGCTAGACCGTTAGCCAACGGACCTGCGCCAAGTCAAACCAACCCAACGGGAACACTCCAAAGCCATAAAAGCACAATTTCACGCCATTTTCTAATTTTAACTTGCTATCTCCACTATCAGGCGCAATTCAATTCCATCCAGTCATACGCAAAAAGCGCAGTAAGCTCACTCTGACAACAGTACAGTTGCAGGAGAATTTATTTTTCTGCAGTGATCACATATTCCCTTTCTTGAGTAACTTCTGGTTTATCGTTTTTCTTTCTCCCTCTCCGAATTCCCATTTCTTCTTATCCCCTTCTGCTATAGTTTCAACACAGGTTAGTTCTCAGAGGTTTTTGCAAAAGACAACCATGACACCAAAGAAAAATGAACAAGAAGTATTTAATCCAATGGTACACCCACCATTGGATTTAAATCACATACGACTTGTAGACAGGGATTTTAAGATACATGAAACACTCTCAAAGTTTGATTTATTTGACATATATTGCTGGTGGGAGGATAAATTTGTGGAGGAGATGGATGACATAGGCCTCTGGGACACTAATCTACCTTTTTAAATTTTTCCTAAAACACATAGTTGCCCAAAACTGACCAGGAAATGTCACTCACGCTACAATCCACAGCAAAGGGCAGTGATGGTCCTAACACAGCATATATTGTTTACCATTGATGCCAAGTCCATTATGAAAATGATGCAGACCCCTGTTATTGAAGGAACTACTCCCTTTTCCCATGAGATTCTCACTGAAATGTATCAGAAGCTTGATTTTTATAAGAGAGCCAAAACCTTAGAACTTTTCATGACTGAGCGCACACCTCTACCAAACAAGAATCCTCCTTGTTCCTCCTTTATTTTCCTAGACAGAAGTAGACACATTGTCACTATTCTTTCTTATTTACTTGGCTATTATTCAGATCAATGGCTTGATGAAGTTATCATAGATTTCATGTCTATTCTGTCAACAGAATCCAAGCCCTTTGTCCTCTTCAATTTCAGCCAATCTTTAGTAGATGCCATTCATGAACAGTTTGTAAATTTCTTCATAGAGGAAGTGTTTCAATACTCCTCGGTTTTGGTTTATATGTTTATTTATTTTCAGGCAGATAGGTTCCAATTTTCAATGAGCAAGTTGAATGAGGAAGGTGAACCCCAATCTGTTATTTTCTGGACAACATTAGTGATGAAGGACTCAAAAGACTTTAACTACAAAACATTTGTAGAAATGTTTGTTCACCCAGCAATGAGCCTCCTCAGTGGGACTACAAAACCCAGGATCAGTGAAGAAATAAGAAGAATTATGCAGTTGACGGACCAACAAAGAACAGGTGATTGGTACTTGTACCAAAATTACACTGAATTAAGAGTATATGGCTGTGAGTTTTCCCCTTATAAGCTGCCAAAGTTCCTTCCCATGAGGATCTTTGCACTTGAATACATCAAGAAAATGATTAATGCACATGAAGTGCAGTTGTAGCAACTAAGAAAAAGTCCCAGTTCATGATCAAAGCTTAGATTGGTCCCTTCATTTGTAACAGCAGAATAGTATGGAAGAAGGCACATAAAAGACAGAAAGAAATGAATTTCACCCACAGTTTTACATGTTCCTATGACCCATGGGGTATCATCTCCAAGAAGAGGGTGGAAAACAAGTCAACAACCTATATTCACACTCAAAGGCCTGAAATTGAAAAATACATGAACCAAATTGAGTGGATGCCCAATACATTGCAGGAGGCTGAGGAACAAGTGATCTCTTCTTCCAATGCATAGACTCCAAGACAGCAGGAAAAGCAAACCACTGAAGACAGAATAGAAAAGGGAAAAGAACAAGAACAGGGAGTAACATGGAAAAGGCCTAAAGAAGATCAGTCACTAGGGACTGATACTTCTATGAGGGAATTCAAGTTGAAATACAGGAAGAAGCCCAGAAAGAACATGGACATAAACAAAGGATCACCACAGCAAATAGTCACCAATATCATTGATATTCCATATTCATCCCCAACTGGGGGGCAATCCTTTCCTGCCACTCCGATTTCAGAAAGGCAGTAGTCTCTTCAAGTGTCCTCATCTACAAATGTGACTGAAGAAAAGGAAGAGATAGTCTTTGACACATTCAGGGAGATTAAAATCAGGAATGAAATATTGAAAAAGAGAATTTATGCTCAATTTTGGAAACAGAGTGCAACTGCACAAGGAAGACTTCTCTCTGCCTTTGATTCAGAAAAGGGAAAAACTCATATGGCATTTTTAGAAGCACAAATAGCAGAGCCCAAAACTTCAGTAGCTTACAATCAAACTTATTTTGAGTTTGATGCAAGAAGTGTTCATCCAATTGATCAGCTGGAAATGCACAAGCAAACAAGTGAAATGATTTCATCTACTCTAACCAACACTTCCACGAATTTGTTTAAAATGCAAGTATCCCTATCAAATGCTCAATCCCAGTTAAAGATGGAAAGGATTTCATCACAATCAAAGGACAATAAAATTAAGTCTTTAGAAGACATAGTAGTGAATATTGGGTATGATCCCTCAGATGTGAAAGCAGCTGAAGAAATAATAAAGAAAAAAGAGATGGATATAGCAGCTTTGAAGAATCGGCTCAAGATGCTTGCTACACATGACCCACAGACCAAGGAGGTAGAGGAAACAGAGAGCCAAAAGGTTGATATGATGAAATTAATAGTGGAGTAGTCTCTCTAGATCAAACAAATGGAAGTAGAGATGGAGAAGATGGTGCAAGAGAAAGAAAATGCAGCACAGATGGCAAGCACAACAATAGAAGCCCTTCCTCTAGTAGATCTTCCCATAACCACTCCAGCAAGTGTTGCCATAGGAGCAGGAAGCAGCACAGAACAACTAGCCAGGTCAATGGAAGGCATGAATCTGCATACTGAGGAGATTAAGAGGCTAGAAAATCAGGTTAATGTGCTACATGATCAAATCAAAATGGTCTAAAGTGACCACTCAGTAGAGATTCAAAAGGCAAGGACCTTGATTGAAAGGCTGAAAAAGTCAGAGAAAGAATCATCCATTGGGAACACTCTAGGAAGACTGAAAGAGATTATTTGGAACAACATAATCAATGGTATGAATGAAATTTGGCCTAACATCCAAATTATCTTTGAGCAAAAATAATTAGTGGAGAAGGATAGAGAAGCTATTTCAGCTACTAATGAAGAGTTGGGAGACATGCCAGCAACAGCTAACCGAATAATCAAATTTTTAAATTCAAGAAACAGGTACGAGCTGGAAGAGTTGAGAGTAGCAGACAGGACAGAGACTATACTTCAAGTGACGAAGGTGCTCACTAAGAATACCTTGAAGGTGTAGCTAGAAGAAAAGTGTCAAAATCTGGAGCTAACAGTGAATTGGTTCTTCAACAGAATTTAGCCTTTAAATCAGGAAGGTCTCCCCTCTCTATTTGTCTTAAATGACAAGCTCATGGCCAAAGAGGATTATGTCAAGAAACTCCAGGGTATAGCCACGGACACTACAAATATTTCCAACATCAAAGGCAGCATAATAGGAAAGGCATTGCTGGAAGCTATCAACAATCAAATCTACATTGAGCATAAGTTGAAACATGTTTTTGTGGTTAAACCCACTTTTGCAAAATACATTGAAGATGATGAAATATACAGAAGGCTAATGAAGATCAAGGTTCCAAATGAAGAAGCGTGGAGTGACCTATGTGATTATTAGGAGGAATGAGACAAAGATTATTGAAGTGATAGTGTAAATCTGAGTCAGCACCAGCCATGTGAGTAGTGCCACTACAGCAAAATTAATTTCTTAGCAACAGCATCCCTAAAAAATAGGACCAGGTGTCCCAGTTTTCTCAGTGTGGCCACTTCGTGGTTACACTAGTCAATTTTCTTTTGTTGTAATTAATAACATATTTCCAAGTGTATAAGGAAAATCGTTGTAGGTTTTGAGTTAAATACTTCATGCATTGGAAGTATTAGGGGTTGGACCCAAGTCATTTGAACTATATTTTTCTCATTGGAGTATTGTAATCTTGAGCTGGAGCATCAATAAAAAAGGACTGTTTGCAAGATACTTGATTTGTTTTGACCTGGTGATGTATTTCCTTCTATGCTGAATGTATCTATGTTTCATTCATTTATGCATCATTAAATCTTATTGTAAAGCATAAATTATAGATTAAGATATGTTGTTGGAGCACCTTATTTCTATCATTGTTTTCAATCTAAATGTTTTCTTCTGATGTATGATTAAGAAATACTTAACTGCTTTTTAATCATTACTGATATCGCTTTTCTGTCATCTCATTTCTCAATATGCTTTTAGATCTAGTATAAACAGTTAGCTTGCCTTGTAAATGCTATGGAAAATTGATGTTACCACCCAGTCTTTGACTCCATAGCCCAATGGAAAATATTCATATACGACCTACCCCAACCATACAAACAAACAACCAAGAAATCACTTAATAAATCTCCTTCATTTTTACATCTAGCCTAACATATTACAACATTGAAAACAAATTCAAATCCTAAAAATATAGAGAGAGCCCTCTCTGATGTCTAAGAGGGCTAAATCCTAGACTCCTGAGCAGTTTGATGTATCTTTTGTGAATTTTGTCTTGCCAATCTTCAAAATAACAGAACATTAACAGGTGGAAGCTGGTAGGTTTAGGGTTCATAAATTTAACGACCAAAAATACCAACTGTAGAAAATGCAGATGGAATATTATCTGTGTCAAAAAGATATGTACCTACCATTGAGTGGAAAATCAAAGAAGCCAACAAGTATGACGGATGCAGAATGGGAGATTCTCGACAGAAAGGCACTAGAAACAATATTGTTGTGTCTCGCAGCATCAGTAGCATTTAACATTTCAAAGGAAACGACAACAAAATGTTTAATGATGGAATTTTCCAAACTATACGAAAAACCCTCATCCTCAAATAAGGTATTTCTTATGAAGCACCTATTTAATATGAAAATGTTAGCAGGTGGATCTATTGTTGGTCATTTAAATGATTTAACACGATTACTAATCAGTTATGTTCTGTAGGGGTAAATTTTTATGATGAAGTTAGAGCTTTGTTATTTTTGTGCTCACTATCAGAAAGTTGGAATGGCTTAGTTATGGCTATTATTAAATCTTCTCTGGATCTAGAACTTTAAAATTTGATGATGTTGTTGGTGCCATCCTTAGCAAGGAAATGGGATGGAAAAGCTCTATTGATACATCAGGTAATACTTTGACTAAAGAGACCAGGGGAAGAAAAATGGAAAGAGGAAGGAGCCCAAGAAATCACAGTAAGTCAAGAAAAGGCATATCCAAATCTAGATCAGGGATAGTGTGCTGGAAATGTGGGAAGAAAGGACACCTAAAGAAAGATTGCAAATCTTGGAAAGGAAAAGAAGGAGATGGACAACAAGAGAACAATCATGAAGCAAATGTGACAGGTGATGTGTTGCAAGATGCTTTGATTCTTTCATTAGAAATATTATTGATGCCTGGGTGGTTGATTCAGGGGCTTCATTCCATGCTACACCTAATAGGAAACATTTTCATGACTATGTTCAAGGAGATTTTGGACATGTTCATTTAGGTGATGATAAACCCTGTAAAATCATTGGAATGGGTAAGGTTTTTATAAAGAAACAAAATGGAAACCAATGGTTATTGAAGGAGGTAAGGCATGTTCTAGATCTGAAGAAAAAATTAATTTCAACAAGGCAATTAGGTGGTGAAGGTTGTGTAACTACATTCACAAACAAAACCTGGAAGGTCACTAAAGGAGCCTTGGTAATAGAAAAAGGAGAAAAGGTTGGTACATTGTATTTATGCAATGGTATTTCTTATTATGTTAATGCTTTGACCTCCACAGGAGAAGATACGAGATTCTGGCATCATAGGCTCGGGCACATGAGTGAGAAAGGGATGCAGATTCTTCACTCAAGAAATTTGTTGCCAGGTTTGAAGCATGTTGATTTGGATTTCTATGAAAATTATGTTTATGGAAAACAGAAGAGAGTCAAATTTATCAGAGTTGGGAAGGAAAAGAAGAGAAAAAAATTAGATCTTGTGCATACATTTATGGGGACTTTCTCATGTATAATATCTCGGTGGCTCTCACTATTATGTTACTTTTACTAATGATGCAACTAGAAAAACCTAGATTTATTGTATTCAGAATAAATTTGATTTATTTGATACTTTCAAGGAATGGAAAGCTTTGGTTGAGAATGAGACAAGAAAGAGGTTGAAGTGTATCAGGTTAGAAAATGGAGGTGAATATTGCAGCAAAGAGTTTGATAACTGTTGTTCAGAGCATGGGATTCATAAAGAGAAGATAGTTCAAGGAACACCACAGGAAAATGTTGTGTCAGAAAGGATGAACATGACAATCATGGAGCATGCAAGGTGCATGAGATTGCATGCCGGATTGCCCTTACAATTTTGGGTAGATGTTGTAGATACCGGTGTTTATCTAATAAATAGAGGGCCTTCAAGTTCCTTGGATGATGGTATTCCAAAGGAGGCATGGACGGGTAAAAAGGTAAACTACTCATTTTTAAAGACTTTTGGTTGTGAAGCCTTTGTTCACATTAATAAAGAAAATAGAACAAAGTTTGAGGCAAAATCAAAGAAATGTACCTTTATTAGATATGGTGTTAATGATTTTGGTTATCGCTTATATGATTATGAAAATCACAAAATCATTAGGAGCAGATATTTGATATTCAATGAAAAGGCCTTGTATAAGGATCAGATGCATGGAAAGAAACAGGAAAAAGAAAACAAAGAATACATAGTGCTTGATGAGATCACAGAAAGGTGCTTGAAAATCATAATGATCAGCAGCCACAACAATAATAATAATAGACACTGCAAACACCTGAAAGTGGTGTTAGAAGATCTACCAAGATAAGTATACCCCTTGAACGATACTCTCCTTCATTATATTATGTGTTGTTAACTAATTCTGGTGAACCAGAAAGATATGAAGAAGCAGTGCAAGTAGAAACCAAAAAGAAGTGGAAGCAAGCCATGGAAGAAGAGATGGACTTCTTGATGCATAACCAGACTTGGGACTTATTCAAGTTTCCTGTAAGTAAAAAAACATTGCAGAATAAGTGGGTTTATACGTATAAGGAAGAAGATAGAGGTAAACACAAGTATAAGGCTATACTTGTGGTGAAGCAATTTGCACAAAAGAAAGGTATAGACTTTGATGAAATTTGTTCTCCTGTTGTTAAAATGACTTCAATAAGAACTATTTTAAGTCTAGTGGCAGTAGAAGATTTCCATCTTGAGCAGTTAGATGTAAATACAACCTTTCTCCATGGGTATTTGGAGGAAGAAATATATATGTAGCATCCATAAGGGTATGAGGTCAAAGGGAAGGAGAAATTAGTGTGTAGGTTGAAGAATAGCTTGTATGGCCTAAAACAAGTTCCAAGGCGATGTTATCTAAAATTTGACAGGTTTATGTTTAAATAAGGTTATACTATATGTCATTTTGATCATTGCATTTATCTTAATAAACAAAATGATGGAAACTATATTATATTATTATTGTATGTAGATGACATGCTTGTTGCAGGGTCTAACATGCAAGAAATAAATGTGCTCAAAGGAAAATTAGAAAATTCATTTGCAATGAAGGATTTGGGTGTTGCAAAACAAACCCTTGGTATGAGAATAACTAGAGACAGGAAAAATCTCAAATTAACATTGTCTCAGAGTGAGTACATAGAAAAGGTGTTGGAAAGATTTGATATGCAAAATTCAAAACTAGTTAGTACACCTTTGGCTAGCCATTTCAAACTGAGTAAGGAGATGTGTCCCAAGACTCGAGAAGAGATGGATTATATGTGTAAAGTTCCATATGAATTAGCAGTTGGAAGCTTAATGTATGCAATGGTCCGCACAAGGCCTGATATTTCACATGCAATGGGAGTTGTAAGCAGGTATATGAACAATCTAGGAAAAGAGCATTTGATGGCAGTGAAGTTCATTCTCAGGTATTTGATAGGTACCACAAATCAAGCATTATGATTTGGTGGTTCAAACATTGCTCTACAAGGATATGTTGATGCAGATATGTTCATTGATAGAGATAATAGGAGGAGCACCTCAGGGTGTGTGTTTATTGTAGGTGACACAGTTGTCAGTTGGGTTTCAAAGTTGCAAAACATTGTTGCACTTTCAACAACAAAAGCAAAGTATGTTGTTGCTACAGAGGCACTTGGTATGTGTTTACTGTAGGTGGAACAATTGTCAATTAGGTTTCAAAGTTGAAAAACATTGTTGCACTTTCAACAACGGAAGCAGAGTATGTTGTTGCTACAAAGGCTAGTAAAGAAATTATTTGGTTACAAAGGTTTATGGATGAGTTGGGCAAAAAGAAGGAGATGGGAAAGTTATACAGTGATAGCCAGAGTGAAATTCATATTACAAATAACTCAACATTTCATTCCAAGACTAAACATATATAGATCAAGTACCATTTCATACGGTCGGCGTTGGAAGATGGACAGTTGAAGCTGGAAAAGATACACACTAGCCAGAATCCTGCAGACATGTTAACAAAAGAAGAAACCAGGGAGAAACTGATATCATGCTCAGTTTCAATTGGTCTTCAAGTATGATGATGAAATGAGAAACAACTAGGTCCAAAGTGGAAGTATTTTCCAGCAATTGAAGCAGCAATGGAATTGCTATAATCAGTCTCGAAGTGGGAGATTATTTTGTGTGGAGCATGATTATCTTCCTGGTTGTTCAGAGGTTTTTGTTTCAGTGGCTTTGGATCCCTATTCCTAACGAGGTGACAATGTCGAATGCTTAATTTTCATCAGGGGGGGCGATGGTGAATTTTATGAGTGCCCCCCCGCCCCGAAGCTAAAAATAGATTAAAATCTTCCTTGTAAAATATTGTAACTTGATACTCAATCTGGGTCATTCATTAGGCAGATGATCTGACGGTAGAAGTTATGTTAATTTAGGTTTTTTTCCCTAGAAGGTGCCCCCTCGGTTTTTATGAGGGAATTGTATTGTGGTTGTGGATAATTATTTTGAGAGAGAGAGAGAGAGATTGTGTGAGAGTGAAGATGAAATTACAACGGATATGTTGTATGTTGTATCTCTTCATTTTGTTGGATAATATAAAAGGAAGGATTGGTTGTTTCTTCGTGGACATAGCCCAAATTGGGTGAACCACGTATATTTGTGTCTCTCTTGTTTTATGTGTTTCTGTATTTGCGTTTCATAAACAATTTGTGTATTTCATTGCTCCATTAATTAATTTCTAACACTCAACATGGTGTGTATATATAATATACATATTTACAGATTTTAATATATATACCCCTTTAGGTGGGTAAATAGTTGTATATATGTAAATGATATAGTACCAGCATATAGCCATTTAGGGGGTATATACATTATATATATGTAAATGATATGGTACTAGTATGTACCCCCTTTAGGGGGTCTGTACACCTTAATAACTACTTTATTAGGTTAGTATGGTTGCTTTGCTTTTTTGTTCAAACACAACAAAATACACAAGAAATCAATACATTGCTTTTTTCATGCATAGGATCCTTCAAGGGAGGGTTGATAAGTGTTTCAAAATTATATAACTCAAAACCTAATACTATAAGCAGTCAACATACATGAACTTTGCAAAATTGGCCAAGCAAAAAGACACATTTACAATATGAGATCATTAGCAAAGGGAGGGATAACTTCTTACAGGGGCCTGTTTAGATCAAGTTGCATATTATCAGTGGGTCGACTAAGTGTTGTGCTTGTAGATTTATGGTTTTCTTTTGTCTCCATCTGCAACTGCAAGTCTTTTAGTTGCCTACACAATACATCAATTTCATCATCCTAATGAGTGACATTTTTTTTTAGTGACTGAATTCCATCCATGAGAGAGATTAATGCGTTCATCTGCTGGTGAATTTTCCAATTCAGGTCCATGTGTTTGAGTTGCAAGGCTTCAAATTGTTGGGAACACTCTTTACATGCTCTACTACCACCTGTAACTACTAGATTTCATTTTCAAGACAACATTGAACAATTGCAGAGAGAAAATGGATCCAATTTCCTAAGAGGACTGAATATAGATTTTTCTAAGGGCCAATGCGAAGGTTGCAAGGAGTGGCTATAAGACCAGCATCAAGAAAAAATCAAGAAATAACACCATGGGTCTAGATAGGTGGTTTTATATCACAGAGAGGAGTGGGAGGGGAGCCAAAGATCACTGGGCTCGAACTATACAGGAAACAGAGAAGACGGTACCATGGTGGCTTCCAATTACGAGGAAAAAGCTTCAATAGACAACAATAAGTAGAAAGAAAATCCTTATTAAATACTAAGGAACACCTAAGAGCATGAGGAAAATTGAGATGCCTAAGAAGACTCCCGTGCAAGCGAGCCAAATATCAAATTACACTGCCATGAATAGGGTTGAAGAGAATTGCGGCTTCTTGAGCCAACAAAGAGACACATTATGCACCGAAGAAGACAATAACACTACCACAAACAGGATTGAAGAGAATTGTGGCTTCCCAAGCCAAAAGAGAGATTTTTAATGCACCAGAGATAATTTAACTTCTCAATTCACCTCCCACAGAATAGTATAAGCTTCAATCTCCACCAGCTGTGCAGATAAAATAATATTTGGTTTGAATAATTCCCAATTTATGGCAGATGACACAATCAACTTCTAGAAGCACTGCCCAACTCAAAGGAGTATTCTCTAGGCACCATTGCAGATTGAACCACCGTGGAAGGCTATGACAAAATGACCAGATGTCACACATGGATTTAATCCCAAATCGTAAGAACATGCAACACAAATCCTTTCACCATTAAATTCCATAATAACCCACCTCCTTAAAACCATCAATGCTCTAGGTGTGAGATTTGTTCAATGGTTACAGTGTTGTCTGAACACAAGTATTAACACATGCAAGGGTGTTGGGAAACATTCCCATGCATAGCTTTCATGTTCATGAAAAGCCATGCCATCCCATCCAATATGATATCCATATAAACCATAAGCTTTATAGTTGTGATCAATGCACGAAATGGGGGAGATTTGGTTAGGGTCTTTGATGTTGGTTTTTTTGTTTTTCATAAAGGCTAGCATATGGGTTTGAATAAACTGCATAAAGTCTAAGGGAGAAGGGGGTACATTCATGGGATATTTCGTCATCCAAACAAATCATTTATGTCGGTTTGGAGCATTTTTAAAAGGCACATGAGATTAGCTTGTTTATCAACTTCCATATTTTGAGATCTTAGGATATGAAAAAAGGACTTAAGGTGAAAATGATCCAAAGCACCCATAATTTTGTGAAGGAGTTTAAGATGATTTTCCTTGGGAAATGAGCCTCTATATAAATATTGTATGGTGAGGAGAGAGTCTCCCAATATTACAATCTTGGTGATTTCCATTTCTTTGGCCAAGTTTAACCCAAGCAAGAGGCCATACATTTCAAATCAATTATTGATCCTCTTTCCTAGCCCCTAAGAGTACGTAATTAGTGTTTTCCATCGAGATTAAGGATAAACCCTCCCCCTCTGACCACCCCATTAAGATTGTAATACTATTTAAAAAAATGATTAAATTTGAGATTAATAATATAATTAATACATTCTCTTTATATTTAGTGTCTTTTTATCATTTTATAAAAATTAAATGTAAGAGTTATGAAACCTAATTGTTTCAAAATTTATTTATTATTTATTATTATTTTTTCCCATATAAAAAATATTATAAAATCCTATACATTCGCAAAATTTAATTATTTATTAAAAAAAAAATTATTAGTTCTTCATTAAACTTTGGATATGAAGCATTATAACTTCAATTGATATATAAATCCAATTGAAATTATTTCCAATTACATTTTTCTTTCATTAATAGCTACTATGTATAAAAATTTAAGAAGAACCACATTATTAAAATAACTAACTTTTATTGGAATATCATTTCTACTTAATTATTTTAATAACCCTTAATAATCTGTGAAATTATAGTGGTTAAAAGATCTTCCAATATTATGATTTTTTTTTTACTTTTTTACTATGATGAAATTTTTTATTATGTGGTTTATTATCTTAGATTTCATATTATTAATAATAGCTTAGTATTCACATATATGTAAATAACTGAAATTGAAATGGAAGAACAAGCAAATAAATGCACTATCCATACGAATAGATATAAGATGTGCCTTAGGAAACATAATATGGGAAAAACTCTAACTAAAAGGTAAGTCCAATGCTCTCCTTTCTTTTACATAGTTAAGAAATGCAAGTGCAAAGGTCAATGGGTGCTTAGCTTGAATAGTAGGGATAGTGGTTTGTCATCCCATCCACCCAAGTTCAAATCCTCAGAGATGTGGCCTATCATAATAAGACTGGAGGGATAGGTGTCTCGTTGGAGTCTGGGATCCCAGCTCTAGTATCAGTGGTCTCTAGACATCTCAGTCCTAGGTTTAACTATGAGTTCCTGGTATATGTGGCTTGTATGATGTTGCATATATCTAGGGAGGTTGCTAGTTCCCTATCAAAATTTATTCTTTTAAAAAAAAGGAAATGCAAGTGCAAAGAAATTGTCACTCTCTATGGAGTTGCCCCTGACCCTATGGCCTAAATGGGGAGGTTGCTAGTTCCCTATCAAAATTTATTCCTTAAAAAAAAAGAAATAAGTGCAAAGAAATTGTCACTCTCTATGGAGTTTCCCCTGACCCTGTGGCCTAAATGGTTGTTATTACATATACTACCTCCTTTGTCATGTTTGAATAACCAACTCTTAGATGTTATATTCAATATGGAACAATGGAACTACTAAAAGAATGAAACCTGTGTTTTCCAAATGACCCAATATTTAACATAGCCTAATAACTAGGATTAGGCTTAGACTTTTTGCATGCCTCAACTCTTAATTAGTGTTAGGGATTTAGACTCTCTAAAATTTTCTTTAAATAACAATGGAGACTAGTGCCACATGTGTGAACAATGGAGTTGTTGTGGCAATCATTCGATACCATGGTCCAAGAGGGTAGGTCAACTTATAGGAGCATAACTTCCACATCCGAACTCTAATTGAAGTGATTTTTGCCTTATTAGAAAGCTTTCAATGTGTAGGATAATGTTGAGGGGCCAAGAGTTATGGTTACAAAGTTTTGACCTTAAAAAGTGCTTATTTATGTATGAAAATAACTCTAAAAGGTTCTAGACTCCAAATTATCAAACTAACGTTGCCCTTAAAATGGACCCAACAAACCAACTCCTCTAATTTTCTCACCTAAAAAATAACAAAATATATAATTATCTATATAAAATAACTTAAATGACTTTAAAATAATAATTATTGACTTAAAAATTAATAATTATTGTCTTATAAATTGATTGTATAACACTTTTTACATATGACAAACTAAACATAAAATATATATATATATTATTATTATTATTATTATTATTTTTTATTTTTTATAATTTCAAGCTTTTTTGTTTTTTTTTAATCTCAAAACCTTATATTTAATTTTTTAACTACATATGACTTCATAATATTTAATAGGGATTATAGTTTTCAATGCAATGAGGACAAAATATGTATCTTGAGAATATTTTTTTTCCTTTTTTAATTATATTTTTATTTAATTAGCATAGATCAATTTTAACTCTATATTTAGTGCCAATTGAGATTAAATCTTTTTTCACTTTAGAATAGGTTTGTATTTCAAAAGATTCCATCCCTATATGCGCTTGGTAGATCCAGAGTTAAGATGGATCTAGGCTAGCTTAATTTCCCCCTTTAAATAGACTATATTCCACATGAATACCATGGGTTTTTGTAAACCTAGAGCTCAAAAACCATTGGTAACTTGACCAAGTCAAGTTTACCTTAACTACCCAACAAAATTAATAATAATAATAATAAGGTAGAATTTTTATTTTTATTATTTTAGTTTCAAGTTATTTTTGTTTTAAAAGGGTGCTTTTTTATCACCATTATATGATAGCATCTCTACCATATTGGGCTGGAGAGCACCTCTCGACACAACAATTAATGGATTTGAAGTTAATAACTTATAATGTTAATCATTTAAAGGAGAAGAATATAATAGTAGAAAGAGATATTTTCATCATTTGACAAGGTTTAACTTTTATAAGAGTTTAAACTTGAAGTTATAAGCACACATTGAGTTATTGGTTGAATGTGTGGTTGCACCCACAAAGACTATATAAAAATGTCTCATGCCCTATGTACACATAAGTGGATGAAAGTTTGTCCCATGTCCTTCTTTTCTTAAGAGCCCAAAGAGGTTAGATCCAATGGTGAAAAACGTGTTTTTCACCATTTAGCAAAGTTCAATTTTCATGAGGACCATTTATCTTGGAAACCACACAGGCACCTTGAGGTAGTGGTCAAATGTATAATTACACCCAAAGAGATTATATGAATGGTCTTGTGACTTGTGCACACATAAATGGATCAAAGTCCACCCTCATATTGTTCTTTTTAAAATGACCCCCTGAGGTGCACCCCCTTCTTTTCAAGACCCCTGGAGTGTAGATCAATTAGCAATAGGGTGCATTGTTAAGGCACTCCTTGCAACATTGTTAGTGCAAAACCTCGACTAACTTGTGCACCATTTAGCAAAGTTCAATTTTCATGAGGACCATTTATCATGGAAACCACAGGGACACCTTGAGGTAGTGGTCAAACGTATAATTACACCCAAAGAGATTACATGAATGGTCTTGTGAATTGTGCACACATAAATTGATCAAAACCCACCCTCATATCGTTCTTTTTAAAAGGACTCCCTCAGGTGCACCCCTTTTTTTCAAAAGACCCCTGGAGTGTAAATCAATTAACAATAAAGTGCATTGTTAAGGCACTCCTTACGACATTGTTAGTTCAAAACCTCCACTAACTTATGCACCATATATAAAGCCATATAAATACACCTAAAAACTATAGTTATAATATTCAAAATCAATCTTATATCACATAAATACAAACTCGATTCAATTACTAATTTCAAAATATGTATATATATATATATATATTCATCTTCATTGAAAAAAAGTAACTCCTTTGACACAAATGAATATATACTCATGGTGTCTTTCCAAAGAGCCTCCTAACCTCTTCCCACTATTGTTGAGCTTTTGTGCATGAGTTAAGGAGTATCAAAACCCATAGAGATCATCAAAGTATCAAAAACACTATTAAAATTTGGGGAGGCAGACAATTTACGAGTCCAGTGGTAAGATGAGCTTGGAGCCTGGCAGTAGGGATGAACATGTGGATGATCTGGAAAGAAAGAAACAGAAGAATCATCCAAAACAAAGAGATGACAAAAGACCAAATCTAGGAAAAAACCTTGAGCCATATTCGTGAAACTATACTTGCGGATTCCTGGAATGGGGAAGATTGGGAAGTGACGCAGGAAGAAGAGCAGATTTTAAAGAAACTAAACCTGAATCAAGGGATGGTGGCCTCTCAGTTATGGAAAGAGCCCAGAACGGGATATAACGGCCCCCTGCAATTCTCTCATCCTTTGGCAGGATTCATAAAGCTAAACTTCGACGAAGCCTTTAAAGGAAACCCAGGCCCAGCAGGAATTGGAGGTCTTTTCAGGGACGATCAAGGAAGAACGAAGTGGATCTATGCAGACAACAAAGGCATTATGAGTAACAATGAGGCATAACTAATGGCAGATTGTCAAGGTTTAAAGATAGCTATCAAGAACGAATATAATAATCTGTAAGTGGAAGGAGACTCCATAATGGTGATTCAATCACTCAAAAAACTAAACAATGGGACCTCATGGGACAAAGTTACGCAGAGTTGGAGAACGGCCAGCCTAATCCAAGAATTGGAAATTACTCTAAGAAGATTTGAATACATGATCATCAAGCATGTTAGAAGAGAAGCCAACAAAGCAGCAAATTTCCTTGCGAACTGGGGAGTCCAGGAACAAGGAAGGAAAATGGATAGCATATGGACAATACACTCAAAGGACCCAGGATTTGAACAGCTAAGTACGATTCTTAGTCAGGATAATCATGAAGACACGACTAGTAGAGACAGATGGCTCCCGATCGGGATGAGGAACAAGGTAGGTGAGGGTGGCAGGAGTGATCATTATAAGGGAAGGACAGCCAGATGTGAACACAGGAATGAGGCCACCCTCCCAGCCAAAACAATGAGTAATCGGCCAGCACAAGTTTCAAGAAACCGAAGTGAGGAAGGTGGAATGCAGATGATTAACTATAGTGGCGGCGGTGATGGCAGAGCGAGGAAGGTGGTGAAGTGGCATTATATGAAGGTGGCAGAGGGTAAAGGAAAGGGTATTTTAAGAGGGACGAAGGAGGAGCTGAATGCGGTGCAGCTAGGAGGAACCATCTGGAAGGTCTGCGTTATCAGGTATGTGCAACCTGTGACCTCTGTTTCCTTATTACCTATCACAGTAGGCAGAATGGATATGTTTGATTATTGTGAAGCCCCTGATGATGAAAAGGGCCTGAGTGATCTCGGCCACCCCTCTGCCATTCATTGTGAGGGTAAACTGGGTTCATCTTGGGTGGGAAATCCTGTTGAAAAGGGTAACTATAGCCGAGAGCACAGTCTGGAGAATAATCTAAAAAACCATGTCAAGAATCTCATTATAAGAGCATAGGGGAGGCATGATAGTGGGGACTCGAAGATTATGCCCTTAGTCCACCACCTGATCCGCATGGCAGAGGGCCTTATACATCTTTGGTACACGGAGAATGGAAATCAGTGTCTGATTTACAAAATCGAAGGTGATTGCAGGAGAAGTGGAGGAACAACCAACGGGAAACTGTTGGAAATACTGAGAGGGGGGGTGAATCAGTATTTCTTTTTCCCACTATTGTTTTACCAGATAAAACATATATATTCAGAACACAATATGAACAGCAAGAATAAATGCTTTTATTAATATAACTGTGCAGTAAAATAAATACAATATATAGATGGTCACAATCGGTTGCCAAGCTCCAACTTGGACTTTGGTGAGGCTCCAACCTCCAGAGCACCAACTCTATTTTCCCAAGACACCAATCTTGGACTTAAGAGCACCAACTCCCAAGGACTTCAATCCTTCCTGCTTTTGAGGCACTAACCCCAAGGACTCCAATCCAATCTCACTTCTGAGGCACTAGCCTCAAGGACTCCCATCCTTCTCACTTTTAAGGCTTCAACCCCAAGGACTCCAATCCTTCTGCTCTCAGAACTCTTCTCTGCTGAGTTCTGTCTATTTACAGCTTCACTGTAGTCTCCAAACTATAGTATCAATGACAACCATGTCTTCTTATGGATGAGTCTTCACAGCACTACCCACGCATAGTCTCCAATAGCCTTTTCTGTTGCTGCTGCCTCTATAACCTCCGCTGCTTCTGCAGCCTCTACAGCCTCCGCTGCTTTTACTACCTCACACTCTGGTTCTTCACCCCCACAGCAGCTCCAACAGTGTTCAACAGCAGTAGCAGTGTTCACTAGCAAATTCAAACAATGCTCCACCACCTCTGCTACTTCTGCTACCTCATATTCTGGTTTGTTTGCAACAACCATCACCCCGCATGCAATCCTCTGTTTTTGTTTTATGCATACCTGTCTTTGTCCATTCGTTTCCTCTTTCTCGCTGGCTCTTCGGCTTCTTTCTCACCTGCTTCAGCTTCCTCACTTGTTGGCTTGTTTGTCGCTGTAGTTTCCTCTGTCCATTCGTTTTCACAGGACACGTTGAATCAATGAGCAAGGATCGAGTCATCCGTAGAGAACACAAGTTCAAAAACTTGTAACAGCGCTGCTTTGCCAATGATTGTGGGCATACACAGGGATGGAATTTTTTAACGGACAGCCACGTCCTTATCATAATCATAATCGCCATGATTTGGTCTCCCGCACTATCGGGACTGTTCCTCACAGTATTTTCGCCTCCACACTTAAGAATCGGAGCCACCCTTTTATCACCGCTTTTATGTCTATCGAAAGCTTTCCTTAGGCTATGTGCCTTCTATAAACCTTGGACTTACTTAGAATCAGAGCCACCTTTTTATCGGCGCTTTTAATCACCCATCGGAAGCCACCGCCCAACCGCGTGTTAACTATCGGGCTAAGCTTTAAAGCCCCACGGAAATGCACATATACAAATATATGGCCAACACTATAAAACCCCGCGGTCACATATATTTTAATACATGGGAACCCATGTAATTCTGCTCAATATGAACATTCGTGGATTTCAGATCTTATTCGCCCGCCTTTATAATTATCGGCGGGTCCGGATTTCGGCGATCCCAATTAATCCCTTAACTCTGAGCTTCGACGCCCTTGCGGACCCGATATGCCGATTACATCCCTTCCTAAAATGACTTCAGGTCCAGGATGTCGGGGTTATCGCGGCCTCTTGTGATGCGATAGTTTTGCGGACCCGACGGCCCTCTATACTCTGCTTCTTAATGATTTCGGGTCCGGCTTTTCAGCAGGTTCGCATTGGCAGTTTTGTAATACAAAGGGTTTGCGGACCCGACGCACCTTTAGGCTCTGTTTTATAATATTTTGGCTCCAATTATCGGCAATGTCACATATCGCTTCCCCCAATCCTTCCGACGTGATCGCTCCGATATGCCGATTGCCGATTAGATCTCTGCCGTCCATTATTCCTTCAAATCGGACGGTCAGCGCTAAGTCGCATATCGCGTCCACTGCACTGTTGCTCCGTTCTTCGACAAGGAACGCAGACCCGACACCTCCTTATACTCCTTCCTAACTTAATTTCGGCTACGGGTTCTTCGACGATTTCACTGATCGCTACCTCCGAAATGATACAAGTCCTCCGCGGACCCGATATGCTTTCTATTTTGCTTGATAAGAGTTTCGGCTCCGGATTTCGGAGCTTGCACCTTGAAACAGTTCCGACAACTCCAAGCAACTTTCGCCGATGCGATAAGGATTCTCTGCTCCTCTGCGATTTCATCTGGACCGTTGACCTATGTATTCTCCCGCTTTGATGAAAGTTTAGCTTTAAACACAACTATATATATATATGAAGTATTGTCTTCGATATGGCTCCTCTGCTCTGACACTCCTTCGATATGGCTCCTCTTGCTCCGATATATGTGTATGCTCCCGATATCTATTATCTGCGGCATATATGGCTATGTTACAAGCAGCGTTCCTCTTGCTCTAATATGGCTCTCCGATAGTTGTTCTGCTCCCGATAGGCTCCTGATAACTCTGTCTGCGTCCTCTATGGCTCCGATAGCTCTGTTTACTCCTCTGTTGCTCCGATGGTTGTGTCCTCCACTCTTTCTCTATGCTCTTTTGATCGGTCTCTGTGTGCTCCTCTTCTTTGACATATATATGTGACATATACATATATATGGCTCCTCTTGGTTCCTCTTGGTCCATCTGCTCTTCTCGGTCCGTCTCCTCTTGGCTCCTCTTGTTCCATCTGCTCCTCTCTGATATGCCTGTTTTGGCATATGTATATATGTATGTGGCTCCTCCTGCAGCTCCTTTTAGTCATGTCCAATGTGGCTCCTCTGGCTTCTCGTCTCCATCTACTCCTCTGGCTTGGCAGTGTCTTTCAAAGACCTCCTTGCATATAAGTCTGTTTCCGCATATATATATGATATATATATATATATGGCTCGGCTATACTGATGGCCTTTGCTCCTGTCTCTTCATGAATCTGCTCTGCATCCCCTTGGCTTCATGTCATCCTCTAGTATCCAGAATATTGCCATATTGACATCAATGACAACCTAGTTCAACAATCTCCCCCTTTGTTATTGATGGCAATATTCTTCTTCTCTCCCCCTTTGACATCAATGGCAAAGGAGTGCTCTGGGACTCCCCCTATCAAACTGCTTCTGTTCTTCATGAAGATAGAAGGATTGATGCTTTATCATCTTCATGTCTCAGAACTGCTTTATCATGGCTTCAACAATGCTTCAGGATGCTCTACTTTAATGCTTTCATTCAGATTGCAAATGGCCATACACAGGGCTCCAAGTCTAGGCTTTCATGCTCAATCCATATTGATGTCTCCATAGGCAGAATTGAGAGACCTTTAGAGTTCGAATCAAGATAGAAACTGCTCTTGAGATTGTCTTTCTTCAGATCTGAGTTTATTTGTGTCTTTGTGATTCCCCTTAAGTTACTGCCATCTAGTATTCAATCATCATTGCATTTGGACAAAAAAATGTGAGGGGTTGTGCCTTGTTGTTGCTATATTCCTTAAGTGATCTGTATCAGCTTCAGTTATGCTTGACTGCACAACATTCTCCTTCCTGTGAGCCATCTTTTCCTTGCGTTCTTGTACATATCTCTGCAGATTCAAATATCCAATCTGTGACTGCCTTTTAAATCCAATTGCTGATCTGCATCCTTTTACAATGCTTCAGTTTGTTATATGCTGCTAGCTACTCTTACTTCAACCTCCATTCCAGATGTATCTGTTTGTTTGAAGACTGCCTCTATTAGTGTCCAGAATTTATCTGTTCTCACATTAAATTCCTGAGTTAAGACATAAACCTCTGTGATAACAGCGCCATGTATGTTTGCCCTATTTCTTTCACAATAGTCCAAAGAATGGTTACAGGATCATATGCTTCAATGGAGTGCTTCTGAAACATGATAGGCTCCCCCTAACTGTATGCATCATCTCCTCTTGACAGAGTCTTCTTATAAAATGCTTAGATTGTCAGAATTTAGGCCAATGATACATGATGTTGGCTGAAGAACTCAAGGGACTTTCGGATTGTATTTCCTTCCTTCTCCATACTTGTGTAACTTTCTTCTTTTGCATGGTTCTAGCTTGTGTAAGAGCCCATGTTAAGTTACAATCTCGTGCCATATGACCAATGTTATGACACTTGAGGCATTCTACATTGTACATGAATAAGAATTCATGGTTTCTTCTTGCAAAATTGTTTCTTGGAGGTTGTCAGAGGCTATAACATCTATCTCTATGAGATGGTTGGGGACCACAACATCTATCTTTATGATATACTTTACAGTCTTTTGCCATATGACCAAAGTTTGAACAGGAATAACAATAACCAAAAAATGAACTTTGGTACCTGGGAGATGGAGGTTTCTTTGGTGTACTTCTGAAGCCTTGCTGCCTTGAGATCCTTTGATGATAACCATTGCCTCTCGCATCTTTGTCATCATCTATATTTCTTCTTGGAGCGGGTTTTCTTCTTGGAGCAGGATTTCTTCTTGGAGCAAGATTTTTTCTATTGTAGCCTTGATTTTTCTCCTTGCCTTTGCTGGAACTGGGAGCATCACTATTTCTTTCTAGCTTCTTCACATCTCTTTTGTTTGAAGCATTTTCATTCTTGTTTGAGGATTCACCTACATATCTGAGACCTGATTTATCATATGGACACCTGTGATAGCTGAGCATGTCATCCAAGGCCTGAGAGCTCTTCATGATTTTGTTCATCCCTTCAACCTTTTTCCTGAGGAGGACAATCTCTTCTTCCAATCTTTCACACTCATTATTCTTCTTTGCAAGTTGTTCCTCAGTTTCTTCCTTGCTACGAGTAGCTTCAGCTGCTACTATTTTAAGGGAGATGATATCTGACTTCATTTTGAAGATTTCTTCATTCTTTGCTTGACTGCTCTCCATTCTCTTCTCAGCTCCTTGTGCCTGTTTCCTGGCTTCTTGTAATTGAGACTTAAGGGAGGAGACCTCTACCTTGTACTGACCAATCTCTTCTTCAAGTTTGTTCACACTCTTGTGCCTTTGTTCAAGTTGACTTGACAAGATATCTTCCTGCTTCTTTGCTTTATGATATTCCTTCTTAAGCTTGGCAAGCTCTTCATCCCTTTCTTGTACTTGAAGCTTGATGAGATCAACTTTCTTCCTTGTTTGATCTTGGTCACCAACTGGAGCTATCTTCTTAAGTGCCTCATTTTCTTTTTTCAAATTATTATTCTCTTCCATGACAGTCATAAGTCGAGCAAGGAGTTCTTCTACGAAGTCTTTTTCATTCTCTTCATCTTTTTGGTTTTCTACAGTCTTGATGTCATCATTCTTATTTTCAGCTTCTATGATGGGTTCTCGATTTCCTTCTAGATTTCCATTATCTTCTTGATTGATGTTCATGGTCAATGCTCCTTTTGGGTGAAGGTCATGAAGTTTGTCCCATATACCCTTTGCTAATGAACATTTTCCTAGATTATTCTTTACAGAATCAGGTAGCCCATTCAAGGTTGCCTTTACTGCTTTTGCATTGTACTCCTTGGATTTTTCATCCATACTGCTATCATCAATCACAGATTTCCAGATTTCAAAGCCTTGAGTCTGTAAGAAATTCCTCATTCTTACTTCCCATATATTAAAGTTCCCATTGAGCCTTGAAGCCTCCTCAAATTCATTGTCTTCTATTTTAGTATTAGAGGGAGACACATCCTTAGGAGGATTGGAGGCTTTCTTCCTTGATCTTGCCATTTGTGTTCTAAGAGTCAACCTTCAAGCTGTTAAGCTTTGAATGAAGGAACCTGGCTCTAATACCAATTGTTGGAAATACTGAGAGGGGGGGTGAATCAGTATTTCTTTTTCCCACTATTGTTTTACCAATTAAAACATATATATTCAGAACACAATATGAACAGCAAGAATAAATGCTTTATTAATATAACTGTGCAGTAAAATAAATACAATATATAGATGGTCACAATCGGTTGCCAAGCTCCAACTTGGACTTTGGTGAGGCTCCAACCTCCAGAGCACCAACTCTATTTTCCCAAGACACCAATCTTGGACTTAAGAGCACCAACTCCCAAGGACTTCAATCCTTCCTGCTTTTGAGGCACTAACCCCAAGGACTCCAATCCAATCTCACTTCTGAGGCACCAGCCTCAAGGACTCCCATCCTTCTCACTTTTAAGGCTCCAACCCCAAGGACTCCAATCCTTCTGCTCTCAGAACTCTTCTCTGCTGAGTTCTGTCTATTTACAGCTTCACTGTAGTCTCCAAACTACAGTATCAATGACAACCATGTCTTCTTATGGATGAGTCTTCACAGCTCTGCACACTGCCCACGCATAGTCTCCAATAGCCTTTTCTGCTGCTGCTGCCTCTATAACCTCCGCTGCTTCTGCAGCCTCTACAGCCTCCGCTGCTTTTACTACCTCACACTCTGGTTCTTCACCCCCACAGCAGCTCCAACAGTGTTCAACAGCCGCAGCAGTGTTCACTAGCAAATTCAAACAATGCTCCACCACCTCTGCTGCTTCTGCTACCTCATATTCTGGTTTGTTTGCAACAACCATCACCCCGCATGCAGTCCTCTGTTTTTTGTTTTATGCATACCTGTCTTTGTCCATTCGTTTCCTCTTTCTCGCTGGCTCTTCGGCTTCTTTCTCGCCTGCTTCAGCTTCCTCACTTGTTGGCTTGTTTGTCGCTGTAGTTTCCTCTGTCCATTCGTTTTCACAAGACACATTGAATCAATGAGCAAGGATCGAGTCATCCGTAGAGAACACAAGTTCAAAAACTTGTAACAGTGCTGCTTTGCCAATGATTGTGGGCATACACAGGGATGGCATTTTTTAACGGACAGCCACGTCCTTATCATAATCATAATCGCCATGATTTGGTCTCCCGCACTATCGGGATTGTTCCTCACAGTATTTTCGCCTCCACACTTAAGAATCAGAGCCACCCTTTTATCACCGCTTTTATGTCTATCGAAAGCTTTCCTTAGGCTATGTGCCTTCTATAAACCTTGGACTTACTTAGAATCAGAGCCACCTTTTTATCGGCGCTTTTAATCACCCATCGGAAGCCACCGCCCAACCGCGTGTTAACTATCGGGCTAAGCTTTAAAGCCCCACGAAAATGCACATATACAAATATATGGCCAACACTATAAAACCCCGCGATCACATATATTTTAATACATGGGAACCCATGTAATTCTGCTCAATATGAACATTCGCGGATTTCAAATCTTATCCGCCCGCCTTTATAATTATCGGCGGGTCCGGATTTCGGCGATCCCAATTAATCCCTTAACTCTGACCTCCGACGCCCTTGCGGACCCGATATGCCGATTACATCCCTTCCTAAAATGACTTCGGGTCCGGGATGTCGGGGTTATCGCGGCCTCTTGCGATGCGATAGTTCTGCGGACCCGACGACCCTCTATACTCTGCTTCTTAATGATTTCGGGTCCGGCTTTTCGGCAGGTTCGCATCGGCAGTTTTGTAATACAAAGGGTCTGCGGACCCGACGCACCTTTAGGCTCTGTTTTATAATATTTCGGCTCCAATTATCGGCGATGTCACATATCGCTTCCCCCGATCCTTCCGACGCGATCGCTCCGATATGCCGATTGCCGATTAGATCTCCGCCGTCCATTATTCCTTCAGATCGGACGGTCAGCGCTAAGTCGCATATCGCGTCCACTGCACTGTTGCTCCGTTCTCCGACAAGGAACGCGGACCCGACACCTCCTTATACTCCTTCCTAACTTAATTTCAGCTCTGGGTTCTTCGGCGATTTCGCTGATCACTACCTCCGAAATGATACAAGTCCTCCGCAGACCCGATATGCTTTCTATTTTGCTTGATAAGAGTTTCGGCTCCGGATTTCGGAGCTTGCACCTTGAAACAGTTCCGACAACTCCAAGCGACTTTCGCCGATGCGATAAGGATTCTCTGCTCCTCTGCGATTTCATCTGGACCGTTGACCTATGTATTCTCCCGCTTTGATGAAAGTTTGGCTTTAAACACAACTATATATATATGAAGTATTGTCTTCGATATGGCTCCTCTGCTTTGACACTCCTTCGATATGGCTCCTCTTGCTCCGATATATGTGTATGCTCCCGATATCTATTATATGCGGCATATATGGCTATGTTACAAGCAGCGTTCCTCTTGCTCTGATATGGCTCTCTGATAGCTGTTATGCTCCCGATAGGCTCCTGATAACTCTGTCTGCTTCCTCTATGGCTCCAATAGCTCTGTTTACTCCTCTGTTGCTCCGATGGCTGTGTCCTCCGCTCTTTCTCTATGCTCTTTTGATCAGTCTTTGTGTGCTCCTCTTCTTTGGCATATATATGTGACATATACATATATATGGCTCCTCTTGGTTCCTCTTGGTCCATCTGCTCTTCTCGGTCCGTCTCCTCTTGGCTCCTCTTGTTCCATCTGCTCCTCTCTGATATGCCTGTTTTGGCATATGTATATATGTATGTGGCTCCTCCTGAAGCTCCTTTTAGTCATGTCCAATGTGGCTCCTCTGGCTTCTCGTCTCCATCTACTCCTTTGGCTTGGAAGTGTCTTTCAAAGACCTCCTTGCATATAAGTCTGTTTCCGCATATATATATATATATATATATATATGGCTCGGCTATACTGATGGCCTTTGCTCCTGTCTCTTCATGAATCTGCTCTGCATCCCCTTGGCTTCATGTCATCCTCTAGTATCCAGAATATTGCCATATTGACATCAATGACAACCTAGTTCAACAGAAACTGGTAAGGGAAGATGATGACAAGAAACTCAAAAAGCTAACACCTGGGATTGATGAATGTCTACAGGAGAGGGTAGAAGAAAGGATGGCACGCCCGGGTCATGGAAGAGGATGAGGAGGTAGACGTTGTCCAAGGCAAGGGAACTCGGAAGGCAGGCCAACAGAAGCCTGAGGTAATCAGCGCAAAGAGAGAAGGTCCACTCTGACAACGGTTCAGGAAGAGACAAGAGCTTACCAGGTAGGCACAGATGAGGATATCTGTTGTATCATCCAAAATATGGAATCAAATGTGTTGGAGGAACAGTCGGGTTCAGCGATAGAAGAATGGGCAGAGATGGTTAGAGATCCAGGAAATACCAGGGGAAGGCTGACCCTGTACAGGCAGTCTTTGCATATTTACTGGGTCCTAAAACACCTCCTGGCAAAGGCACTGGAACAGGTAGCGAAGGAAATGGCGGAAATTGCCAATGCTATGGCAAATATGCATAAGGAAATGAAAAACTTCCAGGCCATTATGATCAGACAGAACAATAAACTGGAGGAGATGTCTCAATTGCTATCTCGGTTGGCTGGCACTCACCCTAATCAGGAGGAACAAATGGATATTCCCATGGATATGGACCAGAATACAGGAACCAGAAAGGAATGATTTTCTTGAGGCTCTGATGTGGTTTTTGAATCTCTCCTTTTTACAGTCTTATGCAGATTAGTAGTATAATAGGTAGTTTCAGTTGTATAGTGCATATAGCCAGTATGGAAAGACTTGTCAAATTTTGTTTTTGGAATGCTTATAGCAAACTAAGGTGGCCAATAGACCTGGTTTCCCGTCGGGGCAAGTTGAGGCCACCAAAACATTGTATCTAGTCTCTTTGTTTAACATAAATAGAAAAGAATGGTACTACCTCCACTTACAAATATATATATATATATATATATATATATATATATATATATATATATATATATATATATATATATACTCATGGCATCCCCACATGAATTTATACTCATCGCATCCCCGAAAGTAAGGTTATCAACCTTTACCATAATTCTGTGGTTAGATCATTATGAATTATTTTTAGAGTCAACCTGTTGGAGACTCATTTAAATAGCTTTTTTGGATTGTCCCGACATGACTTCAACCTTGGGGTGTGATTTTCCCTTTGCTTTCTCAAAAGACCTTAATCTCCGGTCACATATATTACCATATTTATAAAATGTGTGTGATTTCCCCAGTGTTTTCTCAAAAGATCTTAATATTTGGTCACATATATTTAAATTTTATATTGAAAATCTTATTCTATTATTTAATTTTAAATTTATCCATCATTAATATGTATTCAAATATTATGTTTTTAATTAAATCAATATTTTATATAAAATGAAATATAAATAATGTTTTTAAAGAAAAAATTATAATATTTGAAATTATTAAAATTAAATTGTATTTTCTGCGATAAGGTGTTAATGGATAGGAATGAGGTGTAAGCTAGTGTATTAAATTATTTTTTTAGGTGGCATTCAACGTGACGAAGCATGTTGTCAAAGTTTATGTTGGTAAAATGAAGGAGAAGGTTCTTGAATGTCGTAAACATATATTTGGGTTTCGGTTTGTCACTAGCCTTTGTTGTTGGTTTCAAGGAATGGGATGCAAGTTTAAGGTTGGAAATAATTCTCTGGGAGGGCAGAGTGGCTATCTATCTCTGCCATCCCCTGCCCCCTGTTCTAAGATTACAAGGTTGCATAGCAATTCCGGCAATTATGGTGTGGCTTCCATCTCGGTGTTGGGCTAGGGTATAATTGTCTAGGACCCAGGTTTGTTAATGCATGTTTAGGGAATGGGCAATTTCTTGGAGTTTGGGCTTGAGGAAAACCAAGGAGGGCGGGTTGATAGCGTGCTTGCTCATGAGATATCTCGTATCTCCACCTTGCGCTAAAATTTTCGAATTTGGTTGCATTTTATGTTCAAGATTTGTTCCCCATTTGGTCTAGCATCTTTAAAATAGAGGCGCTTGTTGGGCTTCTAGTGTATGATGGCAAGGTTGTTGAGGGTGACGATAGTCCATCTATGGCTCATGTATTTATATCCTTTTATTAACTCCTCTCTGGTGGACCAATGGGGAGGTGGTCTGTCGCCTCGGGGCCTTTAGCTTCGACTGTGGGGTCTGTAAGCTACCTAAAACTTAAGGGGGTATAGAGGTGGTTGTGGCCCTGACTGTGGTATGTGTTTGGTCTAAGATGATGTGGGTTTTACCCAATCAGGAGGGCATAAGGTGGTCATCTTGAAACTTGTGTTTATTCTTGTGTCTCGTATTGCGCACACCACATTGGTTTTTCTACTGGTTAGGTTTCTTGGGTTCTTTCTGGTAGTTGTTACATCTAGCTTGAGGCTCCAAGTGGGTTGTGTGCATTAACAATTTGGTGGAACATGCAGCGCTAATAGGGACGTGCTCATGGGGGAGTAGAGCCTCGGGGCCAAGGTATTGTCCACAACACAAAACACTGGGATTTTAAAGAAGATGTGGACCATCAACCCACTAAGTCGTTAGGGAGAGTTGATTTACCCCATCCTTTTGTCTCTTGGAAGAACAACTTCATCAGGTTACCTCGTTGGTGGAGCAACTAGCCTGAGATCGGCTTGAGGATCGTAATGAGGTTATTTTTGTTATGAACGACCTCCAACATAACTAGTGACATATGATGGATAGGCTAGTCTCGCTTCATCACGGTCAGAAAAGGACTCAAGAGAGATTGAACCTTCTCGAAGGCAAGATGGCACACATGGAAGCTCACATTCATGAATCCTTTCATCGTCCTTTGTTGCCTGGCAATGGCTCGGGTGCTCCAGATCCGGGTAGTTTAGCACATCAAGGATGATTGTCAGTTTCATTTTGGTTCTGGGCTCTTTTGGTTAGTTTGGGCTATCTGCATGTGGTCTCTCAATTTCCTCTTGTTGTTGTCAATGTTTTTTTTGCCACTACTTTCTAGCTAACAAGTCCAGTGGGAATGAGGCTGGAAGTTTTTCGGAATCAAGTGTCTCACAATGTAATTTTAAGGCATGACTTAATAGAAAAATAAATAAATACATAGAGTAGATGGTGACATGACATTTTGTTAAGGTACTCCATGATATATATATATATATATATATATATATATATATATATATATATATATATATATATATATATATATATATATATATAAGCTCACACGACATAGAGTAGACGATGACATGACATTTTGTTAAGGTACTCCATGATGTGAAGGTTATCTGTTTGAAATTTCATGGGAAAAAATCCTTTTTATGGTAAGGGTTGGTGTAGCCCAGGCCAAATACGATTTCCGAGTGATTTTGACAGTTTCGATGCCCCTGGGTCCCAGATACTCAAGCCACCAGTTAAACGTGATATTCATCTCAAAACTCACATAACCTAAAAAATAAAAATAAAATATATTTTAAATTATAATTTAATTTTAAATATAAAATTAAAATTAATATTATTTAAAATTTTGTAATTTTAATATAATTTTAATTATAAGAATATAAAATGTTCTTTCATTACCTTTTATATATTACCAATAAATTATTTTATATCATCAAATTTTATTTTTATATAATAGTAAAAATACATATAATATTATTATATGAATAGATTAACAATTTATTTTATTTATTTTTATTTAATGACAATATCATATGTAAATAAAACTAATAGCATGCTGCATAGTAAGTAAAACTTGGTCATAAGGATTGCACTCACTTAGCTACTTAGCTACTAAAATGAAATAGTATACCCAAACCATCAATTAAGGTTCCCCTTTGAATGTCCTTAATGGTTAAGGGTTAAGTTTTACTTTTCCTGTGATTGCCATGTTTATTAGGTTAAGACCGTTCTCAGATTGTGCTTTTGGCTTTATTTTTTCTTTTGTTACCATCTTATTAGGTTAAAACCATTCTCAGATTTAATTTTTTGTTTGATTCCCTTGTTCACTACATTGAATCCATTATTATATTTGAAATTCAAAGCTTTACTTAACTCCATTATTATATCTTAAATTCAAAGCTTACTTTAAGGAGGAAGTGTGAAGTTGATGTTAAAGGTGTGATTAATAAAATATTTTTGCACATTCATAGATGAAGAACTCTTTCTATTATACATTTATTTCATTAATTACGAAATAGAACATTTATTAAATATTTAAGTTCTTTTAACTCCATTAATTACGAACCCTTTTAATAATTAAGTTCATTTTAATTTATTCATTAATTACAAAACTTCACATTTAATAATTTAGATTCATTTTAATAGAGTAACAAACATGTAAATCTGGTAAGAAGTGGCACGCTGTTCAGCAACTTCAAAAAATAATCCTGGTTGGCTTTGTTTTCTTTCTTAGAAGCTTTTTAATCTTTAAAAGCATCACAAGGGAAAGGTATGCTATTTTTATTTTTTTAATATCTGTTTTGAAAAATGTAAACCCAATAAGAAAATTTATTGTTTATATTGGGAAATTTCAATTTTTTTAAATATCTATAAAAAGAAGAAGTTTGGAAATTTTTTATAATTTTTTTTATTTTATTTCATAATATTATAAATATTATGAAAAGTGATTTTGACGGCTTAGATGCCTTTAGATCATGACTACTTAAGCTTCAAACTACATGTTAGGGGTACAAGTCATCTCATGACTTACATTACCTAACAAAAAAAATATTAAATATACTCCTTTAACAATAAAAATAAAAATAAAAAAATCACATTTTTTTATGATCATTATTATTATATATAAGAAATGTAATGGTAAAAAATTATATCTAATAATAATAATAAGTAGACTAAATTAAATTTATAAAATTGTTAATTCAAATTAATAAAAAAGAAAATCATAATATGTATATCATATTGATGATGATGATGAGCGTCCACTAACACCAATATGGTCTATGGGGCCTTAAGAAAGTAAGAGATTAATTGAGATTTTTTAATATTTTTTCTTATGAACCAAAAGGGAGACAAGTGTACCTAAATCGTCATAGTTTTGCTTACTTAACAAGTCATGAAAGTTGGTAGCGTGGCAAAGATTTTGAAAATTAGAACGGATGTGAGTAAGAGCAGCACAATCCAAGAGAAAGTGTTTTTCATCTTCAATCCTCTTAGTATCCCAAAGGTTACAGACTCTTTCATCCCAAGGTGTTTTAGGAATTGATCAACACTCAAGTTCACTTTGAAGCTCATGAGAATTAGTTTGTATCATGGCAATATTCATTTTCTTCTTAGCACTAGTCAAGTTAGAAAGATAACTCTAGTTATGAAGATTATGGTTGATTACCTTTGTATAGTATATTAGCTTCTTCTTTCACTCTAACTCATTTTCTTTCCACAAACTATCCTTAAATTTGGAAGTAATAATATTTTTAATATTATCCTTATTCTCCAAGATTATCTCCTCCTTTACCCCCAGTGGTCTGGGCAAGACTGAGCAAGACTGGGCATCCTTATGCTAGCCTAGTTCGAGTTGAAAATGGAGGTTTTAGCTAGAGTTCAATAATAATTCATGAGAACATATAATTAATAAACACGTAAAAAATTAATAAATCATATTCATATATATGTGTGTGTGTGTGTTTGTGTGTTTTACCATATTAATTAATAAAAAAATTCATATTCTTGATCGTTATATTTACCATTTCCATCCACGCAAGTTTAGGGAGGTTATCGAAATCGAAAAAAGGTCTCATATGCTGAATAGGATGATAGGTGGAAAATTAGCAGTTGTTGGATCCCGTCTCTTTCTCCTAGAATTATTCCTTCTCCTTCATCTCTTCCCCTTTCTTTTGTAATCTCTCCCCCTTCCTTTTTTTTATTTTTATTTTTATTTATTTTTAATATATTAATTATTATTATTATTATTATTATTATTATTATTATTAGTGATAGATGTTATTGATTATTTTATTTAGTTTCATTTTAATTTTATTTTTATTCATTTTTTTTATGTTAAGTTAGTTATTTGGTTATATTTTTAATTCTTTATTTTGTCTATGACAAAGACTATAAAATTGCCGGGAAAGTGATCAGAGACGCCCCTAATGAAATAATTAAGCTCCAGAATATAAGTATATACAAAGATCTCATCAAGAGGAAGAAGAGGTCTTATATTAATAAGAGACGAGAGCATCTTCTCCACCTTCTAAGGTTGTGCCTAGAAAGTTTTGGCGGTATGTGCTTGTTCGTAAAGCTAAAGATAATCATTCTATCCCCTTAGAAAATTGGGATAACTATCTTAAGAAATTGTATGACTCTCTAGACACCATGGGTACCATCTTAGACACTCCTATTATGGAAGATATATTTTCTCTGGAAGATGTTGAGTCTGGGATTAATAAGCTCGCTAATGGGAAAGCTAAATATATTGAAGGATACCAAGCTGAGATCTTTAAAATGGGAAGATCTATCCTCATTCCTCATCTCCACAAGCTGCTTAATTTGGTTGTAAAACATGGCTTCCCTAAGCTTTGAACGCAAAGCCTTATTGTGGCTATCTTCAAAAATGGGGTAAAATAATTCCCTCTAACTTCAAGTCCATTATGATTAGCCACATCCTAGCCAAGCTTTATGGGCTCATTTTAGAAAAGCAGCTTAGCCTTTGGCTTGAGAACTAGGGTAAAGGGGATAAAGGGCAAGCTGGTTTTAGGAGACATCACTCGACTATTGACCACCTTGTCACTCTCAGGATCATTGCAGAGGAATGTCGCAATAGTAAAATTGATCTCTTCTATTGTTTTGTGGACTTTAGAAAATCTTTCGACATTGTCCCTCGAGATAAGTTCAGGGAGAGACTTGAAGAGATCATGGTTCCTCCTGCACTGAGTATTGTTGTGATCTGCCTCTACGAGACTATCATTGCCAATCTTAATACCAATGAAGGGTGGTCTAAAGATATTAAATTCAATATCGGGTTTAAGCAAGGTTGTCCCCTTTCCCCTACCCTTTTTGGTATTTACATCGATAAGCTAGAAGAGTGTCTAGAAACTGTGGGTTGCAAGGGCATCGAGCTCGCTAGAATTATCATTACTCTTCTCCTCTATGTTGATCATATCATTCTTCTCGCAAAAAGCCATGATGACCTAGACAAGAAGCTTACGACTCTTCATGTCTATTTCTCCAAGATGGGTATGATGATTAATACCAACAATACTAAAGTCATGATCATTAAATCCAAAAATATCACCCATGGTAGTTTTGTCTATGATAACCATTACCTAGAGTTGGTTTCTTCTTATAAATATTTGGGTATTGAATTTCCTCATTAGCTCAACTGGAATTATAGGATCAAGAAAATAATTATTAGAGGTTGGAAAGCTTATTATGAGCTTGAAAACAATTGTAAGTCGGTCGATATTTACATTTGGAGTAAAAAGAGGTTCCTCTTTGAGACTCTCGTCACCCCTGTTATCTTACACGGATGTGAAGTTTGGGGTTGCAATATCTCTAGAGAGTCGTGGACAAAGATTGAGATGATCCAAAAGCAATTCATAACCTATAACCTCAAGATCAAGGGAAATACTCCCTATCCTATCCTCTTGATCGAAGTTGGCATGTCCCCCATTGAAAGTATGACTATGTTTAGATATCTTATGTATAAGAAGAAGCTTTACAACATGGAATCCAAGAGGCTCCAAAAAATTGCTTCTAACTTTAGTCAAAACCCCCACCCGTGCCTTAAGCGCGGGTGGCATAAGGATGCCCAGTCTTGGCTCAACCTTTGGGGGTAAGGATGAGATCATCATGGGAAGAAAGGATAGTATCAAAGATACTATTACCTCCAATTTTAAGGACAAGATGTGGGAGGATAAGGAGTTGGAGGGTAAAAGAAAGTTAAAATACTATAGGGAGGTGATCAACCCTGTTAGCTCTACTATGCACTTATGCATTTGGAGAACCAAATTACTACCGTGGTCGTGTGTTTTTTGCAAGAAAGGAGCTTGCAGCAGTTCATTTTATCCTTCCCCCTTCATTTTCTTTATACCCTTATAACTCCTGTTGCCCCTGTTTTCCTCCATTTTGCCTCCAAAAACCCTGTAAACCCATTTTTGTTTAGCCCCAGGCACTAAGGTTTTAAAGCACATATAACCACGTGCCATTGCAAATTCCCTGGCCCACGGCTTTCCCTATCACATCAATCCCACTAAACGTGTACGCTTAACCCCCGCCGTCTGATCACTTGCCGCGAGATCCGACGGCATTCACGCCTCCCGTCGCCGAAACCTGCTCGCGCGCTAACTCGCGATCACAGCAGTTTTCCACCTGTCCCATCGTCCACGTGTCGCCCTCCCACTGTGATTGTTGGTTGTTGTACGAATACCGCCGCACACCAAAAACGGTGTGATAGTTACCGCCCAACGCCCAAAACCACTTTCCCGGCCGTTAAACTCCCCGCAGCTTCCACGCCCGTCGACCGTTGGATCTCCCGCCCGAGATCCAACGGCCCCAGATCTCCCCGCTCCCCTTTCTTCCGATATCCTTCGTAGACAGATCTTTGTCGCTCGTTTGTTAGATCTAACAGTTGTTATTGATTCCTATCACCCATGCATCCGCCATGCGGTCTTCGTGCCCCTGACCTCTACCATGTTTCCGAAGGAAGAAGGAGGAAAGAATTTGGTACCCTGCGCCATTACTCCTCAGCAACCGCGTTTAAAGAGCAACATGGCCGAGAAATAAAGGAAAATCCTCGAGCAGTTCAACGCCTTCAGCAGTTATTGAAATTTATTCATACAACACTCCACCTGTGCACGAAGGACGGCCGAGCAGCAGAGAATGTCAAATGAATTTATTGAAACAACAGATTGTATCAGTGACCCATATCAGACAGTAAATGTGGTTGGTGATCCATTATGACCCCTCCATGCATAGGATAGCAGATATTTTTGTAATCAACCTCCATATATACCGAGAAAGAAGATGTAATGAGGGTTGATGGATATTGTTTTTATGTAAAGTTCAACTTCTTGAGACTATAACTACTGTGATACCTATAGCGTCTAGTCTTCATTTTCAGCTAATACAAGCTTCTTTTGTTGTTAATTGCTCACTTTCCACTTCTTCTTTGTTCCAGGCTGTGCATGTTATGCATTTTTCATGTGCTCTTGATGTTTAGCATTAGAGGGGTTGTCATCCCACCTCTGTGTTGAAATCTAGTATGTATCATTGAGTGTGTATGCAGGTTTCTGTTATTTTAGTGCCAGAGAGCTATCATCCTGTTTGCGCATTAGGAAATAGATTTACAGACCTTTTAACTGGTTGCAGCTGGCCATCACATGGTCTTGTGCATCTGCTAGTGTGGTCAGTATTCTCCATGTTCACTTATGCCTCAAACTGTGAGTAATTAGTGGTCTAAAGCCTTGTAGTCTGGGGGTATTCACCCATGTCTGGGGTTAAGCATAGTAGAAGTGGTCATCTGGATTAAATATGCATCATTCCTTCCATTCATCCACCATTTTCCAACATTTTTGTTGAGTTTGTAATGTTCTCGAGCATTTCTGATATACAACCTAGGAGAGTTTCTTGGGGTGATAACATTAATTGGCGCCATTGCTGGGAGAAGAAATTGAAGTTCAGCTTCCCTGGGAGAATGACACAATTCCAGATTTTGATGATAGACAAGGTCTGGGCACATTTCTGGTTGTAATCATCTATCTGGTGACTCCACTGGAGGAAGACCAACTTTTGGTGACTCCACATTGAAGTTCTAGCTCAGTTTGTGATACATACTCGAAGAAATCCTCAGAAATCACCAGCTGAATCAGTGCCGGACCCTGAGAAGATTGTCAAGTCGAATAAAACATCACAGAAAGGAGCATCAGGATCAGGTAAGCCCAAGAAATCTTATTTGTCTCTGCATGAGGAGTTTTTAGTTGGAAATACACAATTTGAAGACTTAAAGCCTAGTGTTGCTAGTGAACAAACACCTGCAGAGATTCATATAGCTCCTTGTCCATCTAGTTCCCCTTTGAATCTTAGTCCAAAGAAAGTTTCCCATACAGTACAGAACATCCCTTTGTCTCTGTCATCCACTTCATTGCTTCATACTGCTCAAGCTGCCAGTATTCTTCTGCATACACCAGTCATGGCAGGTCAGCAAGCACCCACGAAGATAGAAAGAATTATAGCTACCAGGTATGGACACTTGGTCTTGCCTATTCCTTTGAATCCCATGCCTGTGGGAGAATATCATAAGTATATGCCCAAACTCATTGGCACAGAGGGAGTAACAGCTGAAGAACACCTTGAGGCCTTTTATAGTTATGCTGATAACTTAGATATAAGTGAAAATGATGTGTGGATGAGATTTTTTGTCCAGAGCCTTGATGGAGAGGCCAGAAAGTGGTTCAGAGAACTAGCTCCTAGATCTATTGCTGATATTGAAGCCTTAGATGATGCATTTTTGAAGCACTGGGGAGATAAAAGGACTTGTTGTATTACCATACTAAGTTTGGTAACCTGAAGAGGGAAAATGGTGAATCATTGCCTGATTTTAATAAAAGATTCAATCGTTTATATAGTAAGATACCAGCTAAGGTAAAGCCTACCCCCACCTCTGCCAAACTCACTTATGCCAATGCTTTGACTCTGATTTCTACCTATTATTGAGAGAAAGGGGATGTGCTACTCTGACAAACATGCAGGATGCAACCCTAGAAGTAGAGTCTAATATCATGGCTGTAGAAAAGCTCAAAGGTCAAGCTGATAGAAGGAGGCAGAGAGGTAAAGCTTCTACCTCCTCTACATCATCTTCAGAGCCTAAATTAGATAAAATGACTAAGATGATAGAGTCATTAGCTACTAAAATTTCTAAGCTAAAGGTTGAGAAAAATTCAGGAAAAACAAGGCAGCAGAACACATTTGCTCCAAGAAACCCAAATCCTTTCAGAAGAGCAAATGAACAGTTGCAAATTATTCAGAGGGGTGAAGAATCAAAAGAAGAACAAAAAGTTAAAGCTCCTTTCCAAAATGTAGTCATGGAGGAGGAACAATTTGAAGATGAGGATAAAATTCACTGCATGGAAGATAAAGGCAGTGTTTCCTTTTTGACGTTGGTTGCATATGAAGAATCTTTGTTGTAGGAACAAGATAGTCAGGAGTGGGACAGAGAGGCTGTTCTAAAAACTGGTGAACAACAAAGATACAATTTGAGGTCAAATGCAAAAAATGTCAGGGAGAGTCCTGCCCAAAGAGCTGTTGTCCAAACAGAGTCACAGAATATCAGGCAGAGAAGACCAGCAGTTGATCCAGTCATTCTCAAAGCTCCAATTCAAGAGGTAAGAGGTTTTGATAAGTTACCATCCTCTTTCAGCTTAGAGTCAGGAGTTCAGAAATTGAAAATATATGTGCCTCTGATAGATTTGGTGAAGATTGAAGTATTTAGAAAGTCTATCCTTGAAGCTCTTGAGCTAGAAACCCCACAAACCTCCACTGACTCTGTTAATTTGCAAGATGATAAGCCTGTTGTGTGCTTAGCCCTATGATTGAGCCTGCTAATAATAATTCTCCATCTTTTAATGTCTCCTTGACCATTCATGACAAAATCCTCCACAACTGCCTACTAGATACAGGGGCCAGCCACAATTTAATGCCTAAAGCTATCATGGAAGAGTTAGGCCTTGACATCACCAGACCATATCATGATTTATTCTCTTTTGATTCAAGGAAGGTGAAATGTCTAGGATTGATCAAAGATCTAGCCATTACCCTAACTCAGCTACCCATGAAGAGTATGATGATGGATATTATGGTAGCAGATGTCCCTCCTAAGTTTGGCATGCTGCTGTCCAGAGGATGGATTAAGAGACTAGGTGGGACATTACAAAATGATCTATCTTATGCCACTGTCCCAATTTTTGGAGGAGAAAGCAGGAGATTGTACAGAGAAGCACAATTGGCATACATCATCAGTGATGAGAAGAATCCTACCAATCATCCTATTTATGCTGTGGACACTGATTTTGGAGCATGTATCCTCCAAATAGAAGAATCTCAGAAGGCCGCAATGTAGATCAGGAAACCAACAATTCAGGCCGAGGAAGGGCAAGGAAATCAGGTTTGGGAGATGTTCTTTGATGGAGCATGTACCAGGGATACTGCAGGAGTAGGGGTGGTGCTGATGTCTCCAGAACAAAAAAGCACACATCTGTCTTTCAAGCTAGCTTTTCAAGCAACAAACACTATAGCAGAGTATGAGGCTCTGCTATTGGGCCTTAATGCAGCAAAAGTCAGAGGAATCAGAAGCATAAAGGTATTTAGAGATGTGATTTGATCATTTAGCAAGTAAATAAAACATTTCAGGCAAAGCACCTAAGGCTAAAAGCATACAGAGATGAGGTATGGAGACTCAAAGATTCCTTTGAAAATTTCTGTATTTCATATATTCCTAGAGCCAAAAGTTAGCTTGTTGATTCCCTTGTTGTGTCTGCTAGTTTGTTTATTCCTCCCATGCCTCCCAGACTAGTTTATGAAGTCCAAATGAAATATAGACCATCCTTGCTTGATAATGTCCAGCATTGGAAAGTTTTTGATGATGATGATGAGATAAATAAGTTTCTTCAAGTCATTGATGAGTTTTCTGAAATGAAAATTGATCAAGAAAATGAAGCCTTAGAAGAAAACACCCAGTCCCAGCTTAGAAATAAAATTGGAAAAAATAGCATTGTCCAGCTTCCCACTAATCATATTCCTAAGGGTTTAATTCCCCTAGAAAGACTGTTTGACCAAAATGATGTGCCTTACAAGGTTGCCCAAAAATAAGATCAATCTGCAGTCTGTAAGCATGATATAGGAAGTCCAGGTCAGCCTAGATACGTAAATTTGTCCACTCATCTGTCTGTTGACCAAAGTTCTGAATACTGCAAATTAATGAAGCAATTTGCTGATGTGTTTACTTAGGAGTATATTGATCTGAAAACGTATGATAAGAAGATAATCCAGCATAAAATCCCTCTGGAGAAAGACATTATTCCTTTCAAACAGAAGCTGAGACCAATAAATCCTATGCTTCTTCCTCTAATTGAAAAAGAAATTAAAAAATTACTGGCTGCCAAGATTATAGTTCCTCTCAGATATTCCAAGTGGGTAGCCAACCTAGCAGTGGTGAGGAAGAAAAGTGGAGAAATCAAACTGTGTGTTGATTTCAGAAACTTAAACAAATGCTCTAAGAAAGACAACCATCCTCTACTGAAGATGGAGCATTTGTTGCAGAAGGTCTCAGGAGCCAAAGTAATGTCTTTCCTGGATGGATTTTCAGGTTTTAATCAGATTGTTGTGCACCAAGATGACCAAGAGAAGACTGCATTCACCACTCCTTGGGGCACTTTTATGTATGCCAAGATGCCTTTTGGATTGATGAATGTTGGAGCAACCTTTCAGAGAGCTATGGATATAGAATTTGTAGGAGAGAATGATAAATTTGTTCTTATCTACCTTGATGACATAACAGTATACTCCAGCAGCCATCAAAACCATTTGCAGCGTTTGAAAAAAGTGTTTCTGAAGTGCAAAAGGTTTGGGATTTCAGATCTTAAAAAATCTCAAATTTCTCTAGAAGAAAGCAAGCTATTAGGACATGTTGTTTCATCTATAGGTGTCTGAATTGACCCAGAAAGAGTAAAAGCAATACAGACTCTGTCTGTCCCGAGATCAGAGAAGGATATTCAATCCTTTCTGGGAAAAATAAATTTTGTGAGGAGGTTTATACCCAATTTTGCAGAGCTGGTCAAACATGTTACCTCCATGTTGAAGAAAGGGTCAGAGGTTAGATGGACTGATGCAGCAAGAGGATATTTTGAGTCCATTAAAAAAGCTATTATGGAGGCTCCCACTTTAATAAGTCCATATTACAGCAAGGAGTTCCATATATTCTCATTTGCCTCTGAAGACACTATTGCAACAGTTTTATTACAAGCAGATGAAGAAGGTTTAGAGCATCTAGTGGCATTTTCAGCAAAAACTTAAGGGATACTGAGCTGAGGTATGATATCATTGAAAAACAAGCATATGATCTTATCAAATCATTGAAAGCTTTCAGATTTTACATTCTGCATTCCAAGATAATTGCATATGTGCCCTCTGTTGCAATAAAAGATGTCTTGACACAACCTGATGCTGATGGAAGAAGGGCTAAATGGATTGCAAAGCTAATTGAATTTAATATAGAACTGAAACCCACCAAACTTGTCAGAGGTCAGGGTCTTGCCAAGTTATTGGCTGAAGAAAATTGCAGAATATTGGACATAGATTTCCTATGCACAATTGCAGAAATTGGTCAGACAGGTGAAGAAAAGGAAGCAGCTGAACCAGAGAGAAAACAGCCAGTGGCAGAAAATATAGCTTCTTGTAATTGGTATTCTGCAATAATTAATTTCTTGTTGAAGCTAGAAATCCATTCAAGCCTTACTCAAAGTCAAATCAGAACTATAAAGTTTAGGGCAACAAAATATTGTATCCATGAAAAGCTGCTCTACTAGAGGGATCCATCTAGAATGCTTTTGAGGTGTCTGGACAAAGAACAGTCAATAGAAGTCAAGCAGCAGTTTCATTCCAACATGTGTGGAGGGCACCATTATTGGAAGACTACAGCCCATAAAATCCTCAAAGCTGGATATTACTGGCCCTCCTTATTTTTTGATGTATTTTCGTTTGTTAAATCTTATGAAAAGTGCCAAAGATTTGAAGGAAAGTAGCAGTTGAAGTCCCTGCCCTTAAAACCAATACATGCAAAAGGACCTTTTCAGCAGTGGGGCTTGGATTTCATTGGAGAAATAAATTCACATTCCAGTGGCCAGCACAGATGGATATTAGTAGCCACTGATTATTTCACTAAGTAGATTGAAGCAATCCCTACCAGGAAGGCTGATCATAATGTGGTCATGAAGTTTTTAATTGAAAATATCTTTACCAGGTTTGGTTGTCCACATAAATTAGTCACAGACAATGCAGCAACCTTCGGGGCAAAGCAATTGGTGGAAATGTGTGATTCAATGGGTATTAAACTTGTTCATTCCACCTCATATTATCCTCCAGGAAATGGTCTAACGGAATCCTCTAAGAAAATCCTGATAAGGATAATTAAGAAGCTATTAGAAGACAATAAAAAGAATTAGGATTCCAAACCCAAATATGCATTGTGGGCTAACAGAGTGACCATAAAGAAATCTACAGGGAATTCTCCATTCAAGTTGGTGTATGGTACTGAAGTTGTATTCCCAATTCAGCTAACTCTCCCTGTGGAAAAATTCCTTCAAGAAGAGCAGAATGAGGAAGAATAAATGGCAAAGAGGATCACTGATTTAGCAGAGATACATCAGATTAGAGAACAGCTGGTTGAAAAGGCTGCAGCACATCAGAAAAAGATCAAGCAGGCTTTTGACAAAGGGACAAAGACAGATAATTTTCAGGTGGGAGATCTAGTTATGAAATGGGATGCATTGAAAGAGAAGAAAGACAATCATGGAAAATTTGATGCTTTCTGGACAAGACTTTTCATAATTTCTCACATTCAAGGGAACAACACCTTCATAATAAAAAGTATGGGAGGAGAAGCAGTTTTTGATGGCCCAATTAATGGGCGTTTTCTGAAAATTTATGTGATTTAAGGTCTTTTGGCCTTAAAGGTTGTAAATATTTGGTTTTATCAGTTTTAGTCAGACTCCATGCCCAATGGAACACTAGGAATTTTGCTAATTTGTTTTCATCAGGAAGGCATTGATCTACAGGTTCTTGAGACCTCACAGGGAGGATCTTATCCCCAGAAGGAGCCAGTGTTAGCTCTACTATGCACTTATGCATTTGGAGAACCAAATTACTACCATGGCCATGTGTTTTTTGCAAGAAAGGAGCTTATGACAGTTCATTTTATCATTCCCCCTTCATTTGCTTTATACCCTTATAACTCCCGCTACCCCTGTTTTCCTCCGTTTTGCCTCCAAAAACCCTGTAAATCCATTTTTGTTTAGCCCTAGGCGCTAAGGTTTTAAAGCACATATAACCGCGCGCCTTCGCAAAGTCCCTGGCCCACGGTTTTCCCTATCACATCAATCCCACCAAACGTGTATGCTTAACCCCCGCCATCCGATCACTTGCCGCGAGATCCAATGGCATTCGCGCCTCCCACCGTCGAAACCTGCCCGCGCGTTAACTCGCGATCACAGCGGTTTTCCGCCTGTCCCGTCGTCCACGTGTCGCCCTCCCACTGTGATCACTGGTTGTTGTACGAATACCGCCACACACCAAAAGCGGTGCGATAGTTACTGCCCTCTGCCCAAAACCACTTTCTCGGCCGTTAAACTCCCTGCAGCTTCCGCATCCGTCGACCGTTGGATCTCTCGCCTGAGATCCAACGGCCTGAGATCTCCCCACTCCCCTATCTTCCGATATCCTCCATAGACTGATCTCTGCCGCTCATTTGTTAGATCTAACGGTTGTTATTGATTCCTGTCACCCATGCATCCGCCATGCGGTCTTCATGCCCCTGACCTCTACCATGTTTTCGAAGGAAGAAGGAGGAAAGAATTTGGTACCCTGCGTCATTACTCCTCAGCAACCGCATTTAAAGAGCAGCATGGCCGAGAAAGAAAGGACAATCCTCGAGCAGTTCAATGCCTTCAGCAATTATTGAAATTTATTCATACAACAATCCACCTGTGCACGAAGGACGGCCAAGCAGTAGAGAATGTCAAATGAATTTATTGAAACAGCAGATTGTATCAGTGACCCATATCAGACAGTAAATGTGGTTGGTGATCCATTATGACCCCTCCATGCATAGGATAGCAGATATTTTTGTAATCAACCTCCATATATACCGAGAAAGAAGATGTAATGAGGGTTGACGGATATTGTTTTGATGTAAAGTTCAACTTCTAGAGACTGTAACTACTATGATACTTGCAGCGTCTGGTCTTCATTTTCAGCTAATACAAGATTCTTTTGCTTTTAATTGCTCACTTTCCACTTCTTCTTTGTTCCAGGCTGTGCATGTTATGCATTTTTCATGTGCTCTTGATGTTTAGCATTAGAGGGGCTGTCATCCCACCTCTGTGTTGAAATCTAGTATGTATCATTGAGTGTGTATGCAGGTTTCTGTTATTTTAGTGCCAGAGATCTATCATCCTGTTAGTGCATTAGGAAATAGATTTACAGACCTTTTAACTGGTTGCAGCCGAACATCACATGGTCTTGTGCATCTGCTGGTGTGGTCAGTATTCTCCATGTTCACTTATGCCTCAAACTGTGAGTAATTGGTGGTCTAAAGCCTTGTAGTCTAGGGGTGTTCACCCATGTCTGGGGTTAAGCATAGTAGAAGTGGTCATCTGGCTTGAATATGCATCATTCCTTCCATTCATCCACCATTTTCCAACATTTTTGTTGAGTTTGTAATGTTCCCGATCATTTCTGATATACAACCTAGGAGAGTTTCTTGGGGTGATAACAAACCCCACCCTTGATAATCAAAACTATCTCTCTATGTTGACCAACACTAAGAAGAAAATGAACATCGCTAAGATAAGAACTAATTCTCATGACCTTCGAAGTGAGATTGGGTGGTGGTCTACTCCCAAGACTCCCTAGGATGATAGAATCTATCATATTTGTAATACTAAGAAGGTGGAAGATGAAAAACACTTCCTTTTAGACTGTCCAACTCTTTCCCACATCCGCTCTCAATTCCCTATCATCATCCACACCTCCAATATTCTTGACTTATTAAGCCAACCCAACTATAGTGATCTTGGAGTGCTTCTTTCCCTTCTCCTTGATCACAGAAACAAGATTTTGAAGAATGATAATTAGACTCTCTTTTCTTGAGATTCGATAGACCGCATTGGTCTTAGTGGACATTAATCATCATCATCATCATCACCATCATCATGTTATTTTATTTATTTATTTATTTATATTATTTATTTATATATATATATATATATATATATATATATATATATATATATATATATATATATATATATATATATAGATAGATAGATAGATAGATAGATAGATAGATAGATAGATAGATTATTCTCTTGATTATAACTTTATTAAAATAATTGGTGTTGGTTTTTTTTTGGGTTATCATTCTTTGGAGATTGTTTCTAATAATATGAAGAATAGTTAAGGATAATAATAATATTTTTATTAATTAGTTATTAAATGTTAGGAAAAGACTTTTGTTATTAGTAATTTTTCATTAAATAATATCTTATTTTTAATTAGCAATGTCCTATCCTTAATTTTTTAAGGCATAGTCTAACTTATAGACGAAATGACATTTTTCACGATATTTTTTCCAGTTAATTTTAATCAAAATCTGTCAAATATTTTAAAAAACTTGAGTTTAAATTGTTTAATCTGCATAATTTGAGTGCCCTAGGGGTTTTTCAGGGTGCTGAATCCATTTATGCATTCAAAAATTATTTAAACAACAAAAAATCTTGAAATTGTATTGCCAGATTTTGGTGAATTCAGGTGAAAAAGGTTATTTCATCTATAAGTTAGACTACTCCATTCTTTAACATTCAATTTAATTATTTTATTGTTTTTTCTTCAACATTCCTTCTTTGACTATTATGCATCTCTGTAGTATCTATTAGCTTGTATGGATCAGAAAATTCATCAAAAGCCCTAATGAGGGACCACATTTAGTGGTTTGAAACACATCGACTCAAAAATATGTAATGTGATTTACGAGAAGATTTTTCTTGAAAATCCGCTATGAACCACAAAAGTTTACATTCTCAAAAAACATATAAAAAATTATTACTTACAATCAATATAGATTCATCTTAACTTAACTTAGAATCTATCAAGAATCAAGAGGGATCAAATCATTTAAGATGAAAATCCCTTTTTGAGTGCAAAATTTGAAGAAATGTTTCACTTCGAAGAATTTTATTCCTCGCGGCATTTGGTAGAACTCTATGTTGATTCTCAATAATATTATTTTTATTTGTATAAAATACACATCTCTATATATAGAAATATTAAAATTATGATAATACATATAGTTGCATATATATGAGTTTTGACATTTTCCTTTTGCATGTTTTATAAATAAATAAGTAAAAATAATTTTTAAATACTATATGAATAGCATTGATTTTATATATAGAGAGAGAGAGAGGGGGAGAGAGAATACTCTAAATATTAAGTTTTTGTATGTTAATTAATTAAATTTATTAAGTTTTTATATGTTTATTATTTATTTGTTTTGAAATATCACAAAAAAAAATTGTGAAGTGCTAGCATCTAAATTCCATTAAATATACTTAAAAATACAGTCATAGAGTCTGATAGACTTCATGGGGGGACATTGTGGTGCAGCCAATCCCCCCTGTCTATATAAAAATCATAGATCAAAATAGGTGTAGAGCTGCCCAACAGAAGGAAAGGAAACTAGCTCTGAACTTTTTAAAACTAGTATCAAATTTTTTACATTTGACAAAAACTATCGTGAAATTATCTATCAAAGTCTGAAAGTACTTAAAATTTATAACAAAAAATAGTGACACATGAGTAAGAGAAATCCTAACTTGTATTTCCATGATCTGGAGAAGAGAAATATCATAATTACTAATATGAATCATATTAGTTAAATTTATTTTAACTTAGTATGCATATTATGAATTTTTTAATTTGATTTTCTAAACAAGAATAAAAAAAACTATTATATTAAAAGACTTGAGCTAAATCTCATTTTAGATACATGATTTACATAAGCAAATTGAAACCATCGGACATGGTTAAAATGGAGTATGAATAAACACCATCTGTGAAATTTTGACCTCAAGCTTTTGAAAAAAAAATGCTACAATTTCTATAGTCTTCCACTTGTGCATTTGTCAATATTAACCTAACAATAACCAAAATTTACAAAGCATAAAATGTTACATTAAATCATGAGGAATTATTCCTCTATTTTGATTTTTTAGTCTCTTGAATAACCATTAAGGAAGGGGGACATACATGTGACTTCGTTAATCCCTCTTATAAATATTTATAAATTTTGATTGTAATTAAATTGTGGAAATGTAAGCACAATTAACTAGTTGAGAGAACAAACGCATATTTAGAGATTTGAGAAAGGGATTGCTTGGAAATTGGATAGAATGGTTATTTAATGATAGTCATGGTATGACTGGTTTTCCTTTAATGGAGTTGACTCCATATTTATAGAGATGGAGGAAGTGTATGGGATTCCCCAAAGAAGGACAAGCCCATACTCCTCTTGGGCAAGTCCACAAGCATAAAAGGACTGCGCATTAAAAGAGAGAGCAACACTAGTAGGTAAGATTTTTCAAAAAAAACAAAAAACAAAAACAAAAGATGTGCAAGCGGTATGGGAGGGTGAAGAGCACTAGAAATAGGCCCTTGAATGTGATTAACATAGACTACAATTTGAATAGGGGCATCATTGTGGAGAGTGATAAGGGGGACAACATTGTGGAGAGTGATACGAGGGACAACGTTGTGAAGAGTGATAAGAAAGTGCATACCATATCTGAAGAAGCATTGTGGAGAGCATTAGAAGGAAACAACACATACCATGTCTGAGGAAGAGCATCGTGGAAAGTGATAAGGGGACATCATTGGGCAACAAGACAAGTTAGCAGATAACATTGCATGCGACAGCATGATGGGGAAGTTATAGCACACTGGCATGGCGTGGGAGCAATAAAAAGACTTCATAGGTAGGGGCTAGGTCGTGGGTGTACTCAATAACAATGTGGAGAAGAATAATTTCTGGGGCAAGGATTCTATGAACCCCCAGTTTTAGTGAAGACCCTATTTCCTTTAAATTCTTGGTTGTAGAAGAGTTCTTGGTGTTCTTCCATGCTTCACTATGGGGATAACAATTGTTTCAGTGAGCTCTGGACTCTCAGTTTAGGATGGAGCCACGAAAGGCATTGTTTTCTAGATTAAATGGGTAGAGATGGTGAAATCTCTATAATCCCTGAGTTAGCAGATTTTTTGGTTATTTCCTTTGAGCACTCCTCTTTAAGCTCAAAACCTATCTCGAGGGTGCTTGGCTACATGAAAGGTAACAATGCAATCAATCTAAGGTTGGGTGGAGAGTTGCACTCCTAATCTTAGTTTCCAGTGACATTATGTACATCAAATAAGTGCTCATTACTTGGAATGCATGTATCTTAGTTATTTCATGAAAGATCACCTATCTTTTCAAGTAGGAATTCCTAAGCCATCATATGGCTAGGGGTGATTAGCTAATATTTTTCTTATGGTAAAAAGTACTACTGACATGATGGACTTAACATTAAGTGTCATTGCGGGAGAATTGTTGGTAACTTGCCCGGTAGCCTGCAACAACCAGAGTATACTTTTATGGCCATGTGCCCAATGGTTGTTATTTGTGTATATGATTATGAGTATCTAATGACTTATTGATGCAGGAATTTTTTGTCTTGAATATTGATGATCTGGATATCCTATTGTTGTGACCTTGTATACTTGGTATTCCTTTAATAGATGCATGGTTGGTTGCATGGTTGAGTGTGTGAATGGTTACTAGTGATATATCAATGTTGTTGGGTAAATGGTGTGCTGGTACATACTGGAGTTTTGGTGTGAACTTTGTGAAGCCTAGAAGAAGGCAACTCATTATGTATATGAATATGATGTGAACGCTTATTATCATTGTTAAAATATGTATGTCGATGATGAGGAATTCCTATTCCTGTTTCATGTGATGAAGAATGCATGTTCATGTGTTATGGATGATTGGATACATGTTTTATGACATGGTACGAGAGATATGAGGACTCTATGTTTCACTGATTGATTATTTGCAATGAAGTGACATGCATTACATGCCCTGGGTTGTTGAATTGTTTAGCAGAATTATGCACCTCTATGTATGCTTGAAATAGCCATGAATGTGGGGAATGTGATCTATTGTAGAGAGATTGATATGCATGTGGGCGTTGTTTTCTTCATAATATAAACCTCGGTGGTTCCAAGTTGAAATGTGTGTGCCTCGCACAGAGCCTAGCAATTGAGGCTCTAAAACAAGGAGGTCATGGAGATATAACAATCAAACCTCAGGAGAGATAGGCCAGTATGGCTGAATGTCGTGGGTGTTGGAGAGGGCATGTGACAAAGGGGAATTATGTCATGTAACAGGGTGGACTTCCATTCTCGCCTTGAAGTTAAGAGTGCTTGCCATGGTGGAGTGGGATGAGATATGTACAACATTTGATGGGAGTCTAGTTCCACCTCGAGAAGGGAACCTTTCTATCCCAAACATGGGCCCTCATGGAATTTGCACCATGCTATGGTAACAAAAGGGAGTTGAGATGATGTGGAGGCTCTAAGGCCAAACTCCACCAAAAAGAGGAAAAAATATTTATGAAGGTGAAATTCGTGTTTGCACAAGAGCTAAGACCCTAGTGGGACCCAAGCCTGGGGCTAAGGTAGCAGAGTGACATGGAGCTAGGGGTGATGTGGAACATGGGAGTCATGACACGTGGCAGGTACCAATAGCCATATTGGAAGGCAAAGTGGCCCAAAATGGGTGACACATGGTGCCTTTGGAAAGGGCCATGTGGATGATATGACATCATCTTAGGACCTAGGGAGGATTAGTTGTGTTCATGACTCGGGCAAGGTCGAGATTGATAGAGGCTAGGATGGAGATATATTTTCGCACTTGGCACAAGTTTCATGTTTCAAGACCTCAGGGAACCCATGTTATAGAGATGTGCATGATAAAGGAGGCTACGAGAGATGAGACTGAGAGATGGGAATTCCTCCCATCGAATTGATGTGAAAAAGTCGGTCCCGCCTCAAGCCTATTGGTAATGTTTAAGGTGCGGTAGGATGGGGAAAAAGTTTTGAGGCTGAGATCAATTATAATATAAAAAAGGCTCGCAAAACAGATTAAGGGCCCAATCTAGTGGACCCAAGCAAGGTGTAATGTGGCATATGCCACAACGGCCTAATAGTGGCTACACACGTTGATATGGGCATATCTGATAAGGTGGTGTTGCTAAGTTGGCATCATGTGGGGGAACATGGGCGCCATGTGGCAGTACCCTACTGATGTGGCAATATTTTAATGACCAATCTTTTAAAAGGCCATAAATTTGATCCATAAGTTGGATTGAGGAAAAAATTATATCGACAAGCCAAACACGATGGTGGCATTAGTTTTTAGATTCAAGGAAGTTGGAAATTGAGGAATTTGTGACCTCATCTCTATGACAAGACTATGGAGGTTGATTAAATGAAAGTAACACCTTCTAGTGCCAAAGACTGATCTAAGGGGGTGGATGGGGGTATTACAGAGTGGTATATGATCAAAAGGTTCAACACTAGACCTCTAGAGATAAAGTTGGGACTCCAAGGCAATATGATAATATGTTAAGAGTCGTTTGCAATTTAATGTCAGGGCATCCAGGTTCAACACTTGGACTGGATGGGCTTATGGGAATATGTATTGTCTTCCTGATATTGCTTTCTTGTATAAGTGGGTGTTGGTTGTAGCAATGCGATTTATCACTTTGTGTTGATTGCAAATTATGTATTGCATGCATATCCATGATGCTGTTGTAATTATGAAATTATAGAGATAACAGATGTTGATATATTAGATGGTTTTCTAACTAGTTGTTAAGCTTGTAGATGCCATTGTTACTAGCCTTGGTAAAGAGGTTGATTTCTAAACCTTGTAACGGTAAGATTATAAACATGTTGGTAGACACACACACACAGTTTCCGGGAAAACTAGTGTCCATTTAGAGCTGCTAGTCCCACTAAGATGGGTAGCTATCTTAGAAACAAACAATTCAAAGTAACTTTTGTTTTCCTTTATGAGATATAGATGAGAGAGAAGCAGAGAGTACCAACCTCAATCTTTCGCTTGGCTCCTTGCTTGTTTCCTCTCTCCTTTGATAGAGCTTCACCACTCCTTTCTCACTTGTCCCGCTTCAAAGAACACCTGTAGAGTCAAAGTAGAAAAATAACATCAAAGCATAAAGATCTATAACCATAAACAATGTAGAATCATATGTACATTAACCATACAGATGCATACACAAATACAAGATTCAGAAATATACAAGTATATGAAGGAAAACTCAAATAGCTTTAATGATAGAAGTAGTGGAAGAGAGGATTACAACCCGGCTGTCTGATCCAGCATCATCATCCTAGCATGAAAGCCCTCTTCACCTCATGAAAATCAAGATCACCCAATAGTACAATGTCTCAAAGAGAAACCAACATCACTTCCTTACAAATTACAAAATTCCAGCCTCTAGATCTCTCAGATGAGGGATCCATTTATAGATATCTTGCAAGGGTGTGAGTCAGCTCTGGGTTTTTTATTAATGTCATTCCACTAATAGTTCTTGGTTCCACTTGGAGATTTCATTGATCTCTTACTCATCCCTAGGCGAATTCAGAGAGGTAAGTGTCATATGAGAAGTTTCTGGAAGATTCCATGATCATCCACTTAGCAAATTGTCTCTGCCATTTGTCTATTCTCACTCACCGCACCCTACAGAAGGCCTTTTCAGTATGCATCACACCCCTTGTGTGTGGAAAGTGAGATGCATCGCACCCTGACCATGGAGTAGTCAGTATGGTCCAGTTTTGGCCAGTTCTGAGTAGTTTTTCAGGTGGAACTTCTGGGAAATGATGTAATCAGTTGACCATGATCCTTTAGGGTGTGAAACAACACTTTTAGGGACTTAAGGAGCCCTTAGTTTATGGACATATGAGTTTGGGGTTGCAGTGCCCAAATATGTCTATAACAGCTGCCCCCTAAAGCATGAGGTCATAAATCTTCTGATGTCGGGTGAAATGCTTTATTCATGAGGATCCGAGGTATTCAAACCGGAAGGTGACCTGCATAAGATACAATACAATAGATCATCATATTATTTTCATGACCTAGCTGAGGTGGGCATTCCAATGCTCAGCTTTATAAATTCATTTTCATGTACATAGGACAGACAATCGTCTATTGTTGCAGACTGGTGATTCTTCATATGAAGAGTCATCTTCCCTGGCTTAGATGACTATCTGTGCAGCTCATGTGTACAATTGATGTCTTTATTTTCCTGAATATATCGTAGTCTGAATGGATGAAACTAGATCTGGGGTCTTCAAAACTCATCCAATCTTCGCCCGATGTACAAGTCGATCCATGTGAAAGGATGTTCTGAAGTCGAACATGGAAAGACATCGCCTGATTACCAGCCAATGATGAAAGTTATTAACAAATGCGAGAGGAGTCATCGATAATGATGATGACCCTCAAGGTACTACAATAAAATTCACGTGGTGTGAATATACGAGCCGATGTCGAACACCACGCAAAGTCTTTGGTCGAAGGTCATTGATGTAAACATGTCGCCGGAAGTGAGAAACTTGCCATTGAGGCATGCAAGCTTCAAAGTACTGAAAGGGTTGTTTCTAAGTCAACTTCTTGGATAATGAGCTGATGTCGAAAAGAATTGACCTGTCGTAGGAGGGCCTTGATGTATCCCACATCTATGACGTGAAATGGAGCAAATGATTTTTGTGGAGGTGAAAACAATCTGATGATATGAGGTTCAGGAATGGCGGTCATGAAAAATGAAGCATGGATGTAATGCAGTGGATGAGGCATTTGCTGGATGGTGAATTCTCTGAATGACTTCTCTTGAGCATATTGGTGACACTAATATGGACTGGTAGCGTTAATCCCATGGATGGAACGGCGGAACAATGGTGACGGTGAACGGAAAACCCAACCCAACTCAATCACGGTGATGGAGTGAAAGTGTCATGTTCAAGAGCGACTTGCTACCAATAGAGTTCTTCAACTTTTCTTCCCATTTTCCCCAGTCATTGTTGACCAATTCCTCTTTATTTTTGACAAGCTTGAGGAGGATAACATATGCTTGGTCTATAATTTTCCCTTCAGGCAAACCTGTCACTTTGTGTTTAGCAAGCCTAGCGTCAATAGGACTCATTCTTGTCTAGGTGGACAAGTTTGTCACTATTGTTTTAACGAGTTTAACGACAAAGATAACTCAGTCCTTTTCATGTTTAGAGAGTTTGAAAATGGATGAAAAGGAGACTCCAACAGTCCTTTTTCGTGGCATAATCCCTTAAGTCTGAAAAAGTGTAAAATAATACGAAAGGGATGACTTTTCGATAGTTTTAACGAGCTGACAAAGACAAGCACTCGATCTTTTTGTTTAACAATCCCTCAAGTCCAAAATGATTAAAATATATGAGAAGGATAGCGTTCCCCTTAAGGAGACTCCAACAGTCCTTTTTCGTGGCATAATCCCTTAAGTCTGAAAAAGTGTAAAATAATACGAAAGGGATGACTTTTCGATAGTTTTAACGAGCTGACAAAGACAAGCACTCGATCTTTTTGTTTAATAATCCCTCAAGTCCAAAAAGATTAAAATATATGAGAGGGATAGCGTTCCCCTTACTTTAACAAGCTGGGAAGGCCAATAGCTCGACAATCTTTTTATATTTAACAAGTCTAAAAAGAGTTTAGGAACGAGTGGTATTTCTGGGTAGCAGCTGGTTCTAGGTAAGTTTGGAACTTCTCAAAACATGGCAGTGTGAAGAGGGTGGCAATCAGAATCGCTCGTCGCAGATTTTCCTCAAAAGGGTAAATAATCAAATGGAAGTGTATCGTCGGCCGAATGAAATGGAGGTGACGGAAGGAACACAACCAAAGTCCAAAATGGCAAATAGCAAAGCGATCACAAAAGGTTATTTACCAAAGGCGGGTTTATTTTTTAATGAGCTTGAACCTTGTGCCAACATGTTCTTAGTGCAGGTTGATTTTTTAACAAGCTTGAACCTTGCGGAAACATTGCTCTTAGGTGGGTTTATTTTTTAATGAGCTTGAACCTGGCGGAAACATTGCTCATTTCCTTTTTATGTAAGCTAGGAACGACCAAACAATAAAGCTAAAATGCTAAAAACGCTAAAAAGCTAAAAAATGAAATTGGTCGTTTTTGCTTGTATAAAAAGGTTTGCATGCCCCGAGCATAAAAAAAATGTCTTCAGTAACCATATGGAAACTTACTGTGGTTAATCAGGATGATTTTCTATCAATACTTACACAAAACACTTCTTGGACTTTGTCCACCAAATAGACAAAGGTGAAAGGTCACTCGGACCGATCACATAACTTACAGGGAAACTTATCTCTACAGCTGGGTTTGTCTGCAAAATAGACAAGGATGCATGCCCCCTAAGCTTCGTTACATTCACCAGACTACTCGAGGTAATTAGGTGGATGGAATGAAGGTTCCTTTACGAGATCAAGTGAAAGACTCAACTTGAAATTTTGCGTATCCTTGTTTCATCTTTTAACGAGCTTGACACATGACAAGGAATTCTGCTCGGAACCTTGGTTTCATTTTTTAACGAGGTTGACACCAATAAACAAACTATCCTCTACCGACCTTTGATCACAACTCATAAGGGGTCATGAAGGAAAGATCTGGTTCCTATGCCCCCAGTACATATTGTACAACATCACTTAATTGAGTCATGTCAGTCAGATTTTCAACTATGAAAACCTCACTGTGATTGACACTATCAAAATGGTCAGAGTCCTTCTTAATCTTTGATGATGTAGAAGATATCATATGACAGGTTTCCACTGTGGCCACCTCCACCAGATTACTTGGAGGCGGGAGGGAAAAATTACCCATTAAGAATGAGTCTTTTAGGAGACCTACTCCGACATGTTGAAGCGATTGAGAACTTCCATGGATCAATGGAATGCTTCCAGTAGCTTGTGAATTGTTGGGGAAAAAGGTTAGTTGGTCAACAATTGTAATTCCACCTTGGAAGGGAAATGCAATCTTTCTAAAATATGTTGACACAACAGTAGCCATAACATAAATCCAGGGCTTGCCCAGTAGGATATTGTAGTCAAGTTTTCCATCGATGACCTCGACTTCAATTTCTACTGTCTTGCCCCCAGTTCAACTTCCAAGTTACTTAATACCCCATATGGCATGTGTGTTCTTCCATTGAACGCTTTTAATGTTGTTGATGATCGTGACAAGGGTGGTGAGCCTAAAGTTTTCTAGCAACTCATTGACATAATACAGGTAGATGCCCCCTCATCAATGATTGTTCGATGAATAGTTTTGTTGAGGGATTTTACCTGTATAAGGAAAGCGAGTTGTGCCAGTAACTGAGGTTTGTATCCTTTATGATTAAAGGCCACCAGATTGGAATCCGTTGGATCAATCCCACCTATCGCTGATAACAAAGCCTGCTCTTGGGAGGGGAATTTTGCAGTACTTCAAGTGTCGACATAGCGGATGGCGATTGGGCCAGATCCTCCACTATATTATAATTTTGTGATGTTCGGGCACAAGGATTAAATGTCTATTTATGTACTACTCCCTTTGGAGGTTTTATAGTTAATTCAGGAAAGATGGGTGGAACAACTTCTGGCGAGGTTGTTTTCGAACTACTGGGTTCATCTGTAGCCTTGCTGTTCGACGACTGTGGATTCCCATAATCTTTATTCCTTTTTGATATCAAAGCATCATTTTGCTGTTTCGAGATGGATAGCATAAGCACCTGGGATGGGGAAGCATGGTCACTAGCAACCAGATTAGTTTCTGGGTTTGGAAACGGATTAGTCAACACCGCTAGGGTATTTGAAATTTTTAAAATTTTCATAACCTTAGCTTTATGTGGACAATCTTTTGTGAAATGCTCATCGTCGCATATGTAACATGGATAACGAGGTTTCCTTTGCCTAGCAGGGTTTTCAGAAGATTTTTCAGGAGGTGAATTTTCCTATTTCTTCTTATTATTTTTCCCTTTCTTTTTGCCCCCTGGATGCTTTGGATTTTTGCCCTTGTATGATCACACGGAATTAATCTCTGAGGCAAGAGTTTCTTCATTTTCTTTTTGACTAGAAGCTGCAAGGATTTTTTAGATGTGGCCTTCACAGTTTGCGTACTTTTTGTACCTATCACGCCATCGCCAGCATGAGAGTCTTTGTTTGATTTAGGAGGGGGAGGAATGGAAAATTCTGGTCTAGGAGCGTCAAGAATTTTGTCGTAGAGCGTGCCAAACTGAGTATAGATCAAGTCTAAATATTGTGCACGAGCAATGACTTGCTCTTCAGTGACAACTCCTCCCTTAGCCACATCCTCTGTAATAGAGGGTAACAATGACTTTATAAACCATTCAGCCAAAAGTTGATCAGGAACATATGTCTTCACCATTCTTCGACGACATCGCCACTCATGAATATGATCAGATATGTGAGTGGTTGTCATCTGTTTAAAGTTGGTAAGGAGTTCTGTCCCTGTTTCGTACCTTATTGGTAACTGAAAATGGGTTAAAAAGGTAGTGGCAAGGGTGTTGAAGTTATCAAACGAAGCTCTAGGCAATTCTATATACCATTTAGCTTCCAGACCAGTTAACGTTCATTGAAAAAGGCGAAGCCTAATAGAATCATCATTCAGGGTGTTGGATGAACACCACAAATAGAATTTCATTACATGATTTGATGGATCTTCACCTGGATTTCCATTGAATTTAGGAATATCAGAGGGAAGTTTATGAGGAATCGCAGGCCACCAAGGGGCGTAAGCAACTGGATTATTCGTCAAACAGTTTAGATCTGGTAATTCTAGCGTTGCTACAAAGGGAAATTGTTGATTCAGGTTAGGTGAAGCATACCAGCGTAATGTATTTGATGCTAGTAACTTTGATAAGGTTGATGGGAATAACCATTATAGTATTGTTGTTGATAACCGCTTTGGAAATGCGGTTGCACATTACTTACAAAGACTTGTTGCTCAGGTCCTTGGTATGATTGCTGGAATTGCGGTTGTTGGTATTGAACCATCCATGGTTGTTGGACCATTTGTCGTTGTCCAATACTAGATGATTGACCAAGATGCAGAGTCATAATACCTGTTTGAGCCTGAGTCACTCTAGATAAGGAGGCACTAACCTGAGGTTGTGACTGAATCGCTGAGATGAGAGGTTGTTGTATTGCGACCTGAGAAACTTGAGGTTGACATACAACAAGTAGTGCTTGTACTTGCGATACAGTCACAATAGCAGGTGTAGTGGAAATATTTGACACAGGATGGACTGGTTGCATTGAATATACAACCCTTGGTTGTTGAGGCAGTATTGGTACCCAACTGTTGGATGTAATTCCAGTTTGACCTGAACTTTGTTGTAAACTCTCATATGGTTGTTCTCCAGGAGGGAACAATGAAAAGGCATACTGCCCCCCATATGGTGGTAATCTAGTACTTAAGGGTAGATTGGCCTTTGAAGACACATTGGATCAAGTTGTTGAGTTTCAACATAAGAAATACCAGATGAGAATCCGAATGAAGAAATAGGAACTAACCATGTCGTCGAAACAGTCCCTGATTGGACTCCGGCTTGTTGTTGATAACTTGCCGGGACAGATGGTATACCAGCAATCATTGTAGGAACGGCAGCAGGAAGCTTTGCCGTAGTTGTGTCAGTTGACATAGTCCTAGATGTTGATGGTTGTTCAGACATGTTTAGTCTATCCAAAAGATTTCCTAGCGAATCGACAGGAACTTGCGATGAAAAAGAACTAACTTCTGTAGTAGAAGGATATATGTGCATCCCAGTTCCAAAATGCACTTGAGTACTGGGTGGAAGATCCTCTACTATCTCTTCTATGGCAATCAATCCAGGTGGAAGAGGTAGACCGTCAGGTCCGTAAAATATTTTTGGAGCCGAAGAAAGTGTAGCTTCTGCAGTAACAGGTACAGGAGGGGTGACACCTTCCGAATTCTGGAATTCAACTTCCAGATGTTCAGGTAAGTGAACTTCAGTTTCTAGATCAGTCTTAATGTCCTCTTGTAACTGCGGAACTTCTTCTATAGAGGCAGGGGTACCAGAAATAATTGGAGTAACTGGAGTCTCTGAGGATGTTGAAACGCAAGTTTCAAATAAACCAGGAGACTTTGACCCAGTTAAACGAGATCGCTCAGCCCGGAATGGTTTCATTTCCAAAGTCAAAGAAGGTTGACTCGTTAATCTCCACGAATGATAGGGTTTTGATTGACTTTCTTCCACGATTACGGATTACTCGATCAACTCAAAATAAAAATGGGAAAATGTTATTCCGAATTAAATGAATTTTATGACACTTTGACACAACTTTATTTTTCAATTTTTAAGAGTCGAGAAAAAGCTAAAGATGACTCTAGTCACCTTCGATTTTTAATGAGCCTGAAGTGACAAGTGCTCAGATGGACCTTTTCTTTTAAGGAGTCTGAAAAGGAAGGAAAGTGACTACTCTAGAAATCTAGACAGAGGAATTACCAAACCAATCGCAAAACTGCAATATACACCTCGGTGGTAAATTATAGAGAAATGAGGACTTTACGTACGGCAGTCAATCTTCCCATATGCTGTGTTCAATGCATTGCGATCGATAGGGCAGAAGACACAGCTTCCTAAGGATAAAGGATATCAGCCTATTATGGTCTCCCAATATATACTCGATGGTACGTGGGAGCACAAGTCCATACTGGCACTTTTCGTATCAAAGAGGAGGAATCACCCAACCTACGATGAAAACGATAGTTACCAGGCTTTACGCCGTCGGAATACGTCTCTAGCCTAGACTTCTAGATGTTGTGTGTTAGGTTCCAAAGCATTTTTATGTTCATTGAGGTTTACTTTATAGTTGATATTTCTTAAGAAGTTTGCCTTTCAAGGTTCACTGCTTGATGTAGATGTACAACTCCTAAATATGCAATCTAAAATGATAAACAGTCATTTATTTTCTTTTAGCAATGAAAATCCTAGCTACTAAGGAAAGAAAAATACGATTCTTTCAACATAGAGAAGAGAGCACACACTAAATGCACTTTTCCTAAATTAATTTCCGCATGCATTCTAAATGCAAATGCACATGCATGTATTTGTTTTTCAGTTCCCTTAATGTGAGAATGACAAAAAGAAAACTAAGTACAAATCTGAACTATTTTTCCTCAAAGCGACACTTTAACAATTTCTTTTCAAAACGAAAGGAAGATTAAGACGACACTTTCAATTTCGAATGGAAAACTGTTTTCGACACTTCAAAGAATTGATAATTCAAATCAAATACAATGGAAAAAGTGTAATCAACTATCTAAAAGAGGAAGACTTTACGACACTCTTTTTCTTAACTTAAAACGACAGTTGCGACACTTTTGAATCAAAAGACGACAATTCGATTAAGCTACTGTTTGCAAAGGAGGACTGTGTTACAGGGAAAAGTGTCTATATAGAACTGCTCTATCCCACTAAGGTGTGACAGCTGCCTTAGAAACAAACAGAGAAAAACTACTTTTGTTTTTCCTTTATGAATTATAGATAGAGAGGAATAGAAAGACCAACCTCCGTCTTGCGCTAATCCTTCGATTCGATCCCTCTCTTCTTTGATAGTCCACAGCTACCTGCTCCCTTGCACGCCCAGCTTCACAAAGTACCTGTAAGATCACAGAAGTATAGCACTATACAAATACATGGATCTATATTCATAAACAACTTAGGATCAGATTTAAATTAACCGTACAAACGTAACAAGCATCAATGATACAAAAGCATGGAGGAAAACTCAAATAGCTTTTATTGATAAACAAGAAAAGATCCAGGAGGAGTTACAACCAGTTGTTCTAACCCAGCATCAGCAAAGAAGCCCCTCTTCACCTCAAACAAAGCATAGATCACCCAACAATCTGATGTTTCTCTCTAGAAACCAACAACAATTCCTTACAATATGCAAAATTCCAGCCTCTGGATCTCTGGGATGAGGGATCCATATATAGATATCTGTAAGGGGGATGAGTCAGCTTGTAATTTGATTAGTGTCTTCTCTCTGTCAGTTCTTTCTTCCACTTGGAGACTGAGGGCCTCTTACTCATCCTTGGTCGAATTCAGTGAGGCAAGTGTCACAGGAGAAGATTCTGGAAGCTTCCATTGCCTCTCCACCTCGCGGAATGACACTGCCATTTGGCATTTCTCGCCCATCGCACCCCATAGAAGGGAATTTTGAAATGCAACGCACCCTCACAGTGTATTTAGGTGAGATGCAACACACTTAGCCAATGGAGCAGCTGCAATGATCCTGTTTTGACCAATTCTGACCAGTTTCTGGTGGAGAACTTCTGGGAGAAGCTGTAATATGTTGACCTTGTTCCTTTAGGGGTTAGAACAACACTTTTAGGGACTTAGGAGCCCTTGGTTTATGGACATTTCATGCTTGGAGTTGTAGGGCACAAAAATGTCTATAACAGTTGCCCCCTAAAGTATGAGGCCGTTAACCTTTTGGTGTCGGGTGAAATGCTTTATGATGAGGATCCGAAGTTCTTTCAATGCTGGGAGGAGACCTGTAATAAGATACAATACAATACATTATCTTCATAATATTTTCATGATCTAGCTGAGTCAAGCATTCCCATGCTCAGCTTTATAAATTCATTTTCATGTACATAAGACAGACAATCGTCTCAGTGTAGACTGATGATTCTGATAGAGCCATCATCCTTTTGGTAGGATGATTATCTGTGCTGCAGTGATGTACACTTAATGATTTTATTTCCCTGAATATATATCGCAGCCCAGATGGATGAAACTAGATCCGGGGTCTTCAATCTCGTCCGATCTTCACTCGAAGTACAAGTCGATCCATGTGAGAAATGTTCTGAAGTCGAACATGGAAAGACATCGCTTGATTACCAGTCAATGATGTAAACTGTTAACAAGCGCGAGAGGAATCACCGATAATGATAATGACCCTCAAGGTACTGCAGTACAATTCACGTGGTGTGAATAAAGGACTTGGCATCAAACACCACGCAAAATCTTTCGGTCGAAGGCCATTGATGTAAACCTGTCGCCGAAAGTGAGAAACTTGCCATTGAGGCATGCAAGCTTCAAAGTACTGAATGGGGTGTTCCTAGATCAAATTCTTGGATAATGAGCTGATGTCGACAAGAAGTGATTCGTCACAGGAGGGCCTTAATGAATCCCACATCAATGACATGGAACGGAGCAAATGATTTTAATGGAGGTGAAAACGATCTGGTGATATAAGGTTTAGGGTGGCGGTCATGAAAGAATGGAGTATAATGTATGGTAGTGGTTGAGACACAGGTGACTTCTCTGGATGACTTCTCTTGAACATATCGATGACACTGATGTGATGGATTGGTAGCATTAACCCCAAATGTGGATGGTATGGCGTGACCATGGTGATGTGACCGGTGAATGAAACAACCCAACCCGACTCGGACACGGAGTGGAAGTGTCATGTTCAAGAGCGACTTGCTACCAACAAAGTTTCTTTGAGTTTTCTTCCCAATTTTTCCCCAGTCATTGCTGACCAGTACCTCTTTATTTTTGTCAAGCTTGAGGAGGATAACATATGCTTGTTCTATAATTTTCCCTTCGGGCAAACCCATCGTTATGTTTTAACGAGCCTAGCGATAGTGAAACTCGTTCTCGTCTAAAGACAAGTTTGTCGCTATTAATCTTTTTAACGAGTCTAACGACAAAGAAAACTCGGTCCTTTTCAATTTTAGAGAGTCTGAAAAGGAACGTAAAGGTAACTCCAAAATTCCTTTTTCGTCATCTAATCCCTTAAGTCCGAAAAAGTATAAAACAATACAGAAGGGATGAATTTTCGATAGTTTTAATGAGCCAAACAAAACAAGCGCTCGATCTTTTTGTGTAATAATCCCTCAGGTCCAAAAAGATTAAAATCTAGAGGAGTGATAGCACTTCCTGTCCCTTTAACGAGCTGGAGAGGCCAATGGCTCGGCAATCTTTTCATAGTTTACGAGTCAGTTGAAAAGAGCTTAAAGGAGACTCGTCTTTTGAGGAACGAGTGATAAAATGGGTAGCAGCTGATTCCAGGTAAGGTTTTGAATTTTCCAATCACGGCAGTGTCACAAGGATGGCTAGTGAAATCACTCTTCGCAGTTGTTCCTCAAAATGGGTAAACAATCAAATGGAGGTGAATAATCGACCAATGAAAAAGTGGAGGTGACGGTGCAAACACGACCAAGGCTTTAATGGCTGAAGTGCTACATTCACGATGGTTATTTACCTGGGAATAGTTCATTTTTTAACGAGCTTAAACGCGGGTGGAAACATTTGCTCATGTCTTATGTTTATTTTTTAACGAGCTTGAACTATGTGCTAAAACTACTCGATTAATCCAGTCGTGTGATAAGAATGTCTCATATAAAATGGCAATTTTTAGATTTTTGCCCCACATCCTTTCTTTATGCAAGTTAGGAAACGACCAATCCTACGATTTTAAAGGGTTAGAGGTCCTAAAAATTTAAAAAAAAAAAAAAATTAGTCGCTCTTCGCTTGCACTCCAAAAGGTTTGCATGCCCCCAGGTATAAAACAGAATTTCAAGGTTACCCCTTCTTCAGTCCGTTAAAACATTTGTTTTACCGAGAGAGGCCTAACTCTTACAGGTTACCAAAGATAGTTCTATTTACGGAGTAAACAAAACACTTCTTTGGCGATGTCTACCGAGGTAAACAAAGGTGAGCGACGATGCCCGCCAACCCACATAACTTTGACAAGAGGATCTTGTTCTAGAATAACCCCCTCTTCCGATCACGGACGGGGGTACAGACTAGTCATATTCTCTCGCGGAAACCTACCCTATACCCGAAGTTTTCCTGCCGAAGCAGACCAGGGTGCATGCCCCCTGGGATTCAGTCATGTCCCCCTGAATCACTCGCGCTCATCGGGTGGACAGACTGGGGATTGAGACATTTCTTGCCTGAAAAGACCATTTAGGGATGGTATATGAATATTTTTTATGCGTGACCCGGGAAATGAAAGCTGGTCCACGAGCTTGACCACTCTTCCTTCGTGCGGAAAACACATCACTCTAAAGAGTGATGAGACAATGGCTCTCATGCAATAAATATAGTCTCGTCCAAGGAGTAGATTGTAATCCCGGGGTCCTTGAACTACCATCACGTTCATGTGAACGGTTTTCCCTCTCAATGTTATGGGCACATTGGGAAGGATCCCTAACGGTCGATTGGTTCCTTTATCGAAGCCTGTCAGATTTCTCATCTCAGGCAAAAGCGATGGCGAACCAAGTGCTTTCCAAGCAGTTGAGGAAAGGATACTCACAGAAGCCCCTTCATCTATGATGGTACCATCCATAACCATTCTATATATTTGAACAATAATTTGGAATGGTATACTAGCTGGTAAACGGGGTCTGCCTAGTTGATTCCAGTCAAAGGAGACAACTAGGTTGCTTGGAGGTGGGACCGAAGAGACGGCCGGGTACGACTCTGACGAACTTCCTTCCTGCGGTAAAGGAACGGGTAAATTTCCCCCATGTTCGTTGGAGTCTGTGCTTATGAAGAGAATTTGGACGATGTCATCCTTGTTCTCTTCAGTGACTGTATCATCTGAAGATGGAACTTCTGAAGGCAAGACCGGGTCAACTGCCGCCTCGACCTTTTGACTTTCGTCTGGTATGGATTCAGATGGTTTATCTTCAATGATAGATGCTTCAGCCGACCACCTGAGCGGGCCAGCCGGATTTTCAATTGGTGACGGACTCGGCAAGAGTTTTTTTATCCAGGAGGAAGTCGTAACGGTGAAACCGGACGATCATCCAAAACTCTTTTAGCTTCATCTAAGAAGGGACAACAGTGGATGGCGTGATCGCCTTCGCACAGTTTACAAGGAAATCTATATTTTCCTTTTTGTCCTGGGGCTTCACTTTCACTAGTTGACAGTGTGTTTTCAACATGATCATCAGAGGTTGACGACACCGGGTTGTGCAAACGGGGAGACCAGTCCCTTAAGATCCGAGGGATGCAAGGACAATCTCTGTGATAGTGGTCTCCCTTGCAAATGACACATGGCGATTTAGGCCTAGTCGGTGCAGTGTGTGGATTTGCGTTAGACGACACTCGTTTTCCCCCATTCGCTTTTGGCTCCTTCTTCTTCTTCTCTTTCTTCTTCTTTTCCTTCTTCTCCTTAGGTACTTGACTTTTGGCTTTACCAGCCCCATCAAGCGAAGAGGAAGGGGGAGAGGAAGAATTAGAGGAAGTAGAAGGTTGGTGGGTAACTCTGGACTCATCTATTTGCTGATTTGATTGTTCAGGAATAGTGGTGTTCTGAACGATAGAGGTTGAGAAGAGCCATACAGGCAAACCAATTGTCAGTCCTGGAAGCGACAATGTGGCCATATGGGGTGCACCAACATCTCCCCAAGAGGAGAAGGGACTAGGATTTCCTCCAAGGGTAATTCCTTGGTTGGTGGACTCCATTTTCTCAACCCAAGATCAACGTAGGAAAGGGGTAATGAATATTTCGTTTAAAATAAATTTTAGACGCTTTGACACAACTTGTTTTTTCAGTTTTTAAGAGTCGAGAAAAAACAAAAGATGACTCTAGTCTCCTTCGATTTTTAATGAGCCTGAAGTGACAAGTGCTCAGATGGACCTTTTCCGTTAAGGAGTCTGAAAAGGAACGAAAGGGACTGCTCTGGAAGTCTAGGTAGAGGGAGTATCAAACCAATCGCAAAACTGCAGAATACTTTTTACGGTACGGTATTCAATCTTCCCGAATGCTGTGTTCAATGCATTGCGATCGATAGGGCGGCAGACACGGCTTCCTATGGATAAAGGATTTAAGCCTATATGGGTCTCCCAAAATATACTCAACGGTACGTGGGAGCACAAGTCCGTACTGGCACTTATCGTCTCAAAGTGGAGGAATCACCCAACCATCAGTGAGGACAACAGTTACCAGGCTTTACGACGCCGGAATACGTCTCTAGCCTAGACCTCTAAATGTTGTGCGTTAAGTTCCAAAGCATTGTTAGATTCATTGAATTTATTTTAAGTTGATCTTGCTTATGAAGTTTGCCTTTCGGGTTCACCACGAGATGTAGATGTAATTCCTAAAATGCAATCTAAAGATGATAAACAAACTTTTTATCTCTTTTATGCAATGAAAATCCTAGCTACTAGGGAAAAGAAAGACAGAACCTTTTCACAAAGAGCAAAGAGCACACTGTAAATGCACTTTCCTAAATCAAGCCAAACAGACTGTCTATATGCAAATGCACATGCATGTATTTGTTTTCGACTTTCTTAGTATATGGATGCTAAAAAGAAAGTTGATGTACAAATCTGAAATTCTTTTCAAGCGACAAATATAAACAAGCTTCTTTTCGAAATCAAAAATAGAGATGATTACGACACCTTACGATTTTGAAATGAATACTTGTTTTTGACACTAGAAAATTACAAATTCAGACCAAAGGCAATAGTAACAGGATAATCAACCATCAACAGCAATAAAACTCTTTCCTACGATTGAAATCGACACTTGCGACAGATTCAAATCAAAGGACGACAGTACGACTATGCTACTTTTGCAAAGGAGAACTGTAAATGACTCAACAAACACACAAAAACATCTACAGTTCTTTTGTACAAAGGAGGCGGAATAACAGCAAGGAAAAGGAGTTTCAAACAGACATACACTGATCACAGGCAGCAAAATACAGGAATAGAACTGGAAAGAATGAAGCACAGAAGCCATAGCTGCAGAGAGCTAGTCTGATCAGCGCACCTGTAACACAGAGAATCTGAAATGCAGCGCAGGTTGTCCACTTGGGAAGTGCGCTGAAATTCAAAATCTCTTAACAGTACCTGCGATGGGCCAGAAACGAGACTCTGTCTGGGTTCTGGGTCACAGTTTGCAGTTTAGTTCTTGGTTTTTGGCCGAGTAAAAAGCAATCAGTAACGCAACAATTAGGCGTAGATCTAAGGAGGATCTAAGAGCTATCACAAGGGCAATCAGATAGTTTGTGAATCAGTTGTTTAAATCATAAACAGATCCAGTAGATGGATTGAAGTAGCAGTTATCTACTTTGCATTTGTTATGGCAAATGCAGTTCGAATGCTACTTGTAAGTTTATGAAACAAACAACAAAGAATGATAAACAAGCAGACTAATTAGCTCCCCAGCGGAGTCGCCATTTTGTTACAGGGAAAAGTGTCTATATAGAACTGCTCTATCCCACTAAGGTGTGACAGCTGCCTTAGAAACAAACAGAGAAAAACTACTTTTGTTTTTCCTTTATGAATTATAGATAGAGAGGAACAGAAAGACCAACCTCTGTCTTGCGCTAATCCTTCGATTCGATCCCTCTCTTCTTTGATAGTCCACAGCTACCTGCTCCCTTGCACGCCCAGCTTCACAAAGTACCTATAAGATCACAGAAGCATAGCACTATACAAAGACATGGATCTATATTCATAAACAACTTAGGATCAGATTTAAATTGACCATACAAATGTAACAAGCATCAATGATACAAAAGCATGGAGGAAAACTCAAATAGCTTTTATTGATAAACAAGAAAAGATCCAGGAGGAGTTACAACCAGTTGCTCTGACCCAGCATCAACCTCCCAGCAAAGAAGCCCCTCTTCACCTCAAACAAAGCATAGATCACCCAACAATCTGATGTTTGTCTCTAGAAACCAACAACAATTCCTTACAATATGCAAAATTCCAGCCTCTGGATCTCTGGGATGAGGGATCCATATATAGATATCTGTAAGGGGGATGATTCAGCTTGTGATTTGATTAGTGTCTTCTCTCTATCAGTTCTTGCTTCCACTTGGAGACTGAGGGCCTCTTACTCATCCTTGGTCGAATTCAGTGAGGCAAGTGTCATAGGAGAAGATTCTGGAAGCTTCCATTGCCTCTCCACCTTGCGGAATGACACTGCCATTTGTCATTTCTCGCCCATCGCACCCCACAGAAGGGACTTTTGAAATGCAACACACCCTCACAGTGTATTTAGGTGAGATGCAACGCACTTAGACAATGGAGCAGCTACAATGATCCTGTTTTGACCAATTCTGAGCAGTTTCTGGTGGAGAACTTCTGGGAGAAGCTGTAATCTGTTGACCTTGTTCCTTTAGGGGTTAGAACAACACTTTTAGGGACTTAGGAGCCCTTGGTTTATGGACATTTCATGCTTGAAGTTGTAGGGCACAAAAATGTCTATAACAGACTGTAAATGATGAAAAATACATAAAAAAAAAACATTCACAGTTCCTTATCAATGGAGGCTAAATAATGTGAATGAAGAAGGTTTCAACAGTGATATACTGATCATAGACAGCAAAACCACTAAATAGAGCTGAAAACAATGAAGAAAAAACCAAAATCTGGAGGCAGAAATAGTCTCATTCAATCATTGCACTTGTCCTTAAGGAAAACAGGGATGCATATCACCTGCAGCACACGGGAGGTGTGATGCATCCAGACTGCCAATGAGAGACAGTGCGATGGTCTAGGGACAAGACTGAGCTTGGTTTTCACCCACAGTTTGCAGCTAAGTTCGGGGATTTAGGCTGACTTATGATAGATAGTAAACACAAAGTATAGGGGTTGATCTAATGAGGTGATTGAGCTACCACCAGGGAACTTAGGATGTTTGCAAGTCAGATGTTCAGTTCATAAACCAACACGGAGATTGACTGAAGCAGCATTGATCTACTTTGCAGTTGCATAGAAAAAGCAATTTGAAGGCTAGCTGGCTTAACTTCAGGCTCGGTCTGTAGTTTATAAAGCAAACAACAGTAACAAACAAACAAACTGTTCGATCCCCAGCGGAGTCGCCATTTTGTTTTCGGGAAAACTAGTGCCCATTCAGAGCTGCTAGTCCCACTAAGATGGGTAGCTATCTTAGAAACAAACAATTCAAAGTAACTTGTGTTTTCCTTTATGAGAGATAGATGAGAGAGAAGCAGAGAGTACCAACCTCAGTCTTTCGCTTGGATCCTTTCTTATTTCCTCTCTCCTTTGATAGAGCTTTGCCACTCCTTTCTCACTTGTCCCGCTTCAAAGAACACCTGTAGAGTCAAAAGCAGGAAAATACCATCAAATCATAGAGATCTATAACCATAAACAATGTAGAATCAGATGTACATTAACCACACAAATTCATACACAAATACAAGATTCAGAAATATACAAGTATATGGAGGAAAACTCAAATAGCTTTATTGATAGAAGTAGTAGAAGTGAGGATTACAACCCAGCTATCTGATCCAGCATCATCCTCCCAGCATGAAAGCCCTCTTCACCTCATGAAAAGCAAGATCACCCAACAGTACAATGTCTCAAAGAGAAACCAACAGAAATTCCTTACAAATTACAAAATTCTAGCCTCTAGATCTCTTAGATGAGGGATCCATTTATAGATGTCTTGCAAGGGTGTGAGTCAACTCTGGGTTTTTTATTAGTGTCATTCCATTGATAGTTCTTGGTTCCACTTGGAGATTTCATTGATCTCTTACTCATCCCTGGGCGAATTCAGAGAAGCAAGTGTCATATGAGAAGTTTCTAGAAGATTCCATGATCATCCACTTAGAAAACTGTCTCTACCATTTGTCTATTCTCACTCATCACACCCTACAGAAGGCATTTTCAGTATGCATCACACCCCCCATGTGTAGAAAGTGAGATGCATCGCACCCTTACCATGGAGAAGTCAGTATGGTCCAGTTTTGGCCAGTTTTGAGTAGTTTTTCAGGTGGAACTTCTGGGAAATGATGTAATCAGTTGACCATGATCCTTTAGGGTGTGAAACAACACTTTTAGGGACTTAAGGAGCCTTTAGTTTATGGACATATGAGTTTGGGGTTGCAGTGCCCAAATATGTCTATAACACACACACACACACACACACACACACACATATGTATATTTCTGGATTTTGTATCTATGCATCTATGTACATATACATACACACATACATACATATATTCCTAGTTATTGGAACATGTAACTGACATGAAACTTTAGATTTGTGAACAATTGTGGGGCAACATGATTTTCACTAACATAGCAAGGAAATAGTTGGTATACTTATATTAATGCAACTAACAATCGAGTGTGTGTGGCAACACATGAGAAAACTCGATTACAGCAAGAAAAGAGTAGTTCATGTGAGCCTCAAACACATGAACCAACAATGTGTAATGATGGAAGAGAGGGGGGAACTTCCCCTCAAGCGCTCTAATATATACATTGAAGGGTCCATTCTTGGAGTATTTAGTGGGGTGCTAAAAATTCAAGGTTGCCATCAAACCTTGGAGAAGACATGGTATGATTTTATATATATTTATATGTGATGGTGAAGGACACATTGAATACCAAAACTCATGGGGTTGAGTTGTTGTGGTTATTGAATGTTTCATGTGTTTTGTGTTTCGTGATTAAATTTATTCTTGATTTGTTGATTTGACTATTGATTTGTGCATGCCATGTTACCTTGCTTGTGATTTTGTGTTGTTGTTATGAACTTTTATTGTTCTTAATTTCTTCCTATTCTTGCCTTTTTTATGTTTTGGACCTTGGTAATTGTTGGGTGTAGAAAGTAAGGTAATGGAGCCTATGGAAAGAGTTGATCAAAACCCAATGGGAAATAGGAGACCCAGTGGAACCCTGATGTATTGATAAAAAGGGTAGTTGAAGGCAGGAAAGGATGATAAAACATCAAGGAGGGTTGATCGGGTCCATTGGAATCAATGGCCAATGATATGACAGCCATGAATATGGCATGAAAAGAAGGAAGTTTTCTTGAAAAATCTACACATCAAATTTATTAATGGGTTCCAAGCAACATGGAACATCATTAGACAATGGAAAGGAAAGGTCATTGCTAAAAATTATGATTGTAACCATCCTCTTGGAAGTTGTAGTCAGCAGGTGATGAGCTCTAGTATTGTAGCAAGAATGCTGCAACTCCTGGGCTACCAACTTTACTTTTATCAACCCGGTAGTTTGTAACAAACTTGGAAGCGTCCGTGCTATATGCACAAGTATTAGTTCTCATTGCACGTTGTCACTTGGTCAGCTTGCGCAAGATCACTAGGAGGTCAAGACAACTTCCATAGATTTCAGAAGAAGCTCTATGTGTGATGAAAGGAAATAAAGATTACACTACAGATGCTATTCTAACTACAGAAAGGAGAAAGACTGGAATGTGAAGCAAAACCTAATAAACCCTAATTAACAAGCTAATTCTACTTTTGCCAAAAACACTATGAAAACCATGAAAGAAATGCCATTACCTACTTAAGGAAGTAAACAACATCTAACCATGCTATTTCTGGAAGTAAATAAGCAAAAAAACATATTTTTGGATTTTTATGTGTTTTTATGTGAATTTAACATGCATCTAATTTATTGTGTCTGAGTGTGGCAGCGAATAGGTGGCATTAGAGGGCGGTTTCAGAGCTTGGGAGGATGTAGGATGGTGTGGATGGGTCCTAGGAGGTCTTAGGTTGCCTTCTGGAGGTTTTTCCCACACTTGGCCTTCAAAAGAAAGCCTACAGGAAAAACTACAGGAGGACACAGGAAAACTACAGGAGGAAAACAAGGAAACTACAAGAGGCCTATAGGAGGAGGCCGAGAGCAATTTTCGTTGTTTTGAGGGTGTAAGTGTAGAAATTTTGAATAATATGACACTTATTCACAGAGATTATCCTTATTATACATTATTGCGTAATGCATGCATAATACATAACCTCCTCTACGTTGATCATCAATTTTGCGAAATTAAAAACAATGAAACATCAATCGCATGCGCACATTAACACAGTATGTAACCCGAGGAAAGCATACAGCTGAAAACCCTACACTATCTGTATATTATAATGATTGAGAACATGTAACAATACATAGTACAATACTCCTCACAAGTACTCAGTACTATCTCCACCTGTTATACACAAACTAGCTCAGATCTGAATCAATCACAGGTTCAAATCTCCTCCACTGCTTGCCTGCCTCCACTGCGCAATCCTGCATGAGAATAGATGAGAATGGTTGCAGCAAACTCGTATTTCCTTGGCCAAACCATGCAATCCTCATTGGCATTACTCAATCCATTGATTGTGCAAATCTCATGCACAACTATAGTCACAACTGACAGCTGTCTTGCCCTTTCACTCACCTCTAACACCTGTCTCCACTGAACTGTCCATGCACTGAGTTAACTGATGTATTCTTTAGTTGATTTATGAGTTAATAATTAGTGAATTAATTAATAATTAATTCACATCACTCATCACTAGTGTATTCTACAGTTAAACTAAATACAACTAGTTCAACCAAGTCAAACTGAACACAACTCCATCAACTCCTCAATCAACTCCACCAACCTCAATCACTTGAGTTCTAACTGAAGTCCATCATGCAATAGCTCAACTGACCCATAAGAAAAGCGTATTTCCTTCTGACAGCTGCATGTGCCACATCTGTAGCTCGAACTGAAGTGCTCCAAGAGGATAAGATAATGTTTATAGTCCAAATATTATTATGAGCTAATAATATTCAACTGTTCTATATTTAGACTGGCAGTCTAAAAATAGACTCCACCCATATGTCTAAAAATAGAAGTCCATCTATTTTTACCAACATGACCAATCATCCACACATAGCATCCTGCAACTCATAGACCATGATCCATATGTCTAAAAATAGACATAGTCTAAAAATAGACTTTGCACCAAAAATAGCCTGCGGGCCTACTTAGTGAAGGCGACTTCTTTTCACTAAGCTCCATCATCTTGTTGCATTTTCAATAGTAAGAGTGGGTGGAAAAAGGTGGATGAAGATTGGAATGAGGTGTTAGGATGCCTAAGGTCTACCATGAGTCACCAGGAGAGAGAAAGATGATTGGGTTTGCTCAAGGAGAGAGGAAGAAGTTCTATGGAAATTGAAGGAAACTAGGGCAGAATTGAGGTGAGGTTTGGGAGACCGCTAGGGCATGGATCAGATGGAGGATTTGATTGCTGGTAAGCTGGCCTACTACTGGAAGATATCTTATAGAGATAAACTGACAGTCAACCAAGAAAATCAAGCAACCAATGAAATGAGTGCATCCTAGGAAAAACAGAGTTTTGCATTAGAATGGCCTAAACTATGATGTAGAGAAGGAAATGTTGGTAAATGTTGTAAGAAAGGAAAGCATGAAAAAGGACTATTGAAAATCAGGGAGTGAACATGATAAAGAAGATCTAAAGCAAAGCAGAACTAGACTATCAATCTACTAGAGAGCTGCAAACACTAGAAGTCCTAGGAATGAGGAAAATCTGTGTTTTTGGGGCAGCAAGAGAGTCTTTGCCTCAAATCATGGTCCCAGAGGGAGGAAGAGAGGCCAAGGCACTGTTGCTAGCCTTTTGAATCTTCTATGATCACTGCTTAACCTGCTACAGAAAGCATAAATGGAAACAAGCTACTAAATCATCAAAAGCAACCTATTCTTAACCATAAGAGAAATACATCTAACAACAAACTAATATACAAACTGAAGTAAAGAATACAAATACAAGTAAAGAGAAGATTGTCTACTTAGATTGGGCCCTAACCCAAGAGCTTCAGCCCTCTGAGGTAACTCAATGCTAGCTCAAAAAGGATTCCATCTTCATTATAAAAAAATAGCAAGATTACATAAAACTGTCAAAAATAGTAAGCTTGAAATTTGAGCAGAGTTTACACAAGCAAAAAGTCCGACCCTAGTGAGGCCCTAGGCCTCTCTACTTATACATCTAAAGCTACCGACAGCTTCCTTAAAATCAGGGAGGCTTGGCTCCCAAAACTCGAGATAACTATCAATCATCTCCCACTTGCTCGGCTACCTTCTAGTGCATGATTCAGCTACTTGTACTCCGAGCTGAATGAAGGGTAATTCAGAGTGAGGAGCAATAAATGAGGGGAATTCCCTCCTATAAGTCCTCTCCTCTGTCTACTTCAAGTTATTTCTATAGTTTGACCACTAGATCCTTGACTTTGACCTTGAAATCCATCAATAATCTGCATTAAATACATGTTAGACCACATGGCATAATAACTAACTCAACTCACCCTATAAGCATAAATATAATCAGAAAATCATACAATAAGCTAAGAGAACAGTTGATTTGACTAGGTTAGGAGGTAAAATGAGCCCAAATAATTACCCATTTATGAGGCTCATCAACAGGAATGAAGGAAAATACATGTAGGCTAAAAAGTAACTATGTGTGGACCGCATGGGTATGAAGTGCTGAGTTGAGATATTATTTTATAATGAACAACAAAGAAAATATCAGGAAATGGTGCTGGTAATGGCAGCAAGGTAAGGGAATTCCTTTAGGTGGAATTTGGAATTTTTGTTCTGAATGAATGCATGCTTTGCATGAATACAAGAGGTTCTCTTAACATTGACTTTATTTGACACATGTGAATTTTTGTTGTTTTTATGAACATGTTGATTATTAAAAGAATGTATGTAATGCCATTGTAACTAATAGGTTGTTTGTGGAGATCATTCTTGTTGAAGAATGATTGATGAATTTGATGCACATATGAATGGCATGTTTAGGATAACATAAAGAAGTTATCCAATGAGATTCCTAGTTGTGTTAGGGACCCATGGAGTAAGAGGGGATTCTTATTGTTAATGATTTTATTATCATGTGATGATGATACATATGTTTATGTCATGTTTATGACCAGGAAATGTTCAAGGCTATGTCAGTAGATACACTAACTACAAATTGGCATCCTTAGTCAAAGGATGAAGCACATCGGCCTTTGAGTGTTACCTTGGGATAGGAAACCACTCAGAGCATACAATTCAACTATTACTATGCATATAGTAGACTACTTGGAATTGGGTTTTTCATTGGCTTGGAGCAGTGTGATCTGCAATATACTAGAACGAGCATGGACAAGTTAAAGAAACCACATACCCAAGACTTGGATTATGGGTGCATGAAGGTGATCAAGTGGAAAAAATAGTGTGCTCTAGAATCTTGTAGGAGATACGTGGAGGAATTATGGCTATGGATTCTTAAAGAGAAAAGCGTGTGGAGAGGTGTAGATCTATGGACTCTTGTAGTGTTATTGTGGGTGGAGAACTATGAGTTTTGGATTCCCAAAACTGGTTGTGTTTTGGAGCTTCATCAACTCTAGATTCTTTGGACCTGTTGTAGGGTGGAGAATTAGTTTCTCTAGATTCCAAATTTGATTGTATTGCATGGAGACACGGTGCACTCTAGGTTATTCAAGATCAAGTAGAGGCTTTGTGGACTTTAGAATCCCATGTGATTGTGCTCTGGACCCTTATTATTGGGGGGAGACATTGGAGGTGCTATTTCCTAGTTTAGATGGGTGGAGACGGGGTAGTCTCTAGATCCCCAATGACAATTGATTGTAGGTTTCACAGTCATACATTAGTGTGCTCTAGACTCTCGGTATTGGGTGGAGAAACTAGAGGCAATATTGCCTAGTTCAAATGGGTGGAGAAACTAGAGGCCATATTGCCTAGTTCAAAAGGGTGGAAATGGGGTAGTCTATGGATTCCCAGTGAAAAATGATTGTGGCTTTGTATTGGTACATAAATGTGTTTTGGATTCATGATAGAGGGTGGAGACAGTCAAGGTGATAAGGCTTGGTTTAAATGGGTGGAGACGAGGCAATATTTGGATTCCCAATGACAGTGGTTGCAGGCTTCACAGTGAGATAGAAATATGCTTTGGATTCCTGGTATTGGGTAGAGACACTAGAGGCGGTAAGGCCTAGTTCAAGTGGTTGGAGATGAGGTAGTCTCTCAATTCCCTACAATGGTTGACTAGTTGATTTTTAATTCCCTTGAGCATTGTTGAGTGCTTGCCTAGTCTAGAAAACCACTTAGAGATATCGGGAATGAAGACAAGGGAGAAAGGACTATGAGGAGCAGTGTGAGCATTGGTGGGTGCTAGCCTAGCTTAGCAAATCACTCAGTACATGTGAATTAAAGAGCAAAGAATAAAAGCTAAAGCTAAGTATCAACTATTTAATTTAATGAAATTTCTAACTATGACCATGATTTAATATCACTTAAAATTATTATTTGTAGTGATTTGAATTTATGAAATAATTTGGTTATGTTGTGATATGAAGCAAATTAAAACCAAAAATAAAAAATTGCAGGGTTCACCTCATGAATAAATCCGCTCATAGAGGTATGATTTAGATTTGTTGGGAATTTCCTTGTGATGAATCTCATAAAAGTTTGTATTCCTACGATGTAGGAGGAACATTGGAATGCCTGACATGGGTGTGTGAAGTTGGTTGCAAGTCAAATAGCAGTAGCACTAAATAAATTAGAAGTGCACAACAACATACAGGAGCAAAAATTCAAGAATAGGTCCATTGTGGAGACACTGGAACCCAGTAGATTGGGTGTGTCCTGGGACGTAATGAGTTGGACTGTTCGATGAAAGAGCAATGAGCACAGTGGACAACAACGTTGGGAATTGGAGGCATACAACACTCTGGTAGACAAGCTATCAATTTGGACAAGTGTGACAAAGGCACCGTGTTCATTGTAAGATCCAAATAGTTGATTTAATGGGATATAATACCCATTGGTTGTTGGGTTAGCAACTATGAAGGTAAATGTATTTGTAAATGAGCTATATTATAAAGCTCATGGTTAAATTTGTGTTCAGGAACAAAACACCGAGGATGGTGTTCCTCTAAGGGGGTGGGGTTGTGACAACCCTTTTGTTAATTCCTCTTGTAAATATTTATAAATTTAGTTTGTAATTAAATTGTGGAAATGTAGGCACAATTAACTGGTTGAGAAAAGGGACATGGGTTCAGATATTTTAGGAGGGGATTATTTGGGAAATTGGAGAAAATGGTTATTTAATGACAGTCATGGCCTAACTAGTTTGACTTTAATAGAGTTGACTGCATATTTATGGAGCAAGAGGAGGTGTGTGGGCTTCCCCAAGGGAGGACAAGCCCACACTCCTCTTTGGAAATTCCACAAGTATAAAAGGATTGCACATTAAAAGAGAGAGAAACACTGACAAGGAATATTTTTCAAACAAAATATGCATAGGCATCGTGGGAGGTTGAAGAACGCTAGAAAGAGGCCCTCAAATGTGATTAACACAAACAATAGTTCAAAGGGGACAACACTATGGAGAGCGATAAGGGGGGCATCGTTGTGGAGAGCGATAATGAGACAGAGCATACCATATCTAAGGAAGCACTATGGAGAGCATTGGAAGGAAACAACACATACCATGTCTTAGGAAGACCACTATGGAGAGTGATAAGGGGACAACATTATGAAACAAGACAAGTTAGCAGATAACAATGCACACGACAAAACTTTGGGGAAGTTATAACATGTTGGCATAGCATGGGAGCAAGAAAAATACTCCATAGGTTTGGGTTAGGTCGTGGTACACACAACAAAAGCATGGAGAAGAATCTTTTCTTAAATGAAGGGGCAAGGATTCTCTAGACTCCTAGTTTGGGTGTAGACCATGTTTCCTTTGGATTCCTGGTTGTCGAATAGTTCTTGGTATTTTTCCATGCTTGATTGTGGGGATAACAATTGTTTTAAGTCAGCTCAAGACTCTCGTTTTAGAGTGGAGCCACGTGAGGCATTGTTGCATGGATTAAATGGGTAGAGATGGTGAAATATTTGGAATCCCTAAGTTATAATATTGTTTCATTATTTCCTTTGAGCACTCCTCCTCAAGCTCAGAACCTGGCTTGAGGGAGATTAGCTACAAGAAAGGTTGCAGTGCAACCAATTTAAGGTTGGGTGGAGAGTTGCAGTCCTAATGTTAGTTGCTAGTGACTTTGTGTACATAAAATAAGTGCTCATTACTTGGAATGCATGTATCATAGTTATTCCATGAAAGATCACCTATTTATTCAGGTAAGAATGCTTGAGAGGTCATATGGCCAGGGGCGATTCGTTGTTAATATGATTATGGTAACATGTACTACTGAAATGATAGACTTAACCTTGAGTACTTTTGTAGGAGAATTGTTGGTTTCTTACCTGGTAACCTACAACAACCCGGATATACTCTTATGGCCACGTGACCAATGGTTGTTATTTATTTATATGAATATAAGTATTTAAAGACTTGTTGATGTCTTGAATATTGAAGGTCTAGATAGCCTATTGTTGTGACCTTGGATGCATAGTATTCCCTCAATAGCTACATGGTTGGTTGCATGACTGAGTGTGTGAATGGTTACTAGTGATATATCAACATTATTGGGTAAATGGTGTGTTGGTACATACTGGAGTTTTAGAGTGAACTTTGTGAAGCCTAGAAGAAGGTAGTTCACTGTGTATACGAATATGATGTGAATGCTTATAATCATTGTTAAATAATGTATGCCAATGATGAGGAATGCCTATTCCTATATATTTCGATGAGGATTGCTTATTCCTGTGTAACGTGATGAAGAATACATGTTCCTATGTTTATGGTTGAATGGATTCTTGTTCTATGCCATGGTACAAGAGATATGAGGACTCTATGTTTTATTGATCGATTATTTGCAATTAAATGACCTGTATTACATGCCCAAGGTTGTTGAATTGTTTAACAAAATTATGCATGTCTATGTATGCCTAAAATAGTCATGAATGTGGGGATTTTGATCTATTGTCGAGAGATTGATATGTTTGTGGGCTTAGTTTTCTTCATAATATAAACCCTGACGCTTCCAAGTCGAACGATGTGTGACTCACACCGAGCAAAGAAATCAGGGCTCTAAACTAGGGAGGTTGTGGATATATAAAAATCAAAGCTTACGAGAGATAGGCCAATATGGTTGAGTGTTAAGGGCATCCCCATTTATACACACACACACATACAGCTTAGGAGGGATAGCACCCTTAATCTCTTAATTTTTGGAGAGGGTATTTGATAGAGGGGCATTCTATCATGTAATGAGGGTTGACTTACATTCTTGCCCCAGGGTTAGGAGTGCTTGCCATAGTTGAGTGGGGCGAGATATGTACAAAATTTGACGGGAGTCTGATTTTGTCTTGAGATAAAACCTTCTTTCCTGGTCATTGGCCATCATGGAAGTTGCAACGTGTTATGGTAATGAAATGGAGTTGAGATGATGTGGAGGCCTGAAGGTTGCGCTCCACCAAAAAGGGGAAAAAATATATATGAAGGGAAAATTTGCATTTTCACAAGGTCCACGACCCTAACATGGGGGCTTCACTCAATGAATCTCTAACATATCACGTGTGTTCATAGCATACTAAACAATACCCTTAATTTGACTACATATTGAAAAATACCTCTAAAACTCACATTATTTAACCTCCTACCAATACGAACCCAGTTTACAATAAATAAATAAATAAAAACTCTACTTTCACTAGATATTGTAGGTATCCATTTTTTATTAACATTTTTTATATCCCTTTGTATTTTTTCAATAACTTTGAGCTCCATTTTTTATATGTTCAATATATTATGTCATTTTTTCCTCAATATATATCCCCCAATATGAACATATGCGGTATGGTATTTTTGTTAGGTCCCTATCATACTAGTGATTCCCCCATTACTATTGTCATTGTATCCCTTATTATTAGTGTTGTGCCCCTATTGTCCCCATATTCTTATTATTGTGCCCCATAAAAGCCCACTATTGTTATTTTTGTGCCCTTATATTATTATTGTTAGGTTGGCTTTGGTTATGTTGTGACCCGTTAGACTCCTATATATAGAAAGGAGGTTTTGTCATTTGTATCATCCAAGAATTGTTCATTTGTGTAATGTAACGGAGGTTGCCCCCTTGAAGAGGTTGATTTCTTAGTTGTTGAACTATCTTTTCTATCTTTTTATGAGCTGGTTTCATAACATTTGGTATCAGAGCTTGGATTCTAGGGCTTCGCTGCTCCAAACAAGTCATCATGGAATTTTCTCTATAACTTTTTTTCTGCGATGTTTTAGAAGCGAAAATAAAAACCCATTTGAGCCAAAACCTCTCTTCACCTCGGGTCTGAATTTCAGATCTTGTATCACTGTATGTTTGGAGATATGATCCAAGGAAGTAAAGGTTTTTTACAAGATCCTGAATTATATCTCAAACAGGTGACCTGGGAAAAATCATCATAACTTTTTTTCTTAGCATCAAATTGAACTTTCGTAAGAATTTACAAAAAGAGGATGGACTGTAGTTTTCTGTTTATCAGTTTCAGATCATAAGGTCAAAAAAGTGACACTTGGCACTTCGTACAAGCTCGCTCTACCGAACCAGTCTATAATCAAGTCGTCATGGGAGATTTGGAATAACTCTTCATTGAAGAATCCAATCTTGATCAGATTTGAGGGGTTAGAAAGAGTACTTAGAGGGTTACTACAGGAAGCAATTTCAGACCTTATAGATCCAAAATTACATAGATACAACAGATTCAATATCGAGATCCTACAAAGTGAAAAAAGGTGTGTAGTTTTCTTTTAATTTTTGCATAGGTTTGGTTTGAAAAATTAGTTTGAAGGAATTCAAAGGGCATACTGAAGCATTATTATCAGTAATTGATGCCCCAAAGAAAGAAAATGGAAACACCTAGTAAGCAACCTGAAAGCTCTAGCATGACTCATGAAGAAGAGGAAGAAATGCAACATGATATATCAAATTTACGAGACCAAGTGCAACAAATTTCACTTGCACAAAAAGTAACAGAAGCTAAGATGGATGGTTTAAAGAAAGATGTAGAAACTAATATGTATGGCATGGAATCTAAGATGAATGGTTTAAAGAAAGATGTAGAAGCTAAGATGTATGGCATGAGGGCGTGGAAGCTAAGATGGATGGTGTGGAAGCTAAGATGGAAGATTTGAAGGCAGATTTGACAAAGTTTCTACAAGAAATTCTTACTAATGGCGAAAGGGTAGTAAAGGAAACTCATGATGAGAACAAAATAAATGTTAATCATGATTTCATGGACTCTAACATTGGATCGAAGAACCACCATGTTCCAAAGATCGATATGAGGAAGCTTGATGGCAAGGATCCCATATCATGGATACTACAGATGGAGCAATTTTTCAATCTCCATAATGTGCAAAGCACACAAAAGGTACACATTGCAACTTTATATTTGGAACCAAATCAGTTTGTATGGTATCGATGGCTTTGCTCTCGTAAACAATTTGTCACTTGGGTTATTTTTACGGATGAAATGATAGCACATTATGAGGATACAAAAAGCAACACGTTTTTTAGCCAATTGATAAATCTCAAACAAAAGGTTTCAATGATGAATCACATTGAGGACTTCCAAAATTTGAATATAAGGGTAAAAGATATTCCAGAGGAGCATCAAATTGATGTGTTCATAGGGACTTTAAAGGATAACATCCAACATGAGGTTCACCTTTGGGAACCTGATCCATTGGAGAAGGCTTCAGTTTGGCAAGAAAAATGGAAAGCAAAATTATGGCAACAAGGAAGCCTACCACTCATAATCATAAATATGGAAGTGTTGTTGCCCCTATCCATCCACAACCTACAAGGTTGACACCAAAAAAATTAGAAGAAAAAAGAGCAAAAGGGCTTTGTTACAGTTGTGATAGAAAATACATTAAAGGTCATAAGTGTGCTCAGAAGAAATTATTTTACATAGATTGTGAAGAGGAGGAAGAAAAGGAACAAGAAACGTCAAAAGAAGAGGATATACACCAGGAATAAACCCTAGAGAAAGAAGAAATGAATCTGACCATATCTTGTAATGCATTGGTTGGAATTACCACTCCTCAAACTATTAAGATAGAAGGGCATATCAAGAAGAAAAAAGTAATAGTTTTGATTGATTCGGGCAGTACCCATAATTTTATTCATTGTAAGATAGCCAAGGAATTGAATTGCTCCCTATATCCAACACCAGAGTGTCAAGTGATGGTTGCAAGTGGAGGAACCATAAATTTCTCAAGAAAGTGCCATAATATCATGCTATCCATGGGAGAATATGTATTGAATAGCCCAATGCTTTGGGTGGTGCTGATATTGTACTAGGAGTCCAATGGCTACAATCCTTGGGTACAATAGCTTTTACTTTTCCAGAACTTTTCATGAAATTTTCTTTAGAAGAAAAGGAAGTTGAATTAAGGGGTATTGTAGGGAAATCGAGAAAGATAATCATCTCTAACGGAATGACAAAGCTTCTAAAGAAAGAACAACGAGGCATACTTGCTCAATTATGTTCACTAGAGGTTCCCACATCGAAATCGTCTATTTCTCCAAATATCCAAAAAGTCTTGGACAATCATTCCAAGGTATTTGAGACTCCCAAAGGCCTCCCACCTATTTGTGATCATGATCATGCTTCATTTTATTCCAATAAGTTTTCCTCCAAACATCAAGACTTACAAATATCCCTATTACCCAAAAGAGTGAAATTGAACGTATGGTTGCATAAATGCTAGAGGCTAGTATAATTAAACCTAGTCAAAGTTCTTTCTCTGCTCCAGTAGTATTGGTTCACAAGAAGGATGAATCATGGGCATGTGTCCAGATTATAGGGAGCTCAACAAGCTCCGTATTAAAGATAAATTTTCCATTCCTGTCATTGATGAATTATTGGATGAATTGCATGGATCAATTTACTTCACCAAGTAGGATATTCGTTCAGGATATCATCAAATCAGAATGAAGACTGAAGACATTCCAAAAAAATCATTTAGAACTCATGAGGGTCATTATTAATTTTTGTTCATGCCTTTTGGCCTTACCAATGCACCTTCTACATTTCAAGGTTTGATGAATTCCATTTTTAAACCATTCCTTAGAAAATTTGTGTTAGTATTTTTTGATGATATACTAACCTACAGCAAGTCTTGGAAGGATCATGTTCAACATGTTGACAGGGTGCTCAAATTATTGGAGGAGAAACAATTATATGCAAAAAGCTCCAAATGTTTCCTTGGAGTACAAGAGGTGGAATATCTGGGTCATATTGTATCTCATGAAGGTCTTAAGGTAAACCCTAGCAAAATTAAAACCATTAAGGAATGGAAAATCCTCACATCCAAAAAGCATCTACGAGGATTTCTCTAGTTGACAAGGTATTATCGCAAGTTTGTTAAGAATTATGGGAGAATAGCAACACCTCTAACAACATTATTGAAGAAAGATGCATTTTCATGGACTCCAGAAGCAACGAAGGCCTTTGAACATCTTAAAGAGGTAATGTGCCAAGCACCGGTCTTAGCTACACCAGACTTCACAAAAACCTTTATTGTGGAATGTGATGCCTTAGGAAATGGAATTGGTGCTATTTTAATGCAAGAAGAAAGAACCATTGCTTTCGAAAGTCGTCCAATGAAAGGAAAGTATTTACACAAGGCTATTTATGAGAAGGAAATGTTGGCAATACTACATGCACTTAAGAAATGATGACCCTACCTAATGGGAGGACACTTCAAGATAAAAAAAGCTCATGATAGTCTTAAATACTTTTTAGAACAAAGATTATCTTCAGAAGAGCAACAAAAATGGGTCACAAAGATGTTGGGTTATGACTTTGAAATCATCTACAAAAAAGGGAAGAAAAATGTTGTTGCAGATGCACTCTCAAGAAAGAATGAGGATGTGGAAGCATTTCTTAGCACCATTTCTATTATCCAACCAGATTAGATAAATGAAGCAAGGGACGAATGGAAGAATGACAAAGAAGTGTGAGCACTCATTCAAAATTTACAACAAGATCCCAGTACATCTGATACATTTAGCTGGAAAAATGATTCGTTATGGTACAAAGATCGGTTATACCTATGTAAGAATTCCCAACTCAAACAAAATATTCTTAGGGAATTGCACACCTCTCCCTTAGGAGGGCACTCAGGATTTCTAAAAACTTACCACCGAGTTACGAAGGAATTTTTTTGGGATGGCCTTAAGTCAAATATTCAAAATTTTGTGACGGAATGCCAACAAAATAAAGTTGAAACAATTAATACTCCAGATCTATTACAACCTTTATCCATTCCAAGCCAACGTTGGGAGGAGGTTTCAATGGATTTTATCACAGGTTTACCCAAGTCCAAGGGAAAGAGTGTTATGATGGTGGTAGTTGACAGACTTACCAAGTATGCACACTTTTGTGCATTATCTCATCCATTTAAAGCGAGTACACTTTCTACTACATTTATGGAAACAATTCAAAAGATATACGGAAACCCAAAGATTATTGTAAGTGACAAAGATCCCATTTTCACTGGAGATTTTTGGAAAGAATTATTTCTTGTCTTGGTACTTAGTTAGCTCATAGCTCATCTTATCATCCTCAATCTGATGGACAAACTGAGATAGTAAACAAATGTTTGGAAGGATATCTTTGTTGCTTTGTATCTGATAAAAAGACACAATGGGTCAAATGGTTGCCTCTAACTGAATGGTGGTATAACACTTCCTTCCATACTACAACAAAAATGACCCCATTTATGGCACTTTATGGATATCATCCACCATCCATCACATCATATTTAAGAGAAAATTCTAAGGTTCAAGTAGTGGAATATCACATCGAGCATCATCAACAAGTTCTCCAACTCTTAAAGGATAACCTCACCTTGGCGCATAATAGAATGGAACAATAGGCAGATCAACATCGTAGCAAAAGAAGTTTTGATGTAGGTGATTGGGTATTCCTACAGTTACAACCATATAAACAAATGTCCCTTAAGCAAGCTAAGAAGGATAATAAATTATCACCAAAGTATTATGGTCCGTACAAGGTGTTGCAAAAGATAGGTACTATGGCATACAAATTGGAGCTTCCTGCAGCTTCCCGAGTGCACCCAGTTTTCCATGTTTCATGCTTAAATAAGGTTATAGGTGACAAGCTCCCAGTTCAAACAATATTGCCAGAACTTGTTGCGGAAGGAAAAATCATATTGGAACCTGAAGCAGTTAAAGAAACAAGAACTCGACAGTTATGAAATCAATCAATTTCAGAGTATCTTATCAAGTGGAAGAACTTACCCATTGAAGATTCCACATGAGAGGATGAAAATTTTATACAAAACCATCCAGAACTACTCAAGCATTGAGGACAACACTTTTTTGAGGGAGAGGGGCATGTTAGGTCCCTATAATACTAGTGATTCTCCCATTACTATTGTCATTGTATCCCTTATTGTTATTGTTGTGCCCTTATTGTCCCCATATTGTTATTATTGTGCCCCATAGAAGCCCACTATTGTTATTTTTGTGCCCCATAGAAGCCCACTATTGTTATTTGTGTGTCCTTATATTATTATTGTTAGGTCAGCTTTGGTTATATTGTGAACCCTTAGACTCCTATTTATAGAAAGGAGGTTTTTTCATTTGTATCATCCAATAATCGTTCATTTGTGTAATGTAAGGGAGGCTGCCCCCTCGAAGAGGCTAATTTCTAAGTCGTTGATCTATCTTTTCTATCTTTTTGTGAGCTAGTTTCATAACAATTTCTCCCCTAGTGAAGCCCCCATGTACCCTAATGGGACCTAGGTCTAGGGTTGAGGTGGTAGAGAGACATGGAGCTAGGGGTGATGTGGCATGCAGGAGGTGTGCCACTTGGTAGGTACCAACGACCATATTTGAAGGCCAAGTGGTCCAAAATGGGTGCCCTCGTAAAGGGTCACGTAAAAAATATGACATCAACATGACATCATCTTGAGACCTCAAGAGGATTAGTTGTGTGCATGACTCAGGGAAGGCCAACATTGATGGTGATCGAGACAAAGATTTATCTCGACACTTAACAACAATTTTCATGTCTCAGGGCCATAGTGCCTTAGACCTTGGGGAACCCATGTTGCAGCGGTGTACATGATAAAGGAGGGTGCAAGAGATGGGACAGAGTGATAGGAAGTCCGCACGTTGAATTGACGTGAAAAAACATGTCCCGTCTCGGGCTTGTTGGTAATGAGCAAGGTGTGGTAGGTTGGGGAAAAGTGTTGAGGCTGAGATTAATTATAATATAAAAAGGGGTTGCAAAATAGACTAAGGGGTCAATTTGGTGGACCCAAATAGGGTGTGATGTGGTATATGCCACGAGGGCCTAATAGTGGCTATGCACGTTGATATAGGCATACCTAGTAATGTGGGGTTGTGACATGGGCACCACGTGGGGGCATGTGGGTTGTGACAGTACCTTTGTTGGGATAGGGTCCTACGGGTCAATTTTAGGTTATTTTAACCAATTTTTTAGTAGAATTGTGTAAAGAATGTAAAGTCTCCGAGAAATTTGGAAGCGGAGCGCACAACTAAGTAGGAGTCAAAGGGGATTTAGCCCCTTGTATGAGTAAGTGATAGGTCAGTTTTGAGACTCACCCATAGGCCACGGGCCATGGTATTCTAATAGAAAGGCTATAAATATGTGAATCATAGCGAGTCTAGATATGGTAAATAAGATAGAAGATTATTATTTTGGGCAAGTGCTAAGGCAGGAAAGCTCTATTTCCCGTACTTAGGCGAAAGGGCAAGGCTCATGTAGCATAGTGCACGGAGACCTTGGCAAGTCCGCAGTTGAGTGTGCAGGGCCCTGTAGCTGGGTGCGTAAGGTGGAAGAGTCTGTAAATTGAACATTGAATCTAATAAAGACTGATTTTGGAACAAATATCTTGCCTCTGTGTCTTATTCTTAATTTTGTTCAAGTTATGCATTATGGCTTACTAATCTGTTTTATGTGGAATAAAGTATAATTGTTGTGCAAATCTATTGAATATTTAATATCTATGCATGAACTAAGTAATGATTTGTTTCCATGAAGGTAATGGTTAAATTTGTTCTGATAACTGTGCAAAGCAGGTAGATCTGCGCGAAGGCAGATTGAGGGTTATTATTCATTGCACGAAAGTTGTCAATCTACTTCTTTTGGATCTGTAAAGTCTGATCGTAGACCTTCGCGAAGGTCTAAGAGATGTTTTCTTAGAGTTTCAGTAGAGGACTGTAGAAATACATAGATCTGTGTGAAGGCAGATCTGAGCAACAAGAGCTTTAGATTACTTATCATATGGTCTTTGGATGCAAAAACCTGGTTCTAGCATCCCCCAATACTACTTCAGGGTGACTGCAACTTGCGTTTTGTAGGTTGTTTCCAAAAGGGCTAGCAGTTAGGGTTTTGTTGGTTAGCATGATTAACTCTTAACCTAGTGTTGGAGCCTAGATTTGCCTCGGGCTTAAAAGACAAGGTTCTAGGTCCACATCAAACCACGCTCAGCCTCGTAACTAGCCCTACGAGGATAGGAGAGGGCTCTCTCCGGGTCAATCTTAGCGAAAGATGATCTATGGGGCTTGAGATGACTGAAATATAAACTAATTTTAGGCTAGGTATGAAGTACAAGGATTTGTTTTGAGTTTTTGGGGGTTTTGTTGGAAAAAGGGAAAGGCAAATTTTGGGTTCGGGGATGAGGCCAGATTTTTGCAGAGTTCAGGTAGGGGCAAGATAGGCAGTAGTTTTGATATTTTGGATTGAATGAATGGGTGGATCAGACTAGTGAGGAGCCAAGGAGGGCAAGAAGGTCTCAAGAGTCCTCCTCAAACAGATGAAAACATGTAGAATTAAACAAAATATCAAGGCAGATCATAACAATCTAATGAATTCTACCTTAATCACTCTTTTGTTTAATTGCAGAAGACAAGAGAAGGGAAAATGATACACATAAACATCAGTGAACTTACAAATACATAGAGAAACACACCATAAAAACATAGAGCCACATGGATCCCAACAAGTGCTGCAAAACCCTGGTCTTTCCTTAGCCAAAAATGCAGAAATCAAATGTACAATGGAGTGCCAAGCAATCCCAAGTATCCAACCATGAAAATGACTGAGAAATTACATGATATAGACAAGCCTAACTCCTTCCCATGCCTCTAGGGGTCGAGCTCATCATTCTAGGAGCTGTTTCAACCATATCTAAACAAGGAACTGAAAAATAGGCAATGAAACAACTTGCCCCTATATGAAAGGAAACTGATTCATTTAATTGTTTTTCACTTTTTAGTGAATGAATCCTCTAGAACAAGTAAAAATGTGCCAATATTACATCATGGTTATCAAATTACATCATGCAAGGTCAAGAGTAACATCAAAAAGCAAAACTGGTCAAAACTGGGCAAATTTCTGAGCTGAATAGTGAAATATAGGCAAAAATCCTCTATGCGTCGTCCCTGATTCTCTATGTGTCGCGCCACTTTGGAGCTGATTTTGAGGCACTTCACGAAGTCCAAATTGAGCCCAGGTGTGCTTGTTGGAAATACCTATCTGTCTACTTTCTAACCCAAGTGTAATTTCTAAATTTGAATGTCATTTGCCCCTCCAAAACTTCAATCTCCCAAGACTGCTTCCTGTGTGTCAAAATAGGGGCAGTGAGGTCATTTTTTGAGTGCTTTTTGACCTTTTGAGGGCTCAAAACCTGCCCAAATTTCTTGGCCATGAACAAGCAACCATAATTTTTCATGCCAAATCCAGAAATGAATTTTTTTTGTAATTTGGAGCTCCCTAGCAAAAGCGCGCGCCACGTGGTGCGATGCATAGGGAGGAAAACCCTATTTTTTTAGTGCAAAAATTTTCAAAATGCAAAAATTGCTCCAAATTTCTTGAAATTTGGGTTGGACCTTCTCTATCAAGAGCTATTATGGGCCAAGGATGCCTTGGCCAATATCCGGAGTTGATCATGCTCTTTTTGCCTCTTTTTCCTTTTTGATGCCTTCCTTAGTTTTGCCTTTAAATTCCTTATTCGTGCCTTGCAAACCTTGTTCCGTGCCATGTAGTGGAAAGCCATGTGTCTCAGCAATGCTTTGTCTCTATCAGCCTTGTCCAGCAGTCCTTCTAAGTGGATGTTGACTCTCTCGAGCCAAGACTCTCGATCATCATTAATCTCTTGCTAAATGGGTGTCATCTCATTTAGGCTTCTTTGGGCAGCCTTGGTGATTTTTCTTTATGTTTTTGTCACCTCTATGAGGCCTCCTGGGTGAATGTACCTCTATGGACGAGTCACTGTGTGTCTCTTCTTCATGATCATATGATGGATCAGATGTCATTTCTGCTGCTGGACAAACTGTCTTGGACAAATAGGTGTTGATATGTCACACTGTCTTGTACTGCCTTTGATGATGTGCTTGACCTTTGTCACCAAGGGAAAACAATGACATGAGGGACAGTAAGGGGAGGGAAAAATAGTGGAGAGTTAAGGGACTATTGGGATAGATTTTAATTAGGGAAATGTGGGATGTTTTGGGATTATAGGATTAGGGTTTGGGGATTTACAATTGAGATTTTGGAAAAGGGCATTTGGGATAGGGGATTAGTGAATTTAGGGGGTAGGGAAACTAAGGGAATAATGAAAACAAGGGACAAATGGGATGAGGGAGTGAACTTGGTGACAAAACAGTGAATTGAAACCCTAGCAGCAAGTTTCTTTGAGGTGATTCAAAAGGTAGGGTTTGATTGTTTTAAACAAGCACCATGAAACATACACCATCAAACCATCATCGAACTTGGATAGAAAACAGTTTTGAAAGGTCTACCTACTTGTATCAAGATCAATCCATGCAATTTCGGGCGATTGGAGTGAGTTTGGAAATTTTTGGGGCTTCTCAGTTGTATGTGCCGTGCCTCACCAATGCACCGCGCCCTTGTTATTTTACACTGGAAATCAGAGCCCAATGCGCCGCGCCAGTTATGTGCGTCGCGCCATCTGCCCAGTGCGTAGTGCTTTTTCCAAAAGACTTTTGGAGGCCTTCCCAGTGTCCAAATTGGGCGTAGGATAGCTCTTTGGAAAGGTATTTGAGTTTAATTTCCAACTAAACTAGAATTTTTCAATTTGGAGTTCATTTTCCCTGTCAAAAGTCAAATCTCCCAAGACTAGTCAAAATGTGCTAAATGAGGCTGCCTAAAGGCAGAGTGCTATTGTAGTCAACTTTTGAATGCCTTCCTCAACTCCAAATTGAGCTCATGATAGCTCATTGGAAAGATATTTGTGTCTAGTTGTCATTTTACTCATCAAGAAATTCATTTGGCCAACCAAGCTAGGAGAAAACTTGATTTTCCCAAGATCACTTCAGAGGTGCATTCAGTTCTCCTGAGGCAACGGTATTTTTGACATTTCTCTAAAACCATGATACCTGTGTAAAAGGTGAAGGAGGTTTTTCTTACTTGGCCTATTTTTGAAAACAAAATCTCTCATTTTTCTAAAATTCATCTTTTATTGCTCAACAACATCATTGGAGTAAAACCTATCCCGATGTGTGGAACAGGGGATTTGTCGAAATGAAGCGAAATGAAGGGGATAGGGAGCTTCTAAATTCTTGAGGAAATTTTGGGAAGTAGGGAGGGATATTGGGAAGTAGGGGAAAGTGTAATATTAGAAATTGAGTGATTGGAAGGGGTCCAAAAGGACAAAACACAGGCCTAGCCTAGAAAATAGGGTTTGTAGCAAGAAACTAGGGTTTGTGCGAAAATGAGGAATTTGGGGGATCTCAGTGATGGGAAGTGTTTAATAAGGTACATTAAGGATTGGGGAAGGTGTATGAACATAAAGTTACAAGTTTTTCTGATGATTTGACCATCCAAGAGAAATTTCCTTCAAAACCCTAGGAGAGGGAAATGACCTTACCTAGGTGCAACTGAAGCATGAACAAGGTGTAAAATGACCCATTGGAACCTGACATGATGATGACAACCCTCTGAATGATGGCACACTCATCTGAATGGTGACATGGACCAACATTTGGACAACTTTGAAAGGAGTAAAAGCAAACCCTAGACCTAATGCCTAGTGACCAAATTTGGCTTGAAAACTCACTGAAATGACAAAATTTGACCTTGACACCTTAAAATCACTTTGTAAGAGCAAGTTTGATCACTGGAGGAAGGCTACAAAGACTGACACTAACACCTAGGTCAGGCCCCCTTAAGCCAACAAATGATTCCATTGCCGAGACTAGGATCTATCTAAGAGATGTGTGATAAATGGTTCCCTACAAAGAAAGATATTGAAAAGTGGATTGACTGAAATGTGCACACGTTCATAGCTTAAGAGAACAGGATCCCTAAATTATCCAAGGATAAGTGGTTGCAGATATTTTGTACACAGATGAAATTGACGTGTTCTTTTGTTTCTTCCCTAAGGAACTAAATGAGTGGTTGTCTAAATTGGCTGATAGTCAAGGGATGTGGAGGCTTGACAGCCCTACAGTGTGGACTCCTAAATTGGTGCAACGTCTGGAGGCATTAGGAAGCAATATCATTCAGATTATGGATAATTGAATTGGTCGCACACTTGGAAGTTTTGTGACTAAGTTCATGATCGATAGAAATATCAGCTATAGTGATCCAAAATGGATCTTGGATAAACCTCTAAGTCTAAAAGACTTCATATAAGAGGTAAAAGGTGCTAAATGGCACAAATCCTTTGTAAATTTGAGTCAGATAAAGAAAAGGGTCAAAGGCGGAGTTTTATATAAATATCGCATCGTAAAGGTTCAAAGGGAGGACTTAAACGGAGGCGGAAGGACTCCCTAATTGCGATCTCTGATATATCACAGCGGAGGAAGGCCTTCATGCGATATTGGAACAGACCCCGAGCCGTTTACATGTGTGATCAGTGACGGCAATATTAGTGATTGTCGATCGGCAATCGGAGGGGTAAAGCACCAGACCTGAGACCCATGCGACAATGCGATATGCGATTGCGATCGGCGATCGGAAATCGAAATAAAGGCCTTATGCCATGCGATATGCCGAAATGCGATAGCGGCGATATCGGTGATTGGCGAATGGGATCGCAGCCATATAAAAGAGTCGCGCATTGCAACATGCGATAAAGGCCGGATTCAATAGGATTATGGACGTGATTGCATAAAATTTGAGTTCTAATATAAGGCATTTGTCAGGATTTCTATGTATTCCTGTGTATTCCTTTGTATTTCTGTTATGAACGAAATATGCATTATTTCACAGATTTTGTTTTGGAAAAAGGCCACCGGTTCATTTCCATTGGAAACAGTCTCTCGCACCTGTGCCACGCTATAAGCGGACATTTTGTAACAGGAATGCATTATAAAACACGCAGAGCCACAGAGCCAGATGGCCAAACGCAGAGCCACAAAGCCAGAGGGCTAGACGTAGAGCCACAGGGAGCAGAGGAAGCCGCAGAGCCATAGAGGAATGATGGCAAAGAGAGGAACGGATGGAAGCCATAGAGTCGGAGGATTCATCAAAGGGCAAAGAGCCAAGTGAAGAAGCAAGGTTTTTCCCTTGGGAGAGCAGGTCTCCCTTCAAGAGTCTCCCTTGAGGGAGCTCACAACTGGGCAAAGAGCCACTAGAGGTTGGAGGCTTGATAGAGGCAGAGCCACCAGAGGTTGGAGGCAGAGCCGCAGTTCCAAAGAAATCTAGAGAAGCCACTAGGGGTTGAGGGTGATGGCAAAGGGGTGACTCCTCAGAGAGCTGGGCGCAGCAGAGTTGCAGAGCCAGAGAGATTGAGAGCAGCAGAGTTGCAAAGCCAAAGAGCCAGAGCCAAGAGAAAAAAGCCAAGAGCCAAGAACCGAGAGCCAAAGCCAAGAGCCAGAGCCGAGAGCCAGAGCTAAGAGCTAGAGCCGAGAGCCAAGAACCGAGAGCCAAAGCCAAGAGCCAGAGCCGAGAGCCAAAGAGCTCGAGAATGCCAGCGAGCCACCAGAGGTTGGAGGCTTGGTAGAGGCCGACACCACCAAAAGTTAGGAAGCTGAAGCCGTAGTTCCTCAGAAGCTTGAACGCAGTAGAGATGCAGAGCGCAGAAGGCCAGAGAGTCGTAGAGTTGAGGATTTCGTAAAGTGCCACCAGAGGTTGGGAGGACAGCGAAAGAGCCACCAAAGGTTGGAGAGACAGAGGATAGCCACCAGCGCCACAGGGCCAGAGTGCTTAACAAAGGTAGAGCCACCAGAGGTTGGAGGCAGAGCCGCAAAGCCAGAGAGCTCAAAGCAGACTTCTAAGAGCCATGATGTTGTATTGAAGTTGAAGAATAGTAAAGAGATCAAATGATCAAGCTATTGCTGATGTCTGATGTGTGCTGAAGATAAAAGAAGGAGTTCTAGAGACAGTTAATAGAATTCTAAGGGAGTTGGTGCAAGCTAGAGCTCAAGATAGCTCAGAGCACTAATTGAAGGAGTCTAGTCCAGAGAAGCCTAGATCTACCTGCAGAATATGGGCAGCCAGCAGGATAAGATAGTATTTCTAAACCCATAGGTTCAGTTGTAAACCAATGGAGTTGAGTGTGGAACTTGTAAAAGAAGCATTACCATAATCCCAAGGAGCCTAATCGAGTTGATTAGAGCTCAAGGAGATGTAACCCAAGATATCAGGGTGAACTCCATATTATATTGTTGTCTTTATGGTTTGTTCATTTGTTGCATTTTGTTGTTATGTGTGTTTATATATATCAGCTTAAGAAAATAAACTTAAGGAAACTAAACAGTCAAAGGCAAACTAAAATAATACACCTATTTCAAGTTATTTATTCCACAAATTGTCAATTATAAGCATAGATCTTGGAATATATAAGCTTTGGAGTGGGAGAGGTTCCTGTAAGCATGACAAGAAGCCTTTAGGGCCCCATTTTAGATCAAGTGGTATCAGAGCCTCAGGTTAATTAACCCCACCTTCAAAGAAGGTGTTATCAGAGCTGGTTATATCCGAGCAGGTTGATTAATCCCACCTTCAAAGAAGGTTACATTGGAGCTGGTTATACCAGAGCAGGTTGTATCATGAAGCAGGTTGTATCATGATGCAAGTGGTATTAGATCAGAATGCTTAATTAACAGAGCAATCTATTTGCTTGCTTGACTTGAAAGGTGTTCAAATAGTCAAATTCAGACTATTTGTTTGTTTGTAAACTGACTGTTGTTTGAGTTTGCAAAGGTGAAGGGAAAGTTATTTATAGCTAAGTCTAGGAGAGGACAAGAAGGAAGAAGAGCTGAAGGCATTCTCCTTATCCTGAAGGACCTCAAGACAATCATTGAAGCACAAGAGGTTTGTTGCAAAAGGATGCTTGTCTTTTGATTTATTGCATTTCTTTGCTAATGAGATGCAAGTTGCAGGAAGGAAAAAGTTGAGTAGGTAGACTCACTTTATTGCTAAAACATTATATTCATTTTAGCTTCGAAAGTACAGTGTACTTATGCGAAAGTTGAAAGGTGAAATGCATGCATAAGCATGATATGCATGAACACAAGGATGTTGATGATTTCCTTGTATTTGAACATGTGTGTGTAATTAACTTGGAGGGTTGATTGCTTTGTTTTTAAACATGCATGTAATATCGGGCTGGTTATCTAGTCCATCATTTGTAAATGCAGATGTAAAGACATGGAGGTGTTCACAAGATGTGAAATTTGTTTCTTTTGTTGAAGCAGGAGTTTAGGCCATCCATTTGTTGTCTGTAATCCTGTTGTTGTTAACAGTTGTTGTTGATAGTATGTTAGACACGTACAAATGTAAAATTTTGTGAAGAAGATGTAACTTCACGTTGGTTTGAGCCACCTTGGATTAATGATCAAGGCAGAGAAGTTCAAACTACCTTCTGTGACCTTCTCAGCAGGAGTTCTGCAGGAAGTCAAGGAGGAAGACAGCTCTTCCCAGGAGGACAAGCATATCCAGGAAGGAAAGTATTCAAAGGCTTTTGTTTAGAGGTGCTATGCAAGGCAAGTGTATGGAGGCTGAAAGAAGAGGGTGATGTACTCTCATTTACTGTTCAGATCAGTATATCAGTCTTTTGGAGTCCAAAAGATTTTTAGTGGGAAGGCGTGATCCAAAATGGATCTTGGATAAACCTCTAAGTCTAAAAGACTTCATATAAGAGGTAAAAGGTGCTAAATGGCACAAATCCTTTGTAAATCTGAGTTGGATAAAGAAAAGGGTCAAAGGCGGATTTTTATATAAATATTGCATCGGAAAGTTTCAAAGGGAGGACTTAAACGGAGGCGGAAGGACTCCCCGATTACGATCTCTGATATATCGTATCGGAGGAAGGCCTTCATGTGATATTGGAACAGACCCCGGCCATTTACATGTGCGATCAATGATGGCGATATCAGCAAGGCGATTGGCGATTGGAGGGGTAAAGCACCAGACCCCAGACCCATGCGACAATGCGATATACGATTGTGATCGACAATCGGCGTCAGCGATCGGTGATCGGAACAAAGGCTTTATGCCATGCGATATGTCGAAATACGACAGCATCGATATTGGCGATCAGAGAATGGGATTGCAGCCATATAAAAGTGTCGCGCATTGCGACAATGGATAAAGGCTAGACCCGATAGGATTATGGATGCGATTGCATAAAATTTGAGTTTCGATATAAGGCATTTGTCAAGATTTCTATGTATTCATGTGTATTCCTTTGTATTTCTATTACAAATGAAATATGCATTATTTTGCAGATTTTGTTCTAGAAAAAGGTCGTCGGTTCATTTCCATTTGAAATAGTCTCTCGCACCTGTGCCGCACTATAAGCAGGAGTTTTGTAATAGGAATGCGTTATAGAACACGCAGAGCCACAAAGGTAGATGGCCATACGCAGAGCCACAGAGCCACAAAGCTAGAGGGCCAGATGCAGAGCCACAGGGAGTAGAGGAAGCCGTAGAGCCATAGAGGAATGATGGCACAGAGAGGAATGGATGGAAGCCACAGAGTCGGAGGATTCCTCAAAGGCCAGAGAGCCAAGCGAAGAAGCAAGGTTTTTCCCTTGGGAGAGCAAGTCTCCCTTCAAGAGTCTCCCTTGAGGGAGCTCACAGCTGGGTAAAGAGCCACCACGGGTTGGAGGCTTGATAGAGGTAGAGCCACCAGAGGTTGGAGGTAGAGCTGCAGTTCTAGAGAAATCCAGAGAAGCCACCAGGGGTTGGGGGCGATGGTAAAGGGGTGATTCCTCAGAGAGCTGGGCGCAGCAGAGTTGCAGAGCCAGAGAGCTTGAGCGCAGCAGAGTCACAAAGCCAAAGAGCTAGAGTTGAGAGCAAAGAGCTGAGAGCCAAGAGTCGAGAGCCAGAGCCAAGAGCCAGAGCCGAGAGCTAGAGCCAAGAGCCAAGAGCTGAGAGCCAAGAGCCAAGAGTTAGAGCTGAGAGCCAAGAGCCGAGAGCCGAGAGCCAAAGAGCTCAAGAATGCCAGCAAGCCACCATAGGTTGAGAGTCCGAAGCCGCAGTTCCTCAGAAGATTGAGCGCAGAAGGCCAGAGAGCTGTAGAGCTGAGGATTTCGCAGAATGCCACCAAAGGTTGGGAGGATAGCGAAAGAGCCACAAAGGTTAGAGGGACAGAGGATAGCCACCAGCACCGTAGGGCCAGAGTGCTTGACAGAGGCAGAGCCACCAAAGGTTGGAGGCAGAGCCGCAGAGCCAGAGAGCTCAAAGCAGACTTCTAAGAGCCATGATGTTGTATTGAAGTTGAAGAACAGCAAAGAGATCAAATGATCAAGTTATTTCTGATGTCCGATGTGTTCTGAAGATAGAAGAAGGAGTTCTAGAGACAATTAACATAATTTTGAGGGAGTTGGTTCAAGCTAGAGCTCAAGATAGCTTAGAGCACTAATTGAAGGAGTCTAGTTCAGAGAAGCCTAGATTTGCCTGCATAATATGGATAGCCAGCGGATAAGATAGTATTTCTAAACCCATAGGTTCAGTTGTAAACCAATGGAGTTGAGTGTGGAACTTGTAAAAGAAGCATTACCATAATCCCAAAGAGCCTACTCAAGTTGATTAGAGCTTAAGGAGATGTAGCCCAAGATATCAAGGTGAAGTCCATATTATATTGTTGTCTTTATGGTTTGTTGATTTGCTGCATTTTGTTGTTATGTGTTTATATATATCAGCTTAAGCAAATAAACTTAAGGCAACTAAGCAGTCAAAGGAAAACTAAAATCATACACCTATTTCAAGTTATTTATTCCGCAAATTGTCAATTATAACCATAGATCTTGGAATATATAAGCTTGTAAGCATGACAAGAAGCCTTTAGGGCCCCATTTCAGTGTTGATACAAATTGTCATTGATGTCAATATGGCAATATTATAGGAAGAAAGAAGCCATGAGGAGAAACCAGAGGAAAGCCAAGACAGTCAAGCCATTGGAGAGAATATCGGAGGTAGAGGAATTCATCAAAAGAGGAGTTAACGCATCAGAGGAGATACCTAAACAGCACTAAAGGAGCAGAAAAATAGAGCTATCGGAGCTACAGGAGGAGGCATATTAGGAGAAATGTATGCCAAAGAAGAACTATCAACGGAGCAATAGAGAAGAGCGAAAGAGCTGGAAGAAACAGAGGCAGCTGGAGGATCCAGTAGAACATAAAAGGGTCGAAGGACCAACAGGAGAGAAGGCATTCGAAGGGCAAGCATCTCTGTTGATCGTGTTACCCTGTGAGAGACTCAGACTTGTGATGAATTAATCAGGTACACAATGCAGTCTGAAGAACAATTTTGTGATGTAATAAATAAAGCTTTATCTAACATTGTTTGAAGGGAGAAGTAGCCAGTAGAGAAGCAGTCATGCTGAAGCATTTACTATGACAATTAGAACAAATGCTTGAACAGAAAGTTGGTTCTTATGCAGAGCTTAGTGCAGCTAATAGTAGACTCACTAAAGCTGTGTGGAGACATTATCAGAGATCATGAAGGCTATTGCAGATTCTGTGTGGATAGTATGAAGAGTTCTAAAGACTCCTTCATAAGAAGATTGGTTGCCATTAATGTTGTAGCATGGAGACTACAGTGAAGCTATAAAAAGATAGAACTCAATAAAGAAGAGTTCTGAGAGTAGAACATTACTATCAAACATGGCTTGACAAGATTGGGTTAGAGCCCTTGGGTTTGGTGCCTCAGAAGCTGGAAGGATTGGTGTCCTTGGGATTGGTGCCTCAGAAACTGGAAGGATTGGTGTCCCTGAGGTTGGTGCCTTAGAACTTGAAGGATTGATGTCTTGGGAGTTGGTGCTCCTAAGTCCAAGGTTGGTGCCTTAACAAAAATAGAGTTGGTGCTCTGGAGGTTGGAGCCTCACAAAAGTCCAAGTTGGTGCTTGGCAACTGATTGCAACCATTTATATATTGTATCTATTTTATTGCAAAGATTATATTAATAAAAGCATTGATACTTGTTGTTCATCTTGTGTTCTGAATATAAATGTTTTAACTGGTAAAATAATAGTTGAAAAAGAAATACTGATTCACCCCCCCTCTCAGTATTTCCAACAATTGGTATCAGAGCGGGCTTCTTCATATTAGCCTAAGAGCTTGAAGAAGGATTCGTAGTCATGATGAGAAATCATGAAGCGTCAGGAAGACCTCCTCTGTTCGATGGCACCAATTTTGGTTTCTGGAAAAAGAGAATGACCTACTACTTAATGTCCCTTGGACCTGAAGTCTGGCATTCGGTTCTAAATGAGTACCCAATTCCTTCCACTCTTCCAACAAATCAAGACAAGAGGAAAGCCTACGTTGCAAATGAAAAATCCTTAAACTCCATCACTAGTGGAATCATTGATTCCGAATTTACAAAAGTCATGAATTGTAACTCTGCCAAAGAAATGTGGGATAAGCTAATTGGCTTATACGATGGGGACTCAAAAGTCAAGAAGGCAAAGCTTCAAACTCATAGAAGGCAATTTGAAAGTCTGAAAATGGATGATGAAGAAGATATTGCATCATACTTTCTTCGAGTAGCTGAAGTGGTGAACTCTCTTAAAGGATTGGATGAAAACATTGAAGAAAGTACCATTGTTCAAAAGGTCTTAAGATCTCTCCCAGACATATTTGACTCCAAAATAAGGGCCATAGAAGAAATAAAGGATCTAGATACTCTCAAGATGGATGAACTCCATGGAATCCTCACTACCTATGAGATGAGAAAAGGTGGCCCAAGCTCCAAAGATGCAACATTCAAGGCTTCAAAATCAAAATAGGGGAAAGAAAGGAATGTCAGCAGTGATGACTTCAATGTAGAATCAGAATTGGCACAATTTGTACGAAAGCTGAAGAAAGGATCTAAGCTAAAAGGTAAGTACCCTCTTATCTATTTCAAATGTGGAAAAATAGGTCATTATGCTGCAAAATGCCCTCATAAGCATGATAGTGATGATGAAGAAAATTATAAAAGAATGGTATACAAAAAGAAAGGGATCAATAAGAAGAACCTCTTCTCTAAGCAAGATGAGTCTGATGAAGATGAATTTATAGTCATCAAAAAGAAATCAGATGAAGAAAGTGACCATGCTGAAAGCTAAGAAACATTATTCATGGCATTCACAAATGATGATGACTCAAAGCTAGAGGGAAATGTAGATGAACTGTGAATAAGTGTCGTTGAAGAAAATGAGAAATTATGGATAAAATCATTTCTCCCAAGGTAGAAAACGAGGAAACAAAAAGAAGGGAAGATCTCTTGGAAAGAAAGCTAAAAGAAAAAGAAGAAACTTTCGAAGAACGTGAAGCCATAATAGTATCTCTGAGAAAGGAATTGGAGCAAGTTAAAAAGAGTTGGAAAAGCTCTCAAATACTTGAGGCTATCCTAAAAAGTCAAAAACCTCAACATGACAAATCTGGAATAGGTTTTAAAGGAGAATCATCAAGCACTAAGAATAGTGCAAAAAGCTATGCCGTTGCACTTTCCAGCAACCCAAAAGAAGAAAGAGTATTTCATCAAAGGCACATCCCAGATCCAAAGAATGAAGAGAGAATAACTCCAAAGAAGAATGTGGATTCGAATCATGGATATTACAATAGATACAAACCAGTATTCCATCAAAGGCCCATCTCAAATCCAAAGAATGAAGCGGGAGTAATTCCAAGGAAGAATGTTGATTCAAATCATGGCTATTACAACAAGTACAAAACTATCTTTCTTGGACATTGTTTCTATTGTAAAAATTTTGGTCATCAAGCTAGACATTGCATGGCTCGCAAGAATGAAACACCAAAACTAAAGGATCAAATAAACAAACCATATGGCCCCAAAAGGCAGGGACAAATCAAGACCTACAATTCGTTTGATCCCTTGACCAAATTTGATCTGATTTGCTCATTATGCTACAATAATGGACACTATGAACAAAATTGCCCACTCAAAAGAGGAAAAGCAAGAAGTGAGAATCCCAACACGGATAAATGTGGCCTGGCTCTATATGCTCAAAATAATGAAAATCATTGGTTTGTGGATAGTGGGTGCTCTAGACACATGACAGGGGACAAAAGGAAGTTTGTCTCATTGAGCAAAAAGGAAGGAAATGTATCCATTGGAAGTGGATCTACCAAAATTGCTAGAAAAGGAACTATTACTCTTATCAATGGAAAAGGAAAAGCTTAAAATGCTCTGCTAGTAAACAGGCTCAAACACAACCTCCTGAGTGTTAGTCGAATCTGTGATCAAGGACATAATGTTGTCTTTAGCACCAAATACTGTGAAATAAGGAACTCTTCCTCAGGGGAACTTGTGGCGAAAGGGGTTAGAACACCAGACAACATTTACATTCTGAACAAGATTCAAGAAGATAAATGTTACTTAATTCAAACAGATGAAATCTGGTTGTGGCACAAGCGACTTGGACATACAAGCTTCGAGAACTTTATCAATATCAGCAAGATTAAAGTTGTACGAGACATCCAAAAGTTATTCAAACCAAATCAAGGAATATGTGGTCCATGTCAACATGGAAAGCAAACCAAAACCAGCCACAAGACCAAGGAGTTATCTACATCAAAGCCTTTGGAGATCATCCATGCTGCTTTATGTGGACCAACTAGAAATCCAGTACTCCAAGGAGAATGGTACTTTGTTTTATTTGTTGATGACTATACTAGAATGATGTGGATATATTTTATAAAATATAAATTTGAAGCATTTGAGTGTTTTAAGAATCTTAAAGCTCTTGTAGAAAAAAGGACTCAAAGATTAAGTGCCTCAGAACAGATAGAGGGGGAGAATTCACATCAAAAGAATTTAATGAGTTCTGTAAAATACATGGAATTAAAATAGAATTCTCTGGTGCCAAAGAACCCCAGCAAAATGGGGTAATTGAAAGAAGAAATTGAATAGTTCAAGAAATGGCAAGGACAATGTTATTAGTAGCAGATTTGCAGCCAAAATTCTAGAGAGAAGCAGTAGGGACAGCTGTCTATACCTTGAATCGAACTCAATTAAGACCAAATTATGAAAAAACTCCTTATGAATTATGGAAAGGAAGGCCTTCTTTAGTAAAGTACTTCAAGATCTTTGGAAGCAAGTGCTTCATAAAAATCAATGATGGCTCACCACGAAAGTTTGATTCTCAAGTTGATGAAGGGATCTTCCTTGGATACTCTAGACGGAGCAAAGCCTACAAGTGCTAAAATAATCGACTAAGGAAAATAGTGGAAAGCATTGATGTAAAGATTGATGAAGACCTTCCAGAAAAAGAAATTGAAGAACACGAATTTGATCCTCTCATTGAAGAAGAAGAACCTAAAAAAGAAGAAATAGATCAAGAAGAAGCCAAGGAAAAAGAACCACCTCAAACCTAATCAAAGATTAAGTTTCTCCAAAAATATCACCCAGAAGAGCAAATTATTGGCAATAGAGATGAAGGAATGCAAACCCAAAGAAGGATGATAAGTACACCAAAGAAAATTGATATTGCTCTTCTATCCATGATAGAACCAGAAGCATATGCTCAAGCAAGTAAGGATCCTCATTAGGTAAAATCCATGGAAGAAGAAATGTCCCAAATTGAGAAGAATGAGACATGGGAGCTGGTACCTCATCCAAAGGACAAAAACATTATAAGAATCAAGTGGGTATTCAAAAACAAAATGAATGAAGATGGACAAATCATCAAAAACAAGGCAAGGCTTGTTTGTAAAGGCTATTCACAAATTGAAGGAATTAGCTTTGAAGAAACATTTGCACCAATAGCTCATGTGGAAGCTACCAGGATGTTCTTGGCATTTGCTTGCTCAAAAGGATTCAAAATCTATCAAATGGGCATAAAATCAACATTTCTGAATGGGGAACTCAAGGAAGAAGTCTACATGGAGCAACCAGAAGGGTTTGATCTAACAGAAGGAAAATACTTAGTCTGTAAGTTGAAAAAGGCATTATATGGGTTGAAACAAGCTCCTAGAGCTTGGTATGCAAGATTGGATCACTATCTACAACAACAAGGCTTCAAGAAGGGAGTGGCAGGAAGTAATCTCTACATAAAGACAGATGAGGGTAAGTTACTAGTCACACTTGTTTATGTTGATGATCTGATTTTTGCTAGCAATAATGATGAGATGAGCCATGAATTTTCTCAAAACATGTCAAAAGAGTTTGAGATGTCGATGATAGGAGAGTTATCTCACTTCCTTGGACTACAAGTATCTCAAACCAGAGTAGGATTGTTTATATCTCAAGCCAAATATCTTAAAGACATGCTTAAAAGATATGGAATGGAATATTGTGCACCCATGAGTACACCTATGACCACAAATTGAAAATTGAGCAAAAATGATGACTCCCCTCCGGTAGATGCAACTCATTACAGGTCAATAATTGGAGCCCTTCTATACTTAACTGCTACGAGACCCGATATTATGCAGGCAGTAGGAATGGTGGGAAGATTTCAATCAGCTCCTAAACAATCCCATTTGTTAGCTGTAAAAAGAATTCTCAGATACCTGAAAGGAACTCTTGATTTCGGTCTTTGGTACCCTAAGAGCTCAACTCTTACTGTAACTGCATAAACTGATGTTGATTGGGCCAGAAGTATAGATGATCGAAAAAGTACTAGTGGAAATGCATTCTTCTTGGGAGACTGTTTAGTATCTTGGCTCAACAAAAAACAGACATCCATATCATCATCCACAGTCGAAGCCGAGTATATAGCTGCAACAGACTGTTGTACTCAAATACTATGGATGAAGGAAGCTCTAAAAGATGTCAACATAGGTACAGATCAACCAATTAACATCTACTATGATAACACAAGTGCTATTAGTCTTAGCAAAAATTCAGTGATGCACTCAAAGACCAAACATATACTAATCAAGTATCACTTCCTTCCTGAACAAGTAGCTGAACAAAACATCATCTTGGAATATATCAATACTAAGGAGTAGATAGCTGATATCTTCACAAAACCTCTTCCTCGAGAATTGAACATATTCGTCAAAAGATGGGGGTTATCTCTTTAGCATCACTTAAGTTGATTCATAAATATGTTGCAGGACAGGGGGAGCAGTTCTACAGGGGGAGCAGTTTGACAGGGGGGGTCCTTATGCCTTCCTTTTCCATTGATGTCAAAGGGGGAGAGAAGAAGAATATTGCCATTAATAACAAAGGGGGATATTGTTGATATAGATTGTCATTGATGTCAATATGGCAATATTCTAGGAAGCAAGAAGCCATGAGGAGAAACCAGAAGAAAGCCAAGACAGTCAAGCCATTGGAGAGACTATCGAAGGTGGAGGAATTCATCAAAAGAGGAGTTAACGCATCAGAGGAGATACCTAAACAACGCTAAAGGAGGAGAAAAAAAGAGCTATCGGAGCTACAGGAGGAGGCATATCAGGAGTAATGTATGCCAAATAAGAACTATCGGCGGAGCAATAGAGAAGAGCGAAAGAGCTAGAAGAAATAGAGGCAGCTGGAGGATCTAGTAGAACAGAAAAGGGTCGAAGGACCAATAGGAGAGGAAGCATTCGAAGGGAAAGCATCTCTGTTGATAGTGTTACCCTGTGAGAGACTCAAACCTGTGATGAATTAATCAGGTACACAATGCAGTTTGAAGAACAATTCTGTGATGTAATAAATAAAGCTTTATCTAACATTGTTTGAAGGGAGAAGTAGCCAGCAAAGAAGAAGTCATGCTGAAGCATTTACTGTGACGGTTAGAACAGATGCTTGAACAGAAAGTTGGTTCTTATGCAGAGCTGAGTGCAGCCAATAGTAGACTCACTAAAGCTGTGTGGAGACATTATCAGAGATCATGAAGGCTATTGCAAACTCTATGTGGATAGTATGAAGAGTTCTAAAGACTCCTTCATAAGAAGACTGGTTGCCACTGATGTTGTAGCATGGAGACTACAGTGAAGATGTAAACAAACAGAACTCAATAAAAAAGAGTTCTGAGAGCAGAACATTACTATCAAACATGCCTTGACAAGATTGGGTCAGATCCCTTGGGGTTGGTGCCTCAGAAGCTGGAAGGATTGGTGTCCTTGGGATAGGTGCCTCAGAAACTGGAAGGATTGTGGTGTCCTTGAGGTTGGTGCCTCGGAACTGGAAGGATTTATGTCTTGGGAGTTGGTGCTCCTAAGTCTAAGGTTGGTGCCTTGACAAAAATAAAGTTGGTGCTCTGGAGGTTGGAGCCTCACAAAAGTCCAAGTTGGTGCTTGGCAAATGATTGCAACCATTTATATATTGTATATATTTTATTGCAAAGATTATATTAATAAAAGCATTGATACTTGTTGTTCATCTTGTGTTCTGAATATAAATGTTTTAACTGGTAAAATAATAGTTGAAAAAGAAATATTGATTCACCCCCCCCCCTCAGTATTTCCAACATTCATATCATATAGTGAAGCAGAACGAAGGCTCTTCAAGGGACGGCAATGTAAGTACTTGAAGTCATTGAAGACTTGGATTAAAATGTTGTTATGTGAAAAGAGGGTTATGTAGTTACCTTGATCTTTGGGGCTACGTGAAGTGGGAGATTTTTTAGAATAAATGAAGGAACAAGCTCAGAGTACAATTCGCTCATTGAACCCCCTTCAAGTGATGATGAAGGGATAGTGTTGGCTACTCCGCGCAGTGCAGTTCAGTTAATTACACATGGTATCCCAAGGATACCTCATCCATCCACTCCATCTCCACCTCCACCTCCACTTCATATGCCTACACCTTCACCTCCTCCACCTCCACTTCATATGCCTACACCTTCACCTCCTCCACCTCCACCACCACCATTCAACTTGGTGAACGCGATGAAGATGTCAATATTTAAAGGAGTAGGGAGCAAAGATCCCAAACAATTCTAGTTTTTCGCAGGAGATGTATGGATGGCACAACAGATATAGATGATAGCATAAAGAAAGCACAGTTGGTCACAGCCTTACAAGATCGAGCATTAACATGGTACATCAAGTATTGCACTATAACCCCACTACGACATTGGCAGAGACCCAGCAAGCTCTGAACAAGGAGTTCAAAAATCCTAAGTCAGAGGTGCAGTCGGTGACTGAGTTTAAAGAAATTCGACAAAAGGTAGATGAGACACCTTGGGATTTTGATCATAGGTTGAAATTCCTAATCAGGCAAGCCAATATGGTGATTATAGATTCCCAGCAACATGACTGGTATATAGTGTTGCTCTTGCCACACTTAAGAGTGCTCCTGTCACAAAAAAAGATAGCAATGCAAGTTGAAGCTTTAGAAATTGCAATGGGGTTAGATGCCTTGCCCATACGGGATACAAACCTTGGAGTGCAACAGATTCAATCGCAGCTGGAAAGCCTGCACGTGGATTTGTAGAGCCTAAAGAAAGGAAAGGAAGCCCAGCCAGAGGTGCACATTGAATTCTGATGTTTGAAGTGTAAGATCCATGGACACGATAAGGACCATTGCCCGGTTTATAAGAATTATCTTATTGGGGGAGGGCTTGTTCCCCTGAAACCATAGAATAATGTTGGGTCAAGTGTGAGAGTTGCATTGTGGTGTGATATTTGTTAGGTTACAAGATAGAACACAACTGATAGTTGCCATTTACTACAGAAGTTTGTACAAACCCCTCAGCAGTTGTTTTGCAATTTCTGTAAATTTGCGAGACATGATGAATGCCATTGTAGGAGTTATGAGTTGATGATGGATTAAAACCCTACCTACCAAATGCAGGCAGAGAACCAGCCTCAGGATCAGGGCATAGGAGCAGTGCATGGAGGATTCCAAGGCTGAGGAAGAGGAAGGGGGGACGGAACTGGTCAAGGGCGTGGGTAGGTAACCTATTATAACTATGGCGAAGTAGGGCACTTCGCACGAGATTGTACAAACTCCATGCATCCGTCATATCAGTATTGTTGACAATTTGACCATGTGATAGAAGAATGTCTGGTCCTTATGGAAAAGATGCAAGAAAATAAGGCGCAACCCCAGCATCCTACGCAAAACATCCAGATGATGAGGGCAGAGTCTTGCGAAGAAGATCACAGCATAAATATAGTAACAAGAAGTGGTATGACCACTGGTGCAGATAAAGGCAAGAAACCTGAAGATGATAGGTGGGTGCATAAGGCTACTGAGAAGGAAATAGACTTTGATCTTAATCGTGCTAAAGAGACCTTCATGGAAGCAAAGAAGAACTTCGTTGAGGCCTCCACCTTAGGAATCCAGGAGAAAATACCTAAAACTAGTATGACACAAGAGGTAGATCCTTTGGTACTAGGCACTTTTTTGAAGACATGTATGAAGTTAGTGCGTGATAAGAATGCGATAGAAGGTTTGAAAGAGTTAATTGACAAGTGCACAAAAGAAAAGACTCCTACTTAACAGTGAACCATGAGGAAAATTGGTAAGCATAAGAAGCACATGGGGCACGAGATCAGACTGACCACGCAAATAGGAGAATATGAGATGGACTAGGTAATCTTGGATCTGGGATCTAAAGAAATTTTCCTACCTTAAAAAATGTGGGAAAGGATGGGGACACCTGCGCTATAGTGGTCTCCTATTCAGCTGTGCATGGAAAATCAATAGAAGACTATTACGATGGGGCACTTATATGGTGTAACAGTGGACATTGAGGGCGCAAGCATGCTAGATGATTTTCAAGTCATTGAAATAGTGGATGACAGTAACCCGTACCCCACACTACTAGGACTTGACTGGGCTTTTGATATGGACACAATAATCAACTTGAAGAAGCAGAAGATGACGTTTGAAAGGAAGTCGCTCAGGGTTGTAGTACCACTAGACCCTACTGAAGGAGCGCGTTATACTGAACCTGTTCGCGACTTTGTGGAAAGTGATGATGATTTGGATCAGATATACAAGATCACAGCGTGAAATGAAGATTGGATCAATCCTACAACCGATGGATGAATTGCGCGGAACAGGTATAAGTCCTGCACCTCATATTTAGATGAAGAACTTGAACACTGGCAGAATCAGTTGCATGAAGTATCTACGCTTCGTTGCAATATAATGACCAAATCACTTCGGTGCATCTCGACTGAAGTAAGGAAGCTTCCATATTATAATAGTTTAACTAATGTGGATCTGTTTCTAGATGAATTTGAAAGGGAAGTACAGGAACAACATTGCTTCTAGGCACTGGAGTTGGGGCTATGTGCTATGCCTGCCTATTGGTGGGGTATGCACAAGGAGAGCTTTGTTGGATGGAAGGAATACAAAAGGATGATGAAATTAAGGTTTGGATATGGTAATACCCAAATGATAGAAAAATATAGTGGGAAGGATGATTTGCGTGATCATTTGGCACGATGGAATAAGGCCTGGGGAACAGGACCACAACCAGAATGGGTGCACATGTTTTTTCATACCTTAAATACAATTCCAATGAACTGGTATTTGGAGACAGAGCTTCACCATGGGACAACTAAATGGGACATCTTAAGGGAGAGTTTCTTATTAACTTTCAGCTTTGAGGATGGGTTTGAGTGCATTGATGAAGCGCTCCAGGAGATAAAAGCAGCTATATTCAGAACACCTAAGGAACCGGTAGAATGGGCTCAACTGGATTGGAGTACACAATTGTGCCATGCATTGGAGTGTTACAATGTGATTGCTAAAGAGGAGGAAGAATACCCATGGAATATTAACATTCCAGAGACAGAAGGACAACGTGAAGTTGAAGGACCGAAAGTTGCAAACTCGGATATATCAGAACCTTTGAAAACTAGACAAGTAAATATTGGATCTGAAGTAGAGCCTAAGTTCGCAAAGATAGGAGACTATTGGGACGAAGATACAATCAATAAGGTAGTTGAACTACTGTGTGAATACCAGGATCTCTTCCCAACAAAGTTTTTAGATTTGAAGGGGATCGTCGGAGATTTAGGGGTTATGAAGATTACAGTGAAACTAGATGTGAAGCCTGTTAAGAAGAGACCTTATCAGTTAAATCTAAAGTATAAAGAAAAGGTGTGCCAAGAACTGGATAAGATGCTAGATGCTGGTATTATTGAACTTGTAGAGGAATATGATTGGGTAAGCTCAATGGTGGTCCAAGAGAAGAAACAGAAAGGCGAAATCCGAATATGCGTAGATCTAAGAAAGCTGAATGATGCATGCTTGCACGATCCATTTCCAACACCATTTACTCATGGATTTTCAGTATATCATCAAATAAAGATCGCTCTAGAAGACCGAATCAAGACAACCTTCACTACAGAGTGGGGTTGCTTTCAATATACAGTAATGCCATTCGGATTGAAGAACGTGCCTGCAATTTTTTCCAAAGTAGTAATCGCAGTTTTCAAGGAATTCATTCATAAATTTTTAGAGGTTTATTTTGAAGATTGGACTATGTTTGGGTTGGTGAAGCGCCATGTTGTGAGCCTACACCTTATGCTGGATACATGTCGACATTATTAGATCAAGCTGAATTTGAAGAAGTGCATATTCTGTGTGCCGTTTGGAATTTTTCTCGACCATGTTGTATGTAAGCAGGGATCGATGGTGGACCTTGTGAAGATCGTTGTGATTGTGACTCTAGAAGCTCCTAGGAATGTAAAATAGTTGCGCATGACATTGGGGCACACTAGGTACTATAGAAAGTTTATCAAAGCATATGCTTAGATAACTATTGTTATAGACATTTTTGGGCACTACAACCCTAATCAAACATGTCCATAAACCAAGGGCTTCTAAATCCCTAAAAGTGTTGTTCCATACCCTAAAAGAACAAGGTTAGTTGATTACATCATCTCCCAGAAGTTCTCCATAAAAAACTGCTCAAAACCGGTCAACACTGGACCATCTCACCTGCTCCATGGTCAAAGTGCGATGCATCCCACCTAATGCACACAGGAGGTGCGATGCATACTGGAAAACCCTTATGTAGGGTGCGATGGGCGAGAGTGGACAAATGGCAGAGACAGTTTGCAAGGTGGATGATCATGGAATCTTCCAGAAACTTCTCCTGTGACACTTGCCTCTCTGAATTCGCCAAGGGATGAGTAAGAGATCATCAATCTCCAAGTGGAATCAAGAACTATCAGAGAGAGGACACTAATCAAAATCCAAAAAGCTGACTCACCCCCCTGCAATCATCTATATATGGATCCCTCATCCCAGAGATCCAGAGGGCTGGAATTTTGTATCTTGTAAGGAAGTGTTGTTGGTTTCTTGTTGGAATGTCATAGTGTTGGGTGATCTAAGCTTTTCATGAGGTGAAATAAGGGCTTTCATGCTGGAGGATGACGCTGGGTCAGAAAAATTGGTTGTAATCCTCTTTTATATTCTTGATATTAATAAAGCTATTCAAGTTTTCCTCCACATTCTTGTATGTTTGATGATATATGCATTTGTGTGGTCAATATACATCTGGTCCTATATTGTTTATGATTGTAGATATCTGTTCTTCGATAGTATTATGCTGCTTTGATTCCACAGGTACTCTTTGAAGCTGGGTAGATGAAGGAGAAGCAGCAAGGATCTGTCAGAAGGGAGAGGAATCGAGCAAGGAACCAAGCGCAAGACTGAGGTTGGTGTCCTTCATTCCACTCTTATCTACTTCTCATAAAGGAAAACGAAAGTAGTTTTAGTTTATTTGTTTCTAAGATAGCTACCAGTCTTAGTGGGACTAGCAGCTCTGAGTGGACACTAGATTTCCCGATAACAAAATGGCGACTCCACTGGGGAGCGAATAGATTGTTTGTTTGTCTATATTTGTTTGTTTTATAAACTTACAGACGGAGCCTGAAGTCAAGCCAGCTAGCCTTCGAACTGCATTTGCTATGCAAGTGCAAAGTAGATCAATGCTGCTTTAGTCTATCTCCGAGTTTTGTTTATAAACTAAACAATTGATTTGAAAAATTTCTAATTGCCCTAGTGGTGGCTCTAATAACCTCATTAGATTAGCCCCTGTGATTTCTATTTATTGTACATCACTTGCCCAGCCTAAATCCCTGAACTGAGCTGCAAACTGTGACCCAGAACCCAGTTGAAGTCTCGTCCCTGGACCATCGCACCTTTTACTCTTTGGAATCTAGATGCATCGCACTTCCCGTGTGCAGTAGGTGCACTGCATCGCACTTTCCCTATGTTGCAGGTGCGCTGATCAGACAAGACCTCTTCTGCCCTCAGATTTTGGTTTCTATGTTCACTCTCTTCAGCTCTATTTAGGAGTTTTGTTGTCTGTGATCAGTATACCACTGTGGAAACCCCCTTCCTTTCCATCATTCCACCTCCATTGTGCAAAGAACTGTGAATGTTTTTATGTATTTTCCGCCATTTTCAGTTCTCTTTTACAAAGTAGTAGCATAGTCGAACTGTCGTCTTTTGATTTGAAAGTGTCGCAAGTGTCGTTTTCAGTCAAAGAAAAGAATTCTATTGTTCTTGATGGTCGATTATACAGTTACTCTTGTATTTGATTTGAATTAGTAGTTTTTCAAGTGTCGAAAGCAGTTTTCAATTCAAAATAGTAAAGTGTCATCATTATCTTCCTTTCGTTTTTGAAGAGAAATTTGTTAGTACTGTCGCTTTGAAAAGATAATTCAGATTTGTACTTAGCATTCTTCTTGTCATTCACACATTAAGAAAGCTGAAAAAAATACATGCATGTGCATTTGAATTTAGACTGCTCGTTGGTTTGATTTAGGACAGTGCATCTAGTGTGTGCTCTCTGCTCTATGTTGAAAGCATATCATCTCTATTTCTTTAGTAGCTAGGATTTTCATTGCAAAAAGAAGATTAAATGATTGTTTATCATCTTAGATTGCATTTTAGGAATTGTACATCTACATCACACGGTGAACCTGAAAGGAAAAATTCTTAAGAAAGATCAACTGTAAAATAAATTCAATGAACATAGAAACGCTTTGGAACCTAGCGCACAACATCTAAAAGTCTAGGCTAGAGACATATTCCAGTGTCGTAAAGCCTGGTAATTGTCGTTTTCACTGTTGGTTGGGTGATTCTTCCTCTCTGAGACGACAAGTGCCAGTACGGACTTGTGCTCCCACGTACCGTCGAGTATATATTGGGAGACCATAATAGGCTATATCCTTTATCCATAGGAAGCCATGTCTGCCACCCTATCGATCGCAATGCACTGAAAACAGCATTCGAGAAGATTGACTGCCGTACCGTAAAAAGTATTCTGCAGTTTTGCGATTGGTTTGGTAATCCCTTTATCTAGATTTCCATAGTAGTCACTTTCATTCCTTTTCAGACTCCTTAAAGGAAAAGGTCCTTTTGAGCACTCCTCACCTCAGGCTCATTAAAAATCGAAGGCGAATAGAGTCATCTTTTGTTTTTTCTCGACTCTTAAAAATTGAAAAAACAAGTTGTGTCAAAGCATCTAAAATTTATTTTAATCGGAATAATATCACCATTCCCACGTTGGTCTTAGGTTGATAAAAATGGAGTCCACCAACCAAGAAGTTCCCCTTGGAGGAAATCCTAGTCCTTTCTCCTCTTGGGGAGATGTTGGTGCACCTCATATGGCCACATTGTCACTTCCAGGATTGACGATTGGCTTGCCAATATGGCTCTTCTCGACCTCTGTTGTTCAAAACACCGTGATTCCTGAACAATCGAGTCAAAAACTTGATGATACTAAAGTTACCCCCCAACCTTCTAATTCATCCAATTCTCCCTCTCCTCCTTCCTCTTCACTTGATAAAGCTGGTAAGGCCAAAAATCAAGTAACTAAGAAGGAGAAGAAAGGGAAGGAGAAGAAAGAGAAGAAGAAGAAGGAGCCAAAGGCAAAAAGGGGTAACTAGACGTCGTCTAGTGAAAATCCACACACTGCACCATCCAAGCCTAAATCTCCATGTGTCATTTTCAAAGGAGACCACTATCATCGAGATTGTCCTTGCATCCCCCGAATCTTAAGGCACTGGTCTCCTCGTTTGCACAACCCGGTGTCATCAACCTCTGAAAACCATGTTGAAAGTACACCATCAACTAGTGGAAGCGAAGCATTTGGACAAAAAAGGAAATGTAAATTTCCTTGTAAACTGTGTGAAGGCGATCACGCTATCCACCGTTTTCCCTTCCTAGACGAAGCTAAAAGAGTTTTGGATGACTGTCCGGCTTCACCTCTATGGCTTCCTCCGGGATATAAGAAACTCTTGCCGAGTCCATCGCTAGTTGAAAATCTGACCGACACGCCATTATGGTCGGTCGAAGCATCTTTCATTGAAGATAAACCCGTTGAATCCATACCAGATGAAAGTCAAAAGGTTGAGGCGGCAGTCGACCCGGTCTTGCCTTCGGAAGGTCCATCTTCAGATGACACAATCACTGAAGAGAATTAGAATGACACCATTCAAATTCTTTTCGTAAACACCGACTCCGATGAACATGGGGGCAGTCTACCCATTCCTTTACCGTAGGAAGGAAGTTCATCAGAATCATATTCGGCCGTCTATTCGGTCCCACCTCCAAGCAACCTAGTCGTTTCTTTCGATTGGAATCTACTAGGCAGACCCCGGGTACCAGCCAATGTACCATTCTGAATCATTGTACAAGTATACAAAATGATCATGGTCGGTACCATCATATATGAAGGGGCTTCTGTGAGTATCCTTTCCTCAATTGCTTGGGAAGCGCTTGGTTCGCCATCGCTTCTGCCTGAGATGAGAAATCTGACAGGCTTCGACAAAGGAACCAGTCGACCGTTAGGGATCCTTCCTAATGTGCCCATAACGTTGAGAAGGAAAACCGTTTACATGAACATAATGGTAGTCCGAGGACCTCTTGATTATAATCTACTCCTTAGGCACGACTATATTTATTGCATGGGAGCCATTGTCTCCTCACTCTTTAGAGTAATGTGTTTTCCGCATGAAGGCCAAGTGGTCAAGATCGTAGACCAGCTTTCGTTCCTTGGTTCACACATAGAAAATAGTCAAATGCCATCCCTAAATGGTCTTTTCATGCAAGGAATGTCTCATCAATCTCCAGTCCGTCCACCTGAAGAGTGCGAGTGATTCGGGAGGACATGACTGAAACCCAGGGGGCATGCACCCTGGTCTGTTTCGGCAGGAAAACCTTGGGTATAGGGTAGGTTTCCGTGGAGGATATATGACTAGTCTGACACACCCATCCGTTTAGGAAAATGGGATTAGACTGGAATAAGATTCCCTCGTCAAAGTTATGTGAGTGGAGGTGACCGCGCCACTCACCTTTGTCTATTTCGGTAGACATCGCCAAGGAAGCATTTTGTCTGCAACGCGGATGGGGAGCTTTCATATGGTAGCCTGGAAATTTTTCGCTATACCTGGGGGCATGCAAACCTTTTTGCATGCAAGCGAAGAGTGACCATTTATTTTCATAGTTTGTAGTTTCTCAACCCTTTAAACTCGTAGGATTGGTTGTTCCTAACTTGCATAAAGAAAGGATCCAGGGCAAAGCTTTGAAAGGTGCAAGATCCATAAAAAAATGGCATCTTAGATGAGATATCCTTATTATGCGACTCGCACGAGCAGTTTTTATGTGGAGTTCAATCTCGTTAAAAATTAAACATAAGAAATGAGCAAATGTTTCCCCCAGAGTTTAAGCTCATTAAAAAATGAACCAATTTCCGGTAAATAACCATTGTGAATGCATTATCATCAGCTTTTGAGCCCTGGTCATGTTCTCATCATCACCTCCACTCTGTTTTAGTCGATTGTTCACCTCCATTTGATTGTTTACCCCTTTTGAGGAACAGCTGCGAAGAGTGATCCTGTCAGCCATCCTTGTGACACTGCCGTGACTTGAAAATTCCAAACCTTACCTGGAACCAGCTGCTACCTGAAATTATCACTCGTTCCTCAAAAACGAGTCTCCTTTAAGCTCTTTTCACCTGACTCATAAAATATGAAAAGATTGCCGAGCAATTGGCCTCTCCAGCTCGTTAAAGCGACCAGAAGTGCTATCCCTCCTCTAGATTTTAATCTTTTTGGACCTGAGGGATTATTACACAAAAAGATCGAGCACTTGTCTTGTTCGGCTCGTTAAAATTAACAAAAATTCATCCCTTTCGTATTATTTTATACTTTTTCGGACTTAAGGGATTATATGACAAAAAAGGATTATTGGAGTTTCCTTTACGTCCCTTTCAGACTCTCTAAAATTGAAAAGGACCAAGTTATCTTTGTCGTTAAACTCGTTAAAACCGAATAGCGACAAACTTGTCCATACAGACAAGAACGAGTTTCACTGTCACTAGGCTCATTAAAATATAGCAACGGATTTGGCCGAAGGGCAAATTATAGAACAAGCATATGTTATCCTCCTCAAGCTTGACAAAAATAAAGAGGTACTAGTCAACGATGACTGGGGAAAAATTGGGAAGAAAACTTGAAGAAACTTTATTGGTAGCAAGTCGCTCTTGAACATGACACTTTCACTTCGCATCCGAGTTAGGTTGGGTTGTTCCGTTCACTGGTCATATCACCATTGGTCCATCACACCATCCATATTTGGGGTTAACGCTACCAATCCATGTCATTGTCACCGATATGTTCAAGAGAGGTCACTCAGAGAATTCACCTGTGTCTCATCCGCTGCAATACATTCACGCTCCATTCTTTCATGACTGCCACCCTAAACCTTGTATCATCAGATCGTTTTCACCTCCAAAATTATTTACTCCGTTCCATGTCGTAGATGTGGGATTCATTAAGGCCCTCCTACAACGGGTCGCTTCTTGTCAACATCAGCTCATTATCCAAGAAATTGGCTTAGGAACAACCCTTTCAGTACTTTGAAGCTTGCATGCCTCAATGGCAAGTTTCTCACTTCCGGCGACAGGTTTACATCAATGGCATTGGACCGAAAGATTTTGCGCAGTGTTCGACGCCAAGTCCCTTATTCACACCACGTGAATTGTACTGTAGTACCTTGAGGGTCATCATCATTATCGGTGATTCCGCTCGCACCTGTTAATAGCTTACATCATTGGCTGGTAATCAGGCGATGTCTTTTCATGTTTGACTCCAAAACATCTTTCACATGGATCGACTTGTACTCCGAGTGAAGATTGAATGAGTTTGAAGACCCCAGATCTAGTTTCGTCCATCCGGGCTGCGATATATTCAGGAAAATAAAGACATCAAATGTACATTGTTGCTGCACAGATGATCATCTGAATCAAAGGATGATGACTCTATTAGAATCATCAGTCTCTCGCACAGACGGTTTTCTATCTTATGTACATGAAAATGAATTTATAAAGCTGAGCATGGGAATGCCTGCCTCAGCTAGATCATGAAAAATATTATGAAGATAATGTATTGTATTGTATCTTATTACAGGTCGCCTTCCAGCTCAAAAAACTTCGGATCCTCATGATAAAGCATTTCACCTGACATCAAAAGATTAACGACCTCATGCTTTAGGGGGCAACTGTTATAGACATTTTTGGGCACTGCAACACCAATCAAACATGTCCATAAACCAAGGGCTCCTAAGTCCCTAAAAGTGTTGTTCCATACCCTAAAAGAACAAGGTCAACTGATTACATCATCTCCCAAAAATTCTCCATGAAAAACTGCTCAGAACTGGTCAAAACTGGACCATCTCACCTGCTCCATGGTCAAAGTGCGATGCATCCCACCTAATGCACATGGGAGGTGTGATGCATATTGAAAGGCCCTTCTGTAGGGTGGATGGGCGAGAGTGGACAAATGGCAGAGATAGTTTGAGAGGTGGATGATCATGGAATCTTCCAGAAACTTCTCCTGTGACACTTGCCTCTCTAAATTCGCCCAGGGATGAGTAAGAGATCATCAATCTCCAAGTGGAATCAAGAACTATCAGAGAGAGGACACTAATCAAAATCCCAGAAGCTGACTCACCCCCCTGCAATCATCTATATATGGATCCCTCATCCCAGAGATCCGGAGGGCTGGAATTTTGTATCTTGTAAGGAAGTGTTGTTGGTTTCTTGTTGGAATATCATAGTGTTGGGTGATCTAAGCTTTTCATGAGGTGAAAGAAGGGCTTTCATGCTAGAGGATGACGTTGGGTCAGAACAATTGGTTGTAATCCTCTTTGTTATTCTTGATATTAATAAATATATTCAAGTTTTCCTCCACATTCTTGTATGTTTGATAATATATGCATTTGTGTGGTCAATATACATCTGGTCCTATATTGTTTATGATTGTAGATCTCTGTTCTTCGATAGTATTATGCCGCTTTGATTCCACAGGTACTCTTTGAAGCTAGGTAGACGAAGGAGAAGCAACAAGGATCTTCCAGAAGGGAGAGGAATCGAGCAAGGAACCAAGTGCAAGACTGAGGTTCGTGTCCTTCATTCCACTCTTATCTACTTCTCATAAAGGAAAACAAAAGTAGTTTTAGTTTGTTTGTTTCTAAGATAGCTACCAGTCTTAGTGGGACTAGCAGCTCTGAGTGGACACTAGATTTCCTGATAACGACTACGCCGATGGAAAAATTATTGAAGAAAAATGCGACGTTTTTTTGGGATGAAGATTGTCAGCTTAATCTAGATTTCTTGAAGGAAAAGATGGTAATTGCGCCTATTTTGGTGTTTCCCAATTGGAAAAAAGAATTCCATGTGCATGTAGATGCCTCTTACATTGCACTAGGTGCAGTATTAACACAGGCAAGTGAAGGAGAAATTGATCATCCGATAGCATTCGTGAGCAGAAAGTTATCAAAGGCTAATAAGAATTACTCCACTACAGAGCACGAAGGGTTGGCGATGGTCTACACACTACAAAAGTTTCGGCATTATTTGTTGGGTGGACACTTTAAAATGTATACAGATCACTCTGTGTTGAAGTACCTCATCAATAAGCCTGTGTTGGGGGGGGAAGATTTGTCGATGGTTACTGTTGTTCCAAGAATATGATTTTGAAGTGATTGTGACGCCTGGAAGGTTGAATGCAGGACCAGTCCATCTGTTAAGGATTGAAAAGGGCAAAGAACCAAATAGTTTGGAGGAAGGATTGTTGGATTCTTAGCTCTTTGCCATGCGCATTGTGGATGACCATTTTGTTGATATCATTCAGTTTTTAATCACAAGTAGAGCTCTAGAAGGATATTCTACTCATTAAAAGAAGGAAATAGTAGTCTGCTCTATAGATTTTTCAGTGATTGTATGTCACTTGTATAAGATGGGAACAAATGAAATACTGTGAAGGTATGTTCCTGAGTTTGAACACGCTAGTATCCTCGTTGAAGCACATGGAGGAGTGGTAGGAGGTCACTATGCAAGAAAAGCAGTCGCGCGGAAGATTTTGCACGCTCAGTTATGGTGGCCGACACTACATAGTGATTCTAAGGCATGCGATGCTTGCCAAAGGACAGGAAAGCCTTCGCGAAGAGATGAATTGCCTTTAAATCCTCAGGTTTCACTTCAAGTATTTGATAAATGGGCCATTGATTTCATAGGTCCAATACAACCACTAGGTAAGAAGACAGGCGTGCGGTATATCATTACTGCAACAAAGTACTTAACCAGATGGGTGAAAGCACAACCAGTGAAGGATTGTACAACTGCCATCACCGCAAAGTTTTTGTTTGAATATGTTTTAACACAGTTTGGATGCCCTAAGATGTTGATGAGTGATAGGGGTACACATTTCTTGAATGAAATGATCAGCGCGATGCTTGAGGAATTCCAAGTGTATCATCAAAAGAGCATGCCCTATCACCCACAAGTGAATGGAACAGTGGAAGCATTTAACAAAATCTTAGAGAATGCATTGACAAAGGTCTGCAACGTGCATAGGAATGTCTGGGATATGCGTGTACCAGCATTGCTATGGGCATATAGGACGACCTGCAAGAAGTTGACAGGCCAAACATCATTTAGGTTGGCCTATGGGATTGAAGCAATGATGCATATGGAGTATATTGTGCCAAGTTTATGTATTGCAGCTATGATAGAGATGGTGGATCACGAGACCTTGGAGGAATGGGTCACACAGCTAATGGAGTTAGAAGAGGACCTCTTTCTTGTAGGCTTTCACCAACAAGTGCAAAAGGAACGTGAGAAAGCATGGTACAATAGGCATATTAAGCTGCGCACTTTCAAGTTGGATGATTTAGTGCTGCTATATGACAACAAGTTCACAAAATTTCCAGGGAAATTTCAAATGCACTAGTTGGGACCATATGTTGTTAAGGAGATCACGGATGGTGGCGTCATTCAGCTCGCGAAGCTGAATGGGGAACCATTCCCTGGAAAAGTGAATGGAAGTAGGTTGAAGTTGTACACAGGGGATCCTACCCCTTTACAATAACTAAATGGTAGTAGGACAGTATTAGTAATCCAGGCAGCTGCAAGAGATTGCGGGACTATAAACTACGCTGCCTGAACAGAAGAAAAACATAGTAGGGTAGCTATGTGATGGAAGAATTGAGTGCGACAAGTGAAGCTATGCTATGGAGGATGGTACCACATAGACGGGTCCAAAAGTAGCTGTTGGAGTTACTATTCATGATTTGATGGAAAAAAATTCGTTAAGAGGAGTGGGTAGGCACCATTTATGGCGCAAATATTTGGAGATCTGCCACCAAAGACGCATTTATGATAAACAAAAATGGAGGGTACGGTCGGATTTGAATTTGAAAACCTCTATAAATTGGGCACGTTGGTCCGCCAAAGAAAACTTTTCATTTTGACTACTGTGTATGAGCCCTCTCGTTTTCGTTATATGAATCGAAAGGTTTGGGAGGACTTAATTGCCAGTCCGACATTCACGGCTCTACCTAAAATTAACCAGAGGATTATTCTCGTGCAAATGTCTACTCCAGTCACTTCAAAAGCCATTGTTTCTCAAGCAGAAGGCCCTAAAGTTGTATCTATTGAAGTTGCGCCCCTTATGCCTACGGCACCAAGGTCACCTCGGCCAAAGCAATCGGCTGCAAAAGAGAAGCAGAAGAAACATGTACCGATGAGACATTCACTGAGGAAGAACCTGGAGGTTTGGCAAAAGGAGAAGAAGGATAAGCAGCCAAAGAAAATTGTGGACCTGGAGGAAGAAGAATTCCATGATGGAGTGGAGGAGTTAGATGCTGAGGAGGGCGAGCCTATCACATGGCTCCCAGAGTATATCCCTTCATGGAAAGGGAAGACAAAAGTAACCAAAGACCCTAATTTCGGAAAATTTATGGTCTCAATGCCACTGTTACCAGAACAGGTCGTATTTGAAGGCACGGTCTTAGCACGCATTCCAGTGCTGAAGATGGAGGATTGGGATCTCATGGACCATGAGAGATTCCCTCATTTCACTACTAAAAAATATATGACGAAGATCTATTACAATGAAACTTGGGTTATGCGGCTGGAACCCATGAAATGGGTCAGAGGTGTTGAGTAGGCCAAGTTGTTGCACATGTTTTGTGTACCACATTTTCACAGGCCAATTATCAACACTGTGTGTGCACCAACTCCTCACGTTGGTGCATGATGGGTGCTCATGGCTTAGGGAACCTATCCCTTTCATGGGTATGCTCATCCATAGGATTATGAAGCTGCCCTATAAAGGGGCAGACCCTACCAAGGAGTTTGGAGGGAAACGTGTTGAAAGTTGAATTTGGTTTAATCAAGAAGTCTTACGGATATTCTATCCACTCCATTCAAGACCAAGCAGTGCAGTTCACCACCCAAATTCTCACAGGGAAGATTATGAGGAAATTCCATGCGGACAAAGTTCCAGCGCGAGTAGTGTCGTTGGCTGCCCAGTGCACGAATAGAGTACAATACAACTGGGTGCATTACTTATGTAAGGAATTCCTCACGAACTATCATGAAGCATAGGAGGATAGTAAGCCCTTTCATTATGCCTACCTCCTGTTGCTAATTGTATTAGTAGCATGGTGACTGTCGAAGGATATTCAGTTTCCTCCATAGGCAGAAGATTTACCAAAGGCAGCGAAGTTCGCTTCACTGTGGGTGACTAAGGACCCGGAGAGGATCAAGGAGTCGAATATTTTTTGGATATTAGTTTAAATGGATCTCCGCATAGTAATCAGTCAGTGGCTAAGGATGTCCCCAAACTTGTTCGAGCAGTTGAGGGCCTTCGTGGAGTTCAAGGCCAATTTCCATTATATATCAATCAAGGCGAGGAGGGACCCTAAACATATATGGCACAAGCTACCCTACTTAGTCTCAGAGATAGATGTACAGGAGATTGTGGGTAGTTGGCCAACAAAGTGGCGCCAACCCACGGATGTTGGTGCTAGTACCAGTAAGGGTGGAGAAAGCTCTACTGCACAGACGAAAGCTGCACGGAAGCGAAAAGAAGCAGCATAGAAAGTGATGCGAGCATTGGTTGAGCAAAGAAAGAAACAAGTTGCTGCTAAGGCAGCTGCTGAAAAAGAATGTGTTGCGAAAGAGCATGTTGAGACCGAGCGCACCGACACATAGGAAGTCAAAGCTTCAGCTTCCCAGCATACTGAGAAGCAAGAACTATTGGAATAGGGTGGATATGGAGGAGAGGAGCAGAGCACTCCCTTCACATTGAGGAAGCGTGGTAAGGAGACAACTACCGGGCCAAGGAAGAAGCACAAATCCGATAAACAAGCACGCATAGACCCAATGATCCTCACATAAAGGGATCTAGATGAAAATGGGGACATATTCAGAGACACCACAATAGAGTTGTGGCAGCAATTTGAACAGTAGTACATGAAGACGCTAGGGAGCATCCAAAAGGATTTGCGCTAGCTATAGATCCAAACAGGCTGAATTCAAGTGAATGTGGTGCAAGTGAGCTTGACGCAAGGGAGAGAGAAATTTTTGGAGCTGGAACAGACTCTGGACCTCAGAGTCATATCCTTCCCAAAAGAATCAGTTCACGTAAAATCAGAGGAATATCACGCCCTGTTGAGTACAATCAAATACATTGGGGTGATCTCAGCTACACTGCCGCTTCAGACTCTCCATGCGCTACATCAGGGGGTTTTTGACGAGTTTAGGATCAGAGAGTAGCACACACTTGCAGTGATTAGTGAATTCAAAGTAAAAAATGAGCATATGTTTGCGGAGAAGGCTTAGGCTCTAAAAGAAAAGGAAGTTATGCAAGCACGAAGTCAGAGCCTGGAAACAATAATAACACAAATGTGCCATTCAGTTCTAGAGTTAAACATTCTAGAGGATACTGCAGTTACAACAAAAATCAGGAAATTGGTTGCTGCGGTCTGCGCATCCAAGGATGAGATCGACAAAGTCATGTTTGACTTCCATATGAAGATCTTAGAGCTACAACTAAAATTACAGCCAACCAATCTGCTAAAGGTCCGCGAGTAGCGCAGAGTAGCTATCAGGGAAAGCATGGGCACTTTGGATACAACAGTCACAGACTACGCGATGATATTCGATCAGGCCATGTAGCTATGGACAACTCTGCAGGAGGAGCCAAACCTGTAGAAACTTAACACAGATATTCAGGAGACACAATGATGATTTGATGAAGTCAGAGCGACTGGGCACACTTTGGCGCCAGTTCAATGCCTCACTTGATTGCAGGAAGGAAAACAACTGTAATCACAAATTGAAGAGCTACAAAGGAAAGAGGCCCTTCTCAAGGCCAAAATACAACCATGGACAGAGGAAGCCAGTCAACTTACTCTGTCAGTTTAGGAAAAGTTAAATACACTTCAGCAGACACAAAGAATGATGCGCCTAGCAGTAGAAGGCCCGACGACAAAAAAGCTGGTAGAGGAAGTGCAACAGGCTGTGGTACAGGGTTCTACTGACGTAGCAACATTGTAGGTCGAGTTCAATGACCTACGCAACATGATCGAAGCGCCAACAAAGTGATTTGAGGGCGAGTCACCATATTTGTGTTGGGGGCCTATTGGGATAGGGTCCCTAGGGTCAATTTTGGGTTAGTTTAACCAATTTTTTAGAAGAATTTTGTAAAGAATGTAAAGTCTCCACGAAATATGGAAGCAGAGCGCACAGCTAGGTAGGAGTCAAAGGGGATTTAGCCCCTTGTATGGGTAAGTGATAGGTCGGTTTTGAGACTCACCCATAGGTCGTGGGCCATGGTATTTTAATAAAAAGGCTATAAATATGTGAGTCATAGCAAGTCTAGATATGGTAACTAAGATAGAGGATTATTGTTTTGGGCAAGTGCTAAGACAGGAAAGCTTTGTTTCTTGTACTTAGAAGAAAGGGGAAGGCTCCTGCAACTAAGTGCGCAGAGACCTTGGCAAGTATGCAACTGAGTGCACAGGCCCTTGTAGTTGGATGCGCAGGGTGGAAGAGTTTGTAAATTGAATGTTGAATCTAATAAAGACTGATTTTGGAACAAATATCTTGCCTCTGTGTCTTATTGTTATGAAACCAACTCACAAAAAGATAGAAAAGATAGATGAACACCTTAGAAATAAGCCTATTTGAGGGGGAAACCTCCTTTACATTACACAAATGAACAATTCTTGGATGATACAAATGACAAGACCTCCTTTCTATATATAGGAGTCTAAGGGGTCATAATATAATCAGAGCTGACATAACAATAATAATGTAAGGGCACAATAATAACAATAGTGGGCTTCTATGGGGCACAATAATAACAATATGGAGACTACATGGGCGCACCAATATAATAAGGGGGTTGTACTAATAACAATAAGGGGTTACACTAGTGGTATAGGGACCTAACATGCCCCTCTCCTTCAAAAAGTGTTGTCCTCAATGCTTGAGTAGTTCTTGATGCTTCTGTATAAAATTCATGTCCTCCCATGTGGAATCTTTAGCAGGTAAGTTCTTCCATTTGATGAGATTCTGAAATTGGTTAATTTCGTAGCTATCAGGTTCTTGTTTCTGTGACTGCTCCATGTTCCAATATGATTTTTCCTTCCTCGTAAAGTTCTGGTAATATTTCTTGAAATGGGATCTTCTACAACTTTTGAATGAGTGGCCACACTTCTTCGTCCTTCTTCCATTCATCCTTTGCTTCGTTTATCCAATCTGGTTGGATAATAGAAATAGCACAAAACAATGCTTCCACATCCTCATCCTTTCTTGAGAGTGCATATGCAACAACATTTTTCTTCCCTTTTTTGTAGATTATTTCAAGGTCATAACCCAACATATTTGTGACCCATTTTTCTGTTCTTCTAAAGATAATCTTTTTTCTAAAAAGTTTTTAAGACTATCATGATCCATTTTTACCTTGAAGTGTCTTCCCATTAGGTAAGGTCACCATTTCTTAAGTGCATGTAGTATTGCCGACATTTCCTTCTCATAAATAGCTTGCTTGAGATGTAGCCGTAAAAATACCCAATTGCCTACATCAAAACTTCTTTCACTAAGATGTTGATTTGCCTGTTGTTTCATTTGATTCTGCACCAAAGTGGTGTTATCCTTTAAAAGTTGGAGAACTTGTTGTTGATGCTTGATGTGATCTTTCACTTCTTGAATCTTTTTCTTCTTGATATGTCCTTCTATCTTGAGAGTTTGAGGAGTGGTAATTTCTTCCAATGCATTACAAGATATGGTCGGATTCATTTCTTCTTTCTCGATGTGATATTTCACTCCTTGAACCTTTTTATTCTTGATATGTCCTTCTATATTTAGAGTTTGAGGAGTGGTAATTCTTGCCAATGCTTTACAAGATATGGTTGGATTCATTTCTTCTTTCTCTGGGGTTGGTTCCTGGTGTATATCCTCTTCTTTTGATGTTTCTTGATCCTTTTCTTCCTCCTCTTCACAATCAATGTAAAATAATTTCTTCTCAGCACACTTATGACCTTTAATGTATTTGTTATCACAATTGTAGCAAAGTCCTTTTACTCTTTTTTCTTCCAATTGTTGTGGTGTCACCTTTGTAGGTTGTGGAAGGCTAGGAGAAATAATGCTTCCATGTTTATAGTTGTGAGGGGTAGAATTCCTTGTTGCCATAATTTTTCTTTCCACTTTTCTTGCTAATCTAAATGCCTTCTCCAATGAATCAGGTTCCCAAAGACAAACCTCATGTTGAATGTTATCCTTTAAAGTCCCTATGGAAACATCAATCCTCTGCTTCTCTGGAATATCATTTTCCCTTATATTCAATTTTTGAAAGTCCTCAATGTGCCTTGCCATTGAACACTTTTGTTTGAGATTTATCAATTGGCTAAAGAAGGTGTTTCTCTTTGTATCCTCATAATGTGCTATCATTTCCTCCATGACAATTGACCATGTGACAAGTGGTTTATGAGAACAAAGCCCTTTATACCATAAAAATTGATTCGGTTCTAAATAATTAGATGCAATACATACCTTTTGTAACAGTGGTACACCATGTAGATCAAAATATTTCTCCATATGTAGTATCCAATTTATCGAATCCTTGCCATCAAAATTCCTCATCTCGCTTTTTCTTGATTTTAGGAGCTCGATCTTGAAACGACTGTAACTCTGTAATTTTGGATCTTCCAGTTCTGAAAATGCGACATGTAGTATACCTCTCCGTTCTCTTTTGAATTCCACCATTCTGATCAAAATTGGATTCTCCAAGAAAGAGTTATGCACAATCTCCCAACATGACCTGATTATATACCTTTTCAAAATAGTGAACTTGTATGAAGTGCCACGTGTCGCTGTTTTGACCTTCGGATCTGAAAAATACACACAAACAACTATAGTCTGTCCTCTTTCTGTAACTTCTTATGAAATTTCAATCTGATGCTCAGAGAGAACATTATGACGATTTTCCCAAGGTCACTTGTTTAAGATGTAATTCGGGAGTCTGCAAAAAACCTAACTTCCTCAGATCATATATCCAAAACTATAGTGAGAAAAGATCTAAAATTCGAACCCAAGGTTCAAACCAATTTATTCTCAAATGGATTTTTTTTTAGCTTCTGAAACTTCGTAGCGAAAACGTTATAGCGAAAATTCCACGATGACTTGTTTTAGATGAAATTCTAGAGCTTGCAAAAACTATAACTTCCTCAGATCATATCTCTGAAAATATAGTGATACAAGCTTTGAAATTTGGATCCGAGGTTCAGCAAGATTTCGTCTCAAATGGGTTTTCTTTTTAGCTTCTGAAACGTCGTAAAAAAAAAAAATTATAGCGAAAATGCCACGATGACCTGTTTGGAGCAGCGAAAACCCTAGAATCCAAACCTCTGATACCAAATGTTATGAAACCAGCTCACAAAAAGATAGAAAAGATAGATGAACGCCTTATAAATAAGCCTCTTTGAGGGGGTAAACTCCTTTACATTACACAAATGAACAATTCTTGGATGATACAAATGACAAGACCTCCTTTCTATATACAGGAGTCTAAGGGGTCATAATATAATTAGAGCCGACATAACAATAATAATGTAAGGGCACAATAATAACAATAGTGGGCTTCTATAGGGCACAATAATAACAATATGGGGACTACATGGGCACACCAATATAATAAGGGGCTTGTACTAATAACAATAAGGGGTTACTAGTAGTATAGGGACCTAACACTTATTCTTAATTATGTTCAAGTTATGCATTATGGCTTAATGATATGTTTTCTATGAGCGAATATATTGAATCTTTAATATCTATGCATGAACTAAGTAATAATATGTTTCCACGAAGGTAATGTTTAAATCTGTTCTAATAACTGTGCAAAGCAGGTAGATCTGCATGAAGGCAGATCTAGGGTTATTATTTATTGCACGAAAGTTGTCAATCTGCTTCTTTTAGGTCTGCAAAGTCTAGTCGCAGACCTTTATGAAGGTCTAAGAGTTGTTTTATTATAGTTGCAGTAGCAGATCGTAGAAATACATAGATTTGCATGAAGGCAGAGCTTAGTGACAAGATCTTCATAATACTTATCACACAGTCTCTGGATGTAGAAACCTGGTTCTAGCATCCCCCAATACTACTTTGGGTGAGACTGCAGCCTACGTTATGCAGGTTGTTGCCGAAAGGGCCAGCAGTTAGGGTTTTTTTGGTTGGCATTATTAACTCTGAACCTGGTTTAGGCCCCCTGAAGCCAACAACCTTGCTGATGTGGCAATAGTTTAATGACCAATCCTTTAAAATGTCATAACCTTTCATTCATAAGTTGAATTGAGACAAAATTTATATCACCTAAAAGCTCTCGATGAGATAGAAACAATGGTGACATTAGTTTTTAGATTAAAGGGAGTTGGAAATTGAGGAATTTTGTGACCCCATTTCCATGAAAAGACTATGAATGCCAGTTTAAATGAAAGTAATACCGATTTTTTGATTATTGTAAATTAATTGCCGATATTGAAGTTGGAACTGGAGCTCTGATGGGGATCGCGCGCCGCATCCGCGAAGGTCAAGGCTAGCCCAGCCGCAGGAACCGCAGGATCATAGGCTGCCTCACCTGATCGGCCAGCACAGAAGCAGTCTACGGTAATAGGGTTTGTTCAGCTCCCGGAGACGGTTATCGGCGGTTTGACCGGGATGGAAGACATCGGGTTTACGGACCTCGTGGACTACTCCGAGGATCCATTAGAGGGGCATAAAATATTCGGAAACCCTAATGAAGAGTCCCCGGGTTTCGATACAACAGCTGTTGAAGGGGAAACCACACAGGACATCATACCTGAGGTCTCCCTGCCGGATCCACTCCCCTCAGCGTATGGTCTGGATGCTCCGCCTCTCTCGCCTGGAACCGCTGCCCTTCTACTTTCCTCGCTCTCACCAGACTCCTTGGCACTCGACCCGCTACCATCGCCGCGATTCGATCCATCATTAGCACAAGCAGAGACACGGGAGACCGCAGAAAAACCCCAACAAGAAGCAGGGATTCGGCCTTCTGGTAGCTTCAGCACTCCGGCACTCAATGTACAGCCTTCAAAACCCTCCTCCCCGGTTAGGGTTTCAAATCCCCTCATAGATCACCCGAAGGCACCTCGCACGAAGAAGCGGAAAACGAAGTGCATCAGAGCGACGGCAAAAGATATCACAGTAGCCTTCGGTGACCCCACCGATTTCGAGGATTCTATGGCACTGGCTCGAACGGTCCTGGTTGGACATGTGTGGGGACGTACCTTCTCGGCGGAAAGATTGACGCTATGGGTTAAAGAAATTTGGGGTGCTCTTCTCACGGAATTGCCAGAGGTTCAAGAGCTTCCGAGGGGATGGTTCTCACTCCATTTTGCGAACGAGGCATTCACGGACACAGTACTAGCTCAGTATTGGCACATTGAAATGGCACCTGTGCTATTGAAACGATGGAGCCCCCTATTCGATCCTGAGCGCGAACAGATTGGAGCAGGCCCACTGTGGGTGCGACTGCCAGGGCTTCCATTACAATATTGGACGGAGGAAGCTTTTATTAGAATTGGGAACGCACTGGGCACATACTTGGACCACGATCGATCGTATAAGGATACAAAGAAAAGAACACTTGCAAGAATTCTGGTGCACCTGGATACTCGGGATGGCTTGGAAGAAAAAATCACTCTAAAATGGGGAAAATTTAGCAGATTACAGATTCTGGACTATGAAGGTGTACCTTTCCGCTGCAACCGTTGCCACCAAGTGGGTCATCTATTCAAGGATTGCCCATTGAACAAAAGTCAGGAAGGATCTCCAATCATCTCGCCCGCGGCATCCAGAGGTGTCTCCCCAACCATCCCCCGTCCTCCACAAAGCAGCGCGGTACCTCAAGGCGCCCCAGAGAAAGCAGATGTGCTCAAGACAGCCCCGCCCTCGCCTCCACTGACTAGGGCTCGGGCAGCAGCAGCGGTAGCACAAGCTTCAGGTACCTCACTTATTCCTCCCTCTTACTCTCTAGATCTCTCATCTGTATATGTGAATTCAATTGCATGCACCATGGCACAGTGCACTATCCCTCCGCCCCCTCTGATTCCATCCACTGCTCCGCCCTCATTGCCCCTCACATCTTCACCCTCCTCGACTTCATCCTCCAGATCGACTCCATCCCATTCATACTCCCTTCGCCCTAGATCCTCACAATTGGAGGTCTCTGAAACACAATTCGGGTTGGGCTTGGTCCCTCTCGGCCCTGGTTTCCTATCTACCTGGGGTCGCAAATCAAATCTCAATAAAGCCATCAGGCATGCAGGCGCGGAAGTGGCTGCTGGGCGCCAAGCCACCATCGATGGGGTCCTTAGAGCATCAAAACCCCCAAAGAATGGCCCCCCATGAAGTGCCTCTCATTTAATTGCAGGGGCCTGGCTAGTACCCCTAAGAAACTAGCCCTAAAACGACTTTTTGAGGTCGAATCTCCTGATATCATTCTCCTACAAGAAACCCTCGGCCCTGCAGAGTCCATTACTCACTCCCTCTCCTCCCTATCGGCAAGATGGAATTTCCTTGCAACTGATGCATTTGGCAGATCGGGAGGGCTGGCGATAGGGTATAACCCCAAATCAATCAGATTGGACTCCTCTTGGGGAGGCCATGGTTATATGGGCGCAGACATATTCTCTATAGACCTTGGTCTCACCCTCCGCATCGTCAATATATATGGACCCTGCCATCTGCGGGAAAATTTTTGGAGACATCTACTCGGCTGTAACCTATTGACACTTGACCGTATCATTCTGGGTGGAGACATGAATTTTTCTCTGGGGTTCAGGGAGTCATGGGGTTCAATGGCCCAAGTAGATCCTATCACAAACTTCATAAGGAGCTTATTGGAGCAGCATGACTTCATCGACATCCCTATGCAGAAGCCCCTCCCCACATGGAGAAATAGAAGGGTAGGGACCGCTGCTCTGGCCCGTAGAATGGATCGTTTCCTGCTGAAAGGCCCTCTGATTCAACAGCTACATTTCTATCAACAGTGGGTGGGTAATGGGGGTATATCTGACCACTCCCCTATTATATTGGAAATCCTGGGCACTCATCAGAAGCCAAAAGCTCCATTCAAGTTTAATCATACGTGGCTTCAGGACCAGAGCTTCTCAAAATTGGTCACGGACTACTGGAGAACACATCCCATTGACAGAGAACCATCGATGGCTAGGGGTTTCGTTAAAAACCTAACGGAACTTAAACACATTGTGATCAACTGGGCCAAAGATAAGAAGATAAGGGAAGATGTGCAGCTCACGACAGTGGAAGAAGAATTGCAAGCTCTTCTGGATGAGCGAAATCTGGGATTCATAGCGCAAGAAGATAAGGCTCGTCTGGTGGAATTGGAAAACCAGAAGAATAACATACTCAAGAGTAGGGAGGAGTCTCTCAGACTGCGCAGTAGGGCTATTTGGCTTAAAGCCGGAGATGAAAATACAAGATTTTTCCACAATTACGCCAAAGGAAGGAAAGTGACGAACACCATTTGGAACCTCCCCCTACCTGAAGGCGGACTGGCGGATTCCTTTAACAAACTTTCTCAACTCGGTATTGCACACTTCAGAGGATTATACAAGAGCCCTGCAGGCACAAATCTGGCCGAAATCATCAATGTGGCTTCTCACTTCCCCAGATTTGTAGAGGAAGAGGATTCTGATGGTCTAACAGCACCCGTCACTATGGAAGAACTGGAAAGTACACTCAAATGGTTTCAGAAGGAAAAAAGCCCTGGGCCGGATGGCTGGACAATAGAGTTCTACATCGCCTTTTTTGAACTCTTGGGAGGAGATATCCTTAAGGTGGTTGAGGAGAGCAGAACTTTGGGCAGTCTTTATAATGCTATCAACTCTACTTTCATCGCCCTCATTCCCAAATCTGACTCCCCTGCCTCCTTTGATGATTTCCGACCCATATCCCTGTGTAATGTGCTCTATAAGATTATTTCGAAGATCATTGCCAATAGGATCAAGCCTATCCTATCTAGACACATCGCCCCCCAACAATTTGCCTTCCTGGAAGATAGACAGATCCATGAAGCTATTGGCTCCGCCCAAGAAGCGATTCATTCCATTTGGACCAAACACCTTAAGTGTATCCTACTGAAGATAGACCTCTCCAAGGCATTTGACCGAGTCAGTTGGCTCTTCATCAAAATGATTCTTATCCATATCGGTTTCCCCCTCGCCCTCATCAATTGGATCATGGCCTGCATTACATCTCCCACCTTCAGTATCTTGATCAATGGATCTGCCTCACACTTCTTCCACTCCGAAAGAGGGCTGCGACAGGGCTGTCCTCTTTCACCTCTCCTCTTCCTATTGGTCATGGAAGCTCTAAGCCGGCTAATCATCTCAGCTAAAAGGGATGGGTCTATCAGAGGCCTCAAAATCACTGATGAATGCTACCTCACTCACCTATTGTTTGTAGATGATGTCCTAATCTTATTGGATGGCAGCATATAGGACACATCTACCTTCATCCGCATTCTAGGTCTCTTCTCACATGCAACAGGTATGGAAGTAAATCGGTTGAAATCCACTATCACTCTGGTTGGTACTTCAGCAAACGAAAACCATATGGCAAGGCAGGCATTTCCATACACTCCTCAGCCATTGGACAGGGGGCTAAAATATCTTGGATATTGGTTAAAGCCGACATGCCAAAAGATCGCAGACTGGGTTTGGCTGGTAGCAAAAGTGGAAAAAAGACTATCATGCTGGAGCCATAGATATCTATCCAGGGCTGGGAGATTAACCCTGATCAAATCAGTACTCGAAGCAACGCCGGTATTCTGGATGGCACTGGCCTGGATCCCTCGGAACATCCTGGCAAAACTACAACAATTATGCAATCGATACTTATGGGCAGGCAACCAGGACAAGCGTATCTTTGCCTGGATAGGCTGGAATAAGATAGCTTTACCAAAGAAATGGGGAGGCTGGGGGTTAAAGGAGCTCCCTATATTTGCCAAAGCCCTGGCAGGGAAAATGGGCTGGGCTCTTCTGACGTCCCAAAGCTTATGGACTAGACTTACCTACCACAAATATATTTGGCCTCTCAGCATCATCGATTGGGCTAGACTCCCAGTATGGAACAAAACAGGCATATCATCTATCTGGAAGGCCCTCTTACACTCTCTGCCATTAATCAGAGACAACTTAGTATGGCGTATCAGAGATGGGAATAGGGCAAGGATTGGGCTCGATCCTTGGGCCGGCAGTGGAGGGAGGCATATACTTCCCCGAGAGCTGGTGGAATACCTCTCAGCACAAGAAATCAAAGTAATCTCACAGATCGCGAATTGTGAACAATCTGATATATTCCACCAGACATGGAAATCCGCGCACCAGCTAAACCTCCCCAGAAGATGGCACCCGGCTTGGAGAGCATACATAGAGGCTCTGCATGAATCTCACATTCGAATTACAGAGGGGCAGGACGAACTCATATGGAACTTGGCCGAATGCGGTCTATACACCCCCAAGGCAGGCTACCTTCAGCTGATCTCTCACAAGAAGCCCGAAACCACTGCTAGCTGGTGGCAGAATATCTGGAAATTAGCCGCATCACCTCGATCAAAGCTCTTCTCCTGGTGCATCCTGCGAAATAAAATTCCCACCAGAGAACAACTCATGAAAAGGGCACAGTATGGTCCTACCTGGTGTGTTCTTTGCAGAGAAGCCTCAGAATCAACAGAACACATTTTCCTGAGATGTCGGGCGACTCTGAACCTTTGGAAAAACCTCAAGACCTTCACGCATTACTCGGGTGAATGGAATGGAACAGACCTCTTAAACGCATGGACTGAATGGGATAAGAGAAACAAGGGTTCAAAGAATATCAATCTTCCCATCATCGTTAACTGGTCTATATGGAAATCCAGAAATCGGTTAATATTTGAAGACAAGCCGATTCACTGGCCTTTGATGGAGGCTGGTATCATCACCGCCCTGAGTGAGCTACCAGACCCGCCCCCTCCAAAATCCCGACATCCCACCCCTCCTCCTCTCATCGATCAAAGCATCCCTTGGGCCTATTTCGACGGAGCTGCAAACTCGCAGAGCTGTGGGGGCGGCATCATTATCCATTTATCCGAGCATCACCTTTACAAAATCAAGGCCGGACTGGGAGCCGGAACCAACAACTTCGCAGAACTCATCACACTGCGTCATTTACTCCATTTTGCACTGAGCCACCACTGCACTAGTATCAACATATTCGGGGATTCTCAGATCATCATAAATTGGATCAATGGCACATACACACACTCAGCATTATATTGAATGAAGTTCTCGAACTCAAAGCAGCTTTTAACAATATCACTGTTTCACACATCTACAGGGAACATAACAAAGGCGCTGATAAATTATCCAAGGAGGCAGCGATGATGGACAAAGGCATGTGGGAGATCTCCGAGATCAAAGACCAACAGGAGCAAAAATTTTACCATCGTCCTTACATAGACCCGGAATATCCAACCACGGGTCACCAAACAGCCTAAAGGGAACGTGCATGTACATGACAGCAGTATATATATTGCCATTTTTGTAATTTTTTTGTTTATTTCCAGCTAGATAGATGCCGAAAAGGCACATTGTAAATAGCAACATACTGAATACCCTGCGAGGTAAATACATACAGCAATCCAAACTGATAAATTTTGGAAAAGAACAGATACAACAGATTGACTATGGCATATGCTTCATGCATCTACATATGTAAATTTTCATATTAATGAAATTTACGGATTTTTCCAGTGGAAAAAAATGAAAGTAATACCTTTTGGTGCCAAAGAATGATCAAAGAGGGTGGGTAGGGGTGTTACAATACCCATTTTTCCCTTGCCACCAAAATTCACCTTGAGTTAGCCTTGACCCCAAATTAGTCATGTGATCATCCTTAAAGTTGTTTGATATGAGAACATGGAGACATTTCTTCTTAGGAATAGGCTGATAAAACTAATAAATCCACTTGGAATTTTTACTTAACTTTGTATCTGAGGGGAGAGATCTTGAATAGAAATGGTGAAATATATTCAAGGGATCACCAAAAACAATCACCTCCTACATTCCCAGATTCAAAATTTGCATCAAACTCTAATATAAGGCATAAGAAAACTTTAATATAAGGCATAGGCTTCAGCAACATTGTTGGAAGTGTGACCTAAACCACAAGCATGATTATGTTCTTGTTGATTCTCAAGGCAAAACATTACCCCCTTCCCACCCTCCACTCCAGTTACCTCTAAATTTTTTTAATTTTATTAATCAAAACAAAATTACAATATAACAAATTGAATTGAAATAATTTATTATATTTTCTATTTTACTTTTTATTACTTTTTTATTAAGACCACATTATGTTTTATTATTATTATTATTTGATTCAATGCTTCATTTTATGGACACTACAGCACCTCCCCCATTAAACACACTTTTTCATATATATATATATATATATAATCAATGTTATGTATATCACGTTAAAACATTAAATTGTTAAAATCATAAAACATGTCAAAGAAAACTGCCAAATGTATATATAGGTATTGATATATTATCAATTGGCTTTATCTTCAGTGGTTAGGCAAAATGACTATTTTCTTCCTCACCTAGGTTCAAATCCCTACTAGTGACATGATGAGCTATAATGCCTTGATAATTATTTTTGTAGTGGCTTTGTGCCTATGAATATAGGTGTATTAGCTTCAAGTCTTGTGAACTCTTAAGTGAGTATAATTGTGGGCTAGCGTGGTGCCAACAATCTCACTCTAGCTCTCAGGCTGAGAGGGAGGCCAATTTTTTTCCTTGGAAACAAAAGGTAATCATATGTATCATTAGGATTTTAGTACAAATAAAATAAGAATAGCTCTATATATAGAGACAAAAAATTTATATAAATATGAATAATATTATTAAGAACCACTATAGATCCATTTTAAATCTAAATTTACCAGGTATCGAGAAGAATCAAATCTCTCGAAGTGCCAACATTTTTTCAAATTACACTCCAAAAGGAGTTTGCATCTTGAAAATTTTAATCTTTCTCAACATTTAGTAAATTTAGAATTAAAAATAAATCTACACTAATAAAAATTATTCAAAACATTATTATAAAAACTATATTTGATTTGGGGAAAAATAAAAACTATATTCGATTATTATTTACACATAAGTTTATAAAAAGCTAAAGGTTCCCATCATGAGAGTGTGATTTGAATATAGTTTTAATCTTATTGACTAGTTATTAAAATTATTAAAAAAATTAATACGATAGTCAAGTTATAACTTAAATAAGTTAAGATTTGAAAGTATAGTTTTATAAAATCAATTTAAATTTATAATATTATTTATATATATAATGAAAATTAAGGAAATTTATATCATGAATACTATAATAAAGCTAAATAAGAAGAGTTTTTCAAATGAGGTGCTTGAGATGTGAAAATGTGGGGGGAGGGCAAGTTATTGTTATCCAATTAGGACACATACCAATAAGACAAGGCAACATGCCTGCTTAATAGTTTAAGTATGCACATATAGAGTACATGGGATAACCTCTTGATCCACCACCTAGTGAACTACACGACACATCTTCTCCTCCTTTGCAACATGAAAAAGAAGGTAAAATGTATATAATAATATGGAAATCACTTTGATGTAGATACCAAGGCACCAAGTGAGCCTACCATATGGCCTTAGTTCATTGATTCTACATTCATTATACATCAAGTGGGGAGTATCAGTTTCATGATTTCGATCAGGGGAATGATTTCACATCATTTTCATCATTGCTTACTGATCAGAGATGAGTCACAATGCCTTAACATCGGGATGGGTCTCTTTCAACTCTCCTGGGTTTGGTGCTTCTTATTTATCTTAATGCAGTGGATAATGCTCATTTCCCTTTGGTGCTCCATCTCCTTTCCAAATTGGGTCTTTGAATACTCATGCTCCTCTTTCGGGGGGCTGCGAAGGAAAAATGGGCAAGGTTGAGTTGTTTCCCTCTCCCCCCCACCTAACTCAACTTCACTCCAAGGTTCTAGGGACTTTCCACACTATTCAAATGAGCTCAAGGAGGAAATTGCCGAACACAATTTTTCAGTTAATACCGGACCTCCTAGGCAAGCCAACCACGTGAGGTATTAGTGGTAGGAGACACAGGTTCAATTTTTTCCCTGTTAAGTTTTCTTACGGATTTATTGTTTTTTGCTTTAGATAATTGCATTTTATCATTTACATATTGAATTCACCCCACAACATCAAAACATTATTCAAATTTGCAACATTATTCTACAACATATGCAATTATATAGAAAGAACAATATCATTATCAATGCAACGAAACATAAAGGAACAATAGAAGAAAATAATTCACACATAAAGATGCTAGGATTGGTCTAAGACCAGGGAAAAACCCACTATAGGGAAAACTCTTTCAAATTCTTCTTCTTATTAGATTGTCATAAAATGTTCAGAAATGAGAGAGTTAAATGACCCATTTCTTCAACCACAAAATATCTAGAAAAATCAACTAATTAACATCCAAGAGATGAACCAAATAATGCTAATAATAAAAACCCTAATTCAGAAGCTTGCGGTCAACTATCAATATGTGTGGTCAACTGTAAAAATCAAACCCTAGTTTCTAGCCGCACGGAGAGAGTGTACGTGTCTACAGCTGAAACCCTCCAACCACACTCATGAGCCTTTGTATATGTGGTTATGACTGAAAATACCTTGTAGCATGCCTGCAGTTGGGAACCAAAAACCCTAATCACACATGCGAGCTTCGAACCCTTCAATTTCGGACATGTACAAACCAATCTCCACGAACTACCTCACACTTGTGTGAGACAAACCAAAGAAAGAAGAATGAATGATGATGATGATAATATCCAAATGAGGTTAAGTTCACTTGTATTTATAGGATTCCAATGGTGCCCAATTTCTCTTTAGGGTCGACCTTCCATTTTGTGCACATGTGGGCTTCACTTCAAAAAATACACTTTCCCTTGTCCAAATTCGTTTCTTCAAAGATCAAAAGTGGTTCTCTCAAAAAGAGGAATCTAGTCCCATGATTGGAATTTGTCACTAAGCTTCCAACTTGAGGCTCCCTCTCAGCTAGGGATAAATTCCATCTACATCACATAATCATCGCAAGTATCTTGTCATCAAATCATGCCCTATCTCAAGTATCTTGTCATCAAATGTTGTCATTGCTCACCTGGAATCATCTCTGCTTATCCTTGCTTATCTCTTGCTTGTCTCTGCTTATATGTTGAACAATCTCGAATCTAAATAATAATAATTTGACATTGGAGGGGAGCTAAATCTACTACCCCCAATTCACATCAACAACATCAGAGACCTTATCTCAATACAGAATGACATCAAGGAGCACATATCAACCTGAAACTACATCAGGGAGCTCAGTTTCAATCTGTAATCCAATGACAATGAGGAAGGTCATATGGGACACTCTCACACCAAGTCATCTCATAGGGGAGAAAACATCTTCCATCCTTTGTCGAGAAATAAGAGTCATCACATAGGGGAGGAAACATCTTCCACCCTATGTTAATCAATATCTCATCCATCCTATTACCCACTGATCTTCCCAACAATGACCCTCAAGATTCATGTGGTAGAACACCTGCATCATAATCAACTTGGGTGAGATACCTGACTTACCAAAGGTAAGGATCACACACCCCCAAACTCTCTCTCAACCCATTGTTTAATTGGGAGCAACAATCCCAACAAGCCTGACTTGTGGATATGATGCCAACTAGGGTATACTATACATAAACCAAGATAGGGGAGAAACATATTCCACCGTATGGGTAATAGATAGCGGTGATACCCTATTGTCCAAAGATCCCTCAACCCCAGCAACCCTCCATCTCAATTCTACACCCTGGGAACTCAGACATGAGGGAAGAGACAGATCAGTGCCCTCGATCATTCATGCTCTCTATAGACCAGAAACATATCAACGTGCTCATATCCATTACTTTCTTACTGGAAAGTTCAATCATAATGCCTCAACATTACCCAGAGTTGTAGTCCTCTTTTTTCATGTTCATGTAAGACATCAAATCAAATATTATATTAGAACAAATACATGGCATAAAATGATACCTTATTCATCCTCCCTCTCACAGAGGTATCAACCACAGGCCTAAGTTTGTCTCATATAGCAACATTGTCTCAATGCATGAATATATCTCAGTTCATATTGCAGCGGAAACAACTCATGCTCTGGAACAGAGAAATCAAGCAAGTTAAAGTGTAGTGGAAGCACTTTGGGCCTGATGAAGCTACATGGGAGATGACTGATCAGATGCAGGCTATGTATCCTTCATTTTTTGTATATTGAGGCAAATAATTTTTGGTATATGTACATATTTATGTATGGTTGATATTATTTTACCACAATGAGCTGTGTTATAAAGATCTAATAAGTGGTATGGTTGTCATGTTGTCATGTTTGTCATGCTCGTTTTGGTTTCGAGCATGATGTTCATTGTAAATACTACAACGAGTTTGGTTATAAATATCCATGGGTAGTATGTTTTGGTTTTCAATGGTTTTGCTGGTTGTAGGTGTCATAGAACATCGAGGATGGTGTTCCTCTAAGGGGGAAGGTTCTGTAACAACCCCAGGTTAAAAGTTCATGTAATAAATTAATAAAAGCAAAATAAGACCAAGGTCATGGGACACATATTCCAAGCTGAATGTTGGGAAAAGTATCCTAGTGGGCATCACTTGTTGTTTATTATGGCCAGGGGGGATTGGCAAAGGCTTTGAAAAGTCAAAAAGGCATTATTGGCATTTATTTGATGAAAATAAAGGAAAATAGGAGAAAAGGGAGGTGAAAGGTCACAGGTTGCATGTGAGGAGGAAATTGAAGGAAAATAGAGGAAAAGTGAAGAAATTAGAGGCACCAATAATAAAAATAAATTAGAGCATTAATTTGGGGCCTTTTGTCAGTTTTATTTTGGAATTAGTCTCAGAGAGGAGAAGAGCACCAAGAGGAGAAGGAAAGCAAGCAAACAAAGGAAGGGCAAGGAAAGTAAAGGAAAACAAAGGAAGGCAAAGGAAAGCAAGGATCGAGCAAGGAAAGGTTGGATTAAGCGGCTTCAGTGAGAATACTTGTAGGTAAGAGGTTGTATGTATCATTTCCTAGTTGGTTTTGGTATGCATGGTATATGCATGTGTGTATTTGGTTTAGTTGTTGTCATTGGCATGGGTGTTGCCGAGTTCTGATAATGGTTTTAGCCTTACCTTAACATTTCCGAATAACCATGGTGTGATGGGATTTATTCTGAGTTGAGATTTCGATTGTTGGAAGGTTTTGGATTCAGGTGAGGTGGTCTCTAGAAAATCCTAAGGGTTAGGGGTGGAGATGGTTTTCTCTAGGAATCCCTCAATAGGTGGGTGGAGACAAGAAAATTCCTCAAGGGATGATGAAGGAATTCTGAGGCATCCAAGCTCAATTTGGTTTTGTGATCTCAGGGTTGGTTTAGGTGATATCACGATAGTGTGAGGGTAGAGGTGGTTTAACCTCTAGATTCCCTTGGTTGTTTTTGGATTGGTTTATCCCATGAGATCCCACATTCATGCTTTGAATATGGCACGAGGGTGATTGGCTAAAAGAAAGATTTAGTTCAGCCCAATCTATGGTCGGGTGGTACGTGGAAGTCCCTGACTTGGTTGGCTTTTGCATATGGTTAATAAGAGCTAAGTTCCTCTTGTCTTTATGAGTAAATGTACTTATTATTATGTGGCTTTAATGGTTGTTCTATCATTGTTGATTATCTAGTTATATGCTGGTTATAAGCATGGTTTTATGACAGATTTAAGTATGGATCTTACGCCTTTTAATTGATGAATGATTCGTTAATGAATGCATGACCTAATTGGTATCATGGCAACTGTTGTGAGAGGGCATTAGTCCTTCTTAGTAAATATCATATAAGTTTCAGATCTCTATGTTTAGATATGCATTCATGACTTGTGGGTTGCATGTTATCAATGTGTTTTACAGAATGATTGTCATGGTTAGATCGGGTTAGATCAAGTCCTTGAGTAATTTTTTTGTTAGAGGCTTTGTCTCTATGTTATTTATCATTTTTGGAAGATTCATTAAGTTATGGGCAGAGGTCTAGATCCCAACCCTGAAAAAATGGCTTAAATCTCATAGTCGTTGGCACAACACTGCCTGAGAAAGACTACAGTCACTGGGAAGCAGTCCTTTGAGAGCAACTAAAGGGTTACAGTCGCTTGGAGGCCTTGTCATGGTTGCGATTGGGGTCTAGCTCACTAAAAAAGAAAGTTATCTCAGGGCTTGTACACTTGGAATGGTTGGTTAGTTCCTAGGGGTCCGGTAGCACCTGAGGGAAGTCAGTAAGGTCTTGATATGTCAGTTCCATTTCCTTAAGGTCATCTAGGAGGTTGATTCATGTCATAGTAGCCCCTAAGCTCATGTTTACCCGGGCAAGCTGGTGAAAGTGGGTAGATATGAGAGGATGCATGCTACAACCACACAACACTATAAAGGAACCAAAGGTCCACAAATTTTTGAAGCATTTAAACCAGAATTACTAGTGCCCAACAAAACTGAAAAACAATATCTCCAAAAGAGAGTGTATAACACACTAAAAGGCATTAATTCATTGAAACTATATCCTAGAAAACCAGAAAACATATGCCAAATGTAGAGCAAGGATGTAATAACACCACAAAACCATACATGCATAAACTATCAAAGAGCTAGGATAAAGGAATATCCACACACAGAGCATGCCCTAAGGTTGTGACCACCAAATAGAAATTCTAGAATGCCATCTAGAGGCTAAGGGAAACTCTCACTAGGCAATTTGATGATAAAATGACCTTTCCCCAAATGGCGATGCTCACTTCTCCCCTACAAACTTCCATTATCTTGCCTTTGATAAACCTTACTATGTGGTTCAAGAGACATACCAATATTTACCTCAAGGAAGCCAGAGGGAGGTAAGTTGGTCCTTTTGTATCTAGGCACCTCTTTTGAAATTGAATGGCAATGGTATGGTACATATGATGTTTTGTTTTTGGTTACCTGCCGCCATATGCACGAATTAATAAAATTAAGGCATTTTTTGATATTTCTAACTGTTAGGGTCCAACCCTAACCCCCTTATTTATGTAATAGGGTTGAGTCATAGTTATAGTTAGTTAAAGAGTCAATAAAGCCCATATTAATAATTGTAAGTGGTTGACTCGCATTTAAGAAAGGGACCACATTTAGTTGCAAATGGGCCATGGTATTAAATAGATGATATTAATAAGAACCATGGTACTGACCCATGGTATTGCATGTATGAATCCTATATAAAGGATAGAGACTCCCCTTGAGGAGCGTCATGTCTTATTTTGTAATTGAGCCCAGTTCTATTGGAGGTTGCCCCCTCGAAGAGGCAAGTGAACATTGCTTTCATTTATGAATAAGAAAATACATGTTGTTATTTCTTATTGTTCTGTGTTCTGGGTATATTTCTTCGCATATTTGGTATTCTAGTATCTTATTGTAGGTCAAAAGCATAACAAGTGGTATCAGAGCACTTTCCAAGGCCGGTGGGATCTCCATTTTTTAGCAGAAGTTTTTTTGGCTAGAGACGTGTTTCGACATCTTTAAACCACGGGATTTGTCGTTGAGCGCATAAACCTGCAGATTTGGGGAGGCATGCACGCAAGAAATACAAGAGGTGGTCATGCTTGTTGGACTCCCTTGTAACCCCTGTGGGTACCCCTTCGAGTAGTAGCGCATTAGACAGAACCGCGCACAGACTGTCTTCCAAGTACCCTCTGGGTATATCGGAAGCCCCCTAGGCTCTCTTGAAACCTCGCCATAGATAAACCGTCAGCCATCTTGCTGCTACAGTACACTGAGAACAACACTTGGGGAGATTACTCACGCGTATGATAGGGTAGTCGGGTTGTATGGCTAAGGGTATGGTTGATCCTCCTTGGTTAGTGCCCTGAAATATTGGGCCGAGTACTACTGTTGGACCCTTATGTATATTGCGATCTGTAGCACTTGACACTCCTTGAAACCATAGTTCCCTTGTCTCTCTCTAGATCACACATCATCTTTGTCATATCAGATCTAGCAGGTTGGGTTCTGTCGCAGCTGCAACAATTAGATCCACCATTCAGATCTATCAGATCTGCCATTCAGATCTATCCGATCCGCCATTCAGATCTAGCAGTTTGGGTTCTGTAGTAGTCAAAACAATCATATTTGCCATTCAGATCTAGCAGCAGGGGTTCAATCATTGCCACATTCCTACTCATACTCTGCTCAGACCCTCCCGAGACACTTATAGGAGACTTAGCCCATAAGAATCAAGTCAACGGGCTGAGCAAGGTGGTACCATTCACTTGTCATCGTCAAAATTTCGAGTGGCCCCAATTTTTTTTTTTTTACAGTAATGACAAGTGAACCGGATCTATGCATGGTACAAACCAAAGCTCAAGATATGGCCAATAAGAAGATAGACACCCTTGAAAAAAAGTTGGAGGCATTAACGAAGTAGATCCAGTCCTTATATGACACAATCACAAAGGGCAAGTCGGGGGACCAATAAGAGGCATATGATTTTAATGAAAACCTTGAGGACGATTCTAGCCATTCTCTTCACTTCTATGGAAACCACCAATAGTCCCAGCCTCGACCACCCAAACTGGACATGTATAAATTTGATGGCTCTCATCTGGCCATATACAAATGGAGCAATATTTCACATTGAATCACATCAGAGATGATGCGACTAAGCTAAGTGTGGGAAGATTGTATTTGGACCAAGAAAGATGGCAATGGTGGCAGTGGCATCAACGCTACTATGTAAGGCCAATGACATGGAAGATATTCTCAAAATCCCTTTCTGATCGCTTTGACCATGAATCTAACTTTTTGGGTCGTCTTACTAAGCTTCGACATACCGGCATAGTGCAAGAATATATTAAGGCCTTTGAAGCATTAGCCTTCTGCACATGAGGTCTAGCAAATGAATTCTACTTGGAATGTTTTATTAGTGGTCTCAAAGACGCCATACAAGCCCATGTCCGAATTCACCACCCAGTCTCATGGCTGGCAGCTTGCAAGACTGCTCGTGAAGTAGAACGCACATTAGCGGCCCAGTCGACTCGTCCAAATTTCATAGCCAAGGGACGCCCCACCCAGGCTCCGAGCACTACCCAAACACTTAAGGCTCAAAAGGTGTCACCAGCGGAAATGGTAGAAATAAGAAAGCAAGGATTGTGTTACTACTGTGATAAGAAATACTCCCCGGGGCATAAATGCAAGGAACCCAAATTCTTTCAAATTGATGCTACTGATCACAGTTCATTTGAGGAAGCCCCACCATTTGAGGGACTAGAGGAGGAAGATGAGGACAACCAGCTGGACAATGAGCTCCCAGCTACACCTGAAGAACCAGTTATCTCACTTCATGCTTTGGCAGGAATTTCTTCTCCCCAAACTCTCAAAATCAAAGGTTTTATTAAGCATCGCCCTATAGTAGTCTTGATTGATAGTGGCAGTACACATAACTTTATCCATTAAAGAGTCGTTGAAGCAATGCATTGTTTTGTCAGAGTAGTTTCTAATTTCCAGGTCTAGATTGCTGATGGGGGGACAATGAAATGTGAAGGCCGCTGTGAAAATGTCAAACTTCAAATGGGGGATTATCACCTAAAGACCCACATGTTTGCCATCAACATGGGTGGATGTGACATTGTCTTGGGTGCTGAATGGCTCCGCACACTCGACCCAATCACAATGGATTTCCAGGAGTTATATATGAGCTTTAAGCAGAATGACCACACACATACCCTCCGCGGACTCCAGGCAGGTGCTCCTTCTATCATCAGCTCGCATAGGATGGAAAAATTGTTAAAAAAGGGCCACCATGGAGTTATAGCCCAATTTAATGCCATCCAAGCCTTCGAACCCACTTCTCTTCATATTCATCCTAAGATGCAATAGGTCTTAAACAACCATCTGCAGGTCTTTGAAAAGCCTCATGAGCTTCCACCCTCGAGAGGGGAACATGATCATATCATTACTTTGGTCCCAGGGGCACAACCACCAAATGTGCGCCCATAGAGATATCCTTTCACCCAAAAGCATGAAATTGAAAAAATCATCAAGGAACTCCTGGAAGTCGGTGTCATTCATCCTAGCATTAGTCCTTATTCATCGCCTGTGGTCATGGTGCTCAAGAAAGATGGGCAATGGCGTATGTGTCCAGACTTCAGGGCCCTCAACAAGCTGATGGTCAAAGATAAATTTCCCATCTCGGTTGTTGATGATTTGCTGGATGAACTAAATGGGGCTCAATTCTTTACTAAGCTCAACCTTCGCTCGGGCTATCACCAAATTCGCATGAAAGACGTAGACATTCCAAAGACTACTTTCCGAACTCATGAAGGCCATTATGAATTCCTGGTCATGCCATTTGGTCTCTGTAATGCCCCATCCACTTTTCAGAGCCTCATGAATCACCTGCTCAAACCATATCTCAAAATTTTTTTCCTTGTTTTCTTTGATGACATCCTCATCTACAGCCTCACCTGGGAAAAACATCTTCAACAAGTAGATCTGCTCTTGCAACTAGTGCTCTTTTGGCATGGAAGAAGTTGAGTATTTGGGCCACATTGTGGGGCATGAAGGTGTCAGGGTAGATCCCAAAAAGATCTAGGCAATGCAAGATTGGCCTCAACCAAAGACCTTGAAGAGTTTGAGAGGATTTTTGGGTCTCATCGGCTACTATCGCAAATTTGTCCGCAATTATGGTCGCATTGCTAGACCCCTCACTCACCTTCTCAAGAAAAATTCATTCCTCTGGAATGATGAAGCGCAACAAGCATTTATAGCTCTCAAACATGCCATGTGTTCCACTCCCGTATTGGCACTACCCAACTTCACCAAATATTTTGTGATTGAATGTGATGCTTTAGGTACGGGTATTGGGGCTATCTTAATGCAGGAAGGTCGACCCTTGGCCTTCACTAGCCAACAACTAAGTGGGACAAATCTGGGACAATCTACCTATGAGAAGGAGATGATGGCCATCTTACATGCAGTGGATACTTAGCGACCATACATATTGGGGTGACATTTCCAAATCCGCACAGACCATCAAAGCCTTAAATATTTTTTGGAGCAACGCCTATCCTCACCACAACAAAATAAATGGCTAGCCAAAATGTTGGGATATGATTATGAGATAATTTACAAGAAAGGGTGTGAAAATGTCGTAGCAGATGCTTTATCACTCCAATTTGAGGAGGAAAGCACCCTGCTATCAATCTCTCTTCCCATTCCAGAGTGGATTGAAGAGGCTTGCAAGGAATGGTTTTCACATCCTTCGCTCTCCCAACTCATTAATAAATTGCAAGCAAATCCAAATTCCACAACGGGCTACTCTTGGCAGGATGAGATTCTTCGCTACAAGGACAAAGTAGTGATATCACCAACATCCACCCTCAAAAGTCGCATTTTGGCAGAGTTGCACTCATCTCTCATTGCAGGTCATTCAGGCTTTTAGAAGACTTATGCTCGCACTCGACGTTCATTCTTTTGGACAGGTATGAAAAAGGACATTCTTACTTTTGTAGCTGAGTGTGATGTGTGTCAGCGCCACAAAGGAGAAACAATCAAATCCCCAGGCACCTTATAGCCATTGCCCATCCCTGCCTCAATCTGGACGAAGGTTTCTATGGATTTCATTACTGTTCTTCCAAAGTCTGGCAACAAGTCAGTCATCATGGTGGTTGTGGACAGACTTTCTAAGTATGCTCATTTTTGCGCCCTACCCCACCCGTTTACACCAAATTTGGTGGCTCAATATTTCATGGACCAGATCTTCAAATTGCATGGCATGCCCACTTCCATTGTGTCTGATCGTGACCCGATCTTCACAAGTAACTTTTGGCAGGAACTCTTTAGGCTACAAGGTACCCAACTACAACTCAGTACTTCCTATCATCCCCAAACTGATGGTCAAACTGAAGCAGTAAACAAATGTCTAGAGACCTACCTCAGGTGTTTCACTTCAGAAAAGCAATATCTATGGGTACAGTGGTTACCTCTAGCCGAATGATGGTATAATACTAACTATCATGCCACCACCAAAATGACTCCATATGAAGCACTTTATGGTCAACTCCCTCCTTCACCTACTTCTTATATCTAGGGATGCTCGAAGGTACAAGCAGTGGATAAACTCCTACAAAACCGTGCAACCATGCTTGCCCCCCTCAAAGAGAATCTCCATCAAGCTCAAAATTGCGTGAAGCAACATGTAGACCAACATCGTTCAGAGTGCAAATTTCAAGAAGGGGATCAGGTATTCTTGAGGCTGCAACCATATAAGAAAACATCACTCAAAGACAAGGGTTGTCAGAAATTATCTCCAAAATTCTACGGACCATATCAAATACTTCAGCGCATCAGAGAAGTAGCCTACAAGCTAGCCTTGCCACCTACTGCAAAAATCCATCCCGTCTTCCATGTCTCATGCCTCAAGAAAGTGGTTGGGAACCATTGCAGAATTCAAACCAGTCTACCGGAATTGGATGAAGAAGGTTCAATCTGGCTCCAACCTAAACAGGTTCTTGACACGCGAGAATGGCACCTGCGCGGCTGCACAATCAAGGAAGTCCTCGTCAAGTGGAAAGACACCTCTCCAGAAGATGCAACCTGGGAACTAGCCATTTTTCTTTAGCAGTTTCCGTAGCTTCAGCCTTTAGGACAAGGTTATTTTTATGGGGGAGGGCATGTTAGGGTTCAACCCTAACCCCTTTAATTATGTAATGGGGTCGAGTCATAGTTATAGTTAGTTAAAGAGTCAATAAAGCCCATATTAATAATTGTAAGTTGTTGACCCGCATTTAAGAGAGGGACCACAATTAGTTGCAAATGGGCCATAGTATTAGGTAGATGGTATTAATAAGAGCCATGGTACTGACCCATGGTATTGCATGTATGAATCCTATATAAAGGATAGAGACTCCCCTTGAGGAGCGTCGTGTCTTATTTTGTAATTGAGCTCAACTCTATTGGAGGTTGCCCCCTCGAAGAGGCAAGTGAACATTGCTTTCCTTTCTAAATAATAAAATACACGCTGTTATTTCTTATTGTTCTGTGTTCTGGGTATATTTCTTCGCGTATTTGGTATTCTGGTATCTTCTCGCAGGTCAAGAGCATAACACTAATCACCTTTATTCCTAATCACCCTTATTTTGAGAGAGGTGACCTCAATGGCATGAATTTTTTTTTGATAATTGTACTCTCAAAAATTGATAGAATGGGACTTTTACAAATTGAGGGTTTTTTTTTTAATATGAGCTAAAATGGATGCAAACTTGCTATTAAACAAGATTAATTTCAAGAGCATCCTTTTGATGATTATGCTTGAGCCACCTATGATAATCAAAGTCTTTGTTTTAGATTCATTTTCTAGGAGAAGATGTTGAAAAACAACATAAACCCTAGTTTGATTATTTTTGGACTTTCCTAAGCCTTAAATACCTGCAAGTGGGTTTTAATGGAGACAAAACTGGAAATAATGGCTTGCCATGTTAACAACCCCTTGCCTAGAGAATGACTCTACCTATTACTCAACATCAATTCTTTTCTGCTCCTTTCCACTTTAGGGCATCTGATATAGAGACTAATTGGATCAATTTGGCTATGCAACACCCCCTCTTGATCATGCCCATGGAGAAGAGAGATTACAATTGCCTAATGTCAACTCTTTATCAATGCATAATAGATTTTGGTTTCTCGAAACTTTTTGTGTACATTGAAATCTCCTTGGAGGTTTTAGCTCAACATCGCTAAGCGATTCAACAACTTTAGGATAAGTGCGGAGTTCTCTGCACCCAACAAGAGGACTTTAAGCAACAACTAGTGAATATGTAAAAATATTTTCCCTCGGGACACTCATAAATGATGCCATCAAACTTAATAGATTGTCTTCTTCCAAGCTTGACCGCTCTTACTTCTACAGATATGTAAACTAGCAACCAAGCATGCTAGGCTTCATCGTCCTCTAAATCTTTTACATACAATGTTTTGTTATCCTTACTTTTTTTTTTTTGTAAGCTAAGGTAGAACCCATTCTATTACTCGATAGAAATTAGAACTTTACATATCATCAGGAAAGTATAGAGAACCCGCCCACTTGGGGAAACCGGGTGATAAACCACCTATAGTTTCTGGCAGCCGCCCAAAAATAAAAGGCCCACAGTCTCAGAATCTTAGCCAAAATTACTAAACAGTCATTAGAGTTCCTAATGCTATTGATCTGCAAAAAACAAGTATCTTTCTCTACAAATCTAAAAAAACTACAGCTAAAAAGGCAGTGAAGATTTTCCAGCATATCTTAGATCAGGCAGTATCCATGTCAGGTTGTTGACTTGTCCCTCCCGCATCCTCTCGTTGCATGCTCTTCAGCAGTTGATGCATAGCCTCCATCTTTTCCTCTTGTCGTTCCATAGCAGCACGAATGAAGCTAAGCTCTCTGCGCAGGTCCGGGTCTCCCTTGGCCAGCTCCACCATCTCTGTTGCCACCTGCTTGAGCGCCTTCGCCAGTAACACCTTCATCACCCAGTAAATGTGTAGTGACTGTTTAAAGAGCGTCCTTCGCCCCCTAGTATGACCAGGGTCGTGGAGCAGAGACTCCCATTCTTCCATTTCGTCAGCGGACTGGTTCTGGAGGGACTCCTCCTCCATAAACTGCATTACTCTTCGAACATCGGGATTGGACTCCCTCTGGAACGCTCTTTCCGCCCGTCTGAGTCTATAATTCACTGTTTGCCTTGTCTTTTTCTCAGGCTTCAACTTCCTCCCCGCACTCTCACCTTCCCCCTGCGTCCTCTTCCTCGGGCCCCATCCTCTTTTTCTGCTTGCCTCCGTTTCCTCAACAGGGTTTCTCGCACGGTTCCTCAGCCCCGAGCCCCGCTCCTTCTTCTCCTTCGGCTCAGAGAACCCTTCACCCTGCTGGTGCTGTCCCTCAGCAGCAACCCTTTTCTGCGTGACCGACCACCCTCCATCACCACCCAAGTTTTGTTATCCTTACTTTAAATACCTTCTTAAGAGACCATAAAATATTTTTTTCCCTAAAAATACTCTTTTCTTTTTTACATATACTATTAAAACTCTTTTTAATCATTGCAATTATCTTTTTTACCTACACTCTTAAGACCCTTTGTAGTCATTGCAATTATATTATAAAAGCTCTTAATAATATTGCAATTATATTATAAAAGCTATTAATAATTATCCAACTTTACTTTTTTAAATGCATTTTCGGGATGCAATTTTCATAATACAAATATCCTCCACTTCTATCAACCAAATTAATTATTTTTAAATTAAATTATAAATATTAAAATTAATTTATTTTTTAATTAAGTTTAATTATATATATTAAAATAAATGTTTTATAAAGATGTTTAAATAATTGGGTAATTTGAAAATAATTAAAAAATCGAAATCTAAAACGACTTGATATAATACTCGTTAATAAAATAACTAATTTATATTTTAAAATAGAAGTCGAGAGTTTATCTTTAAAAAACAAACCCTGATAGTTACACCAAACCGGAAGTAATTCTAACCCACAAAGTCCAAAGGAACCCAATTAGAACCAATAGAAGTCTCCTAAGTTCGAAATCAAGAAATCGCCAACCCGGCTTTAGCGACATACTAAACTCGAGCTAGAGCTAAACTAAGACGACTATCGTCTTGAAGCGTTTAATCACATCTTCTCCAAAGTGGTATGATTCCAACCTCCCCCTGTTAAAGCCTCGATGAAAACTATATGCTGTAGGGCATTTACAGTTGTTAAGCATGGTGGCCATTGACTCCTCCCAGTTTCCTTACAACTCAATGCTGTGTGGTTCAGTGCATTGTACCACAATACTAGATGCTGCTGCTTTGTATCTGCTTTGTTACTGCCCTGTCTTCTACTGTACACTGGCCACACAATACTTACCCAGTGTGAAGATTGGATCTTTAAGCATTTGGGTTATGGAATAATCATCTTTTTACCGTATTTCTTGTTCTTCCACGGTTTCTCTGGGACCTTCCAAGCTTGCTGCTGTATAATAACAGCTTGTCCCTTCAGGTTACTGTGCATGTTTTTGTCTTATTAAGGCCTTTTTCGGGGGCCTAAAAATCCTCTAGCACATGCTCTCCCTGTGTTATCCTTGCCTGTGCACTTGGAAAATCTATCTGTTTTCCTCAGTTTTTTTCCCTATCATTACTTGCTACCACCCCTCTCTACTGTCTGCCAAATGCACAGCATTTCTTTTGTCTCCTTGACCATTCCCTTCCTATCTCCTCCATCTCCACACCTTTCTGACATCTCATTCTTGTCTCCTTCTCACTTGCAGTTAGTTCTATTGTAGATAACTGGGGCTTAATCACTCAAACCCCCTCCTGAGCTTTACTTCACTGCTGAACATTTATAGGCGTTGTTCTATTCCTATTGATTGATCTACTCCCCATTTCTCTCCTGCCATACTCTGGAATTCTGCATCTGTGTTTTTTTTTCTTCTGTATGAAGAATTTTTTCCTTTGCCTCTGGATCAAACTAGTGACAGGCCTCGAAGATTAGCCTCTGAAATGATGAAATATCAGTTTTTATGAATATTCCGTTATGGGGTAGTTTCGTCCCTGGCTTTAGATCAGACCAGTGGTTACTTCCCTCAACATTGCAGGTCTAGAAACGTTCTCTCCTGTACAAGTATTTCAGAATAAGCATGACTATTTTTGTGTGCCATTTTCCATTTTTTCTGAGATTTTGATATCTTCAAAGTTATTTTTGTCTTCTGTTTTAGTTTACTATAGAGAATACCTGCAGAAATTAAGCCTCTAAACCCTATATTCCTCCGCGAAAACAGCACTTTATATGCAGAGGTTGGGCCTAGAAATATTATATGCTTGGATAAAATCTAGAGTTTAATGGCATGGATGTGTTGTTCCTTTAAGTTCACTGATTTGACTGCCTTCAAATCTTAGCTCCCACCTTTCAAAGTCACGAGCTTTGGGTAACATAGTTGTGAAATTGGTGTTCTCAAGATGTTCCTCTGTGATTTCCAGATGATATGCAATGTTTTTTCATCCATACCTTGCCTGGGTCCTGTTGGGTTTTTTGGGTCCTAATTAGATTTAGTTAGGTTTCTATTGGGCTCCATGGATGGAGACCTTTCTAACTTTGTCCGGAGATACTTTTCTTCAATAATGGGGCTAGTGGGGTTTGGGCTGTGAAGCATTTCAAGGAGCCTGAAACCAGTTTTGTGGGCCACTGAGAGCAACAGAGATTTTAGCAAAAAATTTGAGCTCTGTCAAAAAAAAAAAGCCAGAGTCAACCGAGTATCGTTTGCAGTGCTAATAATTGATTGATAGCTCTGTTTCACTAGGGGGGCTTGTTTGTTGTCTGATTCTTCTGAGAGTAGGCCCTGCGTGTTCTGAGACTTTTTTGTCGTTTTAATTTCTATTGAACTTGGCTTGTCATTTGTTCATTTTCAAGTATTGATTTGATGTATAGGAGGTGACAACTTCTGTAAGTTTTTAGATGGATCAGGACCAATCCATCAGCAGATTTGCAGCTCAGAAGGGAAAAGGAGAGTTTCAGTCTTCTTCATTCCCAGACGAAGTTTTGGAACATGTTTTGGTTTTCCTGTCCTCCCAGAAGGACAGAAATTCTGTTTCCTTGGTATGCAAGGCCTGGCACAGGGTTGAGGCGTGGACGCGCCAGCAGGTGTTCATTGGCAACTGTTATGCTGTCTCCCCACAGATTATGATAAAAAGGTTTCCCAAGATCAAGTCTGTGTCACTCAAGGGGAAGCCCAGATTTGCAGATTTTAATTTGGTGCCACCAAATTGGGGGGCCCATCTCACTCCATGGGTGTCGGCCATGGCAACTGCTTATCCATTACTTGAGAGGCTGTACTTGAAGAGGATGACTATCACAGATTATGATCTCACATTGCTTGCAAATTCCTTCCTATATTTCAAGGAGCTTGTTATGGTTTGTTGTGATGGATTCAGCACAGGTGGCCTCGCTTCGATCGCAAGCAAATGCAGGTGCTATGCCATTATCTGTTTCTCTTTCAGTTACATATATAGTTGCATGAGTTTGGTTCTCAGATAGCTTTAAATTCAAATATTAATAGGTCTAGGAGAATGACTTTAACTTTTGGGTAATACAAACAGTTTTGTTGACACAGCTCTCGTTTGAGCATATATATGTCCCATTGTTCTACTGCGTGTCTGTATCAAACTGATTAGCATTTTTACAGTTATAATATTTTCCTGATTAGTCATGGACAGAGAAGTTCAAGATCTTCACCTCCTGGCATGCTGTTTGGAATTTATGTTATTGTTTGCTTACTTTTAAAGCCCATCGGAACCTTTGGTTTATCGGGCGTGGTTAATCTGTCTTCCGAATCTGAGGCCTGTGTCCTAAAAATGTTGTCATAAATTTCTGGTGGATGAGAATTTTAGATCTTGATTGGATGTAGTGTGTCATATCTGTTTTATTGGGAGTTTCTCCTTATGCGTTTCATGAGGGGGGCACTAAAATTGAAAACACATTTTAGATGGTTTAACTGTGTATTCGGCTTTAAGCAGGCTAGTCAATATTGTCAACTGCTAGATTCAAGATTCCTGTTTTTTTAATCTCATAGGAAGCTTTATGAATGACTTTCGCTTTTATTTGGCCCACAGACGTGGCCTCGTGCATTGCTACAAGCTGTTGATCGGGACTGAACAGTTCACATTGCCCATTTTTAGGCTACAATAACCTGACAAGCTTGGACTTGTACCAAAGCTTTTGTGATGGGAAAGGATTGGCTTCCTAAACACCCATGGAAGATTTTTAACTCTGTCATCCGCAAAGGGTCAGGCTTGAGTTCAATTCTTTTCATGATTTCGATGGGTGAATTGGCTAGAACTTGTTGCCTATTTGGCTTTTCATAACCCACAAATTGAAGTCCAAACCCCTTGAGAGAATTCTGTCATATCTGGCCTCTTGTTCTTTGCAATTTGATGTCCAGACACTGTCAGACCTTCCAGTTATGAAGCCCTAACTGATTTATCTATATGGTTACCCTCTTTGAGCAATATGGGTTCAGAGGTTTTAAACTTTGTAGTTATGATATCATAGTTGGAAAATTGAGAATAACTTACACAGATATTGTCAGGTTTGGCAATAAAATTGAGAAAAATGGCGAAAGAAGTTTAAATCGATCTTCTTTTGATTTGCCCTAAAAACTGAAATTCTTCTCTTTCATTCGAAGGTTTTTGCTCTTAAAGTAATTTTCTATGCCATCACAGTTGCCAATTGAATTGTACAAGCTATGTTTCATCAACCCCAACGCTTTCAATATATACGATCTGCCATGACTGAAATTACATGATCCATCTTAATCCCAATTCTATTAATCACCAAAAGGGATAAAAAAAAATAGGTCTAAACCTGTCGATGCTGGAAAGATGTGGGATGGAGATGGATCTATGCTAGTTTTCTTTTCTTATGGTTATATGATAGCAATTAACAAATTGCCAGTTTTTTTGGATTTTCTCTTTTAGACATTGATCTCAACTTTTTATTTATTTTTAGTTTATCAGTGTTATCCATGGATGTGACACATGATACATCTTCCACCTGGGCTGTAGAGTGTACCTCAGTTCTCTCGGTGCAAAAGCTAACTTTTCACTTCAATTTGAAGAAATCCACCAGATAGATTTTGATGTTTCTCTCAAGCCATATGGCGGTGGCAGTTCTGAATAAGGTAGATGAGTGGAAGGTGCTTTGATGCCTGCAGTGGAAATGAGATTATTCATGGCTGATTTTGAGTGGCTCATTCTCAATATGAAATAGGTACATGCCATATATCATCACCAGAGGCATATTGCTAAAGGAGTTGTATATATTCTAACTAAATAGCCAAATGGTGAACCTGAAATTTAGTAATTTAGATGTACTGCATGTAGGTAGAAGGATACATAATATGGCATGCTTGTCAGTAGATCTTCCATAGTTTAAGGAACTAAGGTGGCTAGACGTGCCTCTTAGCGTATGATCTTGAGTTGCCTATTTAAATATTGAATATGCAATGTTGTACGTATGGTTTTATTAGCTGAAGAGGAACCAATTTAGAATGAAACGTGCTTTAACATGTGTCACAAGAATTTATGCACTAATAGACTTCAATTTTGCAGGCAATTGACCACACTTGATTTGAATGAGGACGAAATACATGATAATGGAGAAGATTGGCTGGCTTGCTTTCCTGAGACTTTGACGTCTCTAAGATCTCTTTGTTTTGATTGTTTGGAGGGCCCAATAAATTTTGATGCACTTGAAAGATTAGTTGCAAGATGCCCCTCTCTGAAGAAGCTCAGGCTAAATAGAAATGTTTCTATAGTGCAGTTACAAAGGTTGATAATAAAAGCACCACAGCTTACTCATCTAGGAACAGGCTCATTTTTCTATGAGTTCCAACCGGAGCAAGTAGCAGATCTTCTCGCAGCCTTCAGCAATTGTAAACAACTTCAATGTTTGTCAGGATTTCGTGAAGTTGTGCCAGAGTATCTACCTGCGGTATATCCAGTTTGCTCTAATTTAACATCTCTAAACTTCAGCTATGCTCTTATTGGCAGCAGAGAGTTGGAAGGAATAGTCTGTCACTGTCGTAAATTGCAGCTACTCTGGGTTGGTTACTTTTTCTTTTCCTTGATTTTGCCGTGGTTTTATGCAATATAAGATAGGATAATTCTATTTATGTCCAACAAATGACCACAAAAGTAGGTCAGTGCGATTAAAAGGTACATCCATGGATGGAATTTGATGGTAAAAATTCCAATAACCTCTCATGAAAGATAAAGAGATAAAGAAACCTGTGAAGAAGGTTAGTTCTATACTCCAACTAGTCATTTTGATTGGTAGAATGAATTTGAAATTCCAGCCCTGTATACATCCATGAACTTAAAAGTTAAAATACAATGTGGGAATGCAAATGCAAATTCTAGAACAATGCCAAAATCAGAAGATCTAAGCTCATAACTAAGTTACTAACAGCTAAAACAGCTAGTTAATAAAGCTAATGAAGAAGGGAGTTCACTGAGATGTGCAATATGTTGTGAATATAATATTGGTTTAGGGAACAACAATAGCTCGCTGGATCTAAAGGGATACTTAACTGAAACCTTAAATAAAAAGCTAAATTTGAATGGCAAGGATCACTTATGTCGGTTATGGTATTTGGGTATAAATTCACTTCTCAAAACTCTCAAAAATGTTACAGATTTTACCATTAGAGTCAATTCTTCATTAACCAGGAATTTAGTATTAAACTGATGGCCTTATGATCTGTATGGAAATCAAGGCTAGCCTTCATAACTTATATATCTTCCATGCCTCTATAATTTATATATATTTTAAGCTTCATTCAGTATTGACAAAAAAATGTTCTATTCAGTCCATCTTTCTTGGACGGATCTGTCTGACTTCAGTCATGATGCATTTGCTTAGAGGAGATCTAGGAGATTGCTTTAGCATCTATTTCCTGTTCTTTTTTGACATTTCTGGTATGTCCTTTCCAATGTTCCCACAGGTTTTGGATTCGGTAGGAGACAAAGGTTTGGAGGCAGCAGCTACAACGTGCAAGGATCTGAGGGATCTCCGTGTATTTCCTGTGGATGCACGTGAAGATGGTGAAGGTTGTGTATCTGAACGGGGCCTTGTTGCAATCTCCGAGGGGTGTCCAAATCTTGAGTCCATTCTATACTTTTGTCAGCGTATGACCAATAAAGCAGTTGTGACCATGTCGCATAACTGTTCCAAACTTGCCAGCTTTCGTCTCTGTATCATGGGTCGACACCAACCTGATCATTTAACTGGTGAACCTATGGATGAGGGATTTGGGGCAATCGTAAGAAACTGCAAAAGCCTAACAAGGTTGGCAGTATCTGGTTTACTCACTGACAAAGCATTTCAGTATTTTGGAGCCTATGGTGAAAGATTAGAGACCTTATCAGTAGCATTTGCTGGGGAAAGTGACCTCAGCATGAAGTATGTGCTCGATGGATGCAAGAACCTTCGGAAGCTTGAGATTAGAGACAGTCCATTTGGAGATGTTGCCCTCTTGTCTGGTTTACATCACTATGAAAATATGCGGTTTTTGTGGATGTCTGATTGCAGACTTACTCTACAGGGATGCACAGAGCTGGCCAAGAAGATGCCTGGACTTAATGTTGAAATAATCAGAGAAAATGAATGCAATGATTCTCTTGTTGAGAGACTTTATGCTTATCGCACTGTAGCAGGTCCACGGAAAGACATGCCGTCATTTGTAACCATCTTATAGCCACTTCACATGAATTTTGTGGTTATGGCTCTGCTACATATGGGCAACCTGTTAGGGCTATCCTACTAAATTAATCTTGCATCAATATTACTGACGAAAAAGCCCATGTCCATAATGCCTTTACTTCACCAAAGGAGGAGCAATAGAGCAGGCGAGGTTATTGCCATTTTACTTTGGAAACTTTCTTCAGGTTGTAGCTGCCTCTTGAAGGGTTGGAAGGATGTACGATTCACTGATGCAGACTGCTTATTCTTGTTGCTCCCTAAAGTCGAATCTAGTTAAATGCCAAACAATAAACTGGTGATAGAAATGCTGAAGGTGATGAAAGGTGGAGGATTACAGATGAATCCCTTCTGCGTGCATTGGATAGTGTTTTAAGGGACTGAATGCCTCAGTTGGTCTGTTTGTTTTAATTTCAAACAATTGACCCGTCTTCGATGCAATATGTGATTTGACTTGAATTTTATTTGCTATATGACTGATGCAGAGCTTGTTGAGGAGGTTTGGAATTGTTCCGAGGGAAAATTTCCGAGTTTATCATGTTATATTCTGATTAATTGCTTGAATTATCCATTGCTTGTAAAGGGGCACTTTCGTAGCTGATAGGTTATAAATTTCAATGCACACACACAACATGATCTATATTTTAAACTTATTCAGACACCCCTAGATTTATAAGAATGATGGTTTATACAAGGGTTCCCCATAGTAGTGGACTCAGAGGACACCCATAGAATTATAAGAGTCATGGTTTATGCAGAGGTTCCCCAGAGGTAGTCTTGGAGGATCCCATCCCAAAGTCAGCGTCCTTCAGATTTAGTTCTTGATTCTAGAGTTTGCTTGGAGATTCTATTCTTTGTTTTATCTTAGTTTTGTTTCTAGTCTTGGGGCTTATCATGTTTATTATTAGTAGATTTAACAGCGGAAAACAAGATTCAACCTCAGGGCTTATCATGTTTATTATTACTGGATTTAACACAGGAAAATAAGAGTCAGCCTGATCATCATTTACTTGTCCAACTCAAAATTTTATCCCATGGGATGAACACAATATTAATTCTAGAAACACAGATCCATTCACTGACTAGACCAACCTCGTACTTCTCTGACACTGGCAAAAGTGAAGAGGTGATTACGGAGACCCAGTAGTGACACGGATTAGACTGAATTCCCTGATATTAGAAAAATGCATTACTAGGAACAATAGGTGGAATAAAGATTCAATTTTCAAATCATGTACTTTAATTTCTCTAGCCGACCTTTTATCTTATGTACAGTGTGTGTCTCTTTAGGGTTGATTGTATTGCTTACTTGCTAAACTGCCGTACAAGTTCTTTTCTTTACTTATTGCTTCGCAATTTTTAATGCTGGTTGCAAATGCATAAAAGCCTATTTTCTTTGTTCTCATATGTAATCTCCTGTTATTCTTGGGTACCCATCTGCATGAGAGAGCACTAGTAATTTTATTGGCCCTCTTGCATTATAATTATCATGTTTCCTGGGAAGTATTTTGAATTGCTTTCCTTCAAGCAAAGGAGATTCATGCAAACGGGTATTGAAGTTGGAATAAGAGACATCTGTGAAGCTTTGAATTTGGTCTTGTGCTTTTACTGAGTAAAAGTTATTTCCGCCTTTTATCAGTAGTTTGCAAAGAACACGGTGTGGAGCGCATTGAAATTAAATGGTTAGCAGGTTATGATTTGATTGAGGTTTAGCAAAATCTCCTAGTCTATGGAATATTTAGATGTTCAATATAGACAATGTGTATTATTTATTTTTGGACACAGCACTCCTTGCAAGTACTTCCTTTTGGATAAATGGGTGAATGGCAGCCTTGTTTGGTGATTTGAATGACTAGACTGAAACTCGATCATTTTGAGTCATGCAAACCTTTAAGTAGCAATTAGATGCTAAGAATGCTAAAGACAAGATCAAGGATGTCAACCTTGGGACAGCAGAATTTATAGAGTAGATTTAGGGTGACTATTATGGTGTGGAGGCCCAAACGTGAAGACATGCTATGCTTGTCATCTTCTAGGCACTGAAAGGGGCAAATCAATTGATACTTGTCACATTGTTTGACATCACTAACATTTTTGACAGTTTTGGTGTCATGCTTTGTGGGCCCTCTTGCTTGTGATGGTCATCTATGGGATGTCCATAACTGCGAGCATCTTAATACAGTGGCTAATTCTTATTTATTACCACATGAATCTTCTTTCCCCTTCTGAAGTTTTATATTGCATGTATACTGATTCAAATGCATCGCATAGAAGCTATGGTTGCAATAGGTAGTAATGTTAAATGACACAATGATAAAAAGTAAAACCATCCACACCAACATTATACTGGATTCTTCCAAGTTCTAAGTATCGGTATGCAAGAAACTGTTGCCAAGTCTTAGCTGTTGTAGAAAATTAAAATTTGCTCAAAGGAGTCGAGGCAAGCCCACATTTTGCGTTCTATCATATAAGTCTCATACTAAATAAGGCCAAGCCTATACAACCTCAATAGCATTCAACTAATAAGGAAGTTCTTTAGCATGAGTAAATGATAAGCAATGCCAAATTGGATGAGAAGTTGCAGGATGCTTATTTAATGTGGGCAATTGTGAACGATGAAAAGTTCAGTAGAAATCATGGCTGTAGATCCTATTGAGTTGGTGTTGCAAATTTATTCATGATGAGTGGAAGAAATTACAGGCTACATTTCTTAAGTGTGTTCATGGAAAAGCAATATTGTTGAACTATAAGATGTTCATTGATGCCGAAAATGTGCATGTGTTTTTATAGGGTGAGCTAAAGAAGATCGATTGATTGTGATGAACTCAGAAATTTAAGCATTTTGAGTGGGTCACTGGGGCTACAATTGGGATGAGTTAAAGAAGATTGATTGTTTGTGATGAATTAAAAAATGTTTAAGTGTTTTGAGTGGGTCACTGAGGCTACCAATGACTTGAATGCTTACAATTCTAGGGAAAAGGCGAGGCCTTGAAATAATAGATTTGCTAAAATAGATACAAGTTGTTTGATCCCAATTGAGTATTATATTTCAAATTTCAAGTTCTCTATGGAAGAGAAGATGGAATAAAGCATAAGTCATTTGAACACTAGGAACAGATTGCAATAGAAGTTGCATTGATAACTATTGCGATGCCACCGTTAATAATTATTGTAATTTACTTTTATTTAGTAAAAAATAATGTATGCTCAACTATACAGATTATGTATATGTATACAAATTTGTTTATAAAATCATATCTAATATATAAAACACTGTTATTCTATACGAATATTGTTCACAAATTCATATTGCAAATCAATTAAATCCCAGGATGCCACAGGAAATTGCATCTCAACTTACTTAATAATTTCAATTTTAAATGTTTTTATTTTTATTTTTTATTTTATTTTGAATGTGAGATATATGCAAGTCAATTTTATTTGCAAATTTGTGCATGGGAGAGATTCAATGATCCAAATTGGATCCTAAAACTCTTTAAGTTTTCATCACTGTTTCAAATTATACTAAAAGATTCAAGTCCTAGAAAAGATCGAAGCTATTAGAAGGAATCCTCATAACAATTGCAATTGTGGCCAGAGCGGAGCAACGAGGACCCTCGGTTGAGCGCGTAGACCGTTGCCCCATGGTAAAGCGCAATGGCACAAAACTGGCAAAACCGGAGGCTAATTCGGGAAATAGAGGTGGATTTTGATAAGCGATTAGCGCTAATCGCGTATCGTAGGGTGTCCCCCTTAGTAAAGGAAAGCCTCGAAGCGCCCGGACTCAAAATCGCTATAAAATTTAGAAAAGTAATTGTTTCGGTTCCGTAGCGCAGGATTCCCCAAATCGGCAGGATATCGAAAGGCTTCAACGTGGTAAGCAGTTTTGACTGAGTCCCGCCTGATGCCACACATCGAGTGACACGCGTCCAACGGAAGAGAGAGAAAACCGCCCACATCGGATGGGTAAACGTCGTGCGACTTGTTCGCCCGATATGAAGGACGACCGTAGGCTTTGGGGGGTCAAGATTGACGGCAAAGATGCGTCCCGATCACTGACCGGATTTGACAGGTCAAAAAGCAAGATGACAGGGGATTTGAAGTCCGACGTGGATGGCGAGTTGGCAAACGATTCGTGTTCACGGGCAATCTTGAAGCAAACAGATTTAACGACCATTCGAATATGATTCAGGGAATCTGACACTCAGTTTGTTAGCAAAACAGGTGGCCACCTCCTTGCGAGGCATTACCCAGTGATGATGACGCAAAGTAGAGGAATTCGAACAGATAGAGGAAAGGAAACCAGAAGGCCGGGAAGCAGAAACGAGTAGTCAAAGAAAAGACTGGCTTTAAAACCATGAACTGACAGAAGTAGGGAACGGGGAACACAGAGACGCAAGAAGCTAATAGCAGAGAACAGAGAGTAGAAGCCGAGCTGACTTGAAGGCAGCATCGAGCCAGACAGAGCCAGAGAGAGTTAGAGAGTCTGTGTACTCCATTGAAAGCTTGAGAGGTTCAAGCAAGCTCCTTGGTATAGGCATGTCATACTATTGTGACCCTCAGAGGTCGAGTTTCAGTAAGGAGAGTCTGTGCACTCCATTCCTACTGACTTTATTTTGTTTAGTGAGTCTCGAATCGAGCTAACTGTTGTAAAAACTCTGCTTGAAAACATAATAGAGAGGCCACCACTGAAAGGCTGGACCAGGAGACGTAGCCTAGGAGCATTGGGTGGAATCCTTATTAAACTTGTTTTGTTTACATGTTTGACTGTCATGTTTTCTTTGATTGCCTCAGTGTCTATGTATTCTAGCAATCTTATTGATCCGGTGCATAAGTAACATAGGCACTCCATGCACATGAGTCCGTAATACCTTTCATTCTTTATCCTGGATAAATTCCAGATCAAGTGGTATCAGAGCTCTAGGTTTACTAAGGTTAGACAAGCTTGTGCTGGATTTTGTTGTTGAATGTTAACTAGATCAAAGCTTAAATTAAGAGAAGGAGAATTAGCTGAAACTAACCCGGAAATTGGAAGAGTCTATTCTAAGAGAAAAATGTCAGAAAAAAATCCCTTGGAATCAGACCCCCAGTTCATGGATAGTTTTATGACCCTGAAATCCATGGTGGAGGAAATGTATAGGGACTTTAAGAAACATAGAGATAAAGATTCATCCAGCGCCAAACAAGACAAAGGAGTAGAAGAATCTTTCCTCCATGACCACTCCAAAGGCAAAGGGAAAGAAGAAAAATTTCTCATGCCTCCTAATAGCCCTGAAAATAAAAAGAAGACATCTTTGATTAAATTAGATGTTAAATTTGATTTACCAATATATGATGGAGAGTTGAATGCAAAGAAGTTGGATAATTGGATCAGACAGATTGATGTTTATTGCAGAGTGTAGAGCATAGACTCAGACAAGAGTAAGATTCATCTGGCCAGTCTATGCCTTGGAGGCACTGCCTTGGTATGGTGGGAAGGCAGGACACACGCTGACATGAAGAAACATGGTAAGATTCTTTCTGTCTGGAGTGAATTTGTTTCTGCAATTAAAAAACAATTCTATCCACTAGCCTACATGTAGCAAGCCATGATGAGCTGGCAAACTCTTCGACAACTAGAAGGGTAAAGTGTACAAGGTTACAACCAAGAATTTAGGAAAAGAACTTTGATTCTAGGAATTTCTTTAGACTCCCCTGAGACTTTGTTGAAGTATATAGGTGGTTTACACAACTACATGAGGCACACTATCTTCATGTTTAATCCCATTAACATAGATGAGGTATCCGTTCATGCTACGCATCTAGAAGCTAGAGGTAAGAATGGGAACCCCGAAATTGGGGGATTATCCCAACCGACTGCAAGAAAAAATAAGGAGAAAAGAAAATAGAAATGGAAAGAGAGGCAGACAAACACTGTACAGAAAAGCAAGTTTTCATGCACTCACTGTAAGAAGGATGGGCATGATGATAAACACTGCTAGATTTTGCATCCGGAGCTGAAACCTAGGACGTTCGAGGGCAAGAAGAAGAAGACTGCTGAAACTATTAAAAAGGATTTGGGGTCAAACTCAGGAGCTGAAGCAACAATCGCAACCTCAGGTATAAAAGGTAAAAATTTTGAAGCATCTACTAGTAATTCTGCACAATCTACTGATAATAAAGAACATGAGAGAAAAAGAAGTGAGCTTTTTCATATTCGAGTTAGTTCCATTCATCAAAAGATTGATACTTTGTTTGATAGTGGCTTACAAGTAAATTTAATTTTTGAAGCAATTGTAAAGAAGTTGGAATTACTAACCACACCTCACAAGAAACCATATCCATTATGTTGGCTATGTGATAAAGCAAAGCTATAAATGTCTAGACAATGTAAACTTAAGTTTTCTTTTGGGTCAACATTTGTAGATGAGGTTGAGTTAGATATAGTTCCTTCGGATATATGTGGAATTGTTTTAAGAAGTCCTTACTTGTATGATAGGAAAACTATTTTCTATAAAGCTGAGAACAAGTATCTACTTGTTAAAGATGGAATCGAATATATTGTAAGAGCTCATAAGCTCAAGAATAATTATAATCTCATAAACTCAGGGCAGATGAAACGAATTGTAAATTCATGCAAACAATTTTTACTGCTAGTTGTAAAGGAAAAGAAACCTGATAAGACCAATGTATTTGAGCGCTATGATACTAAACAAGCAACGGATTTAGAAGAAGTTCTTTCAGAATGTGATGTATTGTTTCAAGAACCTAAAGGTCTGCCACCCAAAAAGGAAATCGTGCATGATATTAATTTGCAGCAAGATGCTCCATTGCCTAACATCGGAATGTACAGGTTGTCCGCTTTAGAGAATGCAAAAATCAAAAAGCAGGTACAAGAGTTGCTCGAAAAGTGGTTCATCAGACCTCGCACATCACCATGTGGGTCTCCAATTGTTTTGGTGAAGAAGAAAGATGGTTCGTGGAGAACGTGCATTGATTACCAAGCACTGAATAAGATAATGATAAAAAATCGTTATCCCCTTCCTCGCATAGACGATTTATTAGATCAGTTAAAAGAAGCTGTTTATTTTTCCAAGTTAGACTTGCATAGTGGTTATCATCAGGTCAGAGTTGCAGAGCAAGATGCATGGAGGATTGCTTTCAAAATGAAGCATGGATTGTATGAGTGGCTGGTTATGCCTTTTGACTTAATTAATGCTCATGCTATTTTATGAGAGTAATGAATGATGTACTTAGATTTTTTCTTGATGATTTTGTTATTGTATATCTGGATAACATTCTTATATTTAGAAAAACGTGGGAAGAACATTTAAAGCATGTTAAGCAGACACTAGATGTTTTGAAAAGAGAAAAACTTTATGTTAAACTCTCAAAATGTGAATTTGGCAAAACATCTTTGAATTATTTGGGACATATAGTAGGGGGTGGTGAATTGAAGATAGATCCCTCTAAGGTTGCAGTGATTGTAAACTGGCCTAAACTCAAATTTGCTACAGAAGTTAGAAGCTTCTTAGGAGCAGCACAATATTGGAGAAAATTTATTTTTAACTTTTGCTTAATTGCAGCTCCCTTACATGCTTTAACATGATTGAACAAGGTGTTTCAGTGGGGAGGCAAACAATAGAAAGCCTTCGACACCTTGAAAGAAAAGATTAGTACAACACCAGTACTAGCACTGCCCGATCTTCAAAGACCATTTGAGATTGAAACAGATGCCAGTGACTATGCCATGGGAGAAGTGTTGATACAACACGGTAAACCCATATGTTATCATTCTGAGACATTTAATTATGTAGTAGTTAACTATCCCACATATGATAAAAAATTGTATGCATTAGTACACAGTGTGAAAAAGTGGAAACATTACTTAATGGGCAAAGAGACAGTTATATATATTGATCATCAACCACTTCAATATCTACACTCCAAAACTAAGTTGCAACAATCAAGACACTATAGATGGATGGGTTTTCTTCAACAGTTTCATTTGGTCATTAGATATAAAAAGGGCATACACAATAAAGTTGCAGATATGTTTTCTAGACCAATTATAAACGCATCTATTATACTTAAGCATAATTCAGTATTGCACGAGAGCTACATTGAACAATATGTTCAAGATGTAGATTTTAAAGATGTAAATGCAACTTTGAGTCAAGGCAAACGAGTAGAAGAATTGGATTATCATGTTAAGGACCAACTCTTGTATCATTGTGGGAAACTATGCATTCCACAAACTGAAAGAGTAAAGATAATTCGAGAAGCACACACTTCTCTAATATCAGGTCACTTTAGTGTAAGTAAAACGGTTGCATTGTTGCGAAGATTTTGTTATTGGCCAAAAATGAATGAGACAGTTTCTAGATATGTAAGAAGGTGTACGATGTGTGCTAAAAGCAAGCCCAACAATAGAAAACTAGGCTTGTACACTCCACTACCAGTGCCTTCTCATCCTTGGGAAAGTGTTTCCATGGACTTTGTTGGAGGACTACCAAAATCTAGGAAAGGTCATGACTATTTATATGTTGTTGTGGATAGGTTCAGAAAAATGTGTATTTTAATACCTTGTAACAAACATATTACAGCTGAACAAACTGCAAAGTTGTTCTTTCAGCATGTATAGGTTCATTTTGGATTACCCACTTCTATAATATCTGATCGAGATACCCGATTTGTTGGGAAATTTTGGTCGAGTTTGTGGGAATTGATGGACACCAGGCTGAAGAAAAGCACAACTTTTCATCCGCAAACAGACGGCCAAACAAAAGTGGTCAACAGGATAGTGATCCAGTTGCTCAGAGGATATTTCAGCGAGCATCCCAAACTTTGGGATGAACATGTATGTTATGTGCAGCGTGCTTACAACCGAGCTAAAGACTCTTCTACACAGAGATCTCCTTTTGAGCCCTGTTTTGATTTCACACCAAGGTTTCCCTTGGATTTTGTCTTTGGTAAAGACATAGCAGTTGATGGACATAGTGATGTGGACAAAGCAACCAAGTTCATTGAACAAATTCAAGAGATTCACCAGGAAGTATAGGAACAACTGGAAAAGAGCCAAGCCAAATACAAGGCAAGGCATGACAAACATCAGATGGAGCATAGTTTTCAGGTTGGTGATCAAGTCTGGCTGTATATTAGCAAAGACAAGATGCAAGGTGAAGGTAAGAAGCTGAAGCCAATAAGATATGGACCTTTCAAAACACTTGAGAAAATTGGTGAAAATGCTTTTCGCCTTGATCTACCTGCTTACATGCACATCTACTCAGTTGTTAATGCAGACATCTTGAGACTATTTGAACCTTCATTAATTGAATATCCCAAAGAGCAGAGTCAATTGCCTTCTATTGATGACCTGTTACTTGAATACCTTAATGAGTTGCAGGAAGATGCTGTTCTGGATAGGAAGGTAAGAACTACATGCAGAGGGGATGTTGAGTACCTCAAGATCGGACTCAGAGGTTCAAAGCCAAGCAGTGCGAAATGGATAGAAATTGAGCAAGCGAGGAAGCAATACCCTCACTTGATTGATGCTTGAAAGAAAACCAACTTTTGGTGGTCCAAAATCTTTTTCAGTGGGAAGGCCGTGATCTGAATTGGATTCTAAAACTCTCTAAGTTTCATGACTGTTTCAAATTATACTAAAAGATTCAAGTCCTAGAAAAGATCGATGCTATTAGAAGGAATCCTCATAACAATTGCAGTTGTGGCCAGAGCGGAGCAACGAGGACCCTCGGTTGAGTGCACAAACCGTTGGCCCATGGTAAAGCACAATGGCACAAAACTGGGAAAACCGGAGGCTAATTTGGGAAACAGAGGTGGATTCTGATATGCAATTAGCGCTAATCGCGTATCGCAGGGGTCCCCCTCTGTAAAGAAAAGCCCCGAAGCGCCCGGACCCGAAATCACTATAAAATTTGGAAAAGTAACCGTTTCAGTTCCGTAGTGCGGGATTCCCCAAACTGACAGGATATCAGAAGGCTTCAAGGTGGTAAGCAGTTTTGACTGAGTCCCGCCCGATGCCACACATCGAGCGACATGCGTCCAGCGGAAGAGAGAGAAAACCGCCCGCATCGGATGGGTAAACATCGTGCGACTTGTCCGCTCGATATGAAGGACGACCGTAGGATCTGGGGGGTCCAGATCGACGGCAGAGATGCGTCCTGATGACTGACCAGATTTGACAGGTCAAAAAGCAAGATGACAGGGGATTTGAAGTCTGACGTGGATGATGAGTTGGCAAACGATTCGTGTTCGCGGGCAATCTTGAAGAAAACAGATTTAACGACCATTTGAATATGATTTAGGGAATCTGACACCCAGTTCGTTAGCAAAACAGGTGGCCACCTCCCTGCGAGGCGTTACCCAGTGATGATGATGCAAAGCAGAGGAATTCGAATGGACAGAGGAAAGGAAACCAGAAGGCTGGGAAGCGGAAACGAGCAATCAAAAAATAGATTGGCTTTAAAGCCATGAACTGATAGAAGTAGAGAACGAGCAACACAGAGACGCAAGAAGCTAATAGCAGAGAACAGAGAGTAGAAGCCAAGCTGACCTGAAGGCAGCATCGAGCTAGACAGAGCCAGAGAGAGTCAGAGAGTCTGTGTACTCCATTGAAGGCTTGAGAGGTTCAAGCAAGCTCCTCGGTATAGGCCTGTCATACTACTGTGACCCTCAGAGGTCGAGTTTCAGTAAGGAGAGTCTGTGCACTCCATTCCTATTGACTTCATTCTGTTTAGTGAGTCTCGAATCGAGCTCATTGTTGTAAAAAATCTGCTTGAAAACATAATAGAGAGGCCACCATTGAAAGGCTGGACTAGGAAACATAGCCTAGGAGCATTTGGTGAACTCCTTATTAAAATTGTTTTGTTTACATGTTTGGCTGTTATGTTTTCTCTGATTTCCTTAGTGTCTATGTATTCTAGCAATCTTATTGATCCGTTGCATAAGTAACATAGGCACATCCATGCACATGAGTTCGTAATACCTTTCATTCTTTATCTTGGATAAATTCCAGATCATTCAACTATTCTGATAAGTGCCATTCATTGCATAACAGGTGTGAAGAACCTACAGCAGATGGAGAATTTTATTGTTGGGATGTGCATTTATAATGTAGAGGAAGGTTTTCAACAAATGGAACTTAATTTAAGAGCAAATGGACTTGTGAACATTTCATTGTAAGTGTTACTGTGTTGCTTTTGGATCTCATCGCTGGAGGTAGGTCATGATTTCATATTGTTGGAGGTAGGTCATGATTCCTTATTGTTGATCATCCAGTAGGGGCGCTAAGACAACACCTGGCCCAGATCTTAACAATTATGGGCCTTTGAAATTTGATGGATACACGATTCAAAAGGTGTTGCAACTTCTTAATATTGTTTTTCATATGTCCTTGGTATGGAAAGGTGTAATGGGGGCCATTTGTTTTTGTAGATGCAAGTTATAGAGGTGTGCATGTATTCTTGTAATTATTTTTTACACATTCAATATTCACAAGTTTGGTTAGCAATTTCACTTTGTCTTGGTCATTAGATTAGATATTGTAGTGTATTTTTTTTGAGAGCAAACAGACTTGTGAACATTTGATTGTTAGTGTTACTGCGTTGTTTTTGGATCTCATAGCTGGAGGTAGGTCATGATTTCATATTGTTGGAGGTAGGTCATGATTCCTTATTGTTGATCATCCAGTAGGGGCGCTAAGACAACGCCTGACCCAGATCTTAACAATTATGGGCCTTTGAAATTTGATGGATACACGATTCAAAAGGTGTTGCAACTTCTTAATATTTTTTTCATATGTCCTTGGTATGGAAAGGTGTAATGGAGGCCATTTGTTTTTGTAGATGTAAGTTATAGAGGTGTGCATGTATTCTTTTAATTATTTTTTACACATTCAATATTCACAAGTTTGGTTAGCAATTTCACTTTTGTCTTGGTCATTAGATTATATATTGTAGTGTATTTTTTTTTAATTAATTTTTTTTATTCATTTTTGTTTTGTTTTGTTTTTGTTTTCTAATTTCTAGTTTATGGACACCAGAGATCGGTGACCGTTATGTTCACAAAATGTTTCTATTGGACAAATCCATTTAAGGAGATCACATCCCACTAGCTCAACCATGGATCCTGACCCCGAGGGTGTCGAGAGAATTAAACCTGTGACCTCTCAATAACAAAAGTGCTTTAATGACGCGGACTCGGCCAATTGAGCTAACCCTCAGGAATATCTGATATTGTAGTGTTGAGAGCATGTTTTTGTTTTTGGAAAAAAAATATTTCTATTTATGTAGAAAATAAAAAATGGTACTTACATTTAATTTAAAAAAGTACCACAACTGTTGGCTTAGGGGGTCTTGACCCAAGTTCAAAGTCAGTTATGCCAACCAACAAAACCCTACTATTATAGACATATTTGGGCACTGCAACCCCAAACTCATGTCCATAAACTAAGGGATCCTTAAGTCCCTAAAAGTGTTGTTTCATACCTTAAAGGATCATGGTCAACTAATTACATCATTTCCCAGAAGTTCCACTTGAAAAACTACTCAGAATTGGAGAAAACTAGACCATACAGAGTGCTCCATGGGCAAGGTGCGATGCACAATGACTGCCAAACTAGCCAGGTGCGATGCATACTGAAATGGCCTTTTGTGGGGTGCAATGAGCGAGAATAGACAAATGGTAGAGACAATGTGCCAGGTGGATGATCATGGAATCTTCCAGAAACTTCTCATGTGACACTTGCCTCTCAGTGGAATGACACTAGTCAAAAACCCAGAGCTGACTCACACCCTTGCAAGACATCTCTAAATGGATTCCTCATTTGAGAGATCTGGAGGCTGGAATTTTGTATTTTGTAAGGAAGTGCTGTTGGTTTGTTGGTGAGAAGAGACATTACATTGTTGGGTGATTTGCTTGTTCATGAGGTGAAGAGGGCTTCTACAATTGGGGGGATGATGCTGGATCAGACAGCTAGGTTGTAATCCTCTCTTACATTACTATTAATAAAGTTATTTGAGTTTTCCTCCATATAATCGTGTATTTGTGAATCTTATTGTTTGTGAATGCAATTGTATGGTCAATTTGTTTCTGATTCTGCATTGTTTATGATGTTTTAGATAGAGATGCTTTGATAGTTTGCTGTTACTTTGACTTTATAGGTACTCTTTGAAGCGGGACAAATAGAAGAGGAGTGGCAAATTCTATCAAGGAAAGGAGAAATCAAGCTAGGATCAAAGCGGAAGATCTAGGTTGGTCCTCTTTTCTTCTCTTCCATCTATCACACTTAAAGGAACTCTTGAAAAGCTTCCATTGTTTGTTTATAAGATAGCTACCCATTTTAGTGGGGCTAGCAGTTCGGATCGACATTAGTTTACCCTGAAACACCTACACTGCTGACCCTTTCGGCAACAACCCATGTAGCGCAGGTTGCAGTCTCACCCGAAGTAGTATTGGGGAATTAAAGAACCAAGTTTCTGCATCTAGAGACTAGTGTGATGTCTTCCAACACATTAGAGTTGCCTCCATGCACATTGATAGAATTTTAAGGCTCGTTACTGTAACTAAATTAAAGTTGCCTTCAGACTTTTGCGAAGGTCCACGATTAGTCCTCACAGACCTGAAACAATGGATTTACCTACTTTCGCGCATCAACAAGTAACCTTAGATCGGAAGATCTAAAGTCACCTTATCAACCTTTTCCTTTGACGCGCGCACTGCAGCAGCGAGTTTCCTCACTTTAGTTGAAGCCTCTGCATCGTTGGGTATATTCAGCTCAGGTATGGACTTGCAGGCCTGCTCAATTGCTGTGACCAAGTTCTGGCGCTGTGTCCGCAACTCTTCCTGTTCCTTCAGTGCCTGAGTTTTTTCGTGAATCACTGCTCGTTGTTGACTTTAAACTCACCGACGAAAGTGAGCGCACACTGTTCTCTAATCTTTAGCTCATCTGAGACACCCTGATGCAGCGCATGAAAAGACTAGAGAGACAGCGCGGAAAATTTCTGTCCCATATATTTCACTATGTTGAGCACCGCACGATCATCGTCCAATTCCACACGGATTGACCCCTTTGGTAAAGGAAAGACTTGGAGATCCAGAGTCCATTCAATCTCTGTGATTGCACTACTTCCCTGTGTCATGATTGCTTGCGTGCCACTCGCCTTCTCGATATCCGCCTGAATCCTATTTGCCTGGATCTATAGCTCGCGCAGATCCTTCTGGATGCTTCCTAGCCTCTGCATGTATTGCTGTAGCACCTCTGTCGTTGTGTCCCGTATCTTGTCACTGATCTCATCAAGATCACCTTTTCTCAGCACCATGAGATCCAGATGCGTCTGCTTGTCAGACTTATGTTTCTTTCCTTTGCCACCCCTCTGTTTCTGTCAGTGTTTCTTCTGAATGAACGGAGTGCTCTGCTCTTCGCCGCCCCCTCCTTCCTGCTCTGAAAGTTATTGTTCATCAGTGCAGTGCGTAGCAGACTTCACACTCTCCTCAGCATCCTTATGTTCTTTCGCTACTTGCTCTTGAGTGCATTGTTCCTTTATTCATGCCTTCTTTGCAATTGCCTTAGCAACCTCCTTCTTCTTTTGCTCGACCAATATGCAAGCAACCTTTTCAACGGCTTCCTTCCGCTTCTCCGCAGCAAAGCTTTTTGCGCCTTTGCTAGTTTCGACCTCCAGCATTGTAGGTTTGCGCCACTCTGGCAGCCAATACCCTACAACTCCCTGCACATCTGTCTCGGACACTAAATAGGGAAGTACATGCCACGTTCCTTATGGGTCCTTCTGCACACAGATTGAGACGTTGTGAAAATCAGCGTTAAACTCTGCATAGGCTGTTAGTTGCCCAAACAAGGTTGGGTACAACCTTGGCCGTTGATTTATTACCATCTAAACGTCCATCTCCATTAGGACCCATAAAATCTTTTTTTCCTTGATGCGTGCCACATCTTTTGTGGCACAGAGAGAGGCGAACCTAGCGGCCTCAGGAAATTCTTCCTTGTGCGGAGGAAATTGGCTATCCTCCGGTAACCTCCATGCAACTAATACAATCGACAGTAGAAGCCAAGCGTAATGAAATGACTTGCTTTCTTCTTGGGCTTCTCGGCAGTTCGCGAGGAAGTCCTGGCAGAGATACCTCGACCAATTATATGCACGCCCTTCGCGCACTGTGCAACAAGTGATACAACCTACGTCGAAACTTTGTATGCGCAACACTTTCACATGATCTTTCCTGCGAGGATCTAGGCAGTGAACTGGACTTCTTGGTCTTGTATTGACATAATTGAGTATCCTCGTGACTTCTTCATGAGACCATACTCCTTTTTCATTTTATCAGCTAGCTCCTTTTCCCCTGTTTTTCCTGCAAATTCCTTGGCAGGGTCCGCTCCTTTGTGGGGCAACTTCATTACCCTGTGGATCAACATATCTGTTATTGGAATAGGCTACCCTAGCCATAGAATCCCATCGTGCACCAGCGCGAGGAGCTGGCGCACACAAACCATATTGATAGGGGAGCGATGATAGTGAAGCACTAATAGCATATTCAACGTCCTCGACTGTTCAACACCACAGACCCACTTCATGGGTTCTAATTGTTTAAATCATGTGTCGTCATAGTATATCTTCGTCATATACTTATGGGTTGCCATATGCGGAAATTTGTCCTGATCAGTGATATCCCAGTGCTCCAATTTCAATAGTAGGATACGCACAAGCTTAGGTCCTTCAAATGTGACTTGCTCTGGCAGCAGGGGAGTGGATACCCCGAATTTTCTCGAATCAGGATCCTTGGTCACTTTATATTTGTCCCTCCACGGAGGGATGTACTTAGGCAGCATAGAGATAGGTTCGACCCCCTCGGCATCGACTTCTTCGATGCCTTGGTATTCCTCTTCCTCTAAATCCACTACCTTTTTTGGTTGCTTGTCCTTTTTCTGCTTCGGCTGTGCCTCTGTATGCTTCCTCGATGACATTCGCTTTGACACCAATTTATTTTGTTTTTCTTTTGCGATCGATTGCTTTTCTTTCATGACGGTCGGATTTTATTTTGGCACAAGTTGTTTCAGCCTAGGTGACCTCGGCGTCGTGGGCACAACAGACGTAGCCTCCATACTAGATACTTCGGGACTTGGTGCATCAGACACAGTTGCTTCTGAACTGAGGGGTTCAATGGGGTTAGTTTCAGTGATTCTTTCAATGAATAGCTCTCAGGCTGCTGCAGAACAGTTCACAAATGAGGGGCGCGTCACAAATTCTTCCCTGAACACTCTACTCATATGCGTCAAACAGTGAAATGCTCCAGCAATTCTTAAAATGCAAAGTGTTTTTTGTTGGACTGGTATGCACAATTTTTAGGGGGATTTAAATTCAAATCCGACCACTCGCCCCACATTCGGATAATAAATGTTGCTTTGGTGGTAGATCTTCAAGGATTTATGCCTTAATTGTCGCCACCCTGCTCCTCTTAACCGCTTTCTGGCCGTCAAATCATGAATAGTAACTCCAACGGTCATTTTCTTGTTGGGTTGCGTGACACCCTCCTCCATGGTGCAATGTCCTAAGCGCAACTTCAACTGGTGCACGCTCATCAATTTTCGCGCAACTTGCTCGCTACCTTGTCCTCCACATCGGACAATGTAGTTTATAGTCCCGTGCTCCCTTGCAACTGCGTGGAGCACTCAGACTGTTATGCTGCCATATAGTCATTGCGCATGATCCCTCATATACAACTTCAACCTGCTCCCATTCACTTTTCCTAGGAAGGGCTCCCCATTCAGCTTTGCGCGCTGAAATGTATTACCATCTGTAATTTCCTTGATATATATGGTCCTAACCAATGCATGTAGAATTTACCCGGAAATTTAACAAACTTACTATCATATAACAACACAAGATCATTTACCTTGAATGTGCGAAGCTTAATATGGTGATCATGCCATGCTTTTTTGCGGTCCTTCTGTACTTGTTGGTGGAATCTTGCTGAAAATTGATCCTCCTCTAGTTCCATGAGTTGCGCGAGTCATTCTTCCAAGGTCTCGCGATCTGCCATATCCATCAAAGCTGCTATGCTCAAACTAGGTACAATATATTCCATAGGCATTACTGCTTCGACCCCATAGACTAATCTGAACGACGTTTTCCCTGTCAACTTCTTACAGGTTTTCCTATAGGCCCATAACACTGTAGGTATGCGCACATTCCAACCATTCCACTGTGCATTACATATATTTGTCAGTGCATTCTCCAAAATTTTGTTAAAGGCTTCGACTGTACCATTTTCTTGCGGGTGATATGGTGTACTCTTCTGATGGTAGACCTGGAATTCATCTATCAGCACGCTAATTGTTTCATTCAGAAAGTGCGTACCCCTATCAATCAAAAATTTTGGGCTCCTGAACCTTGTTAAGACATGTTCAAACAAGAATTTTGTTGCCATAGCACCTGTACAATCCTTTACTGGCTGTGTTTCCACCCATCTGGTTCAATATTCTGTCACAATGATAATGTAGCGTGCGCCCGTTTTCTTGCCAGGGGGCTGAATTGGTCCAATAAAGTTAATCCCCCACTTCTCAAATGCCTGTAAAGATACCTGAGGATGTAGCGGTAGCTCATCCCTTCGCGACGGTCTGCCAGTCTTTTGACATGCATCACACGCCTTACAATACGCTTTGGAGTCCTTATGCAATGTTGGCCACCATAGTCCTGTTCGAAAAATTTTCTGCGTGGTTGCTTTTCCTGCATAATGGCCTCCCACAGCTCCCCCATGAGCTTCGGCGAGAATACTATCACGCTCAAAGTCTGACACATATCTCCGCAATATTTCATCTGCACCCATTTTGTACAGATGTCCCACAATGACCGAAAAATCGGTTGCGCGCACTACTAATTCTTTCTTCTGCTGATTTGTATATCCTTCAGGCGCCATCCCTATAGTTAAGAAGTGAATAATAGTAGAAAAATGGTTATCTTCTACACATACCGCAAAGAGCTACGCATCAAGCAACCCTTCCTCCAAATTACAGGGTTCTTCACCCGTTTCAATGCGCGACAGATGGTCAGGTCCAACATTCAACCTCCCTGACTTCACAATGACTTCAAAGTCATACTCCTAAAATAATAACAACCCTCTACAAATCTCCTCGCCCAACACAGGTTTGTTGACCAGGTATTTTAAGGCAGAATGATCTATATACATCTTGAAATGTCCCCCTAACAAATAGTGCCTAAATTTTTGTAGCACGTAGACCATGGACAACCCTTTGCGCTCTGTTGTTGAATAAATTTTCTTAGCCTTGGATAACTTCCTACTTGCGAAGGCTATGGGATGGTCTAGTTCTCCTTTGCATCCCTGTGTGAGTACTGCATCCAATGCAATGCAAGAAGCATCCACATGTACATGAAACTCCTTTTTCCAATTGGGAAATACCAAGATTGGTGTAGTTACCATCTTTTCTTTCAACACATCTAAGCTGCGTTGACATTCTTCATCCCAACATAATGTCACATTATTCTTTAGCAAATTTTCCATGGGAGCGGTAATTTGAGCATAATCTTTGATGAATTTTCTATAGTATCCCGTGTGTCCCAGCGTCACGCGCCGCTTCTTGACGTTCCTAGGGGCCTCCAAGTTCACAATCACTGCAATATTTGCAGGGTTTACCATCAATCCTTGCTTGCACACAACATGACCCAAAAAGATCCCAAAAGAAACACATAATATACATTTTTTCAAATTCAGCGCTATCTGGTATCGTCGACATGTATCCAACATAAGGCGCAGAATTGCCACATGGCGCTTCATCAAGCCAAACACCGTCCAGTCATCAAAGTTTAGGAACTTATGAATGAATTCTTTGAATGCTGCTATGACTACACAGGAAAATATTGCAGGTGCGTTCTTCAATCCAAAAGACATAACAATGTACTGAAAGCAACCCCATTCTGTCACGAAGGTGGTTTTGTTTCTATCCTATGGGGCAATCTTGATTTGATGATAGTTGGAAAATTCGTCAGTAAAGGAATAGGCCTCCTGCCTTATGAAATTTTCTAACACTTCATTTGTAAATGACATCAAAAATGGATTGTGAACATAGGCATCATTGAGCTTCCGCAGATCTACGTAAATTATTATTTCGCCCTTTTGTTTCTTCTCTTGGACCACCATCGGGCTCACCCAATCAGATTCTTCAACAGGTTCTATAATGCCCGCCTCCAACATTTTATACAGTTCTTGACGAAATTTTTCCTTATACTTAGGGTTAAGGCGATAAGGCCTCTGTTTAACAAGCTTCGCGTCCGGCTTCAATGTGATCTTTATAACGCCCAAATCACCAAGTATGCCCTTTAAATCCGAAAACTTAGTGTAGAAGAGATCCCGGTATTCACGAAGTAATTCAACAACTTTGTCTACTGTAGCGTCGTCCCAATAATCTCCGCTCTTCATGAACTTCAGTTCTTCTTCAGTACCAATGTTTTCTTGCCTTGTTTTAAAAGGTACGAAGATGTCTAGGTTCTCTACTTGCGGGCCTTTGACTTTGCAATGCCCTTCTGCCTCCGGAATATTGAAATTCTGCGGGCCTTCTTCCTCCTCTTCAACGGTCACATTATAGCATTCCAAGGTGTGGCGCAGCTGGGTGCTCCAGTCCGGTTGGGTCCATTCCATTGGTTCCTTTGGTGTCCTGAAGATAACCGCTTTAATTTCTTGAAGTGCTTCATCGATGCTTGCAAAGCCATATTCGAAGTTGAAAGTCAATACGAAACCTTCCTTCAATACATCCCATTCCGCAGTGCTGTGGTGAAGCTCTGTTTGAAGGTACCAGTTCATGGGGTTTGCATCCAAGGTATGACAAAATATATGTACCCATTCTGGCCATGGTTTTGTCCCCCATGCCTGAGTCCACTTTTCCAGGGGATCGCGCGGATCATCCCTTCCATCATACTTCTCAGCCATTCTGGTATTAGCATGCCCAAATCGTAGCTTCATCTTTCTCCTATTATCTCACCATCCAAAAAAACTATCCTTATGCGTACCCCACCATCGTGTGGGCATAGCACGGAACGCCAACTCCAATGCTTGAAAGTGGTGGTCCTTAGGGACTTCACGCTCAAATTCATCTAAAAACATATCTACATCAATCAAACCATCATAATAAGGTAACTTTCTTACCTCCGATGAAACACAACGCAATGACTTCGTCATCATATTGCATCTTAATGTAGAAACTTCATATAAGTGGTTTGTCCAACGTTCTAATTCCTCATTTGAATCAGAAGTGAAGGAACTCTCTCGGTCCCATGTAATCCATCCATCTACTGTTGGATTAATCCAATCCTGATCTCGCGCTGTTATCTTGTAGATTTGATCCAACTCATTGTCACTTTCCACATAATCGTGGACTGGTTCAGTATAGTGCACCCCTTCTGCAGGATCCAGTGGCACTATAACCTAAATGACTTTCTTTCAAATGACATTGTCCTCTTCTTCAGATTAATGACTCCATTCATATCAATAGCCTAGTCGATTCCCTGAAGTGCGAGGTAGGGATTGCTGTCATCGACAATTTGTATAACTTCAAAGTCGGCTACTGCACTCTCACCATCAATATCAACTGTTACTCCATATAAGCGTCCCATGGGGATAATTTTTTGTTGATTCTCCATCCAGAGCTGAATCCGAGACCACTACAATGTGGGTCTCCCCATTCTTTTCCATGTATGTTTTGGTAGAACATTCGCATCGGGCCCCAAATCCAAAATGATCTGGTCCATTTCATAATCACCTATTTGTGCTGTTAATCGCATCTCTCACCCTGTTCGCGCCTTATGCTTACTGATTTTTTTAATTGTGTGCTTCTCTCAATGAGTCTTTTCCTTATTGGCACACTTGTCTATTAGGTCCTGCAATCCTTCCATAGCCTTCCTGTCGCACAATAACTTTATGCAGGTCTCCAAAAAGGTAGTGAGTATGGAAGGATCAACCTCTTGTGTCACACTAGTTTCTTGCGTCTTGTCCTAGCTTCCTGAGGTGGAGGCCTCAGCGAAGCTCTTCTTGGCTTCCATGAATGTTTCCTTAGCACGATTAAGGTCAAAGCTGACTTCTTTCTCCAGAACTTGGCAGACCCATCCATTGTCTTCAGGCTGCTTACCCTTATCAACACTGGTCGCCACACTGCTTCTTAGTACAATATTAATGCTATGATCCTCCTAGCGGGGCTCAACCCTCATCATTTGTAAATTCTGCGTAGGCTGCTGAGGCTGCGTTTTCTTCTCTTGCATCTTAGCTATTAACACCAGACATTCTTCTATGGCATGGTCGAACTATCTACATTATTGACACGAAGGGTGTGTAGGATTCAGGCAATCTTGTGTAAAGTGCCCCGACTGTTCACAATTGTACCAGATAATCTGATTGCGACCTCCACCAGGCCCTCCTCTTCACCCTTGAAAACCCTCATGCACTCCTCTGACACCTTGATCTAGAGGCCAAGTTTTTGCTTGCATACGGTAAGTAGGGGTTCTTTCCATCATCAGCTCATAGCTTCGACAGTGGCGCTCATCGTGGCCCACAGATTTACAAAAATTATAGAATAGCTGCTGAGGTGTCTGAATGAACTTCTGAAGCAAGTGGCAGTTATTTATCGCATGTTTCCCAGTGACTTGAAGAACAACACACCATAGCGCAGTTCCCGTGCTTGGCCCGGCTGGGGCTTCTGGCTTCAGGGGGGCTGGCCCTCCCCCTATAAGATAGTTCACGTATACTAGACAATGATCCTTATCATGCCCGTGGCCCTTTCACTTCAAGCACCAAACCTCTGCACGCACTTCTAGCTTAGTCTCCTTTTCTTTCTTCAAACTCTGTAATTCTAGATGTAGGCTCACTAACTGCAAGTGGATCTATTGTACCCATAGGTTCGTATCCTAAATAGGTGATGTGTGTAGCCTCATTGCGATCTCCAAGGCTTTTGCCTATGTTGCTATCTTCTGCTGTGATAGAGCAATTCTTAAATGGGGCAAAAGCGACGTGATAAACCATTCATGATGCTGGCCATCTGAGATTTGCATGTTAGCTTGTCTAATCTAGCACTTCAACCTCTGATCAAAGTCCCAAGGTGTCTCCTCAACCTTTATCATGATCTCTTTAAATTCAATTACCGACTACGCCTCAGATTTAGGTTTATTAAACTCTTTGTTCAAAGCTGTTTGAGTTTCTTCTAGCGATGCATGAGGATTGTCAGCACAATACTTAATGTACCAGGTTAGTGTGCGATCCTGCAAGCAGTAACCAATTGTGCATTCTTTATATTATCATCGGTGATTCGCTGTGTTGTCCATACAATGTTTGCCACAAACCAGAACTGCTCTGGATCTTCACTTCGTAGGCCCTTGAAGATCGACATCTTCATTGCATTTTCCATGTTGAATGGTGGTGGTGGAGGTGGAGGTGGAGGTGGAGTGGATGGAGGATGTGTTCTAGGAATACCCTGAGTTATTATTTGAACAGCGCTTCGCGGTGTAGTCTGCACTGCCCCTTCGTCGTCACTTGAAGGAGTTCCAATCAATGGGCTATACTCTAGTCCTAACTTTTTCACGATTTCTAAATAGTCTTCCACTTCATGTAGCTCCAAACATCAAGGTAATGGCATAACCTACTTTTCACATAATAACATTTTAATCCAAGTATTCAATGACCTTAAATACTTACCTCACGGTCCCTTAAAGAATATTTGCTCTGCTCCGCTTCGCTTCACTTTAGCTAACTGAGGTGTCAACTACAAATTCTGTAACAAATCCTCCTAGAATTTGATCAAGCCAATGATCAAAAGCCTGCGCGATCTTGTTTTCAGAGGCCTCTAGTCACCGTACCAATTCTGGAGTCCACACTATAGGACTATCAAGCTTCCACCTTCCTTGATTGTCTGTCAATTTAGCTAACCACTCGTATAGTTCAATTGGGAAAGTGCAGAAGAAGACCGTGTACCTCTATATACAAATATCTATTTAACCAATCCTCCTTTGACAGTTGTGGATTCCTGTTTTCTTGAGCCGCAAACTCGTGAATTTTCCGATCTAACCACTTTTCAATCTCTTTCTTAGTTAGATTCGAATGATGCGACATCACACATCTCTTTAATAAGATTCCGGTCCTGACAATAGAACCATTTGTTGGCTTAGGGGGTCCTGACCTAGCTTTAGAGTTAGTTATGCCAACCAACAAAACCCTACACTTCTGGCCCTTTCGGCAACAACCCGAGTAACACATGCTACGGTCTCACCTGAAGTAGTATTGGGGGATGCAAGAACCAAGTTTTTGCATCCAGAGACTAATGTGATGTCTTCCAGTTCGTTAGAGGTTCCTCCACATAGATCAATAGAATTCTAGGGCTCTTTACTGTAACTAAGTTAAATTGGCCTTCATACCTTCGCAAAGGTCCACAATTAGTCCTCGTGGACCTGAAATAGTCAATTTACCTACTTTCACACATCAATAAGCAACCCTAGATTGGAGTTCGTGTAGATATACTTAATTCGTTAGAAAACATAAGAGAAATGGCCTGTAACTTCGCGGAAGTGGCTAAGCATTCATTTCATACATTATTAAGACAGATTCAGTAAATTCGCGTAGCATTCAATCATTATTTCATAAAACATATCATTAATCGGCAGAATATAACATAAACAGATACAACATAAATACTTAGCAATTCTTTAAAAGGTTGTCTTTATTGATCTTCAATTCACCAATTACACTCTTCTCACCCTGTGCACATAGCTGCAGGGGTCCGCGCACTCAACTACGGACTCTACCTAGACCTCCTGCGTACTCAGCTGCAGGATCCTTCCCTTCTCTACCTAAGCACCAAAAGCAAAGCCTTCTTGCCTTAGCTGTTGCCCAAGACAACAAAGCTCTTCAATGTACCCAATTTTCTATCCAAACTTACCCCTAAGACTTGCTAAGACTCAACTATTTATAACTTTCCTAATACAATACCGTAGCCCTCGACTCATGGGTGAGTCTTCAAAACTGACCAAAAACAAGGGGCTAAGGCCCCTTTGACTCTATCTATCTACGCGCTCTACGTCCACATTTTGTGGAGACTTGACATCTTTTACAAAATTCTTTACAAAAATGACTAAGTTTAATTCAATTCTACCCCTAGGGATCCCATCCTAACAACAACCAAAAAAGCACCACAACCAAAGTATTATAGGGAAAAAAACCTAACTAGTGATACCTCTCTTGCAAAGCGTAAAAAATAAAATGTCTTTTTTCCATGGCTCCCAAGATAGAGAGATGCCAAAGCAAGATGCCATATTAATTCACTATTCAAATTATGCTTGCGCCAAGAGGAGGTTCTTTGATGTAAAGGGTTGTTTCCATCCATTAAGTGTAAGCTTAGACATACCGTAAGTGGCTCACATATGCCATTTCCTTTCTTTGACTCCTTAAGTTGTTCTAGTTTCGATATAGCCAAAGGGATTGTCAAAATCTTGTCAAATGAGGAGCCTTCAAACCTAGAGGTGAAGGGCATCCACTTATTTTTTATCAATGTTTGTGAACAACTCAACCTACATTGTGATGATACCAACCACCGCTAGGAAATCTAGAGTGAAGCTGTGGTGTTCGCGACCTACACTCCAAATAAAGGATTGTGTGGCTACACAACACATCTTAAAATTCTAGCTCTCAAGACACTGTTTCACCATAGACCCAACATAGGTGGTCTTCCATGAGGGTTCATAGTTATTAAATGTATGCATGCTGCTAAATTATAAAATGTAGTGGAATATGCAAGCATTGAATAACAAGATTTCATTGCTCAAATTAAGGCTACATTAGGAGAGGCTTCTTTGCTTTGAAAGGGTGGTTCCCATACATTAAGTGCAAGCTTAGATATCCCATAAGGGTTTCCCATTTACCATTTCCTTGCTTTGGCTCTTTAGGTCGTTCAAGTTTATATATGGTCAAAGGGATGGTCTTGTCAAATCGAGCAACATTTGAACTTAGAGGTGAAGGGAAATGACTTCTCTTTTACCAATGTTTGTGAATAACTCAACCTACATTGTGATGACACCATCGACCACTAAAAGCTCTAGAGTGAACTTGTGGTGTCCTAGCCCTACAATCCCAATGAGGGACATCACCAACTACTAGAAGCTTTGGAATGATCTTGTGATGTCTAGGGCTTACACTCCCACAAAGGAGTAGGTAGTCACACAAAACATCTCACAATTATGGCCACCAAGAAACCATTTCACCATACTCCCAACATAGAAGTCTCCCATTGTTATACTTGTATTTTCCACCATAGGCCTTACAAGAAAGTTATTAAATGATGCGAGGTTGAAATTACATAATTGAGTAATTTTTTGTAATTATTTCACAAGGAAATAATTATTTCATCACAATTTTATAATTTAAATAATTATATCATAATTGAGAGAAGCTCATAATTGAAAAGAAATTTCATAGTGAGCTGGAAAAATCTCATAATTAAGCATGGAACTTGAGCAAAACTTTCATAACATAGAAAAATGTCATTATAGGTTGGCAAAAAGCTCATAATTGAGTATGAAATTTGTTCATGACTTGTAAATGCTTAATTCACATGCCATGAAGCCTATTTCCAAGATTTTCTATATTCTTTTAAGAAAAGGCCAAATTGGAGAATCGTGGAAGAAGAGAATTTAAGAGGGAAATACTAGTGGAACAAAATCAAAGATTAAGGAAGGTGTCTCAAGGATCCAATGAGCCAAGAAGAATTTTCATGCATCTTAAAGGTATAATCTTGTGTAATTGATGTTTTCTTTATAATATAGATTTTACTATTTCTCACCCATAGATAGTGTATTTGGTTTACTTGTTTTAGTTATATTTTAGTATGAGAAATCTAGATTATATCTCATTTGTCTCTCATCTTTGCATTACTTGGAAATAAAGGTTTGGTGTGTAGATTGTGTGTACGAGGAAGGGGAAATAACTTCAAGGATTGAAGTAAGATATCCTATAACCATTTTTAGAAAATTAGAAAGGCAGAAATATTTTCTTATTCTTGATAATTACTCGTGATGTTTCTTGTTATTACGATTCTTTATATCTTCTTTCTTTTAGTTCATCAAACAATTACGAAAGCAACAACACATAAAACAATAGACACTAGATGTAGGCACTATGCCAGGGCAAACCCCCCCTCTCCGAGGGGAAAAATCAGTCAAGAAAATTCTTCCTTTCAATAGTATTCTTTGAGACTCTTCACCCTAGAGAAAGACCAAACCTTCCCTCCACACCAAGTCAGCCTCCCAGATCTTCGACCTCTTTCCAACAACTTCGACTAGGCAACAACTTCGACATCAGGCAACTTCTGACATAAGTGAAACTTGAAAGACATCGATCTCCCATTCTAGGGCACGAAAGAGAGAGAAAGGCACCAATTTTTTTTTTCTTCTCCTTAGGCTCCACCCAACTCACACTTCCTTTGGCTTCCAAGCTTCAAACTTCGTACTTCCCATCTTCCTTAGAGATATCGAACTTGTTTGAGATGTTGTGCTCCGAATGAATTCGACTTTCTTGTATTTATAGTCTCCATGTGAGGTCGAATTAGTGTCCTTAGGGAGACATGATCTCTTCTAGGCCAAATTGATGTGGATGATACACACATTACATTTGACTCAATACTTAGCCCTTTTACATGATTCAAAAGCCCAAGAAGGGTCTCTTTAAAAGTACAATGACTCTATTGACTCAGAATAAATCCTAGAAGTCCTCAATGGAGACTTTGACCTAAAACATGGTGACCCAAGCATGAAACCCATGCTTTAATAAGTCACAATAATAATAATAATAAAAATTCTTTTTTTATTCTTTTGATAAGTACATTACAAGATGACTCAAATAAATTAAATGAAGACTGGACCTAGTTACATTTTCCTCCCTCTTAACTAGGGAGGTATTTATCATATACAAGTACAAGGAAGATCTCGACTATATGAACCATGAAGAACTTTAGGCACCACAATGCTATGGACTAGATTCCTGACCAAGGCAATCTATCCATTGATATCTCAACAATTGAGGCACCACAATGCCACAGACTAGATTCTTGACTAGGGAAATCTATCCAAGTGGGAATAAGGTGGAATCAAACTTTCAGCCCCTCTAGGTACCATTAGGCTTACTTTCTAACCACCAACCCAAAGATCCAGGTGTGTATTAAAAAACAAAGCTCTATAATCAACACCACCTTTTCCAACTTCGGGACCTACACATCAACACAAAGTGTCAGCCATATGTCCTCTCAGGAAATGCTTCACTCACAAAGTCTAACCAATCTATCCCAATCAAAATGATTGGTAACCAACATGCTATCAAAATATTTGAGAGATTCACTTGTAAAAACACAACCCCATTCAATAATATACTTTCATATGTACATAATCAAATACAGACCTCTAGGGTCTTGATGTTGCTTCTCAACTTTTCATAGTAAGACTATCAACCGAATCTCTGATAGAAGATTACTCAATCATACATTTTCCTTTCCTACTTCTCATGCAACAACATATTCTTCAATCAGATCCTGCTTTCCTTCTTTTAGTAGCACCTCAAAATGCATTCTCCAATTTCCTTCTCTCACTCATGGCCTTTACTAAAAATTACGGTTGTTAGTCCTAGTCTAGTGCATAACACATGAAGTAGAGAATCATATTTGTCACTCCCTCTTAATCAGAGAGAATCCAATAATTTATGTACAAAGAATATTCTCAACCATCCTCTTATCATAGGGAGATTTATTTCATTCAAACTCCCTCTTAATCTAAGGATATTTCTTCTATTTTTGTCATCACAGAATATTTCGTGGCTTCCAACCATTTTCATTAGATTTATCATCATCCTCATCATGCTTATCACATCAATGAACATCTTCACCATATTGTATATTATGTACATGCACAACTTAGATAGGAAGTACAACCAAAACTATAGAAGCATGAAGTTAGCCATATCGGAATTACAGAAGCATTTCAACTTTATACATATTAGATACCCAAACTCAATTACAAACAAGAGACATATACTCTTAAACATCTTGCTAGGGACTTTGTCATAAACCCTAGACTACTTCATACCAACTTTCATTTCATATAGGGTTTCAATGTTTCTTCCAAAGGTGTAACATACCCTACTACAACATATAGAAAACCTTAGAAACAATTCAAACAAATATAGATCTAAGGTATCTAACAACTTTCAGAATTCATATGTTAGATTTTCCATTAGGGTTTTATACAAACCCCAGATTTCATACAAAAGAATCAATCAAAACCAACCACAACTTAGTCATTAACATGATTGAATTCCACTAGGGTTACTTGCAATCCCTAGATTTTCAATCAACCATCAAACACAACTAAAACTCAAATTTTAACAAATCTAAAATCATCACATTGTCATCATACATAAGAGATTTTTACTTCTACTAAGGTTTAGCTCCAAAACCCTAGAATTTCATTTTCACAATCTCAACAATCATTATATAATAGATCTTATGTTGTTATATCACACATACTAGAGATTTTAACTACTAATAGGGTTTAGCTGCAAAACCCTAGATTTCCAAATATCATCATCCTAGAATCTCAGTAAAGGACTTATATTAAATCCTAAGATTTATGACCATCAATAACTAGGTTAACACACATATATAGGAATTCATTAACATGCATATATCATATGTCAGCCAACATTAATACACTAGACATATACTAGCCTAGAACAAGCTAGGGTTTCGACCAAACACACACACAGACATATATATATATATATATATACCTAGGGTTTCATTCCTAGGATATTGCATTCATAACAAAGATTTTTCTTATAGGCCCAACCAAACCCTAAAAATATAAGGTTTCACAATAGAGCAAAGAAAACCCTACAATACCAAAATTTCAAAGGTTTAGGATTTTAGACAAACATCATTCAACCCTATCATGTTAAGATTTTATGATCATACCGAATTCTCAATCATGACATCATGAACAAGAACTTCAAATAACATTTTTGAATAACCCTAAGTAGTTTAGGGTTTCAAACATTCACATTAGCATACCCTTAGGTTAGTGTTTTCCAGAGAACCTGTCTAGGGTTATATAAAATCAGTTAAGAATAGGAGTGGGGTATATTTATCAAGTGATGAATCACCCAAAATAAGAATCAGTATGATTCAACATAGCTAGACACAACAATGTTAGTAACAGATTGTCGAATGAATAATCATTTACTAAAGAAGTCAATGTAGTTTAAGGCATACCTTTGTTTCTTGACAAATCGTATCTTGTGTGGCTTTCTTCCATACTCCTTGAGGATATAGCAGATGTATTCCTAATCAAGACAATAGAGGGATAATGTTGATTAGTATTTAATGTAATCAATACTAAATGAGTACATGAAACCAAAAACTGAAAGGAAATGAGATACTTATCTTTGAGAGTTGTTGGGGGCTCCCTCTAAAGCTTGAGGGATACCTATAAACTTACAAAAGAAAATGTATTTTCAAAAAAAAGTTAAAACATATAAATTATAAATATAAAAAATATAAAATAGAATAACTAAGATTAAAAGCAAATGACTTAGTAGTGTAAGTCCCTTACATAATATTCTTTGGGTTTGACTTTCTTTGGGTCTCTTTCTGCAACAATGTTGGCTTGATCTCTTTCTCTCTTCTTGTTTCTTGGATTGTCAGGACAATCACTCCTGTAGTGACCCTTCTTATGGCATTGATAACATTTTACCTTGGACATGTCAAATTTCTTCCTTGGTCCTTTCAATTTATTTCCTTTATGTTGAACAATGTAAGCATTTGATACTCCTTTAGGATTGACAACTAGAGAGATCCTCAATTCTTCTTGACTGCAAACAATCCATATTTCTTCAAAAGTGGGAACTTCCTTCCAACTGGTAAGTCCTGCAACAAATGTACCCCAAGTAGGTGGAAATTCTAATAGAGCAGTGATCACGATTTCTTTGTCTGGAACAATTTTATCAATGACAAAAAGCTCATCCCGATTCTTTCTATATTCACAAAGAAGGAGGCCACTGTATCCTGTTTAGTCATCTTTGTGGTCCTTAGCTCATTCTTCAAACTTACTACTTGACCAATGTTCTTAATAGTGAATAGCTTTGACAAGACTTCATACATTTCTTGAGCATGATTGATGTTGGTTATGAATGGGACAAGGTTGTCCTTTATTCCTTTTACCATTAGAGTCATGGCCACCAATTCTAGTTCCCCGAATTTCACTTTGTCAGCATCACTAGAGTCATCTGTAGGCTTCTTTACTTTGATGAAGTCTAGCACCTTGTTCTTTTCAAGGATGAGGTCAATCCTCTTCTTCTAGGACCTATAGTATGAGGCTCCTTCAAGTTTTTTCTCACCCTTGATTTTGTTAGACATCTTCCTTGAATATAGTGGACTCCTTCCCTGATATAATCCTTTTGAATGGTTCCTTGATCAAGTGCTTGAGACTGCCTTTTCCCTCTTTCTTCACCAAAGCTCTGATACCATGTTAGAAAATCAGAAAGGCAAAAAGTTTTTCTTATTCTTGATAATTACTTGTGATGTTTCTTGTTATTACGATTCTTTATATCTTCTTTATTTTAGTTCATCAAGCACTTACCAAAGCAAAAACACATAAAACAATAGATACCAGATGTAAGCGCTATGTTAGGGCAAAATCCCCCTCGAGGGGAAAACCCAGTCAAGAAAATTCTTCTTTTCAATAGTATTCTTTGAGACTTTTCACCCTAGACAAAGACCAGACCTTCCCTCCACACCAAGTCAACCTCCTAAATCTTTGACCTCTTTCCAATAGCTTCGACTAGGCAGCAACTTTTGGGATCAATGAAACTTGGAAGACTTCAATCTCCCAATCTAGGGAACAAAACAGAGAGAGAGACACCAAAATTTCATTTTTCTTCTTCTCCTTAGTCTCCATCCAACTCACACTTCCTTTGGATTCCCGGCTTCAGACTTTTCACTTCCTAGTTTCCTTAGAGATATCAAACTTGCTTGAAATGTCGTGCTCCAAGTGAATTCGACTTGCTTGTATTTATAGGCTCCATGTGAGGTCGAATTACTGTCCTTAGGCCAACATGATCTCTTTTAGGCTGACTTGATGTGGAGGATATTTTCCTTTGAGATAGCCTAAGGTCAATTGGTTATGCCAAAGCATCTATAATGTTTTGTTGATTTTAATGAATGGATGACCAGTGAACTGTTTATAAATAGGTGCTTTAAAATTAGAAAGATCTTTAATAAAATAAAAAGGCTTCTCTTTACATGCACATGGTTATTTTGATTTTAGTAGGATAGATAAGAAGAATGTTTAGAAGTATATCTGATTTAATATTCAAACTGAGTATTTAATCATTTATAAGAGAAATCAAGAAAACAATGAAGAAGAAGAAAGTTGGTGAAGATGTTTTTCTCACAGAAGCCAGCACAAGTAAGTCATCAGCAGATAGTTCTCGAGGAAGAGGCAGATGGAATCAGAATCAAGTAGCACATAATCGAGGTCGAAGCCAAAGTAGAGGCAACAATTTTAACAGAGGAGGAAGAAATAATTTTCAAGGTAGAGGAAACAACCAAGGAAGAGGCAATTTTCAAGCACAAGGATATAATAGTCAAGGTAGAGGACAATCTCCAAATAGAGGTCAAAGCAGAGGCAGAGGACAATCTTCAGGACGAGGAAGAGACTTAAGTCAAATTGTATGTCGAAGATGTAACAAAGTTGGCCATTATGCTGAAGATTGTCGAACTTCACTTAATAGAATTCCCAAGTTTCAGCAGCATTCAGCACAATTTGCAAATGATCAAGATGAAGACAGCTCAGAATATGTTTTTACTTCCTCACCAGCATCACAAATTTCATCTCATCTTCGAAGTGACTATGAAGATGCCTGGATCTTGGATTCCGGGGCAACTCAGCACATGACATGTCGACGTGATTTTTTCTGGAATTTTCAAGAATGCCAACTTAATTCAATTTTTCTTGCTGATGATACAAAACATACTCCTTATGGAAAAGGATTCGTAAAAGTTTTTCTCCCTGACATTGGAGAAAAATTGATTTCCAATGTATGGTATGTACCCAGTTTCAAGAAAAATTTGCTCTCTTTAGTCACGATTCGACAAGCAGGACATCAAGTGATTATGGAAGATGGTTTAGTGAAGATTAATTCAGTGAAACAGAACTTGAAAACAGTTATGACAGGTTATGAAGATGGAAAACTGTTACGGATGAAAGGGACAATTATTCCAAGGCATTCTGATTTTGCAGGGGCAGTGACTACAGGTATTTCCCCTATCAGACTATGGCATGTAAGATATGGACATTTGAATTTTGAGAGTCTTTCTCAATTGCAGAAACAAGGAATGGTTAAAGGACTTCCCACATTCAAAAGGGAAAATGCAAAATGTGAAGCTTGCATTTATGGGAAACAAAATCGAGAAAGTTTTCCAACAAGTTCATGGCGAGCAAACAGGCGGCTTCAACTAATTCACAGTGATGTTTGTGGTCCACTACAAACCTCATTTGGTGGTTGCAAGTATTTCTTACTATTCGTTGATGATTTCAGCAGAATGACTTGGGTTTACTTCTTGAAGAACAAGTCAGAAGCATTTGATAAGTTTAAACTTTTTTGCCAACTTGTTGAAAATGAAGTCAAAGAAAAGATAGGTACTCTCAAGACGGATAATGGGGGAGAATTCACTTCAAATGAATTCAAAACTTATTGCAGTGAAAATGGCATAAGATGACATCTCACTAATGTTTACACTCCACAGCAAAATGGAGTAGTCGAAAGAATGAATCTCACTTTGTTAGGAATGGCAAGATCCATGTTAACCTTTAAGAGGTTAAGTCCAACATATTGGGCGGAAGCCATACATACAGCTGTCTACTTAAGAAACAGATCTCCAACTGCTTCTTTAGACGGAATCACACCTTATGAAGCTTGGTTTGGTTTCAAACCTCGAGTTAAACATCTTAGAGTTTTTGGCTCAGTGTGTTATGCCTTAGTTCCGAAAGAAAAACGAACTAAGCTTGACTCAAGAAGTTTAAAATGCACAATGATTGGCTATTCCGATGAGAAGAAAGGGTATCGTCTTTTGACCAATGGAAAATTCATTGTGAGCAGGGATGTCATTTTTGATGAAACAGAGAGTAAGAGTGCTGAAGAAATTGAAAATCTTCTTCACAAATTAGAAACTAAGGGAAGTAAAAGAAATGGAAAAATGCAAAGTCAACCAACTTCACCAAATTGGTATGAACTTGATTTTCCTTCCTCTGAAGATGAGTCATCCAGTCCATCTACATCAACAACATCATCCAGGTCTTCTAGCAGTTCATCCACATCTCCAAGCAGCAGCAGTTCTTCAGACAGTGAGTCTCCACATTCTTCACCTGAACGACGAACATCAGTTTATATTAATCCTCTTTACAATGATGGGGACTTTACAGAAGCGTAAACAAGTGAGCACCAACTTCCGAAATGGGAAGTTCAACTTTTGAAAGATGTAAAGCCTGATGAACAGAATAAAACTGGCACCCGAAGGGCACATAGAAGTGAAGGCAATTTTGCCTTGATAGCAAATGATTTTACTGAACCTTCCACATACAAAGAGGCAGTAAAACATAAAGAATGGCAACAAGCTATGGTTGAAGAATATAAAGCAGTAATTGATAACAACACTTGGAAACTTGTTGATTGTCCAGCAAATGTTAAACCCATAGGATGCAAATAGGTTTACAGAATTAAGTATAATCAGAAGGGTGAACTTGACAAGTATAAAGCACGACTTGTCGCAAAAGGTTTTGCGCAGCAGGAAGGCATTGATTATGAAGAAACTTTTGCTCCAACAGCTAAATGGAACACCATCCGATTAACACTTGCATTGGCCGCTCAAAAAGGATGGAAAGTTCATCAAATGGATGTGAAAAGTGCTTTTCTCAACGGGGATTTACAGGAGGACATGTATATGACCCAACCACCAGGTTTTGAAGTGGAAGGACAAGAACATAAAGTCTGCAAATTGATCAAGGCTTTATATGGGTTAAAGCAAGCTCCCCGAGCCTGGTATGCAAAGATGGATGATTACCTTAAGAAAGTTGGTTTTCAACGAAGTGAATCTGATGATACTTTGTATGTGCGACAACAAGGCAAATATCTGGTAATTCTTGTTATGTATGTCGATGATTTGATCATCACTGGTAATCATGATGATCATATTGCATAGGTCAAAAAGGAGTTACATGCAGGTTTTAAGATGACAGATTTGGGATTACTTCACTACTATCTTGGAGTTGAAGTCTTCCAACGTCCACATCATATTTTCATTTCTCAGATTAAGTATGCCGTAGAGGTTCTTCAGCGATTTGGCATGCAAGATTGCAAGCCCGTTCTCACCCCCATGGAGCAAAACTTGAAACTTTCAAAATTTGAAGGGGGGGAAAAGGTGGATAGTACAACTTACAGATAGTTGATTGGCAGCTTGATTTATTTGACAAATACTCGTCCTGATCTATCTTATGCAGTCAGTATTCTTTCACGTTTTATGCAGGAACCACGAGACAGCCACTGGAATGCAGCCAAAAGAGTTCTTCGATATATCCAAGGAACAAAAGATTTTGGTCTTCTTTACACAAAGACTAAAAATTTTGTACTTGGTGGATATTCTGATGCCGACTTTGCTGGGAGTATTGATGATCGAGCATCAACATCAGGTTATTTAATGAATATGGGGTCAGCAGCAGTATCTTGGAGTTGTAAAAAACAAGCTACAGTGGCCACTTCTTCAGCAGAAGCAGAGTACATTTCAGCATGGGAAGCAGCATGTGAAATTGTTTGGTTGCGCCGAATTTTGCAGGACTTGGGCATTTCTCAGGGAGAAGCTACATCATTGTTCATTGACAGCCAGTCAGCCATCAAACTTGCCAAGAACCCAATTTTTCATTCAAAGACAAAGCATGTGGACACCAAGTATCATCATATCAGGTCTCTCATTGCCAAAGATGTCCTCAAACCAGTTTATTGTCCTTCCGAAGATCAGATCTCCGACATTTTCACCAAACCGCTTGGCAGAATAAAATTTACTAAGTTCAGGGATGAACTTGGTATCTGTTGTAATGTATCTTTGGATCATAGGGGGGAATGTTAGATGATCCAAAAATACTTTATTATCATAGGTTATAAAATTGAAATAAAATAATTATTAATTTAAGAAATTAAATTAATAATTATTCTAGAATGATTAATTATTTTAGAGACAATTAGAATTAGTATATTGTTGTAACAAGATATGACTCTCCAAATGTGTCGTATCCTAGGCTCTATTATAGGAGATTAGTTAGCTAGTTGGTTTGAATAGCATTTATTGTAAATGGACACTTGTTATTTAATAAGTGATCCATATTTAGAGGTAGTTAGGACATGGAGCTTATAAATAGCTCATTGCAAGAGTGTTTGGTTGTTCGGGTGTAAGCTCTTGCAAATCAATTATGTAATTGTTTTTTTTTTTTTCTGATTAATAAAATTACGTGTCTGAGGACACTTCTGCCATTACAAAAATATATAATTAAACTATTTCATAAATCTAGTGTAATTTATTTTCAAAGAGGAATTTACAATAACAGATAGTTCTGCAAATTTATCACTTATTTAAATTACAACTTCACAATGGATTCAAAATGAAACTGATATTTTATTAAATTTTAAATCGGATGACTGTAAAAGAATTAATTTATATGAAGAAGACATAATGAAAAACTAAGATGAAAACAACTCACTGAGAGACATAACGTATGAGGCAAATTCAGAATCTTTTATTATCTAAAAAATACTCCATCATATACAAATCTGCTTGATAACTGGTTTAAGGGTTCAACCCTAAATACTTCGACAGAAAGAAGTATTAAAAAAATTACAAGAAAATTACAATAAATGCCTGAGTGACACGACATTCTATTATTACTTAGAACTAACAGAAAAAGAAGCAATTCGATCAAAAGGAATGAATCTAAACATCTCGCCCTATTTTGAAGGAGAGCAGTTGCTGAGTGGCCACTATTCAAGTGCTGCGTTGGTGACATTGATATGTCATTTAGTCCTAAAATTCACACAACTTATCCCACCTTTCTTCATCTGGAATAGCTATCTTGGTTACCTTGCGGTAGATTTCATCTACCTCAGTATACCGAGAAAAAGTGGGTTTTACAGTAAAAATATGTTTTATCTCATGTTGAATAAAACATATGTTTTTTATGCCTTTGTAAAATGCTCTACCTATCATAGAACCTTTGATGTTGGAGGACTTAGTTGTATCCTTGGCAATGTCCTGAAGCTTCTTCATGTAGTATTCCATGGTCATTAAGTTATCTTTTATTACAAACAGTGAAGGCAGACCCTTCTTTTTCAATGCATCAATCCTTGTAAAAAACCTTTTGACTGCTACCTCTAGAGTGTGACACTTCTTTGTCAATTGTACAACCAAGTTATTCTTTGTTACAACTTTCTTCACCTCCAGGATGGTTTCTGTTCTATCATCCACTCCTAGATCATCCATCTCATATTTGTTTTCAAAATTAAGGAACTTTATGATGCCGTTGGCTGTTGCAGGCATTTCTCCCAGTTGAGCATTGATAGTGGCAATGGTCTGCTTTGATTTCTCCATGAGTTCCTTTTGGTAAAAAATAATCTGGATACGTGGCCATATTTCATCTATTTCTTCAATGATATTTTTCTAGATGATTTCTTTAACATGACCCGGTGTAGAGCCAATAGAAGACTCAGCTGCTGACTTCCTCCATGCCTCTATCTTATTTTGTGCTCTCTGAAGCTCTGTTGCATGAAAAATCTCAGTTTTTTTGATGATCCTCTAGAAGTTTCACTTGATCTTGCAACTTTTTGATCTCTTAAGTCTAGAGAGACATGTTTTGTATTGCATGAGCCAACTGATCTTCAACATCTCCTGTACTTGTTGTAGCAGATATGGCTGTAGGAATGGCTGTGATAGGAAGTGCTTCTAAAGGAGAAACATTCATTTTAGCAGCTTTCTCCTTTTCTTTAATAAACTTCTCCATCTTTTTTTTCCATTTGCTTCAACCGTGCACTCTACTCCATGATGAGCTTCATCATATTTGCCTTTTGTGTCTTTGTCTCTTCAATATCTTTGGCTAGAGGATCTTTTGTAGCTGGAATTTTTAACTGCTTCCTTAATGTTGCTATGTCTAAATTATTTTTCTTCACAAGTTCCTCTGCAATATTGATGTTTGAAGGGTCATAACCCAACTTGATTACCAAGTCCACCAGGGTTTTAATCCTGGTGTCTTTGGCAAGCGCAGAGACCTTCTCCGTCTTCAGTTGTGATTGGACATTTGCAAAGGTAACTTGCAATTTTGATAAACTCATAGCAGTGTTACTGACAGTTGAAAATATCATTTCGCAGTTTGTTTATGCATCTCCATTTGGTCAGTGGGATGTATATCCTTTACATCAAACTCAAAAGCTGTCTTCTTGTAGTCTGATGTTTCCTTAGGCTGGGGAACTTGTGCTTGGAGGAATTCCATTTGCATTTTTCCTTTTTTCTGAATCAAAGGCTGACAACAACCTAGTTTGAGCACTAGAGGTCTACTTCCATAACTGGTTGTAGGTGTTAATCTTTCAGGCCTCATTCCTGACTTTTATCTCCTTGAAGATGTCCATTATACTCTTCTCTGTTTCCCCTGAAGTAGCTGTGTCTGTTTGCATAACTTGCTGCTGCTCTTGTGAAGTTGTGGAGGTAGTAGGAGACAATGTGGTATGATCACCCACTAATGAGGAAACAATTGGCTCATTAGTGGTGATAATGGTCTATTGTTCTGAATCTTTTCTAAGGCTTAGTTTGTAACCAAGCTTGGTCTTCTTTCTATACATTGTCTTAAATCCTTCACTGAAAATGCCAGTCCCTAAAGGGGACTCTTCCTCTCTGCTTCTCTTGGGTGTTTTCTCTTGCGTGGTAGGTGTAGAGCTATAAAAAGGGTCTCTTTCACCTCTAATTACCTCACATTAATATGTCAATCCGGGAGCGTTTTGTTATTTCAAAGAGTGTCTCAGTCTGAGGCTATCATTTGGCAGAGTAATGCTAGTAGTACAGCGTTCAAAAATACAAAAGTAAACAGATGCTTGTCTACAACTAAGCTACTTCAAAAGAGTAAATCACACACTCAGAAAACTAGGCAACTTATCAGTCAAGGGTTCGGCAGCGATAACCCATCCATTTGGAAACTGATGGAAAGGAAATTAGAGAACAGACCACAGGTCTGGGAGCCAGACAGTAAATGCTGAGGCTCACTACAGCCTTAGATCGTCTCCCACACCAAAACAACAAATGATAGTAAATGGAACGGCAGATAGGAAAATGGAACAACAAATAAGAAATCGAACAACAAATCTGGAATGGAACAACAATTCTGAAATGGAATAGCAATTCTTAAAAGGAACAACAGCTAAACAACTAAGTCTCTCACGCAGTAATCAAACTTAATCTACTAACTCAAATGCATTAATCGTAATCAAACAACAATCTTTCACTCTTAAGGCAGATCAAGCAGCACACACTAATGGAACAACACTGATTACTGATAAGTTATGGAACAGCGCTTGGAAACCATATACGCACACAACACGCTTGAATAGTAATATGATCTAAGCATCAATCTCAATTAAAAGGAATACGACTGCATTTCAAAATGGAACAACATTGCTTCTGAATCCAACAATCGTAAAGAACACAACTTTCAAGATGAATCATGTAACCTGAATGTACAGCACAAAAGCTCTGTAATAAAATAGTAACAAAATTCGGTTAAGACTAATAATATTCAATCAACTCTGAAAGAAACAGTAATATAATGCAGAGTCAATACAACAGTTATGTCTGTAGAAATCTTAATGAATTAATCTTAACAGAGCATGTGATGTAAACTTATAAAGCATATCAGATTACCAAATAACGACGATAAGAAAATCACGCAGAAATCAAATCGTAATAATACAGAAGCAAGTGTCCTCTGGGGCCGGGCCCTTAGCCTCCAAGGGTACACCGCTTTAGGTTAATCCAAACTCAGAGATGAAGTAATCACCAAGTTTGTATTAATGCATGAAACAAAATTACAATGAACCAGTTCTTATCGAGACTCGATGATCAAAGTTTTGATCTTAACAGAAATTACTAAAAAGCATAATCATGTCAAACCCTCTAAAGCTAACAATGCTGTCCCTTTATATAAGGGTGAAGGCGGAGATGTCTAAGTAACAAGATAGATAAAGCAGCGATCCCTCAGGATCAAGGATCCTGAGGGATTCGCCGAACCATTAATCCTTAATCATCTCTTTTCCCTCTTGCGCCGAGCTGGTGTCTTCACCTCCTTTTCAGGGCTGATTTGCTTTGATCTGCTTAGCCTTGTTTGCATTCGGTCTCCCGTCAAAGGGACAGTGGTTACCTCATCCTTGACCTTTCCTTTGGAACAACAACTCCTCGTTTTCACCCCTTCCTGCACGAGGGAATGACAATTGTCAGCAGTTAAGTTTTGCATATTAATCTCACATGTTTTTTTATAGTTCTTTATTGTTTTCCAAGTTCATGATGCAAAAAGGTTTACAAGTTCTACTGAAAAGCTACTGAAATGATCATAAAAAACATACCTTTTTAGTACTCCACACACCCCCCTGCTTACCCTGTTTCATGCCCTCATGAAAACGTTGTAGTTGACATGCAAGGCAGTGAGAGAATAGGCTGGAGAAGGAATCTCATGCGGAGGCCTACAACCATGATGAGTAACTAGGTAGTCAAAGAAATGGCCTGTTTGACCCTCAGGAATCTCATACAGGGCTTGGTATCCGGGTGCAGGGTGCTAAATAATTGGACTGCGGAACCTATATCCTAACCAGGATGGCCCTGCTCTCAAAATTCTTTTGCCATAAAGGTGCAAACGATTGGCAGCTAATTTAAAATTCTCATACTTAAACCGTTCCCTGAGCTGGATATTCGGATTGGAGATTTGATACCGAAATTTAGCTGCATCAATGGAAATGTCTTTGATAGAAAGAAAGTATTCTAATCCTTGTCGAATGAGTGCCTCATGCATGGGTCCTAATGTTTCAATGACACCCAGAATCTTCATGAGGTTTCTATGTGCTTTCCACAACTGTACTGGGTTCCTAGGCTCAGCCCTTACCCACAAATCTAGGCCATTTTCTTGCCTCTAGAAAGTATTATAGGCTTTGAGCCATTTAATTTGATTAACCCCGAATGAGATGAATGCCTGCAATTGGATGTCTCCAACAAAGGGGCCAGGGTTCAGCTCAGTCTCCTGGTCTAGTACAAGGTTATGCAAATAGAATTTGCACAACAGTCTCTGGACCTTCACCCCGTAGTGTTTACAACAGTCTATAAAGTCATTGACAGTGTTAATTTGTATGGGAGCACCTGCTTTAACAGATTTTATTTTTAATTGCAAATACCGTTCCAGTAAAAACAGGGAATAATTTTTGGCAGGGGCCCTACATGCTAAGACATCATTGTATAAAGAACACAAGGTATCCATTTGCTTGACAACAATATCTAGCCTACAAGTTACCTTTGCAACTTTCTCTTGTTCCTTCCGCCAACCTTCAAAGGCCTGGCTTTCAGATTGACGTTCCTAAGTTGCTGCTGTAGTTCTTCATACTTTTCGCGAGGGACCGTTTGCTCTCTAAGCTTTTCTGCTTCTTGCTGAGCTTGTTTCAACCCCTTGTGCAAGGATACTGTTTTTGGATCTCTTCTCCATGCAGCAGTGGAGGCCGGGAGTTTTACCTTAATTATCTTACTGTGTTGCTTTGAGTTCAGAACCCTTATCACCCCTGAGAGTGGTGCCTCCATCTAAATTTTCTTGTCACAGGTCATCATATCATCCATTTCTATTTTAACGTGGATATTAGTCTGTTGCTGTTCCTTTTCAAATGGAACAACAATTTTTTCTTCAACATCATTTGGAACAACAGCTGGATTTTCAACAGGGTTTTGAAGAGCAGGACGAATTCTGACCCTCCGCCTTTTTGCTTTGCGGGGTTTTGCTGGAGTGGTCACCTTTTTCTTCCCTGCATTTTTTCTTACCCTCTGCCTTGCTTTCAGGATCCTGATCTGCTGGTGGAGCTGGGCTATTATGCTCAATAATCTCTGCTGTTCCTTTCACAATTCTTTAATTTCCAAAATTTCGTTAGAAGGAACAACAGGCTGTCTGCTGTAGCCTGGGTCGTGACTAGTCCCTGGATCTTCCTCCTAGGGTGTTTCTTCATTGTTCTGCTCCGGCTGTTTTGGGGTAGGAACCCTAACTGGTTCTGTCAATTCTTGGGCAACTTCTTTTTCTGCCCCTACTTCCTCCAGAATTTCTTTCGGTGCCTTAGGAATGGATTGTTCCTATTCAATATCTCTTATTTTTTCTTCATCATGAACAGGCAGATTTCCTTCTTCTGCCTCTTTTGCATGTGATTTTTCAGGTGCATTTTCCTCTTGGGGTTTGTCATGGAGGTCTGATGGACTGGCAGGTTGGCCATATTCACCCATATTGGCCAAGACTGTGGCCAATTCATCTTCTCCCACTGGGTCCTGCAATGGGCTACCTTCCTGCTGTTCCATTTCCCCCTCCTGCTTGGATTGTTCAGCTTCTGCTTCAGAATACTCAGCTTCTTCCTCATTTTCTTCTTCGGATTGCTCGGCCTCCTCTTCAGATTGCTCGGCCTCTTCTTTCTCTTCTCCTTCAGATTGCTCTGCTTCTTCTTCTGGCCGTGAGGATTGCTCGTCTTCAATTTCTACTGGCTGGCTGGTGTTTTCCTGGAGCTTTTCCAGCCTTCCTCGTATCCGAGCTAACCGAACCGATTTCCTGCGTTTCTATGGCTGTTCGGGTGTACCGGTGGCATGCTTACGCTTTGCCGATTCCTTGCGTGTTTCTGGACGTTCAGATGTACTAGTGACATGTTTCTGTTTTGCTAATTCTCTGCGTTTTTCTAGATGTTCTGGTGTGCTGGTAGCATGCTTACGTTTTGGGGATGGTGCTGTCAGCCCCCCCCAAACATTGCAATTAGCTCTTCCTAGCTGCTCTGCTGCTGGGTGAGGCTATGACTAACAATTAATCGAATTAACCCATGATGACTAACAACTGACTCTACATGCTGTGCCTTTTTAAGCTTCGTGCAATGTCATGAAGTAACGAATTCAAAAGTGCAGGCAGATTTACAGAGCATTTCTGCTTTAAAACAGCTAAGAGTTTAAGATGTTGTGGTCTTACCACGTCTTTTCTACCCTCGCAGGTGATGTAGCTTTGAACGGTCCTTGCCAATTCTGCCCAGGGCTCTCCTAGCGTTGCTGGCAGAACTCCCTTCCCTTTAATTGTCAAGCTCTAGCCTTCGTCCTAGAAGATTTCTATAATCTTCTGTAATCTCTCCTTTTTTAACGTCCATACAGGTCCAGTGGCTGGTAGTCCCGAGACTTCTGCGATTATGTCATCGGTGACTGCTATCTATCTCCCCCTTACTGTGGAGTAATCCTCCTGCAGATTCTGTAGGAATTCAATTGCCACTGTCTCGTTAGACTCCTGCAAACGGTTGAGATAAGTCAGCCACCCTGCTCTTGCCAGGATTTCCCGGGCAGCAGCGGAGACTGTCAACACCTGTGGTTCCCTTCGGATCGCTCTTCCTCCCATGGTTTCACTGTGAATTCTCAATGGAACAGCAACTATTCATGCCGTTGAAACACAGAGAGGGTAATAGATGTAAGACTTGTTTGAAAAAAACAGAGTATGCAACAGAAATGGCTTGTAACAAAAATAGAAATAGCATGCTGTTAAACCGTGCCATACCCTAGTACACAACTTTCCTGAGTAGTGAGCTGACACGTAATCCAGGGAATAATGAGGTTAACCTCCCCCCCGCAATGTGATAGGCTATCCCAGCCGTAAAATAAAGGAGCAGCACCCGATCTGCAACAGAGTCATAAAGGAACAACGTATGAAAATATGCCATGTTTAGAAAAACAACAAATTACCGAAATCGAGGCATAAAGTTGGATCGCGTATTACGTAAGAGGCTGTTGTGATATGATGCGAGGTTGGGGGGATAGGACGTTTGTCGTACTTGCCAAATCTCATGTGGTCATTATCACTTACTCTGCCATGATTGGTGGTAATAAATTTTCATGCGATATATAATTCGGGAAATGATATATGATTAGTTACTAGGATATAAGAAACAAAAGAGTATTAGTATCTTACCTATTGGTGTAACCAATGTGACTTCAATACCATTAACAGTGCTCTGCTGCCGACAGGTGTCCATAACCTTGGCAGAGTTGTTTATTTCACCCCTGGAACCATGATCCTTTGTGTATATGTTAGGGAGTGTAATGTCAAAATGTAGGCCATTATGCTGGCTTGGTAACCAGTTAACCATAATGCCATTCACGAGGAAGGAGCGAAAAGTGGGCAGGCCAGCTCGTGATGAGACCTCCTGTTCCAAGGTTTGTTTATTTGATATACCTTTTGGACCATATCCCTGGTGTGGTGGCCATAGTGGGAATGCCACTTCGCTTCCATCCTCATGATCATGGTAGGCTGGCTCTTGATGAGACCCCCTATCCTGCATTTGACAACTTATAAGTCATGTTTACTTTCTTTTTTCTTTTTCATAAAGTACTTTTGCTTATTTATACACAAAGGGTGGTTCAACACTCCTTAAGAGTAGGAATGGTGGAAGAAGTCTTATCATCTCAATAGGAAGATATAAACCCTTTGCTCTTATTCCTAAATAATAATCAAAGAGGATTAAAGGGATCGTCATGATAAAGATAACCAATCAGAGCAAAATTAGTAGAACAATGAGAACAAAAGATGATAAGTAAGTGTGTCCTTCCTTTTGTCCTCTTATCAATGCAGAGCCTTATAAAGATAGCGATTTATGATTAGCAGATTTCAGTATGTTGAGATTTTGTATCCATTGCATAAATGCATAACTGTATTCTAAAAGACTTGAAAGAACAGGAGAAAGAAGCATCCTCAATTTAGATCATCAAAAGGGAAAAGCTGCTTCATAAGGAGAGCAAAAGCATGCAGGTGATGCTCTTTGGAGAAAGGATCAAGAGTAGACCTCAAAACAGCAGAAAGTGAAAATGCCGTTCCTTTGAAAAAGGAACAGCAGAACATTCCAATGCCGTTCCTTTGAAAAAGGAACAACAGAACATTCCAATGCCGTTCCTTTGAAAAAGGAACAACAAAATAAAAAATATGCTGTTCCTTTGAAGAAGGAACAGCGAACACACGGGGATGCCGTTCCTTTTGAAAAAGGAACAACGAAATCAAAAATATGTTGTTCCTTTGAAGAAGGAACAACAAACACACGGGGATGCCGTTCCTTTTGAAAAAGGAACAGCAAAATCAAAATGTGTGGTTCCTTTGGAAAAGGAACAACAAAATCAAAAATATGAAAACACACAAAAATGCTGTTTCTTTTGAAAACAGGAACAAAAATTGAAATGTTGTTCCTTTAGAAAAGGAACAGCAAAACAAGCAAATGCCGTTCCTTTGAAAAAGGAACAACACAAAATCAAGGATGTTATTCCTTTGGAAAAGGAACAACAGAAAATCAAGAATGATGTTCCTTTAGAAAAGGAACAACAGAAAATCAAGAATGCTGTTCCTTTAGAAAAGGAACAGCAGAAACACACAAATTCCATCCTTTTGGAAAAGGAACGGCAAAAATCGAAAATGCTGTTCTTTTGAAAAAAAGGAACAACAAAAATGACAGGAAAACATTAGTTCAAACATATGTACAAAAAACGACTCAAAGAAAAGAACTTATGTACAAATTGTAAAAAGAAATGAATTCCTTAATGAATTACAGGTGAGGAAGACTTCTCTTCCTCTCCCAGAATCTCCATATCAGTGTCTCGGTGTAGCTGCTGGTAGAAGGACTCCCGAGTGAGTGGTTTGTGATAGAGATGAACTCAGTGGCCATTTGCCTTGAAGGCATATCCAGAACCATCAATAGTGACTAGAGTAAGGGTCCCATTATCATGTACCTTCTGGATTTCATATGGTCCCAACCAATGAGTCTGGAGTTTCCCAGGGAAGTCCTGAAACCTAGAGTCGTACAACAGAGCCCAGTCTCCCTCGTGGAAGACTTTGTTTTTAATGAGAGCATCATGCCATTTAGCTCGCTGCTGTTGAATCAGGGCAGTATTTTGAAGTGCAGAGAGCCTAATTTCGTCCAACTCATTGATCTGCTGTAGTCGATTAATCTGTGCCTCGCTTAGATCTAAGCCAACTTCCCGTGCTGTCCGTAATGTTTGGATTTCGAATTATATGGGGAAAATGGGTTGTTTTCCAAACACTAATTGATAAGGTGAGTAACCAGTGGTGCTTCTCCATGTTGTTCTGTGAGCCCACAGTGCTTCAGGTAGTCTGGCAGCCCAATCACGCCTGTGTGACGCAATGGTTTTCGTTAGGATTGATTCTATTACCATATTGCTGCTTTCTACCTGCCCATTCGCCTGTGCGTGGTATGGAGTAGTGATTTTATGCTGGACGTGATAATTGTTGAGTGTTGCAGCTAATCTATTCCCAGAAAATTGTGGTCCACCGTCTGTAATTATTTCTCTTGGAAGACCATAACATACAAATAGATGGAACAGGAACTGTATGACAGAGTCCTCTGTAGCTCTAGGCAATGCTTCTGCTTCAACCCATTTGGTGACATATTCTGTTGCCACCAAAATATATGTTTTCTGATTTGATGATGGGTTGATAGGTCCAACGAAATCAAGAGCCCATTGCTCGAATGGTTCAATGACTAACTGTGGTTTTAGAGGCATCTCGTCAGATTGACCAGGACGTCCTGCTCGCTGGCAGCTGTCACGGGCTTGGACAAATTTCTTTGCATCTCTGAAAATCGTGGGCCAATAATACCCTGTCTGCAGCACTTTATGCCCAGTTCTGCGCTCAACGAAATGTCCACCACATGGTCCATCATGACAGGATTTTAAAATGTCAATGATTTCATCTTCGTGAACACATCTCCTGATATGCATGTCTGCCCCTGTGTGAAACAAATAGCCCCCAATCCACGAGAATCGAGCACTCTTCTGAACAATTTTTTTGCGCTCATTAGGGGTTAGGTGTTTTGGTAGTTTACCTACTGCGAGGTAATTGGCAACATCAGCATACCAGGATGTTTGAACAGCAACATCAAACAGATGCTCATCCGGAAATTGATCTTCAACTGCTGCTGCATCGATTGGCTTTGGCATTCTTGAGAGAAAATCGGCTACAGGGTTTTCTTTGCCAGGTCGATCCTTGATTGTGATATCAAATTCCTGCAATAAAATCAACCATCTAGTTATTCTGGCATTTGTGACAGGCTTATTTGCTAAATATTTTATGGCAGAATGATCTGTATACAAGATAACAGGATATCCCGTAATATAATGTCTAAACTTATTGACAGCATGTATTACAACTAGGAATTCTTTTTCAGTAACAGTGTAATTTAATTCAGCAGGGGATAAATTTTTGCTGATGTAATAAATAGCATATGGTTTTTTATCCTCTTCCTGCCCAAGGACTGCGCCAATGGCTGTATCTGAGGCATCAGATGATATCTGGAATGGCAAATCCCAGTTTGGTCCTCGAAGGACTGGGGCTATGGATACGAGCTTCTTTAAATCCTTGAAAGCACGCTCACATTTTTCTGTCCAAAGAAAATCAACGTTACCAGTTAGTGCATATAAAGGTGCAACAATGTGCGAATAATGTTCTATAAATCATCTATAATAACCAGAAAATCCAAGAAAGCTGCGTACCTCTATTTGAGTAGTAGGAGTGGGAATAAGCAAAAGTATTTGGATTTTGGCCGGGTCTACCTGAATGCCAGCTGCTGAAACATAGTGTCCTAGGATAAGTCCTTCAGTCATCATCATATAACATTTTTCGTGGCTTAAGAAAAGCCTGGTAGCGATGCAGCATTGCAGGACTTTTTCTAGGGTGTTTAATGCTGGATCAAAATCATCTCCATATGGTGTAAAGTCATCCATGTATACTTCAAGTCCATCATTTATTAAATCTGCAAAAATACTAAGGATAGCCCTTTGGAATGTGGCAGGAGCATTACATAAGCCAAAAGGTAGAACTCGATAGGCAAATGTTCCCCAAGGACAAGTAAAAGTAGTTTTGTCCTAGTCTTCAGGGGCAATCTGAATCTGATTGTATCCACTGAAGCCATCCAGGAAAGAAAAGAATTTCTTTCCTGCTAAAGTATCTAATACTTGGTCTATGAATGGGAGAGGAAAGTGGTCTTTTTGTGTTGCTTTATTTAGCTCCCTGTAATCCACACAGATTCTCCATTTCCCATTCTTTTTTGGTACCACCACAAGCGGAGAGACCCATTTACTATCAGAGATAGGATAGATAAAATTGACATCTAAAAGTTTCTGAAGTTCAGCTTTTACCACATCTTTTAGATGAGGATTAAGTCTCCTTTGAGGTTGACGAACAGGTCTGACATCCTTTTCTATATAAATGTGGTGTGTACATAATTGGGGGTCAATTCCTTTCATATTAGGGTAATCCCATGCAAATTCTTCTTGATATTTTCTTAACAAATGGATGAGCTTCGTTTCTTGTTCAGGTGTGAGGTTGGCATTAATATTTAAGGTTTTTCTCGATTCAATTTCCACAATTTCACTGTTTGAAACAGAAGTAACTGGTATTGTTTGATCATATGTATCTTTCAGAGGATCTTCTTCTAATTCATTATCAAATGCTACTTCTATCATGTGACACTATGTGCAGGATCCAGATTTAGTTTGACTAATGAAGTTATTAATGGCATCATCTTTTGTTTGGTCTTTAAAATCAAGTGCCTCTTGTATAGTTAATGGAGATCTAATGTTATCAGTAAGGTATGATACAGGGTGCTTATTAGTTTTAATTATTGTGACACTTGGCTGTGCTGGAGGATATAGAACTAAATTCTTGATATTTGGTCCTTTGGTTATGGTCATATTTCCTTGCCGGCAGCCAATGTAAGCATCGGCAGTGGCAAGCCAAGGTCTACCTAAAATCAGCGAGTGTCCATAAAGTCGGCTTTTTGGATTAATTTTCAAGAAATCGGTTGGATATTCCCAGGAATCTACAAAGACCATGACATCATGTAGAGTACCCTTTGGCCTAACCACAGATCGGTCAGCCAATTCTAGCAAAGTAGAGGTGGGTTCTATAGATGTAATGCCGAGCTTTTGGAAAGTAGTGGTTGTTAAAATATTAATTGCAGTTCCTAGATCAACTAAGGTATTAGACAAGGTCTGACCATAAATTTGGACAGTTACAATTGGATTCCCTGGGTCTTCATATTTAATGGGTGTTTCTTTTCCTGATAGTAAGTCAGATAAAGTGCCAACTACGTGGACTCTTGGATTATTTTTTATATTCCTCCTTGGTTTCTTTATGCACAATTCTTTGATAGTTTTTGCATATATGGGAATGTCTTGAATGGCTTGGAGGAATGGAATTTTTATGTACAGATTTTGTAATTCTCCCAGAATGTCAAAATCAGGATATTGTAAAGGTCGAGGTATGACTAATCGTTCTGGGAACAGAGGAGAGGATGTGGTTGCTTGATTATGAGTCTGCTGCTTATTCACATCCTCTTGTTGCAACAGATGTTCTCTTGGTAACTGATCTTCAATATGAACTGTTTTATCTCCCTCAGTTTCAATAATACGTCCAGATCTTAACTGAAGATCATTACACTCCCTCAGGTCGGGTCCTATTTCTGGTGATTCTATAATTTGGAGAGATTGGACCGGTCTGTTATTTGGATTGGGGTTGGGTTGGGCTGGGAGTTGTGGTCTCAGATTAGACTGGGGATTTTGTTGTAAGGCTAGTAGTGTAGGTTGAGGGAGCGGAATAGTTCCTACTGGCTGATGCATCAGTCTCTGCCAGTTTGTCTGCCAGGCTGAACTTTGTGAAGTAGGGGGAGTCCATTGTGGAGGGTATGGGCTACTTTGCCAATATGGTGGAGTGTAAGGGAAATTTGTCCAACCAGATTGGCTTGCCTGATTCAGCCACGGGTTTGAAGAAGGAAATGACTGTGGTGACCAGTTTGAAAATGGGGGTTGGTACTGACTTTGCCACATACTATATTGTTGAGCATTATACTGTGGAGGCTAAAAAGAAGAAGTTGGGTCTGGAAACATACCAGATTGTCTCGGCTGCCACTGACGGCGCTGGTTGATCAAGTACACTGATTCTGGTTCTTCTTCCGCTTCCTTATATACTGCTTTCAATCCAGGAAGTGAGGGGCAGCTCTCCGTAAGGTGATCTTTTGTATAGATGGCGCATGTTTGGACTGTATCCAGTGGACATTCCTTGTGACTATGCTTTTTCCTACATCGGGGATAGAAGATCGCCAAATTCTGTTCTGCCTCCATTTGCTTCTGTTTAGCCTGCATAATATCAAGTTGTGTAGTTAGTGTCCCCAGGATATCAGTTTTAAAATTTTCCAATAAATTTCCAATTTCTACACGTGTTACTTCTTCTATTGAAATTTTGTTATCTCTTACAAACCGATCATGTTCTGCCGGTTTTACTCTTGTGCTGCCTCTCGAACTCTTGATACATAAATCAATAATGTCAACAAAATTCTCTTGATAAATATCCCCTTTTCCCATGATATTTAATGTTTCAATCCATTGTTTCTTCATGCCCCTTATCAATGCAGTTTTTAACACATTATCAGGTAAAGGTAGTGATGCATAAGGAGATCTTTGCAGATTATACTGGAACCGTTCCACATACTCCTCTAATGTTTCATTCGGTCTAGCTGTCATTTGGAATATTTCGTCCTTCAGTTCTCTAGACCTGTAGTAATCCTGATATATTTTTAGGAAAGATTCTTTCATTTGATCCCAGTAGTTTATGACCCCACCACCTAATCCCATGAACCATATTAAAGCAGCCCCTTTTAATGTAGAGGGAAATAATTTCAATTTCTGGGGGTCAGTGGTGTAATCATATCCCCTGCACAACACATCAAATTCAAATAAAAATGCATCCGGGTCTTCCGATGTGAGACCGTGAAATGTAGGGATATGTTGAAGAGGGATTGCTTTCATAGGCGCATTTGCTGCAGAATCCACTATATGGTATTGTAATGTAGAGGTTTGAGTGTTTGGCTGATTCTGAGCCATAGGGTCAAATATATGCCAATAACCTTTTGGGATATCTAGGAGGGTATTCCTAGGTTGAGAGGGAATGGCTTTGACAGGGATAGTTTTAGTAGCACTTCCTCTATCTAGGATAATGAGAATGCCTGATGTCTGAGGAGATTGGGTTCCTTCAACAATGATTTATGCAGCACTGCCCTTATCTGGGATATTTAATGGCTGATTTGTTCCAATAGGAGATCTTGGTTCCTCAGTTTCCCCTGTTTCTCCTTCTCCTTCACAAAGATTGCTGAAATTCCCTTCCTGCAATAGTTCTGGAGTAGAATTTTCAATTTCTTGAAAGTCCTGCTCTTCATTTTGACTGTGCACCTCAGCAAAGGCTACAGATGGTGATCCTGTGGCCTGAAGGGAACTAGTAGGCTCTTTAGAAATGATTTTCCTGGGTCCTATTGATGGCTGAGATTCTACTTTCTTATAGATTTCGTCTATAAAGGTCGTTCGGCCAAGGGTCACCGGCCCCTTAGATTTTTCAGGTTTGGGTGGAGGTTTGATATTTTTTTCTGGTTTTTTCTGCTTAGTCATGCACTCAAATGAACTACTAAATTCTATTCAAACAAAGCAATAGAAAATCTGTTAGGAAAGCGGACAGAGGAGCAGGGCTTTTACATGCTCCGTACGCAGGTTCTTACCTTCCTTTTTTAAAATTCAACTCTTCCCTAGCAGGTTCGTACACTACTCTGCAAAAAAGGACAAATGGCTACACTCTTTCCCCGGCAACGGCACCAAAATGTAGAGCTATAAAAAGGGTCTCTTTCACCTCTAATTACCTCACATTAATATGTCAATCTGGGAGCGTTTTGTTATTTCAAAGAGTGTCTCAGTCTGAGGCTATCATTTGGCAGAGTAATGCTAGTAGTACAACGTTCAGAAATACAAAAGTAAATGGATGCTTGTCTACAACTAAGCTACTTCAAAAGAGTAAATCACACACTCAAAAAACTAGGCAACTTATCAGTCAAGGGTTCGACAGCGATAACCCATCCCTTTGGAAACTGATGGAAAGGAAATTAGAGAACAGACCACGGGTCTGGGAGCCAGACAGTAAATGCCGAGGCTCACTACAGCCTTAGATCATCTCCCACACCAAAACAACAAATGATAGTAAATGGAACGGCAGATAGGAAAATGGAACAGCAAATAAGAAATCGAACAGCAAATCTGGAATGGAACAACAATTCTGAAATGGAACAACAATTCTTAAAAGGAACAGCAGCTAAACAACTAAGTCTCTCACGCAGTAATCAAACTTAATCTACTAACTCAAATGCATTAATCGTAATCAAACAACAATCTTTCACTCTTAAGGCAGATCAAGCAGCACACACTAATGGAACAACACTGATTACTGATAAGTTATGGAACAACGCTTGGAAACCATATACGCACACAACATACTTGAATAGTAATCTGATCTAAGCATCAATCTCAATTAAAAGGAATACGACTGCATTTCAAAATGGAACAGCATTGCTTCTGAATCCAACAATCGTAAAGAACACAACTTTCAAGATGAATCCTGTAACATGAATGTACAACACAAAAGCTCTGTAATAAAATAGTAACAATATTCGGTTAAGACTAATAATATTCAATCAACTCTGAAAGGAACAGTAATATAATGCAGAGTCAATACAACAGTTCTGTCTGTAGAAATCTTAATGAATTAATCTTAACAGAGCATGTGATGTAAACTTATAAAGCATATCAGATTACCAAATAATGACGATAAGCAAATCACGCAGAAATCAAATCGTAATAATACAGAAGCAAGTGTCCTCTGGGGCTGGGCCCTTAGCCTCCAAGGGTACACCGCTTTAGGTTAATCCAGGCTCAGAGATGAAGTAATCACCAAGTTTGTATTAATGCATGAAACAAAATTACAATGAACCAGTTCTTATCGAGACTCGATGATCAAAGTTTTGATCTTAACAGAAATTACATAAAAGCATAATCATGTCGAACCCTCTAAAGCTAACAATGCTGTCCCTTTATATAAGGGTGACGGCGGAGATTTCTAAGTAACAAGATAAATAAAGCAACGATCCCTTAGGATCAAGGATCCTGAGGGATTCGCCGAACCGTTAATCCTTAATCATCTCTTTTCCCTCTTGCGCCAAGCTGGTGTCTTCACCTCCTTTTCAGAGCCGATTTGCTTTGATCTGCTTAGCCTTGTTTGCATTTGGTCTCCTGTCAAAGGGACAACAGTTACCTCATCCTTGACCTTTCCTTTGGAACAGCAACTCCTAGTTTTCACCCCTTCCTGCACGAGGGAATGACAATTGTCAGCAGTTAAGTTTTGCATATTAATCTCACATGTTTTGTTATAGTTCTTTATCGTTTTCCAAGTTCATGATGCAAAAAGGTTTACAAGTTCTACTGAAAAGCTACTGAAATGATCATCAAAAACATACCTTTTTAGTACTCCACAGTAGGAGTCTTCACTGTAGATGATGATACCTGCTATTCTTCTACTTCTTGTAGGGTATTCTCAACCCATTCTAGCTGATTTTTGTATTTCCCTATCTCTGGCCTGGATGTGTGAAAGTAAGCGGTAGACTTGGTTTCTACTCTTAATTTAGAGATGATCCCTAATGGATCGCATGAATAGGTAAAGCAAAGGTTGAACTACATTTCCTTTAAGAACTTATCTGCTTTTTCCCCTGCTGCCCCGCTGTTGCAAATGAAAGGGCCAATCTGTGTTTTGATTTTAAATTGGGACTTCTTCTTGGCAGCAACAAAGTGGATTTCATCCATATTGATCATCTGTCTTATGTACTCCAGAGCAAAAATCCTCATTTGGAGGAATTTTGGCAACTTGTAAGGTGAAAGCTCACATCCAAATATTCTCAATTTTGTATAGTTTGTGTAGAGGTACCAATCGCATGTCTGAACTTGATCTGACAGCTGGAGCACCTTTCTTATTTCCTCACTGATCCTCGGTTCAACCCTGCTACTTAGGAGACCTATTGCTGGATGAACAAACATCTCTGTAAAATGTTTATATGTGTTTTTGTTCCTTCATCTCTAGAGTAGTCAAAAAGATGACTGACTGCTGGTTCCCTTCTGCATCCAACTTTTGCAAGGAAAGGTTGATGTTGTCCCCCTGAAAGTATAAGAACATGTAAACCAACACAGAGGGATACTTGAATACCTCTGCAGTGGGCATTTGATAAGCTTCTGATGAATTGATTCTGTAAGAAATTTGCTGAAATTAAACACAATAGAGGGTTTGGAATCAATAGAGAAAATGAACATAAATCCTATGATGGCCTCATCTACCCACTGATCAGAGTAGTAGCCAAGGAGGTAAGAGACAACTGTGATAATCTGCTTGGCTCTTTTTTTGGAAAATAGAGGAGGGATAGGGAGGATTTTTCTTTGGCAAGGAGGCATCTTATGTTAAGAAAATTTCCAGGGTTTTGGCCCTCTTAGCAAAGTCTAATTTATGGTATAGTTCAATCATTGCTTCATAGGAAAGTTGCTAGGAAACCAACTCACAAAAAGATAGAAAAGATAGATCAACACCTTAGAATTCAGCCTCTTCGAGGGGGCAACCTCCTTTACATTACACAAATGAACAATCCTTGGATGATACAAATGACTAAACCTCCCTTCTATATATAGGAGTCTAAGGGGTTACAATATAATCAAGCCAACCTAACAGTAATAACATAAGGGCACAACAATAATAATAGTGGGTTTCTATGGGGCACACTAATAACAATATGGGGACAATAGGGGCACAATAATAATAATAAGGGATACAATGACAATAGTAATGGGGGAATCACTAGTATTATAGGGACCTAACATGCCCCTCTCCTTTCGAAAAGAATTGTCCTCAATGCTTGAGTAGTTCTAGATGCTTCTGTATAAAATTCTCATCCTCCCATGTGGAATCTTCAGCGGATAAGTTCTTCCACTTGATGAGATACTCCGAAATTGATCGATTTCGTAGCTATCGAGTTCTTGTTTCTGTGACTGCTTCTGGTTCCAATATTGTTTTTCCTTCCTCGTCAAGTTCTGGCAATATTGTTTGAACTGGGAGCTTGTCACCTATAACCTTCTTTAAACATGAAACATGGAAAACTGGGTGCACTCAGGAAGCTGCAGGAAGCTCCAATTTGTATGCCATAGTACCAATCTTTTGCAACACCTTGTACGGACCATAATACTTTGGTGATAATTTATTATCCTTCTTAGCTTGCTTGAGGGACATTTGTTTATATGGTTATAGCCATAGGAATACCCAGTCCCCTACATCAAAACTTCTTTTGCTGTAATGTCGATCTGCATGTTGTTTCATTCTATTCTGTGCCAATGTGAGGTTATCCTTTAAGAGTTGGAGAACTTGTTGTTGATGCTTGATGTGATGTTCCACTGCTTGAACCTTAGAATTTTCTCTTAAATGTGATCTAATGGATGGTGGAGATATCCATAAACTGCCATAAATGGGGTTATTTTTGCTGCAGTATGGAAGGAAGTGTTATACCACCCTTCAGCCAGAGGCAACCATTTGACCCATTGTGTCTATTTATCAGATACAAAGCAATGACGATATCCTTCCAAACATTTGTTTACAATCTCAATTTACCCATCACATCGAGGATGATAAGATGAGCTATGAGCTAACTGAGTACCGAGACAAGAAAATAATTCTGTCCAAAAATTTCCAGTGAAAATGGGATCTCTGTCGCTTACAATAATCTTTGGGTTTCCATGTAGCTTTTGAATTTGTAGAAATTCTCACTTTAGATTAACCTGATAATGCAATATAACTAAAGCAATATACTTTAATCTACTTCTACAATCAAACTTGCAGAAGCTTAATAGATTTGAGCACGATCAAGCTAAACACATATAACCAGAAGAAGAATCAATGCACATGAAACACAGAAGAATACTCTGGGGAAAGCCTCAACTAAAAATCCCGCTATCTGTATTATCATACAAGGTGGAAATATATCAGAATTACACAAAGCCTTAGCTCTCACAGCTAGCTAGCTCTCAGTACAATCCTCCTGGATGCTCACAGGTAATCAAGGCTTCTCACAAACCTTCTTCTCTACCCTCCAAGCCTCCTATTTCCTTGCGCAGTTTCTCCTGGGTGATCCAGCTGTTACCAAGTGTAACACTGATCACTCATACTGATCTTACACCTTGTAAAATTGCGAAAATATCAAGGAATGAATTCCTTCTCCATGAAAGAGTTTGCCCTATAGGAAAATTCTTGCAACTGATAGTACACTATCCCTGTCTTTAATCTCAATTGGGTCTTTCTCTAAATAGACATGCATAAGTTATTTATGAGATATTATTCAGTTATCTGGAGTACACTAGTTTGATGCATGCATGCATTAACTGACTGAACTCACAATTAGTTCCTCAAACGGTTTGGAACTAATTTAACTAGACATAACTTAGTTAACTGAGCTAACTAATTACAACTCAATTATAACTCATCCTTATCCCCTTAATTAAGGGATAATCTCCTTAATTTAAGGGATAACTGTTGCATGACTTCAAAAAGACTTCTAGCTTCAATTTCTCCAACTAATTAACTCAAGATGAATTAATTAATTATTTTTCAAGCAGCTGGTCAGACTAAAGTCGAATTTTAATTCTCAATTTTAATTCAAGGACATATTAAAATTGGAATATTCTTGTTGCCACATTTCAACACTCCCTCTCAACAAGAAAGGGATTATCTGCCACCTCGATCTTGTCTCTATGGAACTCGAATTTATACTTTGACAATGCCTTTGTCAAAATGTTAGCATCTTTCTCCTCGGTTAAAATATACTGCAACAACATGATCCTCTTCGCCACATAGTCTCTGAGATGATGATACCAGATGTCAATGTGATTGGACCTATCATGAAATACTAGATTCTCGGAGAGTTTGATACAACTCTGATTATCGCAATAGATCACAGTTGGATCCATCCTTTGATCAAACAAACCAACTAGAATTTTCCGCATCTAGATGGCCTCACATGCTGCTTGACTTGTAGCCATGTATTCAGCCTCTGCCGAGCTGAGTGCAACCGACCTCTATTTCCTACTGTACCAAGAAACTCTAGCTGACCCAAGGTTGAAAATTCCTCTAGATGTGCTCTTCCGATCTGATGGATTCCCTGCCCAATCTGCATCCGTGAAGCCCTGTAGCTTCACTCCCTCTGTTCATCTATACCATAATCCATACTGAGATGTGCCTCTGAGGTATCTCAAAACATGCTTAGCTACCTTCCAAAACATCTTGTTAGGATGAACCATAGCTTGACTTAGCTGGTTCACCGCATAGCACAAATATGGTCGTGTGTTCACTAAGTACATCAGTGAACCCACAAGCTGCCTGTACACAGTAGCCTCTACTACTTCTCCTGAAGTAGCATCCTACTTCCTTCAGTTACCTGCTAGAGGAGTCTGCAGGGGCTTGCACTTCTCCATGTGGAATCTCCTGAGTATCTCGTTGGCATATTTTCCCCTGAGACACAAACAACTCCCCATCCTTCTGCCACACTTCCATGCTAAGGAAGTAGTGCATGAGACCCATGTCTTTCATCTCGAATTCTCTTGCAAGGTCCTCCTTGCAAGACATGATCAACTGATCATCACCTATCAATATGAGATCATCAGTATAAAGTACAATGATCAATTGCTTACCTTCCACCATGATGTGGTACAGGTTCGCATTTGCTTCACTCTTTGTGAAGCCCAACCTGGTGAAGTAGTTGTCGATCCTGGTGTACCAAGCACGAGGTGCTTGCTTCAGCCCATACAAATCTCTCTTGAGTTGGCACAAATGCGACTCATGATCGAAGGTCTCAAAACCTTCCAGCTACTCTATGTACACCTCTTCCTCAATCTTGCCATTGAGGAATGCAGTATTCACATCCATTTGATGGATCTTCCAACCCATCTGTGCTGATAGTGCCGACATCGATATGATAGATGAGTACCTCTCTACAGGAGCAAAAGTCTCATCATAGTCGATCCCCTCGACCTGTGAGAAACCACGAGCAACAAATCTTACCTTATGTTTCTCCACACTACCATCAACAACTTGCTCTACCTTGTAAAGCCAACAGGAATTCACAACTGACTTGTTCTCTGGTCTTGGAACCACATCCCAAACACTGTTCAGAACTATGGAGCACCATAGCATCAACCCAAATTGGTTGCTGCACTGCTTCCTCAAAGGAAGATGGCTCGGTCTCAACACATTCCCCAATAAGGGCCATGTATCCAGAGTACCTCTCAGGTAGATGGTTCTCCCACATTCTCTCTCGCATTTGACAACAATTTGTCAGCGTCTCTTGTGCACTTCCGTCCATCTCTTGAAGACTCTACTTGAGTGGATGTCTCCACTCCTGGAACCTCTACATGCGGCTGCTCCGCATTAGTCTGAGGCTCCTCCTCCTTAGGAACCAACAGTTCCTCCACAGCCTATAGTTGGAGCTCCCAGCTCTTTGGAAGACTGATGGGAGCAAGGCTAACCATATCATCATCGGTAGTAGTTATTCCCACACTACCAAGCTCATTTTTATAGGTGGTGAGCTTGTTTAGATATGTGGAAATAGTATCGCAGTTCTCCATATTGATTCTTTGAAGCTTGTCCTTGAGCGCCAATTTCCTCTGGTCACTACTGTTATGGTAGAGGTCCTTCAATTTCTTCCACATTGAATATGGAGTATCCTTCCCATGGAGACTCGAGACAATATGGTCTTGAAGTCCCGCAAGGATGATCCGTCTAACCCTCGCCACACACTTCTTCCATTCAGCCAACTCTTGTGCATTAGTTTAACCTGGCTTTGGGATTTATTGATCAATGAAATCCTTCAAGCCGTTGTCTTCTAATACATCCTCCATGCGATCTTTCCATGCTATGTAATTCGAGCTGCCATCCAAGGAATACTAGAGTCTCAAGCCATAGAATTCCATTGACCAACCTTGAAGTATGAGATGAATTTGATTTGCACCTACAACCCCGAACTTCAAACTTCGAATTTTCTTCTCCGTACACTATTCACAACTTTGATAAACTTTTCTCTGATACCATGGAGAAATTCTCACTGTAGATTAACCTGATAATGAAATATAACTAAAGAAAAATACTTTAATCTACTTCTACAATCAAACTTGTGGAAGCTTAATAGATTTGAGCAAGATCAAGCTGAACACATATAACCAGAAGAAGAATCAATGCACATGAAACACAGAAGAATACTCTGGGGAAAGCCTCAGCTAAAAACCCCGCTATCTGTATTATCATACAAGGTGGAAATATATCAGAATTACACAAAGCCTTAGCTCTCACAGCTAGCAAACTCTCAATACAATCCTCCTGGATGCTCACAAGCAATCAAGGCTTCTCACAAACCTTCTTCTCTGCCCTCCAAGCCTCCTATTTCCTTGCGCAGTTTCTCTTGGGTGATCCAACTATTACCAAGTGTAATAATGATCACTCACATTGGTCTTACACCTTGTAAAACTGCGCAAATCTCAAGGAATGAATTCCTTCTGCATGCAAGAGTTTTCCTTATAGGAAAATTCTTGCCACTGGTAGTACACTGTCCCTGTCTTTAATCTCAATGGGTATTTCTTGGAATAGACATGCATGAGTTATTTATGAGAGAATCTTCAATTATCTGGAGTACACTAGTTTGATGCATGCATGCATTAACTGACTAAACTCACAATTAGTTCCTCAAACTGTTTGGAACTAATTTAACTAGACAAAACTCAGTTAACTGAGCTAACTAATTAAAACTCAATTATAACTCATCCTTATCTCCTTAATTAAGGGATAATATCCTTAATTTAAGGGATAACTGTTGCATGACTTCACAAAGACTTCTAGCTTGAATTTCTCCAACTAATTAACTCAAGATGAATTAATTAATTATTTTTCAAGCAGCTGGTGAGACTAAATTGGAATTTTAATTCTCAATTTTAATTCAAGGACATATTAAAATTGGAATATTCTTGTTGCCACATTTCAATAGAATTGTTTCCATAAATGCAATAGAAACTATACTGGCTTTAAATGGATACAATAATGCACAAAAGTGTGCATACTTGGTAAGTCTGTCAACTACCACCATGATGACACCCTTTCCTTCGGACTTGGGTAAGCCTGTGATAAAATCCATTGAAACCTCATCCCAAATTTGGCTTGGAATGGATAAAGGTTGTAATAGACTTGGGGTCTTAATCGTTTCAACTTTATTTTGTTGGAAAACCAAATATTCCGCTACAAACTTTTGAATATTTGATTTAAGGCCATCCCAAAAAAATTCCTTCTTAACCCTGTGGTAAGTTTTTAAAAATCCTGAGTGCCCTCCTAAGGGAGAAGTGTGCAATTCCATAAGAATCTTTTGTTTGAGTTGGGAATTCTTACATAGGTATAAGTGATCTTTGTACCATAACGAATCATTTTTCCAGCTAAATGTATCAAATGTACCGAGATCTTGTTGTATCTTTTGAATGAGTTCCCACACTTCTTAATCATTCTTCCATTCATCCCTTGATTTGTTTATCCAATCTGGTTGGATAATAGAAATGACGCACAACAATGCTTCCACATCCTCATCCTTTCTTGAGAGTGCATTTGCCACAACATTTTGCTTCCCTTTTTTGTAGATGATTTCAAAGTCATAACCCAACATCTTTGTGACCCATTTCTGTTGCTCTTCAGAGGCTAATATTTGTTCTAAAAAGTATTTAATACTATCATGATCCGTTTTTACCTTGAAGTGTCTTCCCATTAGGTAGGGTCACCATTTCTTAAGTGCATGTAGTATTTCCAACATTTCTTTCTCATATAGATTTGTGTAAATAGTTTCCTTTGATTGGACAAATTTCGAAAGCAATGGGTCTTTCATCTTGCATTAAAAAAACACCAATTCCATTTCCTGAAGCATTACATTCCATAATAAAGGTTTTTGTGAAGTCCGGCATAGCTAAGACCTGTGCTTGGAACATTGCCTCTTTAAGATGTTCGAAGGCCTTTGTTGCTTTTGGAGTCCATGAAAATACATATTTCTTCAATAATGATGTTAGAGGTGCTGCTATTCTCCCATAATTCTTAACAAACTTGTGATAGTACCCTGTCAACCCAAGAAATACTTGCATATGCTTTATGGATGTGGGGATTTTCCATTCCTTAATGGCTTTAATTTTGCTAGGGTATACCTTAACACCTTCATGAGATACAATATGACCCAGATATTCCACCTCTTGTACTCCAAATAAACATTTGGAGCTTTTTGCATATAATTGTTTCTCCTTCAATAGTTTGAGCACCTTGTCAACATGTTCAACATGATCCTTCCAGGACTTGCTGTATATTATTATATCATCAAGAAATACTAACACAAATTTTCTAAGGAAGGGTTTGAAAATGGAATTCATCAAACCTTGAAATGTAGAAGGTGCATTGGTAAGGCCAAAAGGCATGACCAAAAATTCATAATGACCATCATGAGTTCTAAATGTTGTTTTCAGAATGTCTTCAGTCTTCATTATGATTTGATGATATCTTGAATGAAGATCCAATTTGGTGAAGTAAATTTATCCATGCAATTAATCCAATAATTCATCAATGTCAAGAATGGGAAATTTATCTTTAATAGTGAGCTTGTTGAACTCTCTATAATCTAGACACATGCGCCATGATCCATCCTTCTTGTGCACCAATACTACTGGAGCAGAGAAAGAACTCTGACTAGGTTGAATTATACCAGCCTCTAGCATTTCTGCAACCATACGTTCAATTTCACTCTTTTGGGCATAGGGATATCTGTACGGCATGATGCTTGGAGGAACACTTCCTGGAATCAAATGAATAGCATGATCATGATCAAGAATAGGTGGGAAGCCTTTGAGAGTCTCAAATATCTTGGAATGATTGTCCAAGACTTTTTGGAAATCTGGAGAAATAGATGATTTCGATGTGGGAACGTCTAGCAAACATAATTTTGGAACTATGCCTCATTGTTCCTTCTTTAGAAGCTTTGTCATACTGTTAGAGCTGATTATCTTTCCTAGTTTCCCTGCAATACCCCTTAATTCAAATTCCTTTCCTTCCGCATAAAATTTCATGAAAAGTTCTTGAAAATTAAAAGCTATTGTACCCAAGGATTGTATCCATTGGACTCCTAGTACAACATCAACACCACCCATTGGAATGGAAAACATTGGGCTATTCAATACATATTCTCCCATGGATAGCTTGATATTATGGCACTTTCCAAAGCAATTTATGGTTCCTCCACTTACAACCATCACTTGACACTCTGGTGCTGGATATAGGAAGAAATTCAATTCCTTGGCTATCTTACAATGAATAAAATTATGGGTATTTCCCGAATCAATCAACACTATTACCTTTTTCTTCTTGATATGTCCTTCTATCTTCATAATTTGAGGAGTAGTAATTCCAGCCAATGCATTACAAGATATGGTCAGATTCATTTCTTCTTTATCTAGGGTTTGTTCCTGGAGTATATCCTCTTCTTTTGACATTTCTTGTTCCTTTTCTTCCTCCTCTTCACAATCTATGTAGAATAATTTCTTCTCAGCATACTTATGACCTTTAGTGTATTTTCTATCACAGCTGTAACAAAGCCCTTTTGCTCTTTTCTCTTCCAATTGTTGTGGTGTCAACCTTGTAGGTTGTGGAAGGCTAGGGGCAACAACACTTTCATCTTAATAGTTGTGAGTGGTAGGCTTCCTGGTTTCCATAATTTTTCTTTCCATTTTTCTTGCTAACCTGAATGCCTTCTCCAATGAATCAGGTTCCCAAAGACGAACCTCATGTTGGATATTATCATTTAAAGTCCCTATGAACACATCAATCATATGCTCCTTTGGAATATCTTTTACCCTTATGTTCAATTTTTGGAAGTCCTCAATGTGCTCCATCATTGAACCCTTTTGTTTGAGATTTATCAATTGGCTAAAAAAGGTGTTAATTTTTGTATCCTCATAATGTGCTATCATTTATTCCGTAAAAATTTTCCAAGTGACAATTTGGTTACAAGAGCAAAGCCATCGACACCATACAAACTGATTTGGTTCCAAATATAAAGTTGCAATACGTACCTTTTGTGTGTTCTGCACATTATGGAGATCGAAAAATTGCTCCATCTGTACTATACGTGTTCTGGGATCCTTGCCATCAAACTTCCTCATATCAATTTTTGGAACATGGTGGGTCTTCAATATAACATTAGAGTCTATGAAATCATGATTAACATTTCTTTTGTTCTCATCATGAGTTTCCTTTACTACTCTTTCACCATTAGTAACCATTTCTTGTAGCAACTTATTCAAATTTATCTTCAATTCTTCCATCTCAGCGTCCATGCATTCATCTTAGCATCCATGCCATCCATATTAACTTGCATGCCATTCATATTGGCTTTAGTTACCTTTTGTGAGAGTGAAATTTGTTGTACTTGGTCTTGTAATTTTGATATAGCATGTTGCATTTCTTCCTCTTCTTCACGAGTCATGCTAGAGCTTTTAGGTTTGTTACTAGGTGTTTCCATTTTCTTTCTTTGGGGCATCAATTAATGCTAATAATTATTCACTATTCCCTTTGAATTCCTTCAAACTATTTTTTCAAACCAATCTTATGCAAAATTAAAAAAAAAAAACTACACACATTTTTTTCACTTTGTAAGAGCTCGATATTGAATCTGTTGTATCTCTGTAACTGTGGATCTTGAATATTTGAAATCACGTCTTGTAGTATCCCTTCGAGTCCTCTTTATAACCCTACAATTCTAATCAAGATTGGATTCTCCAAGGAAGATTTATGCCAAATCTCCCAAGGTGACCTGATTATAGACTAGTTCAATAGAGCACAATTGTACAAAGTGCCACGTGTCACTGTTTTGACCTTAGTACCTGAAACTGATATACATAAAAATATAGGCTGTTCTCTTTCTGAAACTTCTTACGAAATTTCAATCTGATTATCAGAACGAAAGTTATGACAAGTTTACCCAGGTCACTTGTTTGGAATGTAATTCGGGAGTCTGCAAAAACCCTAACTTCCTCAGATCATATCTCCGAAAATATAGCGATAGAACCTCTGAAATTTGGGCCCGAAGTTCAGAATGATTTATGCACAAATGGGTTTTTTGCTCAGCTTATGAAACATCGAAAAAAAAAGGTATAGCGAAAATTCCATGATGACCTTTTTGGAGCAGCGAAACCCTAGAATCCAAAGCTCTGATACCAAATGTTAGGAAACCAACTCACAAAAAGATAGAAAAGATAGATCAACGCCTTAGAATTCAGCCTCTTTGAGGGGGAACCTCCTTTACATTACACAAATGAACAATCCTTGGATGATACAAATGACTAAACCTCCCTTCTATATATAGGAGTCTAAGGGGTCACAATATAATCAAGCCGACCTAACAGTAATAACATAAGGGCACAAAAATAACAATAATGGGTTTCTATGGGGCACACTAATAACAATATGGGGACACTATGGGCACAATAATAACAATAAGGGATACAATGACAATAGTATTCTAGAAACCTAACAAAAATGGGGTAACATTCTCTAATGTGGGGGCCTGCATCATTTGGTCTATGGCTTCATGAGTAATGGTAAACAAAATTTCTCTAGTGGGGGTCATGATGGCCATTTGGCTTGGAAAATATGATGCATGACACTTTCTAAAAAAATATGGGGTACTGTGGGTACGAGGAAAAATGTAGTGGGGTAAATTAGACTCCCACAACTGGATATCATCTGACTTGTCTATATACTTGTCCTCGAGCCAACAATGCATCTCAAAAAGGTCGAATTCACTGAGAGTATCATGGATTTTATAGTCTCTATCAGCCATATGAACGTGATGAAGATCTACAGGAGGATAGATCAGAGGATTGATAGGTTCCTTTGGTCCTTTGTCCTTTGGAGGCATCTTGGCTAAGGCTAAGAACAAGAATGAAAACTGGATTGGGAGTTTGAATATGCAGAGAGGAGTCAGGTTTTGGAGGCAAAAACATAGGTAATATGCTGAAAAGAATGAGGGAACAATGTTGCTGATAGGTAGACATAGTCCAGGTTTTAATCCAGCAACCTGTAATCAAATCAATAATAGTGATAGTGCATGAATTCATTAACCTGATAACCTATGGAAGGGAGGTTTTCATAATGAATTTGGTTTTTCCGTTGAAGGTGGCACAGGTTCGTTGAATTAACAACTAAACAATTAATTGCTTAATGGGTTACTTCCAAAGGGAACAATTATAATTGGATGGAGTTAACGGGTGAATGAGGTGGCGAAAGCTAAGTGGTGGATGCAATGGGTAGAAAAGTAGTATCAGAAGTGAGGGAAACAACTTTTTTTGGGGGGGGGGGGGGAGTAGTTAGCGGTTTCACCTGAAGGGGGTTCGAAAAAAAATGTGGCGATGACACGTAGGGGAGGGCGCAGTTTCGTATACCGCCCATTTCGGATCTCCCCGATGGTAAAACTCGGATGGTGAGGGGGGGCGAAAAGTCATATGCACCGCCGGATCTAGGGATATGGGTGGAGATGAAGTGAGAGGTGTCGGAGGGTTAACTTATGACATGATGGGACACCCGGTGGGGCTGACGGGAGTTAAATACTTAATGCATAAGGAATATGTGCGATATATGAGGGGTGTTAAAACTTAGGGATAAGTGGGTGGAGGGAAATGTGAGCGGAGGGGTAATATTGGGATTTAAAACTTAGGGATAGGATTAATACCAAAATAATTGATATATAAACCTTAGAGCAAACCTTTACTCCTCTACCTTTTTCTTCTGCATATGAAAACAATATTTGATAATTGACTTATGGTACATTTTGACTAGCAGCCTGTGCATTTATAAAAACATGAAATGAAGACTTTCTTTTCTTTATGCTTCCCTAGCACTTTATTTTCCTTTTGCCTTCTTTATTTAGGGCAGATAACACCTAACATTTTATTGATATGGATGCCTATAAAACATTAAATTGGCCTAAAATTTTGACTTTTCTTTCTTTTGCATCCATATGCTAACTTAACATTTTAAAATTATTTTGACTAATATACTAACTTATCAAAACCAAATAGTGTTACAACATTAGCTCCATCTGGGGACTGCTTCCCCCTGTGGGATGCATAGAACAAGTAGATCCAAGTGCCTTCTCCTCAGGCTATGGAGTCCTTGTTCAAACAGATACTTGCATTTTTTTTCAAAAATAAAATAGACTCTCCGGATATTTACAGATGATGAATGAATGGAAAATCAATACTGAATGTAATGTTTCAAGTATTTCCCATTGACTGGAAATGAGGAATACTCTCCTTCGAAATTCTATCAGATGAATGTATTGTTCCCTTTGAATTCTACAATGTTGAATGGACCAAACCAAAGGTTTTCAAATTTTACATGTTTGCCTTTATCTTCTCTCCTTGTATCCCATCTAAGCACTAGGTCACCTTTCTTGAAATTTCTTTCTCTAGCCCTTCTGTCGAACAATTCTTTCATCTTATTTTGGTATTTCCTTAGCTTGTACTAAATTTAATCTCTATCTTCATTCAACTCAATAATTTGATTAATTCTTCTAGAGAAATCATATTTTTCTTCATAGGATTCCTGAAGGAATCTCATAACAGGTAAAGCTAAATGAGTAGGAAAAACTGCTTCCTTGCCATAAACTAACTGGAAAGGAGACTTGCCTGTTCATATATTTGGAGAAACACTGTTTGCCCAAATTGCATGGATTAGATGGCTATTCCAACTCTTTTTATGGTCTTCAAGAGTCTTCTTAATGACCTTAAATAAGATCATGTTAAAGGACTTTGCTAGCCCATTACCCTGTGGATAGTATGGTGTATAATGGTGTAAAAGTATTGAATACTTTTGACAGAACTCAATCATTTTAACACTGCTGAAAGCTGTTGCAATATATGCAACAATCTGTTGAGGACATCCAAATCTTGGTAGGATTTTTTCTTTAATAAATTTAATCACAACAATATCAGTTGAATTTTTAATAAGTATGGCTTCTACCCACTTGGTGAAATAGTCGGTAGTAGTTAAAACCCATTTGTGTTAATTACTTGATTGTGGATGGATTTCCCTTATAAAGTCCAACCGCCATTGTAGAAAATGAGCATGGACGAATACTGGGACCAAAGGAAGCGCTGACATTTTTTGTTTTCCTACAAATAATTGGCATGGTTTGCAACTTCTTACTCTCGCTCCAACTTCTTTGAAAAGTGTGGGCCAATAGAAACCTAATTTTAAAATTTTGTAGGCTTTTTCTTTCCAGGCATAGCATCCACCACAAAACCCTGCATGGAACTGATATATAATTTCCTTTGTTTCATTTTCAATTAAGCAAAGAAGAAGGATATTAAAAGGGTCTTTCTAGTATAGATTAGCATTGATAATGCAATATTTTACTGCTTTAATCTTCAGGGCTTTGCACTGCTTCAAGTTAAGATCAACTGGACATTGAAAATCCCTAAGAAACTGCACAATGTCAGAGTACCAATCAGAGAGTAGGTATTTCTGATTTATGTGAACAAGAATGACTTGATATGAAGAAATAGGTTCTTATGGATTCTCCCCTTCTCTAAGAGGAGGAGGTTCTTGTGGATTCTCCCCTTCTCTAAGAGGAGGAGGTTCTTGTGGATTCTCCTTAGATATCAAGGAGGGTTCTTGTGGATTCTCCCCTAATGTCAAGGAAGGTTCTTGTGGATTCTCCCTAATGTTATTTCAGAAACCAAATTTATTCCCAATACTTTGCAGTTGGATTCAACCAACAATTTGGCCAAGCCTTGGCCTTTTACTAGCTTTGAGGTCTTAATTTCAAGGTCAAATTCAAGGATTTTAGCAATCCACCTCCCTCTTCTTCCATCAGTATCAGGCTGGCTCAAAACAGTTTTAACAACATGATTAGGGTCATAATATGTAATGTGTGAATGCAGGACATAGGGTCTAAAGGCTTTGAGGGCTTGAATTAAGGTGTAAGCTTGTTTTTCAATAATATCACACCTAAGTTCAACATCCCTCATAACTTTGTAAAAGAAGGCTATAGCTGGTCATCACCATTTGGGTTCTTCTGTAAAAGTACAATAGCTAAGGTTGTCTCAGATGCAAAAGAAAATATGCTAAAAGGTGAAGAATAATCAGGGCCAGCTAATGTAGGGGCTTCAGTTATAGCCTTTTTGATATGATCAAAAGCATATCTAGCAGGAACTGTCCATTTTACTTCATTGTTTTTCTTCGGCATATCTGTTATATCTTTAACTATATCAACATAATTTGGGATGAACATTTTGAGAAAATTTATCTTTCCAAGGAAGGTTTGTATCCATTTTTGTTTATGGGAAAACTAGTGTCTTTTCGATCGACTAGCCCTCTAGGTTTGGCAGCTACCCTAGAAACAACAGTTCAAAGCAATTCGTGATTTCTTCTATGTATAATAGACAAGAGAAAGACATAGGAAGCAACATAGATCTTCTGCTTAACTCCTTGCTTGATCTCTCTCCCCCTTGACAGAGCTTGCAACTCCTCTCCGTACTTATCCCGCTTGGAGAGTACCTGTAGAAACACAGTAACAAAGAACCATCAAAGCATCTTGATCTATTATATCATAATCATTACAGAATCAGAAATATAATGAACATATAATGGCATTCACAAATAATAACATTCACAATTGCACAGTTATATGGAAGAAAACTCGAAGAACTTTATTAAAATAGAAGGGAGAATTAAAAACCTAGTTGTTTGATCCAGCATCATCCTCCCAGCATCAAAGCCCTCTTCACCTCATGAAGTAGTAAGATCACCCAACAATACAATGCTCTTTCTCAAATACAAACTATCAGCACTTCCTTGCAATTCACAATATTCCAAACCCCAGATCTCTTAGATGAGGGATCCATTTATAGATGTGTGCAAGGGTGTGAGTCATCTCTAGGTTTTTGATTAGTGTCATTCCACTTGTTGCATTTGGTTCCATTTGGAGATTTCTTAGATCTCTTACTCATCACTGGGCGAATTCAGAGAGGCAAGTGTCATAGGAGAAGTTTCTAGAAGATTCCATGAGCATCCACTTAGCAAACTATCTCAGACATTTGTCCATCCTCGCTCATTGCACCCTGCAGAAGGCCTCATCCATATGCATCGCACCTGGCTAGTGTAGAAGTCAGTATGCATCACACCCTGACAATGGAGCAGTCAGTATGGTCCAGTTTAGGCCAATTCTGGATGGTTTTTCAAGTGGAACTTTTGGGGAATGATGTAATCAATTGACCATGATCTTTTAGGGTATGAAACAACACTTTTAGGGGTTGAAGAGCCCTAGTTTATTGACATATAAGATTGGGTTTGAAGTGCCCAAATATGTCTATAACAATTGGCCCCCTAAAGCATGAAGTCATAAATTTTGATGTCGGGTGAAATTCTTTAACATGAGGATCCGAGGTTTCGAAACTGGAAGGTGACCTGTATAAGATACAATACAATAGATCATCATAATATAATTTTCATGATCTAGCTGAGGCGGGCATTCCCATGCTCAGCTTTATAAATTCGTTTCATGTACATAGAACAGATAATCGTTTGCAGTTGCAGACTGGTGATTCTTCATATGTAGAGTCATCCTCCCTGGCTTAGATGACCATCTGTGCAGCTTCTGTGTACATTTGATGTTTTTATACCCTGAATATATCAAAGCCCGGATGGATGAAACTAGATCCACGGTCTTCAAACTCGTTCAATCTTCGGCCGATGTGATCCATGTGAAAATATTTTCTGAAGTCGAACATGGAAAGACATCGCCTGATTACTAGCTAATAATGTAAGTTGTTAACAGACATGAGAGGAATCACCGATAATGATAATGACCCTCAAGGTACTATAGTACAATTCATGTGGTGTGAATATATGATCCGATGTTGAACACCAAGCAAAATCTTTCGGTCGAAGGCCATTGATGTCAACCTATTGCCGGAAGTGAAAAACTTGCCGTTGAGGCATGCAAGCTTCAAAGTACTGAAAGGGTTGTTTCGAAGTCAACTTCTTGGATAATGAGTTGATGTCGACAAGAAGTGACCCGTCGTAGGAGGGCCTTAATGTATCCCACATCTATGACACGAAATGTATTGAAAATAATACTGAGAGGGGGGGTGAATCAGTATTATCAAGCAATTTAATAAATCTTCCTTATTTGATCTTTGAATTATTTTTGCATGTCAGTACCATAAAATAATGAGCATGAAAAACAGATAATCACACCAAAGAACACAAGATGTAAGGTGGAAACCCTATGTGGGTGAAAACCACCTGCTGCAATATGTCTCTATCTTCTTTCAATTTAGAAACTTCTTTTACAATGATTTTGTACTGGTGCAGTCCTTTACCAGTACGCAGGCTGCAACCTGCAGAGAGCTACAACTCTCTCTCTTTCTCGTTTTCCAGTCTACTCCTGGAAGGGAGCTACAACCCCCTACTTCTTTTCATAAAGCATCAGATGATCAACAAGTACATAACAGATATAGATTACTACAGATATCAGATCAGCAACAACAGAACTAACCCAAAACACCTTATCAATAGAGAAATTCAATCAACAGAACATCTTAAAACAGAGACGCAGTTTTCCTTTCTGTGGCCTGCGACCAGACGCTGTTAACCTTCTGCTACTCTGCGTCCACCCGCAGATATCCTTCTGCTCCGCTGCGTGCCCACGCACTGTTCCTTTGACTGCTCTGCGTTCTGTTGCTTCAGGGACGCACCCAAGGATACTATCGCGCCGCGTCTTTGGCTACAGAGATGCACCTGAAAACACTATCGCGCCGCGTCCTTCTACTTCAGAGACGCACCTGAACCTTGATCGCCCTGCGTCCCCACGCAGGTCTCTCTCTACTGTACTGCGTCTCGGTGCACTTGCCCTTTACAGTACCTGCGTCCCGGCGCACTTGCCCGTTACAGTATCAGCGTCCCGGCGCACTTTCCCTTCACTGAACCTACGACCCTTCAGATGTAAATGATATGAAGACTTCAGAACAGACCCAAACAGTCAGATCTACAGATCTGATCATGCGCCATAGAGATCACAGTCCATTAGAAGATTCGCCCTCTTAGATCTGGACTAGATCTCACCAAATAAGATATTCAACCCAAGACACTTGCTCAATCCAAATGAACACCTTTGCTTTATATAGGCAAGCTCCTCCCCAAAACATGGAACAATACCACAGCCGACACCATAGAAACACAAAACCGTCGAGAAACACAGAAAGAAGATACCACACAAGAAACCCCCACGTGCCTTGAAATGTGTGCACTGGGTAGACGCACCCCCTGAACGGCTGGCCGGCGTCCCTGGACGCGGGTTCTGCATGGTATACCTGCGGGGACGCACTTTCTGAACCGATTGTCTGCGTCCTTCTTAATTTTCAACAAACTGAGGCCTTACCACTGGAGTTGCCATCAAGTACAACATCTGTAACATACAGTCATACCAGAAAACATAATGCCAACAAAATGAAGCAAATGATTTTCTGGAGGTGAAAACGATTGACGACATAAGGTTCAGGAATGGCGGTCATGAAAATGGAGGTTGAAGATATTGCAGTGGATGAGGCATTAACTGGATGGTGAATTCTCAACTGAATGACTTCTCTTGAACATATCGATGACACTGAGATGGCTTGGTAGCGTTAACCCCAAAATGGATGGTGTGAAAGACCAATGGTGAGACGACCGGTGAACGGAATAACCCAACCCAACTCAATCACGGGGACGAAGTGAAAGTGTCATGTTCAAGAGTGACCTGCTACCATAAAGTTTTCAAGTTTTCTTCCCTTTTCCCCCAGTCATTGCTGACTAGTACCTCTTTATTTTTTTCAAGCTTGAGGAGGAGAACATATGATTGTTATATAATTTTCCCTTCGGTGAAACCTGTTGCTATGTTTTAGCGAGTCTAGCAACAATCAAACTCGTTCTTGTCTAGGTGGACAAGTTTGTCACTATTGTTTTAATGAGTTTAATGACAAAGATAACTCAATCTTTTTCATGTTTAAAGAGTTTGATAAAGGATGGAAGGGAAACTGTTGACACCTAATCCTTGTGATTGGGTGAATTTATGTAAATAAATAAATAGGAAATATGAACAGTCATCGGGAGATGAACTGAACAGTCTCTCCCTCATGTATATAATGAAGACCTACCTGATGGAATAATACAGTCGAATCATTTTTGCCTTATGGAGCTACTGCCTAACCTGACATGGTATCAGAGCCAGCTCCCAAAATAGTTGTAACTCTGTTATCAGGAAATCTAGTGTCTATGCAGAGCTGCTAGTCCCACTAAGACGGGTAGCTATCTTAGAAACAAACAGATTAAAGTTACTTTCATTTTCCTTTATGAGAAGTAGATAGGAGAAGATCAAAGAATACCAACCTCAATCCTTCTCTTGGTTCTTTGCTTGTTCCTTCTCCTCACTGACCGGTCTTTGCCACTTCTCCCTTGACTACTCCGCTTCAAAGAGTACCTATAAAGTCAAAGCAGCATAATACCTTCAAAGTGCAGAGATCTACAATCATAAACAATATAGGACAAGATATATATTAACCACACAAATGCATATGCTATCAGACATACAAGAATGTGGAGGAAAACTTGAATAGATTTATTAGTATGAAGATTAGAAGAGAGGATTACAACCCATTATTCTGACCCAACGTCATCCTCCTAGCATGAAAGCCCTTATTCACCTCATGAAAAGCTTAGATCACCCAACACTATGTTATTCCACCAAGAAACCAACAACACTTCCTTACAAGATACAAACTTCCAGCCTCTGGATCTCTATGATGAGGGATCCATATATAGATGATTGCAGGGGGTTGAGTCAGCTTCTGGGATTAGATTAGTGTCCTCTCTCTGATAGTTCTTGATTCCACTTGGAGATTGATGATCTCTTACTCATCCCTGGGCGAATTCAGAGAGGCAAGTGTCACAGGAGAAGTTTTTGGAAGATTCCATGACGATCCACCTTGCAAACTGTCTCTGCCATTTGTCTACTCTCACCCATTGCACCCTATATAAGGGCTTTCTAGTATGCATCACACCCTTTACACTGAGTAGGTGAGATGCATCGAATCCTCTACACTGGGCAGTCCATATGGTCCAACTTTGACCAGTTCTGAGCAGTTTTTTGTGGAGAACTTCGGGGAGATGATGTAATCAGTTGACCTTGTTTCTTTAGGGCACGAAGCAACACTTTTAGGGACTTAGGAGCCCTTGGTTTATGGACATGTATGATTGGGGTTGCAGTGCCCAAAAATGTCTATAACAGTTGCCCCCTAAAGCATGAGTTCGTTAATCTTTTGATGTCGGGTGAAATGCTTTATCATGAGGATCCGAAGTTTTTTTCGAGCTAGAAGGTGACCTGTAATAAGATACAATACAATACATTATCTTCATGATATTTTTCATGATCTAGCTGAGGCGGGCATTCCCATGCTCAGCTTTATAAATTCATTTTCATGTACATAGGACAGACAACCGTCTGTGTAGCAGATTGATGATTCTGGTAGAGCCATCATCCTTTGATTCGGATGATCATCTGTGCAGCAATGATGTACATTTGATGTCTTTATTTTCCTGAATATATCACAGCCCGGATGGATGAAACTGGATTTGGGGTCTTCAAACTCATCCAATCTTCGCCCGAAGTACAAGTCGATCCATGTGAAAAATGTTCTGGAGTTGAACATGGAAAGACATTGCCTGATTACCAGCCAATGATGTAAGTTGTTAACAGGTGCGAGAGGAATCACCGATAATGATGATGACCCTCAAGGTATGGCAGTATAATTTGCGTGGTGTGAGAATGGGACTTAGCATCGAACACCATGCAAAATATCTTGGTCGAAGGCCATTGATGTAAACCTATCGCCGAAAGTGAGAAACTTGCCATTGAGGCATGCAAGCTTCAAAGTACTGAAAGGGTTGTTCCTAGGTCGACTTCTTGGATAAAGAGCTAATGTCGACAAGAAGTGACCCATCGTAGGAGGGCTTTAGTGAATCCCACGTCTATGACACAGAATGGAGCAAATGACTTTTGGAGGTGAAAACGATCTGATGATACAGGTTTCAAGGTGGCGGTCATGAAAGAATGAAGCGTAAAGGTATTGCAGTGGATGAGACACAAGATGGGTTGGTGAATCTCTGATCCGCTTCTCTTGAACATATCAGAAACACTTGGAATGGATTGGTAGTGTTAACCCCAAAGATGGATGGTACGATGGACCAATGGTAATATGACCGGTGAATGGAATAACCCAACCCGACTTAGACATGGAGTGAAAGTGTCATGTTCAAGAGCGACTTTGCTACCAATAAAGTTTCTTCAAGTTTTCTTCCCAATTTTTCCCCAGTCATTGCTGACCAGTACCTCTTTATTTTTATCAAGCTTGAGGAGGATAACATATGCTTGTTCTATAATTTTCCCTTCGGGCAAACCCGTCGCTATGTTTTAACGAGCCTAGCGACAGTGAGACTAGTTCTTGTCTATATGGACAAGTTTGTCGCTATTGGTTTTAACGAGTTTAACGACAAAGATAACTTGGTCCTTTTCAATTTTAGAGAGTCTGAAAGGGACGTAAAGGAAACTCCAATAATCCTTTTTTGTCATATAATCCCTTAAGTCCGAAAAAGTATAAAATAATACGAAAGGGATGAATTTTTGATAATTTTAACGAGATGAATAAAACAAGCACTCGATCTTCTTGTGTAATAATCCCTCAGGTCCAAAAAGATTAAAATATAAAGGAGGGATAGCACTCCCGGTAGCTTTAACGAGCTGGAGAGGTCAACTGCTCTACAATCTTTTCATATTTTACGAGTCAAACGAAAAGAGCTTAAAGGAGACTCGTTTTTTGAGGAACGAGTGATAATTTCGGGTTGCAGCTGATTCCAGGTAAGGTTTGGAATTTTCCAATCACTACAGTGTCACAAGGATGGCTAACAGGATCACTCTTCGCAGCTGTTCCTCAAAAAGGGTAAACAATCAAATGGAGGCATATGATCGGCTAAAACAGAGTGGAGGTGATGATGAGAACACGACCAAGGCTCAGGGGCTGATGATAATGCATTCACAATGGTTATTTACTCGGAGATTGGTTCATTTTTTTAACGAGATTAAACTCTGGGGAAACATTTGCTCATTGCTTAGGTTTGATTTTTAACAAGCTTAAACTTCACATAAAAACTGCTCGTGCCAGTCGTATAATAAGGATGTCTCATTGATAGATTCCATTTTTATGGAGCTTGCACCTTTCGAAGCTTTGCTCCATATCCTTCCTTTATGTAAGCTAGGAATGACCAATCCTACGAGTTTAAAGGGTTTGAGAACCTACAAACTAAGAAAATAAATGGTCGCTCTTCACTTGCATGCAAAAAGGTTTGCATGCCCCCAGGTATAGTGAAGTAGAGTTTCGAGGTTACCCCTCAATTTGCAAACAAAACATTTGCTTCGTCAGGAAAGGCCTACCTTATACAGGTTACCCCTCAATTTGCAAACAAAACATTCATTCTATCAGGAAAGGCATACCTTCTAATGGAGGTATCTTATCCGGTCTAATCCCATTTTCCTATACGGACGGGTGTCAGACTAGTCATATATCCTTCGCCGAAACCTACTCTATACCCAGAGTTTTCCTGCCGGAGCAGACCAGGGCGCATGCCCCCTGGGTTTCAGTCACGACCCCCTGAATTACTCGCGTTCTTCAGGTGGATGAACTGGAGATTGATGAGACATTCCTTGCATGAAAAGACCATTTAGGGATGGCATTTGACTATTAGCTATGTGTGAGCCGGGGAACGAAAGCTGGTCTACGAGCTGGACCACTCAGCCTTCATACGGAAAACACATTACTCGAAAGAGTGAGGAGACAATGGCTCCAATGAAATAAATATAGTCATGCCCGAGGAGTAGATTATAGTCTAGAGGTCCTTGGACTACCATTACGTTCATATAAACGGTTTTCCTTCTCAACATTATAGGTACATTGGGGAGGATCCCTAGCGGTCGACTAGTTCCTTTGTCGAAGCCTGTCAGATTTCTCGTTTCAGGCAAAAGCGATGGTGAACCAAGCAGTTGAGGAAAGGATACTCACAGAAGCCCCTTCATCTATGATGGTACCGAACATGATCATTTTGTAAGTTTGTACAATGATTCGGAATGGTACATTAGCCGTAAACAGGGTCTGCCTAGTAGATTCCAATCGAAGGAAACGACTAGGTTGCTTGGAGGTGGGACTGAATAGATGGCCGGATATGACTCTGATGAACTTCCTTCTTGCGGTAAAGGAACGGGTAGATTGCCCCCATGTTCATCGGAGTCTGTGTTTATGAAAAGAATTTGAATGGTGTCGTTCTCATTCTCTTCAGTGATTGTATCATCTGAAGATGGACCTTCCGAAGACAAAACCAGGTCGACTGCCGCCTCAACCTTTTGACTTTCATCTGGTATGGATTCAACGGGTTTATCTTCAGTGATAGATGCTTCGACCGACCACAATGGCGTGTCAGTCAGATTTTCAACTAGTGATGGACTCGGCAAGAGTTTCTTGTATCCAGGAGGAAGCCGTAGCGGTGAAGCAGGACGGTCATCCAAGACTCTTTTAGCTTCGTCTAGGAAGGGACAACGGTGGACGACGTGATCACCTTCACACAGTTTACAAGGAAATTTACATTTCCTTTTTTGTCCAAATGCTTTGCTTTCACTAGTTGATGGTGTACTTTCAACATGATCTTTAGAGATTGATGACACCAGATTGTGAAAACGAGGAGACCAGTCCCTTAAGATCCGAGGGATGCAAGGAAAATCTCGATGATTGTGGTCCCCTTTGCAAATGACACATGGAGATTTAGGCTTGGATGGTGCGGTGTGTGGATTTTCACTAGACAATGCCTGGTTACCCCTTTTCGCCTTTGGTTGCTTCTTCTTCTTCTCTTTCTTCTCTTTCCCCTTCTTCTCCTTCTTAGTTACTTGATTTTTGGCTTCACTAGCTTCATCAAGTGAAGAGAAAGGAGGAGAGGGAGAACTGGATGAAGTAGAAGGTTGGGGGGTAACTTTAGTATCATCTAGTTGCTGACTCGATTGTTCAAGAATCACAGTGTTCTGAACGATGGAGGTCGAGAAGAGCCATATTGGCAAGCCAATCGTCAATCGTGGAAGTGACAATGTGGCCATATGGGGTGCACCAACATCTCCCAAAGAGGAGAAAGGACTAGGATTTCCTCCAAGGGGAAATCCTTGGTTGGTGGACTCCATTTTCCTCAACCTAAGACCAATGCGGGAATAGTGATATTATTCTGATTAAAATAAATTTTAGACTCTTTGACACAACTTGTTTTTTCAATTTTTAAGAGTCGAGAAAAAACAAAAGGTGACTCTAGTCGCCTTCGATTTTAATGAGCCTGAAGTGACAAGTGCTCAGATGGACCTTTTCCTTTAAGGAGTCTGAAAAGGAATGAAAGAGACTACTCTGGAAATCTAGACAGAGGGATTACCAAACCAATCACAAAACTGCAAAATAATTTTTACGGTACGGCAGTCAATCTTCCCGAATGCTGTGTTCAGTGCATTGCGATCGATAGGGCGGCAGACACGGCTTCCTATGGATAAAGGATATAGCCTATTGTGGTCTCCCAATATATACTCGACGGTACGTGGGAGCACAAGTACGTACTGGCACTTGTCGTCTCAAAGAGGAGGAATCACCCAACCAACAATGAAAGCGATAGTTACCAGGCTTTACAATGCCAGAATACATCTCTAGCTTAGACTTCTAGATGTTGTGCGTTAGGTTCCAAAGCGTTTTTATGTTCATTGAATTTATTTTACAGTTGATCTTTCTTAAGAAATTTGCCTGTCAGGTTCACCGCGTGATGTAGATATAAAATTCCTAAAATGAAATCTAAGATGATAAACAATCCTTTAATCTTCTTTTTGCAATGAAAATCCTAGCTACTAAAGAAAGAGAGATGATATTCTTTCAACATAGAGCATAGAACACACACTAGATGCACTGTCCTAAATCAAACCGACAAGCAGTCTAAATGCAAATGCACATGCATGTATGTTTTCAGCTTTCTTAATGTGTGAATGACAAGAAGAATGCTAAGTACAAATCTGAATTATCTTTTCAAAGCGACAGTACTAACAACTTTCTCTTCAAAAACTGAAGGAAGATAATGATGACACTTTTCTATTTTGAATTGAAAACTGCTTTCGACACTTGAAAAACTACTAATTCAAATCAAATACAAGAGTAACTGTATAATCGACCATCAAGAACAATAGAATTCTTTTCTTTGACTGAAAACGACACTTTCGACACTTCCAAATCAAAAGACGACAGTTTGATTATGTTACTTTTTGTAAAAGAGAACTGTAAATGGCACACAATACATAAAAACATTCACAATTCTTTGTACTATGGAGGCAGAATCATGTAAAGGAAGGGAGCTTCCACAGTTGTATACTGATCACAGACAGCAAAACTCCTGAATAAAGCTTAAGAGAGTGAGCATAGAAACCAAAATCTGAGAGTAGAAGAGGTCTTATCTGATCAGCGCACCTACAACACAGGGAAACTGCGATGCAGCGCACCTACTGCACACGGAGGTGAAATGCATCCAGATTCCCAAGAGGAGAAAGTGCAATGGTCCAGGGACGAGACTTCAACTTGGTTCTTGGTCATAGTTTGCAGCTTAGTTCAGGGATTTAGGCCGAGCTAATGATAGTTAGTAAATAGAAATCACAGGGGTTGATCTAATGAGGTTACTAGAGCCACCACTAGGGAAATTAGGATGTTTGCAAATCAATTGTTCAGTTTATAAACAAAACCTGGAGATAGACTGAAGCAACATTGATCTACTTTGCACTTGCATAGCAAATGCAGTTCGAAGGCTAGCTGGCTTAACTTCAAGCTCCGTCTGTAAGTTTATAAAACAAACAAATATAGACAAGCAAACAATCTATTCACTCCCCAGTGGAGTCGCCATTTTGTTATTGGGAAATCTAGTGTCTATGCAGAGCTACTAGTCCCACTAAGATGGGTAGCTATCTTAGAAACAAACAGATTAAAGTTACTTTCGTTTTCCTTTATGAGAAGTAGATAGGAGAAGATCAAAGAATACCAACCTCAATCCTTCGCTTGGTTCTTTGCTTGTTCCTTCTCCTCACCGACCGGTCTTTGCCGCTTCTCCCTTGACCACTCTGCTTCAAAGAGTACCTGTAAAGTCAAAGCAGCATAATACCTTCAAAGTGCAGAGATCTACAATCATAAACAATATAGGACCAGATATATATTAACCACACAAATGCATATACTATCAAACATACAAGAATGTGGAGGAAAACTTGAATAGCTTTATTAATATGAAGATTAGAAGAGAGGATTACAACCCATTGTTCTGACCCAACATCATCCTCCCAGCATGAAAGCCCTTCTTCACCTCATGAAAAGCTTAGATCACCCAACACTATGATATTCCACCAAGAAACCAACAACACTTCCTTACAAGATACAAACTTCGAGCCTCTGGATTTTTGTGATGAGGGATCCATATATAGATGATTGTAGGGGGGTGAGTCAGCTTCTGGGATTAGATTAGTGTCCTCTCTCTGATAGTTCTAGATTCCACTTGGTGATTGATGATCTCTTACTCATCCCTGGGCGAATTCAGAGAGGCAAGTGTCACAGGAGAAGTTTCTGGAAGATTCCATGACGATCCACCTTGCAAACTGTCTCTTCCATTTGTCTACTGTTGCCCATCGCACCCTACAGAAGGGCTTTCTAATATGCATTGCACACTTTACACTGATCAGGTGAGATGCATCGCACCCTATGCACTGGGTAGTCCGTATGGTCTAGCTTTGACCAGTTCTGAGCAGTTTTCTGTGGAGAACTTCTGGGAGATGATGTAATCAGCTGACCTTGTTTCTTTAGGTCATGAAGCAACACTTTTAGGGACTTAGGAGCCCCTGGTTTATGGACATGTATGATTGGGGCTGCAGTGCCCAAAAATGTCTATAACAAACTCCCACTGCCTAGTGCTCTCTGTCCACTGCCAACTGCTCTCTGTCCCCTCAAAGTTCTTTGCTGTACGCTGCTGCCAAAATTCTTTTGAACCATACGCTGCCTGTTTATAAACGTTGGTATCCTGTGCTTGAAATTCACCTGAACGATGCATGATGAATCGCTGCTCCAAGTATTCTATGCTGAAATGTTCCTCTGCCATATTCTCTGCTAAAACATTCCTAGCCATATCCTCTATAGTGTCTGGCGCAGCATTTGGATAGATCCTGTATTGAATGCATTGTTACGCTGCTCTCTGGTGTTGGCATGGAGTATACACACATTTGTCTTCTGGGTTTTTGCCTTTCATTCCCAGGCTTTTGCATCTCATTTCCACTGCGTAGGTATTTATTGTTCCAGCTTCTTGCAGCCTACTAGCATACACCAATCACGTTTAACGGGGTTGTAAACTTGTAGCTCACCCAAGAGTATATGCCCATGTGCATTGCTTTCTCAATGGATAATATTCTCCGAGAGAACTTTATTGTTATGATCGTGTGTTAACCATCTAAATTGCTCCTACGAGTACACCCCGACCTGATCCTGGCATCGATAGTAGGGTTCGAACCTGCGTGGGCGTAGCTGACCTGATTTGTAACTCGTGGCTCGGTCGACTTAGACTTGGTTCGACGCTTTGTAATAGTTGCTTGGATCACATATATAATGTTATAAAAGAGATGAACATATGAATATGGCAGGAAACGTGAGAACCACCGGGAATTTGTTGCAGAACTATGTAAAGACCAGCTATGATAATAATAACAGAAAGGTCCAATCTACGACCATTCTCTTTAGCTAAGTTACTTTCTCTTTTTGGGGCGTGAAATTTCAGGTGATAACACTTACAATTTCGTGGCAACGATTGCTTATTTCTTGGGCTTGTTTGCACCTCCTGGGGCCTTTGTTTGGCTGGAGTATGTGTTGTTAGGAGTCATTTGCGTAAATAATACAATCATGCTTTACATTAAGTCTTCATCTTACTGGTAGTTTTATCTCAATGGAAAATGTGCTGATACATTTTGAATGATTGAGTTGTGACACAATATCTGATAATTGCAAATTGGCATCGTTGGTTTTATATGAAAGAGAACAGTATTATGAATGGAATTGAGAGTGCAAATATCACTGTTCTACGTTCTTTATGCTGTTGAGGATATTTTTTTGGACTTAATGCTATGCAGATGAATATGAATTGACATTTGAGTTTGCTGTCCAGTCACATCAGAAGTATACTTTTTTTCCATTAAGAGTAAAAGTTTTGTAGCAGAAGCTTTTTTTTCTATAGTATGCATTCAATCATATCCATGGTGGGAATAGTTCTCACTGGCAAAGAGAACTATCTTGAATGGTCCCGGATGATAAAACACACCCTCATTTTCAATGAGTTGTGGAAAGGAGTGTGTGTCAGAGATGGAGACAATGAACCAGTACAACCTACCTCAGACAAAGAGCTCGTCATTTGGGAAAACAAGAACAACAAAGCTTATGCATTAATCACAACATCTGTAAATGAAGAGGTGAGTCACCATATTTCATCATATTCAACTGCCTTTGAAGCCTTACAAAAGCTAAAAGAACTCTATGACTCACATTCTGCACTTGAAGTTGTTCAACTCATGATTAACTCTTCACTCTTGAAGTGCAAAATAATGATCCTCTTGCTCTTGCATCTGAAGTAAAGTCTATAATGCATGATATCAAATCCACTAAGGTTGAATTGGATATTCCTCTTATGGCTTTTATCAAGGAACTTTATCCTACTTCAATTATCTTGAGTCATTGCAAGCAAATGGAAATCTCAAAGATATAACCTTTGACTCTCTTGTGAAAAATTTTACTGAAAGAGAGAAAGATTTTGGAAAGAAGACAGCCCCTGAATCTTCTGAAGAGACCGTGTGCCTTGCTCATAAAGAAAAGAATCTTGCTCAAGATTCTACAAGAGGAAGAGGTGGACGAAGAGGAAAGGCAGAGTTGCACTGTATTCGCTGCAAAAGAAATGGATCACATGATGCCTTTACATGCAAGCTACCATGGGACAAAATTGAGCAGAAAAGAAACCAACAGAAAGGTAAAACTGATGATACAGACAAAGGTAAATCACCTAAATCCGCTCACTATGTTGTGGCACAATGTAACATTGGAGTAAATGAAGATTTATTTAATGCTTCACTTGCTTCTTGGAAAAATGATTGGTTGCTTGATTCAGGAGCAACTGCCAGATGACTCATAGAAAAGATTTTTTTGAAGATTTCACTGACAATGTTGATGGAGCAGTATACTTTGCAGATCAATCAAAAATCAAGCCATCAGGGCTTGGCACAATTAGGCTTAAATTGCCTGGTCTTCCAGACTTTCTTCTGCATCATGTTTTATATCTCCCACAGCTCAAGAGAAACTTGCTGTCCTTGGTCCACATCTGCCAGCAAGGTCAGTCCATTCATATGTTTGATGGCAAGCTTGAGGTAAGAAAAGCATCTGACCACTCACTTGTCATGAGGGGAATAGAAGAAGAAAGGCTTATCAAGCTGCAAGGAACATTTGCTCATGCACAACATTTCTCATACAATTCTCATCATGAAGAAGGTACACTTCCATCAAGTTTATTATGGCATGCTAGATTTGGACATTTGAACTATGACAGTATCCGCTTGTTGAAGAAAAATGGTGTTGCTGGTTTGCCTACAATTCCTAGGAAACTTAAGCAATGTGATGCTTGCATTCTAGGAAAGCATAGCAAACAGTCTTTTCATGATTCACATTCAAGAGCACATAGAAAAATTGAACTCATTCATTCAGATTTATGTGGTCCAATGCCTGTTCCTTCTGCAAATGGAAATAAATATATCATGACATTTATTGATGACTACACCAGAATGTGTTGGGTTTATTTATTGAAGAACAAATCTGATGCTTTTCAAACATTCAAGAATTTTCATAAATGGATTGAAAGTGATGAAAAATCTCATATTGGGTCTATTCGCACTGATAATGGAAAAGAATACACATCAAATGAATTTGAAAACTATCTTCGCCAACATGGGATCAAACATCAAACAACTGCGCCTTATAATCCCCAACAGAATGGTGTAGCTGAAAGAATGAATAGGACAATCTTAAATATGGTATGATCCATGCTCTTTTTCAAGAATGTAAAGATAATGTTTTGGGCTGATGCTGTTCTATGTGTTGTATATAAAGAATAGATGTCCATCTAATGCTATTAGAAACAAGACTCCTTATGAAATGTGGTATGGACATTTTCCTTCAGTAAAGCATCTCAGGGTCTTTGGTTCCACCTGTTATGCCTTGATACCAAAGGTACATAGAAACAAACTTGGTGCTAGAAGTCGTAAGTGTATCTTTTGGGATATTCAAACACCTCCAAAGCATACCACCTCTATGATGAAGTAAATAAGAAGTTTGTTGTATCTAGAGATGTAATTTTTCTTGAATCATCCAAAACTGACAATGTTGTTGAGCGGCAACTTGATCACTTGGATAGATTCACAAAAGAAAAATCATTTCAAGAATTTGATAATCAGATTCCACATCTTGAAGGGGGGATTCCTATACTAGATCAACATGTGGAATCTTCTTCTGAAGAACACTCTCCCCGCATGAAACTCCAACAACGGATGATGCTTTAAGTGATATAATTGATAGAATTGGGAGACTTAACTTGATTCAGTCCCAAATCAACAACGGAGCAGCCTGGACCATCTAAAAAAGGTCCCCCAAAGTGGGTGACAAAACACTTGAAAGTGTTCATCGTGATGAAGTTGGAAAGACAGGAACCAGAAATTCAAACCGGCAAAATGGAGGTGATGTAGATGACTCTAATTCACCTGTTGATATGGATGTTTCTTATGATTGTGAATTGAACTTGTCTACAGATTTTGAACCAACTTCCTTCAAAGAAGCTTCTTCTCATGATAAATGGAAAGAAGCGATGCAAAGGAGTATGATGCCCTCATAAATAACGACACTTGGAAGCTGGTTGATCCTCCATTAGGAACCAAACCAATAGGCTGCAAGTGGGTCTACATGAACAAGTATAAAGCTGATGGCTCACTTGACAAGCACAAAGCTAGGCTTGTGGCAAAAGGTTTTGCATAGAAGTAAAGGGGTCGATATGAGGAGACT